>CM059210.1:17022005-18424505 GCA_030347435.1 Clarias fuscus
AAAGTTCCCATGCCCAAAAATACTTTTAACTTTAACTATTTTGAAAATATATACATATTTTTTTTTCTGTAGGTCTCTGTTTTGATTCACTGAAAACGATTTGACAAGTATGCTAGTGTCTAATGTTTGAAATAGCAGATCCTTTGCTAGCATTAGCTAGTTGTGCAGAGCTAACTGTAGTTGAAGGCAAAGCTGCCAACTCTCACGCTAAAACTTAAAACATAGACATAGACACATTTCTGTCTGTGGAAGGTGTGAGCAACATCACTGAGCTCTAGCCTCTTTCTGGCAAGTCAGTGATAAACCTCTTTATTAATTTTGAAGGCAAATCGTTATGATGATGTGTTGAGGCAGGAGCGCATCGGCACAAGGATCCACCCATTTTTGTCCTCTCCAAGTGAAGAGAAATTATATATGTGTACAGTGGAACCTCGGATTGCGAGTAACGTGGTTTACGAGTTTTCCGCAAACCGAGCAAAGATTTTAAACCGAGCAAGTATTAGTTTACGAGCACCGAGTATCATGTAGCACGCATGCGACTCTTATTTTGACACCGAGCGGCAAGTGATCACAACTGAGCCAATGATTTTACTCTCTCTTGCGCTGTGGGAATTATGGGTAATCGTCTCCCCTGCTGCATCCCCTGTGTCAAAATAAGAGTCCCCTGCTGCGTCTTAGTGCTCGTCTCTTATAATTAACATCTCCCTCTCTCTTCTGTTTGCGCGTGCGTAATTTGATACTGTGCCCCACTCACACCGACACACACACACACACACACACACACACACTTTTTACAAACACACACACTTACTTTGAGTGTGTGTGTGCGTGTGTGCGCGCGCGCGTAATTTGACACCTACACAGATCTCCCCGGCGCTTTACACACACGCTTTATTTACACAGAAAACTCAGCTCTGTCGCGATTCTTTTCAGAGGTAAGGTGCTGGTTCATTTGTTATTTTTTATTTTTTACTTTACAGCAGTGATTCCGTTAGTATGCTCACGCGAGTATCATTAGACAGATTTCTTTTTTCCCCTGTTAAAACAGTGTTTGCATTGTGTATGTTAGTTGTGAAACTTAAAAAGCGAGGTGTAGGAGGTAGAAGGAGTTTTACTGTTTAAGACGAGGTGAGGGGCTAATTCCAAACACACACGCATACAAATACACGGCGCCTGCGGGCACAAAAGGAAACACTTAACTGTCTGGATTTATTTGTACTTTTTGTTAAATGTTAAGTGCAGGTTAATTTGTTTTATTTTTAGTTTACATGTTGTATTAATTATTTTTATGTATTTATTGTTTTGGGCTGTAGAACGAATAATTAGAATTTTCATTATTTCTTATGGAAAAATTTAATTTGGTTTATGAGTATTTTGGAATACGAGTCTGCTTCTGGAATGAATTATGCTTGTAATCCAAGGTTCCACTGTAATTCAATAAAAACACTCATGTAAACATTCAAAGGCTAACAAATATGATTAAGAGAAAATTGCATGTGTGTGTGTGTGAGAGAGAGAAAATCACAATCACACATGCAGGACAATGCGACTTTTTTAACTTTATCTTTATCTTTATTCTTTTCTTCTCCCCTTCTTTGATATCAATAATGAATCTTCTTTAACTGTACTTTCTCCATTTGTTATTATTATTATTATTATTACTACCTTTGCTTTCTGCTTTCCCTTTTCATTAATTTCCATCACTAGTGTCACTTTGACTGCAAAGTAAAATCAGTGTACATTAGTTTTTTTATCTATTTATTGCTGGTGTTATTTTGTGACTTGATTCTAATCTTTGGAAATACAAGTTTGTTGCATTCTTTCTTAATCAGGAGTGTTAGCAACTGAATTTTCTTATCAATATAAATAGAGATATAGTGTCTTGTGGATGATTAAACTCAATATATCGTAATTTTGTCTGTCCTGTGGGTAAATAACATTACTGCCCTCAGTGGTGTCATATTGGGCGGAGTAACACTGATTACCCAGGGCCCCCGTGACAGGAGGGCCCTTGTAATTCTGGAATGAAATATGAGATATATAGATCAAGAAAGGAGGGGGCCCAATGAGAGCGCTTATGTATAGAGCATAAGTTCTGTGCTACACCCCTGCCTGTAGTTCTGTCATGAGTTTGTATGCACAGAATGAAGGCCTTAATTTGGGAGTCTCACTCCAAGCATTTTTCTGAAAAGTTGGCAACTATGGTCAAAGGATACACATATACGTTTCCGTGTTGCCGGCATCTGTCTCCATGCCAACTGCAGCAGCTAGAAAGAAAGGCAGAAATCTTTGTTAGTTTGATGTTCTTTTTTTGTTGACTTTGTTTGCAGTGACATGTTTTTGCTTCATTTTCAAAGTAAGATAGCTATCGTTGACATTCTGTCTACAAAAACTGAATCAGCATTATGGCCAAACATGTAAAAAAGGTGCAAGCTGAATGGTGAATGGATTATAGTAGTAAAGTCTTATAAATTAGTGACAAACTTGGGTCTGTGTGTCGTACACAAGGGCCTTGCCATATAAGAAGCCCATCAGAGTTGCCATTGCTACGTATTAGCCCATGAGAAATATAACCCTGAGGATAAGCAGGCTCTACCTAAGCACTTGCCTACAGATGGTGGAATATCAAGGGAACCTAAAGTCTCTTGAGAACACTGTGTGAGCATCTAAAAGGTCATAAAGCGAACAATGCTTATTGCCATTGCCAGCTTTAAAGCTTCAAGGTTCATGATTAGGTAAAGTGTGATTTCTCTAACCTCTTCTGAGCTGTAACACAAGGTTGATAGAATTTAAATCGAAGCCCACTTATATCGTCCAACACATTGTCTACAGGCTCTGCAGTAGAGCAATCATCCTAGCACTGCACAAAACACTGTCTGGCCTTCAGACTATATAACTGAAAACAAATGAATTAGAGCTAAAGCAAATTCTCCCGAGCAACTTCATTGGAAAGTGTTATTAGAATTAAGTAGACACATTAAGCTTTAAGTCTAGGAAACATGTCAATATTTGACCCTTGGTCAGAATGATTACTTTTTTTTTTTTTTTGTCATAATGGGTAATCTTGGAAATAACAAAAGTAAACAGAAAGCCTGTAAAATCAGAAAAAAGACATACAGTATAAAGCAAATAACAACATTCTTCAACAATCTGCCAAAATCAATCAGCAGATGCTCAAAATAAATATCAAAAGCTGACCCTACTTCCAATCGACTGTCAGGACAAGAAACCAAAAGAGCAGATGCAGGCTGAGCAGGTGGCCTCATAACTTGACACAAAAACAAATCTGCTTACTTTAGGAGCTGTGTCCATGGCACACACTGTGGTACATGGAGGTCAAATTGGCTACAGCCATTTTGTCCTCCTCAGGTGAAGGTGAATCTTCCGTTAGAAACATATGCCACAAGTGACAGCCAGTGGCCTGCTATTGGACCAGTGTTGTGTTTACTGACATTCGCAACCAGTCCTGGTTAGCTTGTGTAATAGTTATGCAATATAGTTAACTGTACTGTATAAACATCTGGCATCGACAAAATGTCATGGTAAAAATAAATAAAAGGGACAGTCCTAATACTCATAGCTGACTTCATTTCTAGTTTCTCCAACTCAAATCGTCTAGTTTCTTTAATCTTCTTTTTCTGTCTTTCAATATTTTAAATTTGGTCTTGAAAACTTCAAGGTTGCACGTCAAGCTGCGTTTGTTTCTTCTGAAAGCTTATTCTTTTAGTTTCAAATCATATGCTATGCTGGTAGAAGACGGCACAGGGGGGTTTATGACCACTAGGCTTCAGTGCATTTGTCAAAATGATTTCCTTTTCCAATACATCAGTTGTCAACGCCTTTAGAAGAGTCTCCTTAAGCTTCTTATTGTAGCCAAATTTGCAACAGCTGCTCCCTAGTGTACCTCTCTAGCACCTCATCAGTGAATAACTTTATACAACAGTTAGCTCTGGTCCACTGATTTGATGGTCTAGGAGTACTTGGATTTAGTGTGACTGCACTAGGATGTTTCATTGTTAATAGCATTCTGCTGATTTGTGTCCTTGACACATAAAATTTCACTTCATAGTTTGAAACAGTTACATCATCACTTGACATAAATTATATTTTTGACATGATATCAGTTGACATGACAAATGAAATACAGTATATACTTTATACTGTTGACTTGTATAACAGTATACTTGGAAGCTTCTGTGCTCTGTATGGAATAGTTTATATCTGAGGCTGATCAGCTGATCACCGGTCATGGCAAATCAAACTTTTAAAAAAACAGGCAACACTGGCTGATTGACCAGATTATCTCTATTATAAATGCAAATATATTTTTTATAAAATCTATTTTGGAATCAGTGTGGTGATATGTGAATCACCATACAAAGGAATCGTGAATGGATCTTTTTTCCCCCAATCTCTAGATAAACCTCAGGTGAGCGTGCATGCTTTTGAGTTTCAGTCCATTTTCACTAAGCTGGTATGCAGCTTACACGCAGCCGCCATTGCCAGTGGCGTAACAACAGTCGCAATTTCTAAGCATCTTTTATGTGTCTTCCACATACCATATACAGCAAGGTTAATCTAACATATACAACTCATTGATACGAATTTAATAGAAATCCATCACTATAAATGAAATTTACACTGAAAGTTCACACCTTTCCATGTTTTTTGTCCATGTGCCAGTCCTGTTACACTGGTGGAGAATCCGGGGCACATGGAACCAAACTGGCCAACAATGGTCCCCCGAGGAATATTTGGGTGAAATAACCTGCTTGAAATAAGCATCCAGCAACAGTTGCTTTTGGAAGAGCTCTCGCAAGGTTTGCAGGCAAAAGCAGATGAGCTTTCACGCCTACAACACAGAGCAGGTCAAGAGGTGCCTTCCTGATCCATGTCGCGATGCGCGACACCTGCTCCTTAAACTCACGCCACATGATGACATTGAAGAGTGCAGTGGGCATGAGACAGCCGGCAAATATGCGGTAGATGGTGAGCACGTTGGAACACTCTCTCTTTGGGACAAAAGAAAAGAAGAGTGAATGACAAGTTCGTGCTGAAAATTACTCCACCCTACACAAAGAACCAATTTGCCCACCAGCCCCACTGCCGGAGTCTGCACGTGATGAGCCAATGCCGTTAGAGCCGGGAAAGCCACCAGAATGAGGAATTCTCGCCAGCTTTAAGCACGCTGAAAATCCCATGCCACCTCTCACATGCTGGGTGATGCCGTACTACACGATACCGGAAGTGTGGTAACACTCTCCCGGCCCTCAGTCGTGCCGCTGAATGTTCCCCCTTGCCACCCTATCTGTGTCACCCGCAATGCACAGTAATGGGCGGAAATAACCCGCGGTGCACATCATGGCAGAAGACCGCCCTGGTAAATATAAACTCAAAGCTGAGTATATAATACGTGAGCTACCTGTATATAATACCTGAGCTACCTGTGCCTCTACTTCTATGTTATGATTGGCCCAGGCTATGGCCTGAGTAAATTGATGTCGCACAGAAGAAACGGAAGACGTAGTGGGTGAGCTGGAGGAAAGCTGACGCAATGCAACTGGGATGGTTGGTGCAACCGCCTATAGACTGCGGTGACGCAGAAACTGAAGATGAGGCTAAGGATCCCTCTAGTCACTATCTTGCTCTGTCTCAGCAGGAGAAAAAGGACAACTGCTTTGCATGGCTGCAGCGCGAGGACCCACGCCTTAAGCACTGCTGGGAACAGAAGATATTCATAGAGGGTGAAGCCAAAGCTGCTTCACAGTCCCCGGCCAACCTCATATTCTCTGTTAAAAATAATGTGTTGTATTTTCACATGAAACAACAAGAATCTGAGTGTGATATCTTGGAGGTTTCCCAAGTGAAAATAGACACGGTGATGCACCTGGCACATTCCACACCCTTCAGAGGTCAACTCGGAGCACAAAACACCATCCATGATAATGGATAGATTTCACTGGCCATGGCTCAATGCACAGGTACAAAAACTTCTGTCAGCACTGTCCCACCTGCCAGCATACCGCACCTTCTAAGCCTGCCCCCCGCTTCACTAATTCTGCTACTGATTATAAGCATACCCTTCGAGAGAATTGGCATGGATCTGGTTGGGCCACTGCCCAAATCTGCAAAAGTTTCTTGTGATTATGGACCATGCGACACATTATCCAGAGGCAGTTCTGCTGAGGTTATCCAAGTTAAAAAACATCACAAGAAAGCTGGTTCAGCTCTTCCATTCATGTCAAAATTAATGTGTGATGTGTGCAGGCTGTTGCAGATTAAGCAGATCTGTACGTCAGTACATCATCCACAGACTGACGGTCTTGTTGAACACTTCAACCAGGCCTTAAAATGGATGCTCCGGAAAGTGGTGGAGAAAATTAGCCGCAACTGGGACAAAATGCTGCCCCAGGTCCTATTTGCGATTTGTGAAATGCCACATGTCTCCACCGGTTTCACGCCGTTCAAGCTGCTCTTCAGCCACTGGCCACATGGCCTGCTCAACCTCCCCAAGGAATCCTGGGACTAGCAGCCAACACTGTTCAGGTCGATAATCGAGTCTGTGAAAGAACTGCAAACCAATATTAACAAAATTCTCCCTATTGTACGATAGCACCTGCAGGAGCACGCTGGAAAAGCAGAGGCACGTCTATGACCGACCGGCTTAGCCACGCACGTGCTACATATAAGTTCCTGCCCCGGTGGCAAGGATCCTTCACCCTCGTGGAACAGGTCCACAATAATGCTGAGGTGGACAGTATGGCATCATAGAGGAGTCAACAAGCCCCTGGTCAAGCCCCATTGTCACAGTGCCCAAGAATGATGGGTCGATCAGACATTGTAATGACTTCCAGGGGCTCAAATACATATCCCCCTGATGCATACCCCCGTGTAGATGATCTTGTGGACCATTTGGGAAAGGCCTGAAGTATGTTTGTAGGAAGCTTACGCAGGCAGAGAGAAACTATGCCACAGATGGGAAGCTTTTGCCATTCAGTTGGTGGCAGAGGAGCTCTGTTGTTATCTAGAAGGGCGGCACTTCACGTAAGTCACGGTCTATGCTCCTCTACAGTGGCAGGCAAGAGCCAAAAATGCTAACCACCAAATAAGTGAATTGAGTCCACTCAGTGCAGGCGCATCTCTCTCACACACACACACACACACACACACACACACACACACACACACACACACACACACATTGCGGACACACATTGCGGACACAGCGGAGCACACCCAACAAGGGGGGTGGGACTGTGGAACTCACCTGGGCTGTAACATCACTCAGCATCTGTGTGGCATTTAAAGAGGATCCCTCGCTTGTTCCCGCCAGACCTGGTACAATATGTATATAGAAACCACAGCTCAGAACGTACGTACAACTAGGAATGAGCAAGATACACTGCTTGGCAAAAAAATGAATAAAAAAGTTGCACACGCTAAGATTTATTTAAATCCCCTTTAGCTTTAATTACAGCACATACTGTGGTGGCCAGCTCATGTGTGAAAAACCACTCTTTCACAATTTGAATCCTTGTATATATACCTGTGCCATCAGGCAATAAAACTCAGTTGATGTGATAACTTGGTCATTCAGTACATTCAGGTCATCAGCTGACTTCACTTTATTGTCACAGAACATTGCTGAGCCTAGATCTGACAAATTGAAGCAACACCGGATCATAACACTGCCTCCAGAAGCTTGTACAGTGTGTACTATGCCTGATGGGTGCATCGTTTCTTACCCTGATGCACCCATCTCTCTGGAAGAGGATCAATCTATACTCATCAAACCATATGACTTTTTTCCATTGCTCCAAAGTCCAATCTTTTTGCAACCTAGCAAATTATAATTTTTTTGTTTCTGATTAGTCTTATTAACAGGTGTTTTTCAAGTGCTAATGATTCATCCTTCCAGGTTTTCAAAATGTGTAGAAGGATTCTTAACCCAGTTCCAGTAATTACTAATCTCCAGAAGTTATCTTTGCTTGATGCAGCCCAAAATTTGAACCTTCTGAATTGACCAGGCAGAGTAGGTCTTTATAGAACCCCCAAACACAAGCACCCAATAATGTAAGCAGAGGATCTATGTGTGTATGTCTTTGTGTCTGCAATTTTTTTATGTTCATGCTCCGGTCACATGTCAACTGGCCCTTCACATCAACCTTCACCATAGCATATGATTTGCGTTATTTACATATTTATATATGGAGGCATAATAGAGGCTAATTTTTTTTCTTTAATTTGTCAAATTCTATACATTAAATCATTTTTTATGGCCTGTCTTCAGTAGAACAATGTGTTCTCGGATTGTGATATGACTGCATTGCCAAGCTAATTCCTTAATGTGACTGGGCCTGCAGTATGAGTACCATTCCGTCTAAAATAAACGAAGCATAACAGTGGACTTAGTCATGAGTCATTTAAAGCTGCATGCTCTTTTATTCTATTTAAAGAGCTGTGCAATGTCTGTGTTGACTCCTAATCCTGTTCAAGTGCCAAAAGTTTTGTCTTTTTTAGCTCCGTGTATATGTTCTGGGTTTTTGGGCAGGGTGAAGCAGGCAGTCAAAGAACTGTATGAAGATGAATGGAAGCATGTAATGTAAGGAGAGATGCCACTCTCAGTATCTGTCTCACAGTTATCAGCATGTGAAGCTGCTGGTCCATTACAGATACCAGTTACACCGTATGCATGTGTGTGTGTACAGTATACACATCTGATCATGTTTAATAAGTGCAGAGCTTGTCAGTTCAGTAATTAGTCTCATGCTCTGGGTTCATGTAGCTAATCAGAAGCACGGATGTCATTGCGAAGTGACCCACTGGGTGGCAGTAAGTACATGAGATGGTTGAGATCCTCAAGAGCCCTGCAACGAATGATGAGTCTGTCTTTCTACAGTATGCACCTGTTTTCGCACTCTTCCGCCCTGTTTACCTACATTTTTTTCTCTCTGTCTGTCTGTCTGTCTTTATTTTTGTGAATTATATTTCACTAGTTTCTACTGTATTGTCTCGCATATATAATTTCATATATTTTTGTTTATAAATTCCCAGGAAGTTCTCCCTATCACACGACTACTTCAAAGGAGTCATTAAAAATTAATTATTAATGTGATTAATTATCTGGCAAGGCAAATAATATTAATTAAGCAATTGTTTTCAGTCTCCTGAAAAATTTGCACTGATTTATCTGCATTAATTATTTTGTCAGTGGAAGGTCCTTACAAGGGTAATTAGACAAACCTGTGTGTGTGTGTGTGTGTGTGTGTGTGTGTGTGTGTGTGTGTGTGTGTGTGTGTAAGAGAGAGAGAGAGAACTGTGGGCTGCCCTGACAGTCCAGTTGAAGGCCTGTCATCAGTGACCTTTTTCTAGTTGCTATGAGCCTCTTCTGTCTCAGCTAGCAGGATGCCATTCTGCTCGTCTCCTTTGCTGACTGAGGACTAATGAGGAAAGCAACGGCCCGGAAGTGAGAGACACACAGAGAGATCCAGAGACGGTGATATTACGCAAACAGGTGCAGTGAAGCAAGGTGTGAAGAAAAATTAGGTTAAATAGGAAGATTGTTCCCTACCAAATGCTAAGCAATGTAAAATGGATGCAAGGACACCAGATGAAATAGGAAATAAAGTGTTATAAAAAATGAGTGAGAAAAATTCAGACATGCCCCTCAGGTTTTTAAAATATATTCTCTGCATAACACTGAACTCTGAACACTGAATCTGGAGATGCTTTAAATTTCACAGCTGTATAACTGCATGAATATTCACGTGTAACTTTATTCTGTACTTAATTAATATCCACCTGTAATATAACTGCATGTTAAAACATAAGGTATAATGAAAAGGTTGAAGAACATAATGTACATCAATTCTGTAAAACAAAAGTGATTCATATATTTTTGAAATTTGGTTTGAAAGGTTTCTAAATATAAATATGAATTATAAAAGAAGTAACGAGACAAAAGGGAAATATCAAATCAATATTTGTTGTGATGACCTTTTAAAACAGCATCAATTCTCTATTGTTGTGCAGTGTACACAACATGTAATAATTAATTTATGCATATCGGAAAAGTTTAGCAAACTCCCATGTTTCAGTCCCTGCAGGTCCATGACAGCCGTAATGTTCTTTTCTTCTTAAAATGCACTTTATTACTTTTGCGCGCACGCGCACACACACACACGCACAAACCTTTGTAACATTTTACTTTTTTTTAGTTTGTGATGTAAAAATGTCAAACATGGGAGTGTTAGAATAATTACACAGGCCCACGGACACAAGCTATACAAAACATCACACTCCATTTCAATTAAATTAAGTTTTATTTATGTAGTGCTTTTAACAATGTTTATTGTCACAAAGCAGCTTTACAGAATAAATTATAATTATCAGATTGTCCCTGATGAGTAAGCCAAGGGTGACAGTGGCAAGGAAAAACTCTTTGAGATGACAATAGGAAGAAACATTGAGAGGAACCGGACTCAACAAGGAATCCATCCTCATTTGGGTGATAACAGATAGCAAGAATCGACTGCAGTCATATTGTGTATTAGAAGGCTGGAAGTTCAGCTTAACGGGAGAATTATTATGAAGTCCACTTCTTCTTCTTATAAAGTCCACATCTCCTTCTTATAAAATCCACTTGTTACTGGAGACTCAAGTACAAAACCTGCTGCAGAGTGGTAGTAGGAACTCCAGCAGGACTAACTATGACAGCATAACTAAAGGGAGAGGGAGAAGGAAACACAGACACAAGGGCTCCCTGGGAAGTAAAGCAACCGGTCACATTAACGATTTGAGAGTGAGGGAAGATAGCAGTCAAACATACCAGTTCACCATAAAACTCTTCATCCATGAGTTCCTCAGATCTACACCTTTACCTAAGACAAATCTATTCATCTTGGCTCAATTCAATTCTTGACTAAATAAATAGGTTTCCAGCCTAAACATAAACACTGGGACAGTGTCTCAGTTCTGAACATTAATTGAAAGGCTATTTCATAATTTTGGAGCTTTGTAAGAAAAAGCTCTGCCCTTGCTGTAGTTGTCATAATATGAGGTACTGACAAGCAGCCTGCATCTTATGAATTGTAGTAGTAGGAGTAGTGGCAGATCGTAATGCATTAGCAGTTCACTCAGATACCATGGTGTGAGACCATTTAGTGTTTTATAGGTCAGTATTAGTATTTTTAAAATCAATGCAAAATTGTGCCTATATCTTCTGGTTCTAGTGAGGTCTCTAACCGCTGCATTCTGGACTAACTGGAACGTATTTACTGTACACACTTAGTAGAATATCCAGACAGAAAGGCATTACAATAATCCAACCTAGAGGTAACAAAAGCATGAAGTAGTTTTTCTGCATCAGAAAGTAGTTACAATATATTCCATATCTTAGCAATAGTTCTAAGATGAAAGAATGCTATCCTAGTAATATTATTAACATCGACTGGACTCTAGAATAACGCCAAGGTCTGTTACTGCTGTACATGATGAAACAGAAAGGCTATTGTTTCAGTTACTGTGTTATCAGAAAGTTTACTTCTAGCTGCATGTGGTCCTAGTACCAGTACTTCTGTCATGTCAAACAAGGACAGCAGAACGGCACAATACTGAGAAATGTGACAAGTGATATTGCACAATAAAGTGTTGTATAGCTTTATCATTTCACTTGTGTGCAGTGTAACTATGCAAAAAAAAGCCCTTTTAAGAAATATGGGATATACCTTTAAGGAATCATGAAATACCTTGTGTTTGCTTTGTCTTTGTGTGAGATTATACCGCTGACAAACAGTAAGCCCACCTTGCTTACTACACAGTACTGGTAGAGCCTTTAGAGAGATCTACACAGCGGACTCAGAACAGTAAGCTATGCTTAATCAGAGAGCTTTGAGCCTTCCCAGATCAACATTACAATATCACTCTATGTGCATTGGGAAAAGAAGCAGGAGCGTATTTACTGGGATGAGGGTATTTTAAAAGTGAGTAAATATACAGACTGTCACTTAAATCTGCTGTCCATACCCAATCACCAATACCGTGGCTTTATAATGATTTTACCCAATAATGGTCAATTTCTAATGTTTACCCAATATGACAAAGCCTTGTCTAATGAAAAAAAAGAATATAGATATAGAACACAATGTGAAAAGTATACGAGTAATTACACTTCATTATTGTACTATTTTAAAAGATATATACTTTACATTGGCCTTAATCATTATTAAAATGGCGGTATATTTTGTTTCACTATTACTTCATGCTTAAGCTCTCATGTCTCAACAGCAAGTCAAAATTTGAATTCAGTCAAGTTATTAATAAATCAGAAAACTTGATCGCCAGCGTCTCTGTCGAAGTGTATTCATTTACTAAAACTCCCTAAGGTAAGTCATTCACCACTTCAGGATTCACCATTGCCAATCCTGTCTAGCTAGTATCTGACAAATCTAATGAAACTCAAGCAAATAATAATGTTTGTTTTGCTAAATTAGGCTTTTTAAAGACTGTATGAACAGTTTCTGAACTAATTCCATTGTTGGAGTGGTACAACTTTTTACATTTAAACAGATAAACAGTTTAGTTAATTTGTCACTTATGGCGTTAATACTTATAGTACTCTTCTATTATAAATTCCAAAACTGCTCCAAAACTGTCTGACCTTTTATTATAGAGGATTTGTTAAAGAGTGTATTAATATACATAACATATGTCCATTTATTCCTAGTGTCAGTTTCTGCTGGAGCCAAACGTTTTAGTTAACTAAAACTAGTCTCTAATTATGTATCCTTTTAAACCAATTCATAGACATATTTCACAGTGCTGATCGGAGGTTTCTTTTTCCATCTGATTAAGTTTTTTTCTTGCTGCTGTTGCTTCTGTTTTGGCAGAACACTTACAGAATAACACTTCAAAAACTCATGAGAACCCAGATAATCCATGAGTCTATTCCTGTGATATTACATACAGTAATCTCTGCTGGTTGTTTTTGGATCAAAATTTCCTACTTCTTTCCAACTTAACATATGTCACAAAGCTGCCCATAAAGTGTTAATGCTCCAACTGAAATTGCCCTCAGATAAAACATTGTACCATACCTTAAACTCCCTTTTATTACACTCCTCTCCAAATGTGCCTTTTCAGCATCTCCTGCTGAGTCACACCCCTCCAGAGAACAGCAGATCTGAGCAGCTAGCTGGGGGAGGAGATCCTACATGTGGTCACAATAGGGGAAAAAGTCGAACTAGCTTGTTTAAGCTCCAGCCAACAGAAAAATAGAAAAAGGGCAAAGGCAAGATTTTTTTTTTCCTTCACATTTGTTATTTGTGCACACATACTGGAAACACATCTACGTGCGTAAAACAACAGTCTTCCACATCAAAAAGCGCAACTTATCAGCATCAAAATACAAATATTTAAGAGCAATTTCTCCACTGAACTGCCTGAAAACTTGTTACAATCATTTAACCTAAATATCCTAAATATCCTAGTAATTAAGGATATAACATTTACAGTATACAGTTTTTGCAAAGTGTGACACACACACACACACACACACACACACACACACACACACACACACACACACACACACACACACACTTACCTACTGAGGACACCTGGTCTACACACAGACCTTTTGCCTTTGTTTCCACAGAAACTAATTAACATACAGAATCCTAGGGTAAGCTACCCAGCTGGGGGCCACTTGATATTCTGATCACTATACATATCACAGAGGCTAAGGGGTATAAAATCATACACTACACTATGCTTTTTTTATAAGGTATACCATCAAGCAACCTGTGCCCAAGTTCTTTTCCATTTTATCTTCTGGGTATCATGCATTTGTATTTTGTCTAATAAACCATTTTGTTACTTTGTTCATGAATATATAGTTCTTCTGCAAGAAAGTGTGATGCATTAAGAATGCCAAATTTGAATGATTTGTGTTCTTGTAGTAAGACTTCCAACAAGCCAAAATAAGAGGCAAATACCTGTGAGTTTCAAATACAGACTCTGACAAGTCATTAGTAAGTCTTGCACATCAACCTCTAAGCTTACAAAATAACTGTTTATTAAAAATGCTATCTAAAGTCTTTTTATGATATTTTATATATTATATTATATCTTATAATTATGCTGAAAGCTTAGCAATGAAACTGGTTTTGAGTAAATATAAATAGAGCACAAAGATAATGCACTTCTAGCAACGACTTTAAAATTATAATTTGGAGTCAAATAATTAATTAAATGTGTTGGCGTCAGATATTTGATTCATTAATTTAAAATGTACATTCAATCGTGATACCGACCCTACCTCATGGACTTAGACTAGAAATGCATCTTAATGCTACAGTCTGTATGTACATCTGTTTAGTTTATGTACCTACAGGTATGTTCCCTTTCAAAAGCTACACTCAATGCTGCGTGAAAACGCTATGGGAACATCTCTTTGTTGCCCGGTTGTGAAGCCTGTGCATGCCAGACCCGCCGAATACCTTCGGCTTATAACCTGTGCCAGGCATGACGTCACCGAATAAGGTGCACCTGCAGGTTATAAATAGGAGTGAACCGGAAACATCCTCAGATCTTTTTGTCTTCAGGACCGCTTTGTGTTTGCGTGTGCATGTACAAGCCGTAACGAAAGCGAAATAAAAATAACAGCATTAACTCACCGATATGGCGGAGTTGCTTAAGAGATGCGTGCCTCCGTGTGATAGATCTCTTTCGGAGGGCGATCTTCACGAGTTTTGTCTCGAGTGCTTGGGGAAGAACACGCTCGCCTCGGGCTTCAGGGAGACTGTGAGTACTGTGATCTTCTCCCTATTAAGGTGCTTCGCGCGCGGCTCGCTTTCTTTAAAGAGAAACCGCGAGCCGCAGCGCATTCCTGGGGCTCGCGTGCTGATCTGGCAGACGCGCACGAGACGGAATTTCCCCTTTCTCTCGCGCTCTCTCCGGATCAGGAAGTTTTAGCTTCCGCTTCGCAAGCGCGCTCCGGCGCTTCTTGTGAAGGAGCGGAAGAATCTTCCTCTCTCGCTTCCATGGAAGTAGCCTCCTCACAACGCTCCTCCAGTGCTGACAGAGCTTTTGAGGAATTATTAGAGGTTATAACGCGTGCGGTCGAGCGATTGCATATCGACTGGCCGCAGCAGCGAGATTCCCCCAAGCGTTCGAGATTGAACGACAGGTGTCTGTCGGGTGGCCGGGGGGAGGAGCCTCAACGTCTCTCTCTCCCCTTCTTTGGTGACATCCATGATGAATTAACTCTTTCATGGAGCAAGCCGTATTCATCGCGTGTTTTTGTACCATCGACTTCGACTTATTCGAATATCGTTGGTGCGAAAGCACGCGGTTATATGATGATGCCCAGATAGAAGAGACGCTTGCGGGCTATCTCTCTCCTGGGACATCATCCTCCCTGAAAAAAGCCTATTCTCCCCTCCAAGCCGTGCAGATTGACATCTGCTTTGGTGGGTAAAGCTTTTCAGGCAGCAGGACAGGCTGGTGCTTCACTGCACACCATGGCGGTTTGGCAGGTTACCAGGCTGACCTGCTGAAGGACCTGAGCAGCGGCGGGGCTATTGATGACAGGGCGTTTGCAGAGCTGCGCCGAGCCACAGACCTGTCTCTCCGTGCAACCAAGCGGACGGCCCGTGCTGTGGGCCGTTCCATGGCTGCCATGGTGTCCACGAAGAGGCCTCTGTGGCTGAACCTCACGGGCATCAAGGATAAGGATCGTGTTGCCCTCCTCGATGCCCCCATCTCGCCTTCCGGCCTTTTTGGCGACGCTGTTAATTCCGCCGCCACTAGGTTTCGGGAGGCAAAGCTGTACGAACAGGCCGTTGGGAGGTTCCTTCCCCGCCGTGCTCAAGAACCGGGACCGTCGGCCACCCGGCCCCGGCCAGGTCTGGCCCCTATCAGGCGTGAGGTGCAGAAGGAGAGTGTGACCAGCCGCGTACCCCCCCGTAAAGACTGGGGTGGGGCTCGCCGCTCTTCTCAAAAATCTGCTTCGAAAAGACCGGATCTGAGGAGCTTCCTCTCTTCAAAGAAGAAGCCCTGAGTTCGTGCGCCTGGGGCTGTGGGGGTGTCTCCCCCCGGGGAGGGGCGTCTGGATTTTCATCACAAAACAGGGCCTCCTCCCTGGCACTCCCGGGAGGCCGGTGTTCAATCCCCGCCACCACTGGTGTTCGGGGAGCGCCGGTCTCCAAAGAAAAAAAGTTGGGTGTTCAGGCATCTCCTGCCACACTTCATCTCCCAACACCTAACCCCCCCCCCCCCCAATCTAGCCGAAGTGTCAAAGCTCGTGCCCCTTTCGGAGAAGCTGGCAGCGTGGGGACTACTGCCAGGTGTATCTCCTTGGGTATAAAGGACTGTAGGCACAGGCTACAGGATTCAGTTTGCACATCGTCCTCCGCGTTTCAACGGCGTGGTCTCCACTTCCGTGAAACCGGATCGAGCACATCTGCTGGCCCAGCAGTTACAGACTCTGCTGGGCAAAGGGGCCATAGAACATGTTCCCCTCCCAGACAGAGGATCGGGCTACTACAGTCGGTACTTTTTGGTGCCCAAGAGAGGGGGAGGGTTGCGTCCGATCTTGGATCTTCGTGGCTTGAACCGCTATCTCAGAAATCCAGATTCAAAATGTTGACTGTCAAAATGATTGTTTCTCAAATCCAACTAGAGGATTGGTTTGTGACAATCGATCTCAAGGACACATATTTTCATATAGAAATATTGCCACAGCACAGGAAGTTCCTGAGGTTCGCTTTTGGGGGCGAAGCTTACCAGTATTGGGTCCTTCCATTGGCCTAGCTCTGTCACCCCGCACATATACAAAATGCATGGATGCAACTCTGGCTCCTTTAGGACTCCAGGGCATCCGTATTTTGGAATTACATAAACGACTGGCTGATTCTGGCCCAGTCTCAGGAGCTAGCGCTTCGACATCGGGATGTCGTCCTAGCCCATCTTCATTCTTAGGATTGAGACTCAACGCCACAAAAAGCGTTCTCCTTCCTGTTCAGAGGACAACATATTTGGGTGTCACATCGGATTCGGTCACAATGCGGGCACAGTTGTCTCCTGCTCGTGTCGAATCCATTCTCAACACCCTAAGGAAATCAAGCTAGGCCAGAAGCTCACCGTTCATCACTTTCAGAAATCTCAGGCCTCATGGCAGCTGCGTCCACGGTGATACCTTTGGGCCTTCTGCACATGAGAGCGTTTCAGCTGTGGCTAAGAGCCAGGGGGTTTCATTCAAGGGCCAACCCCCAGAGGCTAAATAGGGTTACGCGCCGGGGGCTTCGTACCCGTTCTATGTGGTTCAGACCCCGGTTTTTGACTTTGGGTCCCACTCTAGGTCCGTCTTGTCGTAGCAAGATGCTAACGACAGACGCTTCCCTCACGGGCTGGGGTGCGGTCTTGGATGGCCGTCCAGCACAAGGGAGCTGGAGAGGTCATCTTCTCGCGTGGCACATCAATTGCCTCGACATGATGGCTCTGTTTCTGGCCCTGAAACACTTCCTCCAGCAGTTGAGAGGCTACCATGTCCTAGTGCGGGTGGACAGCACTGCGGTAGTCTCGTACATAAATCGCCAGGGTGGACTGTGCTCGCGCCGCTTGAACAAGCTAGCGCACCAGGTTCTGCTTTGGGCACAGGACAAGTTCCTGTCCCTCAGGGCGATTTACATTCCAGGGCATATGAATGTAGGAGCAGACTTGCTATCCAGACAAGCTGTAAAACATGGGGAATGGAAAATCCACCCCGAAGTAATCAGTCAATCTGGGAAAGATTTTACGTAGCAGAGGTGGACCTCTTTGTCTCATAAGAGGCAGCACAAGGCCCCCTTTACTACTCTCTGACTCCTCCAGCTCCCCTGGGTCTGGACGCAATGGCCCACACGTGGCCCAGGTTACGCCTTTATGCGTTTCCACCTATAGTTTCTGCTCCCGGGAGTCCTGGCGAGGGCCCGTCAACAAGGGTTGCGCCTCTTATTGATAGCGCCCCATTGGCCGACCAGAGTGTGGTTCTTGGATCTAATATCTCTCCTCGACGGCTCACCCTGGGTGATTCCAGTGAGGAGGGATCTTCTGTCTCAGGCGCAGGGGACAATACTTCATCCCCGGCCCGAGCTCTGGAACCTTCACGTTTGGCCCCTGAACGGGACCAACTGAGACAGGCTGGGCTTTCAGCCAGCGTAATTGAAACCATTTAAGTGCCAGGGCTCCCTCCACTAGAAGAACTTATGCCCTCAAAGGGAGTGTGTTTGAAAATTGGTGCATGGCAAGACACATAGACCCAGTTCACTGCCAGATTGTTTCAGTGCTGGAGTTTCTGCAAGAAAAGTTGTCCTCGGGCTTATGCCCTAGTACGCTCAGAACGTACGTAGCCGCTATTTCGGCCTGTCACGCTCTGAACAACGGGGTTTCTGTGGGCAAGCACCATTTAGTTGCCCGTTTTATTCGTGGAGCTAAACGGTTGAAGCCGCCCACTAGAGCTACGGTCCCTTCATGGGACTTAACTATCGTACTCGAAGGCCTGGCCGACACCCCGTTCGAACCACTAGAGTCAGCGCCTGTCAAGCTTCTGTCTCTTAAGATGGTTTTTCTGATGGCTATTACTTCTTTGAAGAGGATTGGGGATCTGCAGGCTCTGTCAGTCTCCCCATCCTGCCTAGACTTTGCCCCTGGGCTAGTCAAAGCTATTCTGCATCCTCACCCGAACTATCTTCCCAAGGTTCCATTCTCGACCATGCACCCAGTTGTTCTCGAAGCCTTCTGTCCTCCGCCTTTCACAGCTCCGGAGCAGGAAAGACTTCACTTACTGTGTCCAGTACGTGCTCTTCGGATCTACGTCCACCGCACTAGCCAGTGGCGTAAGTCAGAGCAGCTCTTTATTTGCCATGGGGGTTGCAACCGGGGGGCGGCTGCCACTAGACAGACTCTGTCACACTGGGTGAGAGATGCCATTGCCCTAGCCTATGAGGCGCGTGGTCACACTTCGCCTCTAGGAATCAGGGCTCACTCAACCAGGGGGATTGCCTCATCGATTGCCTTGGCAAGAGGCGTCCCCCTGCAGCAGGTGTGTGATGCGGCGGGCTGGTCCTCTCCACACACGTTTGTTAGATTTTATAGTCTGGATGTCAATGCTACTCTGGGTTCACGGATCCCCCAGTCAGCATCCCAGAGCTAGGTCTGAGACCTCCTCGGCTTGTGCGCACACGCTACACAACCTGGGGGTCCAGACACTTGCAGTGCGGCGGCGTTGGTATTCTCGTTCCCATAGCGTTTTCACGCAGCATTGAGTGTAGCTTTTGAAAGGGAACGTCTCGGGTTACTTGACTGTAACCCTGTTCCCTGATAAAGCGGGAACGAGATGCTGCGTGAAAACGCTATGGGAACATCTCTTTGTTGCCCGGTTGTGAAGCCTGTGCATGCCTGGCACAGGTTATGTCATGCCTGGCACAGGTTATAAGCCGAAGGTATTCGGCGGGTCTGGCATGCACAGGCTTATACAGTAGTCTTCACTTGCCTCCAATGGTTGCCATTCCCTCAATGGTCCATAGTTGGACTACAGAGAGTCCGGAATTGATGAATTCATATTTAAACCAGAAGTAGATGTGGTCTGTGCAGAAATACATAAAAAAACAGAGTTAACAAAAAAATGATTTTTTTTACAATTCCAAAATTGTAACACCTGATGTCCTGTGTGTCCATCTGACAAACATTCTATCTTTTATATGATGTGACTGAGAATGGAAACGCCACCTAAAAAAAACCTCACTTTTTCAGAAGGGTCAAGTTCTTGGCTGCAGCAGGCAAAGAAAGCAGAAGGAGATTTGAAAGGGCTGGAATTGGGTTAAGAATGCTCCAACACATTAGTAAAACCTGGAAGAATATTGCTGGTCCCTTCAAGGGATTTTAACAGCAGTCCATCTGATCCACATACAGCGTAGTGCAGGTTTTTACGCCGGATGACCTTCCTGGTGCGACCCTCCCATTCTATCTGGGCTTGGGACCTGCACTAAGGATGCCCTGAATCAAATTAAAATGATTTAAACTATGTTTAATTAAAATTTTCCTAAGGGTATGTTTGCTATCAATCTAATCCGTATTTCATGTCTGACATTGTAAACATCATAGTAATTAAGGATATAACATTTACAGTCACTGGGTTTTGGGCATTGGCTGGAAATCAAACTGAGGCAGCCTACCACTGAGCTACCACTGCCTGGAGGATAGTGTTGAAATGTAGTCAGAAATAATTTTTTAAACGAAGCTCACTTCAAAGCTTGGCTATGATCCATCATTAAATAGTCAACATAAAAGATTTTGAAATCAAAGCTGTGTTTAATAGTGAAAGAAAGAGCCTTTCCATACATACAATGCAATGAAAACTCACAGGACACACACTGGTGAGTGCGGCCTTAAGAAAACCACTTGTTAGTGATGCTAATCAGAAAAAAAAGGTTCAATTTGCAGGGAAGCATAAAGATTGGACTTTGGAGCAATACAAAAAGGTCATGTGGTCTGATGAGTCCACCTTCATGAGTTGACCCTATTCCAGAGCAATGGGCGCATCAGGGAAGCAAAGCACATGAAGTGAAAGTGCCCACCAGGCAGAATGCCCATCGTACCAGTTGCTGGAAGCTTCAATTTGTCACGTCTAATCTCATTAACGTTATGTGGCAATAAAATTAAGTCAGGTTGATGACCTAAATGCACTTGATATCCAGCTTATTACATCTAAGGAGTTTTTCGTCCCTGGTAGCACAGGCATATTCTATTTTGTGCAACCTAAATTGTAAAAGAGTGGTTCTGGAAGCATGAGGAATCATTTTCACATCGGGCATCACATTACAGGCTATAATCAATGCTAAAGGCAATCAAATGGAAACTTACAGTGTGCAACTTTTTTGGTCAACCAGTGTATGTTTTAGAACATCAATATCAGTGATACCAAATTAGGGTCCTGCTGTTCATATTATAGAGCAGTTAGTATGCTTTACTCTTCAACCGTTTCCAATTAAAAGACTGGAAACAGAAAGAAATAAGGAAAAAGTGTCTGTTTAAATAGTTGGATTAGTTTCATGGCTTTTGTGTTGTTTTTTTGTAGTTCTGGTATAATTTTGAATGTGAATTTAGGGTGCTAAATGGTGGTTAGCACTGTCATCTTGCACCTCCAGGGTTTGGGTTCGATTCCCGTCTGTGTGCATGGAATTTGCATGTTCTTGGTGGGTTTCCTCTGGGTACTCCGGATTCCTCCCACATTCCAAAGACATGTAGGTTAGGTTAATTGGCGTTCCCAAATTGGCCGTAGTGTGTGAATGAGTGTGTGTACTGTATGTGTGTGCCCTGCGATGAATTGGCACCCTATCCAGGGTGTACTCCCCCTTGTGCCCTAAGTCTCCTGAGATAGGCTCCAGGCCCCCCGTGACACTGAATACAGGATTAGGCATTATATAAGTTGAGTGAGTGAGTGAGTGAGTAACGTAAATGAATTATGGAGTATGATTTTTCTTCTTTGTCTCTTCTTTGTGTTCATAGATTTCAACCATACTAGACATGCCTTACTATATCTGTCATGCATTCACTTTTCCTAACACTAGTAATCAAAATCATGTCCGTTCTCACAAGTTTGGAATAATTCAAAACTTTTAAGTGATCTGTCAAGTTGAATTTATCAAGTTCACAAAATTCAATGAGTTTATAATGCACTCATCATTCATTCAATCATTTTCAGTTGCCACTTTATCTATTATCACTTAATCTAAATTCAAAGCTCAGTTCTTTAACATCATCCCACCTGTACCAGTCTTTCAACTCTGTTTATAGCTTTTTTAGTATCTAAGCCCTATAGCTTGTTATCCACCTCTTTTCTCTTTCGTCTCTTTTTCCCTCTTCCCTCCTGTTTCCATCTTTCTCCTGCCGTGCACTGACCTGCTGTGTAGTGGAGGCAGATGTGTGAAGTGTGCATCATTCCAGGCAGGTTCCCCCTCCCTGTCTTTCCCTCCATCTCTCACCTTCTCTTTTTTTTCTTGGCGTGAATGTTAATAAAGTGTATTCTTTAAAGGAGACTTTTTCACTGCAATTTGAAGTTAACATGGTCAGGGGCTGCTCTTATTTCTGCATACATTTAAATTAATTGGGATGTGTGAGCTGGGCATGGCTTTTCATCTTCAAAATCTAATTAGGTACATTTTGCACACTTTCAGGGTGCTAATTGCTACCTTTTTGACTCATAGCTCCTTTCCTGTGCACATCAAATGTGAAATTGAGCATATTTTCTGTTCCATTCGAACTCAGAATGTAATGGGCTGTGACGTGGCCTTTTCCAAAAATAGAATCAAGTGGAAAATATGATGGCTGTTATTAGGCTGCACTGTGCCTCATGCTGGAATGTGTATTGTCCACTCATGTGTAATACAAAATTTTAGTAACAGGGGGCAAAACACCTATTAGCTCTATTATGAGGGCAATATTGATCTTGTTTAGGTATTCTTGACACAACAGAGTTAAATATAATGGTGGCATTTTGAAAATACTAATTTATAATAAGGCAAATTTAAATTCACGATTAAAGCAAAACATAAAAAAAAATTACAAATAAATTACATTAAAAAAAATTTTTGTGTTGGCTACAAATAATTGTATATTGATAATAATTGGATTACAAAAGCTGCAAACAATGAAGCTGATGAACATAAGAATCTGGCTTAACAAATAACATTTATGTTTGCATAAGAAAATTAAAGTGAATGTCAAAGAAAATGTACTTATTTAGCAAGTCCTCATCTAACAGTTTAGTGAATGAATAGGAAAATACATCTGTGCAAAGCATCACTCAAGCATGTCACATCACACTGGCAACTGCAGCTGTTTTATTAACCATCATAGCTATCATTTAAATAAAATTTTTATTTCATATAATAAATATATGAGACCTTATCAGTAGTGTCTGTGCAGTTAATATATTAAATTACCATAATCACGTTTGAACCCCAGATTCTCTGAACAAAGTCAGGGTTAACAATTAACATTTATGTGTGCATTTTAGTATTGGGAATCTTTGTTTCAAAGCTGATTATGATAATTTAATATATGAATTGAACAGACATTATTTATAAGGTATCAAATGTTTATTATATTAAATTAATATTTTATATAAATCAAGAGGCTATGATGGTTAACAAAGTTGCTGGATTTGCCAGTGTGATACGGCAGGTGCTTGAGTGATGCTTTGCCCATATACATGTACAGTATTTTTTTCCCTATTCATTTGCTATAAACAGTTAGATGAGCACTTTCTAAATACGTACATTTTCTTTCACACCGGTTCAATTTTTCACGCTGCAGAAATACAGGTCACCTTTGAGACCTGCAGTGTCAGAATGAAGACTTACAGCATAAAACTAAGTAAGTGCCATAACCTTATTTAAATCAATTTTAACCCCTTTCAGTCGAGTTGTAAGACTCTACAGACCTCAGGGAGCCAAGCAGATGGAGAGTCAGGGCATCTGCATGTGTGTTGGTTACACATTTTTTGTTCATTTTACCAAAGAAGTGTGGAATTGTCCAATTTGACTGGTCAGAAGATTTATTTTTTGTTATTCAAATCTATCTCGTTAATATTAATGCACTCATTCTAGTACGTTATTGTTTCTACGGGAACAATTTTCCCACATGATCTTCCAGAGCAGATGTTCTACCTAATCTAACTAAGGCCAATAACAACAATAATAATTTTAATAGATTAAAAACAGGTGGCTATTGAACAACAAAATATGCACAAACTGGAAGGTCCAAGAAGACCTAATTTTGATAAGGCCCTATGCTCTTGCATAGAGCTCTGACCTCAAACCCAGTGAACGCCTTTAAGACTTTTAAGAACTGGAGCACTGACTGCACCATGGGCCGCCTCACCCCGCATCAGTGCCTGACCTTGATTCTGCTCTTGCGGCTGAATGAGAAAATCCTACAGCTACTGTCCAAATCTAGTGAAAGAGTGAGGTTATTATAACCGCAAAAAGGAACCATGCGATAGTGAACTGTTTAACAACTTCTTACCCTAACACTTACATTATATTTATTTACATTTATAATGGTCGGTGGAATATAGGCTCTAAATCTGCAATTCATAAATTAGCAAAGTCCTAGTATAGTGTACAACATGTGACTAGGTGACAGATACTCAACAGACATGAGTGACAGTCTATTGAGAGTATATTACTGTGTTTGTATGTGTGTGAGCAACAGGAACAGTGGTAGAGAAGGTTCGGATGAAACGATTGCCTTGTTTTCCATCAGCACTAGTATTGATTCATTCTGTCAACACTCCAGTTCTCTGTTCAGTTTCTCACAGATACACACATATACAGACACACACACACTCCCCATGTCGCCTTTAAAAACAATGCATTCTGCATAAGGACTGCATGACCCTCTTACCTGCTGGAGTAGCAGAAGTGTATGCACAACCCGAACAGTATAAAGTGGTTACTAAAGATGAATAAAAAGATGTGCAGGTAAACACACACACGCACACACACACACACACACACACACACACACACACACACACACACACACACACACACACACACACACACACACACATTCTTACCTCTTCATTAGGAATACATTACTAGTACTCGTTTTGACTTCAGAAATACCTTAATTTTTCATGGTATGGATTTAACAAGGTGTTAGAAACATTCATTAGAGATTTTGGTCCATGTTGACAAGATAGTAATTGTCGGTAGAAGGAAATGTTGGATTTCGAAATCAATAGTAATCCTTGAGAGAACAGTATGCATGGCAGCATTCTGTATTACAGTGCAATAATTGCTCAGTCTCTGGGAGACTATGTAATTCTTACAGATAATGAATGTTACAAACACCCACTGTCCACTTTATTAGGAACACCTGCACATTCATTCAACTACAGTATATGATCAGCGAAGTTAATCTTTATCACTTATTCAATTTAGTGACTATAGCTTGAAATAAGGAGCATCTGCAATGATTAACCAGAGCAGCAAAAGTGCTAGCCCTTTTTCTGCTCTGGTTGATCACTGCAGCTGCTTTATTAACCATCTCATCCTCTTCATTTATATACAATTGTAAATTACTCACTCATCATCTATACCGCTTAATCGTGCATACAGGGTCTGGAGCCAGTCTCAGGAGACTTTGGGCACAAGGCGGAGTACACCCTGAGCAGGGGGACAATCCATTGCAAGGCACATACAAATACACACTCACACTATGGCCATTTAGCCTAACCTGCATGTATTTGAACTGTGAAAGGAAACCGGAGTACCTGGAGAAAACTTACCAAGCACGAGGAGAACATACAAACTCCATTCACACAGAGGTGGGATTGAACCCGGACCCTGCAGGTGCAAGGCGACAGTGCTAACCATTATGGCACCACGCCTATAAGATTTTTATTTTATATAATAAACATATGAGACTTCATCAAAAATGTCTGTTGCTTACCAGAATTGTACAACAGCAGGCTATGAGAACACTTTGCCAAGGTAGGCCCATTACTCTTGTTAACAAAATGAAATGCATCCACTAAATACATCAAGATGTAGGCAGCTGTAGGAGTTTCTCTGAGTTCAGTATTTAATTGTGCTGTTCGATTACTGCGACCAATTTTTATATTTATTTCACGATTTCTGCCAATTCCATGTCAGTATAATGTTATAATGGAACTCACTCTTACTTCACCTTTTGTTCAGCCATGCCTGCTGTGGACTTCACTACTCACTTCAACAGTGCAGCATTAGAGGACAGATAATAAATAGTTATTAGTATCAATTGTCTGCAAAGTTCACACACTGGTTTTGGCACTATACTACAGTTAGGACTTGGTAAGTGTTTGTTGAAGAACACACCCTCCCCTGCCAGTTTTACATTTATAAATAAAAAAGTAGCAAGAAACGAAGGATTATGCTACTACAGTTTTCAACAACAATCCATTTTCTCAACAGGACAACAATGGGAAGCTTGGAGGCTACCTGTGTGGGGTCAGAGTCATGAGGCAATGCCTTTGCTCTTGTCAGGGTTGAAGAGGCAGGAGGTATTTGCAGGTAAATCTTTATTAGAAAACCAAACTGAGGCTTGCCTTATTTGTATTAGCACTGATCAGGACAAAATATAAACCAAAGTTAAAATAATGGTAACATTCTTAAAATTACGTATAATATAACACAATACCTCAATAAAAATTTTTTTCTTCGTTCTTTTTTTTTTTTTTTTTTAATGTTTAACCCTGTTTGATAATGCAACCGCAGGGGGGCACAATCGAGTGTCTTCTTGTGCCAGTCCCAAGTCTGGATAAATGCATAGGGTAGTGACAGGAAGGGCATCTTTTGAATGATGGGACTTTGACAGGGAAGGCAAGAGAGTTGGTTGATATGATGCAGCAGAGAAGCAATGTGGATATACTGTGTGTCCAGGAAACCAGGTGGAAAGGTAGCAAGGCTAAAGCAGGGTTCAAGTTGTTTTAAGATGGTGTGGACAGGAAAAGAAATGGAGTAGGAGTTATCCTGAAAGAGAAAAAATTCTGAAGTGAATTAGATGAAGTAATGTACTGTAAAGAATCCCCAGAGGTGAGAGAGTGGTGATTGGTGCAGATTTTAATGGACATGTTGGGGAAGGGAACCGAGGTGATGAGAATGTGATGGGTAGGTTTGGTCTTCAGGACAGAAAAGCAGAAAGTCCAAGATGGTGGTGGACTTTGCAAAGAGGATGGAAATGGCAGTAGTGAATACTTTCTTCCAGAAGAGGCAGGAACATAGGGTGACATAGGCAGAGGCAGAAGCACTAAGGTGGACTACATCTTGTGTCTCTCAAACAGACCAGTAACTGCAAAGTCACTGATCTGTTTCATGGTTGGTAGGGGAGAGTGTCATAACTCAAAAAGAGTGAGGTGAGGAGGGAGTTAAAGAGGATGAAGAGTGGAAAGGCAGTTGGGTCTGATGACATACTACCTGTGGAGGTATGGAATGCTTAGGAGAGGTGGCATTAGAGTTTCTGACTAGTCTGTTTAACAAGATTTGCGAGCGTGAGAGGATCCCAGAGGAATGGAGGAGAAGTATATTAGTGCCAATATTTAAGAACAAGGGGGATGTTTAGAGCTGTGGCAACTACAGAGGAATAAAGATGAGTCATATGATGAAGCTTTAGGAAAGAGTAGTGGAAGCTAGGTTAAGGGCAAACGTGAGCAACAATATGGTTTCATGCCTAAAGTACAACGGATGCAGTATTTGCTTTGAGGATACTGGGTGCAGAGAAGTACAGAGAAGGTAATGGGGAGTTGCATTGCCTTTATACAGTAGATTTAGAGAAAGCGTTTGACAGGATGCTGAGAGAGGAGCTGTGGTATTGTATGAGGAAGTCTGTAGTGACAGAAAAGTTTGTTAGAGTGGTGCAGGACATGTATGAGAGCTGTAAGAAACTGGCGAGATGTGCTGTAGGTGACAGAAGAGTTCAAGGTGGAGGTGGGACCGCATCAAGGATCTAAGCCCCGGTCTTGTTTGCTATGGTGATGGACAGAATGACAGATGAGGTTAGACAGGAGTCTGTATAAGACAGTGGTGAGACCAGCTATGCTCTACTGCTTAGAGACAAGGCACTAAAGAAAAGACAAGAAGCAGAGCTGATAAGGATGGATAAGATAAAGAATAAGTCCATCAGAGGGACAACACATGTGAGATGAGGAGTCAGAAAGGCCAGATTGAGGTGGTTTGGACATGTTCAGAGGAGAGATATAGGTAGCATATTGGTAGAAGGATGCTGAGCTTGGGACGGCAAGGCAGGAGGTCTAGAGGAAGGCCAAGGAGGAGATTTGCAGTGAGAGAGGACATGAAGTAGGTTGGTGTGAGAGAAGAGGATGCAGACGATAGAGTTGGATGGAGGCAGATGATTCGCTGTGGCGACCACTGAAAGGAAAAGAAGAACCGTGTTTGACATCCAGCCTGTCGTGCCTGACATGCCATTACTGCCACCTTCAGGTCTTATTTTCCCTCATTTTTAAGCCGTCTTTCCAGTTCAGACTTTGTGTAAAAGTTCAGTGGACATGATTTCCTACCTCCATAATCGAAACACTCCTAACATTCACTTCTACTCTTTCTAGCTCTTGTTAAAAGGTGTAATGATGTCTTGCGTCTCCTGTACATATTTCCTGCATAACGAGAGAATAGGCTCACCTTCTCGACTTCATCGCACTGATCACAGAGTCCCTGTAGGTGCTTTCCTATAATGAACAGAGTGCTATTCAGGTTGCCAAGTCTGCTTCTCAGTCTGCTCATCAACACTTTGCTTTTCCTTCCATTCTTATCACATCTGCTCTGTTTGGAAATGAATGTAAACGTATCCTTTTACCTGCATAATCAACCACAAACCTGCAAAGCCAATGAGTTTAAGGTAATGAGTCTAATCAGGAGAAAATCTACAAAACCTGGAAAGACTTACACAATGTGATACAAAACAGGAAGTAGACAATGGATGCTGGGAAAGTAAGGCACAGTGAAAAATAAAAGTCCAAAACACACAGATGAGAACATATTTTATTTATTTTAATATATTATTTAATCTTACTTAGAATATCATTTGACATCAATAAAGTATCTATCTATAGTATCTGCAGCACGGTGCCTATTAGTTGGCACTGTCGCCTTGCACCTCCAGGAACCAGGTTTCCGATTCCCGCCTCTGGGTCTGTGTGCATGGAGTTTGCATGTCCTCCCCCATGTTTGGTGGATTTCCTCTCAGTACTCCGGGTTCCTTCCACAGTTCAAAGACATGCGAATTAGGCCAAGTGACATTCCCAAATTGCGGGATGTGTGACTATTGAACGGAGGTCCTACCACGGTCATAAAAATAGGAATAAATACAATAGTCACCATTGGCCTCCACAGTCCCTAGTTGGACTACAGAGGTTCCGCTAGATGTATGGATCTATCCATTAACATAATGATAATATCTTATCAAAACTAAGATTTCGCACTACAAAAAAAAAAAGATATTTCACTGTGTTCAAAAGTATGTTCTTAAGTTTCAATGAGTTCTAAGGTTCTTTTAATATCTTAAAGTTTACCATTTGAAGTTTAATGGAAAAGCATAAAACAATGCAAAACTCAATGCAATATTATAACGAAATAGACAAAGTAGTAAAACAAGGACACTGTGTTTCACTGAGCTTATCGTTTGTGTTTTATTTCAGCTATTCAACAAAAATCTTGTTAATGTCTCCATTCACAACTTCTTTCATTTCTTATAGCCTGCTGTAATACTATTTGCTCCTTTTAAGTCATAGTTTAAACAACAACATTGTACATCTAAAAATAAACTATTTTAAATGTCACTATTTGAAAGATACAAGCCTATGTTCTATTGATTTGCTCACCTTTCTAGATCAGGGGCAGCGTGTGCACCGTCCCATTTAGCTCTATAGTTATCACTGGAGAGTTTCTTTTGCTGAAGCTTGATATTTTGGTGAGGATCCTCTGAATTGTAGGGTTTTAATGTGCTACCCTGTCAGACTTTCCTCCTGATAGCACAAATTTATAGTTATAATCAGTCTGTGCCATTTTTTTTACAGTGCTGGAAAGAGGGGAGAACAGCTGCCTGCTAAAACCCACATTCAAACCCAGTCACAGACGCACTTTCAGCAGGAAAACACACTTTGTCTGCTTAATATTAGCTTCTATGTCGTTCAGAATGGCTCTGAACCGTCCGTGTTGTTTCATTCATGGCTAAAGTAAGTTACAACGCTAACTGCCTTCTAATCCCTGATCAAAAGCGCTACATGGTGTATGGAAAAAGAGATAGCACACTAGCTTTCCATGTAACGCTGTTATTGCGTTTTAACTTGGGTCCTGAAATTCTAAAGCAGAAGAAGTTGAATTATAAAAGAGAAGTTTACAAGAGATTAACAGGACTGTGCACTGCCGCCGTGGTTTATTCTCCTCATCATTTCCTTACATAGTACCAGTAAGAATTTAAAACTACGGTTACTCCATTTAATACACTAACCATCGGTTGCCAGCTCAGCAATAGTTCCACCAGTCATGAAAAGATACAGTATGTGTTGGAGCAAAATAACTGGTATGATAAATAAATAAACAAATAATCTGTTTAACTGTTGGGGAAAGAGCAACATCACATTCAAATTTGTACTGTTGTAGTAAATATAAACACAGCTGTGATATCTTCGGTACTCGGGCTGCACCCTCATTCCTACAGCTGCATCACAGCCATGATGGTATTCATGAATTATAAAATACAACAGCACAACAGCAGTCCCTCTCACATGATATTGCTTAATTGCAACACCCCAATAAACATACTTGTGCACGTGCATATATGCAGTATCTTCACTGCGGCATTTAGAATGCCATTGTGTTAAACACAAGGTTAGATATTTAGCTCATAGAATATAGATTAAATGTTTTTCAGCCCAACCTAAACACTCAAGTGAATATAATGTTTCTCACGCCACCACGGCTTACACATCAGAAGGAAGCCATGCAGAACACACACACACACACTCAGGTTTATGCACATTTCAGCCTCAGAATCAGAGATCACAAACTGTTCTGTTCCATAGACCTAATGTTATATGAAAGAACATCACACAGAGATAACTGTAAGGAGTTTGAATTTGTGCCTCAATTGCCAAATGCATTACATTTATAATAGGAAACAATCATGCACTTACCATTAGACATCTTTAAAACGAAACACTGCATTTATGAAGTGAAAAATGATCCATTATAATATTGTTCATGCTTCACTAAAGCTAAATTACACAGACAAAAAAGGAAAGAAAGTAAGTGCCCTGGAAAACAGGACATGATAATAAGGTCAAACTTTCACTGTGTAGAAATTATTTTATTCACACAGGTGTATTCAGCTCCAGGGTCTGGGTTTGATTCCTGGCCAGGCTCGATTCCTGTCTCTGTGTGCATGGAGTTTGCATGTTCTCTCCGTGCTTGGTGGGTTTTCTCTGGGTGCTCCTGTTTCCTACCACAGTCCAAAGACCTGCAGATTAGGTTAATTGGCGTCCCCAAATTGAGCTTGAATGAGCTTGTGAGTGTATATATGTGTGTGTGCCCTGCGATGGATTGGCACCATGTCCAGGGTGTACCCCGCCTCATGCCCAGTTTCCTGGGGGTAGACTCCACGCCCCCCGTGACCCTGAATACAGGATAAAGCGGTATAGACAATGAGTGAGTGAGTGTATACCAGAGGTGGGTAGAGTAGGCAAAAAAAGTACTCAAGTAAGAGTAGCTGTACTTCAAAATAATATTATACTTCAAAATAATATTGTACTTCAAAATAAATAAGGACAGTGGCGGCTGGTGCAATTTATTTTTGGAGGGGGCGCAAACCAAATTAAAATTAAACTTTTAATACTCATCTGTAAATATCCAATTTATCAGGTGATTGCGCATCATTACTACTAGTATAAAATAAAGGCATGACTCACATCATATCCAGTCAGCAGCTCCGCTTGCCATAAGAAGTGCTGGAAAAGACTCGTTGAGAATGGTCCAATCACATGAGCCCAAATATTTGAAAACAATATTGATTCGCTAAGAACAAAAGTGGGAGAGTTCAGGGCGCACAGTGCTGCGCCCAAAGGATGATTTGACAAAATCCAATCAGAGCTCAGCCTCAAGTCACATGTTTTTCAAAAATTTACGTGCCTACATTGACACTCGTTTGTCCGGCGACCCGCGTACACGAACACAAATGAACGTAATACAGTTTAGATTTTTTAATTGCAAATAAATTATATTAAGAAATACAGTGGAATATTGTGACCAAATGACTTTGTTTCATTATTAAAATAAATAATTATTATGTTAAATAATTACATGTTAAAGGGGCATTCTTCTCTGCCTAACTTTAAGGTGGGCGGCACCCCTGCGCCCCGTATTGACTGGCCGCCACTGCTCAAGTAGGAGTTAAAAGTAGTCATCCAAAATATTACTCAAGTTAGAGTAAAAAAGTATTCGGTGACTACTCAAGTAGAGTAACTGTTTTAACCGTAATGTCTGATTTATTTATTTAGAAATTATAATAAAGTGTATATATATGTATATATAAGTGTATATATATATATATATATATATATATATATTTGGACACACCTTCTCATTCAAAGAGTTTTCTTTATTGTGTTCTTTAGCCCAAACAAGTCTCTTCTGCTTGTTGCCTGTCCTTAGCAGTGGTTTCCTAGCAGATATTCTACCATGAAGGCCTGATTCACACAGTCTCCTCTTAACAGTTGTTCCAGAGATGTGTCTGCTGCTAGAACTCTGTGTGGCATTGACCTGCTCTCTGATCTGAGCTGCTGTTAACCTGCGATTTCTGAGGCTGGTGACTCGGATGAACTTATCCTCCGCAGCAGAGGTGACTCTTGGTCTTCCTTTCCTGGGGCGGTCCGCATGTCAGCCAGTTTCTTTGTAGCGCTTGATGGTTTTTGTGACTGCACTTGGGGACACTTTCAAAATTTTCCCAATTTTTTGGACTGACTGACCTTCATTTCTTAAAGTAATGATGGCCTCTCGTTTTTCTTTACTTAGCTGCTTTTTTCTTGCCATAATACAAATTCAAACTCTTTGAATGAGAAGGTATGTCCAAACTTTTGGTCTGTACTATATATATATATATATACACACACAGGGTGGGCCAAAAATAGGGTTACAGTTAACATTTATCCTTTACTAGAAATTTATACTTTTATTTACATATATTATTATTACATATTAGACATTTTAATTTGAACATTTAATCTCTTAAGTGCTCAAAGAGTCCACATTCTTGACAATAATAATTTTTATATCTAAAACGTGATTGTGAAGGTGAAGCACATAATGAAGTAACTGTAACCCTACTTTCGGTCCATCTTGTATAAATATTATTGTGTATGTACAGGGTGGCCCATTTATATGGATACACCTTAATAAAATGGGAATGGTTGGTGATATTAACGTCCTGTTCGTCACACATTAGTATATGTGAGGGGGCAAACTTTTCAAGATGGGTGGTGACCATGGTGGCCATTTAGGATGGCCATCCATCTTGGATCCAATTTTTGTTTTTTCAATAGGAAGAGGGTCATGTGACACATCAAACTTATTGGGAATTTCACAAGAAAAACACTGGTGTGCTGACCACTTATAAAATGTGTTCAATGTGCTGCCCATTGTGATGTATTGTCAATGCAACCCTCTTCTCCCACTCTTCACACACTGATAGCAACACCGCAGGAGAAATGCCAGCACAGGCTTCCAGTACCCGTAGTTTCAGGTGCTGCACATCTCGTATCTTCACACCATAGACAACTGCCTTCAGATGACCCCAAAGATAAAAGTCTAAGGGGGTCAGATCGGGAGAAATGAATATACTAATGTGCCACAAACAGGACGTTAATATCACCAACCATTCCCATTTTATTAAGGTGTATCCATATAAATGGCCCACCCTGTATATTAATTCTGTACTGAAATATATTTATATTTTCATAGACTGTTAAAGTAACATTATATATAAAATTAAGGTTTACATAATCACACAAACAAAACAAAAAAAGCATTCTATACTCACCGCAAGATTGTACACTAACCGCAAGATCCCACCAGTAGCAGCAAGGATTTATGGCCGTTCTGCAAAATTAGAGAAAGATCTGGAATCTTTTGTTTGCGCTTGCGCAGTGAGCGTATGTGAGGCGGATTCACAGGTAGGATGAAGTTACAGAACACCGACTGAAGACCTGATTGGTCAAACAGTCATGTGATTATTGTTGTTGCGTCTGATTGGTGAAACAGTTAGGCGATAGATCCACGGGCTTCATGTGTAGAATAAATGGTTAGAAAAGTAAGACAAATCTACTCAAGTAAAAGTTAAAAGTATGGTGCAGTAAAACTACTCATAGAACTAATTATTTTCAAAAAGTTACTCAAGTAAATGTAATGGAGTAAATGTAACTCGTTACTACCCACCTCTGGTGTATACACACATAAACCAAAATAAAAATGTAGAAATAAACTACAGCCATATTTTGGGGGTTCTGTGGTTACAGCAACCCCAAGCTCTTTTTGGTGCTACTTTTCTGGTGCCCTTTTCTATTGGTTAAAAAAAAAAAAAAAAGGAACTGTATTAATACGCATTGCGCTCTACATTTTCATTACACATGAAATTCAAACCCTTAGTTTTAGACTGTGTTCCCTATATGCTATGTGGGAAATGGCATGACATGACAGTAATCTTTCCATTTGCACTGAGGTTAAGAAAAAATTTGAAGGTCAATCAAAGGATACAACCTGTCTATAGGTCATGATGGTCCTTTAAGGATGGGATAAGGACTTTTCATGCTTGCACACTTCCGGAACTTGCATCATCAACATATTTTTAATATTATTAAATTCATTCTTTAGTAGCGGTTCTGATTGGGATGACAGGTTCAGGGGATACCTAAATGAATAATAAATGCCAGTGACAGCTGATGGGATCTAAATTGATGATCCAAGTCGATAGAGTATTTGTTAGAATTGTGGAAGGGTTTTTACCCTACACTCACCAGTAATTAAAGGTTACGAGTGTTTTTCATCATTGCAGGCCTACAGTCTGCTTGTCTTTAACAGCAAACATTCAAAAATGGTTGTCTAGATTTACACAGCTGTGTTTTTTATTTTCTTAATCACAACCATTGTCTCTCACCTTGTCTTCAAAAATGCCGGCGTGAGTAAGCTACAAAAATAAGGAAGGCAAAGAGCGTGGTACTGAACGGGAGAAAAGTGATGACAGGTTATTTTTCACCAGCGCTCTCCTGACAACACAGTTGCTGTTTCCCTTTCTCCTCTGACACACGTAAGATTTAATCTGGCCATCTCTGGGTGGCCTTTCCACTCCCATAACCAAATGAAACCCATTATTACACACTTTACAGACAGCAGGGGGAGCAGAGACGAGCCAGGAAAAAGGCCAGAGCAGCAGATTTACAGGGCTCAACAGTGTGATTTCAGCATGTGTGCTTGTGTTTGCACTTGTATGTAAGCGTGAGTCAGTGTGTATGCGTGTAAACCATTATTGTTGATGGCGCTTTTTATTCTTATCGAGGGTTATTGTTGGCATGCCAGGTGGGAGACATGTTGAGCTATAAAAGAAAAGTGGACTCTGAAGACTCGTCTTTCCTTTCTTTCGATGTTGATCCTAATGGCCCACACCGTTTGTGCACCTATTCTTGCCTCCTGTTTTTTCCCACTTCAGCTTTGGAGAAGGAAATAGAAAATAAAATGGCTCTTATTACATGCTTGTGTAATTTCAGCTGGAGATAGTTGGTAAAATATGTAAACAACTTTACATTTGGGGGGGGTTTAGGGTTAAAACTCTGATAGATAGAAATAAACAAATCAAAAACACTAATCCTCTGGATCTACACATAATGCAAGTGCTGTAACTACTCTATGTTAAATAGTGAATGGTGTAATATGTTTTTTACTGAATGGCAATTTTGGCATATACTAATATCCACCTATTTTTTTGTTTCCAATTACCGATAAAATGTAATGAAATTTTGGCTATAAAATCCAAATTGTTAAATAATTTGTCGCAGATAGACACATAAAAATATAATAGATGTTATGATTATAATGACTGTGTGAAGCATTATAAGCACTCATGCAACATGCAACCAATTTGTTAAATTGTAATAAAAATAAATAAATAAATAAAAAAAAACTTCTTTAAATGTGTCCAGAATGATTTACTGTAGATCATTCTAGTAAGAGTTGCCAGCTGACAATTCACTACTCCACATATTTGGGTGGTGATCAATACTTGCAATAATAAATAAAACATCTAGACGTACATTTCGGTTTCATAAGGCAGCTCCAGAGTTATTGGCATCCTCGGTAAAGAAGGCTAGACAAGTTTATGAGAAATATGTCATTTATTAGCTTAAATATAATGCCAGATTTAAAATGTGAGAGAAATCTGACCGAGAGACTTACAGAAGTGGTTTGTAGTCTCCAAGAAAATCATATCCTCTACAAAGAGATTGATTTCTGAAACCTGGTTGAAGATGAGTTGGTACAGCAATATAAAAAATACTTTTGTTTTAGTTTTTTTTCCCCTCAGTTTATTATCTTTAGTGCTTATTCTCTGCAGGGTTATAGGAGGCCTGAGGCATATCGTAGGGCACAAGGAAGGGTACACCCTGGATCGGGTGCCAACCAATTACAGAGAACAAACACACACGCACACACAGACACGCACACGCGCGCGCACACACACACACACACGCACACACACACACACACACACACAGTCATACATACACCCAGTCATACACTATGGTCAATTTGGAAATGCCAATCAACCTAGACAGCATGTCTGTGGACTGTAGGAAGAAACAGGAGTACCCAGAGTAAACCTGCCACACACTGCGAGAACATTCATTCATTCCATATTCCAAAAAGACTCTTTTCTATCCTGGCACCAAGGTGAACATTATTGCTATTGATGACTTTTACATTCATAAAACACTTATTTTAAAAGTATAAAAAGTTTTTAATTGGTTTAGAGTTTAATTGACTTTATGTTTTACATCTTATTTATTATAAATAAAGTAATTGTAATATGTTAGGATGACTGTACCAAAAAAGAATGCAAAAATGGGCATACCTTTTTATTAACTGACACGGGTTGTTCAAATTACACATATTGGTAGAGTAAATCTTGTTCTATACAAAGATACTACAGATACACCGTAAACCCTAATGCTCAAAGTAATTGAACATACAATTTGTTAAAATTAATAGACCTTGTTGAGTATTTAGAACTTTTTGCTATTTATGAGTTTGTAGAAATAACACTTTTCAAGTTAGCTGAACAAATTTGATATTTTAAGCCACAGTAACTGTCTCCTTAAAGTTCCACCAATTTAAAATCTTTCAGCCTATCGATTTTGTGTCTGACATCATCAATGCACATATAAACTGCCCACATTGAATTGTTTTAATCAAGATGATGGATTGGTCTGTCTTCACATAATCTTTACAAATCTGGGCACCCTAAAGTACCAGAGCACTGGTGGCTCAGTGGTAGGTGTTTTGCCAGCCAGGCGAAAGGGCCGGGTTCGATTCCCAGGTACTGGGTGAAGTGCCTGTCCCAAACCCAGATAATAATGGGAGGGTTGAGTTCCGAACGGCATCTGGGCTAAAAACTTGTGACAAACCGCTATGGCGACCCAGGAGCAGGTGAAAGACCAACAACAATTTATTTAATTTGCAACAACTAAAAAAAAATATTGTATGAGTTAGGCTACTCAGTAATGCAAGTAAAGAACGATTAATATGAATGAGTACAAAAAACTCAAAAACTGATAGTTCTGTTTACTTAAAATTGGAAACATCATTGGTTAAAAAATTTTATGATTACCTCAATTTTTTTTAGTTTTGCCAACTTTTTCGGATTTACAGTGCAGTCTACATCATAATCCACATCACAAGCAAAGCAATGCAATCTACTATTGAACCCAACCCTCAAATCCTCTTTGAAATTCTTAGATTTGGTCTTTCATTGTCATGAGTTCTGGTTTCCACTGCTTCATCCATCTGTGCACATTGCTTTTGTCAATGGTGTTATCTCCTTAAACATTCTGTAGTCTTTTGTTAATGTGGGAGAGCCTGCACCCCTCCTTTGTCAATAATGGAAGAACACGAAGAAGAGTTACTATAGAGGAAGAATTACTCTACCAACATATGTAATTTGAATAACCTCATTAACTGACATTAACCTAATGTCAGTTAATAAAAAAAGTTATGTCCACTTTTAAATTACGTTCGTTACAGCTCTTGTATTTAATTAATACATTTCAAATTTAACTTTCTATTTAGCTTTAAGTAGAGCAAAAACGTGGAGTAAAATCCACAAAAACTGGGTTCTAGGAAAAAGGACATACATCTTAAGTCAGGGCCATCCTCTAATTTTTGAATCAATTTTAAGAAAGGGACTTGGAGCATTTTTGGACTAAAAATAGTAATAACCAGAAAATTTTGGATGTCATGCCGCTTTTCATGGCAGTCGTGCCAGTCTGGCATGAAGAGTTTATAATTGCATAAATTAATGCATTACAAAAGAGTGTAATGCATTAATTTCTGACCACAAAAATGTATAAATGTAAAAAAGTTGAATTGTGTGCAACCAAAATAGCTAAATGCAAGACGTGTCAGCAAATGGCATGAAAATAGGTCCTGATGAGTGCTAAAATATGTATGACAGGTGATTACACACCTTGAAACAATAAGGCAGGTTCTTTTCCACATACAGATTTCTTTTCTCCATATCACACACAAAAGAAAGGCAGCATCAAAGCCTGCTGGGACTGTTAGGTGTTAAAAGGCTTGCTGAAAAGGCTAGACATGGTACTAAAGGACACTTGCACTCATGTGGCTGCCTGCTCTCTCCCATTAACCCTTACCAGGCAAGTCTGTTTACAAACACTAATACTTACATATACCTTAATCACATACTGGGTTTGAAATGCATTACATTTCATGAAATTAAATAATAATTATAAAATAAAATAAAAACACATTTGCCTATACAATTTATCATGTATAATAGCACATTTAGGATTTAAATTTTGGTAAGTTGTATTAACTTTTTTTTTTTAACCTTTTGTTCTGTAATACAGAATTTAAAAATACAAATATCTAGTGTACTTGTTTTTCAGTGAAATTTCATTCCTTTAGTAAACCTAACCTGTTTGCAGTGGCTTTGAGGAAATTTGGTCTCTGTTCCCTTAAGAGTCAAGTGGGTTCTATATCACTAAATGCAATATTTATACTCTTTGAGTGTTTAATGGTTATTTTCTCACTCGGCTTGAGTGCACCATAACTCTAGAACAAAGCAGGGGTGATTATGTAAAACAGACACACATTTTATATTATAAACAATTTAGAAGTAAAACCATCAGTGTGCTGTGCAGAATGAGGGGAAAAGAACCATGCTCAAATAGAACAATTATTCATCGAAGTTTAGAAGTCTATTATTCAACTATAAAAATCACCATTTAAAGACGACAGTCCTGCAGGACCACAGCCACACACAATTTAGTATGCTCGTAGCTCTGATTTAACTTGTAACCAATTGGATAGTTACCTGAGGAGTGAAAATAGACATGTTCAGCTAAGAAATACTGTGCCCCTATTTGTTATTTTACACTTAAATATTGAGTCTTCTGGCACAATCCGGATGGCCCTAGTGAACCTGCTATTATAAAATAAGTAGTTTTAGTTCTAAAATATGATCGTAAATCGTGTTCACTCATGGCATTGTAAAATCCACACACCTATGAACAAATCATGATAATTCAATTCTGTACAAATTTTAAAACAATAAAACTGTTACACTAATGTGTAGTGGTAGCACTAAACGATTTACTAAATCTCAAAAATGCTGTGCTGCACACAAACACAACTTTATGCAATAACACTTCGTCACACTATATGAGATTTTACATTTCACTTGGAGAAACAGGCCAGATCACCAAATCCTGCATTTGATAGCTATATATCATGTGGAAAAAAGATAAATAGGAGACAATAACGGGAAATAACACCCTGTTTCACTGTAACAAACTTTATCTTGCAGTATGTTGCTTTATTGTTTTACTGTCACAATCTGAAACAGCAGAATGTATGTTCTCTGTAGTGAGAGTGTTACTGCTGTACGGTATCTTAAATATTCAAAGCAGAGAGACATCTACAAGGCTTGCAGAAAAACTCTGATAATTGATTTTTTCTTCATTTTGATTATGATATATTGATTATGATATACATGTTTTTTATTTAGGTTAGTTAACTACTTTTCGGAGCTGCTTAACAAACAATAGACTTACCAACAATAATTTTATTATTATTATTATTATTATTATTATTATTATTATTATATGTGCAAAACCTACATTACTCTGTTACTGCAATATTTTTAAAAAAAAATTCATACTCTTTGCACTTTATTGCAACTTTGGGCTTTATAAGTTTGGGCCTAATTTCCACACAGGCAGTGGCAGCTGGTATAACTGCGAGAGCAGGGCTGAGCCCACTTCTTTAAGGGGAAAAAACAAACAACAAACAAACAAACAAAATTACATCAAATCAGATTAGTGGCTGTTAAAATACATCTTTTTTTATTTATTGATTTTTTACTTTTATGAACCAATTACAAAAGTAGCACAAATTATTATAAGGACAATGCACAGAATGGTATAAAGCTACAAAACTGGGAATGTTTTCTTTCTAGCCTAGACTGTATTCATGCGTGTCATACTGTCATGCCAGAGTGTACAGCCATTTAGAACAATTCAAAATTTTTGGGTGATATTTTGAGCACTGATACTGATGGAACACGTCATCGTCTTTAACTGAGATCGTGTTTGGGTAATACAAGTGTAATTGGATGGGTATCTACTCTCGTATCCTTTTTTCTAGGGTGAGTTTGGAGAAAAATCAAATAGTAGAAAAATAATAGTACCAATTACACAAAAGGGTGGAGCTGTAAGTTTAATGATTTGAACAGAAGGGTTGCAAATTTTCTGATTTTGTTATTAGAAATATTAGAATTATTAGAACTCATAAATGTTGCAAATATTGGACCTTTTAACTAATGTCACAAATAGCCACCAGTGTACAAAGGTATTAAATAAGTAACTCAATAATTAAAATATACAATTCAGTATAAAGTATTTTAAAATTGTGTTAAAGGCACACAGTTCTGGGCACATGGGACACAGAGGCTAGTTGCCAATATGTGCATTTAAAGAAAGTTTACTAGGACTGATTCATTCTGACCTTAAGCTGTCAGTGTCACATACCCAGATGAGCAGAGTAAGCCGGCCCTGTTAAATCTCATTATCAAAATGCATACAGAATGGAAAGTCTGTTTGGAATAAGCTGCCAACAGGCCACCAATAATAGTCAAGTCTAATGTAATTTGCTCAATTGAATTTGCAGGGCTTTACAATGTTGATTGAATTATGTTCAGCAAAGGAATGGGCACAGCTTACTACTAATCAAATTAATTATTGTCATAACCTAAAATGATGCTAATAAAAAAAAAAGAAAAGATGTTGATTAAATATTAACTCCATCACTGCAATGTAATTAATATCAATTCCAGAGAGGTGGAGAACTCTTGTTGTCCCTGTACCCCTTCACTAAACGAACCTGGCAGAGGTTAGAAGAGTAAGTTCATTACACTGTGGGGAAAAATCTCTGGCACTCCAGAACAAAAGCACATCAACTAAACATGTTATGCTGAAGCTCGATTTACAATGTGCTAAATGTTTTAAATAAGTGTGCTAATTACAGCAGTTGTTAACTCCTCATTTCGAGGATTCGAACACTTGCTTGCTGATGGCTGTTTAATGACCATAAGTTATCGTTCTGTCTAGAGCTACAGGGACAGACTTTTCTAAAGGAGTGCATGTCATTAAAAAATTGAGGGTGTTTTCTTTGGAACTGTTTTCCCTGTCTTGTGTGTCTGATATAATGTGTGAACGCATCGAGGAGTTTATGTTCATTCCAACCACACACACACACACACACACAGTTAGAGAGAGAGAGAGAGAGAATAAGATTGTTGTCCTTCCACTGAGGTGTATTAACTAAATAAAAATATTCTTAATCCTTATACCTAATCCTTAATCATTTTCTTCAGGTCTTACCAAAAAAGGTCCCTGTGAGAGTAAAACACTTAATCCTATCATCATGTGGACATAACGTCCCCACATAGAGGGAAATACAGACACATTATTGTTTTAATTACAAATTGGGCAGATGGAGGCACCTCAGGTAGCAGTGAGATGCAGTGAGACCTGGAGGATGTGGTGCATCGCAGGATCGGTCCTCACGGGAAAGCTGTCACCACGCAATATCCGTCCTGACGCTCCAATAGCGAAGCTTTCACTGCTCAGCTACTGTGACGAGGGACTCTGCTTTTGCTGTCTTTTTTGTGTTTTCTTTGTTCATAGAAGAAATGTAGCTGATCCCTCTTTTGCAGTATAACTGTGATGTAATATTTGACTGACAGTTAAATATGATAGAAGAATCTTTGAAAGCCTAAAAAATCATGACTGGTTTTGTTGGAAACACATTAGCTCACTGGCTGTTTTTGCTGTGTTATTTAAGTGGATGAAAGTCAAGAGCCACCTGATCTTTTCAGCAAATCATTTTGTCTACCCACTTTATCCTTACCTACTGAAAAACAAGCTTTGTTTTTACCTGAATCTAATCAACTACAGAGAGGAAGGCTGTATCTACCCACAATAGTGTTTTATGCATTTGTTTGTTTGCTTGCTTGTTTTTAAAAAGAACATAAACACTGAGGTTGAGTGCGCTTGTTCCAAGCTCCTCTGGTTTTGTTTTTTTTGCTTTGGTTTGTCCTGTTTCACATCACTAGGACGAATTGGAGACATTTGAGGTCTGATCAGTTGCAGATTTTTCTCTAATTTTGGAATTCGTTCTTCATTTACACTTAATTAACTAAATGAATGCACTAGAACAATTGGGTTTAAATTGACACCTGAGTGCTTCCTAGTTTTATTCATCGTTTATTAGGATCTATCTGTAACATCTTTAAAGCTCCCCTGCCCCCACCCCCCAAAGCCCCAAGTGGTCAGTTCTGAGTTCTGAGTGATGTCATGGCGCACTCTTCTTCAATAAGGTGTCTTCCGACGTCTTTAATTAACTCCTCAGCTTATGTATTCTCCTACATGCTTTGTTGTTGCTGCCGCTGTTTCTTTCAAATGTCAAGACAGTCCATTGTTCTGTTTAACTTGCCACGTCTTCCTTCCCCCTGAAACCCGCTCAGTGATCTCATTTATTAAATGTCATGTAGGGAGTGCGCTGGCGCAGAACGCACGTTGTCAGCTCGGGAAGCGCGCGGGCCTTCCGCGGGCGAAAACGCATTTAAGGTATACGGTCTGAAACGCCAGAGCGATTCAGTCATCTTGTAAAGAACTGCAGGCACGATATTGCAAACAAGAGGTCGCGTTTCTTAAGTTATGTAGACAGCGCTATTGCGATACGCCAGGGTTGCTTCTGTGAACGATAAACGATGAGCACTGCAGTCACGTTTGTAAATACTCGTGTCCTGCACGCGTGTGTGGAAGAACTAACCTATTACTCGATTTAATTATGATTTCTTTTGAAACCTATGTCCATTGAGGCACGACGCGCAAGAATCCGTTAAAAAAAAAAAAGTTCTTGCGCGTTCATGGAGTCATTCATAAAGACTACATGAGTTGTCTCCGTAATCCATTACAACGCAGCGCACAAAGACAAATGACCTCTTGTTCGAGCGTCACGGCCCCCATTTTTAAAGGAACTGAGCAACGACTCAGCTTCCTCTCTCCAGAATCTCAAGCACCGGCGAGCCCACCTGTACGAGTCTCTTTCCTCAGAAAAAAAAGGGGCGGTGCTTTGCTGCGCGTCACCGGCGGTAGAGGCGGTCCAGGCGCCGCAATTGGCAGCCCAGAGCCGCGCTCACGGGCCGGTGGGGAGCCGAGCGGAGGGGGCGGGGGCGACGGCGACGGCGCGTGCTCACCAGCCTTTGTGTATCACTTCCAATATCTCACGCGTCAATAATTGAGCGCGCGAGCAGACGGAGCCCCGCGCTATGTGCTCAGCCGCGCGCCGACTAGACGAGGGCCTCGCTGCGTGCACCGCCGACTCGAGACGAGTTCACTGGGGAAAATACGACTGATAAGAGGATCTAGAAACAACAACAACAACAAGGGAAAAAAACAACAACAACTCACAAATCCCAGACAGGACAAAACAATTGAATAAATTCAAATAAATAATTACATCAAACCCAGTTTATTTGGACAACCACTCCTGGAGATCGCTTGATTTTCAGCCTGGAGACGGCTGTGACTTGGTGAGCGAGCTGAGAGAAGTGCTGAGGAGGCTGCAGGTTGAAGTTACAGTAATGCTGGCGTTCGTGCTGTGCGCGCTGGCGTTAGGTTGCCTGGCGAGCGCGCAGAACGAGACGGAGCCCATCGTGCTAGAGGGAAAATGTCTGGTCGTGTGCGATTCGAACCCAACTTCTGACCCTACCGGCACCGCGCTCGGGATTTCCGTGCGCTCCGGCAGCGCCAAAGTCGCCTTCTCCGCTGTCAGGAACACCAACCACGAGCCGTCAGAGATGAGTAACCGGACAATGGTCATCTACTTTGATCAGGTAACTTTCTATTTTGTTTATTAAAAGCAGGGGAATGCTGTGTTCGCGTTGTAAGCATGGTGCTGATGGGGAGCTGTTGTGATGCTGCATTGAGGGAGCAGCTCTCAGGTGTGACACGGGTGCATTTTTTTTTTTATTCCCAGCGTGTCCACTGATAATAAAATCGAAAACCGTCCCCAAGGCCACAGCACAAACTTGTTCACAACTTTCACATTTCGAATGAAACAAAACTTTAATGTTCAGTTCTGTTTGCATTAGCGCGTGTTTGTGATTGGGATTTTGTAGTGAGACGCTTCATTCACTGCCCTGCGGTTTCTCCTTCAGGTTCTCGTGAACGTTGGCAGAAGTTTCGACGAAGAGAGGAGTAATTTCTTCGCCCCACGAAAAGGGATTTACAGTTTTAATTTCCACGTCGTGAAGGTTTATAACCGGCAAACTATCCAGGTAAGTGGATTTCTCTGTGCGCAACTGTCACGTCTGTGTGCGCGTGCGCGTGTGTTTGCGTGTGTGTGGGTATGTATATAGTTCTGATTAAATGTTAACGTGAGCCCGATTTAGCAAAGTAATATAAAAGTAAATAAATATTAGTGTTTATCATAAAACTATTCAGGGGGACTGTTTCCGCACCATCGCTAAATATAACATACACATAAGCGCTCCATTATTACTGACTTCTGCATCCTGTGCAGTGCCATTTTTGTTGCAAGATTTTCTATATTACCATAAATTATTAAGATCGTGAAATATAGTGAGAATTAAATATATTTGCATTATTTAATAAAAAAAAAACCAACAAGAACAGAAACGACTTTTCTCTCATTAAAATATATAATTAAATATTCCACTGCTGTTTTAAATGAATCAGATTGACAGCACTGTGATTTAAAGCTATGACTAATTCAAACTTATCTTGATGTTTTGCAGTGCTTTTGCATCGCAGAGATCTGAAATTAGCTCAAGGGGAAATAAATAAATAAATGAATAAAGCGCACAAAGCAAACAAGGGCCAAATTGCACCTTTTGTGAAGTGAGAAATAAAAACAAACAAATGATAAACAAAAAAAGAAAAAAATAACCCACCACATCTCACACACAGTGCACAGCGGAAATAATTATCAGTGTAAATAAAAGCAGTTTGTTTGTGTTTGAATGAGAAACAAAGTAGAATGTTTCTTTCAATTAAAAATATCTTTTTTTCACATCTACTTTTAATCTCAGCGATACCTCTTTAATCTTAGAAATTATTTTGTTCATAATGCATCTTCTTGGATGTTGTTAGATGATCTTAGTGTTTTATTTGGTTTTATTCATCTAGTGATTCAAATAGTGAACTATCGGCCAAATTATTATATGTACAGTAAATGCTATACATAGTAGCCATGGTGATATACATTTTATATTTTATGGTCATTTTTTTTTTCTATTGTTCAATGTTTAAGTTATGCATGTACATTTATATATTATGTACAATCTATTTATAAATAAAATACACTCTAAAAGAAGAGGGTATTACAATGCACCTTAAATCCTTGTACACATTTTAAGATGAAACACAGATATTAAAGGTGCAAAGTGTGTATGCTTGAGTGCATCACTTCAGTGAAAAGGAATCATCCATTTTAGTCTGCTTTTTTAGGAGAGTGTCTCAATAAGCCTGTGCATTTAATTAGCTTTATTTATTAAAATAGTTAATTAAAGCATATTAACCACACTGACCGCCAAGCTTTAAGGATGCCTGTGGCTCTCATCAATGCACAGCAGTGCACTAGAACATAACTACCACGTATGAAGCTGATTGCACTGACTGCCTATAAATAAATAAACTCAAGTGCATGTAACATATTTGTGTTTAGTTTTACCCGATGAGTGCTCACTGGCTTTAAAACCAGGACAAGCCAATAAAATGGATTTGTTATAAACAATTTAAAATGTGTTATATCAGAACATGCAGTCACTTTGAACATTACTGTATCTTTTGTCTTTCAAATATTTGCTGGTAATTAAAGGACTCTTTTTGGAAGTGTGTGAAACCGAATACTGCATACAGACAAAATTGTAAGATTAGAGTTAACTAAGTAAAAACTCTCATGTTGATCTGAATGAAAGTAAACGAAAGGATGCAAATTCAACAATACATTTTTAATGCAGAGAGTTTGCGATATCATATGTCCTTCTCTTGGGTTAAGAGAATGTTTCTCTAATAGCATCTTGCTGGTGTAAAATGGTTTCTACTTTATCATGCACAGTATTCAGCTGAAGAAGCCTGTAATAGGCCGTCTGGCCTGCAAACATACATAAACCTTCTCACAATGTGAATGTTGTTGATATTTTATTTAGGTTACCAGATTTATTCTAAATCATAGTTGGAGATTAGTTTTAAAATCATTTGATCAATAGGAATGGATCCATGAAACATTTAATGCATAAACTTTCAAACTCTAAATGGAATGTGAGTGGAACTAAACCATTCAATGTGACTATGGCCATGCAAAGAAGTCTCCGGCCCTATTAATGGAGATATACTGTAATATATCACATTTCCTGATACCCTGTGTCAGTGATTTTGCCTGTCTGAGAAAGAAGAAAAAAAAAACATTGAGGATGATTGGGCGGGTTGGTGATAGTGTAGGCCCCTGTCACCATGCTGCTGTTTTACCCCGACCAGAACTGCGTGTCAGAATCTGTCAGTGCTTTTAAATGCTGAATTAGTCCAAGGGTGAAGACCCAATCAGTAGACTTCTATCCGTATTCCCTTTCCTAATTGGGTACTTTAGCGTTAATAAAATGACTTGAGTGGACCTGACAACTAGCTCCAACCACTTCTCTATTTGCTCTGCCATGTAATTGGTGCTGATGGGAACAATCGACTTCATGTCTTTTCGCCAGCAGGAATTACACTGACTGTTCCACACACGTTGTTCAACTATGTTACTGATGTACAATATACTCGGCCCCAGTAATTTCAGGACCGCTATCTATTTATAGATCTACTGTATGATTGTAGAAAAAAGACACTGAGCAAATATCACTATATTTTACTTCACTATACACATAGAACACACCAGTTCTCTCACTGTGTCCCATAAAATTACCAGTTAGCTTCAAAACTTGCTGATTGACTTCTAGTGTCTCATGCGAAGACATTAACTGTATTAATCTATGAAAGTGTATGAATGGTGGTTAATAAACAAAAAACTAGAAGAAAAACAATGCGTCTCGTAATTTGATGTTTGGGCTTGACCACCGCAAAAAGTATATCACGTCATGTTGGAATATTGTGTTGCTTTATTTGATGATATTTGATTTAAGAAGAGGAGGAAAGCAGTATTTTTTTTTTAGATAGGTGATACTGTAAATTATAAGAAATAAAGTAAGCTTGTTTGTGCCTTGCTCATATCCTGTGTCTTTGTTACAGGTAAGCCTAATGCACAATGGGTGGCCTGTGATCTCAGCCTTTGCTGGAGACCAGGACGTGACGCGTGAGGCTGCCAGCAATGGTGTTCTGATCCAAATGGAGAAAGGTGATCGTGCCTACCTCAAGCTGGAACGGGGCAACCTGATGGGTGGCTGGAAGTACTCCACCTTCTCTGGCTTCCTCGTCTTCCCTCTGTAGATGAGGGGCTCTCCATGTAGGGACTATTGCTCTTCAGCTCACCAGCTTGTGGGACTGTGGCGATAGAGTGAAAATGAGAGATGATGAGGGGAAGAAGGTGTGTGTGTGACAGAGATACAGTATATATATATAAAGAGGGAATTTTAAAAGAGAATTAGTGTGGCTAGCTCTTTGACCTGCTCGCTCCGCTGCTTGCCTACAGCTCTGGACAGCCAAAACTTTTTATTTATTTATTTATTTTATTTTGTTATTATGATTACAAGAATTACCAGCTAACAATAAATCTAACGAGGCTATTGCCTTTCTCCCTACAAATCTCCTTTTCATCTGCTTTATCGAACGTCTATCATCAGGCATTTAACGAATGTCTGTAATAAAACTCAATGCAGAAAATCATCCGGCGCCATTAACCCAAACTGGCAATTTGTTAACCTTAATCCTCACCTGCATAAAATTTGTATTCCTTTATTTCCATACAGTATCTCAAATAGCAACCACAGTTCAAACATAGCTCTCTGATGGTGTTCCATTCAGTCTTTATGAGCACTTTCGCTCTTTTTGGTTCTGCTATTCTCCTCAAAACAGGAGGACATGTTTCAGTCTGTTATGCCTGGAGAGTATCTGAATTCCTCAAAGAGACTCTTACTGTATACTGGATATATACAGATATATAAAATCCTTCAAATTTCTATATGATATACTCTATGACTATCTCAATCTGATTAATCTGTATTGCCGTATTTCAGTGTTAATAGTAGTGGTTGTGTGTGTGTGTGTGTGTGTGTGTGTGTGTGTGTGTGTGTGTGTGTGTGTGCGTGTGCGCGTGTGTGGATGTGTGTGTGTGTGTGTGTGTGTGTGTGTGTGTGAATGTGTGCGTGTGTGTGTGTATGTCATAATGCTGCAGCCAAGCTATCAATGCTTCTTGTTTTTGTTTCAGAAATGTGGCTACACTTACAGTAAGCTATATCAGAAGTACTATAAAATAATTTATTATTATTGACTGTAAGATAAGTGTGAATATTAAGAAACCCTTCCTTTTATTCATCAATCAATTGATTTAATTATTGTTTTTTTTTATTTGCTTTGATCCAATAAAACTTAAATGGTCATTTTTATTTTTCCTAATCTGATTCTCAGTCTCAGAATGTGATTTAGCTGTTTCTCTACATGCATAACGCGTTCGAAACTCACAATCAGACGCATACGTGTGTGTGTGCACTGTCATATAAGAGTGTGACAGTCTTTTGCTCTGTGTTAGGGCTGGCTTTCTCTACTCTCAGTGGTACAAAGTTTCTCTGGTTGTTCTTTCCCTTTCTCATGCTCACTCACTCTAATCTCACCCTAATTTCTCTTTGTCTTTCTCTGTTGAGCAGGTGATAGAGAGTTTTACTCTCTCTCTCTCTCTCCCTCCCTCTCTCTCTATCTCTCTCTCTCTTTCTCTCTGCTGCGCTCAACACATTAATGAGCTCCTAGGGGGAAATTTGTGCTTGCATAATAACTGTTTACCCCCAAAAAATCAACTTGTGTTAATCTATTCGTCTGTCTTATTTTCTGCTACTCTTTCGTTCTGTCGTCTTTCATTACCCCCATTTTTCATTGTCAGTTTCAGCAATTCAAGCCTTAAAGTCGGATTAAAACAAACAATAGTATTCTAGTGGAAATGTGGAAATCCAGCCTCTTTCTGAATCTTAAACGTTTTTTTTTATTACCGTGACATTCACTGATCATCGGTCTCTGCATCATTCTTGCTAATTATCGACTCTGTTTTAATCATAGGGCTGGTGTTCCTATACCCTGGAGAACACTGGCAATGCACTTAGTCAGAAGTTAAGCATCAAGTTAAGCAATAAAGAAAAATACAGCGGTTCCATGATAACCTAAAGGTATCTCTATCTCTAACACCACATCTCAGCCATGACTATGAAGTCGTATTTGGTTTGAGAAGTGCTGAATTGTTGAAGGTTTCCCATGATCCTTGCAGTCATTGCTTTGCTGGACACACAAAAATCCCTGCAGTGATGCAGTGTGTAAGTGTCATATGCTGGAAGAAGGAGGGTATTAGACCTGTGCTGTCTATATTGGCCTGGGTCTGGATGGTGCGCTCCTGCTGAGAGGCCCTCATTAGGGCCAAGCCATCCATCTGAGGAACAAATCAGATCAAGATTCGATGGGCTGGCAAGACATGAAAACAGAGAGAGAGACAGCAGCAGAGAAGAACCGGCTTTCAAGGGTTTTTTTTTTAGCTCTCTGACAGAGCTGATGGAGCACTAGGGCAGATAATGGCTCTGTATGAGTCTGATATGCTCCAGATACACTGGTGTACTAAAGCCTCGCTTTAACACAGAACTGCATTTTTTACACGTCTATTTAGAGGTTCTGTACCTGATAAGGGTGAAAGAATGTATTGAGTTAAATCAATGTATGCTTAATCTGTCCCAATCCAATTTCAATTATTAAACAATGTTTTTTAAATCCAGTTAAATGATTTTTTAAAATTTGTATGAGGGCCTATCATGTTAGAGCAAGTTATTAAATGGGGTAACCTTAAGGTCAAGGGAGATACATGGCAAATAATGTGCATTTTGGCATGTACCAGGTGTGTCTTTTGGGTGTGAGCCCAGTCTGTTGACTTCAATCTGACATGAAATCAGTCTCTTCCGCTCAGCCAGCGACCTTGGCAAGCTTCTGCTGCAGTGGAGGTGAGCAAGGGGCCCCTAAAGTAATGGTGTAAAAACAGCCATATGGCATCACTCCTGGAGGCAGGATCTGATTTAAGATTGATAGAGTAGTGAGAGAGGGATGGGAAGAAGGGGAGGAACAGGGAGTGTGAGCAGATGCAGATATGTAGTTAATAATACATTGTCTATAAAAACTAATCCTTTTGTAGTTCTTTTTCAGTTTTGCGTCAATAATATTTCATTCGATACACAGAAAACAAATACTGTAGCAATATATCAAAATCTGTGAACCAAGATATTTATTCAGTATTTTTCTTTTCTTTTCTTATAGAGGTTGTTTAAATCAGTGGCTTTGTAAGAAAAGAGGATGAAAGAGTGAACAATTCCATTGTAACTGTAACAATTCTTGAAATACTTCACTAAAAGAAGGGTACAAGGAAAAGAGTGTGACAATTAGAAGGGAAGGTGGTGCGACACTGCATATTGAATTTTAATTGCCGTATGAGGAACTATATTAAGGATGTTTGCTCTACCTGCGACAGAGCGAGAGCAAAATAATTATAGGACGTCTGGAATTCAATTACCCGCCCGGTGGATTGAATTATTCTGCTGCAAGAGCAATCTGAAGTGTGTGATATCTGATGCATTTACATCCCTTAAGCTGCATCTCATACTTATACATTAAACATTATGCCAAAATAGTGCTCCAGATAGCGGTGTCCGAACCCATATTATTCATATTATTATCAAATTCATATCATTCAAAAAGTGGACAGAAAGTACCTGGATATAATGCTACTTCTTCTGTCAAAATCTGAAGTGTGAAACTAAATCCCAGTGTACGCTGAGGTGCTGGGTTACCGTTGAGAAGATTGCAGGTTGAAGCAGTTTTCATCAGAATATTCCTACAATAAGAAGAATCTGAAAATGGTAGCACTGTTATACTTTTTCTGGCGTTGTTTTGAGTGACTATAAATCAATACAAAGTTATTCTGACTGATCAACTTTATTTTATGATGAATCACTGCTATTATGATGGGCGTGGTCACTTTCAGGATGACTTCGCACCATCCACAGTGGACTAGGATTTTCTGAATGGTTTGTCAAGTATAAAAATCATATGCTATACCCTTCACAGTCACCAACCCAGCAGAACACTTATGAGAGCTTGGTCTCAGATTTCCACCACCATCATAAAAAACATCAATCGAGGGGATACAGAATATTCTGCAGGAATGATGTTCATTAACTCATGCGGAAAGACCTGCAGAATTTGTGCCAAAGTATATACTGATCAGCCACAACATTAACACTATTAACAATAATAACAATAATAACAATAAAACATTAACATTTATTTTCAATTATATACCAAATGCTCACCCATGCCTGCAGAGACCAAAGACAAGGCCTGTCCAGTCTGATCTCACAGAAACACGAGTCCAGCACAACTTACCTGGCCCTGATAGAAAGGCTTTAAAACACCCAGTTACATGAGGCACAGTAGGCGAAGGCCGCTGAACCAGCCTCCAAATTCCCGAGATCTCAATCCAATCGGTCACCCATGGGATGCACCAAACAAAGACATCCCAATGGATGCAGACATCAATTCTTCTTCATCCATTGGGATAAAAAATGAAAAGTATGTAAACTATGTAGATCCTTACAGCAAATTAATTATTCAAATATTCAATGTAGCATCCCTTTAGAAAACATAGTATTTATACTATTTAAATTCCTTGAATTTTAACTGAAGGCTGCATCATGGTCCATTGCAAAGCATACTGGTAGGTGGATTAGCTACAATAAATTGGCCCTTGGTGTGAATGAGTTTGTTCATCATACCATGTGATAGACTGGCATCACATTTGGGTTTATTCCCATATCACACCCAGTGTTCCCAGGATAGGCTCCAGATCCACCATGGTCCAACCAAGATAAAGTGGTTACTGAGGATGAGTAAATAAATAAATAAATAAACGAACAGTTGATTGAATGAACAAACAAATAAAATAATTCATTCAATCATTTATTGATACCAGATGCTGGTAAAATGTCTGCATAGTGAACAAGTGAACTCTCTGACACACATTTTGGTCGTATTACTACTCAAAATCAGCTAAGCTGTCACATAGACATGGTAATTTTAGCTGTGTCAGACAAAAAAGACATTTTTATTGGTTTGCGTAGAGAGTCTCTGTACAGGAGTCTATCAATTATTCCTGAGGGAAATAACATGGTGAGCCAAATGTTTACCATTTACCAAAATGTCTGAGCTCAACACTTCAAGGCAGCAGAAAAACACAAAGAAATCAAAGGGATCAATACTGTTTCATTACATCATTATGAAGCCAAAGGCCAACCCTTGTCGTTATGCCCAATCTTCTCTGCACTGTCCATGTCTGGAGTGATATTTCCCATGCCGGCTAATGCATTCAGGGCTTTGGTAATCTTTTGAAAATGTTCCTTTCTGTGCTGCAGATGATTATGCAGATAATAAACATTATCCATATTTTCAATGAGACATTCACGAGATAAAACTTGACAGTTTCATAAAATAAAGCCATGTGTGTATATGAAATGATTCATATTTTTCAAGTCTCAGAAGCAAACTTATGAGAGAATTGCACTGACAAATTGAGAGCATTTGAAAGTAGAGTCCCACATTGCCTGACTGGATTAAATCTTCCTGCAAATTAATCTACACTCCATAAACACGCCTGTCTTACTGAGAGAGTCGCTGAAAGAAAGAGCAACTTTAATAATGTTGATAATGAATTTACACATGCTTCATGTAGTTACACCATGTTTGGGTGTAACGACTTGCAGGCACTTATCATGTTAATGTACTATTTTTATTTTTATTTTTATTTTTATTATTATTATTATTATTTACAGTTATTCCTTATTTTCTCTCTACACATATAGTACATAGTATATAGTACATATATACATTATATTATAAAGTCATTATAATATAATATATATATTACATATAGTATATAGCTCTCTGTACCAAAAACTGTATAATGAAACATTGTGCCAATTTATGTTCAGTTATTCCAGTATATTTCAGTCCACAAATGAAGCTCTGCTCATAATATCCAGATAATATTATGATCTGTGGCTCAAACTTCAAAAAGAATACAGGGTCTGAGAGACACAGAGCGCTTTTTGCCTCAGCATTGCAGCAATTTGTGTAACAATGTTTGTGTATGTGTATGAGGATCTACATACTCGTATACACATTATGTGTACTCAAGCAAGCAGGAATGGCCTTAGTGGCGCAGTAATTGGGAACAATTACTTGGTTTTGACGGGAGCAAAAACAGAGAGCATTAGAATATTACTTTTATTACCGAGTCATTCCAGCAAGAGCTCTTTAGCAGCCATTAAACTGTCACAAGGCTCAAATTTGTCATTGCTGTAAAGGCTTGCAATCCTATAAGTCATCAAATATGGATGATGGTAAATAGAGGCAGGACGGGTGGTGAGAGGAGAATAATTGTATGAGATATGGCTGCATAAGAATTCTATGAATCGTATGAGTTACGGTTGCATAAGTATCCCTGATTATATTTGGAATGGCATTAGTGAGGTTGGGGGGTGACTGAAGGAAAGAGGATAAATATGAAATGGATATGTAATGTTTACTTGGCTTTACACACATTTTTATATTGTCTCCTTAAAATGCAATCTTAATCCTATTCTCTCATGTATTAAAGTTTAATTCACGGAATGTGCAAATGCAGGTGGTTGAAAAAATTGGAAAAATTATTTCAACTTTTTGTTGAGTTCATAAAATCATAATTATTTTTTTTATTACATCATATCTTAATCTACATTCTTTTTCTGCTTGCATAAAAACACAGAGTACAACTCAACATCAGATCCGTTCCTAATTGTCCTAGTAATTAGGATAGTAATTACTAGGACAAGTAAAAAAATAGTAATTGTCCTGTGATTGTCCATATACATTACATTACAGGACAATTTGGCATTAAAGCCATCTGTCTATATAAAATATCCTGTTTACAATTTAGGTAATCTGTATGTATCCGAAAACTTTTATGTTCCAAGATGACCTTGAGGCAGTAATTTGTTCTGTCTTTCAAATACACACATACGATCCCAAACCTGCCTTTGCTCCCTGTCACCTCCATACCCTGTGCACACACACTGCACAAAGCACAGCCATTGAAGATGATAAAGACTCTCCTTCTGACATTTAGTAACCTTTTCTACAGAGAAGATGGAGAAATAGAGATGTAAAAGAAGAATGAGACAGGGAGGAGGGAGAGCTACAGTACACGTGACATTCTGCTTTGTCTCTCATCGCCACATGTCTCCTTGAGCCCATCCTGGCTTGCATAGCTATTTCTATAGTGAACTATATTATGTGGTCGCACCGCTCAAGGTGAAAGACTGTTGTTATTATTATTGTGTAGGCTGTGTGTGTGTGTGTGTGTGTGTGTGTGTGTGTGTGTGTGTGTGTGTGTGTGTGTGTGTGTGTGTCAAATAGAAAGTGTGCTATTGGGGATGCTTCACCCATAATATATTTTTTTTTAATCCAGTGTAAACGGCACAAAATCTTCTCACAATTTGGTACAATTTAAAAAGATTAAAAAAAAAAAACACTTTTAACAAAACAATAATACTAATAATAAAGTTCCTGTTGTAGATCATATTTGTTATGATAGCTAACAGGGTGTAACAGGATTGGAGAAACCTCTGGACCACTCCTTCATGTGGAAATTTTCTTTTAAACCATCGCCTTAAAATTTTTGAGTTTGGAAAAATAACTCTTTAAAGAAACTAAGATTGACAATACAAAGCAAAGATTTTTTTTTTAATGTATGCAAATACTTCCGCTTTAGTTAGGATGCATATTTGGGGACATTAACTTGTAAGAATCTAAACATCCTGACAAAGGCAACTGTGTTATGTTGGGGAAACAATCACCTGGTTGCCACACTGTATATAAGACAAAGCAGTACAGACACTGAGAGAGTGAGTGAATAAGTGTTATGTAACAAAAAGAAAAATCAAATAAGGGGTTTTCACTTGAATGTGAAGTGCCGTTTTGTTCAGGATGTCTGAAACAGTCACATAGTATTTCATGTCTTGTCTTGTTCTGCAAATACACTGTTAAAATTATAAATACATTTAAATATAGATTGTGGTAATGTTACATATTCGTTAAATAGTAAATATCGAATTATGGAAAGTCATAATTAAACCTGATCCCAAACTTCCTTTGGCTACACTTTTTTTTTTTTTAGATGATTGCAACTAATGCCACCTGTGGTATCTGTAAATATATTCTGGGGTGTGAGTGTAACCTGTGAGGTGTGTCAAGCACAAAGGAGTGTAAGAATTTAGAAGACAGATCTGTGTAGTATATCTCCAACATTTATTAAATATCATTCTTAATCAACACTAACATGAGTTGGATTCATAGGTAAATTTAGGAAGAAATGGTTTTGTCTGAGGAAATTATTCTTTATTGAAAAACACTATATCAACTAGCAGTTCCTAATTATTATTGTATCTGCCATACATAGATTCTGACATACATTCTATCTATCTATCTATCTATCTATCTATCTATCTATCTATCTATCTATCTATCTTGTTATTCAAGGTAAAGGCTGTTTAGATCATCAAACTCTGTTTAGGCTGATTAAAACATTGAAGACATTATTACGTTTTTGGGAGCCTCTTAAACTACCTTGTCATTGAGTGGAACCAGTGTTGTGGGCTTATTGACTATCACTAGTTTAGGTGTCACAGTGACATAAAGGTTAGCACTGTTGCCTCGCACCTCCAGGGTTAAGGGATCGATTCCTGCCACGGGTCTGTTTGCTTGTTTTCCCAGTGCTTGGTTGGTTTGCTCTGGGTAACTGGTATTCCCAAACTGCCTGTAGTGTGCGCATGAGTGTGAGTGCATGTGTGTGTCCTGTGATTGGTACCCTGTACTATAAGTGTACCCTTCCTCATGCTCGAAGTCTCCTGGGATGGGCTTCCAGCTTCCCACAACCCTGTACAGGATAAGTGGTATAGAAAATGAATAAGTAAATATTACTAGTTTAATTTGTCATGGATGATTTAGAACTCCATCATTTTAAAACCCTGTAGGGTGAAGGTTAGTGGAGCATGAAAAGGAAAACACAAACATGAAGGGATTCTTTTGTAATAAATATGTGTTAATTCAAGTGTTTGGTGAAGAGGTGTCTTACGTTACTTTAGAAGACACTCATCTGTTCCAGCAGCCAGGGGAAGTTCATTTTGCCATCTAGGTTCCAGGACATAAGCGTTTTACTTCATATATGCCTTGTACCATGAGAGATGGTGGGTCAAGGTGAGCTGAGACATAAAATGAACAGAGATATCTAAGTGCCTTCAGTTAGGCAGATTCCATGTCTGGGTTTTAAATACAGTAATACATTAAGTAATGTTTTAAATTTTGTGGGGAGTTATAAAACAATACTGTGCAGTACTGTCTCTAAAAGATCTCTTTTGACTGTTATGATTGAATATAGGCTGAGGCAGATACAATTGCCTGCAGCGTCAGGAAAAATAAGAACTGGTTTCCAGCATGTTATGGAGTCTTTGAGATCAGTCATCATTTGCAGGAGGATGAGGAAATGGAGCAGTCTTTCAGTACTTCAGTTCTTAAGAGTTACAGACTGGTCTAGTATGAGAGCATTGATGTACTCTTTTGTAAAGTTATCAGATCAGACTCAGACTTCTTTCTAAGGAAGCTGAGATCTAATCATCGTGTGCAGCAGATAAAATCAGTGGATGGCAGCCAGCCCTTTTTTGGGGGGCTATGATCTGTTACAGGAGGATACCAAACACCCCAAAAAGCTGATTAGGATCATTGGCTTAATTGCAGAATAAGCTCTGATGTAGTCCTTTAGGAAGCCGTATATTGTGGAAAGTTACATCAGACAATACATTGCCTCCTCCAGCACCTTGTCTCAAGGGTCTCAGTAAGGGTGATAGAACAAGACTTCATGTCTTTGACACCTGCACTTGTTTTGTCTTGTTTTGCATCATTTTCTTGTTTTGTGACTTTTCTTATTTTGTACAGAATGTCATATACATATCTAGCTATACTGAAAGCCCTGATGATTTCAATAAATAAGGATCCAGGAGGCACCATGGTGAAAAGACTGGTTCCTCAGCTAAACATGCCAACTCAAACATCCATGCACCTGCTGTTACCTGGTAACACTTTATGTCTTGATGGGAATATATCTCCTCTATAATCTAAAGTATAAGGTAAAGTAATAAGGCACAAAATAATAAGGTATAAGGCATAAGGTAAATTTCATGTTTTTGTTAGGTAATTGGTAATTAAATACATATCATTTGAACTAGTTTAAACTATAGAATGTATTGTCTAATGTGTTATTACTATATCTTACAGTACGTACTTTGCTTCTAGTATAGCGTAGTGGTATAAAGGCCGTAGCTTTCAGCCTGTTTTCAGTCTCTGTCTAAGAGCTAGAAACAACACACCGGGTTTGAACTAATAATGTACCTGTATTTTCTAATACTAATGTCAGTCTTTGTTCAGACAACAGTTTTTATTTTAGTTTGTGTGTTCGTGAGACAACCCGAACACAAATAAACTATAGCACAGTAAAATCTACCTCTATATTACCAATGTAATGCATTTCAAAAACATGTTACAGTGTAGAAAATACATTCAGCATTTGTAAATGGTCCTAAACTTCTTTAGTGTACTGGTAACACATTTGCAGTACAGTATTATAGAAGACTGTGTGTACTGTTTGATATAATACAGTATATTTATATTAACCACAACCAAGTGTACTATTTTGTAGTATTTGGAATTGGCCAGAAGTATAACAGCATGCTACTGCTGCAATAAGAATATCTTCAGAGTATATTACTCATGTATTTGTAACACAGTAAAAATTGCTGTAATGTACTTACAGTATGATACATTACATATATATTTAAATTTCATTCATTACTGCCAGGTATGTACATTAGTACACACAGTCATATAATACACAGTCACTCGTGTACTAAGTATACTTAAAGTTGTTCCACTTTAGCACACAAAAGTATACCTAATACACATAATTGTGCTTTCATACAATTTAATTACGATTTAAATGCACTTCACAAAATTAGCTGTTCCAAAATAGCAAACTTCAAGTGTACTGGTCATTAGTTTGGCTGCAAGTATACTTAAGTATGCTTTGGCATGCTAGGATGTAATATACTTTTTTTTCACTTGAGTGTTTTTTGATAATCTAAATGCAGTAACTGTTTTTTTCCGGTTTCAATGACTTATTTCACAGATTTTGTCTTTCAGTTTCTAGGAAAGCTTTTTAAAATGTGCTACTGCACTCTAGGTGCAAATTCCAATTTAGACCCAAAACGCTAAATGATTTTGGCATGGAAGGTGAACAATTAGCAGAAGGTGAGCAATGTAACAGAGTATTCTCTCTCCTCTATGGTTCAGAGTGGATGAATGGTTTGAGGAGAGCAGACTTTGATAATCTGCCTGTAATACTATGTTTTGCATTGATCTTACTATGGAGTTCGTTGTGGAGGCTCGGTCGGACTGGTTTCTGGACTAGAAATTTGGAGGCTGGATCAAAAACCTTGAACTCTTTTCCTGCTAAGCCCTTTTTGAGATAGACTGTGATGCACTAGGTATTCTGATACCTTTCCAATACCAATAATGTAAATAAACATAACTGTACATTTCTTATGAAATATTGCAATTATTATCAGATAAAGTATTCATGGTCTGTTTTGTTATTTGTAGGCCTGATCTTTTTTGCATATTTTAAAAAGGTATTGTCCTTGTAATACCACTAAGAGTGCAAAAAAAAAAAAAAAAATTCCTATCTGGACTCTAACTAGCCTGCTGAATTCCAACTTGCCAAAAAGTTTTTGTAATTATAAATAAAAACTTTTATAGTGTTAGTCACGTCAGCCTTTTTAAGGCATAATTAGATTGCTTTGCTTAAGACTTTGACAAAACATTAAGTTAATTTGAAATAAAAATGCTTGTGTGTTCGTGGGAAAACCCTGTACAAAGTGTGCCTTCAGCTCTTTAACTCTATGTTTAGTGCACACATGTCCTTGTGGCAGAACAGAGCAGGCTGTTTTGTCTCTCTCTCCAAATGTTTTTGGCCATGCATGAGCGCAGCTTGTTGCTTTAATAATAATTTTTAATGAGTTCTTCCCTACGACATTTCCCTCTGCAGGCAGCTCAATTAATGCCTCGTTCCATATCTCCACATCTTGAGTGCTCAGAACCCCCTAGTGTACAATTCCCCACCCCTCCTCACACACACACACACACACACACACACCACTAACTTTCTTACCCAGTGCCAGATAAGGATATGGCATCATTTTATTTTATTTTATTTATTATTCTTATTTTTTAAGCTCAGTCTAGTGTGAGTATCCCAGATGAGAATGTTTTGGGTATGATGAAAGGAACACAAAAGCCACACATTTTCTATTTCAGTGATTTAGTTATGCAAAACATCATAGCTGTAGAACCAAGCCACTGAATACACAGTAATCATCTATCAGCTGACACTATATTATACTTATACCATAAAATGAATGTATGTAATGAATGGGCCGTAGACTAAAAAAATATTTCAGGGTTCTATTTTAAACTGTATGGAAGTGGTGGTATATGGCAGAAAGTACTAGATCCAGTCATTAACCGATGAAATAATGAGGTTTGTATTGTTTTACAAATACACACACAACAGGAGGAGGATCAGATTGAGGGTGGACCCAGGCCAAAATATTAAACAAAATGTTATTTATATTTAGTAGATAGATTACCTGCAAAAAAAAACCCCACAAACAAAAATACAGGTACCTTCCCTGACTTCCTAAACTAATAAATTGGGTGAATAAATTCCCTCTTCCCAAAATAAATGGCAGCCACGCCCCTACTACTGGTGAGTGCACAAACATACAGTGAAATTATCTACAAATATATACAAAGACCAACCAAACCAAAGGGACAACGCAATAATCAAAGCCAATGGGAGGCAAAAAGTCAACACCAGAATACACAACCAAATATCAAAACGCCAAAATCACAATCTCTTTCCTCTTTCCCGCGTCTCTCTCCGGTTTATATATGGTCGCGCTGGTTGATGACGTCACTCTCAGGGCGGAAGCGACCGTGTGGAAGGTCAGGTAGATGCCGATGTGGGGACAGTCAGAAAACCTGGAGTGGAGTCTGGAGCGGCGTGCGACCAGGACACGATACACACACGCGAGCGCAACGAAGCATTTATATGAAGCATTATATATATATACAATTTTTTATTATCATTTTTGCATTTTCATTCATTTGTTTTACTCAGTAGCGAATATGTTTTAAAATGTAGCGAATTACAATACTTCAAACAAAACATACTTAAGTAAAAGTAAAATTACAGATTTAAAAAAACTACAAGTAGAAGTACACAAAAAAACTACTCAATTACAGTAACAGGAGTAAATGTAATTCGTTACTTTCCACCTCTGCATGCATCTATGCTAATAGTTACAAATGAAATCAGATCAGATTTGTCCATAGTTTAAAAGGGGCTAAAGCTATGGGGGTAATAAGTTGTGGCCACAACATAGTATCTCGTGGCTTCTATTTTGTTCTCACGCTGTAGTAAATTGTGGCCACAGATTTCTTTCCACCCCAAATATCATCAAATCTGCTCAGTAAACCTGATTCCCTTTTTCAACTGGTTTAAAGAATATGTGCTCTCAGTATTTGAGAGATAAGATGCTTTACCTTTTATACATAATGTTTCTTAATTTTTGTGCCTAATTTGTTCAATTAGTATCAGCTCATCAGGAACAAAATGCATATTTGTAGGAAACAAAATAAATAATAATACTATATAATAAAAGGATATTTTTGTATTTTTGCACATTTTATGTTAAAATAAATGTGCCTTTAAATTAGTCCCCCCCCCCCCCCCCCCCCCCCCAAATTATGGAATGGTTTACCGTTTAACATTAGAGCAGCACCTACACTTTTAAATCCAGACTGAAAGCTCACTTCTTTTCAATGTCCTTTACACCTGGCTGAGACATTTGTTCCCCTTTTATTCTTTTTATTCTTTTTAATTATTTGTTTTACTTTTTAGTTAAGTTTAATTGATTTTTATTTTAATTAAATAATTTGTGCATGATTTTATTTGATTATTGGTTTTAGTAACTGTCACTAACTGATTTTTATTTACTTTTTACATAGTTATATAACATTTTATTGCTTTAATTTTATGCTGTTTAATTCTGTTTTTTTGTTTGTTTGTTTGTTTTCCTATTATTGTACAGCACTTTGGTCAACTTCAGTTGTTTTTAAATATGTTATAAATCAATTTGACTTGACTTGACTTTGACTTATTTATTTATTCATTTTTTAAATTATAAATGATAACATTTTTATAAATGTTAAACTTGCCCAGGCAGCACAGTGGCTTGGTGGTTAGCACTGTCGCCTTGCACCTCCAGTGTCCAGGTTCGATTCACGCTCCTGTGTGCATAGAGTTTGCATGTTCTCCCCGTGCTTGGTAAGTTTACACTGAGTAGTCTGGTTTCCTCCCACAGTCCAAAGACAGGCAGATTAGGCTAACTGGCATTTGCAAAGTGCCTGTTTTGTGTGCGTATGTGCGCGATGGATTGGTATCCTGTCCAGGGTGTATCCCAACTTGTGGCAAGTCTCCTGGGATAGGCTCCAGGCCCCCTGTGACCTGTTTTTAGGACTAAGTGGTATAGATGATGAGTGAGAGATAAAATTACCCTAGATGGGGAGGAACCCTATATGGTAACTTCACTGACTTTGAATTGTGACATTAAAAAGACAAAAATGTGAAAGTTAACTTTATGTAACACATTAACATTTATGCACTATAAATTGCACTGTAGTATGTCAATCCTATATGTCTCCCAGGTTAATCAGACTGACAAGCTATTCATGGGTACCTGTGACATCATTGCTTATGAGGAAATTACATTTGTCTCAAAATATTTTAAATATGCAAATAAACATTTAAATCCCATATGCCTATGTTAGCCAACCAGCAAACCTCTCAGCATGGATGAGTTCTACCCCATGTGTCAATTAATGGGTGCATACACAGACAGCCCAAACAGGATAAGGAACAGGAAGCAATGTGAGTATGAGATAAGCCTAGGATTACAGCAGAGTTATTGCTATTTCTTATGAAAGCAAAGGGAGAGAACGGTGACATCTGACCGAACATCTAACATCCGTTCCTGTTTCACACCTTCATGGTGCATGGAAAAGTTTTAGGAGGCAGAGGCTTAGGAGAGGGGTTTGAATACAGGCTCTGGGATTGAAAGGAGCAGACTGATTTCTAAGTCTAAGTTTCATGTATGTTAACAAGAACTGCTTTATAGTTACTGCAAAACTGTTTCCATTAATATAGCTAAGATAGTTGCGAAAGCCGTAAGTAAACATGATGGTTGCGGTAAAGATTAATATTCAGGGAGACTACATATATTAATATGAAGTAGTCAGCATGTACTCTGAACATACTGAAATAAATGTAACACCATTTGGGCAACTTATGCATCCAAATGTGGTTTGGTTCTGTGTTGACCTCAGAATGAAGGTCATGTGCTACTCTAACTACCCCCAAATGTTTCCTTATGTCCCAGCCAAATAAAGGAAATTTAAGTACATCCCATTTAGTAAATGTTGCTTTGATTTTTTTTAAAATAACAAATTACAATTACAAGGCTTATTTTAACACCAAATTTCAAATGTTTTCAACTACTATTTCCCCATTGCATTAAGCAGGATACAGTGATATGTGTAATATTGCCATGTGTAATTTTATTTAAATTAGAAAAAAAAAACAGCTCTACTATTTAATATATAACATTTATAAATATTTTAAAGAATTATATCCTGGAACATTTATGTGGTGGCATTGATGGCTCAGGCAGTAAATGCTCTATGTTGCCACTGTTGGGTCCTTGTGGAAGACCCTTAACCTTACACTCACCCCATACTACCCACCCAGTGCTTGCAGTGCCAGTCCCAAGCCTGGTTAGAAAAATGGGAGGGTTGCATCAGGAAGGGCAATCAGTGTAAAACTTGTGCCAAGTTGTGTGCCAGATGGTATGCTGTAGTAACCCCTTTGATGGGTCAGTCAAAAGACAAAAAAAAAAAAAAATTATTATTATAATCATTAACATTGGTGTGGATTAATCAATGAAAATTACACAATACATTAATAAAACTAGTTATTGAGCCATGAAGGACTTTCTAGGTTTTACCTAATGATGAGAAAATGCCCTGGCATTGTGAGACTGATATGATAACATTGTACTGAGATTAACACGTCATCACAAGCCTGGACAGTCCAACGCTTCTCCTTGTGTACATGACTGTCCTCAGAGGATTGTGCTTTGTCTGCAGGTGAATTCTTGATCATAAGAAAGCATTTAATTAAATCTCTTATATTTGTCTTCTTAAACCTTTCTGCAATTTTAGCACTGAACTTGTGGATGTACATTTGTTGAACATGCATTTTAAAACTATTAGTATACAGTAGTACCAGAGGAACTCAGTACTTCAGGAAAGTAAAAGTACATAAAAATATACTCCACTTAAAAGCAGTGTTGGGGGACGTTACTTTTTAAAGTAACTAATTACATTACAAAATTACTGTCTTCAAAAAGTAGTAAGTTACATTACTGCGTTACTTTCTGGTAAAAGTAACTAGTTAGAGGACTTTTCCATTGCAGAAAATGAAAATTCCTTTGTGCTTCCTCATGCATGTTGTTTTAGTCAAGACCTTTATAATTATTCTACCATCATCACTCAGCCAAGTTTGGCCCATAATCTGTTAACTACTAATACCCCTATATCACCTACACGGTTTCACGAGGTGGCCGGAAGTACGGTTCATCATGATTCACCGCGAGTTTTGGCGCTGTGATTAGGTTTCCATCTTTCCGCGCATCGGTCCTCACATAGTCAAACCGCATAGGTGAGATAGGGGTATAACAGCAGGAATAACAGAGAGGGGGGGGGGGTATCAGGGGCGGGGCTTGTAGGACGACTTTCTCACACACACACACACACACACACACACACACACACACACACACACACACACTAATGGATTGGGAATGACTGCTGGGGCAATCAGGGGCGGGGCTTGTAGGACGACTTTCTCACACACACACACACATACGCGCGCACACACACACACACACACACACACACACACACACACACTAATGGATTGGGAATGACTGCTGTCTGGCGCATGGGTTACATAAATTGTCACTGCTTAAAAGTAAAAGAATTTTAAGAATATACCCTGTTTACGAGTAGAAGAATCACTTAATGTTTTACACAGAACATGGTCTAAAATGTACTTTATGTACAAAATATTTTCTGGATATCTATTCAACTGAGTTTCTGATAATCAGCATTGTAAAGTATTTTAAATATGCTGTTGATAATATGAAGGTGCAAGCCTAATAATGATTAGTTTTCTGAAGAAATCTAAAATGTTTGTCTATTTTTTTTTTTTTTTTTTAACCAGAATGAGAGTATAAATTCATAATGAATAAATAAATGTTTGACTGTGTTCAGATGCTTTACAAGATCATGAAACATGAAAGATAAAATGTTTTGGGCTGATTTATATAACTTGTCCAGCCATTATATTAACTATATGACTGTTTGGTTTGGACATGGCTGGACAGCGAGGAGTAAACACTGCATAAGTTTTTAGGAAAAGGATATTACAGCTAGAATGATGAATAACATTTAGCATTGGTAAGTTTTATGGATAAAGAAAGAAACCACCTTACAACGATGCACATAGCTGCTCTGCCCTGCTTGTAGTTTTATTTCAAGAGAGCTGTAGCTTTTTAGGCTCTAAAAATAAATATTTGATTAAAGGGTTCAGCTACTAATAGCCAGTGCTGTAGTGGTTGGAAATAGATGTTGAAATAAAAAAAATATTAAGCCAGAAAAATGTGCTTTGTATTATAAGGGAGAGGAAAAAAATAGAACTGAGAGATTATTAAGTTATCAATACTAATGCAAAGGAGGCCCAGGATATGATGCCAAGACTTCACGGTTGTGACAAGATTTGGCATTAATGAAACTAAGCAGCATTTTTAGCCTCTTTCCTTACTTTAGTAGTTAAACTAGCGAGGTGCTTCTCTTGCTACCCTGGATAATGTAAGTAGTCTACACAATTAAACATGGGCATGCTGCAAGAATCAGAATATAATAAGGTTAAAAGATGCACCAAAATATAAGCTTGTTATTTAAAAAAAAAAAGGAATTATTTGCATGAAACACAAAACAAATGTGTAATATAAATATTATAAGCTTGTTATGAAAAAGAAATGGCATTGTTTGCAAACCTAATGTGTAAGAGTTCACATCTCTTTTGTTCAGGTTGTTAGCTAGTTAGCTAGATCACTTCTAATCTTTCCTTGTCAAGTGCATTCGAGACACTTGATAAAACCAGCCAGAATAGGGCGAGATCCGTTACCCAAGTAACCATCAATCACTTTTGTTTGTGTGCTAACCAATCTGCATTTTCATAAGGACCTACCAGACACATGGAGTACAGCTCAGTCATGCTATGGTGTGAGTCACAGTGTATTTAGGATTTGAAAATCAATGCACTTTTGTGTGATCGTCATCTAAAAATCTGAGTAGAAGTAAAAAATTATAAGATATTAAAAATGCTCAAGTCCAGATTCACAACAAATACAAGCAATAAATTGTTGGTACTTCATTATTTGGCATCTCTGTATAGTACTAAAATTGTATTTTTGCTGATTATATCTATCTTAAGTGGTGATGGATGATGTTATCTAAAGTACGATGTTACTGTAGCTGGCTAACATTACATGCCAAACTAAAGTGAATTCATTTAATATGGTTTGCTGACAATAAATTCAGTACAATGCTTTTTACTATAAGAAGTCACATGCAGTAGGATTAATGATTTAATCTTTAAGCACTTAATATTACTAGCTATCCATATACTTTATACAACAACAATAAAAAAATATGCAATAATGTAGCAATAGGACATTAATTCAATACAATTTAATACTGTTCAGTCTGTTCTGTTTTGAGATGGGGTGGTTAGGGTTGTACTGTAGGTTACTGTTCGGAAGGTTGGGGGTTCAAGCCCCAGCGCTGCCACGCTTCTGTTGTTGAGCCCTTGAGCAAGGTTCTTAATTCTGTCTGCTACAGGGGTGCTGTATCCTGGCTAACCCCGTGATCTGACCTCCGCTTCCTAACTGGCTTATGTGGAAAAAAATTTTCACGGTGCTGTAAGTTATATGTGACAAATATCTTCATCTCAGACCATATTTTTTTACCAATCTGGAACAAAAAAATATATGTAAAAAATTAAAATGCCACAGTCAAAGAAACTGAGATCGATGAGATTTTCCCATATTCTTGTGTTTGATATGAACATTAAATGAAGCCCTGATTGGATATTTAAATGAGGAAACATATTACATTAAAGAAATATGAGCAAATGTTTTACTGTGACAGGCTGCAAAGTGCCTAAGCATAGAATTTAAATGTGTTGTTTATGTAAGTACCTCAGCAGCAACCTCATTTCCCCTCTCATCTGCTCCAACCACTCTTCCTTTTGCATCACCAGTATACTAATCACTGTCCTGATCATCTGTCATCATCTGCACCTGTTTCTCTCTGGTTCATGCTTTGAGTTCTTTTATTTATTTATTCTTGAATGATTCGTAATTCACTGTATGGCTTAACAAACAAAATACATTCCTCTGAAACTGGTCACGTACATGGACTGGACTAAAAGTAAGTGTCACAAACAAACGGAGACGGACCAGACGACTAGCAGTTAGCCATAGTTAACCATAGGGGAAGTGGTGAAGGGTTTGAGTTGGGATATGTGGAATACCGGGTGGATCCGGAGAGCCGCAGGCAGCTGGAGCCAGGATTAATTCGGAGGGTGATGCGGTATGGGCCGATGAATCTGGGGGAGAGTTTCCGTGATTCTGTCTGTAGGTGTAGGTTCCTGGTAGATAGTCAGATAGACATCTGGAACAGTCGTCCTGGAGGGACCAACTGTTGGGCCGACGGTACTTCAACCTCCAATTCTTGATGGTCGAACATCGGAGGCTGGAAACCGTAGCATGCCTCAAATGGGCTTAGATTGGTGGCGGAGGAGACGTGGAGGTTATGTGATAGTTCTGCCCAAATGAGGTAGCGGGCCCAGGAGCACTGGCGATCAGCGACAAAGCACCTCATGTAGCGCTACAGTTATTGGTTGGTCTGTTCCGTCTGACCGTTAGTCTGTGGGTGGTATCCAGAAGACAGACTACAGGTGGAATTGATCAGACGGCAGAAGGCCTTCCAGAACTGTGAGGTGAACTGGGGCCCCCTGTCCGAGATGATGTCCCTTGGGAACCCATGCAGGCGGACTACGTGTTCTAATATCAGTTCGGCTGTGTTTTTGGCTGACGGGAGTCCGGGGAGGGCCAGCTTTGGAGAACCGACCGTGAGGATGGTGTTCTTTCGTTCAGAAACCAGCAGGCCCGTGATGAAGTCGATGGCAATGTGCATCCAGGGCCGACGGGGAAGTTCTCCTGGTGATGGTTGATTGCTGTATTTGGCCCGGGCGCACACTGGGCATGCCTGGACGAACTCATCAATGTCCCTCCTCATGTTAGGCCACCAGAAGGCGCGTTGGATGAATTGGAGAGTGCGTCGCCTTCCGGGGTGCGCACCAAGTTGTAGGTGCTCCGGAGGTCCAACTTAGTAAAAATGGTGGCACTAGAGATGGCGTCCAGGGCAGAGCTGGTAAGAGGCAATGGATGTCGGTTCTTGATGGTGATGTTGTTGAGCCCCCGATAATCGACACATGAGCGTAAGCTGCCATTGTGCTTCTTCACAAAGAAGAACCCCGTGGCGGCAGGTGAGGAGGAAGGATGGATGGTACCTTGGCGAAGTCCACTGGAAACATATTACTCCATCGCCTGCGTCTCGGTGGCAGAAAATGAGTAGAGGTGACCGCGGGGTGGCACGGATCCTGGCTGAAGGTCGATGGCAAGGTCGTAGGGGCAATAAGGAGGAAGGTGGGTTGCCCGTCTTTTACAGAACACCTCAGCCAGATCCCGGTTGGCAGTCGAGATGTTGTCTGTGTCGACCTCGGGGGCCTCAGACTCCCTAGAACACGGACCAGCCCGGGCCCGTAGGCGGAGTGATGAAGACATCATGGGAGGGGGGTGGGGTGGTTATGCAGCAGCCGCTGCGACGGGCGCAGCAACAGCCGGCTGAGCGGCCGCTCCGCGGAGCGTCGCATTCTCCTGCCGTAGCTCCGCCACCTCGCGGCGCAAGGCCGCGACGTCTGCCTTTGCGGAGAACCGCGACTTCACTACGGAGCTGATCGATCAGCTTAGCATGTTGGTCAACCACATCGCAGAGGTGAGCGTAATCCGCTGGGTTTACTGCTGATGGCTCAGTCATTCTGTCACAAACAAACGGAGTCGGACCAGACGACTAGCAGTTAGCCCTCTAACATGGATGGTAAACCCAAACGCGGAAGTAGCGCGAGCAAGCAGGATAACCACGCTGTTTATTTTTAGAACTCTCCCGGAGCAAGAGTTTACACAAATACACCCACGTTCTAATAACACACACTCAATCGAAAGCGAAACCCAAGAAAGTGAGTACTCACGATTAGACGGACAAAGCGTCGGCGATAGCATGGGCAAACTCAATGACTGAGCGATGTGAAACGCCATCTTGTCTCCTTTTATGCTTCCTTTTTTGTGCCGGTCGCGTTAGGAGTGCACATGACAATAAAGTCAGAATCTTGCCAAAAATGGGCCAAAAAGCGCATAAGGAAGCCTGGAGAACTATTTCTCAATACTACATGAAAAATACAAGAAAGTTTGGCCCTTTGGAACTAAAATAAGCTTTAAAAATAAGTTTAACCTAAACACATTTTGCCATTATTTATCATTATTATTTTTTATTATGATTCACATGACTTCTGTGTTTGTGGGAATGTAGAGTTTTAAATCTGGTAACAGAGTTCGGCAATTGATTCCACAATTTCTAAACTGTCAGTGAAAAGAGCTTGATTTTAGACTCAGTATCACATAATGGTGGTATCAGTGTTTCATTCAATTGCAGACGTTAGTTTGGGGATAGCACTGCTAGATTCTGATGAGTAACTCCATGAATATGGGTGAAGCTTCATTGGTCTCTCCATAGGTGAGCAGCTTCAGGCAGGCAGTGAAGTGAGATAAAGCAAATTGTAACTTGTGCACGTTTTACTTGATTGAAGACCAGATGTGCCGCTCTATTTTGGATCATCTGCAGTAGTTTATAACAGCATGAGGGGTGTGTGCAATATTTGGAGGAAGGAATCAGATTGGGTAATTATGTTTTATAGGTATAACCGTTCCTTAAGTTGGAGACTCAGTCAAGTGTGTTGCCATGGCACCACTTACTCTCAGTCTGTTTGCCTGGGTTGCAGTAACAGCTCTATTGATTGTAGCTCTATTGTCTATTGACTCTGAGGATGGAGACTGCTGCTCTCTGGAACAGTTGCTTTAAAATAAAAAATAAAAAATCTGCATAACCATATGATATACCATGGCTGTAGGATCTTAACAGATCAAGTATTCATTGAATTTTAACTCTGGTTAAATCTTAAGAGAGAACTTTCAATACCAACCATGTTGTGACTGACTGCGTTTGGGGTTGACAGAATTTTTTTATAAGCATGGGGTTGTTAGTTAATAAAATATGCAGTATTTTAATATATTTTAATATAAAATATGTAGTGTTGGTATCTTTAACCAGGCTTGTTACTAACTTCTTCCCATATTATATTATCTCACAAGAAAGTATTTATTGTTATTGTGTATAAATTAGGTATTAATCAAATGACTAATTATTGCAACATAATGTTCCTTAGATGATCCACACACTGTCTCCTATACACTGCCTGCCTTTTTAACTCTAAAGCGAGGGTTTCTTTATCTTCCTTAAATCTTCCCAGTGGACAAAGTAGGAATTTCTTGGGTTTATTTTCCCCTATGCAAGTTTGGCAACCAATTTCTGATGCGTGACGCTAACAGGTATTGTATCGTTTCTGTGCTTGAGTGACAGCTCATCTCATTTTCTCACAAAACCTGCAAATGGATGATGGATCACACGAGTGTGTGTGTGTGTATGTGTGTGTGTGTACATGTGGCTTTGTAGAGATCAAAAAGAAAATCTCATCCTTGGACAGCATATTTCAGGTTTTTTTTCCTATGATGCTTTCCTTTAAAGTCTATATATTTTGTGGGGTTTTGAAAGGTGTTACATTGTCTTCTGTGATTTTGTTCTTCAGTCAAGAGCCTGTCAATTTACTTCGATCTGAGTGTGTGTGCTACAGTGTGCTGTCAAAGGATGGTGAGACAGTGTGTGTGTGTGTTTTTTTTTTTTCTCTTGCCCTGCTCTGGGTTTGAAAGGCAAGCCTGAGGAAATTGTGGGCATTGCTGGGTTTCTTACCCCAGCCTGTCAGTATCATTGAGAATTACTGCCAGCCCTCTCACTCACTCTAGACTACATTAGTGCCACGCACGCAGCCATCGAGCTGTGAGATTGTGCAATGATTATTCCTAATGGGCAGTGATTTGTCGTGGCAGGGGTTCTAACGTTTTTATAATTGACTTCAGATCAGCCTGATACGGAGCAGGAGAGACAGATGTTGTGGCTCATTGTGGCTTGTTGTCTTGCTTGCCAAGGAGAATTTTAAACAATCCCTGCACCTGTGTTCTGCCATCTCTACTGACATACCCTCCTTGCCAGAATGAGCAGAGATTGTTTCACTTATAGCGTATGATACATTTACGTTCTATTACCTGTCTAATTGTGTTGTCTTCATAGCAACCTCAGCAGTATACAGTAGTTGATTTACTAACTGTGTAGATTTACTAGCAGTAATGGAAACTGCCCTTCTTTTGTCAATGAACATTTGATACTTCACACATTTTTTTATTGTATTGTCCTGATAGTAACTGAAATATGATTAATAACTGAAAAATCATTTTTTAATAATAAAATAAATATTTTTTAAAAACAAATTTAAGTTCTTAAGACATTTTTACTCATTCACGCATCATCTATACCACTTAATCCCCTATTCAGGGTCACAGGGGGCCTAGAGTCTATCCCAGGAGACTTAGGGCACATAGCAGGGTATATCCTGGACAGGGTGCCAATCCATTGCAAGTCACACACACATACACACACTCATTCACACACTACAGGCAATTTGGGAATGTCAATTAACCTAATCAGCATGTCTTTGGACTATGGAGGAAACTGTGGAGGAAACCGGAGTACCCGGAGGAAACCCAGCAAGCATGGGGAGAACATGCAAACTCCATGGACACAGAGACGGGAATCGAACCTGGCCAGGAATCGAACCCGAAACCTGGAGGTACACGACCTTGCCGCCTACATCTTTACTCATTCATTCAATTACTTATAACTTTCTTAGTACATTGAAATATATGTGTGAACATTTGAAAGATGAAGTTTACTAAGATGTTTGTTTTACATTCAGATTTTTATATTTGCACTGAAGAACGGGATAACAGATAAAGATATATTGGATCATTTAAAATATGTGTAATACTTATTAGAATCTATTATCCTATATCATTATTATGAGATCATATAACAAATATTAAACAAATAAGGCTATTACTCAATTGAGCTTAAAATGATTGTATTCTGCTGCCTTCACAATTGGCTTTATATACAGTCAGGTCCCATAGTATTTTTATTTTATTTTTTTGCCCCCGTTTCAGGTAGTTGAAATGCAACAATCAGGTTGCAGTGGGTGTAGGCATTTAAGGTGGTTAAGAAAGTATTGCATTGACCATAAAGGAATTACATTTTTTTTATACAGTTCTTCCTTTATTACAGGCTCAAAACTACAGTAATTAGACAAACTTAAATACAAATAAATATTCAGATTTTTTTAAATGAGTTTTTTTACTTGAATGAAAAAAGTTGCAGTCAACAACTTCTAGAATTCTGGACCACATGGGCATCACTGAATGATGAGCTTCCCTGTTTAGATACTTTCCCAAGTTTTTTTTTTTTTTACTGTTTGTTTGTGGATCTTTTTGCTTCGGGTTTTTTCTTCGATAAATAAAAAGCATGGCCTATGGGTTTGAGGTCAGGTGACTGACTTGGCTATTTAAGGACATTCCATTTAAAGTACTGTGGAGCTCAAACACTACAAGGCTCTGGGTTACTGATCAGAAGTCAGTAAACTGCCACTTGCTTGTAAACAAGGTCCTTTACCATCTCTACTCCAGGACCACTGTATCATGGCTGACTCTGTGCTCTGACCCCAGCTTCTTAACAAGGTGGGATATGTGAAGAAGCTGTGCAGGAAAGTTTATGTGACAAATAATGGCTTCTTCTTCTCTGGCTGCTTTCATGGTATGCTTTGAGCTGTTATCCATCTGTATGGGAATCTCTGTCCTAACAGTTTTGCAGCGTTTGACTGAATCTAAGCAGAAATATATATCTATACGTCTCAGAATTCATCCTGCTACTTTGACCAGCAGTCACATCATCCATAAATACAAGTGACCTGGTTCAACAACAAAACATTGGTTAAAGGACATGCCAAAACATGTAAAAATCACATTGTTATTGGAATGAAACATAAACCAAGAGTGTAAGATTTCACAATGTTTTTGATCGGTATGGTAGAAAGTTAGCTAAATCGCTTCTAAACTCACCTTGACAAGTACACCCATTCATCTGGCTTGAAAAAGGAGCGAGAAGAATCCGCAGCCCAGAGACCAAGTGGGTGTGTTCCGTTGCCCAGGTAACCGTCAATCACTTTAGGGTGTAAACCAATCTGCTTTTTCATAATGACCTGCCAGTCATTTCTGTATACTTGGACTTCTCAGACTGACATTTTTTTTGCTCCTGTCCATCTCGTATAGAGTGTAGCTCAGTCATGACATGGCGTGAATTTTAGGAACACTTATGTTAAGAGTAAAAAAAATCCGTGCACTTTTGTGTGAACATCATCTGAACAGTAACAAGACTCTATTTAAAATGTAATGAGTAAAAATATATATTTATTTTCATCAAAGCATGTAGTGAGTAAATGTAGTCAAGTACTCAAATAAAGCACAGATCCATAAAAATACTTAAGTACAGTAGTGAAGTATTTGTACTACATCTTGAGGTAAACCCTCTGTACAGTAATTACATTCATGAAGGCGTCTCTTGATTGTTCTTGTTTGTAGACTTTGGCAATGATCCACCTACCTCCGCCACTTTAGTTTTCTGTAGTATTCCAGTCCTTTTGGTGTTGCTGAGCTCACCAGTACATACCTTGTTTTTTCAGAATGTACCAGATTGTTGATTTGGCCACTCTTCAAGTTCCTCCTACCTCTCTAATAGATCTGTTTTGCTTTTTCATCCTAATGATGACCTCCTTTAATTGCGTCAGCACCTCTTCGGACTGTATAGTAAGAGTTTCTGTGGACAGCTACCAAATGCATGTTCACCATTTTGCATTAAGTCACAACTAATCATCAATCTGTGGTACTCAATTGTACAATTGCTTTTGAGCCTTGGAAATCAGTGAGATATTGAAAATTGGAACACCCAAATGATTTAGGCTATATTTTAAACACATTGTATAAAGCTGAAAGTCACATCTTGATTGCTTCATTTTATATACATTGTGGTGATATACAGAGGGGAAAAAAATTCCTTGTTCAAATATTTTTTATTGCTTCTTTATTGAAATAAACTTGATTATCTGACCATAGAATAAAATAAACTAAAGCTTGAAATATCATAAAACAGGATTATTAATCATATATTAGTTTAAATATAGAGAAAATATGATGTAGAGTTACCAGGATTCAATATATTCTTGCTAAGACATCTTTTTTTGCAGTCAAAGCAAATTATTCAGGAATTCTTAAGAGATATTTATTATTTACTGTGAAGCTAACAGGAAATGTTATGTTAAGGAATAAGGAATGCAGGAGAGATTAATGAGCTTCCTTTCCTGGATGATAGAATTCCAGAATGTTTAAACTATGCGCTGTGGTACAAAACAAAACAGTGAGGTGGAGGTGTAGAACAGGAAGAGCAACAGAAACTGTTAATATGTTTAGCAATGTCATGAGCCTGGCCTTCTCTTTTTCCGCCTTCAACAGCCCCCCGCTTCAGCCAAATTCAGTAAGAATTCATTTTTACTATGAAAATGACTGCCGAAATCCACAGCATCAGGTTTATGTCACAATTCTATTAGACATGTGCCTTTGAGAGGACATGGTACTTATCTGGTTTGTGTGTTTGTGTGTGCGCGTATGTATGTGTGTATGTGTGTGTGTAAATAAATGACTCCTAGCATGTATGAAAATCCCTTATTTTGCCAATTAGGTGGCTGCAGCACTATGGGGAAGCTGGCAATAAATAATGCACCCATGTCACAGAGTCAGCCACTGTAACCTTTTTCTAGTTCTTTAAGGTGCCACTTTCAATGAAGCCTCATCTCCATCACTTAGTGCAGAGAGAATGAGAAAGAAAAGGAAAGGACAGAATGAGGGGGGGGGGGGCATTTCATATCTGGGGATCACTCCTCTCCTCTTCCCCCCCTGTCATCTCTTCCTTTCAGTGAAAAAAAGAAGGATGAGTGAAATGAGAAGGAAATCATTATGCTTGTCCAACAGTGCAGATGTTCTAAGGACAGAATTGACAGATCACAAAAAAAAAAGAGAGAGAAGAGGGAAAGGTAGGATACTGAAGACAGAAAGGGAGAATTCAAAGAAACAGGTTTTAATCGGTTTTCCTTGATCGCTCACTCATTACGATTTGAAAGGCAACATTTATGGTACGCTGCAATGTTGTCTCTCAAAAACCGAGTAACACTGAAGGCTGCTGGCTTTTGTTGAGCAATTACTAACTCGGTGCAACCTCGGAGGTGTAAATTTGCATTCTTTCATTTTTGTAACCTACTTCTTGATTGTTCATAAAGCAGTAATGTCTACTCCCAAACAATTAAACTCTTATGGCTCCCTCACACTTAATTATCAAGCAAGATGAGAGTTTTAAGATCCCTTATTGGTAAGTTGGTAAGGGCTAAATACAAAACACCTAGGCCTTTCAGGTGAATTACTGATATTAATTTAGATAACTGATGCTGATATCAATATTTCCCGCAGCAAAAATTGTTTTCTTTTCCCTCTTGATGATGTTATTATCATGCTTATGATAATAACATCATCACAGTTTGTCATAGCATAGCTGTTTTGTTCTTTGTTCTATGCTTGATCACTAAGGTTGTTAAAAATTAATAATTAAATAAATCAAGGCAACAATAATAAATTGATTATTATTGATAGAGTGATTTTAATAATAGATTATATCTGATCATAAATGGATTATAACTGAAAAGGGCAAATTGCTGCAAGGTTATTGTCCCATAACCCTGACACCTGAAGATTCCTCTACATCATCAGCATTTGACAATTACTGGGACCACAGATTCTAAACAGAGTCAGTCACATATTGATCCAAGGCTACTAAATCAAATTGTATTATATTATATCAGATTTAGTGAGATCATCAAAAATTTTATTGTTGCTTTGAATTGAATTGCACCTTGAGAAGGTTTATACCCCACTGGATATACAGTATAGCAGTTCTTGAATCAGTTGTACATGTTATTATTACTGTAGTTGGAATTAACTAATTATTATTAGTAGTAGTAGTAGTAGTAGTTGTCATGAACTTAAACTTTCTAAAGTACATAGTAGTTCTCAGCTTCTCCAGTTACAATGAACAGAGATTTGCTTTTGTCAGGTTTGAAGGGTTTAGATGAACTGGTGAGGCATAAGAGTCTATTCTCACCCTTTCTAGGCTAGCTCAACAGACAGCACACTACCTTCAGTTTTCCTCCTTATACCACCCCACAACTCCCACCCTCAACCCCACTCCCACACAGACACAAAGTGAGGTGACTCTGATCTGGTTTATCCGTGTGCTATAAGAGATGAAGTGGTGGAGAGAGCGAGGAAAGAAGACAGATGAAAGAGAAAAGGACCCTCTCATACACTTAACCATAATCTATGATTGGACCGTACTATCCGCCTCCATTATCACCTTCGGACTCAAGGGAATGGAGTGAATTACATCTACCGCCGAATGCACCCTGGCTGCCACTACACACACGCGCGCACGCACACACACACACGCACGCACACACACACACACACACACACACACACACACACACACACACACACACACACACACACACACATACACACAAAACCACACAGGTTACATGCAAGAGGATGGGGGAAATAGTATAGTGAGAGCGTCTCCTCAACCAGTCATGTAGCAATCAATTCAGATAAAATGGAAAACAAGAGAGAGAGAGAGAGAGAGACAGAGAGAGAGAGAGAGAGAGAGAGAGTCAAGGGGACTAAGGGAAGACAAGGTAATGAGTAAGTCAGACTAAGACATGCTTGTAATCAAAGGGCTCAATTAAACACAATTTTACCATGTGTTCTGTTTTGATGCATGACATTGTCCTCATCATGATTATTACAACCACGGCAATGAGTATTTTTTCTCTCATTGGAGGTAATTATATATTTGGTGTTTCTTTAATCACAGGTAGTCTTAAACAAACAAATATTATGCAGTTTGTTCTACGTAATTCACAAAATTAAAGAAAGAAAGAAAGATTCTAGTCTACATCTGTTTCAGGTTCGGATTTGTATACAATTCGGGCTGTACTTTGAGTCAGCTGTTGCAATACAAGATACACACAACCCTGTTTTTCACACACACTTAGAAAAACAGGTGCAGGCCTGTAACACTCATGGTTGAGCAGTGTGGAATGAAGCACATCCACCATGTTCCACTGAGAGCTTGAGGCTACTCTAGACCTGCTCGGCGTTCAGGCGTCTCCCACTTCATCCCAGATAGTGAAATTCACCATCATTTTCAGAGCGACTTAACAGCAGTATATGACTGACAACCGCAGGAGCCTCCACCCACAATGACTGTATTAACACATGCAATATTGTGCTGACATAAAGCACAAGATGGTTGTGATCTATTCATGACAAGCAGCATGTCGCTGTCTGTTTGTGATGATAGTGCTGCACAGTCCTGGATGAAATGATCATCATTATCATTTTGCTTAATGTTTAAATCATAAAATTATTTAGCCCAATTATTCAACCATGATTTTGGTTTTTCTGCAGAATTATTTAACTGCATGAAAGATATTTTATAAACAATATGTCATTGTTCACTTGTAACTGTATACATTATGTCTAATATATATATATATATATATATATATATATATGCTACTAGCCGATTAAGTACGCAATGTACAGCTTATGTGTCCATGTGCATGTGTGTGTTCATGGTGATGAGCTGGCATCCTGTCCAGGGAGGTTTTCATTCTTTGCATCCGGAGTTCTCAGCATAAAGTCCAAATCCACCAGAGCCCTGACCAAGATAAAGAGGTTATTAAAGATAAATGAATAGGATTAATTGTGTATAGTTCCTGGATGACAATGGAGTTCATACTGCCACTCATCAATTATTTCCTCCAAGTTTATTTATTAATTCTTTGCCAAGTGTACAGCTAATATTCCAAGCATGTGAAGGAGCTACAGCTGGGGCTACAGCTAGATGTTAAGGTGTCGCCAAGCATGGCACTATATTAATAACAGTGCATCATGATCTATACAACATACCACACAAAACAGCATTACAGTGGTATCAAATATTGTTTTCTATCTGCCATGCCCTGTCCATATTTTTGCTGAATTTTCATTTGTGGACTGTAATGGAAATATATTGTTTATGAAGTTTGGGCCAAAAGGACATTCACCTGGTGCTCCAACCCCAGAAAAGCCATTAGTATTGATTGAGGCAGACCACTGATGTGGGGGCCGGCCGGCTGCTGACCAGCCGTAGCTCTGAAGTTACACAAATTAAGCCGAGCAAGCTTCTTCACTGCTCATGGTGTTTTTTTGTTTGGTTTTGGTGAGGGTGACTTTGATTTATAGGTACAGTATTGTAACACATTAATTAGGAACTACACATTAAAAATTAAGCTTGTCTGAAAAAACCTTTTCTTAGTAACACATTTTTTTTCACAACACATTTCTTCAAACATGTTGCTTAAAACTGTTAACACACCCAATCTTAAACAAGGCTAATTAGTTTTAGGAAAATAAACAGATTGAAAATACACACAACCACACCAAACATCCAAAATGAATCCTGATGTTTTTACGGCATGACACATTTTATGTTTATTTTTCAGTTAAAAAAAAAAAAAAAACAACTATAATGTGCCTCTCTGAAACTATAATTAAAAATAATCAAAATCCAACAAAAATAGTCATGTGATGTCAGATTTGTGCTCCTCCCACTCAGCTCACTGAGAAATACTGTGTGGACTTTCCCCTTTTCTATAGTGGAATTTTTATATCACTTTAAAAATCTTTCCTTCTGGATGACCTCAAGTTACATGTTCGTTATATATAGAGGTTTAATTAATTACTGAATTTATATTACATTTTATACCAAAAAGAAATAAAACAGGAAAAACAAGTGAATACAGAATTGATTTGTAAAAGAAAAGACAATACAATAAACTGTTCTGTAAAAAAAAAAAAATGTTTTTTGCATTATTCTAAGTATAAACATTTAAATCAAAGTCTTGAGTTCTATGTAAACATTTATAAAACATTAACATTTATATGATTATACCATATAATAAAAGCCGTGTAAATAGTTCCAGTACAAGAATAATTGCAAAAATGTATCAAGAATAAATGATTAAGAATCAATTATATCTATTTAAAAAACATAATTTAATAAACAGTATCCTAAAAAGCTTACATAGCCAGCTAAATATATTTACACAGTTTAACACAGTTTTTGAAACCTAGATTGCAGTTTTCATAGTTTTCACACAAATAAAAACATGTGCTGTATTTCCCAGCACAACAGACACATCTCTCTTTACAGTTCACATTTCATTTCAGCTCACAATCTTCACACTTTCACTTAACTCATTTACATTTTCCCCCCAAGTTGATGTCAGCTGGATTAGTAAAGCACACAGCAGAGGAACTGCAATTTGCCAACACACACTTCTGAACATTTCACTGTGTATATAAAATGAGTGACATTTGAATAAACTGAATGATAAACAATGAACAAGAAATAAGCAAAGTAAGCTGAAGAGGTATAAGAATAAGCAGAGGTAGAGTATTTTGGCAGAGGAAAGTAAAGGATAAGAACGTGGACAGGAAGAGGTAGAAAGAGATGGAGGAATATGAAGAGGACACGGAGTAGGAGGGGAAGATTGGAGAAGAATGGCAATTGAATCTTAAAAGAGAAAAGGGCAAACCTAACTGACTATATCCTGGGGATATTACTGGACACAATACTGCCTTTGGACAATACTACTGAATAACATCCTCAATGCACATCAGGAACAACTGAGACAGAGGCAGTTTGTTTTGGTTTCGAATAAAGATCATTTCCAGCATTCATCACTGAGTGAATAGAAACCCATCTGCATTTCCTAGAGCTGATTCATTCATCATATTTTTTGTGAATCTTTTTGAGGTCCCTTCTTCTTGAAGATGGAACAAATATATATATATATATATATATATATATATATATATATATATATATATATATATATATATATATATATATATATATATATATATATATATATCAAAAGAAAACATATGACAAACTGCACACTATTAAGGAAGCTTCAGGTTACTATATATTAGACATGGACGCATTGTGTTTTTCCTGAGGTGCATTGCTTGAAGAAATACAGTATATTGTGTGATGGGTATTAAATATCTCACAGGACTGAACAGCATGAGAATGAACTTAAAGCTGAATTTTGAATCAAAGAATTATTCTTGTTCCTGTTTGCATATTTACATGATCGATTGCACAGAAAATACATTTTCCAATTAACATTTCAAATATTTAAGATGTTTTTATATATGTTCATATAAATATTTTTTGAATTGAGGAAGATTTACACAATACAGATTTAAAAAAAACTATTCTAATAAAGATGCTTTGCTTTTTGTATACCAGTGATTAAACCTCAGTCTCTTCAATAGTCGAAATCTGACCGATCTACAGTTTTGAGATTAATATTTGTTCTTTTTCATTGTATTTGAGAAGAAAGCATTTTTCAGTTATAATGTACTGTTGGAGAACTGTATCATACTGATTTATATATATATATATATATATATATATATATATATATATATATATATATATATATATATATATATAAAATAATAAGTAGCACTTTGTATGTTCACAAATAGGGAAGAAAGCTCTGAAACACAATTAATTATTATTTTTCTTTTCCAATTTCTGTCTAATGAATTTGATCTGAGCTAGACTGCGGTATATTAAAACTGTATGGTTGAAAAGAATAGAAAGAGACTGATTACGAAAGACAAAATAAAGAGGGTTGACACAGGCTAAGTTGCTGCACTTTTCAAAGACCCCTACAAAGCTTAATTTTCCTATCACCTCTCTTTTCATATTCTGAAATAATAGAATAGTATTTATTATTGTTGACAAAAAAAAAATCTCCTTTGGTATAATAAAATTGCCTGGCCAACTCACTAAACTCTCATTAAAACTAAAGGTAAATAGACGTGACTCAACAATTTCAATGTTAGTTCTCAATTTGTCACTCATAAATAAATAACAGTAAATCGTAGGCTTCTGTGGTATTTTGATTAGATTTTTGGTATTTTCACTTTGCACCCAAAATACAGAATGAAGGTTTCCTTAATGTGTTAATTCAATAAAATGAGTGCTTATGAAGCAGAAGGAGAACATAACAACTCAGGACTCCAAACAACACAATTAATCTTACAATATGGGACAATAAAAGCATCCACTACACATTACTTGTCTGAGAGTGAATTTCCAGACACCCCTCAAATTGTTCGGTTTTATATTTATAGAGTGGAGTAATTCATGCAGAGAAAGCATGTTGAAAATGTGCGTAATGTGTTTCATGAATTTGCAGTATGCCAAAACAATATGTTTAATTATGAGTAAAATAAAGTAGGAAAACCCATAAAAAGAACTTGTTTCATTCATCAGGAGCTATAGTGATCTCTTGCCATTACTAGCATTTGAAATACTTCCTTGTGTAATGTCTGTTTTTCTTTCTTTCTTTCTTTCTTTCTTTCTTTCTTTCTTTCTTTCTTTCTTTATTGGCACATTGGAAAATTCTAAAAGCATGTGTCAGTTTATGTTTTAAACGCTATGAAAATGTGTGCTTTTTTTGTTTGTTTGTTTGTTTTTCAAATGTGGTATAACAGTATGCCAGTATCAATAATTATCTGTGTGTATGTGTGTGGAGCACACAAACATTAGCACATTTATTCTTCCATTTAAATTGGGGTTATTATCCTTTATATAAATGATAATAAAACAAAAGCACTTTGTGTTTTAAACTCTAAAAGCCTATTAAACAGAAGGTTCTGCCAAAGAAAAAGTCTTTTAGATGATGCCTTTATAGTGTGTCTGTGATCGTGTATGATTGTGTATGAGGGCAAGAGGGAAAGTGAATGAGAGTGCAGTAATGTTTGTATGTTAGGCAGCTGGATAACATGTGAGTGAATCGCTGCATATGGACTCAGCTCTCCATCTGCCCTTTTGCCACGGCCCACCTGCCTGTCTGCCTGCCCGTGTGTCTGCCTCTCTCTCCTCTCTCACACATCATTTCTAGCTGAATAGAGCTGTACCGTTATCTGACAGCAGCCTCACAGCGCAGAGACAGCCACACTGTGTTGGGTGGGACAAAAGACTTGAGACAAGGGACATGTCCTGAAATGATCCACAGAGACTAGAGACCAAAGGCTCCTAAATTATAGATGTATTACACCTTTTACTGAGTGTCTATGGGGGTTAAAGCTGGTAGGGTACAAGCTGACAAATCTTAAATCTCTGCAGTGATGAATGCATGCAATATGTGTTTGTGCCAGAGGGGCTTTATCATCTCTATTTGAAGGGAAAGTTCTGTATGATTCATTAGAGACCAAGAGAGAGAAAGAAAGAAAGAGAGAGAGAGAGAGAGAGAGAGAGAGAGAGAGAGACATATCGATGCAAAATGCAGAAAAGTGTAAGATGTGAAGAGGTAAGACACAAAGTCTTAGGATTCTGCGGTATAGGAGCTGCTTTTAGGCACCTCATGTAATAATGAAGTAATAACGATTCCACTTGGTGTGCAGTTACCAGAAAATAATCCAAAAAGGGGTGATGTGATAAAAAAAAAGTAGATTATATTCTTAAAACAACATGCCCCAAAGTGCATCTTTCCTCTTATCCCACAGTGGTTTACTAATAATGACAATTGTAACATATTCATATATGACATGTCACACTTTTCAGCCATTTATTGTTATATTTAATTTTGTGAAATGTCTGTGAAAAATCGCTTTTATTACTGCTTTATAGCAACTTTAAAAGTCATTCTTACACCATCCTCTTTTCTTTTTTATAAAACAAAAATGAAATCTGTTCTGTTGCAGCAGAAAACTTACCGATGTCGTCGTAAATGTTTCATAAATGTGTCCTTACAAAAAGCTTTATATAATGATTGCATTATTGACTGGCTTTATTAAATAACATTATATTTTTTAATAATTCATTAATCATTAGTCTTAGATTATGCAGACCGTCTGCTCTGTGTCTCATCTCTGTGTATGAGCTGTCACTGTAGGAGCGATAATGTATTAGAATGAGGACATAAATATGAACCTGCCATTTATGTTACAGACAGAATGACTGTCACAGACAGGTTGTTATGAAAAATAATAATCAACACCTCCTGATTTGAGAACACAAAAGGCTTGTGTTATGAGTATGAAAAATTGTTTACACACAAAAAAAATAGGCCTTGTGTAGCTTTTACTTTTTTTTACTATACTACAGTAAATGTACTTAATTCTATTTAGTAAGTTTAACGTAAACATATGAATTTTTATAATTATTTACCTTTAATTATATTTGTTCATCTACATATTTAACTTGAGCACAAATTTTAAATGTGCTATGTTTTAGCATATTTACTGAGCAAAGGTTGTGCAGACTTGATTTAGTCAATTTAAGATGTACATCATTGTATGCATTGAGTCTCATGAAGGCAAGCTTGACAATGATTTAGATTAGCACACACTTATATGTAGTATGAGTGGTCATGCATCATTAATAGTGCGTGTCAGAATATTAGCATAACTTGACGAGCAAGCAAACGAAATGTAAGACAAATGAATACATATTCTATCCTTTAATTTATAAAATGCAATTTTAGGTAAATAATGACTTAAGAATTGAAAGATGCTTCGATTTGCATAAAATCAAAAGAATGCATTTTTTGGCAACCCTCTTGGCAACTTTAAAATTAATCTCTAATTTAAAATTACCATGGGGGTTAATTACTTCTAGATATATTAGTAAAGTTCAGTACCTTTTCAAATGGTTTTCTAACATTTGATACTGTAGATGCTGCATTTAAATAGGGAAACACTAAGCTGATATTGTGTTCTGCCTTTAAGCAAGTGAAATTCTGTATGCTAATTTGACTCAGATGTGTGAGAAACATCTCTAGACAGAAAAAAAGAAAAAGAAAGTTACTTCACTTTTTTTGACGTGCAGAAAAAATGAACTCAAGGATTGGTCAAAATTTATGCTTACCTTGCAAATTTAGACAGGCAGTGAACAGACACAACAAAACAAATATGCAGAACAAGTCATAATCCCTCTGCTGCAAAATAGCCAACATGAGCAATGTGCATTGAGCTAACAAGCTTCCTGATCTCCGCAAAGTCAAAGCAGGTTAAATGCTTATATGCTGTTCTTCCTCCATAATTATAAAATGCAGCTTATATTAAATATATAGTAAGTGCTGTACTGTATAGTGAAGCTTGCGACACTGTAAGCATTTCTTTGCGATTGCCACCACAATTTGATCACCCAAATTTTAAGAAACATGATTACATTTTAGTGTTCAAAAACAGAGGTCAAACAACTTTAAACCTCAAACTGATCTTCTTAATGAAACTGGATGCTGTGCAGCCTCGCCCATGTCTTTTTTTGTCACTTGATGGCTCTATTTGTAGCCTTACAATGGTCCTGGTTTTGTTTGTACTTTTTTTAGGCTGTAATGAAAATTTTTTGTGCATGCTTTCAGAAGAATTGGTGGAATTTACTTACAGTTAACAGGACAGACCCCCCTGTGTCCTGAACAGTGCTAAGTGGCTTGAACACGTCATTTTTGAAAGACAATAGAAAATAAAATCATGTTTTTGGTAATTTTTTTGTTTTTATCAAACTCAAAAACAGTTTTTGTCTTCAAAAAAAGAAGGGTCCATCCATCCATCTAGGAACCTTTGTAGTCCAACGAGGGAACATAGCGGCCAATGGTGACCGCTCACCATTGTATTTAATCCCATCTTGTGATTGGTCAATATTTGCACGCACATTCACACACGCGATTTTTTTGGGAATGCCATTTAGACTAATCGGCATGTCTTTGGACTGTGGGAGGAAACGGAAGATCCCATAGGAAACCCAACACATGCACAATCCATGAACACAGACCCGATGCGGAAATCAAACCCAGGACCTGGAGGTGCAAAGCGACAGTGCTAAGCACTAAGCACTAAGCCACCATGCTGCCAAAAAGAGGGATATTGTAATTTAATATTAACAGTTTTGGGGGGGGGTTCAAAATCTGTATCCATATCTTCAAAGATCCATATTTATATTTGTATTCAGATTCAATCCTGAAGGAGAATGAATGTTTTTAAACAATGGAATATGGAACCACCTTCTCCCTGGAAACTGACAAACACTGTCAGCATGGTTCCATGGTCACCTTATCACATTAGAACATTTAGAATATTTTCAAACAAATGAATCTGGTTCGGTTTCTCACAACATAAGTCACAATAGGGTACCTCCTAATCTTTTCTAATCTGTATCCATTTAGAATGCATAATCTGTTTGATCCAACTAACATATTTATATTCAGTTACATTCCTTCTTCAGTGTGTGGGACTTTTTCTTTTATAATGTTCTTTTTCTTTGGTGAAAGTATTGTTTTAGTATCAAGAATCATATTATTACATCTGGTATCACAGTCATAGACCAATGTTTGGTATTATGACAACATTTACTAGCCTGTGTAATACAGGAAATCAAACTGCAGTGCAGCTGACATGAAATAACACTATAGATGTGAAGATGTGAAAAATGCTTTGGTATATGTCTGTGTACGTGGGAGTCCATCCTTTGCAGTCATGCATCTGATTGTCCTCTGATGTTCAGGCTTTATACAGGCTGTGTTTTCTTTTCACCACATCCCTGATAGAAATGCACCCAATCATTTGTTCCAGGTTTCTGGCAAGGCATCAAACTGAATACTGTGGTGTGGGAGAGACTCTGAACTCTGAACTACACTTCCTGCAATGCTGAAACTGAAATTGTAAAAAGAGAAAGAGAGAAGAGAAGGAGGGTTATGGTGTCAGATGTGGACTGGCTGTGAGTCTTTATGCACTGCAAGTGTGGGGGAGTGTGGTCATAGATGGACCATCATGCAGTGTGTCTGCCTCTGTATATGTGTGTCTGAGAGAAAGGAAAGTGTGTGACTCATTGGCCAGTATTAATCTGTTCCTGTAAATGATCTGACTGGCACTCTCCTCGCCTATAAGCGCCGGCTGTCAGAGCGATAAGGGCATGAGCCTCAGTGGGGATGTCTTTCCTTTACTCGTCCTCTCTCTCCTTCCTCTGAGAGATTCAGATAAGGCCCATGTGCAGGGGGCCTCCACACCACACCAGCCTCAACAAAAAGCCCCATTATGAGGCTGTCAAAGCCATTGCTGCTGCAGGTCTTCTCCACTCTCTCTCTCTCACACACACACACACACACACACACATACGTGCAGGTGCCAAGGACATTCCTAATGCACAAGAGCACAAACACACGTGAACATTTTTTCTCTCTTTCATTTCCCCCCTCTTTCAATTTCACAAACAGAGGTTCATGGACACATTCCTTTATATTAAATAGACTGCATTTTCTGCATCAATTACAATTTAGCAGTTATATTAGCATGTAGCATATATATATAATTTGTAATATGGGAGCGAAGTGATTTACATGGTTACATTTTAATTGAATATTAAGAACATGAATTATTTTGCACTGCTGCCATAATGCTTCCAGTTCAAAATACTGTAATTCAAAATTTTGGCTACAAGGCCCACCCCTATATATCGCTCAATAACATGAACTCACATAAACACATCCCCACTACACAGACACACTAAGCATTGAAGCATTGCACACTGAGAACTGAGCACTGACTGCTAGTGGGGAGGCTAGGGGCTCTTTTGCATCCCTTTGCTGGGTGGATAGGGCACAGTATGAGCCTGTGGGTCTGATTGGTTCGTGTGACCGAGGGGAAGACGCTCAGTTAGTGAGTGCTCCTCTCGGCTCCCTGAGGTCTACTGCAAAGAGGCTCATCTCTTCAGAATGCATTGCTGTGCTATTTTTCTCTCTCTCTCTCTCCCTCTCTCTACCTCCACCACACACACACACACACACACACACATACAGACAGTGTTAAAGTGTCACTTAAACCAGTACGGTACATGGATATCTAAATTCCTAATGCTGCAGATTACTTCCCTGTTTCGGGTTAACACTGTGGATTTTCCTTAGTTCCCAGAATTATGGCTAGAAATCTTTTATTTGTGTTTTTGTTTGAGTGCTTGCTTTAAATGTTTAAATCTCTGCGCATGTTATTAAAAATACCCTGCTGATCTTGAAGTCTTCAGGCCTCTAAGCTTGCAGAGGATCTACTGTGGGACAACTTTATCTGCAGAGCCGGACGGCAGATTTCATGAGGGCCAACAGCATAGAGACGGCAATCTGATTTATCGGTGCTCTTTGGCACTATCACACATGATATGAAATCTCAAAAAAAAAAAAAAAAAAAAGAATTTAAAAAGAACTCTATTGCATAACTCTTCACTTCTACTTCTGCAAACTGTCTTTTTCCTTCTCTAACACACAGTGTGATCTGTCAGCTTCTTTTGTACCTTTGCATTGAAGGAGAGAAGATACAACACAGCGCCAAGCCAATTAAGTCTACCAAGGACAAGCTTTGAGAGCTCGTTGCCTTGAGGGTCACGTGACTTGCAGATGAATGCTACCTTGCTCTCAACCACCTATAAACTCTTTATTAAGCGCACATGAAAGAACGCGGGTCACTATAGCCACCTTACTCTTTTAAACTGTAAAGGCAACGCAGTTCTTTCCATTCTGCTTTCTGATTCAATTTAACACTGCTACAGTATGTGCCATACTAATATTTAATATTAATATTTATTGTTTGTGGGTGTTGTCTGAATTCTAAGAATATTTACAAATTTGTCTCCAAAATGGTTTCCCTTCATGTCCATGTTTTATGGTTTCTTTTCACCCCCCAAAAACATGCTGGTACATGGGTCTTTGCTAAATGGATTATAGGTATATGAATATACAGTATGTGGGCATGTTACCTTGTGGTTGACTGGTGTCCCATTCAGGGTTTGTCCCCATCTCATGGCCAGTATTCACAAGTTAGACTCCACATCAACTAAGACCCTGATCTGAAGATAAATGAACGAAATATTTTTTTTCCATGTTCAACTGCATTTTTTTAAAAAACTGCAGCAAACCTGCTTTAAGAAACTCTCTGGTACGACTAATGCGGCAGTGCAATATTATCCAGCAGCTGTGATCTTATTTCCATCTTAGTGCCTCATAAAGAACTGAATGCAGGTAATATTATCATTTGTTCTGGACTGTTCTACTACTGTGCCTTTATTTGAATGCTGGTGCTAATGATGTGCCGACTGACCTTAAAACAGTTGTTTCCCAGAAGTATTGCATGTATTTGTAAATCACCAGCTAGCCATGATCCTCAAGTTCATTGTGGTACTGAGTTGCTGAAAACATTACAGATCTGAGCCCAGAGATGGTCATTTTTTGCAGCATATGGTACGCTATCTTTGATGGTAAAATACTGTGTTTCTTTTGCAATTAAATGTTTCATTTACTGTTTGGTTTTCTATTTTACAAAGAAAATGCTGATGAGTTGGGTAAATGACTGCTCGGATTAAATGTACATTGATTAGTCCATGTAGTGTGTGCACAAGCAAAGTGAGGATCACTCTCCAGTGGCAAATAATGCGTGCAACATGGCACAAACTACAGATTGAACCTCTTCTCTGCCTGGTTTAGCGAGGAGGACAGCGGTATAATAATTGTCGCGCAAACAATAATCCGTCTCTATTTTCTCTCCACATCCAGTTGTAGCTCGGGGCTGATAAAATACTGTACTGTGCTTGCCTTTTTGAAAACCATTTGAATATTTCTTTGGCAGGAAATCGCATTACGGGCTATTAAAAAGTAATTATTTGTACATAAATTCCCCTGCGACTCGGCGGCGGAAGCGGCTCGATACAAAGGCAGTTAGGAGCCGCTCTTTATGGGCGCGAGGCGCGTTTATTAAAAAAGCGCGCGGCTCCTCCATCATTCGGCGCGCGACTGCGCGTGTCAACCAGCTCATATTTTGTAGCTCATGCTAATGTAATTGCCGCGGCTTTAGCGCTGTCAGTGCAAACGGGAAGCGCTCATTAGCATTCTTACAAATGTTTATTTCGTCGGGTTTTCGTCTGGACGCGGAGGCCCTCAACTCCGGAGATATTACCTCCCTGTTACAACTGCACACGAGGCGAACATTTCCTGACGCTCCAGGGGGAGGGCGCGTATACAAAGCCTCGGGTAATCATGACATCATGGATTTTGCTTATGCAATATTTGCACATGGGTGTGATCAGGTATTCATTCATTCATTATTTAATTCATTCAAAACTACTTTATTAAGGTTGAGGTGGTTCGGGTGCTTAGAAGGGTGGGGGTTCAGAACTCATCTTCGGTTGGTGTGCGTAAAGTTGTCGTGTTCTCCCCATGCTGGGAAAGGAAAGCACCAAGAGTTTATTTTGGAAACTCTGGTTTCTTCCCCAGTCCAAACAAGTGTGTGTGTGTGTGTGTGTGTGTGTGTGTGTGTGTGTGTGCACGCATCTGGACAACTTAGCCCAAAAACAGGACCACACTCTCTTTTAATCCATTATCGATCAGCTTTCCAAGATCAATCCATTACAGATCAGCCTTCCGGGATCAATGCATTATAGATCAGCTTTCCATGATCAATTCATTATTGATCAGCATTCCATGATCAATCCATTATAGATCAGCTTCCTAGGATCAATCCATTATAATCCATTATAGATCAGCGTCCCAAGATCAATGCATTATAGATCACCGTTCCAGGATCATAGGTCAAAAGCTGATTATTGATCAGCTTTCCTGGATCAATCCATTATTGGTCAGCTTTCCAGGATCAATCCATTATAGATCACTTTTACAGGCTCAATCCATTGTAGATCGCCTTTCCATGATCAAAGGTCAAAAGCTTATTATTGATCAACTTTCTAGGATCAATCCATTAGTGATCAGCTTTCTAGCTTTCCACGTCCCGTTCAAGGTCCTTCATCCACTAAGACTGACACGGATAGAGCAGTTACTGACAATGAATGAATGAATGTTAAGCAGCCATCATACTCTAAGTAGTCTTGTAGTCATATAAGCCTGCTTATTTTGTTCATTTGTACTGGTTTGGTTAGAGCAGACAGTATGATCTTAGGAAAAAAAATGTTCCCCAGTATTTCTTCATTAAGGGGTTTTAGTTAGAAATGTAGTGAGCCACGCATACAGATGACACACCTAACGTTTGGGATGATGAAAAGGGGATTTTGCCTAAAATTTTAATTTCTTTTAAACTAAAAAAAAAAAAAAACCCTTTATATTGTCACAAAAGCCTTTGCTAAACTTAATAGTGATATCAGGCAAGCGTTTCTTTTAACAAATCTTTTTTGATAGGATATACTATAAAATAAAGTGACTTAACAGTGTATAAAAAGTAATACCACTCTTAGCAACCAATGTGTGAAAAGTAATTACACTCTTTAACACTTAATGGTAATTAAGTGTTAATTTATTGCAATTAAAGGTTCTTAGTCACCTTAAAGGGTTCTGCTTGGAACCCCTTCTCTTACTGTATATTAACATTAATAACATTAGTATTTAAGGTTAAGTAAGGTTTTACATTGAACCATTAAAGGAAGACAAGGAAATGACTTTTAATCAGACTTTTAATCATATATATCTATGTTGGGTATGTTGTGTGCATGTTGATTAATTACAAATCTTCAGACACAATACTCAATTTAACTAAATATATTTAGATTAGCACTTTTCCGTATTTCACCATAACCTTTCAGATTAGCAAAATATTACATTTCCGCCACCTTACAACAGTTTTACGAGCATGTTGCCCTGTATAGATGTTATCAGCAATTACCATCTCTGTTGAGAGATTCCAGATTTGTATAAGCAAACGGTGCAATACCATCCACTGACAAATGTGAGAGTTTTGCTGGTGTTAAGGAAAGCATTAAAATATGATGATGTGCTTTACAGAGGAGCATTAGAGGAAACATCTAAATAATAAGTAAAGCAGGTCATAAAAATATAAATTGTATTCTCAGTCATCATTTTTTAAATCCCTTTATAAGCTTGTTTCAACATTAACAAAAAAAAAAAAAGAGTTTCATTGCTAATTTAGATGGCAAATACTATGAATAGTCAAGAAAGTATGACAGGGGCATATGCCAGCAGTCTCTATAAACAAAAATGTTAAATGGATAAACAGCTTTTTAAGCAAGCAGCAATGACAGAACTGTTTTAGTCTTCATCATATCACAGCAATCCTAGATATATTCAAATATTTAATCAGTTTTTATGGACTACAAACTGAAATTGTGTTTATATGTGTTTAGACAATGTAGCAGAAGCAAGCAAAAAGAAAAAATATATATTTTTAAAAATCCCCTACTATGTTTCTCAACTAAGCCCATTTTGGCATTCTTGCTCATACTCTACTCCTTGACGTAAAGAAGCGCTGGGAAGCACTGGGCCGTAGCCAGGGTTCAGACAGCCTTTGTTTGGGTGAATATTAAGAAAGCTAATTAGCAGCGAGTCTGCTGGCTGGCATGAGCGACTGGCAGGCAGTGTGATCTGTGTATCTGCTCGTCCCTCTGCCTTGCAGTCCACACTGAATCATAATGCACTCAGTGTTCACACACAGTTTGTCATTAGTGATAATGGCTGTATTTATTCACTAGAATATGGCTCGAAATCCCAAACATTTTAACTTTAGCGTTGGTGTATTAAACATAACGCCATTTCACCAAATCTTCAGCAGTGAGTTTTAACTGTAACCTTTTGTTACATTGTGACATTGCTTGAATCAAAGCCTGGTTCAGGACCAATTTAAATAAAGATAATATATTAAAGGATTTTAGAGCAAACATAAAACATAAATATTTCTGTCAGGCGCTGGGCTTGGCATGAAGAATCCAGGTGCAGAAGGTTGACTATTGAGAAGTGAGAGAGAGTGTTTCTTTGACGGATGGGGCGTGGTTGTGAGCGTGGATGCAAATGGGCGTGTACGTATGTGAGGTTTCAGCTCTGGTTCAGAGGTGAATCGAATCTTTAAGGACTCGGGTTAAAATTATTAAACTGGGTTACAATTTATAGCATACACTTTATCGCCTGCCCGTCCAGCGTTTCATTCAATTCAATTCAATTCAATTTTATTTCTATAGCGCTTTTAACAATGGTCATTGTCTCAAAGCAGCTTCACAGAAATGAAAAGAAAATGAAAAGAAGACTTATGGAAATGTATATATGTGTAAGAAAAATGTGTCTAGATAATGAGATTGTCCCTGATGAGCAAGCCAAGGGTGACGGCGACAGTGCCAAGGAAAAACTCCCTGAGATGGCAATAGGAAGAAACCTTGAGAGGAACCAGACTCAACAGGGAACCCATCCTCATCTGGGTGATAACAGATAACAGAAATTGTATAACATCATGTGTGTTATGCAGCTGAAAGTTCGATATAACAGAAGTTATTTAAATTAACACAAAGTCCAGTTCTGCTCAGGGATGAGTCAGCAGGTGCAGAGGGCAGATGGGAGTCTGGATCACTGGGAGCTCAGGAGCAGCATGTGTAGCTCCAAACCAACATGAAGAAGAATCCAGCTGGAGCAGGTCCTTCTCTGGATGCCTCAAGAAACTCGCAGGGTTGGCCTCTGTCTACTGAAGCTGGCACAATCTCCAGATGCCTCAGGATGGGTGGAAAAATAAAGAGCAGGTGAAAAGAATTAGCGTGGTTGCCATTCAGGATAGATGCACTGGAGCATGAGGTAAAGAAATAAATTATGTGTATGCCAGATTAAAGAGATGCGTCTTGAGTCTACTTTTAAATTGGGAAACTGTGTCTGAGCCCCGAACACTGTCAGGAAGGCTGTTCCAAAGTTTTGGAGCTAAATATGAAAATGCCCTACCTCCTTTTGTAGATTTTGATATTCTGGGAACTACCAGTAGTCCGGAGTTTTCTGATCTTAAGGAGCGTGGTGGATTGTAACATATCAGAAGACTGGTTAGGTATGTGGGAGCTAGACCCTTTAGAGCCTTGTACGTAAGTAATGCTATTTTATAATTAATTCTAAACTGAACAGGTAGCCAGTGCAGGGATGATAATATTGGGGTTATATGATCATATTTTCTGGATCTAGTGAGAACCCTGGCGGCTGCATTTTGGACTAACTGTAGCTTGTTAATTGAGGATGCAGGACAGCCACCCAGTTTAGTATGATTTAGTGTATCTTTACCAATTCTACTTATCATATGGCCATTAATGATAACACAAAATCAGGTATTTCTCAATTATGAGCAAGGTAACTTAAGATCTGATCAAATGGTTAGACTTAAAAATACATAACCAGGACAACAGTTCTTTATCAAAAAACAAACATTTATTTGACTATACTACGATACATGAATCTAAGCTATTAACCACACACACGCACACACACACACACACACATACACACAATGCAGTTCAAAGGATGAAGATTAATGGAATTTCCTAGTACTGTTCACTAGACCTGAGAAAGTCACAAGAGCAGAGCCTTGGGTTTAATCTTATGGTTTCGTTATGAAGTGAGCACCAATTTCAGCAAGATATGAAGCTTTGTTTGTTTACTTGCGTTGCGTTGTGGTCCTCCTCTATGATTCGCGGTCGGTGTTAGGGAATCATGTCGTTGCTGATTGGCTGGTGCTCTGGTGCTGGGATGACATCTCTCGTGAAAGCCCTTCGCTGATGCGCTGGTTGCTTGGTTACTGACGGCGGAGCTCTGGGGTTTCTTCTAGCGGAGCCTTCGTTGCGGAACTTCGGAGTTCTGGCACAAAATTTTCGTGAAGCCGTAGAGAGCAGATGAGCAGCTTGCTTGCCAGTCTTCCACAGGGCGAGAGTCGACGGTGGACGAGTGACGAGAGAGCTTGCATCAGCTGTGCTTTGGAACCTGAGCGCATTTACGGTCTCCTGTTTCTTGTATGTCTTTTTGAGTCAGATGGAATGTCTGCCTCCACTTCCAGGGATGGGAACAAGGGTGGTTGGGTTGGTAACCCAAAGCAACACTGGAAATGAGACAACCCACTGGATGATGAGGATTGGGAGTTGTGATGGTATTCAATCCAAGGCAGGTACTTGCTTCGGAAGTGGCATCGCTGAAGGCCATGCACCTCAGGGCAACCTTGAGTGCCTGGTTCTTCCTTTCGGTCTTGCCACTGGACTAGGGGACTCGCCATCCAGAATTGGGAGGTGTCAGGGATGGGGCTGAACGGGAGTGAACCCAATTTCAAAGGCACCAATAAGTCTCAATGTGCAGGCACAGCAGGAGCAGAGGAGCTAAGGTGCATGTGTGAATGAACGGGATGAATGGGGAAATACCCTGTGAGGAGAGAGGAGGCGAGTTGATGACGTTGAGTAAACAGGGTATTTCCCCATTCATCCCGTTCATTCACACATGCACCTTCATCAACGGGATGAATGGGGAAATACCCTGTGAGGAGAGAGGAGGCGAGTTGATGACGTTGAGTAAACTCTGCCACCCCGCAAGTGAAAGGGGATCCCTGAAAGAGCGTGAGTATTTGGCTAAGGCAGCTTGTGTGCGATCTCGGCGCCTGATGTTTGGAGCACAAACACGGCAGAGAATGAAATGCTTGTGACAGCGAAACACTCCTGTCCGATATCCACGCACGCTGAAGTGATCACAAGCCTGCATGCACACACAGAGATTGCGGGGAACAGCGCTAACGAGGTCGGAGGGACAGGAAGGGTCAGTAACAGTTGTCCAGCGGTGAGAAAAGCCAAATCCAGAAGCACGTACCGAAATCAAAGTCCGTAATGCAGGTGAGGTCATACACAGAAGCATATCCGAGCATAGATAATAATCTAGGGGGCAAGGCACGAGACAAAATCCAGGAAGACAGGCAGGGTCATACACAGAGGTAGAAATAACTGGAAAAATCGCGAGTGACAGATCAAGAGGCACGCAAGCGGGATACTTCGGCATTGAATGGAGTTCTAAGCTTCTTTTTAAAGGCGTGGTAAATTGTTAATAGGTTGCAGGTGCATGGGGTTGATTAGCTGAAATCATGACCTGGATGTGCTTGGCTGATTGGGATGGCTCGTGACAGGAGGTGAATTGCGGGCCCCGATTTGACTCAATATCACTGTGGTCATTTAGCCTGAAGACATAGAGGATCATGAGCTCATTTCTCATGATCATTTCTTTGGCAATAGGGAATTTAGGGAGAGGAACAAAGTGTGCTGCCATGGAGAACCGATCCACCATGGTCATGATACAGGTGTTTCAGTCTGAGGTGGATAACCCTGTGACGAAATCGATGTTAGACCATGAGCTATCTGGAACCAGTAAGGGTCTGAGGAAAGCGCCAGGGAGGGTTGATTGATGTGTTTATACATTAAACAGGTGTCACACATTGCCACAAAGCTGGAGACTTCTTAATTTAGTGTTAGCCACAAGAAACATTGCTGGGTTCAAGCAGACCCAGCATGACACTAAAGCTTGAAACTGTGCCCCCATTCCAAGACCTGGGAATGTAAGACGAGTGGAACGAAGAGATGGTTGGGGTGTACATTACGGGGTCCTGGTTCTTGGGACAGGTTGGTCTCAATATCCAGCTCTGCTGCCACAATTCACAGGAATTGGAGTCATGCGCAAATTAAAATTGTCAGGAGAGGGCATCTGGTTTTGAGTTCTTGGACCCTGGGCGGTAGAAGAAGGTGAAAATCCTGAAGAAGAAAAGTGACCACCGGGTCTGAGCATTGAGTCCGTAGATACTCGAGGTTCTTGTGGTCCTCCAAGGTCAGTTTGATGGCTAGGAGCCCATAATGAAGCGGCAGTAGAAATTGGCGAAATCCTTGGCCAAGCTTGGCCAGCTCCATCTGAATTCTTAATGGGCCAATGATGAGGATTAAAAATGGTTCTTTATTGTGATGTAATTCAGAACGCTGTAATCTATTTTTGCCCACGAAGAAGAATCCGGCCCCCACGGTGAAGGAAAAGGGGCAAATGATACCTGCTGCAAGAAACTCCATGATATACTTATTCATGGCCTCCTGTTCCTTAGGCATCAGAGAAGATAGGTGGTGTTTACGAGAGGTGGTTCCTGGAAACGTATGGTTGGTAAGGAGGAAGAGAAATGGCGCAAGATTTACTAAAAATCTGTTTGAGTTCCTGGTACTCTGTGGGAGGCCAAGAACAATGGCAGCATGGGTCCTTTCCGTGATGAAGAGAAAGGTCTCCTCAGAGTGATTACCTAGACTCTCAGGCCTAGAACGGGGGTTCAGTGAGCGATTGATGGGACTGGGCTCCCGTCAAGGGCTTGGACTTTTAGTCGGCGTTCCACAGACCAAAAGGGAATTCCCAGAGCTTTGGCTGAGGCGACGTTGATCAAGTTCTGGTGTGAACGCGCTTGGAACAGATAAGCCTGTCAATCATGAACGAGGTATATGGGTAGTAGCCAGCGCTGGTCTGGAAGCCTTTCTGGAGTATTTTCCTCTACTGCTCCCAGCTGTACTAGAGGGCTCCTCCTTTACTGGACAGTTCTTAAGCCAGTGACCAGCCTTCCACTCGGCGGTGCCGTCACTCCTCAGGTGAGATGCAAGTCCAGTCCAGCTTCAATGGTTCCTCCTGCTCCCTTGATCATGTTGGAGGAGACATAAGAGTTCTCTTGGGTGGTAACATCCTAGTTGGTCTATAATGGGTCTGATTCAAGGAAAACACACATGGGAATCAGATGTCACAGTCACAAAAAACAGCTTCTTTTAAGTACTTATAAGCACTTTTAAGCAGTTTACACAAATGCAGTCTGAGGGAAGTTACCCTCTGTGTAAGCAGTATGGTTTGTGAGCCATCTCGGCGAATGTCACTGGTACACTGCGGGTCCGCTCTGACTTCATCCCTACAGCTATCATTTGATCCCATCAGCTTTTTTTATCTTGGATCTTCGTGTTGCAACCATCTTGCTGCCATCTTTTTTATTCCTGAGATATTGAGACATTTGATTAGAGGGATCATTACCCTTACCTTCATTAAACTGGTGGCTTCACCAACCATGCCGGCTGTGTCGCTGCTGTCTCTATTGCGACTGGCAAGCTCTGCGGTTTTTCTGAGTGCGGTTCTCCAGTTCCAGACACAAGTCAGGACAGTCATGACCTAGGAGTAGAGGCACAGGCAATTCAGGTGTTATGCCTAGGTAGTCCTCATCCATGATGTGCACACTTCCTGCCGATCGCCAAGAACACAGGTGATAGACACAGGGTTGCACAGTGCATCACCACGGATGGGCGAATGTCTGCACTCCCAGTGTCAAGCAGTGTGGGGAGCGGTGCCCGTGGATAACTTTCACCTGGTTCTTATGGCTGGCGAGGAAGACTCTGACTTGTGCTTCTGACTATGTGGCAACAGCGGAGGAGCCGGTTCTTCTCGAAATGAGGAGTAGAGTCTTACTTTTTATACTACTTTTTTTGTCTTGTCCCAAAGAAAGTGTGTTTAATGTGCATGCCAGCACAATCACCATCTCTTACATGTTTGCTGGCTGTCTTTCGAGGAGTTTGCATGAATCCATCCTTAGTGAAGTTACACTATGTGTAAGCAGTATGGCACATGAACCGTCATGGTGAATGTCGTGGGTCCGTGTGTCGAGGCTCTGTAGACGCTGTGTCGTCAGTAAGACATAGGGTGGTGACAAGACAAGCAGTGATGAGCAGGTGTCGCAATGCAGGCAGAGACAGCAGAGACACACAGAGAGAGGAGAAACATGTGAAAATATGCACAGATACATGTAATCTCTATTTACTGGGTGGAAACAATAGAGTCTCTATTATGGGCTGCACGGTGGGTGAAGGTGGAATCCTCTGATGACCCTCTAGCCAAGGTGAGTTTAGTTGGCGCATACACTTTCTAGGCATGCGTCGTTGTTGGTGCACCTTACATAGTGTGTGCAATGTGTGAGTGTGAGAAGCGCCTGTACTAAGTAGCCTGCCAACACAATATGTATATACAGTGGGGAAGATAGTTAATTTGATCCCTTGCAGATTCAGTAAGTTTGCCAACTTCCAAAGAAATTAGAGGTCTATTATTTTTATCCTAGGTTTACTGTAAAGTATACAACAGAATGTCAACCAAAAATCCAGCAAAAGCACAGGATACAACGTTTATAAATTGTGTTTAATTTCAATGAGGAAAATTAGTCTTTGATACCCTTGTTGGTAAACACAGAGGTAAGACATTTCTTGTATTTGATTACGAGGTTCGCACACATCTGAGAAGGGATTTTGGTTCACTATTCTTTACAGAAACTCTCTAAATCCTTATGGTTTCTTGCCTGTCACTTGGCAACTCAAAATTGTAGCTCTCTCCATAAATTTTATATAGGATTAATGTCTGGAGACTGGCTAGGCCACTTCAAGATCTTAATGTGCATCTTCTTGAGCTACTCCTTTGTTGCCTTGGTGGTATATTTTTGCTTATTTCCATGCTGAAAGACCTATCCACGACCTATCCTCAGGAGGTTCTCATCCAGAATTTTACAATACAGTGGAACCTTGGATTGCGAGCATAATTTGTTCCGGAAGCGTGCTGGTATATCAAAACACTCGTATAACAAAATGAATTTCCCTCATAAGAAATAATGGAAACTCAGATGATTCGTTCCACAGCCCAAAAATATTCAGATAAAAATAATTAATACAAAAATATGAGGTAAAACTAATTAACCTGTACTTTACCTTTGAAAAGTGTAGTAACTGAGAGCCAACAGTTCTGTAACTTATTACAGTTATTGACAACAAGAGAAGGGCATGAATTAGTTATAACAAAAACTAATGACACACATGCGCTCTGTTTCCCGCATTCAGCTGCTTGTTCTCTGCTCTTTTTGAACATGCAAATCTTTACCATTACTCCCTACTACCATCTAGTGGGTAGGTGAACAATAAACCCACTTTACTGCAAAAAGAATCCTAGCTGCCAGCGACCCTAAATACAGGATAAAGCGGTATAGACGATGAGTGAGTGAGTGAGTGAGTGAGTGAGAATCCTAGCTGCAAGTGATTGAGACCAGAGAGAGGAGAGGAGGAAGATGGGAAGGGGGCTGCTGTGTAGGACACACACACCCCTGTGCAAGCACACACGTACAAACACAAAATAAAAGAGGCTTTAGAGAAAAACCATTTGTTCAGTTGTAATCATGTTACTCTTGGTGTCAAAACAAGAAGCGCATACGTGCCACATGATACTCGATATTTGGTACTCGTATATCAAGACTTGCTTGTTTATCAAGATGAATAAAAAAAAAGGTTTTGCTTTTCTTCTTGCGAAACACTTGCAAACCGGTTTACTCGCAATCCGAGGTTCCACTGTGCATGATCCCATCCATTGGCCTCTCAATGCAGAAAAGCCTGTAACTTTAGCAGAGAAACAGCCCCAAAGAATGATGTTTCCACCTTCGTGCTTCACTGTAGATATGGTGTTCTTAGACTCATAGTCAGTATTTTTCTTCGTCCAAAAACTGCAATTCGAGTTGATGCCAAAAAGCTACATTTTGGTCTCATCTATCCACAGTTTCCACTTTCTTGAGCAGGGGGACCTTGCAGCACTGAAGGATTTCAATCCATGCCGGCATATTGTGTAGTGATGGGTCGTTTGTGAACGATTCATTCTATTTGAATGAGTCTAACATGACTCTGTAACAGGCGGTTGCCTGGTTACGCGATCCCGGCCTCTGGGGGCGCTGTGGGAAGCCTCCCCAGTTAAATAATAAAAGAAGAGAGGCTAGGCTAAGCGGATAGCAGCAACCAAACGGCTAATGCTCACAGCTAACGTATATGGCGAATGATTATAGCATATCATGAACCCGAGTGCGGGATATAGTGTGCCCCAATCGCATGTGAGTATGTGGTTAAATGAGTGTTGTGTGTGTGTAGGGCCTGATGTGGCATTTTACTGTTACGCACCGCAGAGTGTATTAACATGTTTTTTTTGTGTGTTTCTCTCTCTTCCGCCTACCTCTTCTGCTCCCTGGTGTGTCAGCATAGCGCGTGCGGTGTTCGGAAAGCGCTTGTGAGGAGAGGATCTTCGGCGTGCGCCGCGCCGCGCCGCCATTAAAGAGGATGAGCATCCAGAGAATAGCAAAGCGCGTCCCGGGACGGTATTGCTTTTGTATAGACTTTGTTTACGAGAGCTCAAGGACGCAAGGACGCTAAGGCGACAGACTCTGGGTGTGTGGGTGTGTGTGAATGGTGTAACACGGCAATAAATGTATATACACATTTTTGTTTACGGAAAATATTGTCCTCTGGTGGTCCTTACCCTCCCTGAATCTGTTAACAGCTAATTACTGTTCTAACAATAGTAAGGTGGTTTGTTACAGTGGCACCCAACGTGGAGCCATCAGAGTGCCATTATTATTATTATTATTATTATTATTATTATTATTATTATTATTATTATCATACATTGTGTGTATTGTATATTGATGCCTGGTTGTTAGTTATTAGCTACCGACCCTTCTCATTCATTGTTTCGCTGTTTACTTCCACACAAAAGAAAGTACACTCACTCAGAGGTTTGATTAATCAACCTGTTTATTTAAAATTACAGTTGGGTAGATTATGGCCGAATCCGATGCACAAGATGGGGAAGGGTTGCTGGCTCACGACTTCACAGCAGGCCCCTTCGTGACCAGATGTGAACCCATCTAAGATCTTATTAACACTCTTAGTCACCTCTATCTAGACACTGATGATGAGGAAGGTTCTGAGGTGGATGGCGAAAGCCCACGAGGTGACGAGAAGATGAAACCTCCACTCGACGATGAGAAGCTGCCTCCACCTCCTCCACCCGTTGACGCAGAGGACGAGCAAAGCCTCATTTCCCTGGTGCTGGCAACCCGCCTTAGCCAGCTGGAAACGGCTCTGCAAGCACTGGACGATAAACTCTCCCAGCGAATGGATGAGCTGTCGGATCGGATGGGTGAGCTACAACACCACCATAACACAGACGTGTTAACGTACCAGCAGAAACTGGAAAGTGCTAAAGCAGAGATGCAACAACTATGTCAGATGGTAAAAAAGCAGTGTGAGGAGCAGCTTAATGATGTTGGTCAGTCTGTGGTAGAATGCATGAAAAGGTGAGACTCGCAATTGAAGGCCATGATGAGTGCTCAACCAGCCGCTACGTCCACTCCTTTCCCTTGGTCGGGGTGCACTCCTCATCTCCCCCTTTCCGAGGGGGGGGACTACCTTCAAGGCCCGTGTTAAGCTGGATTTCCCCAGGTTTGGCGGTACTGAGGGAGAAGATCCCATCAGTTTTGTGGAAAGGTGCGAGCAATACTTAGCCTTACATCCACTCTCTGACGGGGAAATACTAGCTTCACTCCCCTCTGTACTCTCCCACACTGCAAAGGATTGGTGGACAGCAGAAAAACACGGTGTCAGGAGCTGGGCGTCATTTAAATCTGCGCTGCTGAAGGCATTCCTCACAGAAGGCCATGAAGTTGAGGCTGAGAAGCGTCTGAGGGAGCGGCTCCAGCAACCTGACGAGAGCATAAGGGATTTCGCCTTTCAATATCATGCCCTGTGCCTGAGGTGGAAACCAGGGATGACTGAGAGAGAGATCGTGCAAGCAACACTGAGGAACTGCAATTCTCGCATTGCCAGCCTGCTGCGGATCACCGTAACCACCACAAGTGAGCTAGTGCGAATAGGAACACTGGTAGAGAGGGATTTTAACGCTGCCAAAGCGTTCAGGCAAAGGCAAAACCCTGTCCCAGCACCTAAACAGATGAAGGAGGGCAAAAGACCCACCAGCCTCAGTATTGCCCAGGCCGGCCCTGCTCTGCTGATGATGATTCCCTGTACAGCAGTCATCGACACAGGCAGCACTTTCTCCCTTATAACCGAGACCATGTGGAAGAGGATAAAGAGACCAACCGGGAAGTGGCAGTCAACAAAAGGGCAGTCATTCTCACTGGCTAATGGCTTAGTACAGGCTGCAATAGGCAAACTACATGCCCAATGCTCCTTACAGGGAGTAGTGTCTGAGGTCTGCCTGTTTATTATGAGGGACCGTGACCTTACATTCCCCTGTGTGCTAGGGTTGGATTTTTTAACGGAGGCAGGCATACAGATTAATTTTAGCCAGCGTTCCTACACTATCCCAGGTAGAGAAGGAGAATATTTCCCACTGTGTACTTCCACTCACGGCCAAGTCTCCCTTTATGTGGCCAATCCGTTGACCCAAGTGTCTGACTTCACCAACTCGACCATCTCCAACCTGGTAAGCAGCGCCTCCCTGTCAGAGGAAAACAAGTATCAGTTGCAGGAGCTGTTGTTAGAGTGGCCGACAGTATGTACCGATCAAATTGGCCACACCAAGGTAATAACCCACCATATCTACACCACCGATGAAAGGCCAATCAGGAAAAGAGCTTACCCTGTCCCTGTCCACAAGCAGCATGTTGTAGAGGAGGAAGTCGCCAAAATGCTGGAAGCAGGGATCATCAGACCATCTACCGCGCCATGGGCTTCCCCTGTCGTGCTAGTAGGAAAAAAAGATGGCGGGACCCGTTTTTGTGTGGACTTTAGAGCCCTCAACAGCAAAACACCGCTGGACGGCTTTCCTATGCTCCAGGTCTACGAGATCTTGGAAGCGCTCTACGGGGCCATGGTATTCAGCTCTTTAGACCTATGTAGTGGATATTGGCAGGTGATGATGCATCCAGACAGCATTCCTAAGACAGCTTTCGTCAGAAAGAACAGTCTTTCTTCCCTTCGGCCTGAAAAATGCTGGAGCAACTTTTCAGAGGTTTATGACTTCCGTTCTGGCAGAGGCCATCGGGAAGTACTGTTTTGTTTACATTGATGACATCGTCGTTTACTCAAAGGACCCCAGTACTCATCTTGACCACCTCCGACGTGTTTTCGCTCCTCGAAGCTGCTGGTCTCACACTCAACTTGAAAAAATGCAACCTCTGCCAGGCATCTCTCTCCTTTCTGTGGCATGTCATATCTGGTGAAGGCATAAAAACAGAAGAATCCAAGAATCCAAGCAGTCATACAAACTTACCCCGTTCCCTACAACCTTAAGGAACTACAGCGCTTCCTAGGTCTGGCTGGTTGGTACCATCATTTCATTCCCCACTTCTCAGAGCGTGCTGCTCCTTTACATGCTCTGAAGAAAAAAGGAGCCAAGTGGGTGTGGACCTCGGAATGCCAGTCAGCCTTCAAGGATCTGAGAAAGGCTCTTCAAAACACGCCAGTATTAACAGCCCCAGACTTCACTCGTCCCTTTAAGGTGCAGACGAATGCCGGCAACTTCGGGCCTAGGAGCAGTACTCACTCAAGATCACGAGGATGGGGAGCATGTAATTGCCTACGGATCCCGGCTGCTGCATGGGGCTGAAAGCAAATACTCAGCGTCTGAGAAGGAGTGTCTAGCAGTGGTGTGGGCAGTGGAGAAGTGGCGCCAATATCTAGAGCGTAAGGCATTTACCATCATCACTGACCATGCCGCCTTAACCTGGGTTTTCAATCAGCCGAACCCCTCCTCACGCCTAACCCTCTGGGTACTCAGGCTGCAGGCATTTGAATTCGTGGTACAGTACCGTAAGGGGCAGTGCAACATTGTTCCTGATTCCCTGTCACGGCACTGGGAGGGAGAGAACACAAACGCCCATCTGGCGGTGCACCAAGGCAACGATCTGCAGTGGAGTCTGCCATGCGACTGGGGAGAGTTGGAGAAGGCCCAAAAGGCGGATGAAGCACTTCATGCACTGTGGAGAGAAGCAAAGTCAGAGCCTGACGTTACCAAAATACATTATTGCATAGTGAACCAGTTTCTCTATCGTCTAATCCCCAAACAGACGGGGAGTGGTCTCCTACGTCTCTACTGCATCAATATTTGCAGTATGCCCACGATAACCCCCTCAGCGGTCATCTGGGGCGGATGAAGACCCTGAGGAGGCTCCTGGAAGTCGTATACAGGCCAGAAATATGCCTCACTGCGTCACTTGTCAGAAGTACAAACCTCGTATAAGTAAGCTGGCAGGTTTACTGCAAAGCACACCGGTAGTGGAACCTGGTTTTATGTTAGGGGTAGATCTTATGGGTCCCTTTCCCTGTTCATCCCGGCTTAGCGAACCCTGCTGGTGGTTGTTGATTACTGCAGCAAATGGGTCGAGATGTTTCCTTTAAAAACAGCAAAAGCTCACAACATAGCCAACATTCTAACTAGGGAGATTTTCACACGATGGGGCACACCAGCTTCCATGGTTTCTGACAGGGGTCCGCAGTTCACTTTCCAGCTGCTCAACACCATCTACCGACACTGGGGCGTGACCCAGAAGCTCACCACGGCCTACCATCCACAGACCAACATCACGGAACGAACTAATCAGACACTGAAGTTCATGATCGCTGCGTTCGTCAAAGAAAATCGGTTGCCTGGTTACGCGATCCCGGCCTCTGGGGGCGCTGTGGGAAGCCTCCCCAGTTAAATAATAAAAGAAGAGAGGCTAGGCTAAGCGGATAGCAGCAACCAAACGGCTAATGCTCACAGCTAACGTATATGGCGAATGATTATAGCATATCATGAACCCGAGTGCGGGATATAGTGTGCCCTAATCGCATGTGAGTATGTGGTTAAATGAGTGTTGTGTGTGTGTAGGGCCTGCTGTGGCATTTTACTGTTACGCACCGCAGAGTGTATTAACATGTTTTTTTTGTGTGTTTCTCTCTCTTCCGCCTACCTCTTCTGCTCCCTGGCGTTTCAGCGCAGCGCGTGCGGTGTTCGGACAGCACTTGTGAGGAGAGGATCTTCGGCGTTCGCTGCGCCGCCATTAAAGAGGACGAGCGTTCGGAGAATAGCAAAGCGCGTCCTGGGACGGTATCGCTTTTGTGTAGACTTTGTTTACGAGAGCTCAAAGACTCTAACCGGCCGCTAAGGCGACAGACTCTGGGTGTGTGGGTGTGTGTGAATGGTGTAACACGGCAATAAATGTAAATACACATTTTTGTTTACGAAAAATATTGTCCTCTGGTGGTCCTTACCCTCCCTAAATCTGTTAACGGCTAATTACTGTTCTAACAATAGTAAGGTGGTTTGTTACAACTCAGAAGAACAAGTGGTCTCAGAGAGTGATTTATTCATTTTCTACTTGGCACGTATGCGCAAAGAATCGCAAAACCTCCGTAGGTTATGTACAGGAAACAGAAATGAGTATGTACACGTGTTGGCTTCGGTAAATTGAAAATGTAACATTTTATTTTATTTCTGATCAAAAGAACAAAATGAACTAAATGATTCGTTCATTTTGATGAACAAGATTTAAAAAACGAGTCACTAAAATGATCCAAACTTCCCATCACTAGTATTGTGTTACCAATGTTTGTTTGTTGACTGTGGTCCCAACTGCCTTGAGGTCAGTTGCAAGCTTCTTCTGTGTAGTTCTGGGCTGATCCCTCACTTTTCTCGTGATTATCCTTACTCCATGAGTTGAAATCTTGCATGCAGCTCTAGTCCGAGTACGATTGATGGCAGAGTGGCATGTGAGTGGGACAATGCGATTCACCCCAGAGACTTCAAAGGTGGGTGGACTGAGCACCACTGTTTGATCGCCACCCAAGAGACTGTCGTGGCCGTGGCACTTTAACTTTCGCAAAGAGCCAGCCTTCAAGGAAAAGCCCCCCTTACCCAACCAGGAATGTTACCAGAGAAGTGACAGCTGATGACCATATCGCGTCCGACTCTGTGGAGCTTCCCTTAATCACTCACAAGCCAAGTGCTCACATGCCAGCTGGGCACTCCTCTCGACCTGCACATGCACCCCCTCCCCCACACACACTTCTTTCCTCCCCTTCTTTTCTTCCTCCCTCCTTAAAATCCCTTCCTTATCTCATTCATCCAATAAAACTACCCTTTTCCTGTAAGACCTTGTCTCATGTCTTTGGGTCTATGGTGTGCCCATAGTCAAAGATCTTACAGAACAATCGCAACAAATGAACAGTTGTCTTCTTCTCACCAAGCTTATTGCTGAGGGTCTTGTAGCCCATTCCAGTCTTGTGCAGATCTACAATCTTGTCCTTGATGTCCTTTGGCAGTTCTTTGGTCTTGTCCATAGTGATGACATTTAGATTGAAGATTATCCAAATTTATACACATAATGAGTTGTTGTTAGGAGCATCTTCTTTCATTTGTGTACTACCCAGTCTATGGAAGCTAGTATCTTATGCCTTGTTTACGCTACGTTTCATCTCTTTTGTTGTCATCCAAATAAATTCCCTGTTTGGTAATCAGAGAGTGAACCACAGATGAGAAATAGAAAAAGTAGATCAGATAAAGATAAAGTTATTGCTGCAGGTGTTTGTTTGCATTGAGCAAGTAGCTTATTAGTAGATTTTCAAAAGCAGATTATTAATTTCAGCACATAACTGTTCATAACATCATTTTTACTCAACATTTCACTTTTGGTGTATGTTTAACTTCATTACCCAAGTACTGTCAAAGTGTCATTAAATTCTGTCCAACCCGTTTTGCATGATGACATACAGACACAAACATTTCTGAGACTGGTTTCTTCCGGGTTCTTCCGATTCCACCCACAATCCAAAGGCATGCGGATTAGCCCTTAGATTGTCTGTAGTGTGTGAATCCGTGTGTGATTGTTGACCAGAGATTAAGATGGGAATAAATACAACGGTCACCACTGTTCTCCATTGGTCACCATTGGTTCCTAATGGAATATGTTTTTATAGTGATTATGTAGGGGGAAATCCATGCTGGAAGGGGCATTTTAACACATAACACTAGGCTCTTCCGATATTTTACATGCCCCCACCTTGGACTTCTGAGAATATATTTGCGCTAAAGACCTTTCAAGTACCTTTTATGGATAAAGATCTTTGTAAAGCCACTTGAACCTCAGGGCTGTGTCCCCAAGAGTTTAATTTAGGCTAACGATCCTAGGACCTACTACTGGAGCTCATGTGAAGTCAGCATGTTGACTCAGTAAGATGCAATGCATGTTGGATGGTAACATGTCCTACATTAGACAGCCTAGATATTTCCAATGAAATCTGGGTGTGGAATTGAGGAGTCATTTGGTGGTGACGAAAGCACTCCTCTGCCAGTGATCCAGACCCCTCTGTCTGACTCACTTCACCCACTTCTGTTTGTAGATCTCATCAGCTGTTCTCCGATGACATGTGACTACAGTCGCTCAATAGTTCAGGCCTGAAATTTCCATAAACCGTTTTGTACCTGTGCCTTCAATAATGAACGTGGACTCCCAACTTAAACACTCCTCCTGTGAATAAGATGCAGGTTGTACAGGCACTTTATGAAGATGCAAACCTAGTTATCTCAGCTAGATCTATAGGTAGAGTATAGCTGTATTACCAAGGATGCTTGTCGACCTGTAATGCAATTAATTTTTTTTTTTCTTGCCACTCTATTATTTGCATCAACCTAATTTACATTCTGGGTATTCTTAGAATGCCCACTATCTGACTATATTGGACATGTAAGGGAAAACTCTTTTACTGAACTAAAGACATTCTAAATCACCAAGTCCAAAGTTTCCCTGGTCTAATTTGAAAGGACTGGATTTAGTTTCCACCCAATCCTGAAAAAAAGCAGATCTATGTCACATAAAGACAAAACATTGGATTTGTTGTTGGGTTCTACATACTGTAGGACAACATTTTAAGAGAATTGAGACTTCAGAGGGCAAAGCAAATGAAACAATACTTACACAAAGCTGGATCTGAAACTCCATTGTGAACAGCAGGCTAGTCAGAAGGGGTCTTCTCTCACATTACAGCCACCTGCTATACCCCAGTGGGCCAGCGACACCACAGGCTTCTGTTTCTGTGGACTAGAGCCTAACCATATTCCATTCTACTGTACCCATAATATTACTGCTGATCACAAATATGCTTACAGCTTAAACAAATACACCTTCTCTGCCAGTGCTAGGTTGTGTATGGGAAATTGAGATGTAAAAGATGATTGGCACCCTAGGCTACAGCTATAATCTAGTTATACTAAAGCTTTTTCTGCATTTTTCTAACTTAATGTGAAATTATATACTTCTTTTTTTACTGCAGTGAGTGAGACAAGCATTTCTTAACATTTAACAAGCAGCTCAGCCTCTGTGATTTGATAATGACTTTCCAAGTGGTTTTGTCCCACATAAAAAACATTCACACTCAAGCAAAAGCCACTTAAACACTCAAATACATGATTGGTCATTTAGCGCATGACCTAGCACTGCTGTTGGCAGCAGCTGTCGGGCTATTTATAATTGCTTTTTCTGACTGCTGGCGGACTAGCATGGTGAACTGACCTTCCCAGAGAACAGAGGAATGGAGGGGCACAGCCAGGGGGCTACTGACCACCAGGGTCACTCCGGTGGACAAAGCGTGGGTGGAACAATTCCAAACAAACACCATGACCAATCTCTCTCTCTCTCTCTCTCTCTCTCTCTCTCTCTTGACCCACACCTTGCCTTCTGCCTTTCCCTTTCCACCCTCAAAGCTCAGAATTACTCAGCCTGTTTGGATTTTCATGGCCTGGTGAATCACACAGAGACTACAGGGAGTGCTGACATTTAAAGGGAGCAGATGAGAAGCAATTAGCATGCTTTGTGAAACAATTAGGACTCACAGACTGCACAGCTGATCAAACATTGACCTCCCATTGCGTTTCCAAAGCATCCAATGTCTGATAGCACATCTCCTGCCAGGCTCCACCCAAGCTGTTGCTTTCTCAGCAAAACTCTCCTCTACCCACTAGGCTAACTTTGTCTTAAATCCATTAACATGAAAACCAAATAGGTTTAAGTTTCCCTTCTGCCATTGGGGCAGCACACCTCCTTGGGGTGTGGCTCCACAGGGCCTCTGGGGCCTACTACTCTTGGGGGTGTAGCACGAGGACACAGGGTGCGTCACAGCAGGTTGTGGGCTCTGTGAAGTGGACTTCTTTGTCCGCCACATTCCGTGGATGCTTGATCAGAATGGGAACTCGCGGGATTGAAGGCTAATATGGTGACCTTGGACTCTTTGCCTGCTGGGCACCATATGCAGTGGGCTGTCGTGGACTAGATGTTGTGCTGCCTTTCTCTCATGACCAGTATTGACCTATTCGACTTTATTATACAGTCCATGCAATGCAGTGACCATGACTTTGTGACAATGATATGGTTAGCGTTGTCTATCAGGTCACAGATATGGCTCATACTTTTGCCATCTCCTAGTTACCATGGGCACTGAAAATGCTTTTCCAGATCATTCCAGCTTACTTTAACCCACATGTCCAATCGTAATTTTGTTGTCTATATGCATTTACCAGCAAACCAGAATATTTATTCAAACACAAGACCATGTTAATAACCTTCATTCATTTGATTTTCAAAATTAGATCTATGGCAAACTCTTAGCTTTATGTAATTACTGCATCTTTAGTTTTCCAAGCCTCCACTCTTTTTACTTCTCCCCAGAGGTAAGCCAGAGGTATACAGTACCTCAAGAGAATATTAGCAGTGGGGAAGCATATACATCAGGGATCTGGCAAAGAATAAGGGGCAAAGCACAGGGATAAGAGTTTGGGTCAGTAGTCCTACACTAAGTTGACAAAGAATAATAGAAACTGCATAATGCTCCTGTCCCCTTACCCATGGGACCGCCACCCCTACCTTCGAGCCTTGTGGGTAATATATGGAGGCTCTCAGGATGCACTAGGTTGTGTGTTTGTTTATAGGAGAAATGAGTAACGTAAACTGCAAACACAGCACCCAGAGCAACACCAAATAGCCTTATCGTGAGTCTCCCTTTCTCCATTTCTTTTGGTTGTTGTCTCTCTCTCTCTTTCTCTCTGACTGGTGAAATCGTTTGCTATTTTCTTGAAATGGTGTGAGCAAATTATTGAGCTTTTTTTTTTTTGTCTTAAAGTAAAATGTCTCTCAGCGGTCACTTCATTAAAACTATCTATGGTGTAAACAAACCCAGTCGGTCTCCCGAGAGAAATTGTATGTTTGTGGACTAGTCCACATGAGATTGGCATAACTCACTAAGACACCTAAAATTTCCTATTTGTCTTCACACTTTCAAATCCACCAGGCCCTTATCGTACTGCCAGAGCCACAGTCACCGATGCACATCTCTTATCTCATTAATCACAGACCACTAGTTTTTGTGCAGTGTGAGTCTGACACTGGCTCAAGACTGGCTGTGTGTGTGATTGGAACAGAGCGAGTGTGTAATGAGCGCATGGATCAGTGCAGGGCTCAGGATTTCTGTGGTCTCATAATGGGCCTACAGCAGGATGAATATCCTTCTTTCTGAGGGAGTTTAGCCTTGATTATTGGCATGCTCAACAGAAAAGACAGGAGCTTACCTGTTCTCTGAGTGTAATATAAGGAGCAGGCCAAAGAGCGGATATCGCACACAGCAACATAATCCCTCATAAATTGACTGCATATCTGAGTATAATATTGTTGATCATAATTGCGAGGTGTGTGGACAGGATCATAATTGTGAGGGGTGGGTATGTTCATAGCTGTCTATAAGTTATGTTAAATGTTGGCATAAAATTAATAATATACTTAAAATGTTAACTAAAGCTACTGGGAATGTGCAGATTGTTGGTCACAGATGAAATCTACACTTCCTAAATTTACACTTTCTGAGATTATTTTTTTAAATGATCAAGTAACTAAATAGCAACTTTTATTTAAGTGTCTATAAAAAGTTACCTACCAGCTACAAAATAATTTCACTTTTTCCTTATTTCACTTCCTGCTACATTTCCTCTAATTCAAACTTTTTTTATTTTGATTCTTTGAAACATTCATTATTTATGTTCCACAACTACATAATAGGCTGGAGAAGCTTTTTATTTGTGTGTTTGTCTTCACTTAGCCGTGCCCTTGGCAACTGAATTGATAGAATCGCAGGCATTTTTAAATGAATAGTCGGCTTGTTTGTTTGAAGAACCCTAAATATTTATGAGAAGCAAAAGCAAGAGATTTTGAGAGAGAGAGAGGGGGACTCAGCTTTGAGTCTCTTGTTGTGTAATCAGACAGGCCATTAAACATGGATCGAGATACTTTGTCACTCACAGACAAGTATCCACACTAGAACAATGTTTGAGTGTTCTGTTACATACATTATGTACCATCTATAATGATTGACAGCTAGATTAACAGCTCAGAAGCTGATTCTGAATCTGTTTGTTGTTACCTTGTTCTTCAGTCTGATGAACAGGGGAAGAAAGTAACAGACTATGTATATAACTCTCATTATAGTAATTGTGTAGATGTACTGTAAGAGTACTTTTTTGAGTATTATTAAACCATAAGATTTTTTAAAATATAAAATATTCACCTTTATTGCATTTATTTATAAAGGTATTTTATATTATTTATCAATGCTTAAGTTAAAATAATAATGCATTTAAACCCAGATAACTGTAAACAAAGTATGTGCAAAAATGAAATAATTGAACTTCATGAGGTAGTCATCATATAGAAGATACCTGCTGAAGATCTAAACATCAGGCACCCAGCAGTAGCAATGCCTGACACAGTAGAGACAGGTGAGGATCCCTGGCTTATCCGGTACATTTACTTTTTTCACACTTCAATTGAAGACATTGTGATAACGATCTGCAAATGGTGAGAAGACAAACCCTTAGAGATATCTTTAGTTCATAGCTCAGGACCTAACCTGTACAGGTAGGCCATTAGGACTAAGTGAGCCAGGTAGCTAACCAGGTCTTTTGATGTTTTACAGCATTAAAGCTCCGTATTAAACGTCATACAGTGGCGCCTTGGATTGTGAGTAACCCGGTTTACAAGCGTTCCCCAAGATGAGCAAAAAATGTTTTCTAAATTTTGACTTAAAAAACAAGCGAGTCTTGATATACGAGTACCAAGTATCATCGAGTATCATGTATTACACATATGCTTCTTGTTTTGATGCCGAGCATCATGTGATCACAACTGAACTAATGGTTCTACCCTCTCTTGCTGTGGAATTGTTGGTAATTGTCTCCCATGCTCTGTGTGCTTCATGTGTGTGTAGGACTACTTTCACACACACCCACCCACACCATTTTCTCGAATAGAGACTCACTCACGTGAAGGTGAGCCTCTATTTGGTTAACTGGTGCGTGTATGTGTGAAAGTTGTCCTACACAGCAGCCGCCCCCCCCGGCTGCAAGCTAGTGTGTATGTGTGTGTGTGTGCGGGAGTGAGAGTCTCTATCGGTAAACTGGTGTGTGCGTGTGTGTGTGTGCAAACGGATGTGTGTGAAAGTCGTCCTGCACAGCAGCCCCCTTCGCCCCCCCCCCTTCCTCCTCTCCTCTCTCTGGTCTCAATTACTACAGCCACAATTATTTTCAAAGGTAAAGTTCATTTGTTTTATTTTTACTTTATATTTTTGTATTAATTATTTTTATGTGAATATTTTTGGGTTGTGGAAAAAATCTTCAGTTACCATTATTTCTCATGGGGTAAATTTGCTCTGATATACAAGTGATTGGATATACAAGCATGCTTCTGGATGCTTGTCTGGATGGAACAAATTATGCTCGCAATCCAAGGTTCCACTGTATTTCTCTTTGATGTTTAGAAGTTATTTCTTGTTGTGTATACCATATACTGTAACTATATAAGTGTCTCTACATCCTAGGTAACGCTCAGGATAACGTGTATAAAAATATAGTTGCATCTTTGCTAGAATTCATTTCAGTTTCAATTCAAGTTCGTTTGTTTTTTTTGTCACATACACAACCATACACAATATGATATGCAGTGAAATTCTTACACAACTGCATGTGACCTTGAAAGGGAAAAAGGAAGTAAGGAGGCAAAATGCTAATAGGAAAGAATAAAAAATATAAAATCTACAATTGTGTTACAATAAAATAAAGTAGAAAGTAGAAATATGTAAAGTATATAAAAATGTAAGAATGTAAAAAATAAGAGCTGTATAAATAAGCTTTATTAAGTATGTGGAATGTGCAATATGTGGTAGGAGCAGTACGGTGTGGTCATGGAGTGTGAAATGGAATGACGAGCAGCAGTGATATTGTCCATCTTTAAAGTTCAGTAGTGCAAAAGTAGTCCTTTTGTATGTAAACCTAAACCAGAATGTGCAAACTGATAAATAAACTAAGCTTAAACCTTGAATGTATTGACATAAATCTAACAAGCTACTAAAACTCATTTATACATAAACATAATTGTTCAAAAATGCTTTCCTATGTTATGGAACATATTAAAATTTATCAATTAATTGTTGAAATAATTTTCCACCATGTAGCTTGTATTACATTCATATTAAAATTTAGTTTTGTACCCTTTCTATCATTGCTGACGAGGCAGTAGGATAAAGCAAGCAGAGAGATAGGGAGAGAAAGAGAGAAAGGGAGAGAGAGAGAGAGCTTTTCTCCTCTGCACGTTATGGCCAGACTGCAGGGGTGGTTCAGATTTTACCAGTACACACACTGTGCAGAACAGCTGTCCACCTTTACAGTAAAGACGAGCACGGAAATGGAGTCAGTCTGCATGGAGCTGCCTTACATTTTCTTTACACACACAAACACACGTTTGCAAACCCAAAATTGTCATTAAAACAGAGAGGGAGTTTTAAACTGGCTGGTTTTGCACAGATTTACTGTACATGTCAGGCTGAAGTACCATTAACTTAATCTCATACTTTTAAGTTAAACCTGCTCATTTTAAGACAAATTGAACCTTATCTGATACACCACACACACTTATAGTTTCAGACAGGAATGGCAACAGTAGTGCTAGTGTTTAGCATGGGACCTCTCCAGCCTCTTCATCCTGTTCAGTATGCTAAGAGGGATTAAGGACTTGACAGTATGTTCTCCCTTCCTGCTGTCAGGTGCCAGTGATGGAGGAGCTGACAGATGCCTGCCACTCTACAGAACTGCAACATGCAGAGCAATCGCACCACAGGCAGTGTCGATTCAACTTGGGAGGTGAGTAAACTGCTCGTCAGTGCCAAAGGAGTTTAGAGGCTATATTTACAATGAGTATATATTTCAGTAGTCATAAAGCACTTGAGAGGCTCAGGAGAGTGCAATTAAACAAAACAACATGCCCATGTTGATAAAACAGTGAAATTTATGTTTTATATATTTGTCCGCCGAGCATCAGGTGATCACAATGTTTGAACTGAATCAAGGGTTCCTCTCTCTCTCTCATGTTTGGGATTGTGGGTAATCACCTCCCATGCTTAGTCTCAGTGGGTGTGTGTCACTTGTATAGTCAATATGATTTTGAGGGATTTTGAGCTATTCTCTTTGCAGAATACTGGCCAGGTCACTACGTGATGCTGGTGGAGGAAAACATTTCCTGACTCGCTCCTCCAAAATAAGTGGCTCAATAATATTTAGATCTGGTGACTGTGCAGGCCATGGAGTGTGGTTTGTTCATCAGAGTGGTTTGTTCATCAAACCACTCTGTCATCAGTCATGCTGTGTGTATTGGTGCATTATCATCCTGATACACGGCACCACATGCAGGATACAATGTTTGAACTACTGGGTGCACATGGTTCTCCAGAATGGTTCGGTAGTCCTTGGCAGTGATGCGTCCATCTAGCACAAGTATTGGGCCTAGGGAAATGATTTTGATATTGATGATATTGCAGCCCAAACGATCACTGATCCACCCCCATGCTTCATTCAGTCACTCGTATAGTTAACATACATGTGCACGTGTACTGTTTACTATAACACTGTGGCCATGTGAGTGCGTGTAAAGCATCTTTTATTTTGTGTTTGTATGTGCGTGCATGTGTTGGATGACTTTCACAGACACACATACACATCATTTTACAGAATAGAGACACTGTTTCTGTGTGTATCCAGAGCATTTGGAACCTTTCAAATAATACATGTCCATTGGCATGTCCCATATATACTGTATGCCAATCAAAATTTTGGACACAAGTTCAGATGTATTTTCTACATTTTAGAACACAAACTTTGAAACAAGAAAACTTTAAACTAATGGACAGGTATTAAAATCTCTGGAACACCTTTTTTTTTATCTTTGATGTGCTTTAATGAAAGTATTGTATTATTTTTAGTATTGGAAAACCCAGTGCACTACCATCTGTGTGCAGAGGCAGATGAAACATACTGTAGTTTATGGGAAAGTAGTAGAAGTAAAATAATTAAACTATATTATTTTGTCTCCTGCGAATACAACAAGAGCTAAAGTACAAAAATTCTGTATATTTTTCACAGTTATCCCTGCTGATCTGAGAGCATTATGTTCCTTTAGCAGTGTGTTTTCTTAAATCTATGTAATAATAACAGAGACACTCAAGCAGATGGCTATGCTGACACTGGATCCAGAAAGGCCTTATAGCACTTTGCCAAAGCTAACAAAATTTATTTTACCAAAGATCCAAAGATGAACAATACAGTCAGAAAAAAAAACATTAGAGGGTGATAATAAAAAAGAAAGAAAAAAAAGACATGAGAGAATGTAAATGTAGAGAAACAGAGAAGTAAGTAAGAGAATAAAATGTTGACATTTCTGTATTATCAACACCAGCACCCCTTTGCTCATCCCTAATTCCTTTCTTTCATCACATCCTCTCTCTCTCTGCTTCACTTCTGTGAATGACAGTCAGACATTAATCCTCAGAGTGGGGGGCAGATCACCTTGACGTGTTCCTGTTGTCCTCGGCTGTGTTGCTTACTTCATCCCCAGCTCATTACACATGCTGCTGGGTGTCTGAAAAAAGCACCCATCTGTAACAAGGCATTCAGGTATTGCATCACTAACTCGCATTGCCATTATGAATGTCAGGTTTTGGTAACAACAGGTACTGTAAGAGTTAGAATAGATCCATATTTCTATACAGAGCATACTTGATGCATTCCTATAAAAGATCCATGCAAAAAAAAAAAAATGCATACAGATATAAACCTAAGCTGTAGTATAATCACAGAAATGGAATAAGATCATTTGTATGGAATAAAAGGTACAAGCAAAAATAATGACTAGACCATGCAGTAAATATTACACCTTGCCCAGGGATTACAATATAAGTGTATGATGTATTACATACAGTGTAGCACAGTGTTGCTGCCTCATAACTCCAGGGTCTTCAATTCCGAGCTCAGGTTACTGTCTGTGTGCAGTATCACTTGCTCTCTCTGTGCCAGTGTGGTATCTATCTATCTATCTATCCATCCATTCATCCATCCATCCATCAGGTCAACTGCCTAGACTAAATTGTTACTAGGTGTGAATGTGTGCTGTCTTGCATAAAACTGGCATGACATCTATGTGTGTGTATTCCAGCCTTTTTTTTCTACTGTCATATGATTCTCCATCCCACTCTCTTATCATCATTATACTTCTTTTCATGTGATAAGGTACTTACTGTAAATGATACAATACAGTTATGGGACATTCCTGACTAAGAACTGTCCAAATGTGTGTGCTAAGTTGGGATTCTTATTATTTGCACAGAAGTAGAATGTTACAGGTTTTGTAGCGTTTTCAAAATAGAGTAGTATTTGAGCTGCAGCACATAGCCTGATTATTCCACATCTTTTACACCCACCAGTAGATGTTCATGTACAGTCTGGATTCCCCTAAGTGCCTGATTTAGAGGTCAGTGTGTATGACTCTGCTTCAGTATGAGGAATACGCAGGTCACCTCTGGCTCTCCAGTGCAGCTTCCGTCATAATGTGAAACAGAGCTGCAACCTTTGTGTTGCATCCAGGGTCGTTGTTGGAGCTCTGTGTTTTAAGATAAGGCAAAATTTTTGTGCTCTTGCGCAGCAAATGAGACATAGTCTTACAGCTCTGCTTCCTCTCTCTCTCTTTTTCAGTCCAGTCCTGCAAACACCAAAAACCAGGCATTTAAAATCCCCAGACTGAGCCTTTGCGGGTTATTAATATGTTTGGAGGGTTGAGTGCATAATTTCTAAGCAGAAAGGAATTCTGTATGCAGCATCTTTTTCCAAGTGAAATTTGCATAAAAGTTGGCATGTGATTGGCAAGACCTGGTTATAGGAAGTTTCTTTAGCAAGGGCTGCTTTATCATACATACAGTACTGTATGTGTGCATACGCATATCTGAAAAAGTGTTAAAAGAAAATAGAATAGAAAAAGCAAAGATCTGGCATTTGTCATGCAGCATTTGTCTACCTACAGTTTCCTTTCTGCTGTATTGGCAAGGGCTTTCTCTGCTCACCAACATCTTTTTCATCTGTTTTTGCTTTTGGCTTTTATAAAAGAACATGAACAAGACCTTGTTTGCAAACAGACCAAGCACCTCTTATATATTACACCTGAATACGTTATTTTATATTTTAGTTGTGTGTAATTTGTTCGTAAGCCAAACTTAAACAAACAAATTTCACCAAATTTACAAAAGTTTCAGTAACACTTATACACACATACACAGGTTGATAAATGTAAAATTGCCTATAAATTATCAAGCAGTTCATTATACTGCTGATTTACATTTAGTGATGGGCAAAATATCACAAATATGAACGAACTATAGGGGAGAATGTAAAAATTGGTTAGCTATTGCAGCACACTTGTTACAGCATGTAGTGGCACTACCTTTGTTCAAATACAATAGCTAGTCTTATTTGTTTACTACAGGGGGACATGGTGGCGTAGTGGTTAGCAACGCTCACACCTCCAGTGTCGAGGGTTCAAATCACGCCTTGGGTCTGTGTGTGTATGTGGATTTTGCATGTTCTTTTCATGCTTGGCGGTTTTTTCTTCAGGTACACCAGTTTTCTTCCAGAGACCAAAGAAATGCAGATTAAGCGTATTGGTGTTTCTAAATTGGCCATAGTCTGTAAGTATGTGTATGCGTTATTGTGCCTGTCGATGGATTGGCACCCATCCAGGATGTACCTAGTCTTGTGCCCCAAGGCTCCTGGGATTGGCTCCGGGCATCCCGTAACCGTGTACTCGATAAGCGGTATAGTGAATTCAGGAGAGTGGGTTCCCACAGAGTCTAACAGAATGCAAATGAAGCAGCAATTCAAATGTGACAATATAATCTACATGTAAAATTTTTGTAACTTTGCCTCAGTATTTGCCCAGTTAAAGGTTCACCTTGAAGAGTCTTCTTATAGGTAAATTTACACAAGTGCAGGAGCTCTCATATGATCTGAATGCTTTTACAAATTAGATTCCTTTTAAAAGAATTCCAGATTTTTTTTGGTGTGTAAATGCATGTGTAAATGTACCTGATTTACTAAAGTATTCATATGAAGCTTGATAAAGCCTTTTCTGCAGATACAGAAACAAAAACTTGATAAAACACTCCAGCTAGACCAAGCAGTGAGGCAGTATTTTAAATCCTTAGTTTACTACAGATACAAGCACACTGATTCTGTGATTTTCGATGGGAGCACCTAGAGAGAAAATAGAGCAGCATACACTTCCTGGTGCCGATGTTGTCTGCAAGGCAAGGGTGCTCTTTGATAAAGGCAGTATTGCACCTGGTTGACCACCTGTGACTACTATAGACTGTGGCAGGATCAGGAATAGAACAGCTGCTGAAATTTTTTTGACTTAGACACACACACACACACACACACACACATACACACACAGACTCTCATTCTCTCTCTCTCTATCTCTCTGTCTGATATCTTATTTTGTCTGGGGGCTTTTAGTTTTTCTCATCTGCTTCATATCGGTAGCAGGGACAGTGAATCAAACAAGAGGGGGATTCGATCCTGAAACCAGGAGGCGGGAAGGTTTGTGATGTGCTCATGGTAGCATTGGTCTCATGCTGAGCGTAGAGATTGAAGACAGCGCCGCCAGAGCACACACAAAGAGCAAGGATGCTAGAGGAGAGCAGAAACTGTGATGTGTAGAGCATAGGGAGAGGGATACACAATTCTGTGGTTGGTACTTGCTGTTGTTTTAACTTTGAAGAACACAGCAAAGTTGTGTCCCTATGCCCCCACTCCCAAAAGCCTCCTCAATCTAAGTGCATTCTCAACGATCAATCTTCTGTTTGTGCATGCACACACACACACACACGCGCACACACACACACACTGTAATCATTGTGCAACTTACTTTTATATATAAACTTTCTCTGTGAAATTTAATTTGATATCATACAAAGCAAATATACATTACTCTATAGGGCTTATGACACAAAAGTAATGTCACATTGCAATGATTTCTGGGAAATCTGTCATATTTCTTCCTTTTTCATTTAAGCAAGGTATAGAAGGTAGCTAATGTCATCTAGTAACCTTATTGCAACTAGAATTCTCGCTAGAGTTGCTTTTTTAAATTCAGGGTTATTATGGTAAAAAAAATATTAGTAATGAAATATTATTGGATCTTCAATCTGGAGAGTGGATTATAGTATTTTATCAACTGAAGGTCTGAGGAAAAAGGACATTTTCAGGGTTTTGGGCATTTACCATTGACATGATCATTAAATTTGGGATTGGTAGAAAAAAAATTTTTGGAGGGAGGGTTTGGAGCAGTTGGGGGTCAGGGCCTTTTGTCTGGCGCAAGAAATGTCTGATCATTGTAACATTGATTTCCCAGCCCTATTGTTATCTTTACAGATAGGCCCTAGGATTCCTGAAAACCCTGTGCAGGGAATGAGTGAGTGAAGGTGATGTAGCCTGTTGTGTTTTACCCACCCGTGGTATTGCTGAAATAGCGTTTAAACTAAAAGATTCAGAATCAGGAGTAGTGAGGAGCAGTTAACTACAAGCAGTTAAGTCTTCCTTCCCGTATTCTTCAACATTTCACAGTTATTTTCTCTAATCAAGCATACAGTCCATCCCAAATCTTGAGTGTGTTTAAGTTTTATATTGGCAATAGTCATAGTATTGCTATTCATGTTTTGTTTTCAGTTGTGTATTGACCATTATCCTGCAAACAGTCTTGACATTTTGCATTGTGTGTTGGAAATTGTATTGTCATCTCATATTTGTCATGGATCATGGATCCTAAAACCACTCCTGAGTTTTGTGTGTTACACACTTACTGTCGAATTTTGGGCTCTTGGTTTTGTTAAACTGGTTAAAAAAAAAGTTCAAATAAAATCATCTATTCTGTTAAAGCCTGTATACAACATGCACCATGCCTAATTATACTGTATCTAATATAAAGGAGGGGATTCTGGTATTGTTTCTACATTTTCTATGCATAGGAAAAATAAAATGCAAAATATTACCTCATGTATTACCATGATTTTAAAGTTACGATGAAAAAGCATAAAAATATTCAAATAAAAAACAAGGATAAGGGAAGAAAGAGAGTTTGTATGAAAGCGGAGAGACGACAACGTTATCTCGCTCTCCTCCACAATGGCCTTGGGCTGTCTCTCTTGTTTGCTGAAGGTTGAGTCTTGGGCTCGTTGAAAAGCGAGCAAACACAAGCGCCTGTTCCCAAGAGTGCTCGTGTGTCTCCTTTGTGCATGTGCGTGTGTGTGTGTAGTGCCATAGCCTTGCTGCAGCAGTGTACAGCAATGGAGACCTCATATACAAACTAAGCATTTGCGACAGACCCATCAAAAAAGGACATGCAAGAGTACATGCTGAAAAGCTATTCAGCCTACACTGCAGCAGAAACTCTAAACACTGAGGTCTCTGTTGCTGATTAGAGAAGTATATATACTTCCCTTTATCCCTCACTCATTACACTTTTTTCTTTTTTCATGCTCATTTCACCCTCTTATGGCTACCTCCCTCCTTCTATTACTGGCAGACTTTCTCACTCTCTTTTGTTTTATCTCTCTGCTCATGTCTCCTTCCTCTGGTTCAGATTTGTCTTTATACATTCCTAAAGAGCGAGCAGACAGGGTCTTGTCATCTCAAAGGTTATGTGGCTAATAGAAGCCCCACTGGATAGGAAATTGTATAACTTGTCTGAAGGAAGATGTCTATTTTCTAACCTCAGCTCCAATGTTTCAGTGTCTGTTCATTTTTCAATGAACAGCGAGCCAAAAAGGGCTGATGTAAGCAAGACACTCTGTTTATCTAAGATAAAGTACCTAATATTGAAGCAATGGGCCTGGCAAACCCAGAGATAGTCACCACAGCCTCTTTTATCAACATCCCCATCATCTACATCATCGTTGTGATCATCGTCACCCATAATCAGACTAACACTCTTTCATCGTTAAGAAAAAGAGGATGTACCAAATACTTAAAACTCTAATTCATTTAAATATTAGAAGGATCTTACTTTTTATTTGTCCTGCTATGGATTGAGACCCTGTATAGGTTATACCTCGCCTTCTGTCTCCTGGGATAGGCCCCAGGCCCCCCACAACCCTGTCTTTAAATTTGCTATTGTAAATGCTTGCAAACACGTCTCTATGTTGTAAAATGTAGTGAGATTTTGAGCCAAAACATGTGTCTCTTTTAAAGGAAACACCTAGCTTTTTGTCATGGATGACAGGATTTTTACCTCATAGCACCAACGCAAATAACACTCTAATCTGTTTTGAACAGCCACACCCACTGCCACCTCCTCTCTCTCTCTCTCTCTCTCTCTCTCTCTTTCTCTCTCTCACTCACACTCTCTCTCTAAATCTTTAACATTTATGTGTAAACATTCATGGGCCTAATCAGATCCTCGCTCATGCAGCCTTAAGCATTCACACAGAAGAATGTGACAAGCGTCTTCCTCTCTGCTTCACACCCTTTTTCTCGCACCCCAGCTCAGTAATTGTGTGATGAAGATTCTGCTGCATGGCAGATCCAGAACCAGCAGGGGAGATGCCTTAGTGCGTCACGTAAATTAAATAGATTGTGTCATTAATGGTACGCATGAAGCTATTGTTAGGTATGGTCTCAAAGCAGCACTGGATGAAAGAACAAAGGAATAACTAAACAGTAGTGTGAGCTACGAATGGGAGCAGGTCCAGATGACAATAATATGATATACAAACGTGGACAAAATTGTTGGTACCCTTTGGTCAATGAAAGAAAAACTCACAATGGTCACAGAAATAACTTTAATCTGACAAAAGTAATAATAAATAAGAATTCTATGAATGTTAACCAATGAAAGTCAGACATTGCTTTTCAACCATGCTTCAACGGAATTATTTTAAAAAATGAACTCATGGAACAGGCCTGGACAAAAATGATGGTACCCCTAGCTTAATAGTTTGTTGCACAACCTTTTGAGGCAATCACTGCAATCAAACGATTCCTGTAACTGTCAATGAGACTTCTGCACCTCTCTGCAGGTATTTTGGCCCACTCCTCATGAGCAAGCTGCTCCAGTTGTTTCCGGTTTGAAGGGTGCCTTTTCCAGACAGCATGTTTCAGCTCCTTCCAAAGATGCTCAATAGGATTGAGGTCAGGGCTCATAGAAGGCCACTTTAGAATAGTCCAATGTTTTCCTCTTAGCCATTCTTGGGTGTTTTTAGCTGTGTGTTTTGGGTCATTGTCCTGTTGCAAGACCCATGACCTGCGACTGAGACCCAGCTTTCTGACACTGGCCAGCACATTTCTCTCTAGAATCCCTTGATAGTCTTGAGATTTCATTGTACCCTGCACAGATTCAAGACACCCTGTGCCAGATGCAGCAAAGCAGCCCCAGAACATAACAGAGCCTCCTCCATGTTTCACAGTAGGGACAGTGTTTTTTTCTTCATATGCTTCAAGTATAATTAGCAAAATTTGCCTTCGCAAAAAGTTCAATTTTTGTCTCATCTGTCCATAGGACATTCTCCCAGAAGCTTTGTGGCTTGTCAACATGTAGTTTGACATATTCCAGTCTGGCTTTTTTATGATTTGTTTTCAACAATGGTGTCCTCCTTGGTCGTCTCCCATGTAGTCCACTTTGGCTCAAACAACGACGGATGGTGCGATCTGACACTGATGTTCCTTGAGCATGAAGCATCTTGGATTTCTTTAGAAGTCTTTCTGGGCTTTTTTGCTACCATTCAGATTATCCGTCTCTTTGACTTGTCATCAATTTTCCTCCTGCGGCCACGTCCAGGGAGGTTGGCTACAGTCCCATGGATATAAAATTTCTGAATAATATGTGCAACTGTAGTCACAGGAACATCTAGCTGCTTGGAAATGGTCTTATAGCCTTTACCTTTAACATGCTTGTCTATAATTTTCTTTCGAATCTCCTGAGACAACTCTTTCCTTCGCTTCCTCTGGTCCATGTTGAGTGTGGTACATACCATGTCACCAAACAACACAGTGACTACCTGGAGCCCTATATATAGGCCCACTGACTGATTACAAGATTGTAGACACCTGTGATGCTAATTAGTGGACACACCTTGAATTAACATGTCCCCTTGGTCACATTATTTTCAGTATATTTTAGGGGTACCATCATTTTTGTCCAGGCCTGTTCCATGAGTTTATTTTTTTAAATAATTCTGTTGAAGCATGGTTGAAAAGCAATGTCTGACTTTCATTGGTTAGCATTCATAGAATTTTTTAAAAATTATTACTTTTGTCAGATTAAAGTTATTTATGTGACCATTGTGAGTTTTTCTTTCATTGACCGAAGGGTACCAACAATTTTGTCCACGTGTGTATAACAATCTTGTGGATTTTGTGCCTCAGTATATGCTATTATATTTATGTGGACTCCCGAACATCACAGCCATATCTACTTTTTGAAAACCTTATTCCTAAACTAATACAGAGTGGCTCAACCCTTTGCTGATATACTGTAATAACCTGTACTGATGTTGGGTGAGGAGGCCTAGCAACCTTCTGGCAAAGGTTTGCCACAGTATGTACAGTGTATGTACAGTATGAACAAATTCAAACTAATTTTAACAAATTGCACCTGAAATTTATAACATGATTTAAAAAAATCTGGTCTGCATATAAAAAAAATTATATCTTATACAGTATATTGTACACTGCAAGCAATGACATCAGGAATATCTCCTGGTAAGTATCTCTTCTACTTCTCACTCTCCTAACTTGTAAAACTGTTTATAAGCTAGTAAGTGACAGTGCAGAATATATGCTCTGCCTAAAAAAAAAACAAGGATGGACAATCATACTTTATTATTGCTATTTTCTCTTTTTGATGCAGAATTAACTGGACGAGGGAAAACTCTGTTTGGAGTGTGAGTACTCTCTGTTAGCATACAGTCTGCATGGCACACAGAGGCACGAAAAAGAATCAGAATTTATCTTTTGAATTCTACCTGGCCACTGTGTACGCCTCTTGGGTCAAGGTAAACCGAGTTGCCATGGTTGCGCTTGCCAGCTCACTCAACCTCCTTGGAGTTTTCAATGTATATTTTTTTTCTCTTTCTCACATTTCTTTCCATTCTCAAGGGCTTTTCTGTAATAGCTTAGAGTAAGAGACCAAAGGCTTTGTAACAAACTGCTCAAACAGCATTCATACGCTTATTGAGTCCAGAAGTATGAGAGGAGATGCAGTAGAACAGTAGAACTTTCCTGCACTTTCATTCTTTGTGTTTATGTGTACCTTTATATATGAGTGTGTGTGTGTGTGTGTGTGTGTGTGTGTGTGTGTGTGTGTGTGTGTGTGTGTGTGTGTGTGTGTGTGTGTGTGTGCGTGTCCGTATGTGTATGTAGTAATATGTGAGTTTCTTGCAGGAACTCTGGCTCTCTGACTCGATTTGACCTTTCCTCATTAATCTCCTCCAGAGTGGAGATGAGCAGCATTAATCTCTAGCCTGGTGGGAAACTTCTCGCTAATACCCACTGAACTGACCACAGGATTGCCACAGCCTACAGACCCCACTGCTCACTGAAGAACTATCTCTCCCCAGAGACTTGGCCAGCACCAGATTCAGATAAAGTCTTTACTTCTCTGAAACTCTGCCTTTGCCAGCAGCACGGACATCATCAGACTCTATTTGGGCTTGTTTCCCTGGATTACACATTACGGCAGCCAAATACACTGCAGCAAACATCTGTGCCAATAGAGCTTATGCCTGTACACAGGCTCTACTAGCCAAAAGACTTAACTTTGTTGCTTTCTTTAAAAGCAAGACAACAGACAAGCAAAAGGCCAGCTGTCTCTTTCAAACAAAAAATAATAATAATCTGGCATCTGTTTGAGCCATCGGGCTGCATGTCAGTCAATCAATCGTGTCAGATTGTCAGATGTCATCTCTTAAATGAGCAACTGCCAAATGTTTAAACATTTTTTAAACTTAATCTTATATTACAATTTAGAAGCTGGATTGGGAAAGACAGAATCTGAGCTTTGCCATTGCAAGCTTGTTCTGTGTAGTTGGCTGATGATTTTTATTCGCTACAAAGATAATACAAGACAGGTTGCATAGCTGGCAATCACTTTCTGCATGAATAGTGATAACATTTCCAATACAATTTTAGTAAATTGCACTGGCTCAAAGCATCTCCACACTCCAGTACATTTTTATATCGCTCCATCTGACCGTGAGTAGCAAACGGGTGTGTGTGTCCATTACTTACATGACATTAACTACACATTATACTTTAAAGTAGCAACACCTAATTTGGCTGTTACACCATGTACTGCACAAACAAACATTATTGATTTATTATTGATGCAATGGATCATAATCATACACTAATATTCATGTCAAGGGCATCACAGCAGATCTAATTTCCCAGTTCTATCCTGAACTCGGGTTACTCTCTTGTGTGAAACCCATACAATGAGGCATATTGGCTTATTTAATTGTACATGATTATTGAATTATTGAATAAGTGCATGGATGTACAGTATGTGTGCATGGTGCTCTATGACGGAATATCATTCCAATCATGGTGTTTTTCAACCCTACTCCCAGTGTTCCAATGGATAGACCTCGAAAATTAAACTATTTCTTTTCTCTTCCAATCATATTGCTCTGCTGAGCTGCACGACTAGGTATTGCATAAACGTAAACACAGATAATAGTGTTTTGCAGTCACCAGTGTGCCCACAGTATGATCTTAAAACACCTTACTGTTGACATCTGTGAAATCATGCCGTCAGTCTGGGAGAATCCATATGAGCTCTTCCATCCCTGACTGGTCCTCTCCTGCTGTCTCTGCTGGCAACCCTCTCCTCATTATCACCTACAGTACATGTTGTTAATTTTCTAATTAGTACCTGTAGCACATGGACTAGGCAAATAAATGGTGTTCCCTGGTTCCTGAGGTGTTAGACTTTATGTTTATGATTATTAATGGTACAGTGACCACCATACTGTATGTAGCCTTTTTTGGTTCTTGGTCAGGCATTTCAGTGGACAACTCTTTCTGGCAAACAATAGCAATTTAATTAGCACATGACTAACTGAGGGTCCCTCTGTAGGAGTCGAAAGTACCAGCCATTTGGCATGGATTTTTAAAGTCTGGAAAGTTTCTAAAAATTAATCCAGATCCTTTTGAAGACTGATCAGGATTACTAATGATGTACACAGGAGACTTGCTATCAAAAACTGTGCAATAGATTTAGCTAAAAATTACTTCATCCATGTGAATAATACTGTGATGACACCTTGAACACAGAATTGATCCTCCAACTTTCAGGGAAACTGTGAAAATGCCATACATTCCTCACAACAGGACAAAGAGTAACAGAAGGTTAAGGAACGACATTTGGGTGGGTCTAAGTTGCCCTGCCTGGCTTTCCAACCAGGTGATGACGGGGCCTGCAGGAGAGGGTGGAGTGAGTGTGGACACACAGAACTGAAGAACTGAGTCATGGTCACGTCATGATACTGTGAATTTCATGAGTCATCTTAGGCATTGAGTACACAACCATAAAGCTGCATCTCACAGCAACTTAGTATACCAGGCTATCAGGGCTGCACATTAAGGCATGCTACATCAGAGACACTATATATTTGTACATCACTATCAATAAAGCATGCAGGAGCTGCCAAAACTACAGTTCCAGTCCGTTCCTGCACATCACATGAGCTTTAACAAACTCTATCTGAGCATCACTGAGTGTCCAGTTTAGATCAATTTGCTGAATGTATCTTTATCTTGTGTTTGTCATTCTTAACCCATGTCTTGGCCATGTTTGGTTCATGGCTTATAGGTTTATCTTTTTGTACTTCACCTTATATAGTACTTTTTAATAAAGCTCTGCACATTAATCTGTACTTTACTTATGTGTCAATCATAAGCATGGTCTCATTGCAAATTTCAATAAACTGTGGAGTATGAATTAAGTACGAATTTCAAATCCATTCATTCCATTCACATACACTATATTGCCATATGTATTCACTCACCCATTCAAATAATTGAATTCAGGTGTTCCAATTACATCCATGGTTACAGGTGTATAAAATCAAGCACCTAGGCATGCAGACCACTTCTACAAACATGTGTGAAAGAATGGGTTGGGAGCTCAGTAAATTCCAGCGTGGTACCGTGATAGGAAGCCATCTGTGCAGTAAGTCCAATCTTAATGTTCTTGCTACTAAATATTCCAGAGTCAACTGTTAGTGGTATAATAGTGGAAGAGATTGGGAACAACAGCAATTCAGCCACAAAGTGGTAGTCTATGTAAAATCACAGAGCAAACCTCCAAACTTTATGTGGCCTTCAGACAGCCATGGCTGAGCAGCAGCATCCAAAACTTACGTCACCAAATGCAATGCAAGGCATCGGATGCAGTGGTGTAAAGCATGCTGCCACTGTACTCTAGAGCAGTGTGTACATGTTCTCTGGAGTGACAAATCATGCTTCTTTGTCTGGGTTTGGCGGTTGCTAGGAGAACAGTACTTGTCTGACTGAAATGTGTCAAGTGTAAAGTTTGGTGAAAGGGGGATTCTGATATAGGATTGTTTTTCAGGAGTTGGCCCCTTAGTTCCAGTGAAAGGAACTCTTAATGCTCCAGCATACTAAGACATTCTGGACAATTTCATGCTCCCAACTTTGTGGCAACAGTTTGGGTATGGCCCCTTCCTGTTCCAACATGACAGTTTATGGACAAGCAGTGTCCATAAAGACATGGATGACCAAGTTTGGTGTGGAAGAACTTGACTGGCCTGCACAGAGTCCTGACCTCAACCCGATAGAACACTTCTGGGATGAATGTAGGCCTTCGCATCAGACCTCACAAATGCGCTTCTGGAATATTGGTCAGAAATTCCCATAAACACACTCCTAAACCTTGTGGAAAGCCTTCACAGAAGAGTTGAAGATCTTATAGCTTCAAAGGGTGGGCCAACATCATATTAAACCCTATGGATTGGATGTTACTCAGGTTTCTACGCATGTGAAGGCAAATGAGTGAATACTTTTGGCTATATACAGTACAGACCAAACGTTTGACACACCTTTTCATTCAAAGAGTTTGAATTTGTATTATGGCAAGAAAAAAGCAGCTAAGTAAAGAAAAACGAGTGGCCATCATTACTTTAAGAAATGAAGGTCAGTCAGTCGAAAAATTGGGAAAACTTTGAAAGTGTCCCCAAGTGCAGTCAAAAAAACCATCAAGCGCTACAAAGAAACTGGCTCACATGCGGACCGCCCCAGGAAAGGAAGACCAAGAGTCACCTCTGCTGCGGAGGATAAGTTCATCCGAGTCACCAGCCTCAGAAACCGCAGGTTAACAGCAGCTCAGATCAGAGAGCAGGTCAATGCCACACAGAGTTCTAGCAGCAGAGACATCTCTAGAACAACTGTTAAGAGGAGACTGTGTGAATCAGGCCTTCATGGTAGAATATCTGCTAGGAAACCACTCCTAAGGACAGACAACAAGCAGAAGAGACTTGTTTGGGCTAAAGAACACAATAAAGAAAACTCTTTGAATGAGAAGGTGTGTACAAACTTTTGGTCTGTACTGTATATATTAATTAATTTGTTATCTGCCAAATCTTCCAAATAATGTGTCGACACCAAAGTTGAAATTAATCCCAGGGTACTATTTTAAGGTAGACCAAAGATGTGCTGAAATGATTGCATCCAGGTTTGGAAATGGCTTTCACACTTGATCAATGGGACTGTTCCCTCAATGCCAATAGACTCCAAAAAAACAGGGTTCTAAAAACTTCAAATTGAGTGTGAAAATGCCTTTACTTGTAGCATGGAAATGAATTACTCTGTCTCCACTTGTTCTATCCCTGAACAATAGAACCATCATCTTATTGAAGAGATATTCCATCTGGCATGAGAATGATACTTTGGGTAGTAGTTGATTTTATGCCACATAGCATAAAAGTGCATGCATTTTAGAGCACATAGCATGAGTGCGATTTAGATTTGCTCAGACAGAGTGTCATCCAATATCTTACAGGTAAAGATATGCATATACTGACACTCACACAGGACACTAAAGAACACACAAATGCAGACTCTATGCTATTAAAGGTGTCACTGAGTGTGAATATTAACCTGAATATGTGTGCGTCTTTCCTTTGACGTCAGCCTCAAATATCTTCAACGTCTTTTACCTCCTTTCTTCATTTCCTTCCCCTGCTCTCTCTCATCACTGCCTTCTCTTTCTTCTTTTCTTCCCTGCAACCCCTTTCTAACCTGCCAAAATATCACAATGCATTTTCATCCCTTTTTTGTTTTACGTGCTGTGTCATTGATCAATGCAGTCCAAATGCCAGGACTCCATCACGGTTACAACGTGCGATAGCGGGGCTCGGCTGCGGCCCAGTGGAGCCTATCTGTTCCATCTCGTTCTCCCAGACGAAATGTCGCTCTGGGAGAGCGAGCGAGGCTAAACCAACATATGTCAGCCATCCTGTCATCCCTCGTTGGGCTGCCCACCACGGGGTGCATGTCTGCGTGTGTGTCGAGGAGCAGGTTGGGGGGTGATTTGACAAGCAATGCAGTCATGGCTGAGTGCTCTCCTAGGCCGCTCCAGGGTAGAGAAGGGGTGTGAAGGTGGGGTATGTATATGATTGTGAGGCACATGTGGAAAAAAGGTGAAAGCGTAACTATCTGTGGTGTCCTCTCCTGGCAATAGCGCTAATCACTTTTTCCGTGGCATTTATCCCGCCGTTTAAATATGAGCTCCTGGAAAGAGGATAAGAGTCCGGATCTGTCTAAATAGCACCGGATCTGGCCTGTGAGAAGAAAGCAGCTTATACATTCCAGCAAAAACAACCATGAACTGCATGAACTGCCATGTGATTGACAAGCTGCTCAAGAACTGTCTACGATTAACAAGAATAGCAAAACAACACAGCTTTCCTTCTGACACTGAAATACTGACAAGCAAAGCATTCAAGAAAAAATAATTTATCTTCCCCACACTTTTGCTTTTCAATATGTGTGTCAAGTACTAATTATTTTCATCCTATAAAGTTATTATCCATCTTTGTTATGCCTTGAGCTCTGGATGACCAAAATAAATTGTTTTCAAAAACGTATGGCCAACCGAGCTCGCACTTTGACTCTGTGTTCCCTGGGAAAGAGCCATACAATACAGAGCAAAGCAAATAATTCTCCAGCAGATTAGAATTGAATTTCAATTTGCTATGAAAACGGCATTCTGCTCTATGTCAATATGCAGCAAGACTCGGTTTTCCCTGGGAGACAGACATGCAACCTGCCTTCTAGTCTGAGCTATAGAACCAAGCAATACAAGGCATCCCTTCTTACATACAATCTATTTGCCTGTGTGTGTTTTTTTTATTAGTCCAAGGTGATGGAGTTAATTGAGACATTTGTTTTTTCTTCATAGATTGACCTGGTATATTTCCCAGGTAGATTTGTGTAATCTCCAGAATGATTTTATAATTTGCATTTTTTTCAGCTTTTAAATATCAGTCTTTTATAGTAAGTATTTAATTTTACCTTAATAAAATAACATTAATTAAATTCATTAGGTCCATTGTCACAGGTTAATGAATTTTCCAACAAGGCCCATATAAACTGAAACAAAATCTTGAATTGCAGTCACCAAGAAGGCGATATAATGTATGATAACAGAAATTGTTGTACCCTATAACAGAGACACTCATTAGACAGAAGAACAATGTCTTTTTGTTTTTAATACACCATCTACCCAGACTAACCTTGAATACTACACAGTCCAGCATAAAGTTGGTATTGGCCCCATCAGTTATTATCTAATGTCTCCTGCTACCTGCTGATAAATTAGGGGTATTTTCCTCTTTATTTTGTTGTGTGTTGTGACCCTCATTCTGTGACAGTGCTCTTATATCTCCTGTTCCGAAGGGAATATTGCTTCCTGCATTATGCTCCAGCTTCCAGATGAAGATGTATCACAGGTGACCTCGTAACTGATGTGAGCAGTCTAGAGATGCAAGGAGCATAACTCCTTAATGCCCCTCTGCTATCATTTTATACAAAAATATGTGTATGTGTCATCATAGATATATATGAATGAGTGCATGCATTTGTCCTTGTTTAAGAGTCTGAATCTTCATGTGTCTCGACCCAGGTTTGTTTCTGTAAGTGCCTGGTTGCCTCAGTTTTCCATGATGGAACTTACATTATGTGCGTGACTGGTGCAGTTTATACGTCCTCCTGAAATGAGCAGGATTTTGAGACCAGCCATGACATAAATAAAGGGTTTATATTCTACAAGCATAACTAACCAAATTTACAAAAAGCATACTAATGTACTGAACTTTTGGTAAATTACAATTAGCCATAATATAGAATCCACTTGCTTAATATTATGTAACTCCCCCTTGTGTTATGAAAAAACGGATTTGGCCTGCCAAGGCCACAGGATTTCTGAAGTTATGATGTGGTATCTGGCACCAATACATTTTTAAGTCCTCCAAGTTTTGAGGTGTGGCCTCCATGGATCACCTGTTATCCCAGCACATAACAATACTCATTTCACTGGCTTGCTTTCTTCTCATAGGGCATCCTGTCTCTTCCACAGGTAAGAGAAACATACACACCTGGCCATTCACATGATGTTAAAGAAACCATAATTTGAGATTCAAATCATCAGGTTCTGAAGCTCATTTGCTCACTGTAGGTTCTTTCAGTGGAGGACAGGCTCAGCACCCCGTGGAGGACTAGTCTGCAGCTAAGCATCCCCAAACACTGCAAGCTGCAATTCATTGTGTTATGACACCTTTCTTACATAGCTAGCTTTAACCTTTTAGGAAATATGTGCTACAGTAGCTCTTCTGTAGGATTGGTCCAGATGGGCTAGCCATTGCTTCCATCAGTGAGCCCTGGGTGCCAATGACCTTATTGCCATTTCATTGGTTGTACTCTCTTGCACCATTTTTGGAAGGCACTAATCACTTCATACCAAACACCCCATAAAACCTGACTTTCTCTGACCCAGTCACTTTGTCAAAGTATCTCAGATCCTTTTGCCTAATCTTTTTTCCTGCTTTCATCACAAAACCTTTGAGAACTTGCTGTTTACTTATTGCCAGATATATTCTATCCCTTGACAGGTGCCACTGTAATGACATAATCAATGTTATTTACTTCACTTTATATTTAATGTTGTGGCTGAGTATATCAAGCATATACAATTGTAATTGAGAATATGTATTTTTATATAATTTTCACATTTTTTAAAAACAGATATTAATTTTATGTTCCTGTACTGCTCTTGAGCTAAATTATGAAAAAGCTATTTAATTCAATTCAAATTCAATTAAATTTTATTTCTATAGCACTTTTAACAATGGTCATTGTCTCAAAGCAGCTTCACGATATGAATAGAAAATGTGTGGAAGTGTGTCTGAGTGAGAGAAATGTGTCTAGATAATAATGAGATGGGTGGAAAGCAGGTGGAAAGAATTAGCTATGGAAGGTTATGGGATGAATTACGTGTATGCCAGGTTAAAGAGATGTGTCTTGAGTCTACTTTTAAACTGGGAAACTGTGTCTGAGCCCCGAACACTGTCAGGAAGGCTATTCCAAAGCTTATGAGCTAAATATGAAAATGCTCTACCCTCTTTTGTACATTTTGATATTCTGGGAACTACCAGAATGTAACAGTACGCCATGTCACGCCCTCCGCTCAAACCAAGCCATGATCACCTACAACTCCTCTCCACATTCCATCCCACGGCTTCTGTTTTGTCGCCTCATTCACCTGCATGAGCACACCTGCTCTGCATTTCATTCGTCACTTTCTACCTATTTAAACCAGCCACAAACAACCATCCAGTGCCGTATTATTGCGTGCCCCAAGCCTAGTGGTTTTTGTGTCTAGTGTTTTGTGAAAATAATACCTTTTGCCTTTCATACTATTGACCCTTTTTTCTCATCTGGTTACATCCTTAGCTTCGCGAGTTGGAACTGTTCACTACGTTGATTGATAACCCGGCTTTGAACCTTTGCTTCTGTTTTTGACTCCGGCCCTGCCTTTATCCTGAGGATTGCTGAAACTCCAATCTCTCCCTCAAACTGCACATCGGATTTTACACGTAAACCACAGCCCTCACCTCTCCACACAGCCACGCTCATTCCTCTGCCGTGCTTGCTCAACCTGTGCGTTCAGTGCTCTATGTCTCTCATCCACAACCAAGCCACGCCACAGCTCTTTTCAGACAGCACCCCAAGTACTGGTTTCTTTTTGATCATCTTTCTCTCTCTCTCTGTTTCACCTTCTCATTTTGCATTAAACTCCGTTATATTGAATCCAACCTGTTGTGTCTGCTTTTGGGTCCTCCAAGCCTGCCTCACACGGACCAGCCGTGACACAGAAGTCCAGAGTTTTGTGAACTTAAGGAGCGTGGTAGGTTGTAATGTATCAGAAGACTGGTTAGGTATGTGGGAGCTAAACCATTTAAAGCCTTGTACGTAAGTAATGCTAGTTTGTAATGAATTCTAAACTGAACACTTAGCCATTGCAGAGATGATAATGTTGGGGTTATAATTTACCCTAGGAAAAGTAAATTGCCAACAATATGTCGTCTATACATAAAAATGTTAGACAGTAAACCATTATAAATGCAATTTTAGGACTTTTTTGCTTGTTTTGGTAAATTATTTTTCTCTAACACACAATGTTTCTGTCTCATTTTCAAATCAATACGTCTCATTTTTCCTCTTGTTCCTGCAATCCCTTGCATAGGTTTGGTGCAACATGGAGCCACAAAGCACTTATTACAGAAGTCTTATTTATTGTAAGAAAATTAAAACTTGAAATTACTGAAACGAAAAGAGTATGTAGTGAAAAGAGTCTGTGTACATTGAATTTTACTATTCAAATTTATATGTTTTCGTAATTTTATAAGGTTTCGTAATTTTCAACAATCCTTAAAAAGGTATAGGTATGCAACTAATTTGTCGCCACTATTTGCTGCTTGACTCACCACAAAAAGTTTTATAAAGCTAAATTTTTATTAAATATAGACCAACCTACATATTTATACTAAATTACTACAAACAGGCTGATTTTGCCATGAAATAACAAGGCATTTTAGTGATCTAACAAAACTAAGACAAAAATAGTACAAAAATGGATGTTATTTTTCTGTGTTCATATAGATATGGCCTGCACAGAGCCCTGACCTCAACTCTACCTTTTTCAACTCAACACCTTTGAGATAAATTGGAATGCTGAGTGAGTATCAGGTCAGCTCACCCAACATCAGTGCCTGACCTCACTAATGCTCTTGTGACTGAATCTGCAAATCCTAAGAGCCTAATTCAAAGATCTCATAGAAAGCAGTTCCAGGGACATGAGGTTTATTATAACTGCAAAATGGCGATAATCTAGAATGTGTTATGATGAAGAAGCACATACTGTATGGATGTAATGGCCATGTGTCTAAAAACATTTGCCCATAGCTCATCTTTTTCTCTTATTCTAATTCAATTTAATTTAAAGACAAGCAGTTGTGGAAAGAGCTTAAAAGCTTTTGTGCTTAAAAAAGTTTACTTTTAAATATCATCAAATAAACAAATAAATTTTCCCTTTAGGAGGGCCTTGATTTCTTTGGCCTAACTCAGAAAATACATTGTACTTTCAGTCTGGTGTGGATCCTCAGGTCTGCACTGTTCCTGTCTAGTTCTCACACTTCACACCTGCACAAACACAGGAAAGCGACGAGGGTGAAAAAGTTAGAAAGAGAGCTGAAATCAAGGAAATGTTTATGTGCTTTGCAATTAGGAATGTTCTTAGAGCAGACTGGTCATTGGGGTTTTCATAGCTGAGTGAAGTGTGTATTTGTGTGGGGGCAGGGGAAGAAGGTGTGGGTTGAGTTGTGTGTTTTGGTGGATCAATTAGTTAGCTAGGTAGGTGTTTTTATCATTTCAGATGAAAATATGTTTATGATATCTACTATATTTGCAATATATTTTCGTTTAGATGAAAGACAAATGGGCCTCCGAGTGGCGTAGTGGTAAAGCGCTCGCCCTATCATCCGGAGATCGCCAGTTCGAATCCCGGGTGATGCTGTAACCTCTCGCAGCCAGAGGTCTAGTTCGAGAGAGCTGATTGGCCGAGCTCTCTCAGAGGGGTGGGATGAGAGGTACTTAGTGCTCCCACATTAATCACGGCTCTACAGCCAGTCAGGGGCGTCTGTGAGCTCGCGCAATGGAGGGAGCGGATAGCGCTGTCCTCCGAGTGTTTTACGCCGCCCCAACGGTGCGTGAGCGAGCAGTTCGAAAAAGATGCGGTTGACTGGCGTCACGTGGTTCGGAGAAAACACGTGATAGTCTTCGACCCTCCCGGCTGAGTGGTAGTAGTAGCCTTAATGTGGGAGCCCCCTAGTGACGGGGAGGAATTGGACACGACTAAATTACGGGAGAAAATCGGGGAAAAATCCAAAAAAAGAAAGACACATTTTACTGCAGAGTTAACTGCAGCAGCACATACATGGATCGGCCTTCTCGATAAAGCCGCAGAAGAGGTAAAGGCCACTGTGTTCACCACTAAGGCACCTGTTCCCAGTCAAGAAAGCCAGATGTCACTGGGACTCAAGCCTGAGGCCACACCAAAAGATGGCTGGATGGGGCCGGTTGACTGTGACTGCGAAAGCTAAGTCGAAGAGCCTGCAGGAGCCGCTGCACACTGCCATTCTGTCGCCACCAACACTCACCAGTCTCTGCCAGCTGGGCAATGCCTCTGGACCCGCATGTGCACATTCTTCCTTCTGTCCTTCCTTCTTTCCCTTTAGTAAGCTAACTGAACCATATTTTATTTTAAAAAAAGAATACTTACCAAAATACTGAAGAGTTCACAAAACGGCCATCTTCACCTCTTTATTGCAGTTTGATAGCTTAACCCATAGGGGAGTTGGGGATTTTATAAAATCATGTGATTTCATCTCAGGGAAGGTAAATCTGTGTTTTCAAGTATACAGTGTTACCTGTTGTCTCAATAAATTCCGTTGTAAAAAGTTGGGCCAACAATACAATATTAATTTAGTCAACATTTATTCAATTCAATTCAATTTTATTTGTATAGCGCTTTTAACAGTTGACATTGTCGCAAAGCAGCTTTACACAATCAAAAGAAATGACAGGACAAAAATCTAGTTGATGTTTGTACAGTGTATGGTGCAATTTAAACTTCAGGCAGATATCGGGGCAAAAGCTTAATTAAATTCTGTCCAGCCAGTTTTGCGTTATGCTGTGACATAATCTGGACAATAACTGCTCAAGCTCAAGACTGCCATCCTGACCTGACCCTCAAATTCCCCACATTTTGATCAAGGATGTGCTGGACAAACAAGTCTGATCCTCAGTGGCTCCATCTCGCAGTCCACAGCACCCAACATCCTGGTGCCAGACACCACAGCACACCCCCAGAGGCCCTGCGGAGCCACGCCAAGAAGGGCCAGAGCTGCTCAGGTTGCCCAAGGTGAACCTGCACGATACTGATATAACGTTTTGCATTGTAATGTTATAGTGGATCAGTGCATATTTACTTTTTATTATACCCCGTGTCAGCATTTTGTTTAGAATTGAGTGTATTGGAAAAAATATTCAAATGGGTTTCAAACTTACTGTAAATTCTAGGTTACAGTTTAACTTTCTTCTAATAGACGAGCATAAACAATCATTATAAATGCTTCCATTAAGTCATTATGTCAGTTGAAAGAAACTTAACTGTTACATTTATTAATGTTCATTTATATACGGTTCAGCAGCTGTCAACAAATACACTTAATTATTTATTGAAGTTCTCAGGATTACTGCACATATACTGTATATATCCATCATTATAAATAATTAGATAAGTATTAACTTATTGCATATTTCACTCTGTTGGGCATTTCGATTGCTTTCTTTCACATATGATGTCAAAATGTCACCTTTAAGGATGGTGAACTCGTTCGGAAAGGTGCAGTGTTATAGCAGAATATGATTCAATAACAGTTTTTGTAGGAATGGACGCAAATACAAGAACACGAGTTAAGATTTTTAAATTCTTATTGCAAAATGATGAATGTGTGTTTGTGTAGTATTTTTTGTGTCCTGTCATTTTGAATAATCAACAGACAATTAAGATTTATTTATTTTTTTCTACCTATGAGATTTGGTTTTGAGCCTTGGTGTCAAACATAAAGAAGCAGGATGTGAAGTAATGAGGTCGAATCGGAGGAGGATAGGGTGGTGAATGAAGCCACTCAGAACTTTGTGGCAGAAGTGCTAAGAGAACATGTAGGTGTGTGTTAGATTCAGGTGGAAGAAAAGGTGTTAGCAGACATTAAAAGAGAAATGTGTGTTTGAAAGAGTGATAGAAAAACTGTGTTGTGTTTGAATGCATGCCTGTTTTTAGAGGTGTGTTTTGGCTCTGCCGAGTGAGAGGAATGTGAGTTTTTGTCTTCCTTGAAGGGCACAGAAACTCTTTGGATTGCAGAAATACAGCGAAATACCTACTTTAAAACCGTCTCTATTTTAAAATTCCTGATAAATTACTAAGTAGTCTGCAGGAGCAGCATGTCCATGAAACTTTATCCATGTCAAATTCTTCAAGTACTTTTCTACTTGAACAACACTGTGAAAGGAGCATTGCTCGTCAATAGAAATATTGCTTAAATGGTGTACTGCTGATGTCCTTGGACTCTACACAATAACTCCTGTATACTCGTGTCTTTTTACTTTTCAGCTGAATAGTATACACCCACACCCTCTTCCTGTCCACAGCCACAATGCGTATACACGTGTACACATACCCCAGCCAGACAGAGAAAAGAGGCCTCACCTTGTCCACATCGGCCTGTCTGGATTATGCTGTACCTACCCTTATTTGGTCATGAAGTCTGAGTTCATCTGCATAAGCCATGCTAATGTATTCTAAAGTGAAAGGACCAAACTAGAGGTGATGTCTCAGCATCCTTTAATCAGCTTTTCACGTAAAGGAACCAGGAAATGTCTCTCAGAACTGATACAGGTGCAAAATCAGTGTGTGTGTGTGTGTGTGTGTGTAGGTGTGTGTGTGTGCGTGTGCGCACGTGTGTGTGTGTTAGTTATAGACTGACTTGGTGACATGCCCAGGGAATAAAATGATCAAAGACAACAAGGCCTTTCTTTATGGATCACTCTGTCTTTATTGTGTTTATTGTCTGTGCTCCAGTGGGGTTGAAACGCATAAGCCTTGTCAATTAAAACCCCCCTGACAGTCCTCGACACTGATAAAATACTTCTTCTTCTGAAGGCCATGCCATGCATTCACTTGTATAGAGGTGTGCAGAGAGAGGGAGCGAGAGAAAGAGAGGTATATTGAATTTCTCTTCGGTTTATTAGTCTATCCAGTATATCTTAAAATTGCTTTATAATGAAGAGATTTGCAGTGAAAAGCTGTTCAACATTATAATTTAAAATGTACAATATTAATCATTTGAAAATCGTTAGCTTTGTTTTAATTAATTATTTAACTTCAGTATGGTTGTTTCGGTAAGCTTCATGTGTGTTGACTAATATAATTGTAAATGCAGGTATATTTTCAGTAAGCTATGTTTTTTAACATGTACGTATGTTATTTAAACTAAAACAGTCCACAAGGCTTTCTATTTTTTTCTGTACTATAATATAAATGGTAATTTGATCATTTGGCAATTTCCTGGTATTTGAACAACCATTCTATCATTTAGGATGCATGACAATTTGAGAGTAAGACCTTCCATGTGTGTTTGACATTCACCAATAAAATGTACATATTTGACAAAAATCAGCACATGTCAGATTTAATTTAGTCCTTATAACGTACTCATGATTACATGATTTCATGGTGGAAACACCTTGTTGATGAGATTAGACAAATAAGAATGTCCAGACATTGATCTGTAAGACTCTACAGACTACATTAAATTTCGCTTCTAGTTGCACATTCTAGTTGTGCCTGAAATTTATTTGATATAATTAACTAAACTAATTTGTGTATAACGCACATGCATAACACGTTCTAAAAACAAAATACTCTCAGTTGAAGGTGTTTGTGCGAGGTTTGATAGCAATTAAATATTTGTAATTCAGAAGACATTAACCTGGATGGTAACAGACAATATAAAGTGTAAAATATGAATAATTTTAAATAGACCTTCAACATCCATTGACCTATGCCCAGTAAAAAAAAAACACTTTAGTGTATTACAAATATATTGAAATCTTCAATAGTACATTGCAAATATACTAACAAAACATCAGTTAATATATAAAAAGTAGACTTACATCATGCTTTTACCAAATTTTGGAATTAAACTTTAAACATACTTTAAAATAACTGTATTATAGTACACTTTCCAAAAATATCTTATAGGAAAATATACTTTAAGTGAAAGGTTGGTCTAATTTCCAAAGTACACTTATTTAAACTTTGTTTTTCAATTTATTTTTGGTATATTTTTTAAAAATATGCTTGAAATAATCATTGTACAAATGTACAGAAAGTATACATTAGAATACAAATTTTAATATATGGTAGTCTCTGTATATTTTCAGTTAAATTTAAATGTACTTATTCACATGAACTTATTAATGCTTATACTTAGTGCACTACTCTCTCTCGAGCGCGCTTTAAGACTGGTTGTTGCACACTGAATCTCTCTCTCGCGCGCGCTCTTAAACTCGTTTTTGCGCACCGAAACTCACTTTTGCGCGTTCAAGATTTATGTTTGCACTCTCTCTCTCTTCTGTGCGCTCACTATCATAAAGCTGTACACTTGCACAAACCGCAGCAGAGTTATAACGCTACAACTATTCCTGCCAACCAGAGACTAGAATCAGCGCAACACTAGCCAATCAAAAACTGGAGGCGGGCATATTTGTTGGGTACTTTGTAATTAAGTACATTGTTTAAACTAAGGAATGTATTGTTTAATGTGTTATTCCTAAATCTTGTGTACCTTCCCTCTGGTGTAATGATCCGTAGCTCTTGGCCTGTTTTCAGTCTCTGTATAACAGCTAGAATCAACACACCAGGTTTGAACTAATACTGTCCCTGTATATTCTAATACCAATGTCTGCCTTTGTTCAGACAACAGTTTACATTTTAGTTTGTCAGACAACCTGACGTTTTGGTGAACACAAATAAACTATAGTAGTGCTTTTTTAACTTTTTGTAACCTTGTGCAAATTAAATCTGTTGAACTCATGAATAAAATCTGCCTCAGTAATGTAATGTGATGTAATGTGTTTCAAAAACATGTTAAAGTGTATAAAATGCATACAGCATGTGTAAATTGTCCTAAACACCTTTAGTGTGTTGTAACACATTTGCAATACAGTATTATGGAAGACTGTGTTTATTATATTATATAATAAAGTATATTTGTATTAACCACAAAGTGTACTTTTTTAGTATTGTAATTGGCCAGAAGTATAACAGCATGCTACTGCTGCAATAAGAATATATTCATAGTATATTAATCATGTATTTGTAACACAGTAAGAATTGCTGTAATGTACTTATACATTAATACATTAAATATATACTCAAAGTTAATTAATAACTGTCAGGTATGTGCGTTAGTACATACACAGCCATATACTGTACTTTAAGTGTACTAAGTATACTTAAAGTTGTTCCACTTTAACACACAAACGTATATTTAATACGCTTAAAATTGTGCTTTTGTAAATTTAATTACAACTTAAATACACTTTTTTTTTTACAAAATTAGTTGTTCCAAAATAGGAAACTTCAAGTATACTAGTAATTAGTCTGGAGCAAGTACACTTAAGTATGCTTTGGCACGCTAGGATTTAGCATACTTTTTTTTTACTTGGGATGGACAGGTTATAGAGTTTGGCTGCAAAGTTACATTGGATATTGTGATGTCTGCAGAAAATCAAGATCTTTATTTAACATGAAGCATCACCTGTGTTTAAGTAGGGTGGCGAGAGTGTGTTGACTCAAGTGTACTCTGTTGCATTTTGGTCCTGTAATTACTGGTAAAATGCTAATTGTTTTTAACTGTCAGGCCTAGGTTGCACATTGCACAAATGCACAAGTTCACATTAGCTTTATTGGTAACTAAAAGTTCTTTTAGAGTGTCATTTACATCTGATGTAAGTCAATTAAGATAATGCAGTGTAGCTTGCATTGAATTTCCCTTAATGGGGTTACTGGACATGTGTGAATGATTAAAATTGATATTGGGATATGGGTCTAGTTCTATCATTGTACTGAAGTCTGTGTACACAGTCCCCTCTAACATTATTGGAATAACAAGACCAAGTCTTTTGTTTTGTTATACAGTGAAAATGTTTAATTTTGTGATTAAGAGATCAAATGCGATCAAATAAATCAATAGATCAGAATTTTAGCCTTAATTTCTAAAAATGCACATCTGTATGTGTTATATACTGTATATACAGGAGAACAGGAGATGACCAATTTTTAAATGAACGTAATATTGAAACAGATAGTCCTAAAGTACATTAGAGGAAATAACAATTACTATTTGGTTGCAAATACCTTGCTTGCAATAACTGCATCAGTTAACCCACAGATATTAACAAAATTTTGCAATCACCTTTTGTATTTTTTTTCCCACAGGCTTGCACTGCAATGTCTTTGAGTTGTTTGTTTTCCTGAGTTTCTCTATTCAACGCCTGCTTAAGGAGATGAAATGCATGCTCAATTGGGTAATGTTTGGTGATAGACCTAGCCAGTCTCAAACCATCTCTTTTTTCCCCATGATTATGACCTTTGTTTTGTTGGAAGTGAGTCTTGGATCATTGTCTTGTTTCATGATGAAGTTCCAGCCAATTAAATTTAAATTTAAATATATTTATGTAGACTTCATAATTAATTCTGCTGCTAACATTATGAGTTAAATCATCAACAAAGATTAATGTCGTTTCAGGAACAGTCACACAAGCCCAAGCCCTGTCACTAAATCCTTATGTGCTTGTACAGATTATTTTCTTCCCCAAACAAATCTGGGTGCTCCTTGCTCTCCTCAAAAACAGAAAATAAAGTGCACATTCAGCACCTCGACGACCACAGCACACAGACACAGGGCTGTGGAATTCTCTTCATCTGGTGGTACATTCCAGCTCACTATCCTGCCCTCATTGCTCAGCTACAAGAGGCTCAGAATCATGCTCATGCAGATTCTGATTCTTCTTGAACCTTTCTGTCATCAAGCAGCCTGTTGAGGACTGACCACCATTGTCCACTTGACACCAACAGCTCTGTCCTAAGCCTGCTGTCTGCCATTACAAGCCTACGCCTCCTAAACCACACCCACACACTTTCACGTCCTTCATCCTCCCCTACACTGATTAGATATTCCATTAATAAAGCCTTAATTTTCTCTAAGCATGTTTCCATATGTCTTTTTACTGATCTGCCCTGCCATGAGCTCTTACACTGGTGGAGAATGCGGGTATCAAATGCCCGAGGTCAGCCGACCCCAGAACAATATCCAAGCCACCTTCTACAAACCAGCAGCAGGCGGTGTTGCAGGAGCGGGCCCAGACTCACTGTGAGGCTCAGCGCCTGATGTCCAACCTGATACCACACACAGATATAGAGGATTTGCTCCAGACCTTTGAGAAGATGGCTGAACAGGAAGGCTGGGCTTAATAGGAGTAGAGCACCACTCTCATCCCACTACTTACCAGCAATCCTGAGGGAGTAGATGAATATGATCCTTAGCACCCAGTGGTCTCAGCAGTTTGTCTAAAGAATATCCCTTTATTTAAGTTAAGTGAGTTAAGCCTTTATTTGTCACATATTCATTACTGCACAGTGAAATTCTTTCTTCGCAAATCCCAAGGTAACTAGGGCCAGAACACAGTCTCAGCCATTATACGGCACCCTGGAACAGATAGTGTTAAGAGCCTTGCTCCTCCATTAATGCCAATGTGTGTGTGTGTGTGTGTGTGTGTGTGTGTGTGTGTGTGTGTGTGTGTGTGTGTGTGTGTGTGTGTGTGTGTGTGTGTTGGGGGCGGTATCACTTGGAGAAAGATCTAGAAGAACTTAGACAAGCTTGCCAGACAAAGGCTAACCTAAAAAGTGCCATCTGTGGCTGAAAAGTACCTAGGGTATCAGATTAGTTGTGGCCTTGTGAAACCTCAAAAGAAGATTGAGGCAGTTTTAACATACCACTGGGTCACCAAAAACATAAAGAGAGAATGTGATTTTTGGGGGCTACTGGGTGATCAACACTGTTTCTACTATGTGGCAGCACCCAGCTCTGAACTCACCAGGAAGGGCAAAATGGAGAGGCTGTGCTGGACTTAAGCAGCAGAAAAGGCATCCTAGCATCTAAAAGTACAGCTCACCAGCTCACAAACCCAATTTCAATTGGCCTTTCTGGTGCACACTGATGCATCTGAGACAGGTTTGGGTGGGTTCTCAAGTTTTCAATGTTGAAGAACACTCAGTTCTGTAAGTAAGCAGGAATCCCACCCCAGCTGCACAGCATTATGCTATAGCATTAGAGGCCATTAACATCAAATGTGCAGCACCTCAACCAGTTCCACAGTGAACAGACAAAAGGCTGGGGATTTCTCCTCACTGGACAACATATTCCAGCTCACCATCCTGCTGTCATTGCTCAGCTATAAAAGGCCATTAGAAATTACCCACCAAGAAACTGGTAAGTACGTTTTGTACTGTACGTTCCTCTGTGGCATCCCCCTCTCAGACCTGAGTTAGAAAGGACAGCCATATCAGATGCACTGGACTGTGACCCAAACTTGTGCCCTTAAGCAGACACAAGTTTGTCAATTCAATAGACCCTCAACTTTGATTGCCCCTACACAGTTCACCCCAGTACATCATAGACCTTTCTCCTCTCTTTCTCTTATACCATCCACCCCTCCTCTTTTACTGCAACCTTTTTTAAAAATTAAAAAGATTAAAGAGCACTTTTACTACATTGACTGTGGTCTATCTCTGTGTTCTGCACATACTGCAGCAAAACTTTAAAATGCTGTACCTTGATCGATGTCTGTTGCAGGCCTTCATATATGAAAGTGTGTACTGCAGGGGCGAGTGGTGAAGCTAAGCTATTTGTGCACATAGAGCTGTGATTCATTATTACCAGGTCCAGTCATGACAAATGTGCTTTGTCATCAGAAAGACAGACTCTTCTGTGCCTAGGCAAACTCCATTGCTCCCCCCTACTCACATAAACAGGTGTGCAGGGATAGAGAAGAGGATCCATCACACACAAACACACACACACACACACACACACACACATACACACACACACACACACACATACACACACCTCCTCACACATCTCTTTCCACCTCCCTAAGTGCCCATCACTGACTCAATAGAGCTAACCTCATAATCAAGCTTTAATAAACATAAAGGCTGGTGTTCAAGACAACGCCATCTGCAATTAGTAAAATGAGTGGGTGATTGTTGTAAGGGGTGCTTCCACACCTCCTGATGAAATGAATGTTATTTTAGGATTCCCATTCAGGCTTGATAACCAACACAAAACCTGGCAGATGCCATATGGTTTACAATGTATTACTTATATGTTTGTTTATGTGTTTGGGGGGTGCTTAAGTTTATTGAATATGAATTGGAAGGCGAATAAGCCTTTACAATGTTGATGCATCATATAATAGTGCTTAGGAGTTTGTTTAAGTGTGCTGTTATCTCTACTTGCCATGCAAGTGCACTCACAAATGTGTCTTCACCTCCTCCTTTTTCAGTCTCTCCAATCTATTGGAAAGTAAGTAAATATCGCCTTCAGTATTACAGTCGTTGTCCCAGGAGTGCCATAAACATATAATTTCAATTTTGCTTTGCTTATGTTTTGAAGGTCCATGGCAGTGTGAAGATTTTTTGCTGTAATGCATACCTGTCACTCAGCATGTATGTAAGTGTTTTAGTAATACAGCTCTGAGCTCTTTATTACTCTCTTTCTCTCACGCCCTCCCTTGAATACACGCGCTCTCTCTCTCCACCCCCCTTATAATATGCCACAGTGGTTATGAAGTTCTGAGGTGTTTGCTCTGAGACTCAGTTTCATTTCCTGTGCCAGACTGAAAACTCCACTAAGGTAATACTGAATCTCACTAACTGTAGACTGTGCTGCAGAGGATCAATAATGAGCTTGGTGGGGGGAAAAGAAAAACCGAGAACAGGTTAACTGTGCTAAGAAAGTATGTGTACTTATCCAGACACATACACTTAAACGCACACTACATGTGATGCAAATGACTTTCTCCTCAAGGGTGATGAAACTGTCCCAAGCCATGTCTCTCAGTGCTGGTTCATGAGAGTTCTGTTGTGTAATTAATGCCACTGATGCAGCAAGGTGAATAAAAACTCATTCAGATGCTTATGATTACAAGAAGTGCAGCATGCTGGGGCATTGAGAATACTGACCCTGAGCTCTCCAGAATGCCCTCCATTTCTGATATATCTGAGTGGGCTCCTGTGTGGCTTCTCCATGTTAGGATGTGTACAGTATGTGTATGTGCATCTCACTTAACTGTGACATAGACCTTTTCTTTATCTTCCTTGTACTGACTGCATCATAGACACTGGTGTTAATCAGAGCTTTGTAGAACACAATAGTCTGACTTTTGCAAGCAGCTGTGTGCACACCTGTGTTCGGCACATCAAAGTTTTACATCAGAGAAATGCAGCGCATGTCCAACCTCCACTTACACCAGCACTCTAAAAGTCCTGCCCTCTCAATGATAACCCGATGCCCCTCTTACTTTTACTTTCTCATCTGAAGAATGCACTCTGCTTCCTGTTTTTCGTATTGTTCCTGCGAAAGTTCCTCGTCTGTTTGTAACAGCGTTTTAGAATATATTTTGTTTAGTTTTTTATAATTATATATTTTTCCCGTTTTTACTAAATAACAAACTAGTTTTTACGCTTTAACACTACTGGACTTTATCCGTTTTTTTGCGCTTTTTGAGAGAACGTGCCTATCATCTGACCAACAACAAGTGAATCCATCAGCAAATAATCACAACTCCGGCGCAAAGGTACGTTATTATGTCTACCATTCAGCTCGCTCAGTGTGTGGAGTGCAGGATGTTTAGACATTCTTCCTCCGTCATTAGTGATAATTTTGTTTGTTATAGGTGTGTGTTAGTTAGCACCCTGACAGAGAAGATAGTAGCATTAGAGGAGCGCATCCAGACTTTAGAGAGGGTTAGAGAGCGCGAGAGCAGCGTTACCCTGCGTTCACACCGAACGCGGCGAGAGCGTCAAAATGGCCGGAAGTCATTCATTTTCAATGGGAGCCAGCGGCGAGGGGCGGCAAAGAGCGGCGCGGCGAGGACGGCGAGAGCGGCGAGAGCGGCGAAGGGAGTTGAAATCAGCTCAACTTTATGGTGATGAGCTATGACGCGGTTGAGCATAAACCAGTAAAAAAGTAGAGGTCCTCCGCTTGCACGGATTCCGCGGAACGCAGTCCTGTAAACCTTTGTTCCGGCGACATTAGTTCCCAAGCAAAATGGGGGAGAAGTTAATTATTGCGGTAGCGGGTTTCCCGGTTATTTATGACATGTCCCTGTTTGTGTACAGGGACATTAATTAAAAAAAAAAAAATGATGCGTGGACAAAGGTGTTTGAAATTGTTGGTGTTTAAATATAATATTAAATATAATATAATAATAAAAAAATATTAAATTAGACTAGCAATTCACAATGAACAGAAGCCACACCATACAAATGCCTTATACTTTGTTTATTTCTACAATACAGTTCTTTCTATCCATCAGTTTCTTGTTTTCTTCCACATTTTGGTCAGTCTCCATAAGATCAAGCTTGATTGCTTTGCGGCCCCTTTAAATACAAGAAAGGCATTCAGTCTACGTCAGAGCAGCGACGAGCGGCGACAGGCGTCAGCGGCAGGGCGGCGAGAGCGAACTTTGACACTCTCGCCGCGTTCGGTGTGAACGCAGGGTTATTCCTGTAGCGGAAAGTCTGGGTGCCACAGGTGGAGATAATCAGCCCCCGACTCTGGCAGTAGAGCCCTCACAGCGGGGCGAGTGGGTGACGACTCGGCGGCATACTCGTTCAGCCAAAGCTAACGCTAAGGCTAGCCCACTGGAGCACACCTCTTCTGCGCTTCACGTGTCCAACAGGTTTGCTCTCCTCAGTGATGCACCCGCTGAGAAACCTGAAAGAGCTCTGGTTATAGGAGACTCTATACTGAGACATGTGAAATTAGCTAGGCCTTTAGGGGGCGGCAGTGGTCAGGTGTATCCCGGGAGCCAGAGCACCGGACATAGCAGGTAATCTTAGGGCTCTAGGACAGCATAGGTTCTCTAAGATAGTGGTACAGAGGTTAGCAAGCATAACTTTACAGAGGTGTTTAAAATAGCGAAGGCGATGTCCGATGAAGTAGTTTGCTCTGGTCCCATCCCAATGAGACGTGGTGACATAGCTTACAGCAGGTTATGGTCGCTGAACCGCTGGATGTCCGGGTGGTGCTCCGAAAACAACTTGGGCTACATAGACAATTGGAAGACCTTTGAGGGCAAAAATGGCCTGTTAGGGCGGGACGGTGTCCATCCCACTCGGGAAGGTGCTGCTCTCATTTCTTGCAGTATAGCACATAGTCTCAGAAGAGGCCTAGTTAATCGGTGACAATCCAGAGCCCAGGCCAGGGAGCAGACAGACAGGCTAAACCAACCGTCTGCTAGCTGCAGAGAGTCGTCACTCAGGGTTCATCATATTGAGACTGTGTCTGTTCCCCGAGCTAAACATAAACATAAATTTAGAAAGACTCAAAGTCTGTTTTAGTAATTTAATTAACATAGATACCACAAACTCAGATCACACTGAATTCGCAGCCGCCACCTCTGATCTGAAGCTAGGACTGTTAAATATTAGATCTCTGGCATCTAAAGCAGTTATTGTTAATGAAATTATCACAGATCAGGAGTTTGATATATTATGTTTAACAGAAACCTGGATTAAACAGGACGAGTATGTAGCTCTAAATGAAGCTAGTCCTCCTGGATACAGCTACATACACCAGCCTCGGCTAACTGGTAGAGGAGGAGGAGTCGCAGTTATTTATAACGATAAAAAACACAGTTTTAAATTTAATGCATTTGAAGTTCTCTATAGTAACATAAAGTCAGCTCAGTCGATCCCGCTAATCATCATTTACAGACCCCCAGGGCCGTACTCGGAGTTTCTCTGTGAATTTGCAGATTTCCTCTCAAACCTTATTGCTGGAGACTTTAATATTCATTTTGAGAATCCAGAAGACCCTCTGAGAACAGCATTCTTGTCCATACTGGACTCAGTAGGAGTAAATCAGTCTGTAGTAGGACCCACTAATAAAGCAGGTCACACTTTAGATTTAATATTATCCTTCGGATTAAGTATAGGAAATATAATCACAATTCCACAGTCTGAAGTTATCCTTGTCTCGATTAAAGCGTGTCATAGTAATAATGTATGCACAGCACCGCGCTTCCACCTTAAATGTACATTTACATCAAGCTTTATCAATAATCTTCCAGAGTTATCAACTTTGATTGGATCGCCATCTGACTTCACAGAACTCGAACAGGCGAATGAATATCTAGTGTCAGCACTTCGTTATAGCTTAGATAATGTAGCTCCAGTTAAAAGGAAAATGATTAAATTCAAATTCAAATTTTTATTTGTCACATACACAATCCTACACAGTACGATATGCAGTGAAATGCTTAGGCAACTGCCCTGACCTAAGAGAATAAAATTAAATAAAATATAAAATATAGAATATAAAATGTAAAATGTAATAATATAAAATATAAACTGTAAGTAAGTGAAGACTATACATTATACTATACATTAAGTTATACATTAGAGATAAGAAACTCGCTCCTTGGTATAATGACCACACCCATGCTTTAAAACAAACCGCTCGAAAATTCGAACGTAAATGGCGCCAAACTAAATTGATAGTATTCAAAATAGCTTGGAAGGAGAGCATCCTGAACTATAAAAAAGCTCTCAGTGATGCTAGATCAACGTATCTCTCCACTATTATAGAAAATAACAAAAACAACCCGAGATTTTTATTTAATACCGTAGCTAAATTAACTAAAAACAAGACCACTGCAGAAATCTCCACAACAACATCATGCAGTAGTGAACTTTTTTAATAACAAAATCATAAATATTAGGCAAAAAATTGAGGCTTTGAAACCAGACAATTTAAATAATTCAGATGAAATAACCACATCACATCAGAACTTAGAATACTTTACTCCCCTTGAAGCGAGGGAACTAATTTCACTCATCTCTTCTTCAAAATCGTCAACCTGTATATTAGATCCTATACCGACACATTTTCTCAAACAGATAGTACCAGCAATAATAGAACCCCTGTTGAAAGTAATTAACTGTTCACTCAGTAGTGGGTATGTCCCCAAATCCTTTAAATTAGCCGTTATTAAACCGCTAATCAAGAAACCTGACCTTGACCCCAGTCAGCTTTCTAATTACAGGCCGATATCAAACCTTCCCTTTATCTCCAAGATTCTGGAAAAGGTAGTATCAAGGTAGTAGCAGCTATGTTCACATTTACACAGAAATAGCATAAATGAACTGTATCAGTCAGGATTTAGGCCTCATCACAGCACAGAGACAGCACTTGTTAAAGTAGTAAACGACCTCCTATTGACCTCTGATCAGGGTTGCGTCACTATACTTGTGTTACTGGACCTCAGTGCAGCTTTTGACACCATTGATCATAGTATTCTCCTTCACAGATTAGAAAAGGTAGTAGGAATTAAGGGAACTGCCCTCTTGTGGCTCAGATCCTATTTGACTGATCGTTATCAGTTTGTAGATTTAGATGGTGACCATTCCTCATGTTCTCAAGTGGAGTTTGGTGTTCCACAGGGTTCAGTTTTAGGCCCACTGCTTTCTTCCCTTTACATGCTTCCTCTGGGCAACATAATTCGTAAACATGGTATTAGTTTTCATTGTTATGCTGATGACACACAATTATATGTCTCAGCAAAACCAGATGAGAAAAAACAGTTTGCTAAAATTGAGCAGTGTGTGCAGGATTGGATGTTAATTAATTTTCTTCTGCTTAATCCTGATAAGACAGAAGTTCTGGTCATAGGACCACAAGTAGCTAGAAGTAAGCTTTCTGATCACACTGTAACTTTAGATGGCCTTTCTGTTCCATCAAATGCAACAGTAAAAGACCTTGGTGTGATTATAGATTCTAGCCTTTCGTTTGAAGCACATGTAGATAATATCACCAGGATAGCTTTCTTTCACCTTAGAAATATTGCCAAAATTAGAAACATATTGTCACTAAATGATGCAGAAAAACTAGTTCATGCCTTTATCACCTCTAGGTTGGACTATTGTAACGCCTTACTGTCTGGTTGTTCAACTAGGTGTATAAACAAGCTTCAGTTAATACAGAATGCAGCAGTGAGAGTCCTCACTAAAACCAGAAGATACGAGCACATCATCCCCTTTCTTATCTACACTGCACTGGCTCCCTGTGAAATTTCGCATCGATTTTAAGATACTACTTTTGACATTTAAAGCACTAAATGGTCTCGCGCCACAGTATTTGAGTGAACTGCTAGTGTCTTACGATACTTCGATCAAAGAATGCAGGCTGCCTGTCAGTACCACGTATTATTAAAACTACAGCAGGGGGGCAGATCTTTTTCTTACAAAGCCCCAAAGTTATGGAATAGTCTTCCTATTAATGTTCAGGACTCAGACACAGTCTCAGTGTTTAAGTCTAGGCTAAAAACCTATTTATTTAGCCAAGCATTTTTGTAAATAGATTAACCTTAGGTAAAGGAGCAGATCTGGGGGACTCATGGACGTAGAGTATTCTGGTGAACTGGTATGTTTAGATGCTGTCCTCCCCACTCTCATTGATCACTCAGGTTTGTTGACGGTGAGGTGATTGGTTGCTTTACATCACAGGAAGCCCTCATGTCTGTGTTTCCTTCTGGCTCTCCTTTTTAGTTATGCTGTTATAGTTAACTGCCATCTCTCCTTATTTTCTGTTCTCTCCTCTTCTGCTCTCTCCTCTCTCTCTCTCCCTCTCTCCTTTCCCTCTCTCTGTCGAGCTATACATGTCACTCCTGAGTTGCCAGTGATCCAGACCCCTCTGCCCTCTGGACCCGTCTAACCCGTCCTGGAGTCCTGCTTCTGGTTGGAGATCTCGTCGCATGGATGCCCCGTCTGGTCTGCCTGGATTCGTGTGGTGGCTGGGGATGGTTTCCATGAAGACTGTCCTGTCATCGATTGATGCTCTCGGGACCTGTGACTTCAGTTGTTTGATAGCTCAGGACTGGAATCTCCTACAGTCTACCTGAGCCTCCAGGAACAAACTGGACTCCTTTTAATTTTAATTTTAAACACATCTCCTGTTATACTGAACTTCCAGTACACATTATTATCCTGATCAATCCCTGCTATCCGTTATCACCCAGATGAGGATGGGTTCCCTGTTGAGACTGGTTCCTCTCAAGGTTTCTTCCTATTACCATCTCAGGGAGTTTTTCCTTGCCACCGTCGCCCTCGGCTTGCTCATCAGGGACAATCTTATCATTTTGATTCATACACATTGCATACAAACTTTGCATACAAACTTTGCGACAATGTCAATTGTTAAAAGCGCTATATAAATAAAATTGACTTGACTTGACTGTCTGTACAGTTTGTGCTTATAATTAATACGTTCGAGCAAAGATTACACTGGACTTCAGGTGGTCAATTACACCATGAATTACAGAAATGACATATTACAGTTGCTAATTCTGTTGGTTCTTTTAAATGATGTTCAACTATTCTGTTCACTGCAGAATATCATTTATTCAAAAATATTCTAAAATGGGAAAAGTGTTGTGGAGCCAGAATTTGTCTCTGCAGCACAGCCTGGATGGGACCTGATTTGTGGAAAAGTAATAATTTGTATCCCTCTATCTGATGTCACAGAGAAGAGACTATTTGGGCACCGTAATTATATCCTTGTCATCCTGTTGACATGAAAGTCGAATCAGACAGCTGGAAAAGAGTATAGCCACACAGTGAGTTTGGCCAAGAGCTGTTGTTATGTATACTTTTGTCAGGCTCGGGTCTTGAACCCGAGTCTCCGGGGTGAGGGTTGAGGATTTTACCACTGAGCCACGGAGGGGATAGGGTTGGACCCAACTGAAACACACTCAAGGCAGAAAGTCTCAGGCAAGGTAGATTTATTTTTAAAGATATGAAAAAAATTCACAGGCAACTTGTCATCAACAAAAGTTCTTCTCACTCAGAGGAATTAAATAAAAGAATTGACAAAATAATAAACTCCTAAATGAAAGCCTCCACAAGGGGAGAAAACAATCAGGTAATGAACAATCAAAGCAAAAAAAGACTGAGGAACTTACAACAGGAAGCATAGCCAGAAGTTCAACAGGAGACCCAGAGGAGGGACTCAAAAACCGAGTGAATAAGAGGGGAGAAAATGAACGGCTTAAATACACTGGGGGAAACAAGACACAGGTGATCTGAATAACTAATGAGACAGAAGAACTTAGGCTAAGGGGAACACAAATGACCTCTAGAGGCCAGGGGGCAAACTACAAGAGGAGCAAAAAGTCTGACAGGACGTTCCTTTCAGCACCTTGCCGTGTGCGAAACTCCCGGATTAAACTGGGATCCAGGATGTCTTTGGCTGGAACCCAAGAGCGCTCCTCTGGCCCGTAGCCCTCCCAGTCCACCAGATACTGTAGTGAGTTCTGGATCCTCCGGGAGTCCAGTATCCGGCGGACTGTGTAGGCTGGCTGGCCGTCGATGACTCTGGGAGGTGGAGGGGGTCTGCGTGGGGGGGCAAAGGGAGAAGACAAAACAGGTTTTAACAAAGAGACATGAAATGTTGGGTTAATTCTAAGAGAATTAGGAAGAAATAAACAATATGAGACGGGGTTAACTTTCCTGGCAATGCGAAAGGGGCCAATGAACTTCTGGGACAGTTTCCTTGATTCAACCCGGAGGGGCAGGTTCTTGGTAGATAACCAGACTCTGACCAGGTCGGAAATTGGGCGCTGACCGGCGGTGGCGGTTGGCTTGACTTTGGTATCTCTGAGAGGATCTAAAAAGTATGCGCCTTCTCTCGTCTGGGCAGATGGAACGCCCACCTGTGCCTCTTCCTCCGGAAACAATGGGGGGGTATATCCAAACTGACATTCGAAGGGGGATAGTCCGGTGGCCGAAGACTGGAGGGTGTTGTGGGCGTATTCAGCCCAGAGAATGTAGGTTGCCCAAGAGGTGGGGTTATTGGCTGCCATGCATCGCAGGGTGGTCTCCAGATCCTGGTTAATTCGTTCTGACTGTCCATTGGACTCAGGATGGAACCCAGATGAAAGGCTGGCTGTGGCCCCAATCAGTCTGCAAAAGGCACTCCAGAACCGGGATGAGAATTGGGGCCCCCGATCAGAGACAATATCTACTGGCATACCAAAAACCCGAAAGACATGGTTCATAAGAAGTTCAGCTGTTTCCTTTGCTGACGGCAGCTTGGGCAGAGGGATGAAACGGGCGGCCTTTGAGAACCGATCCACCACTACTAGGATGACGGTGTTACCTTGGGATGGTGGGAGTCCAGTAACGAAGTCCAGAGACAGATGCGACCATGGCCTACGGGGAATGGGTAAGGGATGGAGTAGTCCCTGCGGTCGCTGACGAGTGGACTTACCCTGGCTGCACACAATACAGGCCTCCACGTAGCCTTTTACATCCCCTTTGATGGTCGGCCACCAAAACCGTCGCCGCAGGAACTCGATTGTGTACGAGCAGTTCCTGGATGGCATGTCAAGTGAGATCCATGGCCCCACTGCAAGACCCGGGCCCGAGCAGAATGAGGGACATATAGGCGTCCCGTTGGGCCGCCTCCTGGATCCGGCTCATGAGCTTGAGCCCTCCGCACCTCCCGCTCTAAGTCCCACTGAAGGGGTGCGATGATCTTTGACCTTGGGATAATCTGGGCCAGAGGTTTCTCCTTTGTCTCGGGAGAGTAGGCTCGGGACAGGGCATCTGGTTTGGCATTTTTGGTGCCGGGTCTGTAAGACAGAATAAATTGAAAACGATTAAAAAACAACGACCATCGAGCCTGCCGAGGGTTGAGCTGCTGAGTCTGCTGGAGATATTCCAAGTTCTTGTGGTCTGTGAGGACGTGGAAAGGATGCAGAGCCCCCTCGAGCCAATGGCGCCATTCCTCCAAGGCGAGTTTTACTGCTAGGAGCTCTCGATCCCCCACATGGTAGTTGCGCTCAGCATCTGAAAGATGATGAGACATGAAAGCACAGGGATGCAATTTACTGTCCTCACCTCTTTGTGACAGAATGGCCCCTACAACTACCTCTGATGCATCTACCTCCACCACAAAAGGTTTTTCTGGGTCAGGGATTGAGAGGATGAATAAATTTAGCATATCCCGGAGGACGTCATTAATTAGGGCTTGGAATACGGCAGGGGCATTTGTGAGTCCAAAGGGCATCACCAGGTACTCATAGTGGCCTGTGGGGATCTTAAGATGTTTCGCCATTGACCGATCCAGGAAATTGCCAGCAGCACCAGAATCAATCATGGCCTTGACCGGAAGCTGATGACCCTCCCAGGACAGAGTGGCCGGGATGGCTAGGACGGCATTAGTAGGAGGAGCTCTAATTTTCCCCATCACAGCCCTCCCACAGCTGGGTGTGGGCCCCCATTTCCCGAAAGCTCAGGACAAGAGGAACGAAAGTGGTCAGAGGATCCACAGTAGAGACAAAGCCGCTCCTTCATGCGTGCGTCCTTAGGGGTGAGCCTGGATCGACCCAACTGCATGTTCTCCGGGGAATCAAAATGCTTTTCAGGGACTAGGGATGCTCTGGGGGGGCACAGCAACTGGCGAAACAGACCTGGTCATAGGTACTTGGGGTAAAGGTGCTTTCCAACGAGCCAACCTCCGCTCTTTGAGGCGATTGTCCAGACGGATGGCCAGGGTAATGAGGGACTCGAGATCAGCTGCTGGCTCCCGGGGAGCTAACTCATCTTGCAGTGACTCCGACAACCCTCCCTGAAAGCAGACCATCAGCGCCTCATCATTCCATCCACTCGCCGCCGCGATGGTCCGAAACTCGATGGCGAACTCTGCTGCACTACGGGAGCCCTGTCGGAGGGTAAGAAGGCGCTTGGAAGACTCTCGGCCACTGGCTGGATGATCAAAGACTCGCTTGAACTCCTCCTTAAAGGAGGACAACAGGAGTCCTGGGATTGCCACACTGCCGAGGCCCAGGAAAGTGCCTTGTCTGAGAGAAGGGTAATCATGTAAGCAATCTTTGAGCGGTCAGTGGGGAAACTCGAGGGCTGGAGCTCGAAGGTCAGGGAGCCCTGACAGGAACTAGGGTCTCCAGTAAAGTGTTTTGGGGGCGGTAGGCGAGGCTCAGAAATGGAAGTGACCCCCTGGGATGGTGCAGTGGCAGGTGAGGCCGAGGACTGTGGGGGGCCAGGGAGCCGTTCAGCGATCTGGTGGATGGAACTGGTGACCTCTTCCAGGAGTTGAGAATGCTTAGCCATGGCCTTAGAATGGCCTCGTGGCGCTGAAAGGATGACTCATGTTGAGCAACCACCCTCAACAGGTCCCTGGTACCGAGTGTTTCTGGGTCCATGAGTGACTCGGTTTTTCTGTCAGGCTCGGGTCTTGAACCCGAGTCTCCGGGGTGAGGGTTGAGGATTTTACCACTGAGCCACTGAGGGAACAGGGTTGGACCCAACTGAAACACACTCAAGGCAGAAAGTCTCAGGCAAGGTAGATTTATTTTTAAAGATATGAAAAAATTTCACAGGCAACTTGTCATCAACAAAAGTTCTTCTCACTCAGAGGAATTAAATAAAAGAATTGACAAAATAATAAACTCCTAAATGAAAGCCTCCACAAGGGGAGAAAACAATCAGGTAATGAACAATCAAAGCAAAAAAAGACTGAGGAACTTACAACAGGAAACATAGCCAGAAGTTCAACAGGAGACCCAGAGGAGGGACTCAAAAACCAAGTGAATAAGAGGGGAGAAAATGAACGGCTTAAATACACTGGGGGAAACAAGACACAGGTGATCTGAATAACTAATGAGACAATACAACAAAGAACTTAGGCTAAGGGGAACACAAATGACCTCTAGAGGCCAGGGGGCAAACTACAGGAGGAGCAAAACGTCTGACAACTTTGCTATGTGGTTGTGAGTCTTTATCTCTTTTCTGAAGAACCTTATGTCAATTTGATCAATTACAGGAGCGCCATTTATGTTATTTGATGAGGATCACCTGGAGGTAAGATATCCACCTATACAGTACCTAACTTTTACAAAAGCTAAACAGTAATCTCTACTACTATTTATGATATATGCACAGCTGTGCTGAGCAGGACATGTTGCCTAGATACCTGATGGAAAACGATCTAAGGACATCTTACAGTTTATGATCAGTTGTCCAGTGGTGCCCAGAGGCATGGTAGAGTTTGGCAATAAAATTACAAATGGGGCTTAATATGGTTGCAGGCGCTGTCCAGCATTAATACATATTTGTGGATGACGGCAGCTTTAACCTCAACAGAAGAAGATCATTGGACAGCCTGCCACTGTGGAAGTTCCTGGTGTGTTGTCATCAGCATGCATGGACTCATCCATCACAATGAAACATTCAGTGCATACAACACATATGCATAACACTCTTATTTAAGCCCATTCAGGAGATCTGTATGGTCAATAGCAGTTCACTACACTCTGCAACAATTTCAGGTTTCAACATGTAGTAGTTTTTGGTTCCAGAACCATACAAAATTTTTGTTTTAAATCTTTTTTCATATTCCCCATTTCTCAACTCAGTTGATCTTTTTCATATAGCCAAGCAATCAGTGATGAAGTAGGGGATTACCAGGCCTGGATAAGGCTAGAGAAAATTTTATCAGTGATGTTAATAAAATTGTGCGGCCAACCAGAGACAAAAGATCCAGAAAGGTTTGTTTTTCCTTCCTTTTTTGGTTACTATATAGTCGTTTATGATTAACCTGGTATTTTGTCAACTATTTTCAATATTTGATACTTAGTCATTACTATATTGCAGTAATTCATTAGTGTATTGACAGGTTTATTCATTTAGTATATTGTATGATCATCTTTGGGGTTATTTGAGTTTCTTTGGGTTGAGAGGGTGAAAATTTGAATTGTGATTTGTGATTTCGCCTCTAGTCATGTGGACATTTACTGTTTGTTGAACAAAACCATATGATAAATACGCTGAAGTTAGTGTTTAATTTGCTCACAATACATGAAGATTTGCTGAATTAATATACAATACAAAAGTTAAATTGTATTGATTTCAATCAATACAATTGCTCATACACATACAGTAACCTTACCACTGCTTAAGGATATCCTTATTGTTTCTTAGACATCAGCAAATATATGACACTTATGCACACTATCATGAACAATGGCAGAAGCTTAGTTTTAAAAAAGCTATTTTCAAGATCTATACTGTATATCAGATGTTTTATTTTAAACAGTGCTTGAGAAACAGAGAGTCAAATTGTAATGTTGAATTAACCCAGTTGGCTAAATGAACTTCTCTTCTAGAAAACATCACTGAGCTTTTCTTTGAGTCCTCCATTTGGTTCCTTAAAATCATTCAAGATAATATTGTATTTGTGTTTATACTGTTAGACTACGAGTCGATCATGCCGCTTGCTGTCCTTCATCAGCTGATTAGTTCTACACGTAAACTATACACTTCAATTGTTTACTGAAATCTCTGTAGTGATAAACTACCAGCATCTTTCAAAGTGTAAAAATAAATACTACTCAATGTCATCAACCAGCTGGGCACATGATCTACAATTGTTTTGTCAAAGGAAACAAAATATGGGTAATGTGGAAATCAAATACTCATGTGTTTTTGTGAAACCCAGGAGGTGGGCCTGGTGGGATATTGCTTAACTGTGCAGAGTGAAACCATCCATCCTCTCTAATGAACTCTTCCCTGCATGTCCTGGATATGGTTGTTTGCTGTAACGTAAACAAAGACAAGTGATTAATAAGCAGAGACTTCTTCAGGCATAATATATTGACTTTAGACATTCATAAACCACAATTTAATAAACTCAGCACCATGTTATTTTTAGAACACATTATTATTAGTTAATTGATGATAATCGATTGAAGTAAAAGCCATTGTCATGGATATTAAAATAAATCTGCTTGCAAGGTGCTGAGTATCGAAATGTATAAAAAGTACACTTTTAGAGAAATATGCATTCTGTGGTTTGTCCTCCTGGGGGGATCCAGAAAGGTTCTAGAACCATATTGCATGTACTACTTTATACTGTATCAACAAGGGATCCAAGTAGAACCACTTTTGGATTAGAACAAGCTAATGTACTTTTACTTTTTAAAAGAGCTGTATTTTTAAAATGTATTTTTGTTGTTTTTCAAATGAAAATTAATTCACAACTCACCATTTTCCAAAAATAACACTTATCTTCACTAAATGATTTATGCTGGTAATGAAGCCAAGAAAACCAGGCACAAACTGAGAAAGAAAATGATGGATGGGATTCCAGTGCATCTACATGCATGTTTTTGGGAAGTGGGTAGAAACAAAATAATAATAATAATAATAATAATAATTATTATTATTATTATTATAGAGGAAGCCCACTTGGATACTTGGAGACCACGCAACCCTAAAGTGCCAGTAGTCCAGGACCTGTCAGGACCAAACCAGGAACCCTGAAGACACCACTCAATTCTTTACCAGAATTTTTATTATTTATCTTTTAATTTAATTAAAACAGATCCCTAAAAAGATCCCTGTGGTGCATGTGCACAATTATAGCAAACATGATATAGGATTAAAAGAGGTGGTTTACATTTTTAAATGCCATCGGTAGGAGAGATTAGAGTTGTGCAGACCACCTGGTCGTCACAAAAACAAAAATGTCAATTATAATTGTATCTGAATAGAGAGATAGGAAGTGAGAAGGAGGTGTTATTGTTGTCTGAGCTGTAATTAGCCTGTTGTTATATGTGCGAAGAAAATGTGAAATGTCCGCATTTTCTTGTGCAAACAGCCAGGAGTCCTATAAATTTCAGACTGTAGTCTCCATAAATAGTGCAATGGAGATGACATGTGCTTTATAACCCTGGGCTCCTGCTCATCCTGTGCCTCACTCCACCTGCTGAAACAGGTTATTAATGCGCCTCATTTAGCCTAACCCTTCCTCACTGCCCTCAGTATCTCTTACACACCAGCCCCAGCAACAAGGTGGGACACTCATTAACAGAACATCCACACGCTCACACACACACACACACGCACACACACACACACACACACACACACACACACACACACACAAATACAAAAAAATGTGTGAAGCAAACATTTTTAAAAAACAAACAATATTTCTTTGGAAATACTTATAGGATATACAGTATGAAAACATGTTTGGAAGAAAGCAATGATGTATTGGTTTAGTGTTCCAAATACCAGTATCAGTACATGGCTTTTAAGCGATCATGGTATAAACAAGGTTTTTTTAACCCCTAGAAATCACTGGGGAAAATACAGCGGTAGAATGTCATACAGTCAGCATCATCAGCAAGGTGTGTGTATATGCCTCAGCTTGTTTTAACTAGAGGTGTGAGCTGGACTGTTTATTTAATCTCACTCAAACAATAGCTACATAGCTTCGCAACCACCAGTGATATTTTCTAGAATTTTTTTGTTTTATTTCCCTCAAAAAATCTGACCAATTGTCTATGTCTGCATGAAAGTTAGAGAAAAAAAGAAACTCCTGACTTTGCACTTTTTTGTGTAACCCACAGAATCCCAATTGTAAAGGGCACCATAAGTCCTAACTAGATGTCTTGAATCTTACTGTCAATTCCACACATAAACTAAATAGCATGTCTTCTCTATTTTATACTGTATTTGTATATATTTTATATCACAACACCTTCTTTTGGAAAAATAGCTAGTAATACACCTCTTTCTTATAGAGTCTTCTCATCAATTGCTGTGTATATTGCCATTGTCTGTTTCTTTCCAATCTTTCCCCGTCGTCTGCTTCTCTCTCTCTCTCTCTCTCTCTCGCCCTCTCTCTCTCAAACAGACACACACACACACAGTCGTTTTGCCAGTAGCTACAGTCTATCCCCAAGCCTATGTCTGCTTCTGCTCTTCGTCCTGCTATAGCCTGTCCATCTGTTCCACTATGAAACACATACACACACACACACACACAGTACACAAGCTTAAGGCCAAATAAGGAAATTAGTCACCAACTGGAAATTGGTGAACTGGAAATTGTTATGTTAAGACGTGCTCTGTTTCTTTGATTACAGAGATGATACAAAGTCCCCCACCCCCTTCCATGCTGCAACATAGCCCTTCATAACAGCCTTTCCTCTCAGCGTGCAGTTTTGTTTGTTTACCGCAGACCAGGTCTCAAATCGTCTGCACAGCATGAACAAAATCTTACTTTTATTCTTGCTAGATCACTTGAACCTCATAACCGCATCCAGCTCCATGTCCGTCTCTAACCTGATGCCCAAGCTGCCCCACGACCATTTGTCTGTTCCCCTGGCCTCTGGTCGTTCAGGTGTCCTCCGGCTGGAAAGTAAGAGAGACGCTATTTAAAGTGGGTGTGAGTGGTGGGGGCAGAGGAGCCAGATTCAGGCTGTGTATAGTGCTGGATTTGGTGAGCAGAGGGGTGCTGCCATGTCCGTTGGCCAGAGCCATAGTGCCATCTGTTGAATGGGTTCTCTAAGGGAGTGACACAGCAGGGTGTGATGGAGCCAAAACTATTCACCTGCACATCTCTTCACACACACTGGGAGAGCTGTGCAGGTGCGCTTCTGAGCCTATTCCACTCCATTGTGCTGCTAATGGGTAATAGCTGCTTTGAGACATTACTGGCTAAGCTAAAACGAAGCTGACAGAGAACACAGATATATTGCCATGGTTGAATTAACAGGAATTAACTGGATTATATGAGGCTCCTTGGCAGACTTGGTATTTATGTGCTGGACACTTTTTTTTTTTTTAATGATGTAGAATTTCATATACATACATGTGTTGACACGATTTGTAAGTCAGTGTGAACATTATTGAATTATTAAAGGTAGCATTTAGTTTTAACTAATGTGATTTCTTATCAAAACACTCAAACAGCCGAAGGCACAGCAATACTACAGGAAATCCACCTCAAACATTAAAAAAAAAAAATTATGCTGAAATTTTTGTAATGTGCTTAGCAATCCTGGTCTCCTTTTTTTATTGGTTGGTACTGTATTTGAGTCATTCATGTGACACGTTATGGGTATCTTGTTCTTTTACATCACATGCTAGTACAGGTAACATTGCCTTTTATAGTAGAAACATATTAAGAATTCACAAACACAAAGATCAGGTTTCACTCAACAGTCAGGTTACACCTGGACCAAAAAAGTCAACAAAAAAACAAAAAAGTTTTGGACAACTTATTTCAGGTTACTGTACATTTTCTGTGTTAAGCCATTTAGTGTATCTACAGTATGGTAGGTATCTATTCAATTTTGGAATCAAAGTTCTGAGGCAGGCTTGTATTGAACAATCTTTTCAGAAAATTTTAGCTGGATTTTTGTTCATTTCTCCTGCAGAACTAGTGTTATTCATCCATGTAATTGACCTTAACTCCACTGACCCCAACTGAATTTTAATGCCAACGGCACCCCAGGCCTCCTCACCTGACATCAGTGTCCAGCAATGCTTTTGTGAGTGAAGAAGGAAAATATCCACAGCCACACACTAGACAAGCCTTCTCAGATGAGTACAGTATATAACATTTCAATTCAATTTTAATATTATTTAGGTAGTGATTTTAACAGTGGTCACTGTCACAAAGCTTTTTTATTGAATCAAAAATGTTTGAGAAATTTGAGGAAATATGTATAAATTATAATTATGTTATGAATTATGTCCAAATATTTTTTTTCCTGATAAGCAAGCTGAGGGCAACAGTGGTAAGGAAAATCTCTGAGGTGACAAAAGGAAGAAACCTTGAGAGGAACCAGAATCAACCGGGAACCCGTCCTTATTTGGCATATACTGTAACAGAGATTGATTTGTGGTCATACTGTGTCCTATGAGGCTGAGAGTTCATTATAATGGTATAAGTTAATATGAAGTTCCACTTTCATTATTGGAGCCTCGGGTACAAAACTGTTTGTGGGAATTTCAGTCCCAAACTTTGCCTAAAGTAATGGCGAAGGAGACTAATTATGGAAGAGAATGTTCAAAAAGCTCATATGTGTGTTGTGATCAGGTGTCGACAAATTTTTTGCGATAGTGTACTAGTTGGCATTTAAATTTTTAATTAATAAATGATTAAACATATGCATACTGTGCATGTGGGTGAACTTTACTTTCCTGACCACTGCATGCTAATCCTATTTGTATGTACATTTCCCAGAGCAAATGCACATCCAGTAGTGAATGTGAGTGCTTTCATGCACTCACATTGACTATTGCTCAGGGCTTCTCTAGTGGTATGTGTAATGTCATGTTGTCCATGGCGGATGTGATTCCAGTCGTTGACTAAGTGTTGATTAAATGACATTTGTTAACATCACTCCAATGCAGTGGAGTGTGTGTGTTTCACTTGAGGTTAAGTTTGTCTAACAAACAATAATGATCACTAATCCTCATTATGATCGCAAATTAATCACTTTTATATGTATGATATCACCCAAATGAGGATGGGTTCCCTGTTGAGTCTGGTTCCTCTTAAGGTTTCTTCCTGTTGTCATCTTGGAGCGTTTTTCCTTGCCACCGTTGCTCTAGGCTTGTTCATCAAGGGCAAACTCATAATCATAATTTATACATATTTCCTCAAATGTGGAAGCTCAGAGAGTTAAATCGCTGAGATACTGATTGAAAGGTCAGCGGTTCAGGCCCCAGCTCTGCCAGGTTGACATTGTTGTGTCCTTGAACAAGGCCCTTAACCCTATCAGCTCCAGGGGAGCCAGATCATGGCTGACCCGGTGCTCTGACCCCAGCTACACTGCACTGTAAACCGGAAAAACTCAAAAAATTTGAGGTAATCAGTTACATAAATTTTTTTAAGTAATGATGTTTCCAATTTTAAGTAAACAGAACTATCATTTTTTGAGTTTGTCGTACTCATTCATATTAATCGTTATTTACTTGCATTACTGAGTAGCCTAACTCATACTATAATTTTTTTTAGTTGTTGCAAATTAAATAAATTGTTGTTGGTCTTTCACCTGCTCCTGGGTCGCCATAGCGGTTTGTCACAAGTTTTTAGCCCAGATGCCGTTCTGAACTCAACCCTCCCATTATTATCTGGGTTTGGGACAGGCACTTCACCCAGTACCTGGGAATCGAACCCGGCCCTTTCGCATGGCAGGCAAAACACCTACCACTGAGCCACCAGTGCTCTGGTACTTTAGTGTGCCCAGATTTGTAAAGATTATGTGAAGACAGACCAATCCATCATCTTGACAACAATTCAATGTGGGCAGTTTACATGTGCATTGATGATGTCAGACACAAAATCACTAGGCTGAAAGATTTTAAGTTGGTGGAACTTTAAGGAGACAGTTACTGTGGCTTAAAATATCAAATTTGTTCAGCTAACTTGAAAAGTGTTATTTCTACAAACTCATAAATCCCAAAAAGTTCAAAATACTCCTCAAGGTCTATTTTGAACAAATTGTAATTGTTTAAGTTAAGTATTCAATATGTTTAATTACTTTGAGTATTAGGTTTTACAGTGTGGGACATGCAAAGAAAGATTTTCACTGTGCAGTGCTGTATATGTGACAAATAAAAACTCAGCCATGACCTGCTTTAGTTGTATAACGAAGCCTTCCAGCAAAAAAAAAAAAAAAAAAAAAAAAGGCATTCAATTTCATTTACACTTTGCTATCAGTGTCTTTTTTTTTTTTTTTACACTTTTGCTACAGTGTCAACAATGAAAATTAGATATTGGAGCAATAAGTGTGGCAGTTCGGGCTTACTCTGAGTGTTTGATATGCTGGTGTATTGTTATGAGCCAACTTGATTAGATTACACACCATAAAAAGACAAAGAGAAGACAGTTTTTTCAGTGCCTTCTGACTCGGGTCTTTTTTCTCACACCCTTGTTAATGAAGCATAACATGGCTTCCTTCCTTGTGTTTCTTCCATTCTCATAAACTAGGATGACCAGGTATGTCATGAGAGCAGAGAGGATGTTTCTGACCTACTGTAGCATTTCAGGATAATCTACAGTAACTCAACCCCATAAGCCTGAACAGACCACCTATAGCACGGCTGTTCCCGTCCTCATTAGAGCTTCAGGAACAATTTTAACCCATACCTGCAGAGAAACCAACTGCATGACCTTGTCATGGCAAGGGTGCAAAATCTCCATCCACTACACATTTCTTCCACGCACCGATTTTTCAATTCATTTTTAATCTATTTTGCCTTCAAAAAATGCACTAGTTCACTGGTTGCAAAGCAAGAGACTTTAAACATGGAGGAAATCCCAGTTTGTGTGTTACAGTAGTATGCATGGTTGCAGGTCTATTTGAGAAAGAGAAATGATCAGTTGAACATAGAAAAGGCAAGCGAATTGAATAAAAAAGATTTAAAATAGGAACGAGAAACAAGACTCATGGCGAAGGGTATTCTTCAAACAAGAGATAAAGAGGAACTGGAGGAAACAGAGAGAGTGAGGTGTGTATTCTGTCCATCCCAGTTGGCATGTGTTGCTGGAGCATATGTGCAAGGGGGTGGGGTAGTTGGGAGGTTGGGAGACTTCTAACTAGAATAACAGCTTTTGTATTAAGAGAGCATGGTCAGCAAAAAAGGTTCTGTCCTGTCAGAGGTCATTGACACGGATGGACACACACACACACACACACACACACACATACACACAAGCACATATGCAAACCCTCCAAATAAAAGTCAGCATCTGTTTTGTGAAGAGATATACAGGAACAGTCTGGGCTCCCTGCAGCTTGAATCTCTCCCAAGCCGTGCTGTGAATGCTGCGCTGTGAAACAAAACTCAGTCTCACACGTACAAACTCCCACACACAAACAAGTGCTCTTACAAGAGCTTCAAGGTACAACAATTTCAGGATGTTTCAAATTGTTTCCACACAGCACAGTAAACTCATATCTCCACTTGTATTGTGTTCTAGCTGCGATGCTTGATTTAGTATAAACTGAGAACATTCTGTTCAACGTTGTGCTTTTTAGTAGATAAATCTCAGAATATGATGGGCATGTACCTTTAATTATAGCCTTGTATCACTGCCAAGTTTAAAAAGCACTCTTGTGGTTATCGTTATTAAATTTTACATTACATTAAATGAGATTAGTATTTAACTTTTGTTGCACTTGTGAGATTTTATGAGATTTAAAATTTGACATAGAGACAGCAGAGACATATTATAATTAGACAAGACTATTGTGTTTTAGCCATTGAGACATCCACACTGGGGCCAAATTATTCTTTGCTTGTTTAACTACGTAACTTTTCTACAAGTTGTACTGTGTTTTTTCATTCATTAATTCATTTGTTCATTCTTTTTTGTTTCATTTATTGATTTAAAAAAAAAAAAAAATTAAGTCTGGGAGCAAGGTGGGTGAATGCATCCCAGTTGATTGGAGGGCAGAATTCACGATCACACCTAAACACAATTTTAACATGGTGACCCACACAGTCGTGGAGATAACATGAGAAACAGTAAATAGGAGATAGTAATCAAGCTAAGGATTGACCTAGGGTCTTTGGTGTAGTGAGGTGACAGTGCTACACTCTGCACCACCATTCTAAGAAATCCTTGTTATTATTAAACTTTACGAGATTAGCTTTTATATTCATTGTTTTTATATAGTTTTTTTTTTAACAGTTTTAACTTTAATCCTGTACTTCAACAAACCCACTTTTATTTCATATAATAATTATGCCTATTAATTAATTGAATACCTCTAGCTGGACAACAAAATTTTAGCCCAAGTTTAAAGGCTTGTAGGTCTAAATTCTCCAGTTTGTAAAAAAAAAAAAAAAAAAAGGGTTTCAACAAACCCATGATTATTCCATTTCAAAATTCTGTTTATCTTTTTATTACAGTTTATAATATTATGTTGTCATTACTCACTCTCACACTTTTCCTCCATACACTCGCTTACCCTGTACAGGAAGACCTGGAGTCTAACCCAAGGGGCTTTTGGCATGAGGTGTGGTACACCCTGGATGGGGTTTCAATGTATCGCAGGGCACATACACACACACACACACACACACACACAGACACAGGGCAAGGCCACATGGCTAAACTGTCACTGTGCCGCAATTTTGTTATTAATATGTATGTTTATTTGTGCCCAGTGAGCAAAAAATACTGCTTCTGACATATTTCAGAAACCTTCATGGAAATCCCTTTGCTGGAAAAAAAAAAGTAGTCATTCCTTATAACTGTTACAACACAAGAACAACATTTTGTTCAATATTGCAGCATATCATACAGTCAGTTACCAGCATAGGCAGTGGCGGCTCAAAGGTTAAGACTCTGGGACACTGCTCAAAAGGTCAAGGTTCAAGCCCCAGCACTGCCAACCTGCCACCAGCCAACCTGGGTGTCATATCATGGCTGACCCTTCGCTATGACTCGAGCTTCCAAACAATCTGGGATGTGTAGGGAAAAAGGAGTTTCACTGTGATGTCATTTATACTGTATGACACAAAAAAAACACTTCCTATTACACACAAGTTCAAAAATGCTTACAGGCCCATATATTCAATCCCGGCTGAGTGGTAGTAGTAGCCTTAATGTGGGAGCCCCCTAGTGACGGGGAGGAATTGGACACGACTAAATTAGGGAGAAAATCGGGGAAAAATCCAAAAAAAAAAAAAAAAAAAATTTCAATTCCCTACAGTGTTATATGATTGAGAAACTGATCAGTTGATTATATGTTAGGAAACACGAGTGATGCTCCCTCAGCAGAACCCTATACTCCCATGGTTACAGTGAACATCTGTGCAGTCAAAGCCAGATGTGTCTGACAGGGTCATTCTGCTCAACCCTGTGATGAAGCAGGGCTTTTGATGTTGTAAGAAACAAATGATGGGAGACTGCATGTTGTGTGTGTGTGTGTGTGTGTGTGTGTGTGTGTGTGTGTGTGTGTGTGTGTGTGTGTGTGTGTGTGTGTAAGAGAGAGAGAGAGAGAGATGTGAACAAATGCTCTGACATTGATGGAAAGACATGAAGAGATTTTCACATAATTGTCAAAATTATATCTAGCAAGAGGCATTACTAACCTTTACATAGAATAAAACTTTCTAATGCATTTCCTTTACTGTTTGTATGTGTATGACATAAATCAGGGGTAGGATCGCCGGTGCAGGATTGAATGGGGCCTGTGAGCTCAGGGCACAAGCCAGAGGACACCCTGGCACAGGTTTGGATGCAAAGCCATGAAATAATTAAAATAAAATAAAAAAAAAAAACATTCCAGATCAAACCCAGCACAGAAAAAGAAAAGCATTTCAATGAACTGGAGACTGGTTACAGTTACATTAGAAAGTGCAGAATTTTAAAGATGTGCAATTAATTTTATTTACTGATATCTACTTACTGTATTGAGGATTTTATTCACTTTTATTAAGAACAGACATGACACAGGTTGTTTAAATAAAATGCCAGTGACAAAACCCAGGTATTTAAAAATGAGTGGACAAAGAGGTATATGTTTATATTGACTATGAAATTCAAAACTTCATATCCCATCTGTTGAGTCCATAGTACCGATGTGAACTGAAGTACCACTTACAACCAAAACACTTCAACACTGACGTATTAAAAGGGGACTTATTATAGAAAATTCACTTTTCCGTTGTTTTTAGACATTTAGATAAGATTCTACTGTAGTGTGAGGAAAAAAGATTGCTTGCCTTTTTCCTTTTTAGATTTTTTTTTTTTATTAACAAGCCAATCAGTCCAGATTTTTCACGTTTGTTTATATCCACACAGTTTTTTTTTGTCATTTTGTTATTTGAATTTCCATGCACCCATCATGTTGTCCTCTGTTCCTTTTTCTTTGTTTGCTTTTTGGTGTCCTTTTTCTAACCAATTCAAGTATATTTATTTCCCCTCTGACATCAAATAGCTGTCCAATTGTCCTCACCGCCATGTGTTTTGGACTTCGCCTTTGTCGGTTCCTACAAGGTCTGGTGACTTTATAATTTTTCCCCGTAATCATTGAATCAGTTCTTATTTACTTTACATTTGACAAGAAAAGACTGTACCAGTTCTACAGATGTTTCACGTTGATAATCCTAGAAACGTTTTATCCTCAAGTCTCTGTTGGGGATTTCTTGAAAATCCTGTAAATACATTTTTACTTGCCTTATCTGCCTGTCCTGGCTGTGCATTTGGATCTGTGCCATTGATGTTATGAATTAGATTTTTCCCCTAATATGACCTCATATCAGGGATAAAAAATTTAATTAAAATTAAATACACACACACACACATAAACACTCCCCCAGCATATATTACATACTAGCCCAAAGTGCAGCATTCACGTTGGCTAAAAACAATTAATTTCTACAAAAGGTGTGTGTGGGATGTTTGTTGGGGAGATCAATTGCTTTTTAAAAGTATAGATTCTGAAATACAAGGTTTGGAAAAGGAGTGAAACAGAAGGAATTTCAGTCACGCCAGAATGCATGATCTGAGTTGTATTTTAGTGGAAACATTTTGAAGTTCTCTAAGGCGTATGTTAACTTGTATTAAAATATGATAGGGCGTCATTACAGGTTACTAACAAGGAAGTAACAGGTAAATGTTCTCACCACTGATGTATATTATTACCCGCTAAAGACACTAATAAGCAAGGAATATTACTGTATGTTTTGGTTGAATACCATTGGTAAAGAAGGTAATATCCTTGTTCTTGTATCCAGCATGTTTTGTCCTCATTTTGCTCTCTCTCTCTCTCTCTCTCTCTCTCACTCTCACTGAGTTTCCTTTGTTCACTCTTTCTGAGACATATGCACTCTTAGACACAATTCAATTCATACTTGATACAGATGCAAAATGGAGAAGCATCAAAATAAGAAACACCACCAACACAAGGTATCAGTCTCTATACATTCACAGCACACACACACACACACATCTCGAACACATAGAGGAGCAGTGTGTGCCTGGGAGGGAGGTGGAGGGGGACACTGATTGAGTTTGCTCAGCAGACCTCAGGAGAGTGGAAGTGAAATATGTGGAAGGCAATATTACAGAACACTGGGACACCTGGACACCAGCCAACTCCTCCAACTAATGCCATCATCTGGGCAAGTTTGTATGTGTGTGGAGGGAAAGTATGTGTCTATGAATGAACGCAGGAGGAGGCGAGAGGAGCAAACAAAGTGACACTGGAAGGAGTCTGGGAGTTTTGTGATGGATGGCAGTGGTATAAAAAAAGGTCTGAAAGATCTGGAAAGGAGTGAAAGTGAGGAAATTGTATTTGTTTTACAGATGGTATGTACATGTGAAATAGCATGTGTGTGTGTGTGTGTGTGTGTGTGTGTGTGTGTGTGTGTGTGTGTGTGTGTGTGTGTGTGTGTGTGTGTGTTCGTTCTTCATCTGATAGTTATAGTGGAGTCATTAAGAGTATGGTAATTGCAACTCTCAGGCTGCACCTCCTGCTCCTCCTTCATTATCACCAGTACCATATTTGGATCATGAGCACCGTTCCTCACCCATCATTCTGCCTGCACCCCCATATGTTTCTCTTCCGCTGTCCATCAGTTTATGAAGCAATTGTTAATGTCTTGTTTTGAAAGATATATACATATATGGATAGGAATACACAAATCGTTAGTAAAGCAAAGCTCTAATTTATCTTTGTGTGTGTGTGTGTGTGTGTGTGTGTGTGTGTGTGTGTGTGTGTGTGTGTGTGTGTGTGTGTGTGTGTGTGTGTGTGTGTGTGCGCGTGCGTGCGTGCGTACGTGCGTGTGTGTGTGTGTGTTACAGTCATGGAGGGGCAGTAGAGAGGCTCTCAACAGCGCAGCAGAGGAAATTACATCAGCAGGGATGCTGGTTTGGGCAAAGTGCCAGGTTAATTTAATTGTGTGTGGGCTACATTGTCCCCGGACCCCTAGCCTAGGGCCAGCACCTCTCAATGCGCTGGGTCCTGTGGCAACCCTGATGGCACACTGTTTGAAAGATCGGTGCGCTGAAGGTGTTTCTGTGACTGTTTATGCTTACAGATGTTTTGTTAATGCAGCCAAAGAAGCTATTCACATCTGGCACAAAAACAATAAGAAACCGCAGTGAGAGAAAATTTCTACAGTTTGTCTGCTTCACTGAGCATGTCCTGTACCAAGACATATAAATGTGTTTTGTATAGACCCATTTTTCCTGTTTCACATGTTTGTGTGAGTGTGAATGACCAATGCATGGTCATGCAGCTGCATTGCTAACAACACAAGCAAGTACAAGGCTTAAACTAAACTAGGTCTGGATAATATTAAATTTTTTTTACGAATTAATCTCTATGTTGCTGTGAAATGAATGTGTTTACACCCACAATGTTTTATTCCATTTTTAGCAGTGAATGTACAAATGAATGTACAGATGAAGCATGCTGTTGTATTCAAGTACTTACTGATTATTTTAGCTCTTGACGGTAACACATATGAGGTAGTTTTTTGTCATATAGTGCATCTGAATTGACAAACCTTGATTTGAGCCAGATTTCAGAGACCTGCTAATGGAAATAGTCTTGAGAGCTGTTTTCAATCACAGAATTAATAAAAATCCCCAATTCTTTTCAGAACTGTTTTTAGCGAATGTATAATTTCCAGGTTTAAACTTGGTCCAATCCAAATGTTTCTTGCATCACATTAAGGAAATATTAGGAATTTAACTTATTGCTTATTATTACTTATTACTTATTATTTGTTATTAGGAATTTAACTTATTATTGTGTTAAATAATTTTGACATGCAACCATTGATGGGTTGATGCTGACAGCCCTAGTTTAGACATAACTTTACTTTATAAGTGTTTTCTCCTGTTTCATTTACATGATATGGTGTTTGTGTGAAAGAGTGCATGGAATTTCAGGTGAGTGAGAAAAAACATGTAAGTTCCTCTACTTGTTGACTACACCAGAACAGAAATCAGCTAAGGAAATTGCTTTTAAATAGCCCCCTACATTTGTCCAAGATAAAATAACTGAAACTGCAATAACTAGTGTTATGACACAGGGTGACATGACCGTAGCAGTTTCACATAAACAACAGGAATCAAATAGGCAATATGCTAAAGGTGAAATTCAGCTCATTTTCATATACTTCAATAATTTCTTTGATAAACACTTGACTGAATTGTAAGCAGTGTCCCTGCTGCTAAATGAACAGGTTTCAGAATTAGAATTTGATTTTGTTCCTCAAACCCAGGAGCACCATCACTAACAAAAAACGAAGTATTTGTGCTTCCGATATAAAGCAAGTGCATGCTGTGTGCAATATGTGTAGAAGTGAATGAGGTCATGGAGGTGAAGCATTACAAATGCTAACTAATAATATGATTGCGCAATAAAATGTTTGCTGTTTATTATAAAGCTTAAAGTTTATTGTAGTCTTTCGTCTCTCTTTATGGTATTTACTGGCTTTTGCATGGTAGATTACTGTTGTTTATCTTCTTTTCTGTTGTTTTCCAGTATTACATGTAACCAACGATGTCGTGGAGCCTGGAGATGTGTGTATTTATTCCAGTTGTCTTTCAAATCAAAAGAAAAAGAAACAATAAAAATAAATACAATTATATGAATTAATAATTTTAAAAGAGTGTGTCAGCATTATAAAATGAAGGTGATGTGTCAAGGGGCAGTTTGCAAATAGTACTAATCTTACACAGGCCAAATTCATGAATATTAAATAAATTTAAAGTAAAGTTAAACAAAATATTTCAAAACCTAATTTGCCAATTTCCATTAACATTTTAATACAGTAACAATGACAACCGAGATTAATAACAGGTTATTAAGATTAAGATTATTTTTCATACGCCGGCTTGTTCATGTTTCATCTTAAATTAAAGGCAAGAAGACACCTATCATACTCTCCCCAGTCCTAAAACTGAAGATAAAATTATTTGGTTTCATCGCCTTAGCACCTTATAAGGTGTTACCTGTCCGAGTGTGTGCACACTGTAAAAAATCCAACTAGCAAAATGTTGGCATAATGAGTATTTATTAGTAATCTGGACAATAAGACATGAAAAAAGCTGATTGAACTAGTGAAAACAAGTTCATTAAAAACTCGCTGGGTCAACTAAGGTTTAATTACTGAACAGACGTTCTAATGCAAGTCTGTGAATACCTCTTTAGCTGTGGGCGCTGGGCTGTGGTTACCTGAGGTGCTGCTAGCTAGCAGCACGATGATGTCGCATCATTAGGTTGTTTGTTTTAAAGGTTCGTTTATGTTTCCTGACTCTTCCTTGTTAACTGAAATGACAGACAGGTGGAGTTTGACATGTCCCGCCTTGCTCTGCCTCTGACTAATATTCTTGCCCTAACTAATCACTCCTCCATAAAGGTAACCAAACCAACCAACAAAGGAAGAAACAAAAATTGCTATGTGTGCAGTACATTACTGCATATCAGGTATATACAGTATCAGGGTTGATGTAGAAGTGAATATACAGTAAGCGTGAAGACTAAGTATTGTAAAGTACTTATACCCTACACTACACCACTGCATGTAACAGTGATATGATTATCTATGATTAGTTGACATATGATTAGTATATGATTCTTAACAAACTATTTCATTCCTCACATTACATCTATCTTCAGTGAGAGAAATTAAAATGAAAACAGATTCCTGACTAGACCTGATTAAGCTCAGTTGTTTAGTGTAGAATGAAAGGACTGAGATTTCCAGTTAATCATCTATTGTTAGCTGTCATTTTCCAATAAGAATAGTACATTTATGGGGAGACATAATAACAAAAATAGGCCGATACAAACAAAGAAACTCCTAAGAGTTATTTAATGCACATGTTTTCTCACAACATCATCACAATCGATAGCTGGCAATTTGCAATTTAACCTTTTTTTTCTTACACTATCTTGCCTTTTCCTTTGTGCGCTGCCTTTGCACCTTCTGTCCATTTCCTAAATGCACCTACACAGGAAACAGATAACTGAACCTATCATAAAACTCTGAGTGGTGCTGTCGAAGTGCATGTGTTTGTGTGTTACCTGTCCGAGTGTGTGCACACTGTAAAAAATCCAACTAGCAAAATGTTGGCATAATGAGTATTTATTACTAATCTGGACAATAAGACATGAAAAAAGCTGATTGAACTAGTGAAAACAAGTTCATTAAAAACTCGCTGCGTCAACTAAGGTTTAATTACTGAACAGACGTTCTAATGCAAGTTAACACGCACAGAAGTTGGTTCGGAAATTTGCGCATGCGTGTTGGGTGCAGCGGGTATTTTGAACATCATCTGGATTAGTATCCCGCTTCTCCACCTCACAACGGACAACTTCTTTTAAACTTTGGTAAGTGCATATATTTATATCGAAGTCCTTTGTAGAAATTGTCTTAACATAAATGAGCGTTATTATATGCGTTCTTTGCGAAGTACATAGAGCTTGGTGTTTATTTAACGTGAGACAGTGAGAAAGCTGCAAGTCATCCTGTAACCTGAGTTCCTACAAACAATATATTTTGTATTATTTTGAGTTTACTACATTTATGTTATTTATTACAGGTGTTGCATATTATGAAGTATATTTAATTGTATTAGAAATATTACATTTAGAATTGAATATTATTTAATTATTATTTACAGCACATGATTGTTTTCTCAATATCCCTGCATGTGTGATGTTTGATTTATTGGTTATGTTACTTATGTTAAGAGGAACTAACAAGTTACCTCTCTGTGGTTTCCCATGGGACAGATGAGAGTGTGACACGGTGTGAGAGAAGCACATAAGGAGAGCAGTTTGGCTTAATAAAATAAGTTGTTGCAAACTTAACTGTAGCCGTTTATTACCCACAGGCAAAGAGACTGGAGAAGAGTAAGACAAGTCTAGAAAGTCAGGTTAAATTCATAATAACACTTGGTATTTAAAATATGCAGTATTTGCACCACAGTATTTGTAATCTTTGCATTTAACGTTTCAGAACACATTCTCTCAATATCCTCCTGGATAAAAACATTTCTTCACTTCACAAGACCTCAAACCTTGCCATTTCATGTAAGTAAACATTTACAATGCAATATTTTTAATGATTTTAAGAACAAAAAATTATTCCTGTTATACCTTACTAGTTTACTTTTTCATGTAAGACTATTGATGCCCCATTTCATTAAATATAACGAAAAAAAAAGTAAAAAGACTATTGAATATTTTGGTCAATATAATTGGTCAGATTAGCTCTGCACTAACGTTCAAAAGTTTTAGATCTGTATTATTTTTTGTTTTTAAAAGAGTTTTATGTTAATCAATGCTACATTTATTTGATCAATATAAAATACTACATTTATTTGATATAGTAAAACTGGAATAAGGTGAAAATGTTAGACTTCAAAATTTCTGTTGTCTACTGGAATGTACTGTACTTAAAACTGTAATTTATTGCTGTGACATTAAGCTGAATGTTCTGCATCATGACTCAAGTCTTTAGTGTCACATGGTCTTCAGAAATCCCTCTAATATGAGGATCTGATCATGGGAAAATTTCTTGATATTTTTGTATAGAGAGTTATAGCTTTTTTGCCAATTTTAATAATAATAAGAATGTTGGCCTATAAAAATGTCTAATACTGTCATTTAGTCCTGGGGGGGTGTATTGTTTCCACAAAACTCAATAAATGTTTCCTGATCATTATGAATGAATTAAAGAAATAGTGATTTCTGCGGATCATGTGACACTGAAGACTGGAGTAATGATGCAGAAAATACAGCTTTACATCACAGCAATAAATAAAACAATTTAAATACATTCCAATGTACAAAAAAGCTGCTATATTTCACATGATTCCTGTTTTACTGTATTTCTGATCAAATAAATGTAACCTTCATGAAAAGTTGTGCGAGTTCAGTTAGATCTGCTCTGAAGCACAGTTCTTCTCTTGGAAAACATATAAGAAATAGAGAGATCATATTTTGCCCCTTACAGAAATGTAGATTCAAGCTTTAGCAGCCATCAAAGATTTCAGATTAATGCATAAGGAATCAGAGAAAATCTTGAAAGAAACAGAACCTGAGCTGAACAGTGAACCTGAAGCTGGGACTTCACCTTGTTCACATGTACAATACAGTCGTGGCCAAAAGTTTTGAGAATTACATAAATATTGGAAATTGGAAAAGTTGCTGCTTTTGTTTTTATAATAACAATTTGCATATACTCCAGAATGTTATGAAGAGTGATGAATTGCATAGTCCTTCTTTGCCATGAAAATTAACTTAATCCCGAAAAAATTTCCACTGCATTTCATTGCTGTCATTAAAAGACCTGCTGAGATCATTTCAGTAATCATCGTGTTAACTCAGGTGAGAATGTTGACAAGCACAAGGCTGGAGATCATTATGTCAGACTGATAGGGTTGGAATGGCAGACTTGACATGTTAAAAGGAGGGTGATGCTTGAAATCATTGTTCTTTCATTGTTAACCATGGTGACCTGCAAAGAAACGCGTGCAGCCATCATTGCGTTGCATAAAAATGGCTTCACAGGCAAGGATATTGTGGCTATTAAGATTGCACCTAAATCAACAATTTATAGGATCATTAAGAACTTCAAGGAAAGAGAATCCTAAAGAGGATTCAGCTGCGGGATCGGAGTGCCACCAGTGCAGAGCTTGCTCAGGAATGGCAGCAGGCAGGTGTGACCGCATCTGCATGCACAGTGAGGCCAAGACTTTTGGAAGATGGCCTGGTGTCAAGAAGGGCAGCAAAGAAGCCACTTCTCTCCAAAAAAAACATCAGGGACAGATTGATCTTCTGCAAAAAGTATGGCGAATGGACTGCTGAGGACTGGGGCAAAGTCATATTCTCGGATGAAGCCTCTTTCCGATTGTTTGGGGCATCTGGAAAAAGACTTGTCCGGAGAAGAAAAGGTGAGCGCTACCATCAGTCCTGTGTCATGCCAACAGTAAAGCATCCTGAGACCATTCATGTGTGGGGTTGCTTCTCATCCAAGGGAGTGGGCTCACTCACAATTTTGCCCAAAAACACAGCCATGAATAAAGAATGGTACCAAAACACCCTCCAACAGCAACTTCTTCCAACAATCCAACAACAGTTTGGTGAAGAACAATGCATTTTCCAGCACGATGGAGCACCGTGTCATAAGGCAAAAGTGATAACTAAGTGGCTCGGGGACCAAAACATTGAAATTTTTTGGTCCATGGCCTGGAAACTCCCCAGATCTTAATCCCATTGAGAACTTGTGGTCAATCCTCAAGAGGCGGGTGGACAAACAAAAACCCACTAATTCTGACAAACTCCAAGAAGTGATGAATGGGTTGCTATCAGTCAGGATTTGGCTCAGAAGTTGATTGAGAGCAGCCCAGTCGAATTGCAGAGGTCCTGAAAAAGAAGCGCCAACACTGCAAATACTGACTCTTTGCATAAATGTCATGTAATTGTCGATAAAAGCCTTTGAAACGTATGAAGTGCTTGTAATTATATTTCAGTACATCACAGAAACAACTGAAACAAAGATCTAAAAGCAGTTTAGCAGCAAACTTTGTGAAAACTAATATTTGTGTCATTCTCAAAACTTTTGGCCACGACTATAGAATTGAGAGAACAGGACACCGAAAAATTTGATGCTGAGACACTTGACCACACACCTGAACATCTTTTTTTCCATGCAAACAGTATTACATATTTCTAAATTTTTCTCTCATAATTAGAGTCTCCCTAATGTTAAACTTTCAGGTATTCATAACATTTATCAAAGGTGACAATGCATAACATTAGCGCCCTTTTTTCAGACTTCAAATATTGTGTCTCACTGAATGAAAACTGTCCTGGAAGATCTCGATGTGTTTATCCGTGATGGATCATCTGCACTATTCAGAACATGTCTGGTGAGTATGTTGCATTGATTCTCTGCAGGCACTTTGACAAAATACGGCTGTTAATATTTGTGTTGACATTATTAAGATATTTAAATTCTTATTCATTTGAACTCTGGCTCTTATTTTACTTTATCTGATTATCTCAACTGATTTTAAGGATTTATGAGGTGTTTCTTTCTGTACATTTTGTTTACATTAATCTAGTAGGATCCAAAACTTTCATGGAACAAAAAGAAATATAATAACAGAAAAGATGGATATCAAAAGTGATTTTTTTTTTTTACTCTTTATTACATTAGGACAGTACTCCTGATGGCGAAATGAAAGTGGGAGTTCCTATTGTGATTGAAGATGATGACTCCCCTACGACTTTGACCAGTGTCATAAACTTTACTCTTGTGTTGGAGGAAGGAGTTGTCTTGCAAGATGCTCCAGAACAGTTTGGCCTTTGACCTGTTTGCCTTGGATTTCAGTACCAAAAAATCGGAAGTACACTTTTGAGGTGATTGAGAAGGTGTTCATGGAATTGGGCACTCACTGCTCTGCAAGGGTACAATCCCTTAAGACTTAACTTCTCCTATGACTTTGCTTTTATGAGCTGTTTTCAGACTTCAAATTATTATTATAATTATTATTATTTTGTACTCTTTTCCTTGTTTTGTGAAGTTTAGACTGTAAAAGGCATTTTGCCATGTTTCTTTTTGTGTACTTTTATTTGAAAGTCATAGAATGTGGTTGTAGTGTGTTCCTTTTGGTTTAAAATAAAATTCGGAAGAAACTTTCAAGCATTCAGTTACAGCTTTTTTCATTATATTGTATTACAAAAAAACCTGCTTCAGTAAATTTAAACACATATTTTGAACCCAAAACATCTGACAAGTTCACATTTATTAAATTAATAAGTCTTTGAAACTATCAAATCACTTTTAACTTAACAAAAGAATATAAGTTGGGAGACCTTACTCAGTAAATTTAGTTAAGTCAACAACAAGTTGACTTAACTCAAAATTTCAAGGCAACTTGCTGCACAGCGTTTTTGAGTTAACTCCACTTTTAACCCAAGTTGTTGATTTAACTCAAAATGTCAAGGCAACTTGCTGCACAGCTTTTTTGAGTTAAGTCAACAAGTTGGGTTAAAAGTGGAGTTAACTCAAAAAAGCTGTGCAGCAAGTTGCCTTGAAATTTTGGGTTAAGTCAAGATTTTATTTTTTTACAGTGCATGATAAACTAGGGAATGCAAAAAACTAATAATTTTATAGGATGAGAAATTTAAATAATTTTAGATTTCTTGAACTTCCTGATGGCCAATCCTTGTGTTTAAATAAATAAATGATTTGTATGTGGGTGTGTATAAGTTGATTAAGGATGCCATGAGCTTCACTGCCCTCCAGTCTTGTTCTCATTTCTATCTCTCTGTAATGTGTGTTCAAGAATACATTTCTGTTCAGTATCTTCGTCATTGTCATCATTTTTTCTGTCACTTTTGATAATCACAGACATTTTTGTTCATGGACTTTGTAACTCGGAAGAGTGATCTTTAGTTCTAGAATTCTCCCAGCATGCCCTGCACTGTCCAAGACAGAGCAAAAACTAAATGCATGTCAAGCATAGTGGGAATCTAAGTGTGTCAGAGAAAAGTAAAGTATCTGAAAGGGTTTTTTTAAGTGTGAGACAGCACACTCTTATGTAAGCCTGACAAACGGCAGGTATTGGGGTTTTTTAGTGTCAGTGAATTGCTGCCAAAAGACCTGTGAAGTCCAAAGAAAAAAAAAAATTAAAACACAAGACACTCCACTCGCAGCATGGACACTAATTCAGGAGTGCACACACACAGAGGTACTGAGGCCTCTCTCTCACACACACACACACAGTTCAGTGCCTTAGCATGTGGCTGGAGCACCATGAGTGGAGAGGAGTCCTTGGGAAATTCCACTAGGCACAGAGGACAAATGGCTTTGCATCCTAATGCTGGTTTAACACCTGTGGCCACTTGCAGCTTGTTGGAGGAAAGGATAACAAGAAGCAACGGCTATTTCACATGGACTTTCATTTGAAAAAATATATTTGGCAGCAAACATATTATACAAATATAATATTTAAGGCAATATATTACAGGTTTTATCCATCATATCCACAGCCATATACAATATAACATGCAGCGAAAAGGTTAATACAACTGTTAGTAGCCATAAAGCTACAAGCTAAAGTTCAATAAAATCAACATCAAAGTAAAATTACACTAAAATAACATTACCATTAATACATTAGTACACTGGCAATAAATATTATAATAATGGTTGCAAGGGGAAAAATAAAATACGAATAAAAAGCAAAGAAATTTGAATTTGAATTTACAAAGGGAAATCTAAAAGCTAACAGAGGTAGCACTAAGTAGCTAGATGCTACCATTGCTATCTTGTATAATGCAAGTTGTCTACGCCGCTTCACATGGGCATACTGCAGTCATACAGAATAAAATAGGTTAGTGGACACACTAAAACATTATTATAATAATAAGGATGTTATTTAAAAATAATAATAATAGCATTATTATTAATATTAGAGCGTTAGCTAGTTAGCTAGATCACTTCTAATCTTACCTTGACAAATGCACCCATTCGAGATGCTTGAAAAAAAGAAGGCAGGAGAATCTGAAGCCCAGAGACCAAGTGGGATAGGATTTGTTGCCCAAGTAACCTTCAATCTGTGCTTTCATAATGACCTGCCAGTCATTTTGTTTCTGTCTTTCCCACAGGAAAGACACTATATGGTGTGAGTGAGGTATATAAACATATATGTTTAGATAAAAAATAAATCAATAAACGCACTTTTGTGTGATGTTTAGCTGAAAAGTATTAAGTGATATTTTATTTAATAAGAAATAAGATTTTCATTTTTTAAAATGTAGTGAGTAGAAGCAAAAGTTATCACATACAAAATACTCAAGTAAAGTGCAGACAAGTAGTTGTACTTCGTTACTCGCCACCTCTAAAAAAAAAAAAAAACTAGAAAAGGATGGGTTGCAGCAGCAGTTATGAGTGTCATAACATACAGTGCAGTGTATGTCCATTGTCCAATGTCCATGTTTGTTGTATGCACAAAAAGATTAATGCAGTACAAATAGAAGAGTGTGCAACAAGCCAGGGTAGTTGTGGTTGAAATTGTATCATGTGTGTGTATAGTCCAAGGCATTAGTTCAAGTTGTGTTCAGGGTCTGAATGGACTGTGGGAAAAAGCTCCTCCTCATTCTCTTTGTAATGTCTGCATCAAAGAGAAAAGTATATGTCTGGGGTGACTGTGGTCCTTCACTATCTTCCTGGCCTTGGCAGGGAGTGCAGGTCAGGGAGCTCAGTGCAGATGGTGTGATCAGCTGTATCTCTGTAGATATTTCTAGGTAGCCTGCCTTTCCTGCTTGGTGCTGTTTCCGAACTAGGCTGTGATGATACTCAGTAGTGCAGGTGTAAAAGTTCCTTAACACTTCAGAGGGCAATTTAAAGTCCTTCAAACATCTCAGGTGGTAAAGATGCTGACAGGTCTTCTCCGCAGTGTTGATGTGACAGGACTGTGACAGATCCTGTGTGATGTGAACACCAAGATACCAGGAAAATAAAACATATATCAAACAGTCTTCATTTTCTTCAGTTTTCTTCAGTTGATTTCTAATATTCTATAAATATAGTGTACTAGCGTATGTACCCGTTGTTGACGGGAAAATAGTTTGCAGAACAAGGTTAAAGCTAAAAAATAAGCTGATCATCTTTAATGTAATTAGTGATATCAGTAATTAGGTTGACGTCCATGTACATGTTTGCCTGTCTTTCTGTATGGCAGAACTCTCTGCCTAACTTATTAATTCAAAGAAATATTTTTTTAAGGTTAAGTATCTTACGCCCAGAGGTGGGTGAAGTAGCCAAAAAATTTACTTAAGTAAGAGTAGCTGTACTTCAAAATAATATTATTCAACTAGAAGTAAAAAGTAGTCATCCAAAATATTACTCAAGTAAGAGCAAAAAAGTACTCGGTGAAAAGACTACTTAAGTATTGAGTAACTGTTTCAATCGCAATCGCAATTTCTGATTTTTTTTTTAATTATTATTATAATTATATATTTGTATAAAGCCGAGTGTAGCCGAACGTAGTGGAGTAACAGTAGTGTTTCTACTTCACAAATCTATGTAAAAGTAAAAAGTATGCTACAGTAAAACTACTCATTGAAGTACATTTTTCCAAAAAGTAAATGTAACGGAGTAAATGTACCTCGTTACTACCTACCTCTGCTTATGCCTTGTTTACTTTAAGTTGTACATCATCAGTCAACTACACTCCCTGTTTAGTAACTCGAGAATAAATCACAGATGAGAAATTGAAAAAGTTGGTCAGTTAAAGATTAAGTTTTGGTTAAAACAACTCCAGCGGTTTTTTTTTTTTTTACTTATACCACTTTAGCATCTGGTATTTCTGCACTGACAATATTAACTAATCCCAATAAAAATATTAAGTTTAGCTTTTCTAATTAATATATATTCATTACACTAATTAGCTTATTAGTCCACTTATTTGAATCTACTTATTTTAAACTAGATTATTAAATCTAGCACATAACTGTTCATAACAAATTATGGTGCAGGTTAAACTTCAGGCAGATATCTAAGTACTGCAAAAGTTTTATTACATTTTGTCCAGCCAGTTTTGTGTGATAAAATTATATCGTAATAGATATTTCTAAAGCGATGATGTATGGGGCAATTCCTGCTAGGGGTAATTTTAGCGCATAACACTAGGCTCTCAGTTCTGGTATTTTACACTTCTTTACCTTGGACTGCTGCAGATATGTTTGCTCTAACAATGTGTTTTATCTAATAGTGAGGCTTCACATCACTGTTTTTTTATTAAACCTATAGTTTCGGAATATATGAGAAAAACTGGATTTAAACTTCCCGCAGGAAGAATAAATATACAGTGATGTGTCCATTCATCTTTAAAGGTTCAGTTTTCATAGTCTACTTTACTTTGTGTCACACTTTTGTTTCTGTTTCTTGAGGATTTTGGGGGGTTGTAGGTGCATCACAGTCATTTCTATGCATTCCGCAAACTCTGTCCACATACGGTAAACTATTGCATTGATTGGCTTTGTTTAATGACGTATAGCAACAACCTGGCACACCTGTATGCCCATCTTGAGGGCAAAAGCACTACATTTGTAAAAAATAAAATAAAATAAAAGTAATTATAAATAATGATGTTACATAATCTGGCACTTAACTGCTCATAACTTCACTTCTACTAAACATTTTTAATTATGTAAATATTCAGGCAAATGCCTAAGTACTGCCACGATTTGATCAAATTCCGTCAAGCCAGTTTTGCATGATGCTATAACAAATTCTGACAGACAGAAAATTTCTGTTAGAAAATTACTGATTTTGGGTCCTGCAATGTATGAAACTTAAAGATATAATTGAAATAATGAGATAAAACACAGGTTGTTAAAGCAAAAATTTCTGCAGCAGTACGAGGTGAGGGGATGTAAAATACCTCAACATACAGACAAAAACTTTCTTTTAATTATATAGATTTTTAGTATTATCGTATAAGGTCCAGGACTTATAGTATTAAAGTATCGGGACTCAAGGATTTACATTTATTTATGCAAATAGGTTTTGTCTCCTTAAAAGTGCATAAATGTTGTGAAAATCTCATCTAAATTTTGGATTATAATTTCTTTGTTGTTAACTCAAAAAGACACATGGGCAATACTGTAGAAAATTCCTCTGTAAACTGTATCTTCCAGAGATCACAAGTTCTAATCTAAAAAAAAAAACAGCCGTCTATGATCAGAAGACCAAGAGAGCAAAATCGGCTGTGCTCTCTGGGAAGGAAGGATGGCATGCTCACTTTCCCCTCTAAATCACAGGGACACTGGCCAATCATCAGAGAAAGCACGTGATTCACTTCACCCTCCCTCAGTGGTATCTGTCATTTAATAGAGATCTACAGTAACTGGATGGTGGGAATTGAGTATGACTAAATTAGGGATAAATATTTCAGGGATTTGTTTATTATATATATATACGGACAGAATATTATTATATATATATATATATAGGGACAGGAAAAAAAAACATCATAATCAATGAAAGACGTGCACAGACTTTTTTAAGGGCCTTTGCTGTAATCATGAAAAAAGAACACCCCCTTTTGTGTGGACATTTGTGCATAAAGCAAACTCAAATTACTCACCCACTCATCGTGATTACCGCTTAATCCTGTATTCATGGTCGCAGGGAGCCTGGAGCCTATCCCAGGAGACTTAGGGCACAAGGCAGGATACACCCTGGACAGGGCACACAGACATACACACATTGCAGGCAATTTGGGAACGCCAATTAACCTAACCTACATGTCTTTGAAATGTGGGAGGAAACCCACCAAGCCCGGGGAGAACATGCAAACTCCATGCACATAGAGATGGGAATCGAGCGTGGCCGGGGATCGAACCCGGACCCTGGAGGTGCAAGGCGACAGTGCTAACCACTACACCACCGTGCCGCCATAAGTCCACTCACACCTAATTGAAGATGGTTTTTAGTAAACAATTTTATGCAGCAATTATGGGCTCCTTGTATTTATGCAGTCACAAACGCAAAAAAATAAAAATAATAATAAAAAATTCCCTCTACGGAACATCAGCCAAAGAGTCAGGTGCACAGGCATGTAAATGCAGGTCAAACAGAAACTAATTTCTGCTCTAAATAAAGAAGGTAAAAGGAAATTGACTTGAATATCATAACACAGTTGTCTTTTCACGGTTACATAAAATTATTGTACTGAGTGGGTGGAGCTTAATGCCTTTTTAAAAGATATAAAAGATATAAGTTGACATGAATGCACAAAAACAGTCAAATAAAGTGCCAGTATGCTAAGTAGCTGGTTGGCATTATAATTGGTAATCTTGGTAAGTATCTACAGCAGTGCTACATCAAATATTAAGTTATGCTTTCTCTCATGTAAAAAAAAAAGGCTGAATAAAACCCACGAATACTGATTTCTTACACAACTCCCCGGGCGTGGCATTGCATGGGCAAAGCCACAGGAAGCTACTATGCTCAAGGCAGATCTTCCAACCCTGGATGGAAAGGCCCATTAACTGCAGCTGCTGTAAATGAACACCTAATTATTTCAGGATTGTTTCTTCCCTGTTCAGTCTTGCACATTGTCAAATCTGATTTCATGAGAAATTTGTATAATTGCAAACGGGTGTGGTGAAACGTTTTAAATGATTTCCTACGAAATAAAAGTGTGGCTGACCCCAAGCTATTCCCAGCCTTTCCAATCATTTGATTTAATAGTAAATGTGGATGATTATTATTCATCCTGTATAAGTGTAACCCTGTAAATGTGTAGCATATGCAATGAGTAGCAAATGAAGCTGGAAAATAAGGAGCAGTTGGTTTCAAGAAAAGCTTTTCAGGCAGTTTAACACAGATGGGTGCTAGAGAGAGATGGCCAAAAGCTAGATTAAACATCAGTTAGGTAAGTACATAAGATTACTGGGGAAATCAGCTTGGATTGTTTTTCAACCTTGATGTAACTAAGAGGAAAAAATCTACAGTTTAAATACCTAAAATCTCATGTAAAAAAAAGAAATAATGTTTTTTTTTTAGCCTGTCATACTTCAATTGCCACTAAATGTACTGTAAATGTGAAATTCAACCTGGTATTTAATTCTGCCTGAAACCACCTACAGGCTCTTACATTCACTAGATTCAGGATCCACTCTGACCATGAACAGGAAAAAGCAATTCTGGAGGATGAATTGAACCATGCAACCGTGTATTCATCCTCAGTCTAGTTGCATAGTTCTCAATTCTAAATTATTTGATTATCACAAAGAATGTTGCTGTATCCTGCAATACTGCTTTCTAAACAGGACTGCAAACAATCATGCAGCAGCATTGCAAACAAGTACAGTTTAAAATTATGAACACATGATTGCAAACTGGAGAAACTGAATTATATGAAAGCAAAAAGGGAAAGAAACAGCACCAATAAAAACATAGTGAAATTATTATAAAGCAAAACATAGTAACCCTAAATCTATTAAGTTATACGTAGAATACTTCCATGCTGACAAATCACATGAGTGTAGCTGATTTCAGCATTTCTCTTGCAGTAAGCTTCTCTCCCCATAAATGTCCTCCACCTATTTTTACGTGAGTTTATGCTTAGGTGTAATTGATCCGGGTGACTTGAGCATGTAATCCAGTTTACTTCTGCATAATGATGTTTCCTGATATTATATCAAGTTTGACTGCTGACAAACATCGTAAATCAGGGGATATGATTGTGTCCCCATGAAATGTCTTCTCAAAGACAAGAATGGTATATTAGCTGTTCATAAGAACACAGCCGAGGTTCAGTTATAACATTTCTTCAAACAATAACTTCACAATGGAAGAAAATTACACTTTTAGACATTTTAGACTAAAAGGTCACATTGTGTAACTACAAAAAAAAATTGTATTGGCCAGGGTATAAACAAACTAAGTGAATTTTTCCCCTAATTTAACCTTATAAAAGAAGAGACCCTGCCCCGGCTTGTTGCTTAACTCTGTCCAGATCTACTCCCCTCTGCTGTCCTCTGGCAGGGCATATCTCAGCACTAGTTTATTTACATGGACACTGAAACACCACTTATGAAAGGAGAGTGAAACAGAGGGAGTTTGAGTTCAATCATCATCTTACTGCTTACCCTATACAGGGTTGCAGGAAGCCTGGAGCCTAGGCGTGGTACAGCCTAAATGGGGTATCAATCCATTGCAGGGTACACACTCACACACTCATTTATACCAGGTAGCTTTATCCGCATGTCTTTGAAGTGTGGGAGGAAAGCGAAGTACACAGAGGAAACCCACCAAGCACAGGGAGAACATGCAAACTCCACGCACACAGATTTGAGGAAGGAATTGAACACTCAACCCAGGACAGTATTAACCACTCCACCACCATCTCCCAGGAGTTTGAAAAAAAAAATAGACACATTTATTCACACTAATAGACACACTTTAGGGGACCTGTGAGTTTGATGTTAAAGAAATAGTAAAATATGTGACCTTCGAATTAGCTGAACATCACTGGGTATTACCATGTTCACACATGTTCACACACTCATTCATCCCTAGTGGCAATTTAATGAAGTCAGTCTGGCTGTCTGCAGGTTTTTGGTGAATTCAGAGAAAACCTCAGAATTAAACCAGGGATTTGGTGCTTTGAGGGCTAAACATTTCTTCAAATTATTTTAAATAAATGTATATGATTTTGTATAATCCTCCTCAGATGAGGCCATGGCGAAGCAGACAATTAAAAAAAAATTCTGGTGGCTTGGTGGTGTAGTGGTTAGCACTGTCGCCTTGCACCTCCTGGGTCCGGGTTTGATTACCAGCCAGGCTCAATTCTCGTCTCTGTATGTGGGAGTTTACATGTTTTCCCTGTGCATGGTGTTTTTCCTCCAGGTACTCCGGTTTCCTCCCACAGTCCAAAGATCTGGAGATTAGGCTAATTGCCGTTCCCAAATTGCCCGTAGTGTATGTACTGTATGTGTGTGTGCCCTGCGATGGATTGGCACCCTGTTCAGAGTGTACCAGGGTGGCTCCAGGCCTCCACGACCCTGAATACAGGATAAAGCGGTACAGAAGATGAGTGAGAGTGAAAAATTGTGCTTTAATATTTCAAGCCATTTTACTACACACTCCTTGTTTAATGTACAGCTAGGATCAATCATCATGTTTTGAGTGTCATGTACAGTATAAATCTCAGTATTCTCAGAATGTATAGACTATCATGGGCGCTTCCTATCTGTTTATAAGAAGAGCATGTGTCTGTGTTTTCATGTGTGTGACTGTGTGCCAGTGGCTACATGTCCTCACACGGAGTGGGCTCCATGCAGAGAGCATTTAAACTCAAGAGCGTGAGAGACAGCTCTTTCATGTAATGTTCTATTTAAGAAGGTTCAGAGTCTGGTTGGAAGTGAGTGGTCTGTTTTAATAGGGAAACTAACCCAAGCCCTGAGCGCATCTCTCTCTCTCTCTCTCTCTCTCTCTCTCCAGATATCCCCATAAGGAAAGAAATATCTAATACTTTTCACCTTGTGAGACGTTAGTTTAACACAATCGACCATGACATTAAAGCCAGTGCCATAAATAATGTTGATTACTTCATTCCAGTGATCACTGACAAGGGAGTGGGGATATATTAGACAGCATGTGAACAATCAGTTCTTGAAGTTGATGTATTGGAAGCTGAAAAACAGGAAAATGTAAGGAACTCACCAACTTTGTCAAAAGCCAAATTGTGATGGCTACATGATACATCCAAGCGATAATTGATATTGTACATTAGCAGCAAAAACTAGCCCATCTGGTCCAGTCCCACAGAAGAACTACTGTAGCAAAAATTGACAAAAAAGGTAATGCTGACTATCATAGAAAGGTGTCTGAGCACAGAGTGCGTCACAGCTTGCTGCTTATGGGGCTGCATAACTGCAGACTGGTCAGAGTGCCCCTGCTGACCACCACCGTAAGCACTTACATGAGGCACATGAGCATTGTAACTGAACAATGAAGCAATGGATTGATTGCTATTGTTATGGCCGTGTGCATGTCCGTTGTTTACCCAGGGAAGAGATAGCACTAAGATGCACTAAGGGAAACCCTGGGTCCTGGCATTAATGTGGATAATGCAGTACTTTGACACATATCGTCTACATAAACATAATTACAGACCAAGTACACCCCAACAGTATTATCTATCGTCACTGTCCTTGTTTAGCAAGATAAAGCCACATTGTACAAATTTGTTCAGGAATGGCTAGAGGAACTTGACAAAGATTTTGAGGTGTTGGCTTGGCCTCCAGATCTCCAGATCAAGTCCACAGATCTCTCAATCCATTCAAGCATCTAGGATGTGCTGGACAAGCCAATCCAAACCATGGAGGACCCCTCAAATCTTACAGGATATAAAGGATCTGCTGCTAAGATTTTGCTGATATACACCCTCTCTCATTTTCATAGGTCTCATGGCACCACAGTTCAAAGCTGTATTGATGGCCTAAGCCAGACATACACAATATTAGGCAGGTGGGTTTAACCTTATGGCCGATCATTGTAATTCATATCAATGAAACAACCCTGATCAGGACCATAATCCATGTTGAGTTTAGTGCAGCATGCTTTCTGTTAATGTGATAAGTAAAGATGTTGACCTTGTACTTTATTACTATGTCTTATACTAATAGATCCTGAACTGAAATGATTGGATGTGAAACTGACCCATTCTCTGATATATACTGTATGGCATGAAGTTATTGGCTGGATGAAAGATGAACAGACTTTCCAGATTTGAAGGTCCAAATAAAAATGAAAGCCAAGCATTTAATTGGTTTTCTCTAATTTTCCTAGAAGTACTAAGAGTACCCATTTAATTTTAATTTATACTTAAGTAAACTACAAATCAGTGGCGGCCGGTCAATACGGGGCGCAGGGGCGCAGCCCCTTAAAGTTAGGCAGAGAAGAATGCTACTTTAACATGTACTTATTTAACTTAATAATTATTTATTTTAATAATGAAATAAAGTCATTTAGAAACAAAGTCATTCTTAATAAAAATGTATTTACAATTTTAAAAATCTAAACTGTATTACGTTCATTTGTGTTTGTGTATGCGGGGCATCGGACAAACGAGTGTCTATGTAGGCACGTACATTTTTGAAAAGCATGTGACTTGAGGCTGAGCTCTGATTGGTCAAATCATCCTTTTGGCGCAGCACTGTGCGTCCTGAACCCTCCCACTTTTGTTCTTAGCGAATCAATATTGTTTTTAAATATTTGGGCTCATGTGATTGGACCATTCTCAACGAGTCTTTTCCAGCACTTCTTACGGCACGCGGAGCTGTTGACTGGATGCGATGTGAGTCCTTTTTTTATGCTAGTAGTAATGATGCTTAATCACCTGATAAATGGCTATTTACAGGCGAGTATTAAAAGTTTAATAATTTTTGTACCAACCACCACTGCTACAAATGCACCAAAATAATGCTTAAGCATATTAACAAACAATTACTCAGTAATTTTTCATCCCCGAAAACAAATTAACAAGCAAAACAAACGTAAAATTATAAATAAACTTCACAATAAGACACTTTTAGCACTGTAATTACTCAGGTGAAGCAAAATGGCACATGACAATGCTGCTATTTGTAAAATTTTTAGACCCAACAGTGATTCACACATTTTTGGTGCTACTTCCACATCATCCTAACACAACAGTCAGGTATACAGACTTCACTATTGAAGATTAGTGTGATGGCTCTTGCTTTGTTGATGACGATTTTAAGAAACAATGGGGTCTGTGTGATCATCAGGGATTTCATTCAACCCATTGACCAAGCTGTCCAGCTCTTCATTTATAATTAAAGGCCATTAACTCCTGAGGTAAGTGCTTGTGGTTTAATTAGCCATCACATGGCCTGAGCTCTTCACTAGCAACTTCACAGATTTAATTGAGTCATCATTTGGTGAGTGGACAGAGGAACGGTGATTTAACACCACATTCAATCACCTTCACAAAGAGAACCGGTGCATGAGACATAACCATTCATTAATGCCTTTTCTAAGCTTAGATACGCGTTTCCGTTGGTGTGTTAGTGCATGGTGTCTGTTTTTCCGGATAAGATTTTAAACTCATATTTGACTTTGGCTGCAACTCCAACTCATTTTTTGGTCAGTAAGCAATCACATTTGTGTAACATGTCACTCATTTATTTTCTTCTCTTAACAGTGGTCTCTTGGTCTCCAGCAGGTTCTCTGCTTTCTAACTCATCATTTCTCTTTCTCGCTGCCATACTTTGTCCTTAATTAAAAAATAATTAGGTTGAATCAGTGGTGGTGGAGTGAATAAGTAAGCATTCTCCTGCTGTGTGTGTAAGCATGTGTTACCTAGACATTACATGACAAAGGATGAAGTCCTTCATATAATTCATGCATGAGATATAATTCATATCTCATGCATACATTTCTCTCGTTAATTGTTTTTTTAACCACAGGTCTACCTGTACAGTGTTTTACCTTAAAACATATTTTATATAACACACACACACACACACACACACACACACACACACACTTTGCTAATATATGTCCCGTGAAAGGTGATAACAGCACCTCTCTCTGGTGGGTTAAGGCATTGCCAGAGCACAGACATTTCAGAAACTATTATTAGGGCCCAAGCACTGAGTGCGCAGGGCCCTATTGTTTTCGTTAGGATTATTATTTTTAGGGCCCAAGCACTGAGTGCGCAGGGCCCTATTGTTTTCGTTAGGATTATTATTTTTTTTTTTTTTTTTTTTTTTTTTTTTTTTTTATTATTTTTTTTCCACACTTTTGGTACTTTTGGGGTCCTTAACATACTCAAAAACTCATCAAAATTTGCATCCAGATTGGAATCCGCGGCCATCAGGTCCTCAGTGGGGCTCGGCCCGGGGAGTCGCACACGCCCGTCACAGCGCCCCCTAGAAAATCGTGCCTCATAGCTCAGAGACACTTGCACGCACACTCAGAAAACTCTGTGTACATTTAGATCTCATCAAGCTGAACAAGTTTTGCAATGCATGTCATCAGGGCTAATCAACAGGAAGTGAGTTATTTTGAGGTCTTTGCAAAACGCACCCAATGGAATTTGAAATACTCCTCCTAGGAAATTTACAGAATTTCCACCAAACCAGGCAAATATGATCTAAACAAGTTGCCGATGCAAAATTGCAGAGATCTTTTTGATACCTCGAACGGTTCGGCCGTGGCGACGCTTTAAAATTATGGCGAATAAAATGAAACAGGAAGTGGCTAATAACTTCTGTGTACATTACGTTATGCATATGAAACTTTACAGGTGTGTTAAGAGTAGGAAGATGATCACATCAAATGACAATCATGAGTCTATGTCATAGCGCCACCAACTGGCAGCAGGAAGTGTGTCACTTTTGGAAATCACTAATATTTTGGCCTTTACTTTCACCTGATTTGGTTCAAAATCAGTCAGAATAATGAAAAGACATGGATGATTTGAGACCATGAAGGATTTTTTTATAATTTGAATCGTCTTGTTATGGCGACGATTTATCTAGAGAAAAAACCTAAAATGAAGTGCAAAAAAATAAATCTTCTCATATCGTACGAGTGGAAAGACCTACGGTTCCAAACTTTTACGGCTATACACTGAAACTGATTATGAGTAAGGCCTGAGAGCCTGGAGACCGGGCGTGGCTCAGGGCCTGGACAGCGCCCCCTGGAACTTTGTAAAAAATTTAGCTGCATAATTCATATCCACTTTCACATATATGCATGAGACCCAGTAGAAATTTAGATCTCATTGAGATGAACAACTTGCATATCCCATACTGGAATCCGCTGAACAGGAAGTCAGTTATTTGGCGTTGATTGAAAAACGCACCCATTGGAATGTGATATACTACTCTTACAGGATTCATAGGTTTTTGACCAAACAGGGTCTAATATAATCTCAAGACATTGAGGATCTAATATTGTGAAGGGCTGGTTGATATCTCAAACGGGTCGGCCGTGGCGAGCCCTTAAACCTACGGCGAATAACAGGAAACAGGAAGTGGCTAATAACTTCTGTATAAATTGAGTGACATTCATCAAACCTCAGCAGTAGGTTAAGAGAAGAGTCCTGCTCACAGTGACATGGGTCCCGTGAGTCTCAGTCATAGCGCCACCAACTGGCAGCAGAAAGTGTCTACTTTCAGAAATTAAATTCTTTTGTGGCTAATTTTCAGCAAATTGGCTTCAAAATCAGGCACAATAATTGGAAGACACGGCTGATGTCACACTGTAAAGGACTTTTTGATACGTTGAATAGTATTGCTATGGCAACATATCATTTTGAGCAAATATAAGATACTTATATCCACCAAGTGGAAAATCATAATGTGCCCAAACATTTTAGGTAGAAAGAACAACTGCTTCTGAGTAGATTTCTTGAGTTTCATGTTTTTGTGATGCTCACACAGCTCCCAACAATTTTTACAGTATATTTATCAGCTTTGGCCTGAACTGTCTCCACTCAGTCCTGCAGTAATAAAATATGTCCAGTAGATGGCAGTAATAGGCAGGTATTCTGCAGTCAGGTCTTTCCCCTTCTCCTTTACTATGACTTCATGTTTACAATTTAAACATATGCAGAAATGATCAAAAATATACAATAGAAACATTTAAATTGCCCACTGTACAACATACACACACACACACACACACACACACACACACACACACATTATATGTGACATCACATTCAGGAACATCCTTAACCTTACACCGATAATTTATTTATAACACACATCACCAATATTAACACACAGACTCACACACCATACACACACACACACACACACACACACACACACACACACACACACACCATATACACAAACTCGCACAAACACAAGCACATTTACTCGTCACACACATACTGACACATCTACATGTCACACACCTCTCTCCCTCACTCTCTCTCACACACACACACACACACACACACACACACACACACACACACACACACACACACACACACACACACACACTCATTATATTCAGTGACACAGACAGTGACATCACATTCAGGAACATCCTTAAACTTACACCGATAAATTATTTATCACACACATCACTAATGTTCACACACAGACTCACACACCATACACACAAACACACACACACACACACCATATACACAAACTCACACAAGCACATTTACTCGTCACACACAGACTGACACATCTACATGTCACACACCTCTCTCCCTCACTCTCTCTCTCTCTCTCACACACACACACACACACACACACAGGACAAGCCAAAGACTGATCCAGCATCAGCATCAAATAAATCCCATTGCGTGTCATACTCAAACTTGACCTCACATCACATCACTGTCACACACCTCTCTCCCTCACTCTCACACACACATCACACATTTTGATATCTCAAACGTATCAGCCGTGATAATGTCTTAAACTTACACCCAACAATTATTAATAACACACACATCACTAATATTAACACACAGATGCAGACACCATACACACAAACATGCACAAACACAAGCACACATCTCTAATGTTAACACACTAAATAAACACACACACAAACACAAAGATATCTCACACACATGCATGCACACACACAAACAAGTACACTCGTACATCACACACATGCACACACATTATAACATCACAAATTGTAACACTCACACACTCACATCTCTGTCTCACACACCCTCACGCAGAAACACACACACCCATTAACAAGTCACATATCTTAAACATACTAACACACACTACTGTTAACACAGACTTACACACCACACACACACACACACTCATTATATTCAGTGACACAGACAGTGACATCACATTCAGGAACATCCTTAAACTTACACCGATAAATTATTCATAACACACATCACCAATATTAACACACAGACTCACACACCATACACACACACACACACACACACCATATAAACAAACTCACACAAGCACATTTACTCGTCACACACAGACTGACACATCTACATGTCACACACCTCTCTCCCTGACTCTCTCTCACACACACACACACACACACACACACATCACATCACATCACTGTCACACACCTCTCTCCCTCACTCTCACACACACATCACACATTTTGATATCTCAAACGGGTCAGCCGTGATAATGTCTTAAACTTACACCGAACAATTATTAATAACACACATCACTAATATTAACACACAGATGCAGACACCATACTCACAAACATGCACAAACACAAGCAAACATCACTAATGTTAACACACTAAATAAACACACACACAGAAACACACACACACACACACACACACAAAAAAACACCTCTCACACACACGCACACACATGCATGCACACACAAACAAATACACTCGTACAATACACAAATGAGCACCTACATAAACACACATTATAACATCACAAATTATAACACTCACACACTCACATCTCTGTCTCACACACCCTCACGCAGAAACACACACATCCACTAACAAGTCACATGTCTTAGACATACTAACACACACATCACTAATGTTAACACACAGACTCACACACCACACACACACAAACACGCAAAAACACATTTACTCATCAGAGACAGACTGACACATTAACTAGTCACACACACACACACACACACACACACACACACACACACACATATTTAGGGCCCAAACTGATATTAGCCCAGTATGATGTGTGACGTTCGGTGTGCAAGTTCCGCGGTGCAACCGGGTGCCAATGACTTTTTCGAGGTTTTGACACACTCGAATAACACGCAGGTTGTGCGGTGCGCCCGGGGTGGGGACCGCGCCCGTTGCTTGGGCCCGTCATCGTTGCTTGCAACTTTAATTTTTTTTATTTTTTTTTTTTTTATTATTTTTCTTTCAATCATCCGGGCACTTTCGGGCCTCTTAACATACTCAAAAACTCACCAAAATTTGCACACAGATTGGAATCTGCGGCCAACAGGTCCTCAGTGGGGCTCGGCCCGGGGCGTCGCACACGCCCCGCGCAGCGCCCCCTACAGTGTCTTGCCTTATAGCTCAGACACACTTGCACGTATACTTATAAAACTCGGTGAACATTTAGATCTCATCAAACTGAACAAGTTTCGCGCTGCATGTCATCAGGTCTAATCAACAGGAAGTGAGTTATTTTGAGTTGTTTGCAAAACGCACCCAATGGAATGTGATAAACTCCTCCTAGAAAATTTTTACAATTCGCACCAAACCAGCTAAATATGATCTAAACAAGTTGCCGATGCAAAATTGCAGAGATCTTTTTGATACCTCAAACGGTTCGGCCGTGGCGACGCTTTAAAATTATGGCGAATAAAATGAAACAGGAAGTGGCTAATAACTTCTGTGTACATTAAGTTATGCACATGAAACTTTACAGGTATGTTAAGAGTAGGAAGCTGATCACATCATATGACAATCATGAGTCTATGTCATAGCGCCACCAAGTGGCAGCAGGAAGTGTGTCACTTTTGGAAATCAGTAATATTTTGTCCTTTACTTTCACCTGATTTGGTTCAAAATCAGTCAGAATAATGAAAAGACATGGGTCATTTGAAATCATGAAGGATTTTTTTCTAATTTGAATCGTGTTGCTATGGTGACGATTTAACTCAAGAAAAAATCGAAGAAAATTATTCTTCTCATATCTTACGAGTGGAAAGACCTACGGTTCCAAAATTGTATGGGTGTAGACTCTCACTGATTGTGAGGAAGCCCTGAGAGCCTGGAGCCCGGGCGTGCCACAGGGCCTGTACAGCGCCCCCTGGAACTTTGTAAAGTTTAAGCTGCATAACTCATATCCACTTTCACATATATGAATGAGACCCAGTATAAATTTAGATGTCATTGAGGTGAACAACTTGCATACCCCATGTCATGGAATCCGCTGAACAGGAAGTCGGTTATTTTGCGTTGTTTGAAAAACGCACCCATTGGAATGTGATATACTACTCTTACAGGATTCATATGTTTTTGACCAAACAGGGTCTAATATAATCTCAAGACATTGAGGATCTAATATTGTGAACGGCTGGTTGATATCTTAAACGGGTCGGCCGTGGCGAGCCCTTAAACCTATGGCGAATAACAGGAAACAGGAAGTGGCTAATAACTTCTGTATAAATTGAGGGACATTCATCAAACCTCAGCAGTAGGTTAAGAGAAGAGTCCTGCTCACAGTGACATAGGTCCCGTGAGTCTCAGTCATAGCGCCACCAACTGGCAGCAGAAAGTGTCTACTTTCAGAAATTAAATTCTTTTGTGGCTAATTTTCAGCAAATTGGCTTCAAAATCAGGCACAATAATTGGAAGACAGGGCTGATGTCACACTGTAAAGGACTTTTTGATACGTTGAATAGTATTGCTATGGCAACATATCATTTTGAGCAAATATAAGATACTTATATCCACCAAGTGGAAAATCCTAATGTGCCCAAACATTTTAGGTAGAAAGAACAACTGGTTCTGAGTAGATTTCTTGAGTTTCATGTTTTTGTGATGCTCACACAGCTCCCAACAATTTTTACAGTATATTTATCAGCCTTGGTCTAAATTTTCTGCACTGACTCCTGCAGTAATAAAATATGTCCAGTAGATGGCAGTAGTAGGCAGGTATTCTGCAGTCAGGTCTTTCCCCTTCTCCTTTACTATGGCTTCATCTTTACAATTTAAATATATGCAGAAATGATAGAAAATAAACAATACAAACATTTAAATTGCCCACTGTACAACATACACATACACACACACACACACACACTATATGTGACATCACATTCAGGAACATCCTTAAACTTACACCGATAAATTATTTATAACACACAACACCAATATTAACACACAGACTCACACACCATACACACACACACACACACCATATACACAAACTCGCACAAACACAAGCACATTTTCTCGTCACACACAGACTGACACATCTACATGTCACACACCTCTCTCCCTCACTCTCTCTCTCTCTCTCACACACACACACACACACACACACACACACACGGACACACACACACAAATCACATCACATCACTGTCACACACATCTCTCCCTCACTCTCACACACACATCACATCACATCACACATTTTGATATCTCAAACAGGTCAGCCGTGATAATGTCTTAAACTTACACCCAACAATTATTAATCACACACAAATCACTAATATTTGAACACACCATACACACAAACATGCACAAACACAAGCACACATCACTAATGTTAACACACTAAATAAACACACATAAAGACACAAACACATCTCACACACACGCACACACATGCATGCACAAACACAAACAAATACACTCATACATCACACAAATGAGCACCTACATACACACACACATTATAACATCTCAAATTATAACATTCACACACTCACATCTCTGTCTCACACACCCTCACGCAGAAACACACACATCCACTAACAAGTCACATGTCTTAGACATACTAACACACACATCACTAATGTTAACACACAGACTCACACACCACACACACACAAACACGCAAAAACACATTTACTCATCAGAGACAGACTGACACATTAACTAGTCACACACACACACACACACACACACACACACACACACACACACACACACACACACACACACACACACAAATATTTAGGGCCCAAACTGATATTAGCCCAGTAAAGTGTGTGACGTTCTGTGTGCAAGTTCTGCAGTGCAACCGGGTGCCAATGACTTTTTCGAGGTTTTGACACACTCGAATAACACGCAGGTTGTGCGGTGCGCCCGGGGTGGGGACCGCGCCCGTTGCTTGGGCCCGTCATCGTTGCTTGCAACTTTAATTTTCTGAGTGCTTTTAGGACTAGAGCAATGATCAGCACCATATGGGTTTAGCTCAGCTTTTGTGTTATAGAATGCAGGTGTAAAGCCTCAACTGGGATATTTTTGGCCTTGATGTATCTCCACATCTGTCACAGCTCAAGCAGATACACCAATGTGCATATCTCACTAGCAGGTGTCTTCCTTTCCCAGAAATATGGAGGGGGTGGTGACAGCTCTCATCTCTCTGCATGTACAATTCTAAATTGTCCCTTTTTTTTAGGTGTGGATCTGACACAGTATTACCCTAAAACATTGAACATGTAGGATGGCAAGTTATGCATGTCTGCATGTATCGCCAAGAGTGAAATGCAATTCCATACCTTTATTTGTATGTGTGTGTATTTATTTATTTAATATTTAGTATTACGTTTGTTAAATATGTTACTGTATCTGTGTTGATACTTCAACACAAAATGGGAGTTTACTAATTCAATTAAATATGAAACACTATAAATTGATTTTTTTTTTTTTTTTTTTTTTTTAACATTCCAGAGGTAGAACTGCTAGTACAGTTATTCATGACCTGTAAATTCCAGGTCTGACAGTTTCTTAACCTCAACTGTGTTACTTGAGAGAGGTGCACGGGGTTGTTCTCTATTCCTGCTCCCACAACTTATATTCATGGCCCTTTCTTAATTCTACGTCACACTTTCTCCATATAGAATCACTCCTTTCACAACTCCATACTCATCTATAGTCTCAACCATAAAAAAAAAAAATTCCATTCTTAAATTAATTCGTATCCAATTATGAACACATTACCCGTTTATTCCTATTAAATTATTAAATGAGAGGGTTCGCGTTACTAATAAGAGCTCTTACAGCTGTCCAAACTATAAAAACATAAATCATATGTTTATATTGATGCACTTTTACTAATATGTTATTGTTTCCATGGAAACAGCCCATACAAACATTTACATAACAATTATGAAAGGAGTCTGTGGTGTCAGTGTTTTCTAAACCCTCAACATGGGAAACACTGTAATTTGTGCTGTCTGGTTTCTCAGTCACATGCATTTTTTTATAGGGTTTTTTATTCATCTCTTTAAGACAGAGAATTCGAGTCAAACAAACAAATGATGTTATGGTGCAAAGCTTAAGTCTTATTTTTGACCTTATTTAATCCTAATATTTTGCCACAATCTAGATTTGCCCTCAGCATGCTATTCTTGACCCCACATGGCTGAGTTTCTCACCTTCAAACCTTACCCGTTTCTGACATCAGGTCAGAGTGGGAAGATGAGACGAGATCTGACAGGCAGAGCGCAGACGGAGCAGCCAAAACTACAAGTGCTGACACTCTCAGATTGATTGATTGTGTCTATCTTTGCTCAAACATGAGGTGACAGTCAATGGAATAAACTTGTACACTACTTGTCCTAATGCATAGCTCTGCCTCCTTTCACTTCACACACACACACAGCGATTATTGCATTACTGCCAGACTCCTCACCCTCTGTCAGGACTTGAATGACTGCATTGAGGAGTGTCACAAGGTCAATGCAGAATTCAAAGGCTAACCAGATTACACAGAAATTACAAAGCAATGCATTTTTGCCAACACTGCCTAGGAAATGAGCTACAAAGTGTGCGTGTGAGAGCTTGATTTTTAAGGGTGTGTGTGTGTTGGAGAACAGTGTCATGTATGAACATACAGTACAACACAGGTGTAGGGACAATGGAGCATTCTGATAAAGCATGCAGACAATTCTGAAACATAGAAAAATCATAAAAAGAAAATGTACATGAACATGGAAAAAAAATCAAAAACCAGAAAAGCAATGTGGCAATAAACAACAGCTTGGTAACAACAGGTATCTGGACAACTTCACAATGAGTGATAGTAATAAGTGTCCTTATATATTGAGTTTGTGGCTGTGATTCTAAATGAATACAGTTGTGTGAGAGTGTACTGTAATGTGGTTGGTTGTATATGGGTCTTTTTTCTACCCTTATTAAAACATGTTACCTACATCACTTTATGGACTTATTAACACATTCTCTCTCTATACATTTATTTCAGTTCATTGGTCATTTAATAGAATTAATATAATTTGCTCAAATTCACATGTGCTGAAACTCTCATACCGTAACTTGGTGTTTTATGTTTTACTCATCAGAGCAAAAAAATAAAAAATACACATACAGACCTTGTCTTCTTCATTGTTTTAAATCCACATTCACTGAATTTGATCTTTCCACACAAACACAAGGTGAAGGTAAAGGCACGTCTGTGTTAAGGATAGAAAATAAAAAAAATCAGCCCACAGATAACCTTGTGGAGAACTTGAAAATATTTTCTTTGGGTTTTTCATAGTTGAAGTGTGGATGTCTATTTTGTAAGCTCGATGGTCAGAGAGGTGAGCAAACACATGACTGATGGGGGAAAGGAGACAGGGCCACAATCTCCAAAAACACGCGCACACACACACAGACACACACACACATACATCACCCTGGCTGCTGTTGGAGAGGCAGGCATCATATTGACCCCCTGGTTCTTCAGCCCTGAAGTATCCAACTTCATTTTAGTCTGGTTACCTTCAATCAAGGTAGCTTTTCATAACCAGCAGCACTCCCTCTATCCATATTCTTTCAAATGCTCATGAAATGAGAAGGACGAAACAGTCACCTTCAAACAAATACGTAATAACACACAGAAATATACAAGCATACATGTTGCAAATGGCTATTTTGAATCAATGTACTATTGTCTTCAGCTTTACCAGCAAATCATAATCACTGATCTGAGAATATATTAAGCCTTGTGATATATACAGTATTTATATATAGTTGATTGAGCACCAACTCAATCAACTATCAATCAACTATCTCGTGGTCCCAAATTTAGGTCTCTCAAATATTCTACTGCTGTGTAAATCACATATGTTGCATAAAAGATAAAAAATATATATATATATATCTGTATATCCCTAATTTACAATCTGAGAGAATTTAGCCCTAGGTAGAACCTTACAAATGAGTAGAAACATTTCAGGGAGTTCAAAGAAAAACGATAAAAAAAACAAATCAAGCGAATCATGAGTTTTACCCATGTGTAGAAAAATATATTTCTGTATATCAGGCTGTCACAGGTCAGTGCTAGGTCATGACGCAACATAATTTAGACAAATCGTTGTCCTCCTTTAACAGCCATCATCTGATAGTACTGTTCTCTGTAAATAGCACTGTTTCTACTCGAGATAATCATATTTAGGAAAATATAAGACTATAAAAATTGTTTCAAGGCTTCATAAAGCAATATGTAATTTACAAAACTCCTCTTGGTAGTGGACTCGGACCCTGCTCTATGTGCTAGCCGGTAGTGTCATATGCATACATATTTTTTATAGACACACATTTACTTGCTTACACCCACTTGCAGATCATAAAACCAAAATATTACATACAATAAACCACACACGGTAGCAGCGTGTATCATCTGAAGTGATTATTTGATGCAACACAAGCAGAACTGCTGTCATATCTATAGCCTCACCTCATGCGGTTTTAATAAAACAAGTAATCTGAAGTTGTGTGACATACCATAAATCACTCATTTTCTCAGTACCAATGACTCTGTGGGCTTTTTTTCCTGAGCTTTGGATGCCTTTACTTCGAGTGTGCGCGTGTATGTGTGTGTGTGTGCGTTCGTTCAGAGCAGAGCAGCTTGCCTTGCCTTGGCTCTTATGAAAGCTTTATTGGATTCCACCATCCCCGGAGGGAAAACGCTTTAAATGTCTCCGCAATTATACCTCTAATAACAGCAGCGTGCTCTCGGGCCAAGCCCGGGTCTGACAGAGATAAGGAACTGCAAGTTACTCAGTCAATATGGGGGCTATTAATCTCTGTCACCTGCCTGTCAGGACGACTGGAGGAAAAACAGCGGCGTCTCTTGACCCACACACAGGGACCTGCCGTCATCAGTACTCTCGGTGAGAGTGCCAGACTCCGTCAGAGCAGCAGGAAGTGTGTCTACAGACTGGAGAAGAGAGTTCTCCAGACCCCACTGGAGACCCACTTTAGACAGGCATAGTCAGAAAGAGACGAGACTTTAAATGGAGGAGATTATTAGTTGTTACAGTTTGCGTCTCTGGGCAATTTAGTTGTGTCTCACAATCGCAATTCAAACGTCACCTGTCTCCTGTCGCCTACAAGCAGTTCCTTAGACATGCTTTCCCAGCCAGGGTTAGAGGCTCTTAAAATGTAAATGCAGACAGCCCTATTAGGTTGATAATGTCCAACTTATCAAAACGGAGTATCTTCTCTTGTTGCTGCGCCTGCTCAGTCTCCTCTTTCCTTTGGTTTTCCCTCTATGTGGTATTTTTCTTTGAGGAACAAATACTCATCAGTGGCTACTATTTCTCTCTAACCTTACTCCTCTTCTTCTGCCACTTCCTTCTTTGTTTGATGAGTCTGATTTGAAATGGCTCCATGCTGGGATAGCTTGCTCAAATGTCCAGGTCACGTAGACACCAAAATGCATCCACAGAATGTGATGGGGGGGGAGAACTAACACATACACAATGAAGGACATAGAGAAAGATCAAGGGGGAGGCTGGGCATCCAGAGGCATACTACCTACACTGCCACAACTATGTAAATAGCCACGCTGAGGACTGAATAGATTAGTCAGGTATAGAAAAAATCAGGTATAGAAAATAATCAACCTAATAAATGTCAGCTTATTATTCTGTTGGTCATCTCAAAGCAAACAATTCAGTGTCCACTATAAAATATTTTGTAAGTACAAATAAATAAATAAATATGGTGTGTGTATAGAAGAGTGTAAAATTTAATTATGGACTTACTGATGAGTCCTGAGAGTTTCAGGAGTTAACAAAAAAATCATTTCAGTTTCACTGAAGCTGGACACCAGGGTCCATATTCACAAAACTACTTCGAATTCTCTCAGAGAGCTCCTATCTAGCTGGGAGTCCTAGACTAAAAGCGATTTAGGAAACTTTTCAGAGCAACTCTGAGGAAGGAAAGTACAAAAACCTTTATCTTAGTGAGGAGGTGAGGTTGACCCCGTTGTTATACCCCTATCTCACCTACGCGGTTTCACGCGGTGGCCGCAAGTACGGTTCATAATGATTCACCGCGAGTTTTGGCAGTGTGATTAGGTTTCCGTCTTTCCACATGAAAAATTAAACATGTTTAAACATGTTTAATTTTTTTGGCGATTCTTGCGGATGATTCCGGATCTTGCGGAACGTCGGCAGGCAATCGCGGCGGCTCACAGTACCCAACACCGCATCTCACCGCGAGTCAAACCGCATAAGTGAGATAGGGGTATTAGGGATGATGCAGCAATGCAAGGTGTGATTAGTTGATAAAAGTAACCTTTGACCTCTGTAAAATGCAAATAAAGAAATTGTATATCTTAATATAAATATCTTAAAGTTAATTAAAACAACCAAATGTTGAAAATGTTTCTACTTTTGAAGCAAACAATTTCCACACAGTAGTTACTATAAGTATTTTCTTATATTCCTTTATCATACTGATTTTATTACTTTTAATCCATTTTAGATTGATGAGAGCAAAATGTCTCACCTTTTACCAATGTACATGATTGCAGGACAGTCTATTTAAATTCCACTTTTGGATGGTATTTAGTCAACAATCCAAGAGATATGGAAGGGAGTAAAAAACAAGAAAGCCAAATTGGACTGAAGAGCAGTGTGTACTTTTACATTTAGTGTTCGGAGAATATTTCTTCTTTTCCGCCATTTTGTCCTCTACTACAGAAACTCTTAAGTACATGGTAAGTAATAAAATCAGTATGGTAAATAAATGTAAGAACTTAAATATAGCAACTACTGTGTGGAAATTGGTTGCTTCAAATGTTCAAAAATAGGACTTTTTAAGCTAAGATAGGAGCTCTCTGAGAGAAATCTAAGAAGCTTTGTGAATACAGGCCCAGATCTTTTTCCGAATTTAAAACTGTGTGGTTTCTGTGAATCCATGCACACTGTAGCCTCAGACTAGCACCAGTGGTCAAAGTGCCTATGTGTTAAGTAAACATGTATGCTGCTGGTGCTGTATGATTCGCTAAATGGACATTTGCAGTAATAAGCTGGCGTATAAATGAGTGTATCTATACAGACTGGCGACCACAATGCTCCAACAATCCATACGCATACTTAATAGGTCATATTTTCCAGTTACCTTCAAAAAGTGATATCTTCCCTTGCACAATGCATAGATTTGTGTGTGCGCGCGTGGGTGTAAAGGGCGGCATCTTTAAATGTTTTATGTCAGAGGCCCAATTCCCCCTACAGGTATAAAAATAAAAATAAAAAAATTACATAAATTGCAAGTTTTATTTTAAAACTTTAAAACTAAGAATTGCTTTTTGGTTGTTGAGGTTAGGATATGTGATAGATTTAGATTTCACTATTCCTGATTCCAACATGTCATGAAAATATGTGTTTATTTGTTAAGTCTTTAGAGGCCAAATTTATAATACATGCTCACAAATTACTCCGTCTCTACACACAGACACTTTATCACCCCTGCAGTAAATTCTTAAGTCCTGCCTTCAAGCGCTTCGATTTAAGTGCTGCTGTAAAACCAGAGTGCCTCACTCATTCTTCCACTTATCCTTCCAACACTCTGTCCCATTCCCCTGTCTACACCTTGTAAATCTACCTGCTTCGCGCTTTCACTATCTCTCCTTCCCCGGTTCTGACAAGCCCTTCTGTTCATTATTTTATCACATATTCAATCACTCTTGCATGTCATCCCCCTCGCCTCCCCTGCCCAGCTTTGTCACTCTGACTTCCCTGACTCTAAATGCGCTTCTCCTTCTACATTTTATCAATATCTGTTTCACCCTGTTCCTTTTTCTTGAATTTACTTGCATTTTGTCTAACTTTCCTCTATGCAAAATTCTCCCCACCCTCTAACCACCACCCTATGGTACACTGCAAAGGCTATTCTTTATCACTTTTGGCAGGACATGCTTAAATATATGGGAATTTATGCAAATTTATGTCTGAAAAATGAGCACTCACTTCCTAGGAAGGTACTGAAAAAAGCTGCGACTCATTACAATATTTTCCTTTTGTTATAAATCTGCAAAATAATAAAGAATGATTTGTGATCTGAACAAAACTGTCCCTTTTTCCAGTGATTATATAAAGCAGCAGATTTCAACTTAAGCCAGACTGTAGTGCAGCAAATGCGAGGATTGAACTTTTATATTATATCTCACGGCCCATATTTTTCTTCACATCTCTTGTGCTCAGTCTGCAAATCTGAAAAGTAGGTTTCCCCAATGTTTAACAAATTAAATACATACCCTATTTCTGAAAAAAACATACAGTAAACAGAATCAGACATAGACGATATATGTACTAAATATTTGATAGTGTAGTCACTGCTATGTCAGCCCCTCAGGATCCCTTCTCAACCTCTACCCTGTCAGGGAAAACTGATACAACATTCCCTGATCCAGCAGGGGTCAGATGTCACGAAGTTGTAGTCACTTCAGAGCATGTCCCCTGACATAGAGATTGGCAGATGGTCTAGCATGGGTCACAGTAGGCAGTCTTGGCCAACATTGAGCAGACTGATGCACTCCTGAGCTGCAGATAGTGTAGTCTGACACTGTTTCTACACACTGTGTAGTCTGACACTGTGTTTCTGCCTCCATATTTACATGCTTAGGAAGAATGAGCAAAAAAAAAAAAGGCTTCTGTCTTTTCTTTGTTTTATAATTCAATCTGCTATATTCACCCAAGATAACCTACACAGAACCAGAACAGGGGAATAAAGCATACTGTACATTGTTTTTTAAAAGGTTTGCATGTTGCTGAACCACGTAAAAAAAATTATTATTTAAAAGAATCTGTGCACCATAATAAGAAAACTGTGAAAATGTCTTAAAAATATTCCATAACACTAACTATTTTAGTACTAATATTTGCTTTTCTGAAACTGCGGGAGTATGGGGTAGGATGTGGGGGGCACTTCTCAGGGCCATCCAATCGCTTAATGCCCTATGTAAGAGCCATGTTCAGGTTCTTTGCAGTAAGTCGGACTTGCTTCCAGTGGGTGTTGGCCTCCGCCAGGGCTGTGCTTTGTCACCAATCCTGCTTGTGATTTTCATGGATGGAATATCAAGGCACAGCCATGGAGGTGAGAGTATCCAGCTTGGTGGGCTGAGGATTGCATCGCTGCTTTTTGCAGAAGATATAGTCCTGATATTAACATCAGTCTGTAACCTGAACCAATGGATTGTCTGAGTACAGCTAAGGAAATAAGCACTAATGGCTACAATCCCCTCGGCTCCATGTTTTCTTTACCAGACCAATCAAGAAGGCAGCTTTGCATGAGAGCAAGAGCAGGACAACAGTCTTGAGCACTGTTGCAGCCAAGTGGGCATGATTAATTGGGAGGCCACAATTCCTGGGCAGCCATTACCTGCCTCCTCCTGCTTTGTGGGAAAAATCGACTATTATATTAACTCCCACAAGGTCATAGATACAGTAGCAGTGTGGGTCTCATTTTGATTCATTGCTCCAGGATTGACTCAGTAATCCACCTGCTCCATACACATACAGTATTCTGGGTGGTCATCTTGGAGCACAGTGAGAAGATGGTGAGGGATGAAGGTTAACATAAAGAACTGCCAGCGCAGCCAGTAGTGCCAATGAACCTCTCCTCAAAAACCTGTGGTTTGCCTTCCTGATACCATTACCCATAATTATAATTCCCTTAAAGTGCATCCTAAAGCATATGCTATATAAGGTTACCCCACAAGGTTTCACTGGGTTTACCCCTTTCAGGCCACTCTTTGGGAATCTGCTTGGCATTGCCACCCTCGTTTGCAAGAGAAAATTGCCATAAATACTCCCATTTGCTAGCATATGGAGCAACCCCAGGTGGAACAGTCGTGGATGTACAATTGGCCAGTGTAGCCAGTTCAAGTCCAGGGACTGCATCTTTTGTTCCCAATGAATCCTGTAAATTCCTGGCCCAGTGGCAGAAACCCCACAGATCCAACAAAGAGCTTGTTTTCACACTAGAGAGGTTTGGCAATATCTTAGGAATTAGGTATATCCATCTTATTCAACATAGTATGAACATGCTACTTGGCAAAGGCTGTACAACAAGTAATTGAGAGGAAGTGGCCAAAAATTTTAAACCATTTCAAAATAATTTGGAGTCCAATGTTGTACTGTGAGAGTCCTCATATAGTTAGAGAAAGACAGGTGCCAATCTTGACATGAGGGGATCACCATACTCACATTCAAGGGACTCACTGAGCATGTTAATTTTTTTTCATGTAAAATTAAGTCCACAACAACACAATTAGAATAAAATGGAATGGAGTATGTAATAACCAAGAAAGAGTAAGAATATTTACTCGTTTAAGTAAAGAGAGAAGACAAGCCATCATTAATTTAAGAAAGACACTCAGTCAATCCAAAAAAAATATATATATATATAAAGGGCTTTAAATGTATCCCCAAGTGCTTACACCAAACCATCAAGCACTATGATGAACTTGGCTCTGATTTCAGAAGATAAGCTTATTAAAATGACCATCCTTAGAAATCTACAGCACCTCAGGCTTGAGCCCAAATAAATGCAATGCACATAAAAGTAACAGACATATTTCAACATCCATCATTCAGAGGAGACTGCATGAGTCAGGCCTTCGTGGTTCAACTATAGCAAAGAAACAATTACTTTGGAAGAACAACAAGCTGAAGAGACTTTGTTGGGCCAGGAAACACAAGAAATGAACATTATATTGTTCCTTTGTTCTGATTTTCATATTTTACTTTTTTATTCAAACTGCCATGTCTTTGTTCAACTTTGAGAGGGTGAACTGATGTTCCTGAATGTGTTGCTCCCCCTGTGAAGCATGGAGGGGGAGGTCTGATGGTGATGGTGTGTGCTTTGCTGGTGACTATTGGTGACTTAGTCAAAATTGAGGGCATAATGATAGGGACTATAAATAATGGACGATGGAGGATTAGAAAAAGGGCAATGTGGTTCGATGAGTTCACATTTACGCAATTCCAGAGTGATGGAAGCACAAGATGAGAATCAGATGAAGTGATGCACCCATCATGCCTAGTGCCTACTGTACCAGCAGCCTGTGGGGGCAGTGTTATGATGTGGAGTTGCCTTAGTTGGTCAGGTCTAAATTCAGCAATGTTGTGTGCCCAAAAATGAGGTCAGCTGTCACCCAGGATATACTGAATGACAAGGTTTTTCCATCAATGGCCATATTCCAAGATGACAACGCCAGTATTCACCAGGCGATCAAATAGTTAAAGAGTTGTTCAGGGAGCATGAGACACATTTCACACATGGATTGACCACCTCAGGGTCTAGACCTTAATCAAATTGAGAATCATTAAAACAAGACCTTAGAGAGAAATTAATGTGACTCAGTACTGAAATAAATGTTGTGACATTGCTTAAGCTTATTAAAACAAAGCAAAATGCGATCCAACAAAATATTAGTGTGTGTCTTTTTTGCCAAGCTGTGTGTGTGTGTGTGTGTGTGTGTGTGTGTGTGTGTGTGTGTGTGTGTGTGTGTGTGTGTGTGTGTGTGTGTGTGTGCGCGTGTGTTACTGTAAGTACTGTGCAAAGGTTATAAGCAGGTGTGAAAAAATGGTTTTAAAAAATGGTGTGATTTTGCCAGCAAACCCAGAATTGCCACCAATTATTTTAGAATCAATTCCACTTGTAATCTTGGAATGTACCCCACAGATAGGATGTTCCAAACATCTTTGAGAACTAACTACAGATCATATGTGGATGTAGGCAGCCTCAAATCCTCCTGTCTCTTTATGTAATCCCAGACAGACTCGATGATATTGAGATCAGGGCTTTGTGAGAATACAACCGTCACTTCCAGAATTCCTTGCTTTTCTTAATGCTGTAGATAGTTCTTAATGCCATTTGCAGAAATGCCCTAAACTTGCAAGGAACCTCCAGGAACATGCTTCACTTCTACCACAAACATCCAGCTGTAGTGCATAGTCGAGTCGCTTAGCCTTGTTTCCATGTTGACGGTATGGTTATTGGGCTCCAGTTCTTCCATGAAGACCACTTCTGGCCAGACTTCTCTGGACAGTAGATGGGAGTACCTGGGTCCCACGGATTTCCACCAGTTCTTTGCTGATGGCACTGCATGATTTGTAAGCATGATTTGTCTTTCACCTACTACATTAAGTTTCCTTGGCTGACCACTTTGTCTACAGTCCTCAACAATGACAAAATAGCTAGGACAGCACAACTTGAAACCCCAGCCTGCTTTGAAATAATTTCTTGGAAAAGACGACCTTCTTTTCTTCTTTTTAAATTGATGGGGGGAAAAAAGCATTAAGGCATTCTCACTTTACAGCATTTTTTCACACATGCCTAACACTTTGTGTAAACAGTTAAACAATGCAAATACTTTTATACCATAAATCCTGATATAGAGAAGCAAAAAATTGGCCATGTTAGTTAGGTGACAAAAGAAAATCTTGTTCACTTAAAAAATAAAAAAAAAGACAAAGAAGCTAGCTAGCTAACTTAGTTAAGTGATTTGCATGTTCAACATAGTAGAATATCATATCTAGTTATACAGGATTAACAAACAACTTTTTTGCCATGGCTATCAAGAACAAAGTTATCATGCTTTGCTAACCTGCCAGGCTACTGCAAAGCCTGATGTAAAACATGTAAATCAACAATCAATGCATCACGTAATATCTATTTCATTAGTTAGCTTTAGAATCTAAACATAAGAGCTATCAAAACTAAGCAGTAGGCATCCAGAAGCAAACATTTTAGCAGTGACTTCAAGATATAAGTAACTTCTATACTGTAAATATAGGTTCATCAGAACACCTTTAATTACCCACATATGGCTACAGAATTGTGAGATTTAGTGGGAAAAGACTTTGGCAACATGTCACATGATGGAATGGTGAGTGACTTCACAGGCATAGCTGTTTGGATATAAGCAGCCTCAGTGCTTAATGAGCATGTGCATTCCAACCTTCTCCACACCTGTCATTAAAGTACACACATAGAGGGAATGTACTGCCCAGAAATGGAGAAATAACAGGCAATTTAGCAATGTGCGTAGAGAAAGAAGGAATTTGAGGGGAGCCGGGGTCATCCCACCTTGTGTTTTTAAGGGGATCATTCCCCATAGTCCCTTCTGTGCTTCAGGCAGATAATGAGGCAGTGGCAGCATAATGGGCCTAAAATAGTGAGAAGTAACATTAAATAACAATAATGTGGAAAAAGGGTGGTTGGAGATTAAAAATAGGGACAGTGGAGGGCTACATGTCTTACCTCTTTCTTTTTTAGTCTCTCCTTTTATCCACATCATGATGCTCACATGCTGCTAAAGTTCACAGTAAGAAATGGTGCACAACAGAACCTGAAGCATCCTAATACCCAAGTTAGATAACAATGAGATCAAATAACACTGAGATGATGATGATGAATGCTTAGAGTATGCATGACCCCAAAATTACTAACTCACTAATCCAAACAAGCCAGCTAATCCATCCAATATTCAGAGCAGCAGAAAATGTTTGAAATATGTTCATCACAGAAATACCTGAAAACCAACACTTTTCCTCTAGACTATAAAAACACCACACACACAAAAAAAAGCTTCTACTGTGTCATTTGTTCGCACATTGCAAAGTGATGAAACTGATAATGAACGTGTTGCGCAGGTGGAAACAGTGTGATTTCATGGCTCTGAAAAAGTCAAAACCTTTCCTAATTACTGGGCGTTCAGAACTCACATTGCACATTTTTGAAGTTATTCCTTGACAGATTTTGTTTCTTTTAAAAAGAACACCTGTCAAGAAAGGCACAAAGAGCTAATAAGAAGGCTTTATATTATGTGTGTATGCATTAATAGTCAAAGTTGTACGCATGGATGTGGGAGAGAAGGATGGCTTGGTGTTGTTTTGAGGTGGAAGACTTGATGGCTGGTAGGGACAGCAAAGAGAAAGGGAAACAGTGTAATTACTTTCCATGTGGATGGGAGCCAGCTGGGGACCCCTTCAACACCACAGGCTAATTTATGGTGGTGCATACAGTATCTCTCTCAGGTTTCTCACTCGTCCTCTTGCCTCTGTTTTTCTACTAGCTTAAACGATTTTTGCTGTACTCAATACATACTCATTTCTTGCTTTGAGACAAAGTCATTTGCGATATTCTGCAGTATGTTAATAGAACAGATGATAAAGGAAGTCGTATTATCTTCACAGCTTTATTTTACACATGTGAAGCTACACACACTTTTAGATCAGAGAACAGCTGGCTTTTCACATCTCCTTTCACCGTCAAATCATTTCCACATTCTACTGTAATGTGATTATTCCAAAATGAAAATATGCATCGTTTATGTATTGCATAATCTCTAACACGCATGTTTCAAACCACTGGTGGATGTATCCTTGGGTGAGTCTCCCTGTTACCTCACTAAACCAAGACAAACAGCAGATTTTACATGAAGGTTTGGTGACACTGTCTTTGGGGAAGAGAGGTGAGCCCTCCTCTTACACTGTCTACTTCTTTTTGTCCTTCCTTCCTTTTCTTCATCTCTGACATAAAGTTGCTAAATTGGTCAGTATCAGACATTTGACGCCAGTGATGGAAAATCACACCCAATAATAGCTTGACCCCTACAGCTTCTTCAAACTAGAGTTGCTATTTCTATTTGGCTTCTTTTGAACACTTGGTGGGAGAAAATACTCAGTTCTGAGAATGAGATTGAAATGCATTTTTTTTTCAAATAAAATCTGTCTTATAAGGATTATCAAGTCAAATTAATGTGAATATGATAGAATCTACATATCATACGTTAGGAAGCAGCCAGGTGAACTATTACAAGCTAGTGTTAAGACACTCAAAGTGGTGTGGAAAAAGTTTGAAACCTTGCAACACAATATATACAGTGCATCTCAAAAAATAAGAATTTCCTGAAGACAATTGTGGCTCTTGATGCACTGACCCCAGCCTTACTCCAATACTTGTGAAGCTCTCCCAACTTTTCTTGACAATCTCTTTAATGCTGCGGTCATCCCTGTTGCCTGTGCCCTTCCAATCAACTTTCCATTAATATGCTTCAATATAGCCAGCCCTTTCAGCGATGAACTTCTGTGGCTCAACCTCCTTGTGGAAGGAGATTGTGATTAGATTCCCATGATTGTGGTTGTGTGTACTGAACTAGACTGAGATATATGCGGTATTTTTTACTGTATGAATAGTCTCAATATGAAACATTTAAATTTTTGGAGTTGGTAGATTCTTCAGGGCATCACGAGTGGCAGCCCATTTGTCTGTATGTCATTTCTCACTACATTTCTTTAGACAGCTTTTGTTTGTTTGTTTTTATTTATTTCTAAACTTTTAATAGTCTGCATGTGGAGTGGAATTCACTTGGATATATGGATATGAAATTCACTTCTGTGCAGTTCAGATACTATCTTTTCATTTATTCAAGAGAAGAACATCTTGCTCTTAGACAAAATGTTGCCACTATGTTCCTTGTACTGGAGGAATTAAGGCACAGGAATCGTGGCTGCAAAGCTAACACATTCAGAAAACGGTGTCCTGAGGCTGAGATTTTTAAGGACTGTTTTGAAAGTACTGATTGGAATGTGTTGCAAGAGCCTCATAATGGTGTCATTCATGGGATCACACACTCCATGACAGACTACTTTAACTGCGTGGACATCATTGTGCTTGTTAGAACTGTGCATAGTTTCCCTAATAACAAACTTTGAATTAACAGTCAAACATCTACTTGAAAAAGAAGTTGTTTAAGGATGGTGACAAGGCTAAGCTCAAGCACATTAAGAGAGAATTTAGGTTCAGTCTAAAGCAGGCCAAGAAGAAATTCACAAGGACGTTGCAGGAAAACAACATGAGGAAGGTCTGGGAGAGTATAAAAACTATCACAAGCTATAAGAAAAGGATGGCAGTGTTATGGATGGGTTTGTGGTGAGGGCAGTAGGTTTAACTGCCTCTACCCTTCACCTATTATTATTACCTTTTCTGTTATCATGTCCCCTCATCCTTCAACTACTGCCAATCTCCATGATATTTCAGCAAAATAAATAATAATAATAACCTCCACTTCCCCCTACCATCGCCGTACCACAGGTCAGAAGGGAACTGAGGAGACTCCACCCCGACCAGGCTGTTGGCCTAGATAGGATAAAGGCAAGAATGTCTACAGCCTGTAAAAAAAAATAACTAAGCTAAACCCTTTGGTATATTTTCAACCTGAGTTTGGAACTTGGGAAAGTACCTAAAAACATCATGGCTCAGTTTCAAATGGGAGCAGGTTGAGCAGCACATTCGTTAGGTTGTTGTTAGGAGCGCCTTCTTACTACATGAATCTGAATAGCACATGAGCACTTGTCCTATTCTATGGGAGCCAGAATTATTGTTGGTTGGTAGATACTCAATTTATAACGTTTTTTCCTGGATATTTGATTGATATTCTGTCTCTATCTTTTTTAAATTATAGCCCCTTTATTTCTTTCTACAGGTGATCAAATCCCATTATATGTTAACACAAACCTGGTTGCTCTAGACCAGCAAAAGTCTGCTTTTACAGAGGTCTGCACACCTACTGATGAAGAACTTAGAGCTGGCACAGTATACTAGAAGGAGCAATTGGTTACCTGTCTGAAACCCTGAAGTTGAGGTGCCCGGTCGTAAGCTTGGCCCTGCGCTTTTTGCATATGCCCTTGCATTATAGGAAGTGTGCAGCTCATTTTGTTACATACAAGCAAAATGGACAACGTTGTTCTTCTCAGGCCTTTTTAGCCACTTCCAGCAGGCCAAATAGCAGTTCAAATGGTGTAAACCCAGTGGAGGCTTGAGGCATTTCCAGGGTGGTGAAGAGAACATATGGGTGTGCTTATAAGGCCTTTGCTGCTGGAGAATGAGAAGCTGAATAGGTGATTGAAGATGGGTGACGATGTATTCTCAATAGCATTAGAATTCCTGGAAATGAGAAGTCTGACTCTGGAAGAGAGGACAAAAGAGACAACCATGAGTTTAGAGCAAGCTACTGCCCTTTATGGGCAACTAATGACAGCTGGACAGTTGATAATAACGAATCTGATATTAGGTAGTCAACAAAAACATGTTAAATAACCCTGAAAATATTTTAGATTTTCAATTCTAAAAATAAAGTAACCACCTTAGTAAATTTCATGATGTAGTCACCTGGAATGGTGTTACAACCCCCCTCAATGTTACAAATGCTACAAAGACAGTCTGTGCATATATACAGTATGCATGCAATGTGGCAAAAGTTTTGTAACATAATACTTAATGTTTGGACCACTAAATCAAGTACAGTGGATCCTCGGATTGCGAGTAACGTGGTTTACGAGTGTTCCGCAAACCGAGCAAAGATTTTAAATAATTTTTTATTCGGAAACCGAGCAAGTATTAGTTTACGAGCGCCGAGTATCATGCTTCACACATGCGACTCTTATTTTGACACCGAGCGTCACTCTCTCACCTTAATCCCCCCATCCCCCCACGGCTTCGCAAACACAGAAACTCTGCTCGTGCGTGCGCAATTTGACACTGAAACACACACACACGCACAGACTCTCTCTCCCGTTTTCACCCCTCCCGACTTCACAAAGACACAGAAACTCTGCTCTGTCGCGATTCTTTTCAAAGGTGAGGCGCTGGTTCATTTTTTTTTTTTTTTTACTTTACAGCAGTGATTCCCTTAGTATGCGCTCACGCCTGGTCAGAGAGATTTAATTTTTTTTCCTGTTAAAACGGTGTTTCCGTGTTTGTGTGTGTGTCCGTTTGTTGTGAAACTTAAGTGATTCCTTTAGTATGCGCTCGTGCCAGTCTCGCTTTTTTTCCGTTAAACCGGTGTTTCCGCTGTGTTTATGCGCTTGTTGTAAAACTTAAAGTGTGTCTGTTAATATACGCTCATGTCAGTCTCAGAGAGATTTCTTTTTTTCCTGTTAAAACAGTGTTTCCGTTGTGTGTGTGCGCGCGTGCGTGTGTTTGTTGTGAAACTGTTGTGAAAAAGCGAGGTGGGGAGAGGGAGGAGGAATGTTACTGTGTAAAACGAGGCGAGGGAAGGGGCTAATTCCACACACACACACACACACACACATGGCGCGTGCGCGCACCAATGGAAACACTTATCTGTCACAATTTATTTGTACTTTTTTTTAAAGGTAAAGTGCAGATTAATTTGTTTTATTTTCATTTTATAGATTGTATTAATTATTTTTATGTATTTATTTTTGGGGGCTGTGGAACGAATAATTTGAGTTTTCATTATTTCTTATGGGAAATGATGATTTGGTTTAAGAGTGTTTTGGAATACGAGCCCACTTCCGGAATGAATTATGCTCGTAATCCAAGGTTCCACTGTACATATAAGCGAAAGTGTAGATATTGGGAGAAGTAGATCAAATAATTGGGTAACTCATAGGACACGTTATGGCAGTGCCTGTTACTGTGGAAGGCATCCTCAGTGTGAGGAGGTTACAGACCCCTCACTGACTCTCTACCCACCACTGACAGCTCAATAACAGTCCAGAGGGACTGAGAGACTGCTTTGCTACACTTCAGCTGACTGAACACAAATACACACCCTTACACACACATATACAGAGAGAGAGAGCAGTCTCAGGTTGTTGTTTTTCTCCTGTGCTACCTCATGCTATTTTTCTCTTCCCCGCAGAATCGATTTGTCCTAAGCACATCTGTTTCAAGCACCTATTCTTGTCAAGGGACACATAGTGAACATCCTTTAATTACTTGCCATTCATTTTGTAAAGACCTCACCAGGCTTCTATCCCTTTGCTCTTATTCATCTTGTGGAGCAAAAAGGATATAGGAGAAATATAGTGAAACCTTGGTTTTACTGAAGTTTCTCTTTACCTCCATAAACACATGTTGTGGTTTATGGTATCTGAAGAAATGAAAAGGAGATTGTTGAATTTTCAGTCCTATAACCATGCTATTAGAGTGGTAAAACATGTAATGTGCAATAAGGTTGTAATAAAGTAAAGAGAGAGGGAACAGGGTAAAGACTTCAAAAAAGTGGTTCACAGCAGGTGAGAATTTGTGGGATGAGTTAATGTCCAGCTGTGCCTCTTTCAAAAAAGGTCAGTCAAATAAATTAATCTTGCAGCCTCAATTTCAGTCATTCAGCTGCACAGTTACTATGCTTGCCCTTTAGCATCCTAACACACACCATTACAGAAAGGGGAAAAAACGATGAAGTATCGAGATATAACTCTAGAGAAATCATGGAAATAATTGATCAAATTTGTAATGAATTCCAGTCGGCCTGTCCTCACTCATGCCAAATGTGTGAAGCAAGATTTGGCAACATGGATGCATTATCAACCGTCCTTGCAGCTTCTCAACTTTATCTGTGTGAATTTTGAAGGTAATGAATGTGATGGAACGAAAGCCAGTGGGAGTGAAATTCGAGCCTGTGGAGCCAGAGAAAAATGAGAAAATCTTTAACAAACAAGGAGACTGATACCAAAGTGAACGAACAAGGAAGGGAGGGGAGGTAGGAGAGTGCGAACAGATCAAAGAGAGGGATGTGGAAGGAATGGAAAGATTAGATGAAAAGAGGTGCTCTCAGCTCTGAGGTAACAAAGCAAAAGATACAGAACATGGGGGGGGGGGGGGGTAAAACTGAAAGGGCAGTGATGTTCCTTAAGAAGTCACAGGTCACTTCTGGGTTTCAACCTAATAATAAAGCATGCTTTTTACTGAAGACAAGTCTGAAAGCAGAAAGACTCGCAAACAAGAAGCAGCTGAAGATAGCTACAGTAAAGGCCTGGCAAAGTATCTAAATGGAGGAAACTCTGCATTTGGTCATGTCCATGGTTTCCAGACTTCAGGGAGTCACTGGCTGCGAATGATTTTCATCCAAGTATTAATGTGTAGCATGTTTATAATTACGTTAATTTGTTGCAGTGTTTTTTAGCTACCCAGTAGTTCTGTTATCCTGGGCATTGTTTGTGCTCGTGTCACAGCCAAATATTATGGCCGGTACTACAAGTCAGAGACGTGTCACAGTCATTTCTCACTGAAAGTAACTGTAGGCAACATCATAATCAACTTTTGTATCATGCTGTGGGCTTGTCACAGGTAATTGACAGCTTTTGTGTCATACAAATGATGATGCTGTCTACTGCCCACCAACACAAACACTGCCCATGCATATGGATAGCGCTGTCCTCCGAGTGTGTTACGCCGGCCCTAACGGTGCGCGAGCGAGCAGTTCGAAAAGATGCGGTCGGCTGGCGTCACGTGGTTTGGAGGAAACACGTGATAGTCTTCGGCCCTCCCGGCTGAGTGGTAGTAGTAGCCTTAATGTGGGAGCCCCCTAGTGACGGGGAGGAATTGGACACGACTAAATTAGGGAGAAGATCGGGGAAAAATCCAAAAAAAAACTTTTTTTTTTAAATATATGGCACAAACCATCAACATTTATTACATGTGCAATAGTGGTTAGCACTGTGGCCTTGTGACCTCCAGGGACGGGGCTCGATTTCCGCCTTCATTTTGTGCATCGTGTTTGTGTGTTCTCCCCATACTTGGTGGGTTTATATATACAACCCAGATCATGTTTTATATTTTAGATTGTAACTATGTTTAGCTTGGATGACAGCTTGGCACATTCATGGCATTCTCTCATCAGATTCATGAGATAGACAACTGGAATGGTTTTCATTTCAAACGTGTGACTTGGCAAGGCCAAAACCATCAAACGCATTGATGAAACTGGCTCTCATAAGGACTGTCCCATAAAAGAAACACCAATCACTACCAATGCTATGGAGTATAAATGTATTACAATGACCAGCTTCAGAAATGACCAGGATTCACAGCACCTCAAATTAAAGTCCACATAAATGCTTCTTGGAGTTCAAGCAGCAGACATATTTCAACATCCACTGTTCAGAGGAGTCTGCATGATTCAGGCTTTCATGGTCAAATTACAGGAAAGAAACCATTACTTTGGTGGAACCACAAGTAGAATAGACTGGATTAGGCCTGGAAACACAAGGAATGGACATTTATATCAGTGAAAGACTGTCCTTTGGTCTAATAAGTCCAAAGTTGAGATTTTTGGTGCCTTTGTTAGACATAGGAAAGGTACTGAACAGACTGTTACTGAATGTGTGGTTCCACTGTCACGCGTGGGGAAGAAGGTGTGATGGTGTGAGTTTGCTTTGCTGGTGTCACTGTACGTGTCATCAACATTGAGGACACACTTAATCTGCATGGCTACCATCACATTTTGTACTGACATGCCATCCCACCTGGTGAGACCATCTTTTGTTTTCCAACAGGACACAAGCAGGGCACAGACTTGGGACCAGCACTGCATCAATTGGCTAGGGTTTGGGCGTTGGCTGGAGAATCGAACCCGGGTCTTCCACATGGCAGGGGAAATACCTACCAGTTTGGACACACCTTCTAATTCAATGTTTTTTTCTGTATTTGTGTTGCTTTTAACAATATATATATATATATTAATTCAGAAGACATTTGAATTATGACAGAGCATATATGGGATTATGTAGGCAATAAAAAGTGTTAAATAACCCAGAATATGGTCTATATTTTCAGTTCTTCAAAGTTGCTACCTTTTGTTTTGATGACATTCTCTCAGTCAGTCTCATAATGTAGTCACATAACGTAGTCACTCCAACAATTTTGAAAGAGTTCCCAGTGGTGTTGGGTATTGTTGGCTACCTTTCCTTCACTTTCAGTTGCAACTCGTCCCAAATCATCTCAATTGAATTTACAATGCCTTGCAAAAGTATTCACCCCCTTGGCATTTTTCATGTTTTGTTACATTATATCCTGTAAAAATATCTGAATTTTATGTGATGAATCTGCACAAAATAGTCTAAGATGTTGGACTGATATAATAATATATATAATTATATACAATTAGTGGTCACTTCAGAAGTCACGCAATTATTGAAATGAAGTCCACCTCTGTGCATTCTAAGTGTCACATGATCTGTCAGTATAAACACCCCTTTTCTGAAAATCCCAGAGGCTGCAACACCACTAAGCAAGAGGTATCAGACCAAAGAAGTCTCTGAACAAGTCAGGGACAAAGTTGTTGAGACGTACAAGTCAGGGTTGGGTTATAAAAAAAATATCCAAATGTTTGATGATCCCCCGGAGCACCATCAAATCCATCATCTTCAAATGTATTTTTTGTTTGCTTCACAATAAAAAAAATCACATCTTCAAAGTTGTAAGCATGTTCTGTAAATGAAATGATAGAAACCTTCAAACAATCCATTTTATTTCCAAGTTGTGAGGCAACAAAACATGACAAATGCCGGGGGGGGGGGGTCAATACTATTAGTATATCAAGTATATATGCAGTCAGTTTTTTATAAAAAATGTACTCCATACTGACAGATTGCTACCTGTTATGGTAATTACCTGTTGCCTTCCTAACACATGCTATTACAGTAGCTGCAAACAAACCCTTACTGCCACTTAATTGTTGTTGTTGTTGTTGTTGGCCTTTTGGCTGCTCCCATTGAGGAGTCGCCACAGCGGACCATTCAGTCAGCACACACAAGCTTGGAAGCTTGGCACAGGTATTATGCCGGATGCCCTACCTGACGCAACCCTACCATTTTATCCGGCTTGGGACCACTTTATGCAGATTACTAATCTGTCAGATATACAAATTTCTAGAAGTGCTTTTATACCTTTGACAGCACAGAATATCAGTACTTCTTCCACAGGTAACATCAGTGGTAAAAACATTTCTACACACATTTTTGCATATTCCCTTGCCATATCTAGTAATTAAATGAATCACTTTAAACATATTATTTAGCAATTACTATGCATATACCCACAATGAAAATAAACAGCAAATCTATGTAAGGAGAGTGAAGAATATAAATAAAGACCCAAAAGAGAGTCCTACTGGGTCTAATGTATCCAAGTTGTTTTAATGTATAAGCTCATCCACACAGTTACATACCAAAACACACACACACACATATATTTGTTTTAGTATCCTTGTGAGGATATTGACATGACTGTCAATGTAGCTAATGCCTACACCTACACATAATCCTAACCTTAACCTCAGTAACCAAAATAAAACATTTAGGCTCACTTAATTTTTTATAGACGCTGTAGTTTTGTGAGGGAGAAACAGTTTTCCTTGTGGGGACCAGTCAAATATCCTCACAAGGTCAAAACTGTCAGAGCTATCCTTGTATAAATATACCAATATACTGTATAAAATCACACCCACACAGATAAGCATGCACGCATACACTGCACACACAATTATTAAAGATACACCTTTATTTGTGTAAATGGAAATGTGTTTGTGGCAAACCTACAGGGAAAGCTATAAGGTTCACGCTTTCCTTGAAGTCAATAAAGTATGTTGGCTGCATTTTCAAACATGTTCATTAATAGTTAATGAGTAGTCAATAAACAGTCAATCGAGTTAAAATTACCTATCGTCTGCATGTGTAATTCATCCCCACTAAAGCTAGCACACCTATATTAAATGGATCTCCGAATATGTTCCTGTTATATATATAAGATATATTCTGTGCGGCGAGAGTGGTCTATTTGCTGATAGGGGAACTTTACCCTCCCTGTTCCTCATTCCCAATAGCCTCTTTCCACATTCAGTGCTTCTTGGCCACCATGTTGAGGAGTTAAATGTCATGAATTCTTAATGCTTAATGAGCCCATCAGCCCCTAAGTAAAAGTGCTCTGTAATGCTGGTGCTAATTGGCTTCAGTGGCTGTTCTTTCCTGCTGTGGTGGACTAGTAAAAAAAGGGTGGCGAGAGGGATCTGTAAGGCTTTGGGTAGAAGGGAAGTGAGAGTATTTATTTTGGGGATAAGGGCAAGCGGGTCAGTGTTAGAGCATCGGAATGGTGCGGACTGACTGTGTACAGCAGGGCAGAGTGCTTTTCCTAACCACACATTTTTATTTTTTCAATCCGCCAGAGCACGCAGACAGTGCTGTTGTCATGTTATTCCTTTCACGACGTATTTCAATGATAGCATCTTTCTCTTCTGATACAGAATGAATAAAATTAGAAGGTGTCACAATTTTCTTCTGATATACCCCACCTCCCCCCTTAAGCTTTAATGTCAGCCACTGTGTGACTGATGGTGTGACATTAGACATGACACATATTGAGCTGTAGTAGTTTTTTTGACGTTAATTTGCAACATTGTCTCTTTCACTGTCACCTGGCAGCTCTTCAAGATGTGTCGCCCCAGAACAGCCTTGCCTTTGGTGTCTACGATAGGATACGCCGCTGAGCACAAGTAGTTAAACCCACTGAGGTGGCAAGAGAGAACAATGGAGAAAAAGTGAGGGTTGAATTGAGGGGAAGCGTGACACATTGGACGTGTTAGCGGTGGACCATATTTGTACATTATCGTCGCTTTCCCTGCTTGATCGGCTGCCTCCTATAAGCGGTCTTCGACGTGAGGACCACTACTGCCTCTTCCCTCCCTTTGTCATCTGTTTCCTTCTAACCACTGCAATTGGCAGAGAAGGCACTAAAGCACAATCTACCTTTCTTCTCCTCCTCTATCCCTCCACCTCCCGAGGCTGTGTGCCAGTCCCCACACTGCCACCAATTAGGGAGCGGTGCTGCATTCAGGCCTAAATCTGCTCCTAAGCCCGAAAAGCATGTCTGCTGATTCAGCCCCTGCAGAGCTGTGCCATTCTGGGGAAATGGGTGGATGCTTAGTTCCTTAAAGATAGTAACTGCTGCTTTTCCTACTGTCTACCCTCATGTCCATAAGTGTAGTATGTCTTAAATCAAGACATCTCCAAGAATGAATAATGGCACTATAAGTAAATATTATTCTCTCTGTTTTCTAGAAATTAATGTACAGTCCCAATTCAGCTGGATATTGTAGAGCAACCTGAAACTAAATCCACCAGCTATAATTATGTTTTAAATCTTAAATGATAGAAAGCGATCAGGAAGTGGAGTCTTGCTGTGACTAAGTGCCTGTTCCTGCTCGTGCCTTTTGTCCTATGACATGGTGCTACTTCTTTTTTTGTAAAGCAGGTGGCATCATTGCTAAATTAATGTTTTATTAGACTGTTTGGCCTTAAGCAATGGGCTGCGATTTTAGTAGCAAACTAGAGGATGGAGGCTGTTTAACAGATGCATGTAAGGTGTCTTTCTGGGAGCAGAGTGGTGGCTCATTACTGAGCTCTTTGTCTAAATGTCACAGCAAGATTCAGCAGAAACTCATCAGCCTATATTGATTTCTCAGCTCCCATCTTTTGGCATACTGGGGTTTAGGACTATGTGTGTTAGAACAGAAAAGTACAGACAAACAGGGAAGAAGGAGGGTGGAGGTGGAGTATAACGGAATTAATTTGTTAGAAAGATTTTCCAGTTTCAGACAAAAAAAACAGTCTGTAAGAAATGAAATGACTGGATTTTAGGTTATGAGAGGAAGTAAGACTAGAGAGAAGCAACAACGTTGAGGGTTTAAAATGACGCTGCTGTTACCCTGACCTCTGTTCCGGGCTTCCTGCATTGTTCCCACATTACTATTGTAAAGCATGACGCACATGCTGTTGACCTTGGCTCATACCAAGGATTCTTTTACATACACATTTTATTTTCACACTGATTCTGTTCATCTCTGAATGGATGTAATTATGAAATTCTCGCACATCCATCTGCTCCAGCACTAATTCAAATATCTCTTCGAAATATCAAATATTATTTTCACATGCAATACTTCCGTTACATTCATTTCCTTTACATACCCGTAAAATCATGTGCACTAAAAATGTTCTTGGCCGACCCCTCACTTCTCACAGGAACTCACTTAAAAGAACAGATTAGTTCTTTTCACTGAATCTTGTCAAAGAGACTGCATCATCCTAATAAAACTGAACATTTCAAGGGACACAATAGCCATAAGACAAAAAATTGCAAATTGACCATAGCTAATAAGCTGCCAACTATAGAAAGGTCTTAGGAAATACGGATAATGGGTGAAGTGACATCGACAAAAGCTAAAAGTTAATGGAAATGTTCGAAGGAAAGGCAGATAGAGTACATAAGAACACAAGAAGTGATATATTTTGAGCCTTTTTTTTTTTTGTTACATAAGCATTCATTTTTACAGTGTAAGGAATAGCAATATGAGCTACATTATCCCTCAGATTAGAGAGACAAGTACTTGGCTTTATTTGTCCAACTTTTTGGAGGTACTATGGCTATTCATAGTATGAAAGCTGGTTAAATATTTCACCAGGCGTGACAGGGACACCGGTCTCCTGTCCAGTATTTGAGCGTTAATCTATGACTTCATCACGCTTCGTTTTTACCCATTAAAAGCCTTTGTGGACGACGCTCTGATGGACCTTCCAAGTCGGCACATTCTGGCTGGGATGCATGCTATGATCCCGCGTCCATCCTACGAGCCAGAAACCAGAGGAAAGGCCCAATTTGTCTCCCTAATCTTACATGGAATAACATTTGCATTCAGCCAGCTGTCTGTAATAAAAGCTGGCAGTTATGAGGCCTACTCCGATGCATTACCATTAATCACAATTAAACAGAGCTTAGTGCTTGTCACATGAATATTTACAGTGTGGCCAGGGCCATATCACACTATAAATTCATAAATCATCCAGCCAGATTATGGAATTTATGGATGTTTTATTATTCATGATCTTCCTTTTATGTGGTGTTATATTTATTCCCCTTTCCACGGGATGGTGCGCCAAGTTGGGACTTAGTGGGCTGTCCATCACTTGAGTCTCTCCCTCTCTCTCTCACACACACACACACACACACACACACACACACACACAGGTGAAAACACATAGGAAAAGATACATTAGACACACTTTTCTGCGACAATTCTTTGCATTCTCATTAACGTTATGCATGTTACATCTGTGCAGAAACAATCCATTTCCTCGTCTGTGAATGTGTGTGATCTTTTCATCAGGTACTGTCTAATGATAATCCTGTGGCTCATTTAAATCTGAGCTGTTAGCTCTTTTCACATTGCACTTCTTGGGTTTTTATTATTTTGCTTGTTTTCCCCTCTGTGTTATTTAATTTTATTTTCAGTACTCTGGAGTCATTTAATTACTGACATTATTATTGCTGTTGTTTCTGTTATTGGGGTTATTAGTAACAGTAGTTATAAGCCATAACCTATGCAGATGTGATTTTATAGTGCTAAAGGGAGCACAACGCAAACAATGTAATGAATGTTTAATAAATAAATAAATCTTGGTCTCTGTGCTTTTCACTGTATGGTCACTATACAGTATGTGCCGGCGAAGACACTTTTTCTTTCTTGAACTGTTCATCACAACATCTCCTCCCTGTAAACTTTAATAAAGACTGTATTCCCCTGTTCTGTACGTCTGGACTTCTAATAATGAAACATATTGATCTGAGAATTACATTTTGCTCAATACCCAGTGAGACTGGACACAAGGGAAGGCAGAGAAGAAAGAGTGATGCTGTGTCTGAATTCATTCCCTATTGACCATGTAGCACACTATTTGGGGTGCAGCCATTTTGTAGTGTGGTCTGAATTCTCAGTGGAGAATTATTTTCCTGCAGAGTGCACTATTTTATAATCCATAGTGCAGCGTAAATCCTACACACACTAATTCAATCATACTTGTCTGGATGGATTCTGAAGTGGCCAACTGTTTATATGAATGTAAAAAAGATATATACAACTGTTTAATGACACCAGTGCTGGAAGGTACATGGCAATAGTGCATTTAATACATAAAATTTTGTGTCATACGTCTGTTCTCAGGTGGTTTTAGGTTACTAGGTTAAAATTCCAATTTAATGCTGGGTCAACATCATATTTTTCTCAGTGCTTACTAGACATTCTTGTCAGAATTCAGTCTGGTGTGTCCATTTCTGCTGTCACATCTAGTGCACTAAATTCAACTGTGTATACAGTAAATAGTGAATAAGTAAGGCCGAGATTTCGTACACAGCAAGAGCACCATCTAGTGATTCAGTGAAGAAAAACGCTCACTCGCTCATCATCTATACCACTTAATCCTGTATTCAGTGTCACAGGGGGAGCCTGGAGCCTATCCCAGGAGACTTATGGGCACGAGGTGGGGTACACCCACACACCAGGGTGCCAGTCCATCACAGGGCACACACGCACGCAGCCTCAATACAGGCAATTTGGGAATGCTAATTAGCCTAATCTGTATGTCTTTGGACTGTGGGAGGAAACCCACCAAGTACATGCAAACTCCATGCACACAGAGATGGTAATCGAGCCTGGCCGGGAATCGAACTCGGACCCTGGAGGTGCAAGGTGACAGTGCTAACCGCTACACCACCATGTCGCCTGAAGAAAAACAAACATTTTCAAATAGAGACAACAACCATGAGATTTTTAGGTAAAGTTTGAGGTTATTATAGTGTCCATATGCGTGTCTAGAGGAATTTATTGAAAGAGAAATGTATATGAGACAAGCTCACTGTAGTGTTAAAGGATCAGAAAAACTATGACTGCATATGGGTTCTTGTGAGGCTCTATCATTTTTATACACTAGCATATAACTTTGGGTTTGGACAAATTTGTGTGAATAATATATGCCTTGGTTGTTTTTTTGTTGGCTTCACAGCTTTACAAATGTCATGGCCTTCATTCGCAGATTCCACTGGCAATGCCAAGCATACATTCTTTTCATAGTTCCTTTATAGTATCTTAAAGGTCCCATTCCCATATTGTACTATTTTTAAAAAGGTAACACAGGACTTAAAGAGTACCTCTAAATAGAAGGTATTTTTCATGCCTCAAAATTTTGTTATTTCACTTCTCTTCTAGGTGGCATGGTGGCTGAGTGGTTAGCACCGTCGCCTTGCACCTCCAGGGTCCAGGCACGATTCCCACCTGGAGTTTGCGTGTTCTCCCAGTGCTTGGTGGGTTTCCTCCCACAGCCCAAAGACATAGACTTACTCACTCTCACTCACTCATCGTCTATACCGCTTTATCCTGTATTCAGGGTCACGGGGGGCCTGGAGCCTATCCCAGAAGCCTTAGGGGATGAGGCAGGGTACACGCATATACACTCATCCACACTACGGGCAATTTGAGAACGCCAATCAGCCTAATCTGCATGTCTTTGGACGGAAACCGGAGCACCCACCAGGAAACCCACCAAGCACAGGGAGAACATGCAAACTCCATGCACACAGAGACAGGACTCGAACCTGGCCGGGAATCAAACCCGGACCCTGGAGGTGTAAGGCGACAGTGCTAACCACTACACCACCGTGCCACACCCATGCCCTATGTTTCCTGGGATAGGTTCCATACCACCCATGACTCTGTATACAGGATGAGACAAGACGCTTCTCTTCTTAATGTGCTGTTTCATTGTGAATGTAAATAAACTACTGCAAATTCACTCCCCACCAGAGAACAGCAGAACTGTGCAGACCTGGGTGAAGCAACAAGTAGGAGAGGAACTCCCTTAAGTTTTAAGTTTTCTCATGGTTGTAATTGTTAGGACTCATACAGTATGTTAAAATTTTTCCCCGATTTCGGTTTCCAGTATTCATTGCACCTCACCTGTCACTGTCACATGATGTCAGTGGTATTCACCTTAGCATCTTTTATTAATTTGTTAGGTTTACTGATGGGTAAAAGGAACATATTGAAATCATTCTAAGATGGACTGGGAAGCTGTAGGGACGCTGGAACAGGAAACATGGCAAGCACATCACACACCACACTACTGCCAAATATATTAACAAATTCACAGGCTGGAAAAGCTGCAGACAAACTGAGAAGTGACCAACTATGAACATCCAATAACACCAACTGACAAAGGCACAATCAACATGGTGCTGGCTCACAGAATTTTGGGACACACTTTAGTAACCATTATATAGTAACCAACATCCTTCAGTACATTCAGGTAGTCTTCAGGTAGTCGTTTGACCTCATTTTATTTCGACATTATTTTTGTTGAGTCTAGAATTGAGCAAGTGAAATAACATAATATCATAGAATGCCTCTAGAGACTTCAGTCAGCACTATAGATGATGGGTGAATCACTTCATACTGTATGTGTCCCTTCTGACCCTGACTCATCCATTGCTCTAGAACAGGGACAATCTGGACTCACATGCCCACATGTCTTTTTCATATTGCTCCAAAACCTTTTTTTCTAAATAGCTTCACTAACAAGTGGTTCTCTAATGGTACCACAGCTGTTCACATTGCATTGTGTTTATGGAAATGCTCTTACTTTCAATATTAAACATACTGTAGCTGTGATGTCTAGTGTCATTTTTTTTTTTATGATGCAGCCTCACCAGGTCTTTGCACGATCACCATTCATGTTTTTTACAACCACATTTCTTGCACAGAGTTCACAGTTTAACTGTACCCTTTAATGTCTTGGAGGTTTCTTAATAAATTTCTAGTCATTTAAAAAATCATTAGTTGTTTTCATTGCTTGATGCAGGTCAATTGGCAAGACAGTGACCGGCTCTGTTTAATGACAACAAGAATTTTATGGCAAACATATTGCAATGTTAATCATGCTTAAATTAACAGTAGAAAACATTGCCCCTTCAATAGTAAGAAAATATTATATTATTTTCTGAGACATTACTGATGTCCCCTTACCCCCCAGACCCCCCCCCCCCTTTACCCAAGGACAATATTAAATTCACCCACTAACTGAACATACCTTATCCGGCATGAGATAAAACTATTATTTTAAGTTGAGATCACTTTTCCAAAAGCACAGGACATAATGTGTGGTGTTACACTGTCACAATCCATCCTTTTGGTACAGGAAGGTTCCTCAATACGTTCCAGCAGGTGGCAGTATGTTTTATGTTTATCTTTCTGTCGTTTGCCAGCCACAAAAAAAAGAAAAGACATCAAGTAGTAGGCACTGCAAAAGATTATTACCCAAACCCAATGAAAAGTAGTGCATGTCAGCACTATGAAGTGGACAGAGAACCTCAAGCAATTAGATACATTATAAAACTCAGGGTTAAATGTACCTGAAGCTAATCTTTCAGAAATACAGGCTACCTGAACATGAAGCAAGTTTAAAGGTCCTATGTAAAAGGATCTGACAGTCAAATCTGGCCGAATCTTACAGTGGCCTGTGTATCCCTGACAGAGCTTCAAGGATATTTAACTGCGTGTTTTCTAACATATTCAATCCTGGAATTCTGTCCAGAGTACTAATATACACTTTTTTGTGGCTGGCGAACAGAGTAAAGGTACTTTAATGCCACCTACTGGAATGGTGTGGATCTGATCTAAACTAATCTAACCCTGTACCGTACTTGCTCTATTTCTAATAACACATCTAGTCTGCTTTATGAATCGCAATAGAAGCTAGCGATGAGCTGAAGTCAGAGCATATCATTGCTCTTAATGGTCTCATTTCTTCAACCCAGGTTAGCTTCAATTTTAAACTCTGGCACAGTGAATGCTATTGCTAGTTTATTGTTTGCACTCTTTGAGGAATCTCAAAAGAAATGGAAAAATGTGAAATAGAAAAATGTGAGAGTCGTCCTTGGAGTCATTCTAACTGCTCCTGCACACAGTCTTAAAGCCTGCTGCTGAATGTGATCTATTTTTTTAAGTAATGTACTGGCAGCTGACCCAAACACTACACACCCTTAATCGTACACTGACCTGATCAATCCAGTATAGGTAGTCTTTAGTGCAGACTTCTCTGCTCCCCATTCCTTCCCAACTAGGCATCTCTTAATCATTTGGATTCATACACTCACTCACTCATCATCTATACCGCTTAATCCTGTATTCAGGGTCATGGGGGCCTGGAGCCTATCCCAGGAGACTTAGGGCACAGGGCAGGGTACACTTTCTTTTGATTGTGTAAAACTTCTTTGCGACAATGACAACTGTTAAAAGCGCTATACAAATAAAATTGAATTGAATTGAATTAATCTTTAGAACCTTCTTGCATTTGTCACTGATTTCTGAACCTTTATCCCATGTGATTTTCCCATCAAACCATAATGTTAAGTATTCAACTCTATCTATTTTAAAATGACTATTAACTCTTTTCCTTGTGTAATAACACTGTTTTGTTTTGTTTTTTTCATTGAGAATCTGAAATCCCATTTAAATGAAAACTCTGTAACTGCTCCAACAACTTTTGTACCTTCTTTACAATAAATTTATATTGTTGCCTCTTTTCCAAATTGGTCCATCGTTTGAACACAAAGATACTCCTACCCTTTCTCCACATTCAAGAAAACGCAATTTCTCATAATGGAAAATAAAGGACTCACTGTACTTCCTTAAGGAATCAACCACAACTTTTCCTGATGAAGTCCTAGATCGCCTTATACATCTTTCCCTTAATCCCTGCTTTATTGATTTTAATTTATACTCTCTCCCTCTACATCATATCATAGACCTTCTCTACATCACAAAATGCAGATAATACACTTTCCTTATTGATTTGATCTTATTTAATTTTCTAAATGAAAACTGGGTCCATTGTATTCCCACCTCTGCTGAAAACTTGCTATATATCCTGTCGCTTCCATATAGCCTATATTTATCATTACCCTATTAATCATTTTCTTAGTTTGCATACATTGCAATAGGACCTTCCTGGGTTACAACCAATTTTGCCTGGCTTATTTATCTGTACTATTATAGCCTCCTTCCAATTTTTAAGCAACTTCCCCCTTCTCCCACACTTTTACAGATTTTATTATGCAGTTCTAGTAAAATGTCTATTCCCTTTAGTGGTTGATCCTAATATAGTCTGATATTTGTCTGGTGAGGTCATCCAGGTTTTCCTAAAAGCATAGTTCAGCTCTTGCTAGGTGAATAGGATATTTACTTTATCATCAGGTATTATCAGGTTCTTCACTTTGCCCCTTTTTATATTGTATGAACTATGAATCTTTATGACTATCTTTGCACTATCAATTATTAGCATTGGGTATCCATATCGTTTCTTAATCCTTCTTATTATTACCCATACCTTCTCAATTTCCGTTTTTTTTTTTTTATTATTTTAATATTTATTTATTTATTTATTTTTATGAACATTTTTTGCTTTTTTGATAGTTTTTCTTACATTAGATTGAGCCTTTTTATACACAATAAGGTTCTGAAAATTGTGGGCTCTTTTTAATAATTTGCAAGTTTATTTTCGATATTTAATTGAATTCCTACATTCTTTTGTCCACCATGGTACAATCTTCTTTTATTACCTCTTCCTAGGAACGCACTCATTTTAATCCACATGTTGTTCACACTTCCCTAGATATCAGTCACTCGTATTTTTTTCCACGAGTCAGCTCGTGCCAAGGACCGTCTACTCAAAATAACTATGTTACATTCTTCTCGTTTTGTCCCTGTCTCTGTAATAATAGGGTACTGTTGATTCCATTCCAATGCAGTTTCCTGTGCCATTCTGAATAATTCTTGTTCTACTTCAATCATTTATACATACTAAATTTCTCCATCAGTTCCTTAATTACTGCTTCATTCTTATCATTGTGTTTTACTACATAGTATACTGTGTGCATTAAAATCTCTATACTGAACAATCTTCCCTTCCAAATGTACTACAATTTCATCTATTAACTGTAATGACAGCCTTCAGCAGGGACATATATATATATATATATATATATATATATATATATATATATATATATATATATAGTCCATACGTTTTTAATATAAACTTTAATAGTGCATACCTCCATAACCATAATACAGCATCTTCTACTACTTTATACTGTATACCCTGTTAAACATATATTATACAGTACATTCTCCTTCTTTGCTTTCACTTCTATCTCTGCAAATATAATTATAACTTTTGATTATAAACTCCTGGCTTTAGCCAAGTTTCCTAAAAACACATTCATTTTTTTCCTTATATATTTTAAATTCTTTAGACTCCTGGCCACTGGCTATTAAGCTGCAGAATATTTCACTGTAAAATATGCATTATTTATTTTCACCCAAATTACCTTGTTTACCATATGACCCAAGCCACTTTTTAATTTGCTTTCAAAATATACAGTATCTTTCATATACAAAAATTATTCTACCCTTTCACAATATTTAAAATTTTATTTTCTCTATTGTTTTTTTTTTTTTATTTGGCTTTTACAGTTTATTACATATGCAATTAATAAAATTCATTTGTCAATAGTCAATGCTACACTGGTTTGTTTTTCTTTTTCCTATCCATGTTCTACCTCCCTTCTTGAATTCTGATTGTGTTTCTCTAACTCTTATAGTTGCTTTTGCCCTTGCACTGTCATCAATACCCCTGCACAGCTTGTAACGTTTTTAACATGTTAAATCTATGCTGCCCTTTAACTGACTTCACAACCTACATATGATACACTGCACTGAAATACACAGTTGCAGCATTTAACTTATGCATTATTACATTTACCACAATTGTGTTCACCTTCACACTTCAGATACCTCTATCTGGCATTTAAAGCAGCATACCAGAGGAGGAATCCAAACTATCACTGGAAAGCTCATACGTATATCAACTCTTGATTTTTTAATCATTGATTATCAATTCTCTCTCCATTTATCGTAAACTTTTTAAACTCAACACCTCACCATCTTGAATGCTTTATTTTAGTTTGTCTAGATTGTTTACATTCTCCTCAACAATCTACATTCACATAAAACTCTCTTTTCACTTATTACTTTCTTACCAATGCATAGCACTATCTCTCTGTTCCTCATTTTTACATTTTTTAAAACTAATATCTCACAGTACCTTTTAGTAGCTATTTCTATGTCCCCCATTTTCTTCCTCAAGTCCCGAGTCAGTTCTATTGGTCCCATAGTGACCTGCTCATCATCCTCTCTAAATTTAATTATATAACAGTTAGTTCTGACTAAGCAATCTGATTAGATGAGAGGCACTATATGAGCGGTGACAATAGACGGTAACTTTGTATCACAGGTTTTCTAATAACACCCATTAATTAAACTAACTTCAGCAGAATGCGTGAAAGTACATCTGTATGATCTGCTATGGGATGTACATGACACAGGGCACCTGGCCAAAAGCTTAAATATGCTCTATGTGCCAAATGAAAGAGCACAATTGTTCTGGCTTGGCCAGTAAGTGTATCAAGGTGTGGTGGACACAACAAATCATCTTGTTTTTTTAATTAATCTTAAAATTTAACCATTCTTTTTAAAAGCACTCATTTTGTGCCTGACACTACCCATTAGACTCCAATAATTTAAACTGACTTCCTCTTCAGTTGCCTGTGTTGCCATCCTGATCCAGTCACAAATCAGTTTATGCCGCAGCGCTGTTCAAAAGTTTTTTTTTTATGTTCAAATGTTCAAAACTATTTTTTTTTTGCCATGCTTTCTTCCTCTCCTGAATTTCTGTTTCATTCCTTTCTTCTTCGCCTGCTTATTTTTCTTCTTCTTCGGGTTTAATGTTATATTTTGGCGCATTACCGCCACCTATAGCAGAGAATTAAATCGAGTCAATCTGGATCTATTTATATTCTGCTAGAAATGCCAGAAAATATTTTGTGAAAAATATTTTGAAAAACATATTTTGAAAAACATTCAAAAATATTTTGAGAAACAAAAGCATTCTTCTTAATCTAAAAGCAATAGTAGCGAGAATCTTTTTTTCACTCTCTCTCTAAATTTTGCCGCTGTCACTTTAGTAAGGGGCCAGTAATAATATGTAGTGTCGCCTGCTGATGACGTCAGCTGGGATTTTCCGGGTTCTCTGGGTTGTCGGATGCAGTGAGCTACGCTAAGTAAAAGTTAAACGCCACACTGATAGTGTGACACTTATTGAGCTGGGGACACGGAGACGGTGCAGCTGAAACCATGAAGGGGGGAAGCGAGTCGTATTACAGCGTGTGTGTTATATAGCGTCGACAGAGAATATATAGTAAGGGGAAATAGGAAAATGTCAACAACGCGGCCCCTCCCAGGCATGAAGCGAATCACCGAGCTAAGCTGCGCAGCGCCGCCGGGGAACAGCCGCGCTCCTGCCGCTGGGAAACTCCTGCCCGAGACGTGGACCATCGACGAGTTTACAGTGCACGAAGGCAGAGAGGCCGACTTAAAATGCGCAAAGTCTCGAGTCGAACAAGTTTTCCAAGTAGCGTTTACGATTATTGGCCTGTTGGACCACACAGTCGGAGCCCACGGAAGTAAAGCGTCTAGGCAAATCTGGCTTCAGCTGAAGGGGAAAAAAGAGGATGTATCCAAAGCAAAGGTAGTATACAGCTGTACTGTGTTTTATCATTGAATGTACACACACACACATATATATATGTAAACAAAACCCTCGAGGAGGGCCACGGTTAAAGTAGTGATGTTAATGTTGTCTATTACGAATCACACATGAGCTGATATGTTTTGAGGTCAGTGATAGAAAATGTGGATCTAATGCCGAATGGTGTAATCTCTTTTTATTTTCTTATCCTTGGGCTTTCTGTGTTGTAACACAGAAGTGTGGAAATCTACCCAGCTCTTAGCTGTTGCTTCTTTAAAGTTCAGTGTGAATCGATGAGAGATAAAGAGATGACTTAAAATTTAAAGAAGTCGCTTATCTTTAGTTCTCTCCGTTCAGTGCCTGAGATAAAAACACACAGATTTTAACATCGTGTTTCACGTACATAACCCTCTGTACTGTGTTTCATCCGTGAAGTTTACCGTAGTGTTCCCAGAGCGGAAAAAAAATCATAATGATAATCTAGATGCTATGAAGTGTACATGACACAGTCTCCCACTGTTGAGCGTAACTTCATTACTCAGTTCTCATGACGCTGCAATGTTTATGTTAAAAAGCGAAGCAGAAGTAAGAAATTGCTGCTGCTGCTGCTGCCGGGAAATGTGGAATATCCACACTGTGATGAGTGTTAGTTAGCCTGGAAAACCCAGGACCGGCTTCATCCAAAACTCAGCTGGATGTTTAAAACATACCTCAGATTGTTTAGAGGTTGTGTAATTGTGGGTTATATGATGATTCATTGCACACAAATAAAAATCTATGTATGCGAAGTTAAACTTATTTAAGCTTTAGTGACAGTCTCTGTGTGTGAATGTTGTTTTGTTTTTTGTTTTTTTTACTTTAACCCTTTTTAGTTCATGATGCTTTCTATTACCTCCACAACACTGCCCAGCTTCTACCCTTCCATAGTTACTGACCAAGAGGTCTGTCATCAGGGTATAACTATATTCTATATTCTCTATAGGTTCTATATTCTGGCGTGGAGAACACATTATTAGACAGTTTGTCATTGCATTTCACTGAGATCATCTTATACAGGGTGACAAATCATAATCTTGGAAGTACTGAAATTGCCACGCATTTCTCACTGTCGTGACAGATTATCATTCTCGCACATGTGCCCGACTTGATAGTCATGATATTTAATCCGTCTCATTTGTATGTAGCCTGTATTCAACTTGTTGACTGGCACGACGTGTCATATATTTCCTGTGATGACATCACCCCTGTCACATTTTTGTTTTTGCTAAGTCAGAGTGGGGACCCCCGCTGTGTGCTTCGTGTTCAGTTTCCACCATGAGTTTCAGCCCCTTGTCATTACTGGTAATCTGTCCCTGTAATGTTCGGTAAATGGAATACTCATTCAAACTAAACAGAGAAAAATCTCTGCTTCCTTTTGTTGATGCAATAGTGTGCTCTAGAGGGTTCCTGTGTCATGATGACACTTGCAGAGAAGGAGTGGTAAAACCAGTCAATCCATTACAGACTCATGTGCATACTTTGAGTCACAAAAATCTTTCATGGTATCCAAGCCTCTTTCCACCCATCCAAACCCTGGGGCATTTAATTATGTTCCCCAATCAAACATCTTAGTATAATAATAATAATAATAATAAAAAGAACAAGAACAACAGGAATTGTTTCCAGTGGTTCATAAAATAAGTCCAGGTCCAAACCTCATAAATTGACCTTTCCATACCTTGAACTGAACTCCAGAATCATGACTACTATTGACAGATGTGTTGAAATAATTACTCAAACATTGTGCAATTTTTTTACTGAGTATTTATCAAACCCATGCAGTTAGATTCTTGAAACAGTTTTTGTGTTACCTGATTGCGAAGCATAGGTGACACATAAGGATCACTATGCGTCATCTCATGTCGGTGGGTGACACATCTTCCTTGGAAGACACCTTTTTTTTTCAGGGTCATGGTGTTGTATAAATAGATATATTGTCACAACTAAAGAAAAGCTGTTCTGCTTGTACCTTACAATGAGTATGGCAAAGTAACATATACAGATAAATCCATGCATGGGTGTACTTCTTAATTGGGAATGTTTAGGCATTGCATTCAACTTATTGAGGTTTCCTTTTCCAGTATTCATTTTGCCAACTCAGTCCAAAACGATTGTATTGCACCATCTTGCTTCCTCTTTATACAAATTTGCTTTTTATTTTATAAGATGCTTCAGTGCATGCCAGCCATTTGACTACCACAATCTTTGACTAATGACGCACATGGAAAAGCATAACTGCTTCAAATACTTGCATTCTATATATCATAGACAAACAGATTGCAGACTTTATTGTGTGATAGTTAATGCAGCCATACTGTTCTGTTTCTACAGGAGTATGTTAAGGGCCTTTGTGACCCAGAGCTGCAGAAAGAAGAAAAATATCCAGTGGACATGCATTGTATCTTTGCTGGTGCTGGTGGCCTTTTTCTGGACCATTTGCTGCGTGACACAAGTGCCGAGGTACAGGTACTGCAGCCGGGCCGCCTGAAGCTTCTGGGTTGTGCCGAAGCAGTGGTAATGGCGCAGAGTCGCGTGCAGCAGTTTGTTGCCCTTTTCAAAGAGAAACGTAGTTTGCCAGCTGACCGTGAGCCCTCAGTCAAGCGAGCCTTTAAAAACTTTGTGGAGGAGCGGGCAGATAAATACACCATGGAGCTGTTGCTTTTGCCCAGTGCCCTGAAGGAGGAGCTTCTGGGGCTGGCGCAGAGCCCCACGCAGCTTAGTATTATTGTAGACGTAGAGCAGGACCGCTCTCAGACCAGCACTCCAGTTACTGAGCTCTCTAATAGAATCCTGGTGGCAAACTTTGAGGAAAAGTCATCCACAAAGGACAAGTCCTTCTCTGAGGACACGGCATCAAGCTGTGTGCCAGTGACTGACGTACTGGTACTGAACGGGCGGCCAACTCACAAGCGGCGCTCATCTGAAAGTGAGCAAAGGGACACCAAAAGGCAGTACTCACTGGAGAGAAAGGATGAGGACCAGGACAGAGAAAAAGCTCGTGCAAATAGCCAAACAAGGACGAAGCCTCCTGGCAGGATGGGCACACTGGTGTTGGACACTGGTGATACATCTGATGAAGGAGAAGCTGTGAGCCCTGAGACAAACCTGCGGTGTCTGGTGAACTTCTTCAGAACCATGGGGTACCAGCAGGATGTTGTAGAGCGTGTAGTGCTTGAAACAGGCCAAACCGAAGACACGTTTCTGCTGTTGGAGCGCATTGTGGAGGAGAGCCAAAAGAACCAAAACAGCCAAAAGAGCAAGGAGACCTCCACTATGGCTAACCAATGTCCCTCCACCACCTCCACCTACTCTCGGCTCAAGGAGAAGGAACGAGTGCAAGGTCGAGCTCTAACCGAGATCAAGCTAAAGGAGAATATTAAAGTGCCCAGCAGTAATGGTTGGAACCAGAAGAGCCAAACAATCAGTACAACATCTCTGGACAGTGACGATGATGTCATAGAGATTGGGAGAAAATGCAGGACAGTCGGGCCTCTGGATTTTAAATCGGACAGTCGACTTGATTGCCTGTCACGTGGTGGCTCACAGACTGTCGGGCCCATGCGGATGGAGACCGTGACGGCACTGCGCAGTTCCGCTACAGAAACACGGCCAAGCTGCTCCTACCAGACCTGTCCACGAGTGCCACTGTCCCACACTGAGCCACCAGCACTGCCAAAGGGCATGCCTCTTACAGGGATGTCCCGCTTTCATCAATCACTGCGCACTCCCTATCGGCTTGTCCTACAGGATGTACCCGGACACCCAGACCTTCGGCACATCATCATAGATGGCAGCAATGTGGCCATGGCGTAAGTGTAGCTGGTTACAAATATGTATATATAGTGTTGGCTAGTTGATGAACGAATTGAAAAGTAACTCTTGCTTCCTCACTGTAGTTCTGGGTGTATTTGTGTTTATCTGAATGTGAAAGAATGTTTAAAGGTTAAGAAGTCACTTCCAGTAAGTCGTGTGAATATAAATGTTTTTGAACTCAGATTTGTGTGTGTGTGAGAGTGTGTGTGAGAGTGTGTGTGAGAGTGTGTGTGAGAGTGTGTGTGAGAGTGTGTGTGAGAGTGTGTGTGAGAGTGTGTGTGAGAGTGTGTGTGAGAGTGTGTGTGAGAGTGTGTGTGAGAGTGTGTGTGAGAGTGTGTGTGTGTGATAAAAAGAGTGGGTGTCATAAACCAAGATAAGGTACAAGATGAGTGGGTGACCTGTATTGGTTCAGGTTGTGGGCTCTCATCCCACGCATCTTTTAAGCTTCCTCTTCTCTGTCATCTCTTTCAAATGTTACTTTTCAGCATTTCTTTTCTATTCTTTAGGTGGTTTCCTGCAAGGCCATCTTGTTATGAGAACTGTGACAGTGGGCTCCAAGGTGCAATTAATGGTTTAGATGTAGGAGGATGACTTGCGCTAGGGACATATTTGAATAACAGTGAAATTTTATGTGTGGTAGTTGTAGATCTAGCAGTGGGAGGTCAGAAAAAAAAAAAAAACTTTGACAAATCCTGAGCAACAGGCTTTGAGACACTACTTAGTGAAAAAGCAATATGGGATGTCCTGACCTATAAAATTGTAAGCTCTTTTATGAGCAGGCAAAAAAGTTTTTTAGGGGTGCAAGGGGTGAGGACAGGTGTTGAGTGTTAATACATAAACCGATACCAAGATTATAAGACATGTCTGTACTATCGGAACTAGTTTGCCCCACATTGTATGCTAATGATTCACATAGATGACCTACATTTATCTGGAGGAGGATAAACTTTCTTGCATTAGCAGCTGTGACGTGATCTTGTAAAATTTTACAAATCGACATCGAAATCCCATTGCTCAACGATTTTTCAAGCATTTTTAGAAATATTGTAGTTTATTTAGAGATTTTTATGATGATGATTTAAAGGTTCCATATGATTTTTTTTATAAACTGCGAGTTCACGTAGGTCTTCGGGGTTCTCGGTTTGTCTGTTAATACGCCATTTAAAATTCCCCGCAGATAATATTTTTTGGTTTGTTTTTGTTTTGTTTTTCATACCTCAATCTTACTTTATTTCGCTCCTTCTCCAAATGTGCAATTTTAGTATCTATGTAAATTAATTTCCGCTGAGCCATGCCCCGTCAAAGACAGCAAAAAGCAGAGCTAACAGACAACCTGGGGAAAGGTCTTTTCTTACATGAGGTCACAGCAGGGGGGGGGGGATCTAATTGACTTGTTTAAGCCCCAGCCGATAAAAAAAACAAAAAAGTACAAAATGCAAGGATTTTTTTTGTTTGTTTATACAAACATACTGGAGACACAACTGGGTATCTAAAATAACAAAGTATATTTTGCATAATAGTTCTCCTTTTTAACAATGTCATACCCTGTACATTAATTATTAATAATGCAATCAATGACACATTCAATATGAAAGTATTAATAAACATTCCTGTAACATCCTAATTTTATTGCTTTCGGTTTGGTAGACAAACACAATAATAATAAATCTGCATGGAGAAAATAAAGAGAAAATCCTCCCCATTCTGTAAAGGGAATCTGAATCAAGTTTTCACTGTAGTCCGAGCACAATTAACTGGATTTTAAAATATGTTTAAAGAAAATGGTCACAACTGCTCTACTTCTACCACAGAGCCATTGAGTCTTCAACAAAAACTAATACTGTGAGTGTAGTTGTTTTTTTGCACTGCATTATTATTATTATTTGGGTTGTGATTTAATTACCTTTTTGTGGAGGAGGCAGTGATGATTTGAAAATGGGTATTTATTTTAAAAATAGATTTGTGAAACGTTGATTTACCTTTGCCAAGTAAAAATTCCCACCACATTTCCAAATGTTTACTCTAATGTGGATTTTTGTTCTTCCTAATTTGTTTATGTGGATAAATGCCAATCACCTCCACTAAACACAGCATGCTATGATTCAGCTTGAAAAAATCCAGATTCAATTTTTTTTTTAAGTTTGTTTTATTTTATGGGTTTGTTTTGGACATCAATATTAAACATCTAGGATTCACAAATGTTCCATTACTATTTGACAGCAATTAAAATAGAGTTTTGATTTAAAAAAAATTTTTTTGGTGGTGTTTTTTATTTTTTTTATTTTTTTTTATGTGTATTTTTGGTAAATGAAAATGCTCTTTCATGCCAAAAAAGTGTTTCATGCCACTGATACAGTTTACCTACCAGTAGAGATTTGTCTCAGTAAGTATACTTATTGAACTGAATTTACACAAACCCAGGAGCTCACGTTGGATCCACATGTTTTCTGAAATAGCTGGATTTTCATAAATACTACATTTTTTGTGTAAATGCTCTGTCAGATGATTTACAAAAAAAATCTGTTCATGTCCTGTTTGTTCAGTAATGGCCAATGTTCATTTTGCCCTTATTTTGATTTATTTCTCTGCTGTCTACGCTGCTGTATAAAAACAATAGGTGTTTGAATATCTGATGATTTAATAGCATATATAATATTGGGTTCATAACTTCATTTGCACTGCTTTAAGATAACAGGTTACCAGAGCAATTGATGCCATTGTGTGATAGTGTGAATCTCACTTTGTTAAAATTACAAGGGTTTTTTTTAGTGGTTATTTCTTGGTAGATATACCATGGGAGAAGTGAATGGGTTTTTTGCACATTTGTCAATTTACATTTCCAGATGGCAAGGTTATTTTACTATATACGTCAACTGTGGTGGATTTAGTAACACTTCCTGTTCAACTTCACTTTCTCTCACAGAGGGAAGTTCCCTCAGAGGTGTGTGTGTGTGTGTGTGTGTGTGTGTGTGTGCGTGTGCGTGTGCGTGTATGTGTCTTAACTTTGTTCCTAGATAAAATACAGGTGTTTGTTATACTGCTTAATGGTTTCCTATGGAGATATGAATCTTCTTCACAATTGTTTTATGGAGTATCATCAAGTAACTGTCTTGGACTACAGAAAAATTAACATGTATTGTTTTTTTCGGTCCTCTTTCTTTAATAAATCTTGTAAGCTATTACTATTTCAAATTCTGCTACCAATGAAGTTTATGTGCATTATGCATTAACCTACTGTGTCACTAACATTCATATCCCATATCACTTCCTTCCAGACATGGTCTCAATCGAATTTTCTCTTGTCGTGGGATTGCCATTGCAGTGGAAGCCTTCTGGCGAAGGGGACATCGAGAGATCACTGTCTTTGTACCCCAGTGGAGGCAGAAAAAAGACCCCAACATCACTGGTAAGAGCCCAGTAGATTCCCTCACTTCAGAGTTGGTCAAAAGTCCAAACATTAGTTTTTACAATTAGTTTTCTTTAAATAGCCAATGTTTTGTGTATGGGAACAACAGTAACTCTGTGGTGATGAGGCCAAGGGGTTGAGAGTTTAATTTCCCAGGTTTGCCTGGGAACAATGTTGGGTGCTTGAACAAGACCACGATTCAGTTCTATGCAGTCAAGGACAGCACAATTCTGTGGTTGAGTCATACCTCAGTGGTTAAATCATTGGCCTACTGACTAGAAGGTCATGAGTTCAGGTCCCATCATCGACAAGGACTTTTGCTATAAATGCAAATCAAACTATCCACAGCTCCAACCTAACTGCAGAAATGAGCCATCAAGCTAAACAAAAAAAGTCATGCTGATTAGAAAAAGAACAAGTTTATTTAAAATTTTTACCAGTTCAGTTCGATACAGATCAAGATGCCTACTTTTATAAATGTGTAGTACTTGAATGTTGTATTAATCTATTAAACAATATGAAACATTTCAATTATTTTCCATACTATAATATGTTAAACCATTCAATTCTGTAACTTTTGGTAAGTTATATGTACATAAGTGGACACTAAAAGAACAGTTCCAATCATAACAGTTTTTGGGCCGGATCATTATGGGTTAAAAAAAATGGTTGCCATGGCTCTGACACTATCTGACAACTTTAGTTGTGGCATATATAACCCTACATGAGAAGAAATGCATTGTGGCTATGTGAGGGTGTAGAAAAGCCACTAATTTGCTATGGTCAGGCCTTCTACTGTATGGTGCTCTGGAGGTGTGGCTGTGTATGTCAGTCAGTCTGTCTGTCTGTCTGTCTGTCCAGCCATATTTTGTCACAGCATCACGCAAAACTGGCTAGACTGAATTTATTGAAATCAGTCTTGGTATTTGCCTGAAGTTAAACCTGCTCCATAAATGAAATGGGTTTTGTGTCAGATTATTAACCAAGGTTTTGGTAGCATACTGGCATCCGGCAAACTGTGGACACGTCTTAAAATGACTGCTAGATTATAAACGTAAAAAAAAAAAACTGTAAAACGTACTGTGCATATGTCAAACTGTGGGTGTGTCTTAAATCTACAGCCGGACAGAAATTAATGAAACTTTTGCAGTACTTGCATTTCTACCTCAAGGTTAATTTGCACCATAGTTGAAATCAGATTGTTGGATAATGTTATGAACAGTCATGTGTCAGATTTAATAATATAATTAATTATTAGGATTAATAATTGATAATGTATGTGTGTGTGGGTGTTTACTACCAGTCATATGAGTACAGCCTAGTCGAGTGTTTTAAAAGTGATTGTACATGTTTATTTGGACACACCTTTTTGGACACAGCTTCTAATTCCATCATCCATCCTGATTTTTATTTCCTTCTAAATTGTAAAACTGAAATTGTAAAAAAAAAAAAAAAAAAAAAAATGAAGGCATTCAATATATGCAATAATTTCATTTGAACAGTTGATATTGAGATGTGTCTGCTACTTAAGCTCTGTAAAGCCTTCATGACGATGATTTCTGAGGCTGGTAACTCTAAATGAACTTTTCTGCAGCAGATGTTTCTTTCCTGTGAAGGTCATCATGAGAGTCAGTTTCATCATGGTGCTATTCCAGAACCACTGACCTTTGTGTCTTAATATAACAACTGACAGTCAGTTGTTACTTAATTGCCTTACTTTTATATAATCACACACATTATCTAGCACTTCCCTAATGCATTTAATGGTGTTTAGGTCATAACTGTGTTGTGGTTAATTTATGAAAGAAAATGATTCCTCATTCAGTGTTTTCTAGGTATCGTAATCCTGGAATATGTCCAAGGGAGAAAAGAATATAATATATAATACCCACGTCATTCAGATAGCCTTTACACAATCATAACATCCATTCTGATGTTTGGTGTGAGCATTACTGGCTTGTAACTGCATGGGCCTGTATGTGCATTGCACTGCTGCCATATAATTGGCTGATCAGATAGTTTCATGGATGCATAGGTCTACAGAGCTTCCTAATAAAGTGTTCAGTGAGGGTATGGCCAAAAGCATGTAAACACCTGATCGTCATACAAATATGTGCTTGTTAAATCCCATTCCAGATTTATACCGTTATTTTCTAGAATCTCCACTTTTCATGGTAGGGCTTTACATTATTTTTGGGAGCATGGCTGTGGGCATGTGTGCTCATACAACTATGTGTAAGGAACATTGATCCAAGTCTTGATGTGTGTTAATAGGTCACAATACTCAGATTTTCCAGGCCATTAGGGACTGGCAGACATTCAATGTTGTACTCTCGTAGTCATACCTTATCTATAAGTCCATTATTATAATTGTTTTTCCAATCAATTCCGATTATAGCAAGTCACAGCTAGCAAGAATTTTTTTTTGGCTTTTTTGCTACTCTCAACACAAGTGATTACATAGGGTTTGGTTAGTTATCTTTAGGTTTATGGGATGAATCATTTTTAAAGTCAGTATTTTGTTCTCCTAATATTTGCTTCAGAGTTCTCCTTTTACTAACATTTCTGATGTTTAGCCTAGTCTAGTATAAGTGCATGTGGTTGGCCAGAAAACAGTGAAGGCATCGAGTTTGAAATCTGATTAATTCCCCACAACATTCATTGTTTAATAGATAAAAATTCTATTTTTTAATATAGTTTTGGCTGTGTGATGATAAATTGTTTATCATCATGAGTTTTTTTTATCATCAACTGTCTGTGGCAAGAATATTTATGAAAAATGTACACTAAAAGTACACAATACTTTGTGTATTAGCAAGAAGATGGTGTGTGTGGGTGTTGTGTCAAACTGTCAAAAGTGTCAGTCTTGGGTGTCCCAAATAGCCTACAGGAAAAAGCCCCTGTGCAAGCCTTAAGGGTGTGGAAGTGTTTGCATGACAGCAACAGCGCGAACAGACCGTTATTAAGATTGCTGAGGCCCTTCACCATCTTCCTAACCTTGGCCCAGCATCGCTTGCTTTAGGTTGATTGCTAGGTCAGGTGCAATTGTTCCTTAGCACCTTGGTGGTCAGTTTAGTGTTTACATGGGTTCCAGAGTTATATTCTTTCAAGAGGTTTACATTCTTTCCAGAGGGTTTTTTTTTTTAATACACACATCCTGGTGGCGTGTTAAATAGTTATTTTCACATAATGTGCTCAGAATCTAGTTTGTTTGTACTTCCTGGGTTGAAAGATTTTGATAATATTTTTTTTTTTCCGGGTAGAACAACATTTCCTTAATCAGCTAGAGGACTTGCGGTTGCTGTCCTTCACCCCGTCTAGAGAGGTCTGTGGGCAAAGGATATCTTCACACGATGACAGGTATAGAGGTTTCATCAAATCCTATTCAAAACATTTTTCCATTCATTTATTTTGATGTAGATGATCTCGTAAATCTTCTCATAAGATTTGTCATTACGAAGAATACCAAAGAAGAATGCTAAACATTTTCATTTTTTCAAAGAACAAATAAATTGCTGAAAGAGAAACTTAAATATTGCAGCAACAGTTGATGGAGTGTTTTTTTTTTCCCCTGCCATCTTACAGGTTCTTGCTTCACTTGGCAGAGAAGACTGGAGGCATCATTGTCACTAATGACAACCTGAGAGACTTTGTTACACAATCAGAGGCTTGGAGAAAGATCATACAGGAGAGGTAAAAAAATTATTTAGTTTTGTATCTGTATACATAGATGGGTCAGAAGGAAGACTGATAAAGGAACAGTTCATATTCAGGTTTGTTGTTGTTTTTTCCTCCCTAGACTCCTGCAGTTTACATTTGTGGAGGATCATTTCATGATCCCAGATGATCCTTTAGGAAAACACGGGCCTCCCTTGGAGCAGTTTCTGCGTAAAGACAGCCGGTAAGTTGCCTCCAAAAATATCCATGCATAGTGTTGGTTTACAGTTAAAACATGTTACTTTGGTTGACAAATTATGTGACCTCGTTTATGTTTTTGTTTAGATCAACTACTAGTCCTCTCATGCCTCCAGTGAGAATGGATCTGCAGGCCATGCCATCAGTCTATGCCCAAACGCATGCCCAGTTGCCCACTCAGTCCAGATCAGCATCACACTGGCCCCATTCCGGGCCACCTGACTGGCATCCACCTCGCCCATCCCCTTCTCCACCTCCACAGCGCTCACCCTCAGAAACTACAGCACTGAAAAAGAAGCTGTACGACATTTTCCCTGACCAAACGCAGCGCATCGACCGCATCCTCAATGACAACCCTTACATGAGGGACCTGAATGCTCTGTCAGGCCTCCTGTTGGGGTGAACCCATCACTGTTGAGACGACATGCACAAACACACAAAAATGTCACAATTATGTCAATGTGACTACAGAACAATTGTGTAAAAAAAAAAAAAAAAAAAAATTATTTTCTTTTTTTTTGATAAAGACTTTGTAATCTAAAGACTGCTTCAAGTGGGTTGTTTCTTTTAGGGTTTTTTTTCCCTCTCTGCTACTTTGTTTTCAAGATTACTGAATCTCTCCCATGTAGCTACAAGCACAACTAACAGCTTTATCTGTCAGTTTTGATATGCTTTAAACAAAGGGTGAAAGATGTAAAGTCCAAGTGATATATATTTGATGTACATATTTATTACAAGTATTCCTGTTATAATTTATCAATGAAAAAAAAATCTTTGTTCTAAAAGGTGTTTTAGCCACACAGTTGTGTTTTAAACTGGCTTTGCAGCAATGGCTGCTGAAGGACAGATGCTTGTTTTTGTTTTGAGTTTTGTTAACAATGATTTTGGGCATTGGCCCATTTGAGTCAAACAGAAGATGCAATAAAGTGTCTACTTTGCCACTAGTCAGTTGATTATGGTTTAAAAACAAATTCTAATTTCATTTTATTACCATTAAACTTTGATGCATGAATAAAAAAACATTGGAGGAGAAAATTTGGCAATGTAAAATGTAAGGTTCTCTTAAATTTCAGTGATCTCCTACAGCTATAGGGTTGCCCAAAATCTGGATCCATAAGCACTTTTATTTCAAACCTTGTATGGCTTTGAAACAAACAAAAGAAAATTGTTGTAATCCCAGAACAATCGAGCGCTAATGGAGGCATTCACCTCTGCATGTAACATCAGTTATCTGATACATTAAGAAATGTTCAACATTCTTGTTCAGAGGCTGTCAATTGAACCATTTGCTTTCAGGTTGTCCTGTATATTACGGTATTTAACCATTACTTATTTTCATTCAGTTGAAAATCTGTCTGGACTCGCAGACTTAAATTACGGTCTTTTATAAAGTCTGTACTGATGTCTTAGCTAAATTCACATTACTTAATTCCTTGGCAGTGCCTTTGCCATTTCTTGATGATGTAATGCTGGCGTCCTACATGGCGGTGAATTAAAAACATGACACTATGTGGCTGACCAGTGAATAACTGGTTGAATAACCAGCTTTTATACGCTCTCCAAGAGTAAGTTCCTGTAAAGATTTAGGAAAAAAAAAAAAACATACATTTTAGACATTTACATAAATTGGAAATGTTGCACTTCATCAGTGACTTTGCTTCCATGCTGTGTTGATTATGTGCGACAGTGGGTTATAATATGTGGATTTGTATATGATCTTGGGACTTCTGAAAATCCTCTGAAATTACAAAGCAGAAGACCTGTGGGAAAAAAAATGATGATTTAAAAAAAAAAAAAAAAAAAACAGCCCGTTATCTAGGTGAACTGTGGGTATCTCACAGTGCAGCTGTTTGAACTGCTATTTTCTTCCTTTGAAAGCAGTGTTAATAAAAGTAATTTATGTTTTCATCACAAAAAGTACATTTGAGTGATTAAATTTTCCCCCTGTTGTGTTTGTACGTAAATATTTAAGAAAAGCAGGTCCTGGTTCAGTGGAGTTTGATGTCTAATATGAGGTTAAAATCATCATGCTGGGATGGATGTTTCTGTGTAAAATCGCAATGTGTGTTTCTCATCAGCAGGGGGCGACATTGCTGTTTTTTGGTCTCAGCTGTCCTTGGCTTAGAAGTGAATGACTTGCATAAAGCCCTCTTAGAACAGCACCTACAGGACTATATGAAGACAAAGGATTTACAGCATTTAGCAGACACCCTAATGTACAGTGAAGTACTGAAATTGTCATTCTAGAACCATTAGAGTAGCGTCTATAGAAGACTGTCAAACTAACAACCTGTTAGAAAGGAGTAAGTACGAGTTATTACAGTTTTTCATGTAACATGTGTTTCTTGTATCATCAGGTTGAGCCTTGGGAGCATGGGGCATAACCACATTTTAATAAGCACCCTTAACAAATTGGGTGCCTGTCCTTTTTTTTTTTTTTTTTTAGGGAAGCAACATTGTTTTAAATCTGACATGACAGCTAAAGGAAGTTAGCAGGTGGAATGCAACAATTGGGTGATGTGGGAGAGTGTGGATGGTATGAACATCAGTCAGGCAGCTGCATTCTGGATCAGGTTAGCGGTGAATGGCAAACAGGTGATGACCTGTCAGGAGCAAGTAGCTTTATTTAGATTACAACAGACTTAACAAATACCTGAGTGGCCTCTGTGGAGAGAAATGCTCGGGTGCTCCTGATGTTGTAATAAGACGACCCCCAATGTCAACCATCATTCATGCTTAGATTTAGTACTAAGCTGCCATTCATGACGATATGTCATGACATTTTAAGATCTATACACCAATATAAATATCTAAGGGATGGAGAGGATGAGAATGAGTTGAGTGTTATCAGTAGTAGTGGTATAAAAAAGTTTTTTTTTTATTTTACTTCACAAAGGGAGCATGCGAATCGAAAAGAAGAGTAAAGGGAAGGAGACTAGACGATGATCCGGCACTCACCTTCATGACACACCAGTAGAGAGTGCATGGAGCAAAAGTGGATCTCCTTATGTGACCTGATATGACCAATCCTCTAGGTAAGAAACAAACACTGCCGCTATTGGCACTGCCAAGGCTTGTTACTCTGACCAGTAGAGTCTTGTAATTGACTTTGTCAAGGCTGCTGAGAGATTGAAGGCAATGAAGAACAACAATAGTTTGCCTGATCTATCTGCCAAACGGCTGTAGTTCTGGATAACAAGGAAAGACACCTGGTTGTCTATAAGATGTTAAAGAATTTATAAAGAAAAATAAAAGAGGAGTAATAGTGGTTGGTAGTTGCAGAGGTGTCTAAAAATCTGTATACACTACATAATGAAACACACTGCCTCCTCATTTATTTCTCTCTACTGCAGAAATAAAATCGACCATGATTTGATAGCAAAGGGGTTCCTCACCGATATAGAACAGCTATAATTTGTATTATTTTTTTAATAATATTTTGATGTATAAAATATTACCCATCAAATGTAAAACAACAAGGCGGCACAGTGGCTGCACCTCCAGGGTGTAGGTTCGATTCCAATCTCTTTGTGCATGTTCTCCCCATGCTTGTTGGGTTTCCTCTGGGTACTCTGGTTTCCTCCCACTGTCCAAAGACATGCAGGTTAGCCTAATTGGCGTTTCCAAATTTCTCATAGTGTGTGAATGTGTGTGTGCGTGCCCTGCGATCGATTGCCACCCTGTCAAGTGTGTACCGGCCTCGTTCCCTAAGTCTCCTTGGATAGGCTCCATGCCCCCCGTGACCCTGTATATGGAATTAAGTGGTATAGATGATGAGTGAGTGAGATGTAAAACAGCTGGTGTGATGAAATAAGAACCATATACAGTACTAGCCCTTGTGCGGCAATACTGACCTGGCATAATGACCAGAATGCATTTCCTTGTTTCATGTTAACAGATTAATACAATCTTAAAGGCTTTAAAGACACAACTTAAATTATGTAGTTTATAGTATGGCGGGAATTATTTTCTCTTTTAAGTTTCAAAAAATATTTGCTTGATTCTTTCCAGAATTTGACCTAGATCTGATCCAACACCAAATTACATTACATTTAGGACGGAATCTCAGACATTAAAGCTCTATCAGGCAGTAACATAAAATTCATCACTCCAGTATCTTATTTACTAAGGAATTGTTGAATTGTCTTCAAATACCTTTTGGGTATTTGAAAATACAGAAATAAGGTTTTCCTTATTCATGGTGCGAACAGCATTACAATACACCGATCGAGCCGCCTAATATTGTGTAACCCACCCTTATGCTGCCAAAACCTCTTGTGCTACAGTAGCTCTTTTGTGGGAACAGACCACATTAGCGAGCACTTGTTCCCCACACACAGCAGTGAGCCTTTCCATTGCTTTTCATGGACCACTTTTTGTGTGTGCTAACATCTGCGTACCAGGAACACCCCAGCTTTTGGAGATGCTTGGACCCAAGCGTCTAGCCATCACAATTTGGCCCTTCACAAAGTCACAAAGATCCTTACGTTTGCCTATTTTTCCAGCTACCTAAACATCACTTTTTGGAACTGACTAATTAGCTGCTGTCTAATGTATCCCATCCTTTGCCAGGTGCTATTGTAACAAAGTACTGTAATTGATGTTAGTAATGTCGCCTGTTAGTGCTTTCCATGTTGTAGCTGATTGGTGTGTGCACTCAGAAATAAACTGAGATGTATAAACAACACAACATGCACCTTTCAGGTAAAGGTTACATGCATAAGGATCAAGTCCTTTTTTTTTAATGAGCGTCTGCATTTCTGCCGCAGATCTCTTGCCGTCTGTTTCTTTAACTTCTTTCTCATAGTAATGAAACACCAGGGTCTATTTTTGACTTAAAACCAGTCATAATGGAACACTCACATCTACTGACATTAAGACGTGTGGACATAATAGCCACCTTTATTCTTTAATCAAGACCATTCCTGTGGAGACGCATTATTTTGTAGGCGAGACTAAACCATGAGTGGTTTAAAGTCTATACAGAAAGCGGCGTGACTAATCAGGCACATGGCTCCACATGCAAGCATGTTATTTTGTAGAATGTAGTGAATAGGCTTACTGTTTGCACATATTATATAAACAGGACCGGCGGAATGCAGGCTTTGTGAATAAAATGAGTTCCCTAGCGTGTATAAGAGCACAGAAAGTATATGTTGCAGTGTGGTTTTTGCCAATTCATCTTACATCTGCGAAGGAATAAGAGAAGAAGTATCTTCTTTTCACTAGACAAAAAACAGTACAGTTTTGTACATATGAATGTCCCCATTCCATCTCCTTACACATACACGCTAATACTGAGGCATTATTTAGATCATCTAGACGAGTGAATGGGTGCATTCATGGGTAGCTACAGTAGAGACAGCCGTCACGGAGAGTAGGGAGCTCCTGTGATTTTTCTGCATGCTGTGCAAAGCGAACACAGACTAGACCGCGTGTTAAATTAACACACTGTTTTAACTCCATTATGTGGCATACTGGCTTGACTTAGGGAGGGGCCACTCCTTCCCTCCATCTGCTGTAGAGCCGCAAATAATGATGTCATTTCCTCACCAGGGCTGAGCTGGCAACTTTGGGAGCTGGAAAGAAAGCAGGACTGATTTGCCTTGAAAAGCTGCTCATTTCTGGGGCTGTATAATCCAGACACTCGCCTCATTCGCTCATGCATACATGCTGGAACAAGCCTAAACAAATTGTTGCACCCTCAAAACATTTGCATATAGTTCACTAAGAAGGAGAGGATATTATTATTACATGAATAGGAGCTTTAACTTTCTGAACCTATGACTCATGGTGGGTGATATTAAAAATTCTGACTTGGCTGATCTTCACATGCTGGCATGCTGCATCTGCATCTACAGTTTGTGTCTTTCGAATGCACCTATTCATTTCAACTGCGAGTCAGACTGGTTAAACACTATTTGCATGCATTGCAGTCTGACAGCAGGGGCAGAGGTCGAAAAATGTGAGTTTTTAAACTGCAAGGGAACCACGCCTGACAGAGAGCTATGTTTGTAATTGGTCCTGTGAGAGAGCCTACAAGACTTGTGTGTTTTTCTACAGAACAAAAATCTTTATTCATCATTTTCTGGGAGACATCCACCTTTTTGTGTAGCGTAAACCATTATAGCAGAATATACCCGAAACATCATCTAGAATACAATATTTATATTGAAAAATAATACCTTTTATGTGTGCAGAAATGCTAATAATGCTAATGTGTATCTTGTTTATATATCCTGTTACCTTTTCTCACGCCAAGTTCCCTCTTTATTCTTATCTCTTTTTCTTGTTACATCTCTCCACCTTCTCTTTCCTCTCTCATTGCTTTGCTTTGTCTGTCAATGCATCTTTCTTATTTAAATTGATATTGGGAATGCATCCTAATACCAGCGCATTGCTGTGTAAATTACCTTGATTAGTAACACTATAGGTTGGAATGAAGTGAAAGGTATCTGAGTGTTACTCCTAGATAGTCTAGCCGCGGTGTGACTGGGAAAGTAAATTATTGATAAACATTAGGAATGGACTGGTGCTGGAAGTGCAACTGGATATGGAAGGTTAATTACACCACATAATAGACTGTTAACTAATAGTACATGTTCAGTTACAAAGTCAACCAGACTGGTTCATGCTTCTATAGTGCCTTTACTGTTCTTTACCAACTACATACTCACACACACACACACACACACACAGTGTTGCCAACTTAGTGATTTTGTTGCTACCTCTTTAGTGACTTTTTAAGCACATGTTAGCAACTGTCCTGCACATGATGCAAGTTCTTCAGCTCACATCACAGCTGTTAGTTATACGAGTAACGTGAGCAGGTTTGATCAGCTCACACCAGTATGTAAAGCCTGACTGAGTTGCACTTTTATGAGCATATACTCTCAACAACCAATCATTGATCATCACTGCTCTAAATAACCAATCACTGATCACAATTGATGTCCTAGTGCGCACGTATTATTTTTAAACCCTCTTTATTTGATACACGTTGCTTTCTTTAATCTCTACATTTACAAGCAGTAAGGCAAGTTATTCCACCCTTAATCATTTCTTCATGTCTGTTTCCAGACTTCTCACTACCATTGCCGTATTTGCCTGCTTTCTGGACAGAAATGATAGTATTTTAATAATTATTGTGCTAAATACACAGTGTTTAGTACCAAGAGTATTCCAAGGAAGGAAGTCCAGGGTCATAGTCATAGGTGCCCAAGGCTCATTAATCCACATAGGATGCAAAGGCTAGACTGGATCAATGGGACAAAAGTGTATGGTTTGATGGATGGTTTTCTTTTACATCATGTGGATAGCGCTGTGCTCCGAATGTTCTGCTGAAAAACCTTGGGTCCTGCCATTGATATGGATGTTACTTTGACATGTAAATCATACCTAAAATTGTTGCAGACCATGTTGTATGCCCTGATCACAGTGGCCTCATTCGGCGGGATAATGTGCCCGGCTACACTGCAAAATCATTTAGGAATGGTTTGAGGAACATGAGAAGGAGTTTTCCACAGAAATAAATTCCCAAGATCTCAGCCTGATTGAGCATCTGTGAGAGGTGCTGGACTAAAAAAGTCTGATCCATCAATGCCCCACCTTGGATCTGCTGATCTCTTAATGGGTCAGCTAATAACACCTATGGTGCAAGACACCACACCTTCAGAGTTCTTACAGAGTCCATGAATTGATGAAGTTGTTTTGGTGACACAAGAGGGACTGACATTATATTAAGCAGATTTTCTTGTTATGGCTTATTGGTGTCCATCAAAGCACAATGAAAAACTTGTTAGGAAGCTGGGATCAGAGCGCAGGGTCAAGCCCTTGCTCAAGAGCCTGATACTGGCAGCTTCATGGTGCTGGGATTTAAACCCTGATCTTCTGTTCAATAACCCAATCTGTTGAGTGTCTCTGTAAATAGTTAGTGTGTAAATGGAACAGTGGAGCAGATGGTCACATTGACACCTCACAGCTCCAGGTTTTCTGGTTTGATTCTGGTTCAATCCCAGGCTTATTTTCTCTGTGATGTTCTCCTTGGGTTATGGGTTTCCTAATTTTTCAGTTTTTCAGTCCCCTCTCATCTCCCAAAAACGTGCTTGTAAATGATTACAAGAAAAGAAAAATCCCATTTAAAAAATCTATTTTAAGTGACTTTGGAAAATGTTTTGATGTGCAAATGATCACGATATTCGATCATCCAGCTCTAAAACGAGCTGCTCTCACACGCAGTGTAATCCTGAGTCTTGCTTTCGCCCTGAGCAGAAGGCATAAAGCCCACGTTCAGTCCCCACAGCCTGACTCGAAGGCATTTGTAATCGGATATAGATTCACACCGCTGCAGTTTGCTGAGAACCGGGAGCACAGCGCCACCCGCGGCCGGGTCGCGAAACTATTTGAGTCTGTGCGTGCGCGAGCCCGAGGCTGCCGGCAGCCACAGCGTCTTCATTGTAGCTCTGCTGCGAATGTGGACATTGAAACGGCCAAACCGTAAACTGTGGGCGGATTATTCGTTTGGGTTTTATAGTAGAAATACCAGGATATTAATCTAGAGGTAAGTTCTGGATAAACTGTCTGTGTAACGTGCTTGGTATGAGCTAACGGGGCTACCTTTATGTTCCGAACAACGGCTGGCTAAGGCTAGTTATCTTCCAGGCTAATCGCGATAGCTTGTAAACATGGCAGATTAGTTTGTCACTATAGCATCCGTGAGCCTGGCTAGCGTAGGGTCACAGATCTACACATAACCTGTACAAATAAGTTAGATATTTGTGTACAAACCTGGGTCTGGATATATATATATATATTTTTATACCCTGCTTATTTAAGTTTGCTAAATGGAGGGTTACTTAAGCTCGCTAGCAAGCTGTGAGGGCTAGGTATGGTTTTGTTTAGCCTTGTCTAGCAGGTTGACCTCCTTCCCTTACAGCTCTGAAACCACACTAAAAGATGGTCTTAATAATAATAAGAATTCTAATAATAATAATAATAATAATAATGAATATGCTGCCTTGAGCAGCGGCCTTGATGCTTTTACTAGCTAGCTGTATTCCCAACCATCACACGACCCTCTGACCCAGAATAATACCGAGTCAGTAGCAGTTTGAGGATGCGTGAATAGCCGCGAGAGGCTTGCCTGCGATTTTGACATGCAGTTAAGGGGTTCTGTATACTTACTTTAATGCAGCTCACGACGCGATTTCTGAAGGCTTGTAACATACACGCATCATCTGTATCATTATGCTGACAGTAGTGTGAGTGCTAACTGACCGAGACCACAGTTAACAACCTGCTGGATTTACTACAGCATGCATCCTATTGCTTGGATGCATTATTTGCATCTTGGTCTTCGTGTTGCCAGTGTGATCGATTGTTTTGTTTACACAGCAGCTGCGATTTAATCCGATGCCCTGCTTGCATTTTTGCTCTCCCTCTTTCTCTTGGGCTTCATATTAAAGCGATGAATGTTATGCTTCTATAAGGTGTACCGTTATATTAATTCCATTTAGACATTTCCTAGCGATGGCTGATCAGAGATAAGATGGCGCAACTACCCAGTCTGTGCAAGGATTTGTTTTGCTGCGACATTTGGCATTTATGGGACTGTTTGTGTTCAAGTTCATGTTCATTTCTTGATGACAGCAACCTTTGAAAACGGCTCCAACACCACTGTCAGAGTGGATAATTGGATAAGGCATTTGTTTTGAACTTCTTTCCAAGGGCACGTCAGGTTAATGAGCTTTGTAAGTGTGGTCACGGTGTAATGGTCACTGTGGTGTCCAACAACTTGTAAAAGCTCATTATCTAACCAAAGTGGTATAGCACAGTGTTTGGTAACTGACATGTGGATCAAGTTTATTATTTTGTTTGATGACCTAGATTCTTACTATTGAACATTGGTCTTCCTTAAAGGATTAACCGATCACATGGACTGGTGTATATTACTTTGCTGAAAGCAGCTCATTGAATCAGAGACTTGCTACATGGCTAACAATTCCCCCCATGGGGCTGAGTTTTATACATGACACTGGTTATTTAAAGAAATTGTCAAAAATAAAACACATTTGTTTAAAGTCTGTTATGTTAATTAAAAAAATAGATTTTTAAGCTGTGAATAGAACGGAATGTTCAAAAAAGGGAACATGAAGCACCCTTCACAAACGAATCATAACCACTCCAGATTGTCTTATTTATAGAAATAAATAAATCATTAACAACTGGCAACAACTGTTATCCAGATTTTTGTAAGCAAGGACTTTTATGTAACTGGACCCTCACATATTTTCATCTTTGGTGGCAGATGGAGCATTTAGGGAAAGGCTGTTGACTCTGTTCTCTTTGGGTAGCATCTGCTGCCCTCATAGAGCAAGTGATTGTGTTGTATTGATTGTGTGACGGCAGCTTTTAACCTTGCATATGATCACTTTGAAATTAAATTTGATTATTTGTGTACTAGGCTCAGTGGAGACATTTTATATCATCATTGGTTAACGGGTTTGTGTGGTTTAGTATTAGCCTGCCCCTTGGTTTTTAGCATCCTCACTAGCAGCTGTATAAGCTGAGCCGCACACAGTTGGCAAACTCTCACCAAAATGACAGCTGGTTCTTTTGAGTCCTTTTACAACTTCTGTGTCCTGAGACCTTTTGCTTCTCTTTCTCTCTCTGTTGTATTGTTTAATCTTTAAGTTGCATATCAGAAGGAGCTGTCCACACATGCTAAATACCAAGTGTATCCACTAGATAATCACTAAATGATCATAATACACTATGCCCATCTGTTCATATGTAACAATACGAACTGTAATATTGTATGCCTTGAAGGTGTAAGGGTTTTAGCTTTTATAAAACATTGTAGATTAGTTCTGATTTAAGAGAATGCTGTTCTCTCAATTAGATAAGAAATTGCTTGTAGACATTATACTAAGATTACTATTCTTGAAAACGTATTCCTGATTTATCATGTGTATTATGACATTTGGGTCACTATTAAAGTGGCAGCAAAATAGCAGCAACACAAGCTATACAACTATAGCTTCAAATTAGTTTTGTATCTTCAAGTATAACAAAAAAATATATTAAGCATAGAAAATGAGGAATTAATAAAATCTATACAGACTCAGCTAATTTATCTTAGTTTTATTATTTTTTTAAACTGCCGTTTTATAAAAATATCTTTTATATTAGCCATTATTGCAGAAATATGCATTGTTTTCATTTATTTAGAGTGGATCGTTACATAATTTCTCACTTCTAGGTTGGTGTTTTTCGTCTCATAATACCGATATAATTTGATCATGACTTGTTAATGACATTTAGCTGTATGAAAATTAGCCAATATTAACTGTTTCTTAGCATTGTTGGTATATTGTACAGAGAGTCATTAAACCTAAACTGAAAAGCTTGAGATAATCCAATGGCAAATGATAATCTACAATATTGTACATTATTAGTAGTTGTACTTATTTTTTTTTTCCCCTAGGCATGGTGTTTTTTCTCTTAATAGCAACAATGTCGTGTCAGTGTGCACGCTAAAGCCCTTGAAAAATACTGGGACACAATATTCAGGCCACGCATGTTCCTTACAGTGAAAATATGCCAGTTTTTACATTAAACGCTGCTTCTGCGCTTCTCCACTGCTCAGATTAATGTCACTTCACTGGGGAAACCGGTCCACATCCCAATCTGCATGAACATAAGAAGTTTGCTAAGTAGCATATGCAATACCGGTCAAAAGTTTGGATTTATTTTTTACATAGTAGAACAATACTGGAATATTTTTCAAACCTATGGAATATCATATGTCATTAGATGATTAAGTAACAGTCAGTTGATATTTTAAGACCTGAAGGGCAGCTGAGTGAAATAGTTCTTGCAAGAACAGTGTTGTCAAGTGTATTTGCAAAACCCATCAAGCACCATAATGAAACTGGCTCATTTTCCATCCCAGAAAAGCAAGAGCAAAAACATACCTCTGCTGTGGAGAAGTTCATTAGCCGCAAGAAGTTACCAGCCTCAAAATTCATCATTAGAGCACCTCAGATGAGGTACTGTAACAGTTACTGAGTACCAAGTGAAAGCAAAACCATTTGCAAACCTGGTGGGTTTAATATTATCTCATTGCTGTGGAGGCTCATGTCTGTCTGACTAGCTCAAGTCATGACTTAATTAGATGCTAGCCAGCTAACTACCCCTGGTTCTGTCAGCATCTAATTAGTGTGTTTTTGTTTTCTTGCTACACGCTGGTTAGTGTTGATGTTCTTTAAAGCAGAGCAGTAATTTTCGCGTTGATTTTCTGTCCTTTTTTAAATATAAATTTTTGTAAATGTCATAAGGTCTATTCTTAAGAGAATGTCGCTTCCATATATATTTATTGGTAAGCAGTCAGGCAGAGTCATTTACTCTCATCCAGCTCTGTGCCTGTTGTGTGCCTCAGGTGCCTTTCTGCTGTCATCCTGTCCAGCTTGTTTTTTTCTTTCTTTCTTTTTTTTTTTGTACTCTCCAAACCGAAATGTTAAACGATTTTGTGACTAAAAGATCTTGGTCTATTTCTACATGGTTTATCATCTGCCATGGAGAGATGATATGGAGATGAAATGGAGAGATAGGGTGGGAGATGAACACCCTGCTCGATCATATGGTATACTGCATTAGTCTTCTAATGGTTTCAGCTGCATGTTACCTTAGCAAACCGAGTACTGTGCTCTCCATACATATCACATTACCAGGCGGGGCACTAATGGGTGCTCTCTCAATGCAGCGGATCTGTTCAAGATGACGAGGAGGTAATGGCTGGGATGGACTCTGTAATGAACTGCCTAGTAGATAGTGTGTTCTGCTTCGTTTGGTTTCAGACAGCAGTTGAAGTAGGGGTTATTGCTGGGGTCCTACCATGTCACTAAGGCACTGTCAGTAATACAAGGCTATGAAGTCAGGGCATAATGGGCAAAATGGTATTTATGCATTCTAAGTTTATTATGGCCCTCAAAGTGTAGCTATGTAAGATTTTCATGGTTTAAAGCCATGTCTTGGTTTTTCAGCGTCAATTGGTACTCCCACATTCATGAGTCGGTACTAAAAGGCCCAACATGTGCCAAGAAAATATGCCTCACACCATTACATCACCACTGCCAGCAGCGTGAATAGTTGATAAAAGGCAGGATGGATCCATGCGTTAATCACCAAATTCTGACCCTACCATCCAAATGTCGAAGCCGAAATGCAGACTCACTAATCCTGGCAATATTAAAATAGTTACATCAGGCCTCCGAGTGGCGCAGTGGTTAAAGCGCTCGCCCCATCATCCGGAGATCGCTAGGTCGAATCCCGGGTGGTGCTGTAACCTCTCGCAGCCGGAGGTCTAGAGAGAGCTGATTGGCCGAGCTCTCTCAGAGGGGAGGGATGAGAGGTACTTAGTGCTCCCACATTAATCACGGCTCTACAGCCAGTCAGGGGCGTCTGTGAGCTTGTGCAACGGAGGGAGCGGATAGCGCTGTCCTCCGAGTGTGTTGCGAAAAGATGCGGTCGGCTGGAGTCTTCGGCCCTCCCGGCTGAGTGGTAGTAGTAGCTCCCGGCTGAGTGGTAGTAGTAGCCTTAATGTGGGAGCCCCCTAGTGACGGGGAGGAATTGGACACGACTAAATTAGGGAGAAAATCGGGGAAAAATCCAAAAAAAAAAAAAATAGTTACATCAGTTTCCTGTTCAGAGTTGACAGGAGTGGCTGCTGTTGCCCCTGTGCTTTAAGGTTCGACATATTGTGCATTCAAATATGCTCTTAGCATACCTCTTTAGGAACGAGATGTTGTTTGAGTTAACTTTGCCATTCTATCAGCACGTTCGTCTCGGACCTCTGGGGTCAACAAGGCATTTTTGCCCAGAGAACTGTGTAATATTAATATTTCAGGAAAAAATGTAGAGCAACGCACTCCTGTGTCTTCCTACTTTATTGGCTATGGCTGTGTAGGTCAGAGGTTGAGATTGGCACATGCTACGAGCTCACAGATTTTGGAGGATACCAATGGCACTGAAGACGTTGAGTCTTTTGTGCTCGGGTACGATTGACTTTTATCTGATTCGATCCGTGCTTGATTACACTGTACTGTGCCAGTGACCACCTCTTCAAGTCGACTTTGACACGATTCCTGAGCCTGGAACTATTGTGTTCTCGTAGATCAAAACAAACCAGACTTTGGGGTCAAGTGTACTGTGAAACAATCACGAATGTGAAACACCCTAAACTACCTTTTTTCTCCCCATTCTTATTCTTGGTTTGAACTTCAGCAAATCGTCTTGACCATGTCTACATGTCGAAATGAGTTGAGCTGCTGCCATGTGATGGGCTGAAGCATTTTTTGCCATGTAAGCTACTGTGAGGTTTCCAATAGTTCCTGTCCATGCTCTTAGATTATTAGTAGTATTATTAAGCATGGTATTGAGACTTTTCCAATATGTGTCTAAATGTTTCTTAGCAAGAAGAGAAACTATTGATGGCATATCCACACAAGCAGCTTTAAGGCCTGAATGCTTTCAAACCATTGTGGTGGTGGTGTTTTTTATTATTGTGTAGAATGTTTAGTTAACGATACCCTGTTTCGGTGCGTGACTTGACACAGTTCTTTGTTCAATTAGAGGTTGCAAATTGTAATTCCTTGCCACTGACAAGGGGAGGGGGTGGAACTACCATCTCAAATCAAAATAGACATTTCAGTAATTCTGATGAACACACAGAAAGATGCCTGTATAATAATGTTGGATGTTTAAGGTGAACTATGCTAATCAGCTTATAAATAGGCTGGTATGAAATTTAATAGGCTGCACTTTTTATTTTAGCTGAATGACAGTCGTGTAAATAATAACTCATTATGTAGACCTAAATAAACAAGAATCAAATAAATATTAGCAGCAGCAGCTGTTGTTTCATCTGTTATACAACTGTTGGGTGCACTGCCGGTAGTTCAAAAATTGATCTCCATGGGCATAATTTAGTACAGATCCATAGTCCATCTTTTTTTTTTTTTTTTTTAGCAAAAAATAAATCACTAAGAGAGAAAAGCAAAAATGTGTATTGTAGACTTCATGTCTCACACTCGCCTGAGATGACCCTAATCATGATAGATTCTGTTTTCTTCCTTCTAAGAACTACATTTTTGGAACTTTTAATGAAAACTAGGGCTGAAAGGATTCCTCGAGTAATTCGATTACAAAAAATGAGCGAGGCAAAATCTTCTGCCTCGAAGCTTCATTTAATTAATTTTAAAAGCTTGCATTATGTTTTTGCGCAATTATTTGTTGAAAGCGCGCTTCCGGGTGCAGGCCACCAGTAAACACCAACGAAGAAGAAGCGCTTACGGACGTCATCCACAAAGCGGAAGGAGACGCAAACGGTTAGCTGTGTATTGATTTGAGGGAGCGTTCTGTTGCGGGCTGCAAAATGGAAGGGAGCAATAAAAATATCAGCGAGGCCAAGAGAAGAAGAAAGCAGAAAGAGAAAATGACAGAAATTGTCAGTAAAGCTTTATGTTATGCCTGAGATGTAGATTTTGAAACTTTTAGTTCTGAAAGTTTAGTTGCACAACTCGGTGTTTTTGTATAATTATTTATTTTAATGTGTGCCTTAGTTCTTTTGTTTCTTAAAGTCATTTGAAATGCATTTATTTTTTTGCATTCGAGAAAAGGCATTAAAATAAGATTATATGGTGCTGTAATGCACTTAATTAATCTCAGTCAACTTTAAGACCCCTCTCTCACCTACGCGGTATCGCGCGGTGGCCGGAAGTACGGTTCATCATGATTCACCGCGAGTTTTGGCGCTGCAATTACGTTTCCATCTTTCTGCGCGAAAAAATTAAAGACGTTTAAGCCGCCTTAAAAACGTGTAATTTTTTTGCCGGACCTTGCAGAACTTTGCGTTGGTGGGCAGTCGCGACGGCTCACGGTGCCTAACACCGCATCTCACTGCGAGTCAAACCGCATAGGTGAGATGGGGGTTTAAGGTATTCCATATATTGTGAATAATGACACTGTTTATTTTTTATAAAATGCTGTATGCATTTAAAAAATAAAAGTAGATTTTTCTAAAAAGAAAACTTATTTAAATTTATCTTTGTTTCTCTTATATACAGGGTGGGCCATTTATATGGATACACCTTAATAAAATGGGAATGGTTGGTGATATTAATGTCCTGTTTGTGGCACATTAGTATATGTGAGGGGGCAAACTTTTCAAGATGGGTGGTGACCATGGTGGCCATTTGGAAGTTGGCCATCTTGGATCCAACTTTTGTTTTTTCAATAGAAAGAGGGTCATGTGACGCATCAAACTTGTTGGGAATTTCAACACTGGTGTGCTTGGTTTTAACGTAACTTTATTATTTCATGAGTTATTTACAAGTTTCTGACCACTTATAAAATGTGTTCAATGTGCTGCCCATTTTGATGGATTGTCAATGCAACCCTCTTCTCCCACTCTTCACACACTGATAGCAACACCGCAGGAGAAATGCCAGCACAGGCTTCCAGTACCCGTAGTTTCAGGTGCTGCACATCTCGTATCTTCACACCATAAACAATTGCCTTCAGATGACACCAAAGATAAAAGTCTAAGGGGGTCAGATCGGGAGACCTTGGGGGCCATTCAACTGGCCCACGACGACCAATCCACTTTTCAGGAAACTCTTCATCTAGGAATGCTCGGACCTGACACCCATAATGTGGTGGTGCACTATCTTGCTGGAAAAATCAGGGAACGTGCCAGCTTCAGTGCATAAAGAGGGAAATGCATCATCATGTAGCAATTTCAAATATCCAGTGGCCTTGAGGTTTCCATTGATGAAGAATGGCCCCACTATCTTTGTACCCCATATACCACACCATACCATCACTTTTTTTGTTCCAACAGTCTTGGAGGGATCTATCCAATGTGGGTTAGTGTCAGACCAGTTGAATGGCCCCCAAGGTCTCCCGATCTGACCCCCTTAGACTTTTATCTTTGGTGTCATCTGAAGGCAATTGTTTATGGTGTGAAGATACGAGATGTGCAGCACCTGAAACTACGTTTGATGTGTCACATGACCCTCTTCCTATTGAAAAAACAAAAGTTGGATCCAAGATGGCCACCATGGTCACCACCCATCTTGAAAAGTTTGCCCCCTCACATATGTGCCACAAACAGGACATTTAATATCACCAACCATTCCCATTTTATTAAGGTGTATCCATATAAATGGCCCACCCTGTATTTTACATTGCTGTTTAATTAAGGAAACGCGCATTTTATCCAATTAATCGATTACTTTTTTAGTAGAATACTCGATTACTAAAATATTCGATAGCTACAGCCCTAATGAAAACTTTTATCTGTTTATAATTAAAAACAAACTATTTTACAAATAGCACAAGTTTACAGAACTTTCTCTGGGTTAACGGTCAGCTTTTTGTGAACGAATGAGATCAAACTGAAATGGTATTTCAATAGGGAGAGCGAATGCTATATTATGTACTTCCTTTAAAATATATGATGCAAGTATATAACCATTACATCTTTTTGAAATGCAGCCTTAGATGGCAGGAATAAAGCACAGATGCCCACGATTGGCTAGTGTCACTATGATTGATGTGCTAGTGCAATATTTCCCCAGAGAGCACAGCTAGTCTGCTCCCTAGACTGCAGGATACACTGATGCACTTACCCTGATTTAAACTTGCGATCTCAAAGTTCCTGGGTGAATGCTTTCTTTTGTGCCACGTGGGAGCCTATGCGCCATCTGTATGGAATCAGTTATACCTGCGGCTCGCCGGTCTTGGCTGATCAGGCTAAAAAATAAAGGACTAATCACTGCATGTCTAGTTTGTGGCATTCTTAACACTAGAACCATCATTTCCCATTCTCTTTGTACTCTTGTCCTGCATATAAGCACATTTGTAATGCAGTTGTAGGTATTGCAGCTGTGCAACAGCACAACATCAAGACCAGCACTTAGTGTAATTAGCAAGTATTAGACCAGAGGCATTAAGTTTTTTTTTTTTTTTTTTTGAAGGGGCACAATTTACACAATTTTGCCAAAATTGACATAAGATAACATACGTGTGTGTGTGTGTATATCAGAGGACAACAAGCTAACGTTAACACTAATGTTAATCACTTATGAGTTCATTTGTGATTTATGGAATGGAAAGTCTGAAGCTAATAATAATTTCTACATTTATTAAAGTAATGTTGGCATGTCATGAGCTAATCTTGACGATTCTTACCTCACACCGCGGCTATCACAATTGCTGTTGTGCATCAGCTCATAATGTCTTAATGTGCTTAGCTCTGGCAGCCCTGCTGATGAGTGGTTTCCTAGCCGATACTACACAACCCTCTGCAGAATGAACCACATACCCTGAAGAGTGTCTGTGTGCACTATTCAGACTTCAAATGAGAATATAAAGGTACAGAAAAGCATATTTGGCTTCAAAGTAATATTAGGTTAATTAAACACTTACTACAAAAAATTTAACATTTCTTACATCTGTCTAATCTGAACAAGTTGGAGTTGTAATGTTCTCCTTACTGCCCTATCTTACCTATGCGGAGCTTTGGGGTAGTGATTGTTTCCAATCCTTTTTTTTATTTTTATGTTTCAGTATTTTTAAAAGTGAATGTTTGTTGGGAATTACTCTGCCTCCGCTGAATACCGCACTGATCAGTCGCAATGATTAATTCCAGTGATCTTTCAGAGAACATGAAAATGTGTTACCTCTCCTCTACAAGCCAGCCTCTGTATTGGGGACTTTACAGCTGTTTGGCGCCTGCACAGTTGTGACGAGTGTTTAATGTCCCATTAGATTAGTGATTGGGGAACATTATGCTCGATTTGTGAGAACAAAAAGAACTGCAGACGCTGTTTGGTGTAGATGCTGGTGGATTTAGTATGTCTAAAAACCTCTGGCATTTCTAGTGTTCAAGGAATTATGCTGACTGTACTCAATACGTAATTTTTGTGGGGATACATCACATTATTATAGTGCCTTTTAAATTGGACAGATACAGTCAAGCCTGTAACTGAATACACTGATCAGCCATACCATTAACACATTAAATTTATCATTGTGTCACAGGTTTGCTGGTATATAATCATTGGTACCCAAGGCTCATCCATGGCCATGTGGACTAAAAGTCAACCTGTAGGCCTGATCCCACAGACAAAACCAACGTAGCACAAATAACCATGTTGGTGCTTGCCATGATATAAAGGCAACAGAACATCCAGTGCATCACAGCCTGCCTCAAACTGGACCCAGCAGGTAATAAGCCCAAGGATAACTCGACCTCCGGACTCTCCAGATTCCAATTAAGCCCCCATGAGATGCACCAAACAAACAAATCTGGTCTACAGAGGCCCCATCCTGCAACCCAGAGCACCCAAAGGATCTGTTTCCAACGTCCTGTGCCAGATATGACGCACACAACCAGAGACCCTGGAGAGTTATGACCTCGAGGGGCCAGAGCCACTCCAGTGGCAAAGGAGGGGGGGACCTAAAATCGAGGTGTTTTCAATGTAAATGGTTTTAATGTTGTGGCTGATTGATGTGTATATATAAATGTCGACTAGTTTAAAAATAGATAATTAATAACAGTACCAAGCTAATAGCAAGACTTATTTGTTACATGCTTTCTAAACAACTGATTGAGGTTAGTTTGATCTTTTTATAGGTGTGTGCCAGCATAATGTGTTGGGTGTTTTAACAACTGCTATATAATTATTATGATCACAGTGCAAACCGTAACTATGCTCCCGGGTCCATGCCACCATGGCAGCTGTGACTATCCAGTCCTGAAGTGAGAATGAGGCTTGCGTGACTTGCGCCTTTGCATTTGCCCTTTTGAAAAGGTGAAACTTGAAACAGAAACTGTGATCAGTTGGTCAATGGCTTTTTAAGAGTGTGCTAAAAGTTCTCATTTTTGTAGTATCACTGAGTCATTGATGTTGCTAAAGAGTCATTGTGATCACCATTCTGGCGTAATGGGTATTTTAGAAAGGTGAGAGATTTTTGTCTGAAATAACCAAAGCATTCATAGAAGCACTTTTCCGCATGCTTTTTTGTTCCCTAACAGTTTGGTCTTTCAAAAGTATTCAAGTGCTTCTTGAACCAACGTATGGATTGATTCTGAGGTTCAGTACATAAATAAAATAAAATCAAACTGGTGTTGCCAGATGTTGTGGAAGGTGTAGAATCCTTCTGGGGGTTTTGATTCGATTGTTCATCATAATGGTTATGAGAACAGGTATTTCATATTGTTTGCTGTTTTTAACCACACTGAAGTCATCAGTGACATTAACTTGAGCTCCTCAAGCAGAAAGTCATGTCTTGTTAAAGCAGATTTGTGGCCATGTCTTGGTTTTTAGACTAAGTGTGATTTTAAAGTGTTTTGGTTGTTGAGATACTTGCACAGTAAGATTATTGTTGGTGTGTGTGTGTGTGTGTGTGTGTGTGTGTGTGTGTGTGTGAGGCTCTATACCATAGCTTAAAACTGTTTTTAAATTTGAGTTCACCAAAGATTAACTTAATATGGGTTTGTTTTTAAGAGCACTTGATAGTCAGTTAAACACTTTGAGGGTGGTGGTGGTGGTGTTGTTGTTTTTAATTGAATGCTTATAATAAGTAGCCCAGATATTACAGTTAATTTCTAGTTCTTTTCCTGCTGTGCCCTCTTCTGTGGGTTTCAGTGTAGTGCTGCTATAATTGAGCGTCTCTTTGTTTGAGGCACATGGTTAAGGGAGGAGGTGGAGCTGTGTAATCTGACACGAGCCAGGCCCAAAGTACAGCTCAGACACAGTGAGAGAGTGAGGGGGGGCGCATTCCGGCTCCAGCTTGACATTCGACTCCTCAGCCTACATACTGCATTGGCGAAAGTGCACGCAGGCTGGACTCTGTTCTTTTTCTCTGTAGCGCTTTGCTGTGATTATTTTTTTTTACCCCTGCCCCACAGAGAATACTCTTCTCTTCCCGTGTCTCATTTGGAGTTCACGCAGGATACTTGGGCCTGCCTGGGAGTGGCCCCTCAGTCTGCCGCTGGAATGCGCCTTTAGACGAGTGGGGAAACTCGCTTTGCTGCTGTTGGTTTCCTCTCTTGCTCAGCTCTCCCTCTTGCTCCCAATCTCCTTGGGCTCCCTCATAAGCTTCCTGCCAGGCACTCAGAGCTTAGTACAGTATACATTTTTGGATTACTTCTGGATTCCCCCTTTTTTGGGGGGTGGGGGGGTGGGGGGTTCTGCACTACTTATTGTGCTTTTCCAGGACTACACTTTTAAAGGTGGTAATACTTTTTTTTTTTTTTTTTTTGTGGTCTACTTTCTAGCAAGAATTGAACCATTTGTTTGGATAGCTTGGAGGATTTTGCATGTGTCTGTTTAAGTGGCCAGGCCTCACCCTGAAGTGTCCCTGGAGTATCTGGCAGTGGACCTGAGACAGCTAGTGGAGCAGTATTTTTTTTTTTAATTTTTTTTTTTATCTAAGCCAGCACTGAGTGAGCATATTGGATATTGGCCCTCTGTTATGGGCTGTTTTGTTTCTATGGAAAGAGCGCAATGAAGAGTCACTGCGATCCCCATGTCTCCCACCGCTAGGCTACAGCCTGTCTACTCATGGAAGGGGGTGTTCAAGCTCTTCACGTGCGTTGCTGCCCGAACGGCCAGCAAGTCTAAAGGTAACACAGCCCAGTGCATGCTCACTGTCTTGTCTTGTTTTCGCTCCCGCTGTTTGGCAGCCTATATGGAATGTTGTTTGTTTAGGTCGTCTTCAGACACCATCCTATATGCTTTTAATGTGCTTTATGTTCATATGGGAATGGAGTGAAATCTTACTAGCAGGCCTTATCTGGACCTGTCCTCCAAAGAAAATTCCAGAAAGGTAGCCTCTGTTGTTGTGTGGGTGTCTGTGCCTACACTAGCCTGAGACTTTGAAAGACAAAGCAGGAGCATTTCCTTGCGTCCCATAATTTGCTTTTTCCTGGTTTGCTGTAAGATTCCTGTCATCTCTGAAACACGACTACTCTGTTCTGTGTGTGTGTGTGTGTGTGTGTGTGTGTGTGTGTGTGTGTGGCGCCACAGGAGAGAATTAAACTTTCCCATTCTGTAAACCATTGAGTTGCCACATGCCTTTGTTGTTTTCCTCATCCTCCAGAATTATTGGTGCCCTTTGTGATAATGAGGAAAACAATATAAAAGTATACATTTATATAAAATAGTTTGATATTTTATAGTGTATCCTATAAAAGTAATGTCAGCGACATGGTTCACCTCAAGAAACTGAAGCAGTGATTGAGATGTGCTGCCTATAAGTACTTTTTATTTTTTTGTGTTTTTATATTGTATTCGTAAATTTTGTAAAATTGCCTACATCTATCTGTCTAATGTTAAACATTCTTTAATTCCCCCCCCCCCCTCCCCCCCCCCCCCTCTCCCCCATGGTAACACATGACAATGAGATTTAACATGTGTGTCACTTCATTTTTATACTGCAAGAAACTGGGGCATGACTTGAGGGACTAAGAGGCAGTGAGAGAATAATTTCTTTTGACAGTTTATCGTAGCATTTATTTAAAATATTTCGTAGGGATGATAATTTTGGTCGTACTTATGCTATTATGATACTTGTTTTTAAACTAATAGCATTATGTTGCAACAAACACAAATAGTTGCTTTTTTGAGTTAGAGTCATGTGTAATATTTATATAATATAGACATATTTTTTTCCTTTTGTAAGAGAAGTGCCAATAATTCTGGAGAGTGCTGCAATGAAACTGTATTCTGAGGTACCAAAGTTTGCTTAGTAGTAAACAGTCTAATGTGTCTATACTGTGAGGACAGGCTGGAGCATGCCTGCTTTCAAGAAAGACAATGCTCATTCACTCACTATCACCTATATCTCTGTGAATAGTGCACCTCAATCCCTTTTGTTTGTTTCAATGTAGCGTATACCTCTCGGATTGAACCTGTGTTGACTTGCTGTCATGCTCGTCATGTTGACATGCTTATACATTTATTTAAATACACAATCTTATGATGGTGTATTAGTTTGGTTCACCTATTTTCTATATTGCAAGTTGTATAGCACACAAAAAAACACCCTTTAAAAAAAAAATTTAGCATTGCTGAAATAGTTTTTTCATTCATTGATCTTCAGTAATTGCTTTATCCTGGTTAGTGCAAGCATGTGCCAAAAGTTTTAAAATGGAAAATGACACACAGCGATTCATATGTGCGGTGTGACTATGACGTGGAAATTCTGTAACCCTTAGAGACTGGGGAGTGGAGATGGATTCAGTTGCCTATCGTATAGCGTCACATTGACTCCACAAACTATTTTCTTCAAAATTATTTATTTATTTATATATGGTTAGATTTGAGGTGGTTAAATGTTGCAATTTTTCTCTCTATAATCCTGCACTCTTAAACTCAAACTGTTCACACAGCACAACATTTACTTTTGTTTAGAATTGTAACAAATCACGTTAATAACACACAAAGCACATGGGACATTTTCATGTTGGTGCTTTGACATCAAAACAGAAATGCACACAAAAAACCTGCAATTTCAGTCTAGTTTTGAAAAAGCTTTATTGTCAGTGGAACGATAAAACGAACAATAAAATAATTTTTTTTTTGTTGTTGTTGGAAGGGAGACCCAAACATGGAGGGAAAAGAAATCTGCATTTTTATTTTTAAACACGTCCATAAGCAGCATACACATATCTTGATGCCCGTTAGAACCTTCTGGTAACTCTAAGAGTCGCATGCTGTGTTGAAAGTTCTAAATATACTTTTTATTTCCTGGTTCTCCAGTCATTTTTCATCAGCCAATCATTATCAAAGTTTGTATTTTTTTTTATAAAAACAAGCTGCTCCATGTTCAGGCTTCTTTTGTGTTTAATGAATGAATTGTGCAGCAATTAAGTTTAGCCTATTTTAACCTCTTGAGACCTGAATGTTCTCATGCAAGGATATTACTTTTTATTATTTTTTTTACTATACTGTCTGTCTTCAAACACTTCTCTTATGAGGAACATTTTAGGTATAATTATTTTGCCAACTTCCTGTTTGATGACATTTGGTTAAATAAATAGTTAAAAAGTGCTAATAAAGAGAAACAATAAGGAGAAATTGAAGTGTACACTAAAGTAGAGACCAGGTCTCAGAAGGTTAACACATGTTTGGGGGGGAAATGTTGTGTTTACTTGTCAGTGCAAGCCTTTGCACTCATAACCGGTCATACTCAAGGCAGGTTGTCATATGGCTTCATCTTTCAGGTAAAGCCAGTCTTGTTGAATAGGAAAGGTAACTTGCCTAACGGCAGCATAGCACATGGGTCACTCAATAGAGCTCAGGCAGTTTGTTTCATTATGTATTCCTGTCTTTTCCTTTCTCTTTGCAGAGGTCCACACATTTCAAGAGAAGAAAATAGCCTTACTGGGGAATCATATGGACGAAGGTACAGTAAATTCCTGATATACTTTGTGTGTGTGTGTGTGTGTGTGTGTGTGTGTGTGTGTGTGTGTGTGTGTGTGTGTGTGTGTGTGTGTGTGTGTTAACTGAATGTTAGATTTGTTGTTAAACTGAAACATCTTTCAAGTCTAAGTATGTGGAGTGAAAGTCTGAAAATTGGGGTGATGGAGAAGGAGGGGACCAAATAATTGAAGAGTGCGTCTTTTACTCTGACTAAGCCCTGTAATCTCCCTCCATCAGCATCTGGAGGAGCAGGGCAGGTCTGTGCCATCAACCCCCATGCCCTGTGAGCTATTGGTGGGACTCACAGCATGGGGAGCATTGATGGTGTGCTGTTTCAGCCTGCCCTCAGTACACCACAACACCAGCTCCCCGTCTCTTATCTCGTTTTAAACCCGCTTTTTGCTACTGGTGATGCTAAATGACTGTCTGAACATGTCAGAGTTGTGTGCTGGCAAACTACTGCAATGTAGTAGTGTAAGAGCGACAAACTGTTTTGTTGAGAAGTCATGAAAATTTGTTTTCCTAAAAAGTTTTTTTTTTTTTTTTTTTTACTTTACACCAATTAACAAAATATAGTTATTTACAGATAAAGGATTACACACAGCAGCAGTGATGGGGAAACAAATATTTTTTAAGCATCTAAATGATCACGTAAAATGGTTCAGAAGTGGTTTGCCTTGTGCCTTAGAGATTATTTGCTGATGTATTTATATATAGCAGATCTAAGAATTTATTGGGTACTGCAGTGCTTCACTGTGATTTCATGCTTGCTATATGCTCACCCCAACCCACAACTGCAACAGGCTTTTGTGGTGTTTCTGTAGTTTGTGGACATACATGCAGGATGTTGTGAAGAAAAATAGAGCCGATTTTTACAGATTTACGACCAGCGTGTATTAATTTACAGTAGTGGAAAATAATCAGCCTGTAAACCTACTTTAAAGTGAGTAGTTTCAAAGCGTAGTGCTACATTAAACCCAACATTCTGTAGAATGAATTGGAAAATTATAGTCTTAAAACAATTGTGTAACAATTTACTCCACAAACCTTCTATTCCTTTAACCCGTCATTTTTAAAGCCTATATATATTTTTTGTTGTTGTTGCTATATTTAGTTATTTAGGCAAGGTCACTGATTATCAGTTCATCAGGATAATTCTTAAACTTCTCAACAACTAGTCCACCTTTTCAAGACCCGGGTTGCATCACTGGTAACCTAATGTCTGTTTTTGTGTTCATGATGGACACCTTACTGATAAATGGTTGATCTACACTGTACATGTTATGCTAAAATTTGTCAAACTTCTGAATCTGGAAAAATCAGCACTTTTGCATGCGATTTTTGGTATAAATGCAGCATCGGAGTGTGCACATTTCCAAACTAAGTGCCTCATGCGCCAGTGAACAAACCCAAGGTCTTCGCGCAATTAATTAAGAAAAAAGTCGAACCTTAAATCAAGAGTCAGACCATATAGTCACTTTTGACATCCAGAATGCTAAGGTGACATGCAGGAAAGCCCTTCTCAAAGGTCAGAGCCCTTCGTTCTCTTTTGCCAACTCGTTTGTTTGCTTTTTTGCCCTGTCATGTCTGATGAACAAAATTTACTGCGCAAAAATATTCGACTCCAAAATACATTTTTTATTCACTTTTAAACCCTGTGAGCAAACCAGCCTGATTACCCCCTGATTTCACACAGTTACACCAGTCTCAAAATACCATGAGCACAAATTGGTCTCAAGACTTGCATGTTAGAAGCCATGCACAGCTGTGTGCTCACAAATGCTCAACAGACACTCATTATCAAGTAGATTTTTGAGACTTTGAAGGCATTTGAGATAATGTAAATGTTGTCATTTCTTTATAATCCTAATTTACCTGATTTAGTGTCCAGGTTGGACACTAAAGGTTTTCCACACTGGCACCCTGTGTGGTAGGAGTGAAATATTTTAATGCAAGTTTGTTTAGAAATAATAATTATAGTGGATGACAGAGAGGTGCTGCTCGGTGAAAATATAGTAGTTTGTTTAATTTAATGTTGAGGTCAACGTTAAAGCTGCTTTATTGGAAGTTAGTTTGTGTTTAAATGCTGCTCCTGTTTTTTTTAAGTAAGAAAACTAATGATATAAGGAACAGGCTATTTTTTAATTATTCATGTTGACCTAAGTTGTGAAGCTGCTGAATAAAGCTAAAGTATAAAACTTTAAAATTCTTACAATATTAACAAAATCTGAAAAAATATTTAATTGGGATATTAATAAAATCTTGATATTGACAGAATCGCAATATAAATCAAATTAAATGTTCAAAAGTTAGTACCTCATCTTTTTATTCACACATACAAATCATCTGATCTTCATGTGTCTTAGTATTGGACAAATACAAGCTCAGACATACCTTATAACTTTTTTCACACAAAAAATAATTAAATTAGAATTAAATTAAACCTTTTTGAATGTGTAAAAATCTTATACATCATATCATGCAATTAAATAAATAGTTTGAAAAAAGGCTTTTGATTACAAAACTGAAAAAGGTTAGACCTAATAAAAATGTCTTCACGATAAAATCTCTGATGCAAGTTAAGTGCACAATCACGGTTTTCAAGTTTGTTTTCTTGTTTCATATCACACATGGTAATATGATCTAATCATAGTCCACTATAGTAAGTGCAATGTGTTTGATCCACTGTACCCGTCAGTGTAGTAAGTAAGTCAGCTTAAAAATAATGAAAAATAATGATGATGAAATGCTTATCTATAAAGCATTCTTGCTAAATAGATTCAGCATTTTTGCTGAATAGTTGGTTTTGTATTTCTGTTATTTTTGTGAGCAGTGGGCACTGTGTGAATTGAGTGCTGTACACAGTGCAGACATTCTGAGCTATGATGGAGGCTCCGCTAGTTAGTAATCTACAAGAGGACGAGCTGAGTTGCATTGATCGAGCTTAGAGGTATTAGCTGAGGCAGTGTGTACAGATGAGGTTACTACATGACTCTCTTTAGAGAGAGGTGACGTCTTACTGGTACATCTACATGCAGGTATACAGGCATACCATTCTGGGAAGCATGTAGGAAGCAGAAGGTAAAACCAAAGGGGGAAAAAAGACCAGTATGCAAAGAATGTGCTGGATTTTTCCTTTAGTTAGGCTTGGCACAAATACAGAATGAAAACATGCACAAACATTTGCAGTCACAGAAATCTTAACTAAGCCTCAGTTTTAGTAACCTTTACTGGTTTGTTTATTACATTTTGCTCCTTATATACAGGAGTTGATGGCATAGTTTATTACTGAAAATAATAATGTTATTTCATAAAACTTTTCTTATTTAGTATGCTTAAAGTTAGCTTAAGGTGTGTGCCTTTTATTTCTGTCCGGTGTATAAATTTCGTACAGAATAACTGACAGGCTTATTCAGAGTAATCATTCAGGTTCGAATTGAATTTAATTTCTTTATTATAACTGTTTTTGATGGATTTCTTCTGTTTCTGTTTTATACTATGTTTATGATCATGTCATCAGACGGTCATGGAGATGTGTGTAGATTAGGGCAGAACATCCACAGTATCATCTGCATATATACAAACTGTACGTAGCTTTTAAAATTAAAAAATGGTTATTTTTCACTGAATGGTTATGTAAGAGTGCATTATTGACATTCATGGCTGTATACATATTAGCTGTAATGTGATTAACTGATGATAATACACTGTTGGGTCAGATAGAGGTGACAGAGCTCACACAATAGCAAGCAAACTCTTAATGCACACAGTGTAAAATTTAATACATTAAATGGAGCATTACTTACTGGTTTTAAAGGAATATTTCAGGAATAGTGCAACTGGTGGTTAACCGTTTAAATGAAACCGGTTAACCATAAACGTTTTGGTATTCGGATCAGATTGTGGTGTTTTTCTTGCCAAGTAACAGGAGCTTACTTTTTTTTTGGTTGCCTTACTTTTTAGCTATATTAGCTATATATCAGTATAGCTCCAGTGAAGAGCTGTAAACAGATACGTCTTGGCTGTATTGCTACTTTTCAGGCAAGGTTTTTTTTTGTTTGTTTTGTGGTCTAAACGCTTCATTATTCTAATGCTGTGTTTTGACACAAAGTAGATGCAATACTATAGAAGTCTTGTATTAAGAATTCCAAATCTGAAAAGTTTTTTTTTTTTTCTTTTTTTTTTTTTTTTTTGTATGTAGGTCCTGAATATGCATGGTTATTATTTGGGTAGTTGAGGCCAGTTGAGTCAGTTCTGACCACTACTGTCTGTATAGTTTATGATCATGTTTTAACAAGCCTCGTCATACAGACATTCATTACTGTTGCTGAAGTGGCTTCCTCTGAGGATACAAGATTTCCTGTGTTGTGTGATGGGCTACAGACTTTCCACTTGCACAGCAGATCAGTTCAGCACTTTCCTGGAATAAAGGGTGTGACGGGACTTCAGGGTCTAAGACAGCTGTTTTTATTACAAAGAGAACCAGGAATGCCGCAGGACAGATTCTCAAATTGGACTTTTAAAAAAGATGGTAGGGAAAAACCTCCCACACTTACCAGAGTAGGTTTGCCAAATCTCTCTCCTTTTTTTTTTTTTAACAGTTGAATTGACAACAATATAACTGTTTTGTTTTTAATTCATGTTAATAACCTAGTAAACTACCTGGAACTTCCAGTGCATTTTTCTCTTGTGTTTTTCACTTAGGAAATTTTAAAATTCATATGTAACACAATGTAGGATGTTTCTTTATTAACTTGCTAGTAACTTTTTATATTGACATAATGGGTTAATCCAGTTTATATTTCAGAGAAATTCAACCCAACCAGGTGAAACACTTGTTATAGTACACAAAGTTTTAAAGAAAGGCCTAGTCCTTCTGTAGCAAGGATGGGGCGAGGCTCATTGATTTGCCAACAGATTCACCAGCAATATATCTAATACTGTCAGGATAATCTTTCCCAATGTTGGTACAATACATTATTAAGAAATTTAAGGAAACCAGTCAAATGTTAACCTGTAAAGGACAGGAACAAAACCCTCCTTTCTGAATACGTGTGATCTTCGATCCGTCTGGTGTCACTGTCTTAAAAACCATCATGCTTCTACATTATGAGGGATCACTTTAAAACTTCGTCTATTAATGTCTAACAATTTGTCACTTGCTTAATGAATACATCAGTACTGTCCAGAGGTGAGGACGAAGACATTGGCTATGGCTCATCTGGGAAGGACATTGGCAAACTGGAAATGTTTTGTGGTCCAACAAGTCACCTTTTAAAATAGAAACAACAGAAAGAACAGCCGTCATATTTTCTGGGAAAGAGGGAAAGGACCATCCAAGCTGTTATCAGCATCAGGTCCAAAAGCCAGCATCAGTCACGGTATGGGGTGTGCCAGTGCCCATGGCATGGATAACCTCTCTATCTGTGAAGACACCAGTAAGGCAGAAAAATGTTCTTTTTAAAGCAAAATATGCTGCCATCCAAACACCATCTTTTTCAGAGACATCCCTGTTTATTAGAACGACAAACTGCATTCAGTTTTTGATTACACGTGCATGGCAACTACACAGCTGTTAGACACTAATAATGTAAAAATGGGAGAAACACGTGAGCTAAACTTGACCAACATGTGTCTAAAAACGTAGACAGCAAACCAACCAGAGCTTATAGAGGGATATTTCCAATATTCTTAGAATTGCTGTTTTCAATGATCACCAGTCAGAGCCTAGTATATGAGCATAGTCTACATCTTCTTTTTAGTTGGAACAAAACATTGTTTTTAATGGATTAATATGATTTAATATCAGAATGTTCTAATACGGAGCTCAAAACAGAAACTCTGTCGTCTTTTGGTCATGTTTTTATTGTGGTTTAAGTTGATTTATTGTAATTTCGGCTCCTCATTAGTATTGTGAAACATCTGCAAGCACTGTGGGTCTGGAAAGAGATATAACAATAATATTTCCAAGCATGTGTCTGTAACCAGAAACTAATATGTTCCATTTGGACTGGATAAAAGTCCCAGACACACTTGTAATTATGATTGATTTGCATGAGTGATTGCATGGCTCTCATATGGTTTCTTGTATACTACAGTACGTACACCCCATACCGATGCAAACTACTAGTTTTGACCAATTTATTTTGACAGAAAAGGTAATGTTGCACTTGTCCATTAATAGGTCACATGACCATAACATGTATATGGTCTGTACCTGTGCTAGTAACTCAACAACCTACACAAAATATTTAGAAGCATTGCTTCTTTTTTTTTTTTTTCATTTTAAGTCAAATTTAAAGTATTTAAAGTGTTCTGCTGGCTGTCACTTGGTTTTAGGGATCGTAGAGGACCGTTTTTTTTTTCTAGATTTTCTCCATACTAAAGAAAAAGTATGAAACCACTTTTCCAGTGTGATATAAATGAATCCTTACCAATATGATCATATAGGCAGGATTATACTATATATTAGCTGTGGTTGTTTCTGCTGAGTGTTTTGTAGCATGGAAAATAGGCATACTCTTTCCTCCAGATGCATAAAAAATGAAAACTTGACAGACGCAGGCATCTGAGTAAAATCCCAGAGATGCATTTGTAAGAAACACAAGAAAATGTTTTTTCAAATGGATGAATTAAGGGTTTTTTGTTTTACTTTTTGTTTGGGGGGGGTTGGTCAGACGGGGACGGTCAGATGGGGACTGGAAACGGGTGTTTGTACAGTTATGCAGGCTGAGTGTTTCTACTACCGAGGTATTTTCAAATTTTGCTCTTTAGAAATGCGAATGGCTTTAAATTTAAGAAATGTGCACAGAGGTGTCTGCCGAGTACATGTGGAAAACGACTGAACAGTAGATTATATGCAGAACAGTGATGGATGTACGAAGGACACCAATTCCAGACAGAAATTATATGGCTTTGAGCTATGCAGTAATAATTCAGACTCGTCCAGAAAGCAGCCCAGACTGCAGGCGTATTTTTGTCTTACTTCATTTCAGTGATTAAGCAGCAGTGACTCAGCAGAAACTGTTTGATCACTGGATTGTTTGGCATACAGTTGCATCACCTTCTATACAGAGACGGCCGAGGAAAGGGGGAAAAAATCCATTAATAACTCTGTTAAACTTGTTTTTCCTCACCGACACGATCACCAAGCTGGGCTTCAACAGTGCACACTTCACTCACTCTCACATCCTCAACATATATCATTTAGGCTTGTTCCACTACATCTACTCTAAAGAGGAGGATTTTGCTTATCAGCACTGTCTGCTGCAGTCTTTCTCAGGAGCTGGCACTCAGAGTGCTGGTGTCATTTGACAGAAGGTGGACACTCTGTACTGTTCTCAGTATTTCAGCAGCACCTCACTTGCCAGCAGCTCTTCACATGTCATAGACAAATTGTGTTGTTTTCTGGCTTATTGGTGAGTTTTTGGAATCGGGGTGGGAATGGCAATATGTTTTCAAATCCTTTTGACAATTTGTATGCTTCATTTGAAAATGCATATGCATTGGACAGTTTATTCATTACGTAAAATGCGAAATAAATGAGCTGCTAGGGGTAGAAAAACAACCTGAAGGTCCTGTGTAGCTAGAGCTTACCAATTAGGCTTCTTCTCCAAGCTTCAGTCTGTGTATTTAGTGCTGGCTAAAGGCCTCATGTGCGCTGTGCTAATTTTGGCAAAAGACTGAGAAGCTCAGTGAGAAGGATAAAAATACACAGGGCTTTAACACAGTAGATATGTTTACAAGCTGACTAGAAGACGTGTACGTTCGCTCTCTCTCTCTCGCTCGCGTGCGCACGCGCACACACACAACCCTTCATCTCGGCTCTGCTCTCTGATTTTCTTCCATGATATCAGCTCATTCTCTTTGGCATAACAATGTTGTTTCTGAGATGGATAGCCAAAAAGAAAGAGAATATGATGATTATCCTCGGCACACCATGCTCCCGTGAACTGGGTGGTGCTAGAGGCAGATGCGTTTAGATTACATAAAGCAGCACAGTGTGAACACTGGGTCACACCCTGCTTTTGCCATGCAGCAGGGAAAAATCCAGCCATGATCTCGGGCCTCCTCTCCACACACACACCGCAGCCTGTTGCCATAGGAACACTCCTTTTGCAGGCATGCGCTTTAGAGGCTGCCCATGTCTGCGCTCTCTATTTCGCCTTTTTACAAAAGTGTAGAAATTGTTTATACCAAAAATAGATACCTCAAGCATATCCCCAAGGCCTGTGTCTGACTTTACCATAGAAAGTAGACCACAATATACGGAAACTGCTGAGTGCAAATAAACAAAAAAAAATTTTGTGCGTTATCTAGACAATCAATAGCCCTGCTATGTTGTGCTTAATTTGTAATAAATAAGCAGGTAAACAGTCTGTTGAAAGGCAGAATTTGGTGTGCGTGTTATATTCATTAGGAGAAATTTGACGGTGTAATTGTAATTCCAGACTGATGATGCTGCCATGTGTCTTACTCACCATTATTTGTTTTTGATGATCTCTTATGATGTTTTTTTTAGTCTTTATGGTGTGTAATTCTGTCTTTTCCTTTGTCTCCCCTTATCATTTTCCTCTTTGCTATCTCCTCCTGCCCCTTATATCCTGCCTCCTTTTCTCACTATCCTCATGTCTACCTGTCCATTCTTTAGAAATGAGTCGCCAGACTGCCACCGCGCTGCCCACAGGAACCTCAAAGTGCGCCCCCTCCCAGCGTGTGAACACTACAGCCTCCAACAGTGACCTAGCCAGTCTGTTCGAGTGCCCGGTGTGTTTTGACTATGTGCTGCCTCCAATCCTGCAATGCCAGAGCGGCCATCTGGTGTGCAGCAACTGCCGGCCCAAACTGACGTGCTGTCCGACGTGCCGCGGCCCATTGGGCTCCATCCGTAACCTGGCTATGGAAAAGGTGGCCAACTCGGTGCTCTTCCCATGCAAGTACGCCTCGTCGGGCTGTGAAGTGACGCTGCCGCACACAGACAAGGCCGAGCACGAGGAGCTATGTGAGTTTCGGCCGTACTCGTGCCCGTGTCCAGGTGCTTCGTGCAAATGGCAGGGCTCTCTGGACGCCGTTATGCCACATTTGCTGCACCAGCACAAGTCCATCACCACGCTGCAGGGCGAGGACATAGTCTTCCTGGCCACGGACATCAACCTACCTGGTGCGGTCGACTGGGTCATGATGCAGTCCTGTTTCGGTTTCCACTTCATGCTGGTGCTGGAAAAGCAGGAGAAGTATGATGGGCACCAACAGTTCTTTGCCATTGTTCAGTTGATTGGCACACGCAAGCAGGCAGAGAACTTTGCCTACCGACTGGAGCTGAACGGCCACCGGCGGCGCCTCACCTGGGAAGCCACACCACGATCCATCCATGAGGGCATTGCCACAGCCATCATGAACAGTGACTGTCTAGTATTTGACACCTCCATCGCCCAGCTGTTTGCTGAAAATGGCAACTTGGGCATCAATGTCACCATATCCATGTGCTGAGGACCGTCAGAATCGCACTCACACGCACATACCCACATAGGAATACACTAAAACATTTCACAACCACGAGACACCCAGAGGTGGACACTAGGAAGGGGGTGGGGTATCTAACCTAGGAGCTTTTTGCTGTCGTACGTTCCAAGTACAGAACTGACCTTTACCAACGCTTGGGACGTCCAGCAACTGGACATTTTCCCAGGTCATCAGTTTTATGCTACAATATTATAATAAGTTAAATAATTAAACTAATGTATTCTACATTTTTGAGAGCAAATGCCCGCAAAGATGAGCCTTGTTAAATGAACTTTCTCACACACGGCTTGTTTGTGAAGATGGGTGAAGGAATGGCACAGTAGAGTTGAGGGTTGGAGTGAACTCTAAAAGATACACTAGAATTGTCCTGATTTATTGTTTCCTTTCTTTTCTCCGACAGATTGCATTGTTAGTTAAAAAAAACAACACTAACAAATTTTTAAGTTGAAGTTCCACAGTTTTAGGTTTTAATCAAGCATTGTTCGGTCTTGTCCAATCCCCTCTCCCCTAAGAAAGGTGATGGAGATATTTGCATGACCACTGGCTGAGGCTCGGTGGGTCCAGATTTCATCTGAACATTTTAGTAGTTTCTCCCTGAATCGTTGTAGAGTTTCTCCTGATGTTCCTCATAAGGAGTGGGGGTTGGGGGTTATGAGAAGTTTCTATATGGACTTGATGTGCGTACATCAGGTTTGAAGTCCTCAGAGCCACTTTTCCCTCTTAAATGTTAAACGCTTCTCTCTGCGATAGCCTACTTTTTCTGACCAGGCGCGATTAACAGGAGTCCTGTGCCTGTGAATGTCAAGTCATTGAAATGCATCATGCTTTAGTTTGACAGGTGTAAACATGCTCGTCTCGGTCATGTGGAAATGGTCATCTCTTCATGCGAGGCTCTGAAATATGAATCTGAATATCATGCTAGAAGTGAGCGCAATTTATACCGTTATTATTGAGATTATTATCATTTTGTAATGACTTAAGAAAAGGAATGAAAAGGCTGTTGTAACATTGTTGCTAATCTTCAGTGTTTGTATATAGTGTTGTTCTTCAGAAGACCTCATGTCTTTTTGTTCTCTTTTTGTAAGTGCAGGTTTTTTTTTGTCTGTTTCGTATGTGTGTCTGTTTTTGTGAGGAGTGGGTGAAGAAAACGCCAAAACATCTCTGTGGATACATTGTACTGTTGCTGGTCCTGGTCTGTTTTTATTTTTGTTTTAATGTTTGTTTTTGTTTGTTTTGGTCTATTTTGCCATTAAATAAATCTATCTTTTTCATACGTGTTGGTTTTATGGTTTCTATACTGTAGTCTCTGGTGGTGCAGTAGCACAGAGGGTAGTGTTGGCACAGGTTACTGTCTGTGTGGGGGATTCCTCAAGGTTCTCTGGTCCGGTCATAGAAACAAGAATGTATGCGGGTGAGTCAAAAGACAAATGCATCATTTTTCAACATAAACTCCTTGCTTTTACACTTTGACCATCTGTCAACAAGCTTTTGTATTCCCTCATTAAAGAATGCTTTATGCTGAGCTACAAGCCACGAATGCACAAGTAAATCTTTGTCCTTGTAAGGCTGCTTTCAGGGAACCAAACAGGTGAAAGTCCAGTGGAGCATGATCAGGAGTATTGGGAATTATTCGGACGTGCAAGATCACAACGCTCATGGATAGCATTTCTGTGTTTAATCCAAAGTCTAGACTTCAGCTCTTCAAAAAGCATCTCACTGTAACGAGCACTGTTGATTAATGAACCTTTTTCCTGATAATGTTCCAATACTGGCCTTTAAGAATCCCAGAAAACTGTAGGCATCATTTTCCAGCTGATGGTTGATGTTTGAACTTTTACTTGGTTGGTGATTGAGGATGTTTCCATTCCATACTCGGCCATTTTCTCTCAGGCTCGTAGTGACTAAATCCCCAGTCTCATCACCAATAATGATTCTCTTTAAGAGACTCTTACCTTCCTTAAAGTATCTGTCCACATTTTATTGTTTCAACCCAAGATACACCCTCCACCAGTACAAAAAAAAAAGAATTTCCAGTGCAAATCATGAGTGCGGCATCCTTTTTATTTATTTATTTATTTATTTATTTTATTTTATTTTTTTCTTTCCCCGCTCACACCACAGTTACAAATTAATTGATGTAACACGTTCACACAGCAGTGACTGGGGAGACCGGGGCCTTAAACTGTAAGGGCTAAGACAAGAAGTTTTAATATAACCGGATTATTTATTTATTTATTTATTGTGATTTGACTGGTAAAATGATTTAATTTATTGTATACTTGGAAGTAATGAAAATTGGACAAGATTTATATTGTTATACTGAATGAGTTACTACAATATATATGATAAAGAGCATATCTAGGTAAAAGTTCTGCAAACATACCAGGTTAAAAAAAATTGCAGTGTGTGCGTTAGAGTTTAGCTGTGAGTGTGTTGGTCTATACTGTGATATCAGGTTATATGAATATCTTACTTTGAATACTTTTGGTTCAGGAGTTCAGTGCTCTTTATTGTGTCCGGGATGAAGTGATTTTCCAGCCCAGCTTCAGGAAAAACAGTAAGTGAGACGCCACCTCTGGATCATGACTCGGCGATTAATCGAAGTCTGCCATGTTTAAGCCAGTACTGTTCTCATAATGCACTCAGGGGAATCAAAGAACAAGGGAGAAGAGTTTTTTGAAGCAATGAGACAAGCGCTCTTCATTATGTAGGTATTTACATAAATACGTTTATTCATACGTTTGTTTATTTGGAAGTGTCAAACATTTTCCTGATATAATTTTTATTTTTGTGGTTATTGAATAGTAATTACAATAACAAAAAAAAAATTATAACCTGACTAGGGCTGAAACGATTCCTCGAGTAAATCGATTACAAAAAATTATTGAGGCGAAATCTTCTGCCTCGAAGCTTCTTTTAAAGAATTTTAAAAGCTTGCGTTATGTTTTTGCGCAATTATTTGTTTGGCGTGACACAGCGCGCTTCCGGATACAAGCCGGCAGTAAACATCGACAAAGAAGAAGCGCTTAGGTCACCCACAAAGCGGAAGGAGACGCAAACAGTTAGCTGTGCATTGATGTGAGGGAGCGTTCTGTTGCGGGCTGCAAAATGGAAGGGAGCGATAAATATATATAAAATTATTTTAAAGTGTGCCTTTATTTTTTTGATACATAAAGTCATTTGAAATACCTTTTTTGTTTGTTTTTGCATCTGAGAATAAGAATGTATGGCACTGTAATGCACTTAATTCATTTCAGTCAACTTTAAGCTATTCCTTGTATTGTGAATAATGACTGTTTATTTTTGATAAAATGCTGTATGCATTTAAAACATAAAAGTTAATTTTTCTAAAATGAAAACGAATTAATCTTTGTTTCTCATATATTTTACATTGCTGTTTAATTACGCAAAAGTACATTTTATCCGATTAATCGATTTAATTTTTGGTAGAATACTTGATTACTAAAATATTCGATAGCTACAGCCCTAAACCTGACTTGAACAATGGGTACGCAAAGTCAGGCGATGAGATTCTTGATGAGTTAAAATATTACAGTTGAAGTGAGTTATGTTAAATTACGTCCTCAGTAATTTAAATTCCCAAAATGGCTTGGTGATGTGGCCTCAGTGAACAAAGAAAGTCACATTTCATAAACATCCTTGATTCCCGTCCTCATTTCCATTATTTATGTTCTTTCTTCACATTATAGCGAAGAAAGGAAGCGAGTAGGCACAGTAAAAAATAAATGCAGGGTTTTAATTAAAATTCATGTTTAATATGACAAGAGGGTCATATTCATATTCATCAGTGAATAATTTTAAAAGCTGAACTGTTTTCTGTGTAGCGGCCTGGTGGCTTAGTGGTTAGCACTGTCGCCTTGCAACTCCAGGGCCCGGGTTCGATTGCTGGCCAGGTTCGATTTCCGTCTCTGTGTGCATGGAGTGAGTTTGCATGTTCTCCCAGTGCTTGATGGGTTTCCTCCCACAGTCCAAAAACATCCAGATTAGCCTAACTGGCCAAAAGGCCCTGTGATGGATTGGCACCCTATTTAAAATAATTTCAACTGTTTTACCTGACGGTTCACTTACTGGATAGAGTTCCCCTTCAGTTAACCACATCTAGCAGCATTTTAAGCTGCAGTTTGTTTATTTATTTGCTATAAAGCAAAGAAGTTGCCTGAGCATCCCCTAAATGTGTTGAGTACTGGTATGGTGAGAATTTCCTTAAACTTCAAATCAATTCAATAGTTGCACAAGGAAAGTACAGTGGATTTGTTTTGAGTATCGATCGATACTTCTCACACTAATCCTACACACTTTCCAGCAATTTGTTTTTCACTTCTCAGTTTATTGTGCTTGACAGTAAGGACTGATGCGAACAAAACTCAAAACACTTGACACTTGTTTTACAGGCAGCTTAAACTGGACAAACATGGCTGTAGAAGCAGCTGTCCTTTATGAAGAAGGGGAACGTGTTTCACAGACACATCATTCTCTTCTAGTGGGTCAAACAGAATGTAGAAAGTGCATGAACAAGTGGAATCTACAGAGTTCTTTAACATCATCCAACCAATCCAACTGTAATTATTAGTAGTATTATAGCATTTTTATTTACTGCATGTGAGAAATTGCAATGGCAGATATTTCCAAAAACAAACATACACCATCATCTTTGTAAGTTTTTTTTATATAACGAATGATTTAACACTTTTGTTTCTACGGCTCCAGTACGCATTTCAAAAGTCTAGTGATTTAATAACAAGCCTAAATGTACATCACATTTCTCTAGATTTGAAATTATAACCAGTTCAGTGACTTGTGCCCTCAAACTAAATGTAGAGGATATTTTAGTAGTAACAATTACTTCATTTTAACATCATTGATAAAAAATAAAATTAGTGTAGAGCCAGCAGTCTTATTATTTCGATACAATAAAGTCAATCTAGGCTTAATCATCAACTGGTACAGACATCCTCACAATAACAGAGTGAAATAATTACTGTAGACACTCTGTGTCCTGGGTTCACATGAGAATCACAACATGAAATACTTCTTTGTATCAAATAATTGTATTCCTGATATCAGAGTTGTTAAACATTAATTCCATATCTATATTTGATTGTCTCACAGGTTTTAATAAAACCAAACTACATCAGAACTCCATTAGTGCTTTCAGCTTTAAAGAACCACACAGGGTTGTTTTGTTTGTGTGTGTGTCTATGTTGTGTGAGCATGAGAGAGAGAGAGAGTGTGTGTGTGTGTGAGTATTTGCTCTTTCAGAGCTTGCTGCTAACCTGTGGGTGTGCTACAGGGGCAGCAGGGAATCCGCCATCAAAGGCGGCGTTAAGGACCTCGTCTAAAGTACTAGCTGGGATGAAGTCGAGTTCAGCACGGATGTGGGCTGGAATCTCCTCTAGATCCTTTTCATTACGTTTAGGAAGGATGACGCGCTTAAGACCAGCACGGTGAGCCGCCAGGACTTTATCCTTGATGCCACCCACCTGAAAAAAGCGAGCAGGTAGAGAGAATAAACTTACTGTAATATAAATACCAGTAGTCATATTTACCTAAATAACTGAAAGCTGTGAATGTTAAATTCTACACAACTCCATAGATTTTTAGAGATTCATTTAATTTATTTATGATTTACTTAAATATGGGGTGAAAATATCATAAATCCATTAGCAAGCCTTATGTTCTGGCCACCTGGAAACATAACTGACTAAGCTAAGATTAATGTTTATGTTAATATAAACTTCAGTGTTGAGGATGATTTGGCTGTAGTTTAGACTGAGGTAGCAACATTTAGAGAAGCGCTGTCGCATTCTCTCTGTGCATAAAAGATATCATTTGAGTCTCATTAAGCATCTTTACTTTCTCACACGGACCTCATTTATCAAACCAGAGCATTTCTACAAGAACCTTGATATTCATGAAAACCCTAAAAGCTTGAAAAAAAAAAAAAGTCTGCATGGATTGTGGTGCTATTAAATGTGGATTATACTGTAAGGTTTACATCACCTATTTATTTTATCTACATACACAAATGTACTGAGAATTTGTTAAAATTGTTCCAGTCATTTTATTTTCTAATAATGTAAAAATGTGTTGTGAGTCACATTTTCACAGCCTCTTATTTTAATACTGTGCAACAATTTATTGGAGCAAGTATAGAGTGGTTGATAGGCGACGGATCTGGTTTGTCTGTCTACTTGGCTAAACGTCTTGTACTTTTCGTGGACTGTCCACCTCTGATGTATCTGACGTCTTTGTGTGAACAGCAAAAAGGGAAGAATCATTATATAGGGAGACTAAAAGTCTGGATCCATATTTAAAAGTATAATTTACAGCAATGGCTCAAATTTATGGCCTCTGATTTCACAGCACTAGTATACACACATATACAGTATATACAGTATAGTACATGCACATACAAAAAGGTAATTGTTGTTAGGACTTCCACATTTGTGGAAGTTGTCTGATGTCTGAAAACAAAAAATATCCACTTTTATATAAATGAAAAAGACATTTGAGCCACCCTGGAGTTTTTTTTTTTTATAAGCTTCATAGTTTTTCTAGGTATTCCTTACCGGAAGCACCAGGCCTCTCAAAGTGATTTCTCCTGTCATGGCCACATCAGAGCGCACTAGACGACCGCTGAACAGAGAGGCTAGACATGTCACAATAGTAACTCCAGCAGAGGGGCCGTCTTTGGTGACTGCACCCGCCGGGAAGTGCAAGTGGATGTCAGTTCCTTCAAGAGGGTCAGCGCAGCCAGCAACTACACACACACACACACACACACACACACACACTTACTGCTAAAAGAATGTTATATGAAATGTGACATCAGTGTCACAATGAGAACACAGAACACCAGATGTTTTCACACAAGGAAATGAGAAATCAGTTTCTCTTTTTCTGTTCATTACAAACAAAATAATGTTTCTTTCCTCCATATGATGAATGAACTAAGTGTCAATTGATGTTTAAACCAGTATATTATCGCAATCATGTAATGAATAGGCATGAACGCACCTCAAGGTGATATGATGTTAGTATTTGTATGTGTGACCTACTGTTTGTTAATTGGTAGATCTTGGCATTGCTGCGGAGCCAGCTGATGGCCAGATGTGCTGACTCCTTCATCACATCACCCAACTGACCAGTTAGCGTGAGCTGACCTTCACCCTCCATACGACTGGCTTCCACAAACATGATCTCTCCACCAAGTGGAGTCCAGGCCAGGCCTATGGCTACACCTGGCAGAGTCAGACGCTCTGACACCTATAGCCACACACAAGTCATTTAAATTGTAAAAGCAAAAGATGCAGGAAATTGATCAATCTGTTCCAGGAAAAAAGAAATGTATACACTGTATTACCACAGCTTATTGACTAGATCAGTATAGCAGAAAGTATTCATGTCCCCAGTCTCCACTGCTCAAGCCCTTTTTCTACACCTTTTTCTCTTCTTTTTAACCTCTTGAGACGCAAATGTCCTCATATGAGAAAATCACATTTTCTCCCAAACACATGTTTATATATCCTTGTACTGTATGCTCATCATGTGTAGACTGTTAGGTAGAATTCGTTTCCCAAACGTCTTCCTGTTTGAATTAAGTTTAATAATTATCATGTAATAATAAAGAGGAAAAGTGAGAAGAAACTGGAATGTACACAACCACAGAGTCTGACTCTCAGGAGTCGCTATGCAGGATGATGTAGATCAGTATTCAGGGTCAATCATTATATCAAACACCAGTTAATACTGCATGTGCTTCTGGAACCTTCTTCCAGAGGCGTCACATGCAGTACACATGCATTCACATTAAACAGTGTTTCCTTAAAAAGAAATTTCCAAAAAATTTAAGCCTATACATTCTGTTAATAGTTTGTAACTCCAAGTTTGTAAAAAGATGGCTAGACATGCCCTATGTCCATATTCTTCCAAATTCTGTACATTGTTGAACTAACCCACAGTATGAAGTCAGATTTAAAAATGTGTAAAACGTAGCTTCATCTTTTCTGCAACAAGCTGGACCGCTAACTGTAATAAGTAATGCAATCGGTGTTACAGATTTATGGGGCTAATATGTCTTAGATGTTGACCAATCTAAAAATACTTACATACAGAATAGCATATTCAAAAAGTACTGTAAGAGATGTCTTTTGTTTACTGTTAATGCAGTGAGCAGCAGTGTTAAATTGATGTCTTTTGCAAACCTTGCGTTTAGGAGACTGTGTCGAGTAGAAATTGTCGAGGTGATATTTCCTCAGCTTTTTCTTAGTTGGAGGTTTGAAATTCTGAACTATGAGTTTTACTCAAATGCAGCATAGATTTTAACCTTCCTAAAGTTGCTAAGGTCTTAAAGTTTTTGCATTCTACGATAGAAACTCCTGGTGAGAATTTACACAGATCAAAGGATCTCAGACATCCCGCACAAAGGTCTGGAATGCTGAACCTCGGACAAGCAGTGACATCTGCTCTCAGCGAGGGCTTAGGGAAATCAAACATTTGGCCAAGGAGAAAGTTTTGAACTGATTTGGCTGTGGGCTAACCTCCATCTCAAAGAGCTGAGGCCCTAAAATGTCTTTGAGGGCAACGTGGTCAATGACGATGGGCATCTCGGGGGGAGCGGCCATGTCAGAATCCCGTCCTGTCCCTACTTGATCCTGACCTGATGAGAGAGAGAGAGAGGTCCTTGATCAGAGAAAGCATATTTGCATATTCTTCCTCCATATTGGAACATGCAGTACTTTATGGGAGATGGTGTGCGAGGCATCAGGTCAGGAGGAACACTAGAAAGAAGGACGAGAAATAAAGGGGGCAGCACAGAGGCCCGGTGAGGGGTGAGAGCAGGTGCTCCTCATATTTTTGGTAGAGGGGACGGTGTAGACGTGTGTGTGTGTGTGTGTGTGTGTGTGTGTGTGTGTGTGTGTGTGTGTGTGTGTGTGCGTGCTGATCCATTGAGACTCGTTAGTATGCACGTGCCACTGGCTACCCACAAGTCATGTGACTCAACTCACACAAAATGATTTTTTTATTATTATTATTACAAAGTGGCAATAGCCATTCAGTATTTGTTCATTTGAGAGAAAGCAGTGGCACTCTGGTCTGGGATCACATTCACAAAGCTGGGTTCAGACTGTCAAGTAAGTATTTTACCTGGCAACAGAGACACTCAATAAACATAAGTTAAGGGAGCTGCTCTCATTCAGTCCTTCTGTTCGCCTTTGTGGCCGGCTCATGCTGGACAAAGGGAGGAGAAGCTCAATCAATCAGGCGCACACTCCCCTGCCTCCTACTGCGATAACTGGCACTGTGACCACTCGTCTTACACACGAGCAGCTGCACTGAGACAAGGGGAGGGTGAGGGGACACGAGGTTGGCTGTTAACACCCCCCCCCCCCCACTCCAGCCTACTGCTAAAGGACCTGATGATGGGCGTGTCTGTGCTAGTGTGTTTATTTATACTGGTCGACTGATTGAGATTCTTCTGAGTGTTTGTCAGCATGTGTGTGTGTGTGTGTGTGTGTGTGTGTGTGTGTGTGTGTGTGAAGACGTGTGTTAGTGTGCGAGCTGCAATAGACATGACTCATGTCTGTGTGGGATTTTTAGGGCGTCTGTGGGTGTTTAAAAAAAAAAAAGGCCTTAAATTGTCTGAAATAGCATTTTTACAATTTAAAGCCCTTAATAAGAGTTAAACTGGCTTAAACTCAAATTTAATGGTTTTTACTACAAACATGCAAATTTGGTTTAATGGGATTTCATGGGGCAGACTTAAGATGCACTACATGAATATATGCAGGCACCATATCTTTGTGAACATGTGGAAATTTCATTGTGCAAACTGCTGTTTTGTAGTTGAGCATGTTTTTATGTGGGGTGTGGCAGGTACATGAGACTATGCGCAGCTCAGCAGTCTCTATGCGGTAATCTTCAGCGTGTGTGAAAAAGAGCCACTAAGCACTCTCTCGCAAGCTTTTATAAGAAGACATGAATTGAAATTCACATTTTATTTGTCGCCACATACACAACCACACGTTGTATGACAAGCTTAATGAAGGATGCTTATTCTTAGCATTAAAGCTGCTTTCTGACCTGCTCCAGATTCACTGGACGATGCCGATTTTGACATCTTATGACCTTCTGCCACCTTCACAGCCACCGCTCGACAGATGGCTCCGATCTTCCTCTCCAAAGAACGCACACCAGCTTCCCGTGTGTACCTAAACGTTCACATGCGCACAATCCTTTTCTGTTTTCATTTCTGCATTTGAGGCATGAAGCACATATAGATTGCTTTTTCACTTTGAGATAATTGCTACATCTAACTCCACTTTCTCACCCCAACGATTCTTCTTATTAGAACACCAAGGCGCTGAAAATCAGCTCTCCTATGACCTACCCAGAATCCCCATCGGCTTTGGTTTTGTTCTTCGCAATCAGAGTCACTGCCAAGTTGACTCATTAACAGTTAGTGGTGTAGCAGCAGGGAGATAAGTGTGTGGGTGGGGACAGGGTCTACACTTTCTTTATATGTCTGTCTGCCTCTGAGTCAATCCTGCTGACCCGATTTATCTGTCTGGATACAGTAATCCCTGGTCTCTGCCCTATTTAGTCTGCGTGCGTGTGGGTGATGACTGTCTCAATGAGAGAGAAAGTGTGCGCATTTACTTGCTGATGATTTCCTGCGTGGTGTCTTGTGGGATCTGGAGATGCTGAGGGGTGAGGCCGTGCTGCTCGAGCTGATGAGGGATCAGGTGCCGGTGAGCGATTTCCACTTTCTCCTCCTGTGTGTATCCTAGAATAGGCACACACCCCCACGTAACAGGAATACAACGCATGATGCAATAATCCTTTCACACTATCAAAAAGCCATCTGCTTAATTGCCGGCATCAGTGAAATGTGCTCATTGTTGTGAAAATCAGTAATCAATAGGGCAGAGCTCAAATCAGTCATTCTGAATAAGGAAAGCTCTCATTTCCAACATCCCTTTCCATTACTGTGACCTTTTACCCATGAACTCTGACCTGGCACATGCAGCACTTCCATTCTGTCCAACAGAGCAGGGGGGATGGTTGCAGTGGTGTTTGCCGTGGCGATGAAGAGGACTTGTGAGAGGTCAAAGGCCACGTTAAGGTAGTGGTCAGTGAAACTGTGGTTTTGCTCTGGGTCAAGGACCTGATTGTCAGCACAGAGAGAAAGAGAATGTTGTTGTGGAATTGCTGTAGAATTACGAACCTATGTACATTTTAAAGGTCCTAGAAGAGATGATCTATAATCGGGATGCTGAAAGTCAGACTATTTGAACAACGAAAGTGGACAATAAGTGACTGCATCCCTATTACAGTGTGCACATCACCATTCTTTAGTTCTGAATACAGATTAAATGCTCATATTAGCATTTGGGCCTTTGTCAAACCAGCATTTAGCAAACCATTGTATATAAGCCCCAGTGACATTACTGACATTACTCAACAACGGCAAGACAAAAAAAAAAATCACATTAAATCCTTTCCAAATGTGAATCACATATGAAAACTCTACTGAACACTCCTGATTACTATAACTATTACAGCAGGGACCAAACCCTGCAGCATGAACTTTCAACTGGAATATATCAACTGGAACTTTTGATATGGCCCAGGAGTCAAACGAAAGGGAACAATCCCAATTTATTAACTACAAACACTTCAACTACATACGTAATGGTGAAAAGGCTCTTTCAGTAAGTCTACTAACTGTTCTGAGTTGTTTTTTGTATAGTTGAGGAGATTGTGAAACACAGAAGGTAAGACTGGCATGCGTCTTAAAAGCAGCTTTAACTTTAAACTGGGCACTAAAACAGCTCGTGTTCAATGCATTCTTACAAAGATTATGCTCTCAATGCAAAAAAACAACAAAAAAACACAGACATCAGCCTGCTGTTTTTGCATTTGTTGTTTTCATCACATAGACGCATAAACAAAACAAAACGAAACAAAAGAGAAAGCAAGACACACCAAGTGCAGTGCAGGAATGTTAACACAGACAGAGAAAGCAGTAAGCATGCAATCTCTTTGGTCTCTTTATTTTGCACACCAATGGGGGAGCAGATGATTAAATCTGCATCATGAGCACTTCCAGGAAGAAGGATGCTAATGCACAGGTGGTCTGGGTCAGAGTGGGACGGAGGAACACAGCCTTTGTAAGGTTACCATGCCACAGGCCAACACACTGCTGTTTTTACAGTGCAACCACATGCCTCGTTTATTTTCATCTCTCAGGTCATTGCTCCATTTTCGGCCTTTGCGTGCACAGCCTTGCATGCTCGTTGACAACTTTATTTTAGTATTCAGCTCCAAAACGAATATGACTTTCAATTAAATACAGTAAAGCAAAGTATAATCATATTAAAATAAAGTATTGGATCAGAGCAGGTCTAAACAATCTTCTTACCTCCAGCAGTGCAGCAGCAGGGTCGCCTTGGAGGCTCTTCCCCAATTTGTCCACCTCATCTAATAAAAATACAGGATTGTTGACGCCGACAGTCTTCAGGCCATTGATGATGCGGCCAGGCATGCTGCCTACATAGGTTCGCCTGAGGACAAAGAAGGGAAGATGCGGGGTTTGTAAGTGATATGGCCATAGTGCCATGGCCAAGTGGGAGAGAAACATTACCAGTTAATTCTAGATAAGGTATCAGGATCAGTGCTTTCCCGCTAATTGGAAGGACACTTCAACACATTGAGAAGTTTGGCAAACCTTCAAGCTCACTGAGAAGTAAATACAAGATAAGCATGCAGGAGAAACACTAGGCCAAGATGAGTAAGGCAGGGATTTCCTCCCACTCGTCTAGCACACAGGGAGGCTGATTCAGTCTAAAGTTGGGACATGCATATTATGACACGTAATTGTAGACACGAGGAGGAAGTGCCGAGTGCTGTAGAATAATAACTTTTAAAATCAGTGAGTGTGTGTGTATCACAGATCCTTATGCTTTGAAATAGCCCTCGATAACTGCTACAGAAATTTTGCAACTGCTTTATCCTGGTCAAAGTGAACACCAGGCATGAAGTGGGAATATACTTAATGCATTGCTGATGAACACAGAGATGGATTTAGATCTTGGGGCACTTTATACATTTGAGTGCATACATCTTTTGAGCAATGGCATAATAATATTTGCAATTCTGCTTCTATACACCACCACAATTGACAACAGATTAATATGTGACTAAAGTGTAGACTTTCAGCTTTGATTTAACTAAAACAAATCCACAAGCAGTTTAGGAGCTATTTATTTTAAGTCCTTCCACTTTCAATTACTCAAAAGAAATTAGGCAAGATTGATAAACAATTTGAAGAACACTTGTGGTTGTTGTTTTTTTTAATGACAAATTAAGGAAAACTATGGTGTTGATGCAAGTTTCGAATTTGCATTTGGTAGCTGCTCATGGGATAAATAAATAAATCATGTAAATAATGAGAAACGTAGCAGAAACTTCAGGTGTGGCAAAGTCAACAATATTTTACATTTTTAAAAAGAACAAATGCACGAATGGTGAGCTTAACACCAAAAGCCCTGGAAGACCACAGAAGGTAAGTAAAGTAGATGACAGCAGAATTCTTTCCTTGGTGGAAAGAAAACCCTTCACAACATCTAGGTAACACTCAAGGACAGGAAGGCCAGATTAGACTTATAGAAAACAATCCTGCCCAGTTCAGATACAAGATTCTTTTGGACAGACAAAATCAAGATTAAAATCACTGCAAAAGAAGAAAATGAAGGGGGAAAAAAGGAAGAGCTCATATTCCAAAGCATAACACATCATTATTAAACATGTTGAAGGTAATGTTATGGCATGAGCATGTACTGGATCACTGCAGTTTATTAATGATGTGACTGCTGAAAGAAGTCTGCTGTGTATAGAGTTATGTTTTCAAATGCTGCAAAACTGATAAAACAGCCCTTCAGAGTACAGATGGATCATGGCCCAAAACATACCATGAAAGAAACCCAAAAGCTTCTTGAAGCAAATAAATTACATGGAATTTAAATTCACTTATTGAAGATGAAACTGAGGGCAGAAAACCCAAGCAAACAGCAAACAAACATCAACTGAAACAGCTAAAGTAAAAACCTGAGAAACGAGTTCAAGAAAGGAAACTTTGCATCAACATTTGGTGACGTCCATGGGTTCCAGACTTCAGGCAGTCTATGCAAAGATTTTGCATCCAAGTACTAAAAATAATCCTTATGTTTACAAAGATTAAAGCTGGAAGTCTACATTTCAAATTACAGTACATACTAATTGCATCGCTTCAAAGTGGTGGTGTACAGGAGGTGATTTTTAGGAGATTCTCAAGAAACTGGTTCAAATGGATTTGTTCCAAGGGGTAATGGATAAAAATGTGAGTGTTTTAGACAGCTTCTCCTGAAACTTAAAGGGACCTGTCCCAACCTGCAGCCCTTGATGTCATGTCATCCTGTCGGTCTCCATAGTGACCACAGATGAGAGAGAACATCAAAAGATGACCTCATAGTGTAGCTTGGAGTGCTGAAGCTCAGGTTCCCTCACATTACTCACAGCAATATGTAATGTCTCACAGGCTTAACCCTACACCTGGCTTCATCCATGTAACTGGTTTAGAGGATTTAAGGAATTATTACATCCCTTCGACAAAAGAACTACATTAAACTTCATTTTTATTGCAGTATGGAACTATTCCAACAATTTCCTTTCCAGGATCACTGATTGCAAAAAAAAAAAAAAAAACCTCCAGGAGCACAATCTATTTAACCACAGAGCAAACAAAAAACTGTAGATTCACATTTTCACAAATGCTGGCGTGGATTTCAGCGGTTCTGTGTAGTTATAGTATCACGTCAGACATGGCAACTGATATCTGATGCCCTTGCTGTTTACATATCATCTTCCCAAACTCCAAATCATGTTCTACACAGTTTTTTTTTTTCATCCCGCACTTTACCCAATCATGATGCTTTATAAGGACAACATTAAAAGCACATCATAAAGCATAAAGTATTTTCTTTAGTAACATGACAAACCTTTGAGTTATTGATTGGTGTTTAAACCCCCCCCCGAGTCATTCTAGTCAGAATACAAATAATAATACAATGCAAAACAAAGTAACCTGTGGCCACGGATGTCTGACTGATCACACACTCCTCCCAGGGCTATACGGTGAAACTCCCTGCCCAGAGTGCGGGCGATGGAGCGGCCTACGCTGGTTTTTCCCACACCCGGAGGCCCCACGAAGCACAGAATAGGACCTTTAAGGGAGCTCTTGAGCTGCCGCACAGCCAGGTACTCCAGCACCCGCCTCTTCAGCTTCTCCATGGCATAGTGATCGCTGTCCAGGAGCACCCGAGCAGCCCGAATGTCCAGGCAGTCTGAAGAGAGAGCAAGGAGCAGGCTGTCACAACTTACAATGGTAATAACCTTACAGCAGATCAGTGTTCACTCTGCACATACATGCATACAAGTAGCACTGAACGGAATTTGGGCATTCTATCAGAGCTATATGAATCATCACCAGCTCATATAACAGAACACACACAGCTGTCCACATGAGGCAAAATAAATGGGGTACAGAAGTGATTTGAAATTTCTGTATATAAATTAATGAAAGCAATGTTACTTAAGCATGAACCACTGTACACGAACAGCTCCGTCTTTGTGGAAGACAGGACAAAATATTCCACAAAGTCGTGTTTCTCTACAGCATACACAACATTCTTCATAGAGAACCACATAACAGCTGATGTATAGCTTCAGTAGTTAATAACCATGAATGTATTGTGTTTTGTGAGGGGAATTTTTACCAATTAGTTATGGTAATATACACAAATATCCAATTTCACTCCTTACACCCCATAGTGATTAATATTTAGAAAAAAATATACAGTGTGTTTGATATGTAGTCATTGGTAGCAGCCAGTGATTTGTATATCAAGCGATCACCAGATGCAAAACATCACATCAATGTTGGATGAGTAAACATCCATCAAAAAAAAAAAGGGGGGGGGGGGGGGGGCTTGTCTTTGGTTTCCTTATTTAGAAAAAAACACACTAACTAGAAAGGAAAGCCTACCCCCTCGTGGCCATAACACACATTGCAGCAGTCAGTAAGATCACAATGCAATTCGTTAACCGACAATAACGCTTTTAAATATTAACCTGCTACTGTAGATATTTTGCATTACAAAGCTGTTATAATATAGTAATTATATGACCTCATCCATTCTGATTGGCCACGTGATATTCATTTTCTCGGACAATAGCGATCATTTCAAGGCCAAGACCACAAGTTTATAACAAAAGCACTCTGTTACCACGGTAACAACTTACACCACGACTTGTGTAATGGACACAAAGAATTGTTTAGTTCTAACAAAAAAAGAAGTATAACTATGGTGAACGGTGAACATTTTAAAAGAAGTCTTCAGTGTCAGCGCTTTGTAACAGTTAAAAATGTTAAAGTTTTTTACCGGGGGAAAGTACAGAAGCCTGCAGTTTCCCTGATTGCTGATTTTACGATTTTCCTGTAATCGTCAGGAAACAGCAAGCAAATATTTATAGCTCGGTTACAGTAAGTGATAACAGGAACTAGTTTGTTTTGTAAATGGTATACAAAATCAAACTGAACTATGCAACAATTACATTCTTTAATTGTTATTCCTTAATTATATATCAACTTTTGGGAAATCAAACTTTAGGTGTTAACCACGGTATTACTTATTATTTTCTAACAGCACATTCTGTTCAATTCAATTTACATAATATAATGAAGTCAAGTTAATGTGTTAATTTTCTGGCAACATCATTAAGAGTATGTGAATTCATAGTATTTTTATACTGAACTTTAAAAACTCATACCCTTGGTGCTCTTGCTCCAAGGCAGCTCCACCATGAGCTCCAGGTAGTTGCGGGTGAGAGCATACTCTGGCATGGACTGTGGCATCTTCTTCAGGCTACGGAGAAAATGAAGCACTTTAGTATAATAATTCTTGCCTGAGCCTGAGGCCAAGTTCTGGAATAATAGTAATTATCACTTTTTTTATATGCATAAGGTATCTGGATCTCCATATAGTCTCTGACATTGTAAGCAAACAAAATCTAGATTTTCACAGCGCAAATGATCCAATAATTCCCAGGAACTGGTATCTTCCTTAAGACATATGAGGGACGTTCAAGTCCAACCAAGACTTTTGATTGTGCAGAATAACAGAACACAGGTATGAGAGTAAAACCTACTGTTTATTTTTATTTATTCACATCTGAACTGCTTGGCTCCCAGAAACTTCTTCAATGCCCTAAATATGTGGAAAGTGCAGGACTATATGGGGCATAATAACTCCCAGCCAAGTTTCTGTAATACGCAAGGGGCGTTTGTGAATAAATGCGTGCACATTTCCTTCAGACAGATGTATCTGTTCCTCAAGTTGGTGACAACGTATTTGTCAAATTAAAATATCAGGCGTTTTACCTGCTGAAGGTTCACAGGAATGACTGCAGGGGGCTCCAAGCCACCTTGGCCATCATTGTCATTCATGGATGTATAGGCTTCTAAAATGTTTGCACCGTTGTTTTAATATTTTACTTTAGAGTCTCCACACCATACTATGCTTTAAGTCTTCTGCAAAAGTTTTCAACACAAGTCCTAGTTTGACTTGAACGCCCATCTTATTCTCATTGTATATATCGAAGGCCCGGTGCAGCTGCCCCAAAATGTAAAGCATCAAATGTGTGGATATTTTCTACAAGACAGCCTATGTTTTGTTTTTGTGTTTTCACTCTCACTGAATTAATAACCAGCACCACTCTAACCTTGAGAAAAATGTAGGAACTGTGGTAGTAGCACCATTGTCATCTAAACAACAAAGTGTCTATAGCTCTTATTATAATGATGAGACAAACTGACAACAAGAAGCACCATCACATTGCGTCACATACAGACAGTTACACCAAGCTTACATCATGTAGCTTTATTAGACGTGTGAAATCAACATGCAAATATTCAGCTGTACACTGGTAACCACTGGTCCTGTTAAAAAACATAAATAAATGATCTTTTTTACTAGTGTAAGATAGACAAGTGTATTTGCTCCAGATGGACCAGCACGAAGATTAAACTTCACCCTGGTACAATCACATAACACTGTCATACCCACAACTATTTTTATAATTTTATAATTATATGTCTTTTGTGGACAGTTACACCAGTGAGTGTGTATTTGTATGTCATTTTGTAAAGACACGGTCAAAACAAAAGAGTTCAGGCCATACATACCGCTTAAGTTCTTTTAGGCATACACGCAGAGCAGCCTCTGGCATTGCTGCCTCGTTCACTTTTCTCTCCAGGACAGCCATGTCGTCACCATCCTCATCCTCACCTTCATCCTCGGGAGAGAACTGGCGGCCAGGGATCATGCCACCTTTGCGGATAACCAGTACCTGCAGGGCAATGTGGTTATATGACAGACATCAATAGGCAAAAACAGTTGACAGGATGCAGCGTACGCGGTGAGCACCATCAGACCTACCCTTTTTTCATCGTCAGGTTTGGGTTTGCGTGTCTTCTGCAGCAGTTTGAGGCCCTCAATCTGTCTGGTGAGCATAGGAAGAGTCTTCTTAAATCGTTCCTCCAAGTCTACTGCATTCAGCACCTACCATCCAAACAAAAAATAAGATCCCTATGATAATATCTATAAGATAATAATAAATAGTAGCATGCACTGCAGACTAAAAGGTAGCACAGGCAATATGTCATATAATGAAATGCCTGCAAAATACATCACCCAGTACATTGAAATAATATTTAGCTTGCACAATACAAAAGCTACGTACCCCAATTCTCATTCATGGCCACAGTATGGAGACACAGTACCTGGAGCTTCTCTGTGTTGGAGGTGCGGATCATGGCGACGAGCACGTCAGGCAGGGTTTCTCTGGGCAGACTGTCGAGCAGCCGCCTCAGCTTCGCTACTACAGGCACTGACATATCCAGCATTCCCACCAACTGTACAGACACAACAAATCTTTAAAAATATGACAGATTTTTTTTATTGTCATAAGTAATAGAATAATGAAATTCTTACTTTTGTTTACTTATATCGCAAATGATAGAGTGGAAGGGGTGTTAGCTTACTTAGACCACTAATAAATTGAATAAATATTTGTCATAATATCAAAAAAGCAGACTTATTCGTTGGAAGCTGAACATTATTACTTTTTTTTGTTTGTGGACACAATTATAGTAAAATATAAAATGTTTTGTCTGTGACCATGAGGCCTCACTTTCTCTCTGCTTTCATTTAAAAAAGCATCACTGTAGGTGGCTGATTGAACGAGCATAAATATAGATCACAAGTTGCATATATTGTACATGTCTTTATATAGTTTTTATTTTCCTTTCTACTCTAGCTCTGAATGAGAATAAATAACTAACTTAATAAATAAATAACTTAAACATGTGTACATTACTTTGTCTGAGCACAAAAAATGGCAAATTGAGAGAAAAAATTAAGTAAACTGCACATTAGTATTACAGTTTTGTAAACTTTCATAGGATAAAAAAATCCTCTCCTCCTCTTCTCTAGGTCTGTTGATTTGCTGGTCATGAAGCAATATTTTATCTCAAAACATCATAACAAAAATGGGGTTCAAGAACATTCATTCACATTTATCAAAACCCATTCAAAGTTAAGAAGATGTTTGCTCCCAACCCACCCACACACACACGCGCGCACACACACGCGGGCGCGCACACGCACGCACACACCTGAACTGCAGCCTGGTAGAACCTCTGAGAAAGCTCTCCCAGCTCCCCATCTAGCTGTTCTCCCTCTGTGTACTGCTCTAGTTTGTCCAGCTGCTCCACCACAGCCACGGGGAAAGGTCTCTCCCTCAGCAGCTGTGTCACACGAAAGCGGCACAAACCTGTGATGAGCAGTGTGTAGTGTGGCTTTGGCCAGTTACTTCCCACTACTTGAACCGCAAGGCCTGCCGTGCCAATGCTGCAAGAACATAAGGCTTAATGAGTGCATTGATTCAATCATCTCATTCCTTTCTATTAAAGGAGAAATAAAAACACAAAAGTGACATGAAACTTTCATTTATGAACAGTGTTAATGAAAATCAGACATTACTTTGGAGTTGTGATTTAAAAGAATAATAATAATAAAAAAAAAACATGTTGCGTTATATCTTCAATATATCTTCAAAACTAAACTGCGTTATATCTTCAATTTTGCAATCGGTTAGTGAGTCTATTTAAATGATCAAACATGACCACTCTGATGTTTGGTATCATGGTGTGTATGACATGAACCAGAGAAAGCAAAGAAGAGAGTTGTGTGAAGAGATCTGAAAGAAAATTACACACAAGCGTGTTAATGGCTACAAGACCATTTCTTCGCAGTGAGTACAACTGCAACAAAATGTGCTGCCCATTGTCAGAAAACTTGGTCTCAGTCATAGGTCATGGTTCCTCCAACAGGATAATGACCCAAAACACAGAGCTAAAAACACCTAAGAATGGCCAAGAACAAAACATTGAACTATTCTGAAGTGACCTTCTATGAGCCCTGATCTAAATCCTATTGAACATGTGTGGAAACCGCTGAAAGATGCAGTCTGAAGAAGGAACCATGCAAACCTGAGACCTCTAGAGCAGATTACTCATGAGGAGTGGGCCAAACTAGCTGTTGACAGGTGTAGTAATCCCACAGAGAGCTACAGAAAATTAAGAGTCCCATCAGTATTGTCTAGGCCAGCTTCATTTACTCCCCCCCACCCCTTACACTTCAAAGACAATGTTTTTCATTAGTCAATGTTCATTAAATTGTTATTTATTATTACTTTTGATCATTGATCATTGTAGTTGTGGGTTTTTTTTCTTTAATGGAAGGGTACCACCAAATTCTTCCATCAAAACCTCAGAAAAAAAAGCTAATTCATGAGCCTGAAGTTAAATATTTATACATTTATATTATTTTACATACAAGTTTGTGTAATACTATCTAGATATAATCATGTTCTTTTAAACAGTGTTAACAATATCTGTATGTTTGCATCTGAAGTCAAGTGGGTTAATAATGAAAATCACAGAAATAACGAGGGAGCTATCAATATTAGGTTCTTCTGTTAGCCAAGACAGCACTGTGCTCAAACAAAAGCACTCCCCACGTCGAGAGCCAAGCAAGTACGAAAATAATATTGCAAAGATTCGAAATACACATATCAAGGCATTAGCCACCTGTTTAAGCACACTCATTCAGTGACCCCATGACCCCATCTTCAAAAAAAAAAAAAAAAGTGTTTTCCAGTTATTTCTGGAACATTCTTGCAATCGTCAACTACAAAGTGAACCTGAGAAAGTTAGGGCACAGGCTGCAGTTTGTCAGGAAATTGTTGAAATTTGAACATTAAAATGATAAAACTGGTATATACAAAAGTTAAAAAATACTTTTTGCATTTTATTCTTTCTCAGATATTAGAATTTACACAATTTTAGCAAATTCATCCACAGTCTAATTTTAAAAACTAATTTCAACCAGCTTCTTCTACTTAGACCAGTTGTGTGTCAGTTAGGTGCTGCTTTAAGTAAACGCTACTGTTGTTCCCTGATATTATACACTGACTGTCACTGAAGTGCAGAGGCGTTACTATGAGACTGGAAATGAAATCGCCAGTTATCTCAGTTTAAATGTTCTATTCAAACAAGTCTGGTGGACTCTAACCCATACTAACACTGCAATATGGTGGAGAAAGAAATTAGGTAATATTTAAAACCTTCCTCATGTCACTTTTTCCAATGATTAAAAAAAACTAACCGACTTAACAGGTTAAACATGGTATTAACCATACTGGCGTGTGATAGTAAGTGAGCAAACTGGCTCATATTTGTATAAAGTTGCATAATGTTTTCTGGGATAAACTGGAAAATTAAGCAACTTAAACAGGCAGGTGGGAACAATCTGGTACAATCTGGCAACCCTGTTGTACGCTGTAGTAGCTGGTAAGACAAGGTTAAAGTCCGGAGAGATCATTCTAGAAAAGTCATCCCTCACTCAGATGTGCTGCAGGACTCCTACAGGCGTCGCCAAAAGTTTTGAGAATGACAAAAATACTAATGTTCTGCTGCTTCAGTGTTTTTAGATCTTTTTGTTAGATGTTACTGTGGTACACTGAAGTATTATTACGAGCATTTCATAAGTCTCAAAGGCTTTTTAAAATGTACATTACGTTTATGCAAAGGGTCAATATTTGCAGTGTTGACCTTTCTATTTCAAGACCTCTGCATGCTGTCAATCAACTTCTGGGCCACATACTGATTATTCTTTCATAATCAAGGCTTGTAGTTTGTCAGAATTTGTGGGGTTTTGTTTGTCCACTCAGTGGGATTAAGGTCTGGGGAGCTTCCTGGATATAAGAAACATTATTGTCTAGTTTAGTATTTAGCAACTGTCTGAAGTTTAAACATTGGTTGTGTGTGCTTTCTACTTTAATCTAATTTAATAAGACTTATATAAAACTTGTAAGGATTTACATATTATCCCCAAACTACACAATCACCATCATTACCGATGTGACGTCAGTGTTAAAAGTAGGGTGAATCTCGAGGTTGCTATGCTGCTCTGCTCTTCAGGTCACCTGTGTGTTTAGCAGAAGCGTCCTGTTAAAGCTCGCTGGAACTTACCCGTGTAAAGAGGGGAGCTCGTCGCTGTCCTGCTCCGGGTCTTTGGTGTTGGGAATCACTCCTATAATGGTGCTCTTCAGCGAGGTCCCCTTCAGCAGCCTGCTCTTCACCAGCTGCATGTTTCTCGCCGAGTCGACGCTAATTCTCATCGTCGAGCCGGGCAGAAGAACCCCTTCATGAGTTAGCAGTAAAGGCAGGCGGCTCGGTATCTGAATCCCGCCACTGGAGGCCATCACGAAGAGTTTTATTTGCAATTTAAATTCGCACAAAAACCACAACACGCGGTTTTCTCTGGATAAACAAACCGAATGACAGCTCCGTGGGGTGAGAAGCGACGGCGAATCAAAATAAAAAACGCGACCTACGGCAGGCACGCTGGGACAAACCGTAACTTCCAGATAACTCCCACTGTGTCTCAATTTCAGAATAACAAAGACATTTGCCTGGTAAAGATCAACTAAAAACGAAAGAAATTAATTAAACTTTATACCTATCGTTAATATTATTCGAAAGAACTATAATATGTGACTTGCAATAGATTTTTCTATTCATCAGATCCATGCATTAGTATCTGGGTCATTCTACAAAAATGGTGGAAAGTGGTAACACTGAGTTTTGCTGATGCCAAAATCATTTACATTAACATATGTAATGTTTAATGTTTAAAATTTGATTGTAGCATTTTTTTTAATTGAAGGCCAAGTTCAAGGAAATGTTTTGTCACTATATAGATCAAAGTCAGACCATACCATTTAATGTAATTATTTCTTCATTAAATAATTCTGATTCATAATACCATCAATATCTTATAAAATAAGTTAAACATTACAATCATGAAACAATACTCGATTGCAACTAATAATATAAAATAAATATCACCCCAAAGTATGTACGTAATCGGTGTTACTGTTATACAAAAGGAGTTTTATCTTGACACTTTGAAATTGTTCTTGAAGAGGTCACCAGATAAAGAGCATTGGACAAGTACAAAAGGTATGTCAGATGTCTGTCTTTATTTTGTTTAGAAATTTATTTAGCAATTTTATGAGAAGCTTTTAAGTCTGTTACTCATTTTATAATTATAATAACTGTCAAAAGATAAAACTGATTACATCTACAATTCATTTATTTGGACATACTGTAATTGAAAACCATGTGGTCTTACACATGGAAGCCATTGATGTTACCATCATTGGTGTTACCAGGAAGAAATTATTAAATGTATTAAAAACCTTTATTATGGATTCATAAAAATAAGTTAATGCTATTAAAGAAGTTCTAGGTGTGAAAGAAATACATTTGAGGAGATTTTTATCACTCAAATTCCACCTCTGCTGTAGAATTACCGCCATAAAATTAAAGGACTTTCAAGATTCATTTGTGCTTCACAATTTTTTTTATTTAACAACTTGTATTACTAGACAGATCAATTCTAAACTGTTCAACTTTATTTTGGAGAAATACAATCTTTCAGCTTAAATTGTGCCAGAATTCAGTCTCATGACAAAAATACTTGAATAAGTCTATGAACATTCTCAGTTATCCAGTTAAGGTTATCTGGAAGTTGAGTCATGTTAACTGAACTTCTTAGTGTAGTAGAAACGTTCCACTACTCATCCAAGGAGCATCTTCAGTCTTCATTAAGGTGTGTTGGAAAGTTCCACACATTTAAGTCCACCAAGGTCAAAAGGTCCTCCCCTATCTGAAACGGCTTGTTAGGTGGACAGTGGAGAAGGTGCGAATAGGACGGAGGGTCATTAGAGAATAGAGGAGAGGGAAGAGAGCTGTTAGGATGACAATAGAGAGAGATTAGATAGAGTCGTTAAGATTTCATGATGAGAAAGAGTAAGGGGAGTCCTTAAGTGTGGTTTTTCATGCTTGATGTGTGAAGAGGTATTGATCTTCCTTTGGACAGATGAAAAGGTAGCATGAAAAATAGGAGACCGATTGTGTCGAAGACTGCCACCTCTGTTGAGAGAAGGATTTTCCACCTGCACATTGACAGCTTCTTTCACCCCTCTCTCAAACCATCTATCCTCTCTGTTCAAAATTCGCACATTTTCATCCTGAAATGTGTGTCCTTTGTCTTTCAGGTGAAGGTATACTGCTGATTCTGGACCTGAGGTGTTGTTCCATCTGTGTTGAGACATTCTTTTATGAATAGGTAATTTTGTCTCCCCAATGTAGAGCTCTGTACACGCTTCACTGCGTTGAACCGCATATATTAAATTGCCTTTCTTATTTTTTGGTATGCCGTCTTTGGGACGTACGAGTCTCTGTCTTAGCATGTTAGTTGGTTTGAAGTGAACTGTTATTTTGTGTGGAGGTAGGGATGTTCTCTGCCATGTAGTGCAGTGTCCTGATGACACTTCATTTGTGTTGCAATGGGTGTGTGAGTCAAACTGCAAGTGTTGATCTGTGTGTGTGGCTTTCCTGTAGGCTTCTGTTTTTAGTTTTACAACTTTCCCAATGAGATCTGCACAGTCCAGAAAGGCCAACTTGTTGTCGTTGGTGTCTTCTCTAGTGAAATTGATATGTGTCAATAGAGTTAATATGCTCTTTAAAGGTCTGTATTTTCTGGCTCTTAAACTGCACTTCCTCCATGTATAGAGTGGCCACAAAGGGCAACACAGGGGAGCCCATGGCACAGATATGTTTCTGTCTGTAGAAGTCGGTGAAGGAGAGACAAACCAAGAAATTTTACCTTCTTCTTTCCCGGAAACGGACTACAGTGGAGCCTGCTGGTGAGAATATGGATAACGGGACATCAACAGAGGACACAAAGGAAAAGTGAGTAAAGAACCTTATATAAAGAACTCACCCTGCCAGAGAGAGTGGTCTTAGCCAAAGGCCTAAACTTTGCCATCACACCCAAACAGGTTCAGGTTGTAGACTTCATTACAGCTACATAATCAGCTATCTGGAACAACCTGATGATGTCAGCTTTGTTTTTTTGTTTGTTTGTTTGTTTTTTTACAAAGATTCAAATGTTGAAAGGTGAACGTGATTTGATGTTTTTTTCCTACTTGTCGTCGATAGGGGCGCTATACAGAGACATTACTCCACACACATTAAAAGCGAAGAAGAATGAGTTTCCTGAAACAGTAGACAGTTCCAACTGAACAGAAAGGCCGTTAAATCGATTAGGCTAATTAACCGATATATGTGATTTAATTGTGTTCATATTATTATTATTAAACACATGTCCAATTTATTTATTTTAGTTATTTATTTGTATGAGTAGGAGTTTTGTTCTTATTAATATATTTCTCTTTTTTGCTTTCTTCTGGCATTTTGTTGTATCGCTTGTTTTAGAAACTGTTGCGATTCTTTCCAAAAAGAAAAAAGGAAGTTTTAACCTTTGTTCTGTGTCTGCCTTTACATTTCCGCCCTCTTGCGGATGAAACGCTTACTACATCGGCAGGACGACACAACCTGCCTAAAGTACCCCAGTAAAAAGCCGTGTTGCCCACCCTGTTGTACTAAAGTGATGATTTCTGCATTCGAATAGTTAATTAAAAAATAATAACAAAATTAATATGATCACTAATCTAAGTCTGTTAGGCTTGACTGGCATTGTTACGTTATGTTCGCTCCGCGTCTCCCCAGAGCGGCACAACATTTAAACAGACATTCTAGTTTGGAGAGAAAAGCGTCCAGGTGGAGCAGAAAGGAAAAGAGCACGCAGTAAGAAAGCACTTCAAAAAGAAGAAGCAGCGATTGAATTTCAGATTTATTCAGGGCTTCAAGTGCAGTCAGTTTCATCTGTAAATGACTGTAGCCTTTTCTTGGCAAGTTTTTTTTTTTTTTTTTTTTCATTTGAACTGCAAATAAATATTAGATGTGGCACCATAATGTCATCCAAACACTATATGCTAAAAGACATGAGTATTTTATTGGACACAAAATATCACATTCTATTATATAGGCAGGAAGTGAAGAATGTTCTCCCAGTGCTTGGTTGGTTTCCTCCCACAGTCCAAAGACATGCAGATTAGGTTAATTGGTGATTCCAAATTGCCCTAGTGTGTGAATTAGCGTGAGTGTGTGTGTGTGCCCTGCGATGGATTGGCACCCTGTCCAGGGTGTACCCTGCCTTGTGCCCTAAGCCTCCTGGGATGGGCTCCAGACCCCCGTGACCCTGAATACAGGAGTAAGCGGTATAAAAGATAAGTGAGTGAGGGAGCAGGGAGACAGGAGCTATAGTGCCCACATGACAGACATCTAAATCACAATGAGGTGGTTGTTGGAGACAGTTGGAGACTGTTCTGTTTGTAACACTAAAGCAGAAGAAGTGACAGGTACAAGAAAAATATGTGTATATATACCAAACAGCAATGTGAAAAACTGGTGGAAAGCATGACAAAATGCATGAAAGCTGTAATTATTCCACCAAATACTGATTTAGCCAAAGCATTAACACAATTTGTTTACAAATGATTACCAAATGATTAGGATCTTTCTTCCCGTCTCTTTGTAAACTGATAAAGAATGTTAGGATAGGATTGGCCATGAAGCATACACCATTGCATGCTTCATCATCAGGGGAAAGAAGGCAGCATTTGAAGGAACATTCAAAATGGTACAACCTTAGTTGCAGCTCTATGACCTAATTAGCCTTCAAATGCATCCTTCAAAGGAAGCAGGGCAAGTATTGGGGCACACCCAAAGACCCGCTTCAACTCGTGTACAGTACTTACATAGAGTATTAAGTAACAGCACTAATGCTGTAAGTTTTTTTTTTTTTTTTCCGACCGTAAAACAGTCTATAAAATATGCTGCCTATTGTTTCATGCCAGAGGCATTGTCTTACAAGACTCTATCAAAAATGCTACCTGTAGTTTCAGCTCTAAGCACTCTAATAAAGTTGAGATAAAATAGCGCAAATATTTGTGATATTGTTTCAGAAAACCTTACATTTTGTGGCCAAAAGAAGCCACCTGACCATTATATTGCTTTTTATTATAACCTTTAGCATGTTTGTAACCCCAATTTGTTGTTAAGTCCAACAGAATAAACCATACCAATCCATTTGACTAAATCTGTTCCCTTTCCCAACACAGCCATTATAGCAACCGTGCCTAAGGAAATAAATCTCACAGTGAAATGTTGTCTCTGCGTCTTTAAATCGCGAGGTTTCCACTGTATTGTACTGTTTTGTTGAGGACTTTCTGAAATTAAGATTATTCACTATCGTGACAGCTTTGCAGGACAGCCATTTTCTATCATCATGCTTTCTATCATCCGGACCGATTCATTGCAACTGGTAAAGCCAACTAATTTCTCCCGCGCACACACACACACACACACACACACAATATCCCGGACTTTCGACATTTTATATATTCACTTAAACACTGAAAATATTTTATATAATTGTAAATATTGGTATCTGGTTCACTGCAGTGTCTGTTTATTTATTTATTTTTACAAAGGAGTTACTTCCGTGATTGAAACGGAAGTAGAACCGCGGTCCATCATTCGTATCTACGGAACTTCATAACTCGAATGTTCGTAAGTATGGGACTATCTGTAATCCAAATGGTGTTCAGTGGGGTTGAGGTCAGGACTTTATGCAGTTATATTGGTTTTATACAACAGTTAAAAATAAGAAATTAATATCCATTAAGCGTCATTTCAGACACGCATTAGACATGATGATCCTACCTCCATCAGGTTGGATGTAGAGAGTCGGTGCATAGCTGTTTTTCGGATCTCTCCAGAGATGTTCAATCAGGTTCAAGTCTGGGGTTTAGCTGGGCCACTCAAGGACATTGACAGAGTTGTTCCGTAGCCACTTCTTTATTTGGCTGTTTGCTTAGGTTCCTTGTCCTGTTGGAAGGTTGGTTGCAGGGTTTCATCAAGGATGTCTCTGTACATTGCTGCATTAATCTTTCCCCTCGATCCTCACTAATTTCCCAGTTCCTGCCACTGAAAACATCCTCACAGCATGATGCTGTCACTACCATGCTTCACTATGGGGATGGTATTGGCCAGGTGATGAGCGATGCCTGGTTTCCTCCAGACATAGCGCTTGGCATCAGACCAGAGAATTTTGTTTCTTGTGGTCTGAGAGTCCTTCAGGTGCCTTTTGGCTTTTACTGAGGAGTGGCTTCCGTCTGGCCACTCTACCATACAGACCTGATTGGTGGATTGCTGCAGAGATGGTTGTTCTTCTGGAAGGTTCTCCTCACTTCACAGAGAAACCCTGGAACTCTTTCAGAGTGACCATCGGGTTCTTGGCCATCAGGTTCTTGGGTCCTTCTTTCCCAATCACTCAGTTCAGCTGGGCAGCCCACTCTAGAAAGAGTCCTGGTGGTTCCAAACTGCTTTCATTTACGTTTAATGGAGGCCACTGTGCCCACTGAAACCTTTGATGCTACAAAAAAAATTCTTTACCCTTCCCCAGATTTGTGCCTTGATACAAACCTGTCTCAGAAGTCTAAAGACAATTTCTTGGCCTTCATGGATTGGTTTGTGCTCTGACATGCATTGCTAACTGTGGGACTTTATACTGTACAATAGACAGATGTGTGCCTTTCCAAATCATTTCAAGTTACCACAGGTGGACTCCAATCAAGTTGTAGAAAAATCTCTCAAGGATGATCAGTAGAAACAGGATGCACATGAGCTTAATTTTGAGTGTCATGGCAAAGGATGTTCATGTGATTTTACTTATTTATTTATTTTATTAATTTGCAAACATTTCAAACAAACATCTTTCACTTTGTCATTATGGGGTATTGTTTGTAGAATTTTGAGGAAAATAATTAATTGAATACCTTTTGAAATAAGGCTGTAACATAACAAAATGTGGAAAAAGTGAAGTGCTGTGAATACTTTCCAGATGCACCCTAAATGAGTGTGCAAGTGTGTGTGCCCTCCATGAATTGGCACCCCGTCCAGGGTGTCCCCGCCTTGTGCCCTAAGTCTCCTGCGAGAGGCTCCAGGCTACCTGCGACCCTGTAAACTATTGGTCGCTAGTAGTGCACTTTGTACCAATCCCCATTCAGCAAGGCAGTGGCTCTATAATCTGCTCAGCATTTCTTTCATTGGTATGCATTTTGTCTTTATGTTGCTTAGGTTTTAAAATCTTAACTCTTTATAACATATTGAAGCCAAGGTATGTGACCCAGCAAGCCACATAATGTCACATGTTTACAGTACTGATGATTTTACTACAAACCTGCAGGACAGAAAATTGGGCGTTTCCTTCTGCACTAGATAGGACACAGGTTATTTACCTTAAATCCTTTACAAGCTCACTGTTATACCAGGTGAAATTGTTGCTTTGCATCGTCTTAACATAAAAATGATTTAATGCGTAAGCTAGATGTTAAAGAGTACATGGGAAATTAAATTCTCATAGTGAATAAACTAACATACTTTTACTTTATGGCTCCCAGTGCATTTATGTGTGATAAACAAATCCACTGTGACTGTGTGACATAGTGATCAGAAACTGATTTGATGCAATCTGTTGTTTGGCTTCGTGACAGGCTTGACGCTATCATTTTACTGTATGCACATCCGTAACACATTCCTTTCTAACAGAACTACCAGGTTTTATCAGCTGAACCGAAACTGGATTTTAACAGGGTTATAGTTCAGCCTTTTCCAAACTAAATTTTTTAAAGAGTATTTATAAAAATAAAAATAAAACATTAACACAAAAATTACTCAACCTGTTGAATTGTAGAAAAAATACATATGACCACAAGGGGGAGCCAGAGGAACGTTTATTTTTTCTTCTCCAGCAGTTACTAGAACATTCTTTTTCTAGTCTTTCAATAAATAACACACACAATCCGCATTAAAAAACAATAATCATTGCTGGAAAAGTATTATTTCGGACATTTAATATTTATACAGATACTTAATATTTATGATAATGTAGCTTATATCAAAGCGCAAAGCAAAGGAAAATAATTTACTGACTAAGCCAGCAGTCAGCAAAACATAAATGCAATATATCACTTCCATTGCCTGTAGAAGAACACAGCGCGCACACACACACACACACACACATATACACTCAATGGCACACAGGATCAAGAATATCATTAAGACTGCAATTAAATTCCTGTTTGAGTTGGCCATCGTCTCTAGTTAGAGATGGAATATGTTATAGCAAATAGGAAAGCCATGAGTGGATCAACTCCACAAATGTATGTGTGTGTGTGTGTATGTATATATATATATATATATATATATGCCGGATGGATGGATGAAGGTGTGAACGCTGGTATGCCTTTAAGCAACAGCTTTGTGAACATTAACAAATGCGCAGCGAGCCAGCGGCCCTGTGCATTTCTTAGAAGATTCCCTGAATGAGGATGTTCTTCTATCATCCCTGTTCTCCCTTCGCTTTTCTCCAGTGCTGAGTTTGGCAGTCTGATGGGGCAAAGAGAAAATCATTGATGAGTTCACTTTATATATTAACTACCGCACAAATAAGCACATGCATATACGAAGACTAATTACACGGTTTAACTGTCTGTGGTTGTCCTCAGACGGCATTAATCAGTGTGTGTGTCATATTTTGGAGTGTGTCTTTGCATGGGGCAACAAATCAACTCTGACTCATGAACCGCCAAGACAGGAAGATGGAAGGATCAGATGCCACCACCTTACTTGTCATGAAAGCTGTGTCTTTGACTCAGTCCCGCTGGCATGTGCTCCCACTCACAGTGTGCCTAGCCAGATGTACTGGTCAGCTGTGGTTTTATGCCACCATGTTGCAAAAACTAACCAACCGGAGCTTAACAATAAGGACTTACTGAATACCAGTTGTTTTTTCCCATAAGCGTTTTCTCATTTTCCTCGGCGAATGTTTATAATATAGAGATACACAAACTCAGCATACCAAATGATTTAAACCCTAAGGCCAAGCAACCTTCTAGGACTTTTATAAGTGCATTCATGCTGACGTGTCCTATTTATTAACTTTATTGCAGTCACTATCATTTTCTTTAATTTCTCCATGTGTAAATAAAGCACAAGACATTGGATCAACAGCCCCATTATTCTGTGAAACCAGTTTGGCAGGGATTTAACAAAGACAAATTTGCCCTTAAGTTTAATTCAATTCAATCTACAGTATAAAGAAATAAAGGTCTCGAAAGTTCACTTACAGTCGCTGCCGTTCCTTAAAAAGCACTCGTTAAAGAGGCAGTGCATGGTCCGATAACAGTTGTCGAGTAAGGATTTAGGTGTGACGGATTTCCATCCCTGATAGTCCTCATCGTTCAGGTGCTCCCAAATGTTCTCGATGCTTTCTGGACTATCTCTCTGTTTCACAAACACATAAACATCCTCATCAGTATGACTCAGCACGACTTCATTATGATGCTAGTGGGTTCAATTCACACATTCTCACATTCTCTATTTCCAGCAAACATCCTTGTTACTATATAATCCGTATTACCACCCATTTGGGCTTTATTTTATCTAACATATAAAAACATATTTATCCCTTATATACAGTATATGCCCATTAATAATATGTTGCTTTGTGTTTAACTAGCTTGTTTTTCAAAAGTATTGCTTAATTAATTAACATTTTCTCTGACATCGTTTATACAGCATGAGTCAGAATCATATATCATCAAGACCTCAGAAAGACTCTCAGTATTGCAAGTGAGTTTGGAGGTGGGTGGCATAAACAATGAGCTTCCAGGCAGCTACGTAAAGGACAGCACACTGGATGTCTTTGTCCTCACCTCATCGGCGCTCTGCCACGGGTAGCTTTCCAGGACGACATTGAAGAGAGACTCAAGGTTTGTGAGGTATTTACGCCTTGTTGGATGTCTATCTGGCAGCACCTGCAAAATCCTACTTATGCTTTTTTCTGTGACCTTGACCCACAAATCCTGGAGATCCCTCACATTTGCTGAATCATTTCTCTAGGAGAAAGCAATGACAGATAGCATATAATCAATCAGAGAAAACAGGAACCGCTATGAAAAGTAACATGAGGCAAGAATAGGCTGATGCGTGAATATGAGTGGAAATTTGTGACATCGTTGACTCAAGGGAGACAAGCATCTAAGAGAGTGTGCGAATGGGAAGAAGTTGTGCAGAGTGTGGGAATAAGTCATAGTAATCCGATGAGTCAAAGATTAGGGTCAGTTGCTTACCAGTTTGGTGATATTTTTCAGTCTGAAGACCTCTTCATAATGCACTTGAATGGTGTAGTTTATAGGAAAGTTATGTTTCTGAAAATATGAAAATGGAAATATTACATTTTACATTTAACTGACTTGTTCACAAAATTCCTATGATACATGTAGCACTGCTCTCCTCTTTGTAAGTCTCAAAACAACAGCATGTTCAATGTATTACTGTACCAAATATCGTCTCCTTAATGATGAATTGAGCTGATCTTTCAGCGTTTCCAGAGAAGTGCAGAACTCGGGTGTCAGATGGCTCATCCAGATGGGTAATAACCACGTTAGACCTAGATGCAAAACAAGAAAAAGAGATTCTAGCTAGGAAGCAAACACAGCAATAAAGTTAGGGCGGCTGTACCCAGTATAGAAATACACATTCTTTACCTTATGCTATGAATGAGTAGCATGTGGAAACCTGTCTCCTAACTGCCACACATACTGTATAATGCTTTTGGTAAAACAACCCTAGATTGTTATTTAATCATTTCCATAGTTTTGGCACTTTACCAGCACTGGTGATTTATGAGATGGATAGTTCCAGTTAAGGCCTTAGTTTTAAAAGTACCTCTTGTAGTCATACCATTTATACACCACAATTGCTTCCTGTCAAACAAAGCACAACGGTGAATTCTGTTGCCTATTTTCTTAGCTGGCTATACTACTTTTTACGGAATATCATTTTAGACTTTTTTTTTTTTTTTTACTATATCAGCGTTAGTAAAACACTTAAGACAAACTGTAGGTGAAAGAGAAAGCAGGTTGTCAGTTAAGTTTGACATAAACAGAGGCATGAAATTCGGGTGTAATTTCTTTTTAAAGGCCGTATGATTGTTGTCACAGCAAACGCAAGATAAAGTGCGAAAGGAAGGAGCTGTCTCACCATGTTAAAATCAAACCTCAAACCACTGCTGGTTTTACAAAGAAAAAACGATTGCACTCTTTCAACATAATGTGCATGCTCGTTAAATACATTTTTATACATTGTACCGGCTAAAAAAAAATGAGCAAACTATTGTTCCCTCCAATGGACTTGTGTAGGTATTTCATCTCCTCCCTTCAGTAAAGCAAACAACTCCAGGAATAAATATAACACTGAATAAATACAACAAAGTCATAAGGAGCCACAAAAACAATTACCTCTTCAGCATTGCTACACTTTAATTCACTGTGAATTTGGTCAGTGGTTAGCAGAAAGTTGCGGGGTTAGAATCCCGCAGTCCCGTAGGACTGTAGGTTTAATGCAGATGCAGATTGAATTATGTGCCTATTGTACTACAGAGGTTTCTATAGTTGAAACTAAATGACAGTGACAGCATAACCCAAGGCTAAGAGCGAAAGATACATAGAAACTGGTGCCAGTTTGCGTTTAGGATTTTCAGACAACACACTTCAAGTGGGTATAGGAATAGATCCCAGTCATATATCAGTCGTATATTTCACAGCTGAATCTTTCTGGACTCTGCCCCCACTCAGTTGCATTTTTTTTTTTGCTCCTTCTAATTGCCATTTCACTTCATTTTTCTGCATCTTTTTATCTCTTCAGTACAGGAAGAGTGGTGAGAACAAAAAACGAAAATACCTGAAGCAGGATTCTAACCTTAGACTAAATGACACAGCAAACACATCAACACATACAGTAGCCTCACTCAGAAGCTGTGAAAACCACATGCGATGACTAACATCTCTGTTCTCTGCGTCACTCCATCTTTCTTCATAAGTAATATGAAGTTTATCTTGGTGACAAACTACATCTGAGTTAACCTGCCACTTGTGTTTTTTCAGGAAGTGTTCGATCTTCCTCTTCTTCTGTTTATCAACATTTAATGCTCCCAATGAACTCTAAGGGCATTCCATTCAACTAACTCAATTTGATTTCTGACAGATGACAAAGACAGGACTCACAACACTGAGATAAACTCATGCAGATTACTTCTATGTGAAATGTGCACCAGATGTTCTCAACAGGAATTATTTGAGATTAGAGTGACTTGTGACCCCTTTTAATGTCTTTTCCCTTAAGAAAATACTTAAGCCCCTGCAAGGGCCCCACTTACCCAAAAGCCCCTTAAGGAGCCAAGCTTCACATCGAACCATACTGCTGCTGAATCTCTAAATCCAGATGTTGACTGCTTCAATATTTTTATTCCCCCAGCCTTGAATATCAAACAGAAATATAGGCATCAGCACAGTCTTCATTTATTGCCGTCATTTCATGTCTGCACAGCTGCCTTCAAATTCACATCAGACTGAAGAGGCACAGGGTTAACAATTGTTAGGCATGTACATGTACATGCATGTAAGTGTAACAACAACAACAAAAAAACAATCAGTTGAACATTTGTAAAGAAAAAGAATCGGTCATGTGATTCTTTTTGTGCAGCTTGTTTTTGCTGTAGCCATTAAAGCTCTACATTAAAGACTGTAAGGTTTTAACCAATTTTGTCAATTCAGATATGCCTACTTTGTCTCAATGAATACCCCATTAAATCACATGCCCAGGACTTCTCATCTCGGTGACAGTAAACCAAATCAAGTGTTTTTAAACAGATTTTTGAAACCCAGAGAAGTGTTAGCATCATATTGTATGCCATCATATGCCGAATCACATATGACCATCCTATCATCATTCTGTACAGCAAACCTCCCAATACTGATGAATAAAAATTTGACATTAAAATCAGTAATCAAGTCAAGCACTGATCTTAGATGTAGAACTTCACAACATCGTTGTATTTAGATTTTTCAGATACAGTACTATCTGGACACTAAGACGTAAGGCCTATTGACTGAACTTATTACTTAAATGCTGGATGTTGTCCAAAGAATGCCTGCTAAAAAAAAAAAAAAAAAAGTCATAACCTGGTGCTAAGGTAAGAGTCCGAATACTGAAAGTATGTATATATATATATATATATATATATATATATATATATATATATATATATATATATATAGGGTACCTGACCAGAATAAAAAGGCAAAAAAATAAATAAATAAAAAATCAAGATAATTTCACTGCTTCAGCTTTTCTGTTAAACTAGTGAAAAGCACTAACTGAAAACCACAGAACTGAAATGCAACAACGGCTCAAGGGTGATATAACAAAACTGATGAAAAGCAGATGCATTGCGCAATAAAAGAGCACATGTGCAAAAAAAAAAAAAAAAAACCGCAAATGAGAAAGCACTCCTTATACATAAAATGGTGCAGAAAACTCTGCCAATGAATCCACAACCTCTCCTAAAATCTTAGATCTGAAAACAGAAACTAAAATAAGGTTTAAACAGATCGGCACTTTAGGGGCCGGGAAAAGACCGAAAAGTCCACGCACCTCTCTGTCTCTGTGTCTCTCTGTGTCTCTGTGTGTGTGTGTGTGTGTGTGTCTCGGGTTCCTGATGGTAATGTTCAGCGCCTGCGTCTGACCGCGCCACAGCACTCCGTCAAAGTGCTTATATCCGTATGGCGTCTTATTTAAAAAATCTCCCTCTTGTAACTACGTAAAAAAAAAGAAAGAGTGAGAATGATTCGGAAATTCCCACGACGCCCCTGTGTGTTCTGCGCGCTGACCCTCTGCGTGTGTGTTCGCGTGGTCCTGTGTGCTTGGGATCCTCCCACCCGCGGGACACTCTGCTCTGATCAGGGCTCTCTCTCTCTCTCTCTCTCTCTCTCGCTCTCTCTCTCGCTCTGACTTTTTACTTTCACTTTTAAGTTTAACCCATGACTGACCCAAAGCTCAGAGCTCACTGGTTTATTGACCTGTTCATCAAAGCGCATTACTCTTACACAACTCCCACATGTCTCCACAAAACATTAACACCAGCACATACCTTACACAGTAAACTAGGCATTAAAGTTAACCCCTAAAGTGTATGATTTGATGCTCACATTGATAAATGCACATGGGATGATTTCAGAAGTATTTTAAAATATGCAAACAGTGGCCTTCATCTCAGTAAGAGATCACTTAGTGGCAAGCCTTTATCTTTGATCAGTTTTTCATTTTCCTTCCTCTTTCTTTCTAAACTGAGCAGCAACACCTTTTTTTTGTGTGTATTCGGCAAGTACCCCCCCCTTTGGATGAAATATCCCTACTCTGGAGACATACAGTATCTGTGGCAGTTACTTGAGGACTCAGGTTTCCAGCCTCGATGCCCACTCCATGTGTGCATACAAACTCCATGCACACAGACCCAAGGTGGGAGTCGAACCTGTATCCTGCAGGTAAAATACAACAGTGCTAATATCCCACCATGCCACTGTAGATGGTTTTATATGCCAGCCTACTATTCTGAGCAAAAGGATGAAATATACAGCGTTATGACTGAATTGTGGTTTATTTGGTAGCAGTTTCTAGTGTGATCGATTTTATTATTCACAATGCTGTACAAAGATGTGAGATCGAAAAAAAAAAATCTTAAAATTTATAAACATCTTTTAAGAGAATTAATAAAACACTTTTACTATTTCCTAAGGTTCTCTACTATGACAAAATACAACTAATGGAAATAAAAAGTACAGATGAGCAATGGTTCAAAATGCACAGCAAAAGCAAAAGCCAGCAAAGGAATCGGATATTCTTAAATAGCTGTGTCAGTCACCTGACCTCAACCCCACTGAGCATGCTTTTCACTTGCTGAAGATAAAACGGAAGGCAGAAAGTACCACAAACAAGCAGCAGCTGAAGATTAAAGCTGCATTAAAGGCCTGGGGAAGCATCTCAAGAAGGGAATCAAACTCAGGATTTTGTGATGCCCATTGGATCCAGACTCTAAGCAGTATGACTGCATATTTTTATTTTATTTTATTTTTTTGGTCATCGAAAGGTTAAAAAAACACCATATTAGATTATTTTATGACCATATTATAGATACTATGAATTACACTTGAGTCTGTGAAATTAGAGGGACTGTTACAAAATGCTATAGAGTGGTACCCAGTAGTACTGAGACAAAAGTGAAATTCAATGTTTTAAATAAAAGCAATGAATAATTTGTTATTTAACTGCATGAAATTTTTATACAACAATCAGTATTTAGTAGGAAGTCCAACATTCCTCAAACCCTTCTGGATCAATCTGGGCATGAAATCAAAAAGATGTCCGCTGTATTCTGGTGTCACTTGGTCAATCCATGCCTGCTTTATTACTTCCTGAACATCATTTACAGAAGATGGTGTCCAACATTTTTTATTGTGTTTTGGTCTGGAGATGCAGAGATCCAGAAGCTGAATACCATTATTATATTACTAATAGACAGTTTTTCCACTAGTTTCTGAGTGAATTTGCTCAAATGTTCAGGTAGATAGGCTAGTACTAATTCTTGAAATTATCTGCTTTGTACATACTTTTGGCCACCACTGTAATTTATAAAGATTAATTTTAAATAATGAAAATATATATATGCCAGTCAAAGTTTGGACAAGCCTTCCAATTTCATGCTCTTTCCTGATTTTTTTTATTTCTTTCTACATCATAAAACAGTGCTAAGGCATCTAAAATATGCAATAATCTAAGTTAAACATTTGATATTGAGATGTGTCTGCTAATTATGCTCTGCTAATTAAAGGTTTCATGAAGACTCTAATCTTCCTTTTCCTGGGTTTTGCAAATTGGGAAGGTCTTTATGATAACCAGTTTCATCATGGTGATGGATGGGTTTTGCAAATTGTATTGACAATACTGTTCGTGCAAGAACTATCCCAGAAACAGATGACCTTCACGTCTTAAAATAACAACTGACTGTTATTGTTACTTAATTCCATATGTTATTACATCGTTTTAAAATATCCAAATATTGTTCTCAAATGTACAAAAATAAATTACACCTTTGTTCAAACTTTTGTTTGGTGGATTAAAAATATATATAAAAAATGTGCTGTTACTGTATATATACATATAAAACTGCCTTACCAAAAAAAAGTTCTTATATTTCACTGGATCGCTTTTTGTTTTGATTATGGTCGTGGCATCGTTTTGATAAGCTTATGCAATGTCACAACATATTTCTGTCCAGAGACATACTATTATCCATCATCTTGTTGAATTTATGCTATGAATAACTAAAGTTCTAATGGCAAAAGTGGGTTCAACCCCTCACTCTGGAACGGGGTAAATTTGCACTCAGCACACCACAGGTTCCAATGCTTCTTTATGCCTCTTAGGAAATAGAATAATTTTTTCCCTGATTAGTCTCATTGATGGTGATTTTCTTAAGACTCCAGTTGTTTTTTATTATTTGATTTCATTAAGTATTTAATTGATCTCCCATAAAGGTAATTCAAGATGTTTTTCCAACCACATTTCTTCCTACAATGATGATGGTTCACCACTATCCTTCCAGGTTTTAATAGTGTTTTTAGTTCTTAACCCAGTTTTAATAGTTTCATCAGTCTCCTTAGTTGTTGTCTTTGGCAGTAATCTGACCCTTCTGAAACAGAGTAACATCTTTTCCATGACCACATGACCATGTCTTTTGATCTGGTGGTGTAAGAAATGAGAAGCTACTCACTGCACTAGTTAGGGTCAAATCACTTATTGCAGCTGAACCACATTAATCACTGCAATAATATTCAATGGAAGCCTCTTAACTATTTGCTCAGTTAAATCTTGGTAATGACTTTCTTTTTGGCCAAGTAATGTACACAAATGTGGGCAATTATCTTGAAGGCTCTCCATTTGTAAACAATCCTTCTCAGTGTAAAATAACTTCCAGTATAATGAGCAGCAACACATTTACTGACTGATTTACCTTTTTCTTTACATGATGGAGACACACACCTGTATGCTTCAGAATAATAACCTGTTGATGCCGGTTCTGCTTTTATGGAGATAGTCACACTTCCTGATCATTAACTGATTTAATTAGTAGCACCTGGTTGCTAATTACTATATTTATATATTTTGTTTTGGGATATATGACAACATACTGAAATATATTCTTCTTTTGGCATCCGGTTTGTTTGTAAAAGCTGAACTGGGGAAAAATGTGTTACACCGGAAATATGCAGTTACTTTATATAATCTTTCCTTGTTGTCATTCTACTTCGTAATATGTATAGTTGGGGTTGGGTTAAAGATGACTCATGTAATCACATGTTGAAAAACATGTGAAAACATGTCTTGAAATCATGGGTTGGGAATCTTTAGATTGCCAAGTTCAGATTATTTAGGACAGTTATACAGGGCTTTCCATTAAAGTAAAAAGACATTCAATAAGTTTAATTTAATCGAACCTTTAATGCAACCATATTAGATAGCTACCTTTTAGATGTTTTAACAGTAGTACTTCTTATGTGCAGTACATATGCATTACAAATATGTATAATATTGCAGGGTAAACTGCACATACTCACATATTTATATAATTGCGTGAAAAACATAGCACATGTAAAATGTATGTGATCTTGTATAAAGAGTGTTAATTGCACCCAACAGAGCTCAAAACACCTTTCTAACCTTACCAACATTCATAGACTACAGAGCAATTTTTTTGTCTTGTAGAAAAATCACCTGGATTTCAATTGTTCGTATATTTTACACGTGATTATGTAGAGATCACACGAAAAGCATGTGAAGTAGAATTGCATCATGTAGGGTAAATAAACTAAACATGTGACATCATCTTTGTAATATGTAACCAAAAATATAAAACAATGAAAAATTGTCAAGTGGATTTTTATGAGTCATCAGGTGGAAAAAAAAAAGTAGGGAAAATAGCAAACACACAGCCAATGGTAAATGAGATTAAATCAGCGAATATGAGGCGGCTAAAACCACAATGTAATATCCACATTTTAGGTGGTTATAGAGGTTATTAGATACGGTTTCGAAGCTTCAACTTTCGTTCTAGTCCTGCTGTCCATACCATCCCGCTCGTTGTCTCCTGGATTACTATACAGGTATAAGTATAGGTGTTGTGTACTTTGGAATTGAAGAACACATTTGCTTCTCATTAAACGAACGTCACTGGAAAATAGTGAGTGGCAAAATAAGCTCTTGCTCTTTTGATTTTAGGATCTTTGGGAAATCTGGATTGATGTTTAAGGATTTTTTCCCCCCTTCTATTAAACTGCATTCAAAAAACATCTCTGTGACATCACATCTCACAGAAATAATGAAAAAGCACAACACTAATGGTTCATGGCGGCCTCTTACTGTTTGTAGGATTACACCATTCTTTAAGTCTCAATTTAGCACCTGCTTACCATTAGTCCATTTATTTCTTTACATACTCCTTTTAAATCAGTTGCCCCAGTGTAATCCTCATAATTAAAGTAGAAGGATATTTTTAAAACAAACAAACACCAAACTTCATATCCATGTGTATACACCCCCACATCTCGCTCTCCCCACAAAGCCACTGGCTGCCCACAAACGCCCACCTGCACACATTACTAACTCCTTCCGTGCATTCACTGCGGTTAAGAAGCTGCTAAGAATGTCAAGCTTGGCAAAGTTTTTTAAAAACGCTATTTTGTCAGACTGCTTGAAGTGGGATTCGTCTGGCTGACTACCACACAAGTACACTCAGCTCACTATCCTAGCCATCTAATGCCAAACCACAGCATGCACTGCCTCGAGTCTGGCTCTTCACAGGCAGAGAGGATGGTGTCCTGTTCATTCTGTGCTCCCACTAATCCACAGTAATAACTTTAAGTTCCAACTAATGAAAAAAAAGCTTGAAAATGGACCAGAGGGGGATTTCGTGCAACCCACCCCCCAAACCCAAACACCATCTGTCTCTAAACATTTCGTCATCTGGGAAAACCCGGAGGAAAGCATGTCAGAGACTAGCTTCCTAATGAAAGTTTCACTGACATGACGTTATACATCTCGTGCCTCTTCCTGTCATAACTACTGCTGGATTACTGAGACCATGTCACAGTGTTTATCTTTTCTAGATAGGGACATTTGGAGTTGCTCAACTCTCTGCTTTTAGACATGTATGGACCTGCATGGAACCACATGACCTGATTTTACCACCCCTTTTTTAATGGCTCTGAGCCACCTCCATTTGTCTCTAAATACCACCTGCCTCCATTTTCTCTCACCATGACCGTAACAGTCATTTTCTTTAGGCACCCCATCAACATTTAGTAATAGTGTTATAAGTATAATGGGTTGGGGGGATTAATATTATAAATTGAACCACACTTTCTTAAAGAATGGACAAACTCCTCAAGTTGCAGGGTCCTCATTCTGATGTCTGAACAGTTTCACACACCATTTTCCCTGGGTTTTCCGGTTTTCTTTCAAGACCCAAAAACATGCATGTAGGTGGACTGACTAAATTCCCCTAGACCTGAATGCTTGTGTGAATGTGCACACACGGTGCACTGTGACGGGCGGGTGCCTCATGAAGGGGGAATTTCCACCTCAAGCTGGATCCACAGTGACCAGGATAAATTGGATAAAAAATATGAATTAGTGACCGTAGCGGTCCGTCGTTATAGCCACAAAATGAATACTGGGCCGGCAATGCTGAGGAGATAAGAAAAACAACAAAAGGATTCAAAGACAGAAATTTAAAAAAAGGGGTGGTGGCAACAGGACTCAATGTTGGGTGGGTTTGGGGTGTTTTTTTGGACCTCAAGGACCATGTAGAATCTTAAATTTTTAAAAGATGCCTATAAAATCCCTGATTATCCCCCATCCAAGTTATGATGCGACTCATCACAATATTTACATACTGATAATTATGTTGTTGCAAAATCAAGGAGCCAGACAGCACTGGTAATGCATATAAATAGATCATAGGAATGTGTTCCAACACTTACTTCATTTTTACACTAATCTTTTCACATGATTAATTACACCATGAAATGGAACTTCACAAGTTGTTTTTTTTTTCCACGTGGGATCACTTACACATTACTCATAACTACTAACACGATCATGTCAAATGGTTTGTAAAGTGATTTCATTAACATGAAAAAAAAGTCCAATACACTGTACTTAAGCCAACATCTTGTTTCAGAATTTGCCAACATGATGCACCTTATACATTCTAGCTGTACTTTACTAAAATGATGGACAAAGGTTTAGCTACCAGAATAAAAAATAAAAATATAATCAAGCTGATAAATTCATACAAGCAACAAAGCTGACACCCACAGTTGAGACTGACTGGCACTACATGGCTGAACGCCACACAGGAGCTAAAACAATGATTGGTGGTGGTGGGGGGAATTAAGTTTAAACTGGTCACAGTCCTATAAGGTGAATGTATATTCAGTCAGATAATTATGATTTATAATTTTTTCTCTCACCCTTTACAAACTCATAAACCCATATTTTTTAAAAACTGTATAAGGCTGCTTTCTGACAATGACCACTGATAAAAGCACTATATAAATAAAGCTGAATTAAAAGTTTAAACTCACCTGTTTAACAAAGAACCTGCGGATTATCCTGCCTGTGTATGAGCATTTGTCTTAAAGTTTCTAGATAAAGCCGTTTTACGGCTGCTTTATGTATACACAGACATTCCTGAGGCTTTACTTGACAAACTTCAGAAGTGTCATTTTGTAGAATTGATGCGACTGCAGGCCACAAGCAACGAATCACCCTCAACTGTCTGCGCTTCCTATGGAAGTCACTTTAAGACATCTGACTGGCTGAAAAAAAGGTTTTCCCTACTTCCCACTAGCAGCTATACAATATTCAGAGGAAAGCATCACCTGAACAGACAGAGGACATGACAGAAAGAGAAATGCACTTTGAGGGGGTTGCAGAGTTGAAAGGTGGGGCACTGGAATCCTGTCTTACCTGAGTGATCAGTGTGGAAGTATGTAAAGGGACAGTGTTTTTTTTTACATGACATTCTCTGCCTAAAGACAAATGTGCTAAAGGAAAAGAAAAAAAAAACAATTTAATTACAAAATTTATTTACAAAATTCTGTCAAACAAGTTTACGAAGAATTTCTTTCAGTACAGTCTGGGTATGGGTTTGATGAGGGAAAAGGGTCCAAGGAAAGAACAAAACATATAACCACACAAATCCCACTGTAAAGGACAGCTTTAGCTATTTTACAAATTCCTCATTTGGAACAATGGCATGTAAAAGCAGTACTACTTCCAACGTTCAAATGAACTAAACACGTTGATGCTAAATTTGAAATCATATTATTTGCACAATAAACAGACATAATTCCAAACTGTGGAAATTGTGGCAGCAGAAAACCTATTGTCCATAATCTTCAAAACCCTACTTTTTTTCAAACCACAACCAAGTCCTTGGAATGCTCAGGAAAAACCTCTCTAACAAGCTCTGTCGAACAGTTTTTGGAGCACTAATCCACAATACTGCACTTTTTTTAATGCAACAACAACAAAAATAACTGTGGATGCACTGAAAAAGTGGGCTTGAAAATGTTCAATTGCAGAACAAAACTGATGATTTTAAAAGGCATAACGTGTGCGGATGTCTTCCAGTTTCTTAGACACTTCGGGTGGTGTGCGGTCCAACTCCTCTGCAACACTTTTCTGCTTATGGGGATCCATGGAGTTGAACTGCTCACAGAGATCTCCATCAATTACATTCTGCAACAAAACCAGCAATGTAAATCAGAACCTTTCAGAACAGTCCTCCCTTTTTTAATGTTTCCTGTCATTTAATTCTGCAAGCTAGCAAATAATTAAATCAATAATACTTAGTAACACTTTGTTTATAAAGTTCCCTTGTTACTTTTTGCTTTAATTCTCACAATAGTACAATTAAAAACAATGAAAAACCATGCTGCACTAGATGCATCATATGTTGAGAGACAACATTCCTATATCTACACAAGAAACAATTGAAATAAGAAACAAAAACATTAATTCATTACAATTACATTGGTAAACTGCCTCAGGGAAAGCATGCCTGTAGCTCATGATGTAGGCTTTAACTGTTCCTTCAGGCTAAACCATATCGTGACAGAGCTTCTAGGAGTAACTATTGTTTATTACTTAAGTGTATTATCATTAAATCTTTGAAAGCAATGTATAAATAATATTATTTTAATAACAATAATAATAATAATAATAATAAATGTTAGCTCATTTTTAATAATGGATTGTTTGCTGTTTATAACCCCTGAAAATTACAGTATCATTAATCAAAGTAAAAAAAATAAAAATTGTTAAGAGGCTTGTGAAACAGAGTCTGTCTGCGACTTTCCTGTCCATGTACTAACCTTCACAGGGAAGTAATAAGAACGAAAGCTAAGATGGTCTCGGCCACAAAGTGGAGGAAACTCTGAGCGCATGTGCATTTCTAAGTGCTGAAAGAAGTCGTGGTCCTGAGGGCACAGAAAACAATGTTAATTTACATGTTTATTTTTTGCATGGGGAAAAAATGCAGCATTTATACATACATGCATACATAAATCAAGAAAGGGTTTAAATGTTCACCATGTATGCGTGAGACTAGCAAACAATATTAATAGTAACAAGAGCTTAAGATTTGGTAAGGAATTAACATGAGCCGATTAATTTACATCACATGGAGAATGAGTATTGGCAACCTAGTGGACTTTGCTTGTTCAATTTTATTTTTAATTCAGTTTTCATTTCTATTCACGTAAGCAGATTTTAATTTCAGCATTTTAACACACATGCTGGTTTGTTCTTCTATCACTTCTCCAAACAGAGAGCAGCCAGCATGGGGGGGAAGGCGGGGTTGGACCATTCTTACTAAAGCAGAGTATAATGGATATGTCATTTACTTATTTCTGCTTCACACCTGCATGCATGCACACACAAAACCAGGAGCCAAATTAAAGTTATTAATTTGTAATAATGTATTTTGTAAATTTTTATTTCAATTACTGTTTAAAAAGATTTTAAAATTCTATTGTTAGAGTCACGTCACATGGTCATTGTACCCGTCATTTGAAATCTTCCTCATTTGTCCTTCAAAACACACAAACACTATTAAATTTATTATTAATTTAGTATTAAAAAGTGTTAAGTATTTTTCAGTAAACACTGTGCAGACTATTGACAAATTCTTCCCAAAAGTTCATTTAAAATGCAGTTTGTGCATGTTGTTACTGCTAGAGAACAAAAAACAGACTGTTCTTGTATTTATCGTGACTCATTTCACAAATTCCCACCACAACGCTGCAGCTCCTCTGCTTGAGGAAAGAAGCACTGGAGCACTGAACTCAACATTTGTTTGGGCACAACATCTTAAGCCGTCAATGAGAGAAGGGACAAATGGCCTAGATAGTGCCTTTGACCTCTTTCTCAGAATCATTTTAGTTTTCAACTGGAACAGAGTCATACCTCATGAGAGGTGAAGGGCACAAGGATGCCAATGCCTCCTGACAGAGTTGTGTAGACCAGAGACTCCGAGCCCCCAGGGATAAGCGTGGTCTTCTGCAGTGACAGGACTGTTTCTCCTATGTGGTAGTTCATAATTATATCAGCCTGAAACAAAGAGCATAAGAATGTCATGGTCAGTTGGCAACTAACTTCCCTTTACTGAGCCTGTAGTGTGAACACTTCACTCTCATCAAGATACAAGCTTCTCATGAGTTAAGCTCTAATAATCATATCCAGTTCATATTAAGGTCATCTGCAGACATGCACAAGAGCAAGCTTCTCAGTCAATCACCCACTGTCCTCCCACTTGCTTACACACACTTGGCATGTCCCTAAATTCCTAACAAGTCATTGGGGCACACTGGGAATTTCCCCATGTCCACCTAAGCAATTCTAAGAGCCTGATTAGATCATAACTTCTGGCATGTGGATGAACGTGGTTCTGGGGTCTTTAGAAACTGACCACAGCACAGACCCAAGTTAACTGTTCTGGATGTTTGGGTTTGTGTTGAAGTGACCTCAACAGCAGCTAGACACAAACACTGACGCAGAAACGGAATCATAGAGGCTGTCTGGTGCAATTTTTCCCATGCCTGGAAAACAAAGTGAAGGATTAATGAAGACGAGTACCTTTTGGGAGGCTCCATTGAGCAGTCCTCTGTCCCACAATGCTTTGTTCCCTGTGGGATCCTCATCTACATCATCGCTGGTGTTTGGTGGCAGACGAACCTAGATAAGGATTGTCATACACAAGAACAGTCAGACTTTAATAGTTATAAATGACACTTGATAAGAAACTGTAGGCAAACTTAACAGCTAAGAGATATGTAACAGCACTCACAATGCTAATATTTCCAAACTTATCAGCTGCGGCCATAGTGTCGTAGTCAAGCAGGCAGGCGGTGGTAACCCATCGTGGGTTGGTGTCATCAGCAAAGATGATGAGTTGGTTTTCATTTCGCTTGTAGCGCACCCAGAACAGGCTTTCCTGGATGTCCGACACAACCACGCGCTGGCCAATGGTATGGATGCTCGTCACCAGGTTAGGAACATGCTTCAAAAATATGTAAAAAACAACCACAGGTTAACACAGAAGTTGACAGCCTACAGGATCGGTAGATGCAACTTTTTAAGAATTGCACAGCACAGTAAAAACAATATCAGTAGAAAAAGGTACAAGAGCATAATGATTATTTATATATATATATATATATATATATATATATATATATATATATATATATATATATATATATATTTTTTTTTTTTTTAAGAACAGGGTACTGTACGCTCAGGTCTTACACAAGAAATTATAACGGTTGTACCATTACTCAAAAGCACCTTTAAGCAATAAGCATGCAGCAGAAGCAAAGATTACACTTCTATACACACTTTGGTGTCCCGATGATGCTTTATATCAAAGTACTGTAAACTGACACCTGGGCAAATGGGTGCAGAAGAGCACAGGGTGGTGGTTTCTCTGGAGGTGGAGAAGGGTGCAGTGCACATTTCTCAAAAGCTGGTGATGTGGAGATGACTAGTTCTCCTTACCAGAATACAGCAAGGTAAGCGGAAGAACGGTAAATGATGTTGGAAGGGGATCTTTGTGCTGGAAAAGTTAACCGAATTACTAAATGGTTTAACTTCAATGGAGGTTAATTACAGACACAACATTAAATAGATGGTGATGTAAACGAAGACGTATCAAATAGCTACACGCAACCTGATAATTCTGTCAAAAATATCTACAAATGCATTTAAAAAAAACTTTTGAACTATGAGAATTAACACCTCGCTTTATTCTAGCAAACTTATTTGAATTTTTTACTTTTGGCTAAAATACACAATATTTTAAATTATGACTAGAATTATATTGAAGTCCACCTCTTCACTTGTACAGTAAGCCCATAAATAGAAGTACAAATTAAACAAATACTGTTCGATTCTCTCTCATCGGGGTCACTCCCACCTATGACCCGTCTGAGGGGAAAGAACAGACTTATAAATAGTGCTGTAAGCAGGGACTGGCGTTCTTGGTGCGAAAGATGCGAAGGAGGTGTTATTACTATGTTGGCATGTTAAAGGCATGAGAAATGGAACATTAAATCTCATCGCATGATGCATTATTAATGAAGATTCTGATTATAATCTGATTTAGTTGTGTAGGTTAATTTGATTGCCACAGGACTCCCATTTAACACATCAATAACAAAAACTGCATATTTTTACAGTTCAAAATATTGATCTTTGAATTGTGATTTTTAAATTCTTCTTGGAGGGGTGTGTGAGAGACAGAGTTCAGTGAATTTTGCAAGCTGCTGCTGCTATCACGGTGTGTCAGTATGTGCATGGGTGGTTATTACATTACATTGGAATTGAGCCACATCCTATGACATATAGGGGAATTACACACCACCATCTATTTGAACTGCATCATGGCAATTTAAACACTGCTGTGGCAGGCATTATAAATAGCAAATCTAATAGTTAAATAATTAGCTACCGATGTCTCACTTCATGTTTCCAGCTTGGGTGTTCCTAAATATATATATATATATATATATATATATTTTTTTTTTTGGCATAAATGTGAATTTTTTCGGATGCATCATACAATGTTCAGATAAATTATTCCACACTTCCTGCATGCGCACATTGACATGGTTGACTGAACTGCCATGTCAACAATGTTAGACACCGAAATCCAATTTTACAATTTAAGGTATTAAATATCTGGACATGAAATATAATATAAAATTAACAAAAAGTTTGGTAACTGTCAAATCGCAGAAAAAAAAAAAAAACTAAATGGCTGACTTCCTTTTTGGTAGACCAATAACTACATTTTGAATTTTTGTCTTGAACAAATAACACCAGATTTTACATATTAGATCAAACTGAACACCCACAATTACAAATGTCACAGTGGCACTAAGGAGTCAATCGGCCACACCCAGGTCCAAGTGTCGCTTGATAAGACATTAATAAAATTAAAATGTATCATCTTCCTCCTCAACAATAATACAGAAATTAAGCTATCGAATCCTGCTTGATCACAAACTAAGTTGCAAACAGAACAAAAAGAAATCTCAAACATTGTTGCTAAACATTGTTCTGGTAACATGGTATAGACAGGACAAAAACTCCTTCAACTGTTGAGCAGTGAAGATGACGTTATTTCAGAATTGTTCAATTGTTTATAAATTGTTCTCCAATTTTGATCGCCAGTGTATATATTATACTATACAACCACTTAGCTTTTTAAATCTGCATTAAAATTTTAGCTTGCTGTTTTAAGTGCAATTAATGGAATACATGGCACTAGCGATATGACAGCTTTGACATCAATTGCTCCTGTAATAGAATTATTTCGCTTTTTAGTGAATATTTTGCTGTAATATACTTTGGTCAATTCTGTGGGTGTTTTAATACATCACTGTGGGTTCTCTCAAAGTCCCTGACCATCTTGTTTGTGTAGACTGTAAGGACCTGAGCCAAATACACTAAGAAACTAGGGCCAAAGTTCCTAGCAAAACCCTGATCATAAAATGTTAAAGATTATACTACAATTCTAGATTTGCATTATTTAGCAAAAAAAAAAAAAAAAAACTTAATTATGATGGGGACAAAAAGGTAAACACAACCTGTTTCCATCCCACTGCACAATCCAGAGTAAGGGCCACACACTTGTATTTGCCTGCTTACCTTGTTCTCACACTTGCGAAGCAGCTTCTTTTTGCCAAGGTCATAGATGCGCAGCAGTTTGCCCACCCCCACCAACACTCTGCCCTGGAATGGGGCAATGGCCAGGGGCACATCCTCCACTGGGGTCTGCAAATACACTATGTTGAAGTGAGTTGATTCTGGACATACTCACCCAATCAACAACCAGAAATACTCATGAGAGCATAAAAGGCAATTGATATGGTAAGAACACAAACACAAAGGTTCCTATCAGCTTCCAGAAACTCAGGTTTTGGGTTCTACACAACCAACAACATGACCTTGCATGAGAAGAAAGGTATGCAGGGAATTTCATTCAGCAGCCACAAACTCACAGATGGGATGATGCAGCAAACAGTTTTGTAAAGTTATTTTTTTCCTTCAACTTACCTTGTGCACAAACTCCAGTTTTTCACCTCCTCCCACCAGGCGGTAGGTATAAATGTAACCACCGCCCACTGAGCGTGGGTTAAGGATCATGTCTCTTGCTACACCCACCAGTACATACCAGTCATCACCTCCATTGGCAAAGCGACAAACAGCCACGCTGCACAGACAAAGTAGAAAAGTGAGATGGCAAAATGCACAGAGCTACAGTCAAAACAATTCAAAAGTTCAGGTATGTATTCCTCTTTTCCATTTATTTTTACTCTAAAAAGGCACTGTTTAATGTTTTGCTAAAACTCAACTCTTTCTCTGTTGCACGGACTTTCCGAACATTTTTCCTAACTTACCTAAAGGCTGCCTCATTCTGCTCCAGTTGAACTAAATCCAGAGTGTTGCCCTGGATGGGGTTGATCAGGCGCAACAGTGACGCCCACTGCCCTGAGCCAGCCTTTGGGGCACCAAAGATTGCTTCTGGAAGGTTCTCGTTCAAAAACGCAGCAGCCATTTCTGCAGCCAGCTCCCGTTCATCCTCTCCTGCAGCCTCCACCATTTCCTACAAACAGAAAAATAGCACTGAAGAAAGTCTCTTTTGCTTTGGTGCTGATCCAGGCAGTGTTCTTTGTGCATACTGTGTGCGTTCCTTAGCTAATAATAATCCACTCAGCTTGCGTAATTAGCCACTAAATCAGTGAGACACAACACAGACCATTAACAAACACACTATACAACTTGCAATATACTGCTCTTTGACATGGCACATTAGTCCCAGTCTGGCATAAAGGAATCATTAACTGAGTGAATCAGATCAAGTTATTTCAACAGGTGAAATGTCAGCTCTATCCAGCCTCATGCCTTTACCTCTGCCATCTGTTGTTTTCGCTGGGCCTTGGTGGCTTCAGTGTAGGCATTGTGGTCTGTTTCAATAAGGACCAAGTTGTTGGTCTCCGGATGAATGACAAATCTACGTGGTGTGTATTGCAGTGGGAAAGCCACCTGATTAAACACGGCACCAAGCTTCTCCAGAGCCAGAATTCTGTCAGAGTGGACAAAGCAAAAGTGAAAGTAGACTTCATTAATAAACAACTTGTCAGCAACTTATGATTTTCACATTCCTTCAGTGCATAACACCAGGTACAAACCAAAGACTCTTTGAAAACAGAAATCTGAATCAGATTGCTAAATAAGATTTCATTTCATACTTCAGTAACTCTCATGGTAACGCACATTAAAAACATCACTATCATGCATAGTTGTACTAAAGCAAATACATTAGAATGTAAAAAATAAAAACATTTTTACATAAAATTTTACGTGAAGTATCAAATATGGGGGGGAATCTCCGTCAGACTACAGCTAAATCAAAGTTATTTGGTTAATTTTTATTAAAAAAAGAAAGAGAAAAAAAACCCTGTCATTAACCCAGGATTTTAGATAGTAGTAAATTGTTACTGGTTCACAAACTTGCCTTACTTTATTACTCAAACATTGTTTCTTTTTATTATTATTATTATTATTTATTGCATTCATATTCATATAATATTGAAAAATATTACTTGAATACAGGGGCAGGAAATACTAAAGTATCAGTACTATTTATGCCATATCCAATCACAGGTGTTATAGAACATGATTCGTTTTTTCCGTCATTAGCCAGTAATTATCCAGTCAATGACTATCACTGGAACAGACACAATTGTGTGTGTGTGTGTGTGTGTGTGTGTGTATATATGTGTGTGTTTTTTTTTTAAGAATTTTTTTTAATTTTTTTAATCTGGATTAAACTTCTCCTGCTACACAAAGTAGCTAACGCTATATTCACATTATGAGACATCATAATACCGGACATACATTACCGCTGCCATATCAACACATTGTACTATAAAAAGGATTTAATCTTTTTTCAGTGCTATAAATAAGCTTCCACTTATTACTATGGAAACACTGTTTAGTGGTAGATTGTATCTAAAATAATTAGGCTAAATAAATCATAAATAAAAATTCTATTGATATTCTGTAAGGTGTTAAAATTAATTAGAAAAACCCCACCAACTTAAGCAAGTGCTTTCACAACAGTCACCCACGCGTGTCAAAAAAAAGCCAAAGCTGAAACTTAGATATTTATAAAAAATACAAATAAAAAAAATGTATTAAAAAAAAAAAAAAAACTGAAACTAACGGAAACATGACGTTGTAAAAACCACCAATGTTGCACCAGAAACCAACAAAACACTAGAAGCTAAAACCAATTAAATTTAACAAAGATAAATTTCATACAACACACATGTATATATACACAGAGCATACACACTTTAGTGTGTATGACACTCACTTCACTTAATATAATGTTAATGTATGTTACATTATATCAAAATATATATAAAGTATAGCAATAATTTTTGTATTAAAATATTTACAAGTTTTTCTTTTCGGCTGACTCTCTGTGTGCGCCCGCGTGTGTGTGAGATACATAGGCATCTTTCACATCATAACTGACAAAAATAGCAAGCGGTCAGCATAGCTGTCGCATTAGTGCACTTGTAGCAGTTTGTCGTCTTACTGGGGGCATCAATCTATAATTTTAGCACAAGTAAAGGGCACAGTGTAATACGAAGTAATGTGATTTTACTAAATCAAATCTGTAACCAAAAACATTTTTTTTTTAAGAAAAAAAAATAAATGTATAAATATAGCGGTACTACAGAGGTACACTAATTGTCAACCCGACAAAGTTGGTCAAAAGTATAACTCATGCATCCGGGTTGCAGATTTAACTGACTGCTGCAAACACCGCATAAACTGAATTCTCACTTTTAGTCAGTGACTAACTACACAGAGTGCAACCATGGTGTGCTAGCCTATATGAAAACAAAAAGGCACAGGACAGGAAGATTTTAAGTTAGTCAGTAAGTTAAGGTAATAAGTGATCACCATTTTCCACTTTAAATTCTTCAAGTTTCTATGCTGTAATGATGTGACTGTTTGTAGACAGTCATAGAAAGTTATTTTGCGGCCTCCGAGTGGCGCAGTGGTTAAAGCGCTCGCCCTATCATCCGGAGATCGCTAGTTCGAATCCCGGGTGGTGCTGTAACCTCTCGCAGCCGGAGGTCTAGAGAGAGCTGATTGGCCGAGCTCTCTCAGAGGGGAGGGATGAGAGGTACTTAGTGCTCCCACATTAATCACGGCTCTACAGCCAGTCAGGGGCGTCTGTGAGCTCGCGCAACGGAGGGAGCGGATAGCGCTGTCCTCCGAGTGTGTTACGCCGCCCCCAACGGTGCGCGAGCGAGCAGTTCGAAAAAGATGCGGTCGGCTGGCGTCACGTGGTTCGGAGGAAACACGTGATAGTCTTCGGCCCTCCCGGCTGAGTGGTAGTAGTAGCCTTAATGTGGGAGCCCCCTAGTGACGGGGAGGAATTGGACACGACTAAATTAGGGAGAAAATCGGGGAAAAATCCAAAAAAAATAAAAAAATAAAAAAAAAGTTATTTTGCATCCTGAAGGGATTACCACTGACTCATTTTTAAATCAATTTTCTCATTTCTTTTTCACAGCATTCTGTTTAGATTACATAACACTACAGTTGCTGTTCAATGAAGATTGCAACAGAATGATTAAAATTTGCCAACCTGCTTAACAGATAAAATACAAGTAGAAATACTAAACAGTTACCAATGGCTGAAGAAGACAATATAACCCTACGGTCAATCTGATCATAACTAAATGCTCCGAAAAAAAAAAATTCCTGCTTCAAATTTTAACATAGTCTGTCTCCTGAGACAGATTTATCCTCAGCAATGTAGCTTGAACGAGTCTGGCCTCTTTAAACCCTTTCTGCCCTAAGGTCAGCCACTTGCAAGTATTTACTCAGAATGGTGCAAAGAATATCCTGTAAGTGCTGGTTGTGAAAATTCCTGATGATCAGCAGTTTCTACATTACTCAACCCGGCCGGTCTGTCACCAACAACCATGTTATGGTCAAAGTCATAATGACTGCATTTTCTTCCTATTCTCATGTTTGATTTTAACATTAACTGACACATCAACACCTTGGGCAGCCATGTCAGAGGAATGTCATGACAATTGCACGTATACGGGTGTCCCTGCTAAACAGTGTAATCTCAACATATCAAAATGAGAATTACTCTCAAAACATAAAAAATATAAACTCTTTAAAAACATTCATTAAAAAAAAAAAAAAAAAAAAAAAAAAAAAAAAACCTCAATCACCACATTCTTACAGTCAACCCCAAATCTGAGGGAAGGTTGCATCCAATTAGGGCTGTAGCTATTGAATATTTTAGCAATCGATTAATCGAGTAATCAGATAAAATGTACTTTTGCTTAATTAAACAGCAATGTAAAATATATAAGAGAAAGATTATTTGGTTTTCTCTTTAGAAAAATCTACATTTATTTTTTAAATGCATACAGCATTTTATCAAAAATAAACATTGTCATTCACAATACAAGGAATAGCTTAAAGTTGACTGAGATTTATTAAGTGCATTACAGTGCCATACATTCTTATTTTAAAGCTTTTTCTCAGATGCAAAAACTAACTACACACACTTTAAAATAAATGTTAATATATATTTTTTATCGCCCCCTTCCATTTTGCAGCCCGCAACAGAACGCTCCATCAAATCAATACACAGCTAACTGTTTGCTGTCCTTCCGCTTTGTGGGTGACGTACGCGCCTCTTCGTTGGTGTTTACTGGCGGCTTGCATCCGGAAGCGTGCCAAACAAATAATTGCACGAAACCCTAATGCAAGCTTTTAAAATTCATTAAAGAAGCCTCGAGGCAGAAGATTTTGCCTCGATCATTTGTTTAATCGAATTACTCGAGGAATCATTTCAGCCCTACATCCAATTTACAATCAGAACCCTAAAAACTAATTCTTCAGATGAGTGTGGTGATTTATTTCAGGACATTCATCAGAGGCTGTGTGGGCATTACCTCAGAGTGTTGGTAGAGATGGCCACAATGCCTTCAGGACACTGCTCCGAAGCAAACCCTGAGGCGTACTCCAAGGTTTCATAGGAAAGTGGCGTGAGATGGAAGCGTGACTGGTACGAGTAGCTCAGCCATGACCGGCTGGACATAGCCAAAACCTGCATACAATATGACAAATGTAACACTTGTGTTCACAAACATCACAAACAAGAACCACTGACTATATCTGAATACTCGTGACCACTTACAGCCTCCTGGCCCTGCATTCGCACTCTGAAAAGCTTCACTGGTCGAGAGCCCAGGTAGCGAGTACGAGTGTCGGACAGGTCTCCGGTCACTGGGTCCAGCACAGTACGAAGTAACACACCGTTCTGACAAATACACGCAAAAAAGAGGAGACATTTAACAGAGGTCACAGCAACAAAATGACTGGTTACTGTTTAATGCTGTATGTAATAATACAGAGTAAAACAGAAGACACTTTACCTGCAGGCCAATGTTGAGGTAGAGGAAGCCAAGGGCACCCTTCTCTCCCAACTCATCTTGTTTCTCCACACCTCCCATCTCCACTATACATAAAGATTCTGGCTGCGCAGGCAGAGCCTGCATACTCAGTGGCTGTAGACAATCCTATACAGCAGACAGACAAGGTAATTTTAAAATATAACAAAATATAAGTTTTTAATGCAAACTTGGATTAAAATGATCTAAATGACTAAAAACAGTTTTTTACTTGCATGCAACAAATAAATATCTCCCCATTTATGTCTTGACTCTCTAACCAGTCAGAGCACAATCAAGTCTTATTTCTAGTCACCTCAGTTTCACTGTAGATATTATATACAAATATTGTTTTAGTACACAGACAAAATAAAGAAACCTAGGCAATCTATGTCATTTATAAGACACTTCTCTGTAACTAATACCTGATATATTTTTTTAATAAGCAAAATAATTGTCATAACATTCATAAACAGAGAGCATAAAATAGAATAAAATAAACAGCATACCGAGGGGTCTAGGGAGATAATGCGAACAGTGTTATCCACCAAGCCTACAGCCAGGAACCGTGAGCGCTGCTCACCAGGAGGGACATTCGCAAGGCTCATGCACACCACATCTGCAGACATCTCCTTTCTCTCGGTGTACTCATTCAGCTGACCTGACTGCAGAGGGAGAGATGTTAAAATTTAGTGCAAGGTAGGAAATTTGACAGTGAAGGACTGAAAAAAAAGCTTTGATTCTACTGGTATACCGGGTCCATTTCAAAGTAGACCAGCTCTCCTCCAGTCAGCGCAATGACCACCTGCCTCTGGTTCACGGCACATCGCACAATTGTCTTCTTTCCTGGGGTCTTCCACTCATTAACACGCTTATCTGCTCGGATATGGCGAATGCCATCTGGGTAGACCTGGAAAAGGATAGAAAGAGAGAGGAGCGTGAGGATCTGGGGGGGTTAAATGATAAGATCTCGGGTCTACTTTTTAAAAGTTATTTTTAATTATTATGCCACGTTCCACCCAATGCTAATCATTAAATATTAATCTAGGAAAGCAGAGCCAAACGCATGCTAATTCCACACATCTTGTTGAAGCATGTTCTACTTGAGCGCACTGATCGTATAATTTTGTACACGTAATCACAATACCAATTATGTGAGTTTATCATTTTCCATTACTCCTTTGTTCCTTCCATCCATCATCCTTCCTGGTAGGAAGCGTTATGAGTCAATAGTATCCTAAATCTAGGATATGCTTTTGCCACTTAGGAACTCTATGGGAACCTCCACAAAACAACAGCCTGTGCTAATTGGCAGCAATAGCAGCCTGAGTGTTTCTGCAGCCAATAGTTCTCAGTATGAGAACTAAGTGGGTGGACATGAGTTCAAAGATGTGGACCTGTTCAAACATGTGAATCTTGTTATACACTCATGGTTGAACACGACCTGGTGTAAAACAGCGTGTAAGGGGAAATCGCTAAAACTATGACCGGCATTTATGTCAACGCACAGGAGTCTGGGAAATGTCATTACTTGCCTGCACTAGAGCATCTTCCCCCAGCAGAGAACAGGACAAAGTTGGGGTAGTACCCAGGAAGCCAGAGTCCGTCACTTCCTCCACAGTTTCTCCGATTGAAAGCACCAGTGTGGCGTTAACGAAGGACACAATGATGTAGGCGTCAAACTCATCTGCGAAATGGAAGATGGACATTGGTAAAGTTGCTCCACAGAAAGAAGGAAACTGTCTTGTCAGCAGCATCTCTTACAAAACCAGGAAGTACATTATTACACCAAGACTAATCTTATATCTGACGTGAACAAAATGTGTACCCAACAAATGTCATGGGGTTTACCCTAATGAAAGTAAAAATGTCATGGTTTATAGCTGTCTGTGAAAGTGGTATGACAGATAATTAACATGTGTAAAGCTAATCTTGGACACAATCTCACTACACCTGTGTTCAGTCTGAACTCGAGCACATCCATCTGTCAGATAAATTAACAGTACAGGCCACATGATTACAAGGAAACCCTCTGGCACAGCACAATTTACCCAAAATGCACCACAGTGCAGTTTACCAGTCAGCCATGTTGTTTGATAGAGGAAAGGTAATTTTGAGTACCACCCACTGAATAGTTTAGCATGTCAGAGCAAGTTCGAACACTGAGGCTGAATCCTGAATAGAGTAACTGTTCCACATTAAGCTCTAAGCCTACAGAGACCGAGAAATCAACAAGTTTGGTCTAGCTGTTGTAACCCTGGTTTGCTTGGAACTACTAGAGCTACAAACATCTATTATTTTGTTCCTCCATCTCCCGATTAATCAATTAGTCACAGAATTATTATGCAGTCCTCTGCATCATTTCATGCCATTAATCCAACCAAATAGGTCAACAGGTCAGGAATTGAAATCAACATTTACCTGATAATCTGTGACAGCATAAGAACAGCAGCAGATGCTTGTCAACAAAATTAAACACACAAGCTAAAAAAAACGTGAAATGTAGAATACATCTTTAACTGTTTCTGCACATCTAAATATATATCTATTATCTGCATCTTAAGACCTTATTTGTTCTAAATTGACCAAAAAAAAAAAAAAAAAACCCTGATCGTCTCTATAGAAAACATTAACACTTAAATAACGGAGTGAATTCTTTTTACATTTCCATACTAAAGGAGCATAATATTTAAACAATATGTAAGGAAGTACTGTTGTCAGGCTGTGCCCTCATGCCTACAACCACATTAGTCATTATATACAGCAATACAGCATGACCTCTAGTGTGATATTACTTTCACACAACAGTTCCTCAAACACGGATTATTATCAACAGATATGTTTCGTTTCTTTATTGAACCAGTTATTTTGCTTCCGCTACTGGCGGAACTAACTAACCACAATTGGCAAGCTGGTGACTTGACAATGTAATCAACAGGAGTGAAAACAATTTGAAATTCTTACTGGTACCTAGGGCTGCATGATTCTTGACAAAATGTCAACCACGATTTTTCTCTGTGGGAATTATCATAATTCTCTCTCTCTCTTTGTTTTTCTTCTTCCAACAAAAATACACCGATTGCACTTCAGGAAAAAAAAAAATTGTCTGCCCCGGACTTATTAATGTATTAAAATAAAAGAAAATTGTCATGTGGGGTGACATGATGATTAATCGTGCAGCTCTACTGGTAAGTATGTAGCCAAATGGTGAGGAGAATAAAACACGGAAGTGGTAGAAACTCATGTAAATCTTGTTTCTCCCCCCACCCCCACTTACTAAACTTTAGAATATCGGGTCTGTTAACTGATCAGAAGATCGATTTGCAATTCAGCCATGTGTTAGCTAGTTAGCTTTGTAGCCATAAATAAATGTACTGTAAAACCTAGGATTTGCAAATATTTAGCAAGATCTTTTTTCTCTCTTCATTTTGTGTCCATGACAATGCAATGTCACATTTCCACGAAATCCGCAAAAGGAGGCAATAGTGTCATTAGCGAGGTTCCTTGTTAAAGCCACACAAAAAGAAAATTTCCAGTAAGCCAGACAGCAGTGATTCCATTTGTGTGCATGTGTGAAGGTCGTCCTACACAATAATCCCCCTCCTCCTCCTACTTTCTATCGTCTCCGTCACACCAGCTACGATTCCTTTCAAAGGTAAAGTGCAGATTCATTCGTTTTATTTTTACTTTATATTTTGCATAAATTTTTATATGAATATTTTTGCGTTGTGGAATGAATCATCGGAGTTTCCACTATTTCTTAAATTGAAAGTTGCTTTTATATACAAGTGCTTTAAATTACAAACATTTTAGGAACAAAATATCCAAGGTTTAACTGTATATGGAAGGTTCAGATGCATTTTTAAACATCTTAGAAGCAATTATTAAGAAGTCAAAGTGTTTTTTTTTTTTTTAATGGCAACGTTATCAGATGTGTGTTCTTGCTGAAAACGCTTCTGTGACAGGTTGTGAATATGGTTTAGCTGCTCTCCTCAGTATGGGGTACTCTTTCACCCATGCTACGAATAAATCATTGTAACAATTAACAAAACACCTGGGGCGCGGAGTGATACTATAGGTGAACGTCCCAGTGCAGTAACTGTCAATTACCCCTACTCTTCATATGCTTTTCATCCAGTCAGATTGCTCAGTCAGAACTAGCTGTTATTAATATATTAACTATAATTAATATCGCTTGGATAAGACAAATATTACTCTCTATTAGTCATTTTTTGCATGTAGTATAGGAGAAAATGTATAATTGCCCATCAAGCTCTGACATCAGATTATGTGCTAGTCACGGCCAATACCCGATTTACCTCGCCTAGGCCTACGTGAAAAATGTAAAAAGGGAGAATAGCAACAGCAAAGAGAGGCTCTAACTGAGATGTGGCAATATTCTGGTTATATAAATGTCATTATATTTATATAACCAAAAAAAGGGCCCCTAAACACAGCATCACTGCTCTGTACAGGCTATTCCTCACCTGACCAAAGATCTGTAGGACAAACACCCTAACATTTCCAAAAAATTTATTACAGTAATTAATTTGAACACTGATTGTATATTTATTCACATACGTATTAACTAAAAGCTGTCACATGACACCCTAAACAGTCAGGTAAAAGGTTGCTCCCCTATGATGTTCATTAAAGAAAAAAATGATCAATAAAAATAGCCTCTCCGCAGTAGTAAGATTCATACAAATTTGCATAGAGAAAATGATATCCATGACACAAAATGCAAATAACTGTCGGAGATTGTTACTCATCCGTTTAGAGCCTTTTCAATCATTCACATGCCCCGAGCTAGGAAACAAGTCATAACCACATTTGAGGACAAAAGTGAATTAATGCATACCTGCATCTCCATAGCATAACAAGTAAGATTGTCATTGCATATTTAATGTTTCATGCTTACTTCATGCAAATTGGATTTTTTTTTTTTGGATTCTTTGAAAATATAACTTACATCCTAAAATAATAGTTTTCACCAAAATGTTTTTTAAGTAGGGAATTTCACAAACTAATAAGGTGCAGTTGAACAGTTGGATATCAATTTGTTTCCAACTACAGAAGTCAGGTGCCTTTAGTTTAGAAAGAAAGCATCCTAAAGTACTGAAAAAAATAACAAAATTAAGTATCACTAAGACACAGTGATGCTGCATTTCTAGCATTTCTTTTTCACACAAATAAATGATTAGAAACTGAAAAATTATTCACATAAAGTCAAATTATGGCATTAAGCAAAGAGCCAAAATGACTTAGGGTGTTCATGTATACACCAATCAGGCCTAAAATTAAAACCACTATTCATGATCCAAGAATAGCTTAGAAGGGCTTTTACTCGACAAAGACGACGAGGGATACAACACTGAAAAATAAATGCATATCACAGCGGACATAAAGGGCATATACCTTCAACATGCCTCCTGACAGTCCACACAGCATTAGGGTTACCGGGAAGCTCAGACACGGCCATCTCTGAGACCTACGTGTTAAAACACAAACATATGCTCCATTACATCGGACACGTACACAACACTGTAATGTGCCATTAAAGGTGTCAGACCACAGACTTTCTTAGAATTTTGCCGGCATATTACACTTTTACGCAGGAAGTTCAAGTGTGAAACTGATGTAATAACAGGCAGATAGAAAAGGACCCACCTCCAGACCATGTCTAAGGACCCTAAGGGTAGATCTTGGTCCTCTTCCACAGGCCACATACAGTTGAGGTGTGTCTTCGTTTGCCAAATCAGCTATCTGCAGGGGGAAGAAAGAAAGAAGAAAAAATGAACATTGCAGTTCCCATTGTTCTCCATTCTGGCTGAAACAAAGGGGTCTTGTGCACTCATTATTACCATGCTATTGTAATGCACAGCATTGACATTTTTAAAATGATGCTTGGTCAGAAGTTAGAGAATGAATGGACACTGTTCTTCAAAGAAAAACAAACAAACTGCACTTTCTGACTTAAGTGCTGTGGAATCAAATTAGTGGAATATTTTACATGCAACACGCACAACAAAAACCAACTTGTTTCACAATGAAATCCGTTACGCCAATGCTAGGTTTGTAAATGCTATACAGCACACACAAAACAGTGCCACATTATTTCTAGTTAAAGCACTACGGTGCACACTCCCACTCTAATATTTGCAAAGACATTATAGTACACACGTACTAAAGCCAAACACATCCAAAATGTATGTGCTTGATGTGTTTGCTATATTAACGAAAACAGAAAGGCTTTATAGTTTGGTGCCTGGTACAAGGGGCGTCAGCTTGCTTAGCAGACAAAGGATGAGACATCAGAAATTCTAACCTCCATTGTTTCAATAAAACTTGGCTAACTTGCCTCGCAATGAAACAAACAGCGTCCGTGCCCTTCTGTTTTTCAAGAACACAATAGCGAATTCTAGAAAGTACAACGATTAAAGAAGTCCATCTACAAAAAAGAAAAAGGGATCGTTTGGCGGAATGTAGAGGTTGTGTCGACTTTCTTGTTATCTCATCATAATGATTACAGAAATAAATGGGAAAAAACACTTTGGGTTACCCATCTTTGACCTCATGGACCCAACCGTTGACACACATTTGACATTCACATGCCGTTATCTAACAAGGTTGCAAAAATTATGATCGTGACATGTTTTGATGCAGAGGAACCACAAATACAAAATAGTGTAAAAATGTACAAGGTAATGTAGAATGATTTGATTGACGGTTTGAAAAAAAAAACGTGTTAACTAGTACTGAAGCATGGCATCTTAATAACTTCTGAATTTTAGATTCCACAGCCTTGTTCTGATGTGTAGATGTTATAAAACCTACAATGGGTGTGTTCAGGTCTGCCGCAATCAGCAGGTATTCTTGCTATAGAGGCATCATCCAAGTCAGGACTGTATGATGGACACATGCAGAAGTCTGGCCATGCTGATTATCAATTAGTCAATTTAGAAATAGATAATATGGACCTAGATGATCCTGTTCATTTAAACAATGCAGTCATGGACATGCTACAACAAGTTATTAGACATTGCCTGTAAGCAAGTTTATTGTAACCCTTTGTGATAAACCTGACTCATGTACAACCCACCATTTTACAAGTAAATCACAAGCTGCATCTGAGAATAATCTGAAAAAAAAAAAAACCTTCCTGTTGGCGATGAAATATCCTTTTCTGTGCCAAGATGCAGTGCATGGATTTCATTGGGACATATCCTAAGTCACTTTGCATCCTTTTGTTGTTTATTACAGAAAAGGAACTGAGTAAGGGGGGTTTAAGTTGTAAGGGGTATTGCATAATAAATGAGCGAGAGAGAGAGAGAGAAAGAGTATAATGCAAGTGTTGAGCACAGGTTTACTGAGTAGTTATTAATTACTTGAAAACCAGGATTCTGTCAAATTTAAAGATTGCCCTTTATTTTTAGGATGGTGCACCAAGTCAATACTAAATACCCATAAGAATTTCACCAACAGAGTGGAACGACTAGTCACAGTAAAAGCCTGTGATGGAATTAGGGCACTGTAAAGCAATTAGGTTGCCCCTTCATCCTTACAAGCACTTAAGTAGAGACAGGAAATCCTAGAGAAATCGAGATTGTCTGGAAGCTCACCAGAATTTGGTACTATGGACTTTCCCCAACTCACTATTAAAAAAATAATTTCCACAGTCATGCCAAGAACTTCTATGGTCTGGCCACAAACAGCATGCACAACTTCACAAACATGCCAAGACTACCTTTACCCAATGACTAAGTGACAAAAAAAAAAAAAAAAAAAAAAAAAACCAGTGCTAGTGCTACTGAGGTAATCAAAAATGTGGGAATTTATAATAAATCTATATTCATATTGAAAGGACATTTTTCTATACATGCACTGTAGAGCTGTAGAGCGCATTGGTTCAGCAATTGCTCCACCCTAAATCGCAATACATTGCAGAGTATATTGATTGTCCCTTAATTAGGTCCCTTACTTACACTTATGTAAGCAGGGCAAGGTTACAGGACTGGAAAATTATTAAGGACACTTCCCATGCTCAGGTATGGTGTGCACTGATAGATTGCTGTGGTCAGACATACCCTTGGCAGCCACAGAACTAACAAAAACAGAAAAACTCAGGGGGAGCTTCTACTTAGAAGTCCATCAAGAATTTACATGAGTGACTTAGGGGTACCTGCACTTTAGCCTTGTAAGTTACTACAAAAAAAAAGAAAAAAAAAAAGAGCCTTACAAAGAAAATGCATGTTGCCAGCCCATTGAACATGATACCTATAAAAATGAAATAGCTAGTGCACATATACGCTTCCTAATAAAGGTTATCGGTCATTTATGCTTCACAGAGAGGCCAACAATGAAATCGCTAGCAAACATTTGTAGCTAAACATTGACTACACAAGGCAGTTTTCTAGGACGGCATGTTCATTTTATATATGAACTGTAAAATATCGCAATCATATCCTGCAATCCTTTACATGAGGAGAAAAATGTCAGCGAGATAGCTAATCAGAGCACCATCATAGCCGCTCCTCCCCTGAACATACATTCAACTGTAGACTGTAGTCTATAACAAAAAGGAAGTGCCACCTTGTGGCCTGATTTGGTATTACTGTGTAGCCACATGTAGCAACTAAACCTCTGACTGTTACAGTACAATGGAAGAAATTAGAATGAAAATTTATTATAAAATTCTATTGCGTTACTTACTAATAAAAGTTCTGCAACATTTGGACAAATAAAAAAATGAATACATACTACATACCACAGTCTGAACGTTAGTACTAATATATATAAAACTTTAAAAGCTAAGAGACAGAAGTTTACAAACATAGATTGCCTGAAAAAACCCATATACCAATTTACACCTTACCTGGCAGGTCATGATAGGGGAAAGGTTCTCCTGTTCATCCACAAGCACAAGGTTCTTAAGTGGTCGTGGCTGGAAGAAAAAGGTGTCTCCTTCCTCCAGAGGCATGGCAGAAGAGAACTCTGGTTCGTCATCATCATCACCGAGGTGGGCAATCTGATAGAGATAACTAACACAACAGAGGATACAGGTACTAAGACACGTGTGACAATGTTAATAAAACACACGCATGAATTTGACAATCCGACAATTGCTCTCTGTTTCCAAAGATATTTAATTAATTATTTGGCACTTCAGTAATACTAGAGACATTTTCAAGTGCCCTTGTGTTGGGAGAACAAACAGAATGAAACAAATTGCAACTGAAAATAATGCTTGATCATAGGTGTACTACGAACAGGGTTTTTGGGGATGATCACCTGTATCTGATGATACCGATAGAGTACCGGTTGCAGAAATTTGATTACGGATGTGTGGAGATCTGCTATTTAAAGTACTCCAAAACAAAACAAAATTCAAAACATACAGTGCCTTGCGAAAGTATTCGGCCCCCTTGAACTTTGTGAACTTTTGCCACATTAAAGGCTTCAAACAAAGATATAAAACTGTAATTTTTTGTGAACAATCAACAACAAGTGGGACACAATCATGAAGTGGAACGAAATTTATTGGATATTTCAAACTTTAACAAATAAAAAACGGAAAAATTGGGCGTGCAAAATTATTAAGCCCCTTTACTTTCAGTGCAGCAAACTCTCTACAGAAGTTCAGTGAGGATCTCTGAATGATCCAATGTTGACCCAAATGACTAATGATAAATAGAATCCACCTGTGTGTAATCAAGTCTCCATATATATGCACCTGCACTGTGATAGTCTCAGAGGTCCGTTTAAAGCGCAGAAAGCACCATGAAGAACAAGAAACACACCAGGCAGGTCCGAGATACTGTTGTGGAGAAGTTTAAAGCCGGATTTGGATACAAAAAGATTTCCCAGGTTCTAAACATCCCAAGGAACACTGTGCAAGCGATAATATTGAAATGGAAGGAGTATCAGACCACTACAAATCTACCAAGACCTGGCCGTCCTTCTAAACTTTCAGCTCATACAAAGAGAAGACTGATCAGAGATGCAGCCAAGAGGCCCATGATCACTCTGGATGAACTGCAGAGATCTACAGCTGAGGTGGGAGACTCTGTCCATAGGACAACAATCAGTCGTATACTGCACAAATCTGGCCTTCATGGAAGAGTGGTAAGAAGAAAGCCATTTCTTAAATATATCCATAAAAAGTGTCGTTTAAAGTACACACCAAACATGTGTAAGAAGGTGCTCTGGTCAGATGAGACCAAAATCGAACTTTTTAGCAACAATGCAAAGCGTTATGTTTGGCGTAAAAGCAATACAGCTCATCACCCTGAACACACCATCCCCACTGTCAAACATGGTGGTGGCAGCATCATGGTTTGGGCCTTCTTTTCTTCAGCAGGGACAGGGAAGATGGTTAAAATTGATGGGAAGATGGATGGAGCCAAATACAGGACCATTCTGGAAGAAAACCTGATGGAGTCTGCAAAAGACCTGAGACTGGGACGGAGATTTGTCTTCCAACAAGACAATGATCCAAAACATAAAGCAAAATCTGAAATGGAATGGTTCACAAATAAACCTATCCAGGTGTTAGAATGGCCAAGTCAAAGTCCAGACCTGAATCCAATCGAGAATCTGTGGAAAGAACTGAAAACTGCTGTTCACAAACGCTCTCCATCCAACCTCACTGAGCTCGAGCTGTTTTGCAAGGAGGAATGGGCAAAAATTTCAGTCTCTCAATGTGCAAAACTGATAGAGACATACCCCAAGCGACTTATCGCAGCAAAAGGTGGCGCTACAAAGTATTAACTTAAGGGGGCTGAATAATTTTGCACGCCCAATTTTTCCGTTTTTTATTTGTTAAAAAAGTTTGAAATATCCAATAGATTTCGTTCCACTTCATGATTGTGCCACTTGTTGTTAATTGTTCACAAAAAATTACAGTTTTATATCTTTATGTTTGAAGCCTTTAATGTGGCAAAAGGTCACAAAGTTCAAGGGGGCCGAATGCATAGCACAACAAAGATTGGCCTCTCTTAAAAAGAAAAGAGAAATTTCCTCTCTGGAAATATTACCAAGTCATGGTGTGGCCATTGACTCGTGACTAGCCAGTTGAGACAACTAATCTGTAGAAATTAAGGCTGATTTTGCACACTTACTTGACCATGTGATACTAAATATAGTTATCCCACTTCCCTTAAGAATGAAAAATATCCATCCTTTAAAATTAGATACAGATATGTGCCTGGCCTGTGGTCTGAAGTGAGAACTGAAACTTGTTTTCTATTCATTATCTGCACATTTCATAAAATTTCACATTAACCCTTAAGAGTTCAATGTTATTAGCGTCAGTGTTATTAATAAATATTATTATATATTATGAATATTATATGATATTATGTCTTTAAATAAGGACATGGAAGATTGAGCATTTACTTTCACTGTTTTCACATTCCTGAACGATGAACAAGAATTAATAAAGCATTCCAAACCTCCCCCCCCCAGCCTGCAGCCACAACCCCTCCCTAATACTTTGAAATTACTTCTTTTTGACAAAGGAATAACTGTTACAATGACCAAACAGTCTATAGAGGAATTTAAACTGGAGCTACATTTTTCATCAGTCAAGCCTTGTGACTAGCACTTTTAAAAATACTTTCAGATTTTACCTTTGTTCTTTTTTGACATTTTTTATCACTTAAAAGGCAAAAATGATGGCCAGGTTAAATTTTTACATGTTTAAAATGTTTAGTTGTTTTTGCATTTTCATTATGAAACAATTTCCCCCATTCCAAGTACAGATGCCTGCACAGCTTGAAAAAAATTTTTAATAACATTTTTATTAGGTTCTTGACTGAAGTAACTGAAACTTTGATTGCAAAAAAGTTATAATCTGTTCCAAGTTAACAGACCTTCAGGAAGTGCAATGATAAATATTTGACTGCACAAGCTTTTGCCATTAAGACAATGTTGCAGCATGGAGTTAACTTCTTATTTTACTTGTCTTTTATTCTGTTGCAACATGCTGCAAGACTTATGCTTTATGTGTTTTCTATGAAATATTCAAATTCTGTTGTGGATGAAAACCTTTAAGCCATGACCCAATATTTTATTTTTGCTGCAACACTTGAAACTTTCTACCCCCAGTGTGCCTGGATCAAAATGTTATAACGGATCTGTGCGTGAGGACAGAGTAAGTGAGGACACTAAGAACGCAAATATCGGAAAGGACTTGCTTAAAAGAAACAGACAGGAAATTATCAGCAAGTGCAATTTCAGTTATCCTCTGCTGTCAGACTTATGACTGTATTTTGTAACTTACTGGTTTCCGAACTCTGATGCCACAAACAGGAAGCCAGTCTTCAGTACACACATTGCAGTGGCCACAGGGATGGTATCAAAATACTTCATTCTAATCTCAGTGACCTAGAAACAGGTAATTCAATTTATTCAACAGATTCAAACACATCTTACATTATTACACAAACAACAATAGAAATTCGCAGGCTGTTATTTTTGTAACATGATGAAGTAGAGATCAGATATCAACATTCTCTTCAGCATTAGTCAGAGAAGAGACATGAAGGTATATCATCATTTCTACATCCTGGCCAAATGACAGGTTCGCCTAAGTGAGTGACAAAAAAATAGACAACCATTAATGTTCTATGTACGTGTGAGATACGGTCACGATTACAGTGACCAGGAAAGTGACAAGGTCATTACATTAAGATTTAGCAAATTAGGTAGAGCAACAAATGTGAATGACTGGTTGAATAAAACTGCAGACCAGACATATGGACCAAAGTTCACATCTTGTAAAAAAATAAATAAATAAATAAAAAAAGTGACACCTTTTTTCCCCGGACAAGTTTCTGCTCCACACTACAGTCCAGTAGGTAGCGATAATGCATCAACAGACCATAAGCCCATAAAAGAGGAAGAAGCAACAACCTCAGAGGAGTATTTTGCTTGTACTTTGCAGAAGATTTTGTTTTCCACAAAAGCTGTGATATTTTTAATGAATTGTCAGTTTTAGACGATTTAACGGGTGTAGATTTACGTAAACAAATTTAAAAGTGTGAATTAAAAACTGACTGTTTTTGCTTGACATTGGATGCTTCGTTAAATGTTTCCCTGTCAGGCTGTGCACACAACACTCAAACAGAGACATTGCAAATCAGCAAAATAAATCCACAACACACATCATGGAGAGTGTCTGATGCTAAGATAGGGAATGCAATGATATTGCAGCCCAAACCATCACTGTGATGTTGTGTGCACTGCAAAATTTTAAGCAAAACTGTGCTATTACTCTGCTAATTAAACCTTCACACTCTGCACATTCCACCGGTAAGAGCAATCGATGATTGGCCACCAGACTGGTCAAAATTAGTCGTAAATCCTCCAACACTAAATTAGCCAGTGTTTCAGTTTCATTGCCCAACCTGTACGTTTCGATTATCGTACCACATGGGATGCCAGTATGGGAACACTTCATTCAGCCTTCTATACGTGGCTTCTCACTCGTAAGACAAAATTGACTCATGGTGTATTGAGACCGCTGCAAGTTTGTGTAAAGAGTGGGTTTCGTTACTAATTCGACTTTGGACAAAAAGGCATATCGAAGGCTTTGAAACATAAGCAACTTTTGATAATGCAACACCATAAATTTCTGCCGCGCCAATCAGAAGCACTTGGCACAGAATTGGTTATGTCAGTTAAGTCAATTCAGTCAATTCTAATTAGGTTAGGTCAACTTCAAACACTGGCGACGGGTGCATCGCCATTATAAATGTAATATATGATTCTGCAAACAAAAGTCGAATCGTGCTTCATAACAATCGATTTTTCTCCCCCATCACCCTATTTTTATCCCCCAATCTCTCCCTACTTACCATCTCCTCATCCGTTTCCAGAGTAACCTTGAAGATGTCACCTTGCTCAGTCTGGGCAAGGAAGAAGAACATGGACTTGGTTTTGTGAGTGGCTGAGCAGACAAAGATCATGCCTCTCTCTGGATCGTCCAGGTCATTCTGAGTTAAAATAGGGAAGTAGAACAGATCAGCTGTCAACCACTATGGCAGATTTTCAAGCTTGTTTGCATTACTCAATGCAATCTACAGTCAAGAAAAACCACAAGTGCCATATAATTATGTTTCTGTTACAGTTATGAGATCAGAAGTCTTAGTTGTCTCCAGGGTTTGTGGCAGAGAAGAGACATGAAAACCTCATCATTTCAAATGAAAGTCAAAATATGGTTTTAATCCCGAAACGCAATCTCTGATGCATAACCACTGAAAGACTCACCCGTCTGCGTGGGATTGGGCAGCGGATATCCGGCTGGTCCCCAAAGTTCTTGTAAGTGATGTAGTTTTCTGAGCAAATGAGCACACCACTCGGACCATCAGAACCACCTGGAACTGTAGCACACAAGGAGACACAAAAGGATCAGCCAAACACTACAAAAACAAAACATTTACACTACATCCACAGGCTGTTTGTCATAAGAAAAGTTTGTCAGATATCACCATTTCTCCTCATATCAATCAGAGAAGAGACATGAAGGTAGATCATCATGTTTACATTACATGCACACTAATTAAAAAAGCGTTCTTGCGACAACAATTCTTTTTTCAGCCAGGTCATACCTGTGATGAGGAAGTTGCCATGTTCTTCCAGAGCCTCGCTGTACTTGCGCACTACGTGGTTGAGTCCCAGATCCAACTCATAGAAGGTCAGAGTCTGCTGTGTGTTAGCTGCTGCTTCCCCTGTGGGGTCATTATCAGCTTCCTGTTCAATAAAACAGTATATGTTTTAATCAGAGAAATGGCCAGTGTTCTAATAAAGCTGTAAGTTTGTGCACATGCAGTGATCAGAAGTGTTTACAAATCTCTCCAGTGAGATGTCAGAGAAGAGACATGAATAAACTCATCACTTCACTGAAAAAACTATACTTAAATATAATAAGTAATTGATATAGTAGAATATTAGATCAAATCTAATTATCAAATGAAATAAAAAATGTTTGTGGTTCACTTTTAAATGGAAAAAACAATTGAAACAAATTAATGCTCAAAGCCATGTTTTACTCCCATATGGGGAATCATATACACTAACATTTGTTTAAAAAAAAACAAGCTGAATTCTCACCTCATAGTCCATCTCGAGACAGGCAAACATAGGGTTCTCAAAACCCACGTCTACTCCGACCACATGGTAGACGAGTGTGTTAGCCTTGTGAGCTTCCAGAGGAGAGGAGATGGTGAGGCGTGCAGCTGCATCTCTATTTAGGATGTACACCAATTTCTGCTTCTCTATAGCGCCTGTATTGAAAAGTCCACAAAACTCTTTAATAACAAATGGATTATGCAGAAGATCATAAAGCTTTAACGAGAAAGAAAAACATTTCACTTCAAAACTGCAGTTTGGGTTCATATAAAAGGATTTCCTAATTATGGTGCTTCCCCGAACTAATTATTGGTTTGCCTGTTCCAAAGACTTATGACTCATCATATTTACCACCCACTTACTCACTAAAACTGTGCTGCGTTACTCAAGTGAAAACAGTACATGACTGCAGGGGTACAGTAACACAGAACCACACCTGGGTTACAGTTGAAATACACAGACCCAAGATAGCCTTTTCTTGTTTTTTTTTTTGGGGGGGGGGGGGGGGGGGGGGGGTTCTGGGGACGACGACGACAAAATACTACCTCAAATTAAGTGATTTGCAGTACCCACAATATGACTGCATGATTATTAAAATGTGAATCACGACTTCTCCCAATGGGTGAATAATTTTGATGCTGGTAAACATTAAAAGAAAAGTAACAATAATAAATAAAATAACTAAAGCTAAAGAGCATCACTGCTTTTTGTACACTCAGCCAACTTCAGTACTTACAGTACTTACATTGTTATCAGGATAAGGTAAATATCACAGTTTGTGAAGTAGTCTAAAATTAAGTACGTAGTTTACAATTTTGTATTTGTTTTATTGCTCAACACACACCAGCTTCTGATTGGCTGCTATTGTCCCACCTCTAGCCTCTGATCGTCTGGAATGTCTGTTGTGATATTGAGTGTGTGTGCAGGAAAGAATAAGAAAGCATAGTTTGAGAACGAGAGTTTGACGGTGCAAATGAGCATATAAGCAAACAGTAAAACCAAAGTTATTATAACAAGTGTCAAATACAGCCATTTTATGTGATTTGGTCCTGACCACTGCAGACCATGAACATTTCACATAAGCTGCAGTTTTGGAGTTGCTCCAATTCAGTCATCTAACCATTACATTACCATTAATTATGTCGGCCCATTATTCTTTTTTTGTTTCCAACACGTCAACCTCAGGGACAAAATGTTAAATTTCTGCCTAATATACCCCACCCACTTCCAAGTACCATTGTAATGATGTATTGGAAGTGTAGCTATTCTGACAAAGGGGCACATTATGATGACTACTGGGTGAGAGCAAATCCAAAACCGCAGCTCTTGCAGGATGTTTCTGGTCTGCAGTTTACAGGACCTCCCAAAAGTGGGGGGGGGGGGGGGGGGGCCTGGTAAACCGGCAACAACGTCATGGGCGGCCAAGGCTCATTGATGCACATGGGGAGTGAAGGCTGGCCCATGTAATCTGATCCAATAGTAGAGCTACTGAAAAGGTCTTTTCACTGAAATGGTCAATGCTGGTTCCCATAGAAAAGTGTCAGGACACACAGAGTATTACTGTTTTGGTGGCAAAAGTGGGACCTACTCTATATTATGCGGGTGGTCGTAACATTATGGCTGATTGGTGTAGTTTGCTTGCCATTTTTTTTAGACAGCACAACAACCAAGAGAAGCAACTTTGTCAAATACTGTATATTTGCAAATCAAATTTTTGTGTAGTGTAGCCCGAAACTCTAGACATCAAAATTGAGTGGGGAAAAAACGAAAAAAAGAGACACCAATGTTTTTGGAGATAATATTTTAAAAATTGTAAAAATGTGACTTCTCTTGTAATACTACCTTGATATTTTGGTACTGGCTAAAGAGGAGGATTTATAATTAAATGGTATATACTTTCATTTTTGGGGGGTTTCTCTTACCTATCATAACAGCTCTGCCTTTGGGATCCACAGCCAGAAACTGCCCTGGAACAATGCGTCGACAGCCACTCTTGCCAAAGGTCTCCTGGTGCACCTTTTCGAACATGTTCTTGGAGGGGTGATACTCCAGGATAACAATACGACCTGAATCACTGCCCACCACAATGTAGTCTTCAATTTAACAACAAACAAAGGAGCAAACCAACAAAGTGAGACTTAGGACTGGAATCCTGTAAGTTACACAATTCATCTGAACGGGGTTATATGGTTGGCAGGCACACAAAACTCTCATGACAAAGAAAGACCACTAGAGTGAACATGATGTTTGGTGACAGAAGCATTGACTGCTTTCGTTTATTCATACATTGGTTACTGCTTTATCATGGTTGGGATTATGTGGTCGTTAAAATTATTTCCTTATTTACATATGGAAAAATATCCTAACTAAGTTTGACAGGAAATATGTAGGGCAGGAACGGTAACTCCTGGAGTGGTCAAATATTTTGCAAGAGCATCAAGAGACCTCAAAATTTTTTCCACACAAACAAGACGAATAAAACTCACCTTTTGTGCCACCAGTTAGCCTGAAGGCCATGAGAGAGCGGACTATGCCGAACACCTCCATGGTGAGCAGTGTGTGAACTTTGCCAGTGTTTGCATCGGGCCGCAGCAGCTCCAGAATCTTTCCTCGAGAAACGACAATCTCCTGCTGCTTTGTACCTTGAGTCAAAAAACAAGGCATAATACTGATAAAAATATTGATGAAAAAGTAACGCATGACAGCACAAGTCATCTGTTAAACTAAATAAAACCACAATATCATACACATTCATTTGCATATGCTATTATTGGTTTAAACCAGTGGGAATATGGACTACCTGAGAAGTTGCCATGGATGGCATGAGTGATGCCAGTTGCACGCTGTAAGGTCAGGTTGTACAGAAACATGATCAAGGTCTCTGGACCTTCAGCTCTGGATGGAAAAATCTACTTTTTAATACCTGTAACAACAACAACAAAAAAATTAGTCAGCACGATCAAAACAGAGTGAACACTCTGACCTCACACGAGCCTCTAGGAACTCAACACTCTTGACCACTGGTTGGCTGATGAGCAATGCTAACATAAAGCCAAGCTAACTACTGCCAAATTATTCGCCAAAACAGCGTGCGGATGCAATCTTTATTAAAATTTTGCTGATTTTCAGTGGCTACTTTAAACATAGCAAATGGGTACGTTTCCTTTAGTAAAAAGCGTAACCGTTATGAAGCAGTAACGCCATTTTGTTAGATACTTTCACAACAAACTAACTAGCACATTAGCTAAGAAACTACTAACTCGTTTAAGTAACTCATAAACCGGTTCTAAGTTAGCCGCTAGCAGCTTGGTTTACATGAAAAACACTGCCATTAACTAAACACAAATTTTGTTTTTAAAGTGAAAAATTATTAATCTCCACAACAGATAGTGCTAGCCATTTTGTTAGCATGTTCATTCATAACTAGCCTGTGTTGCTAATTTCGCAATCTTACTCTATCGTCTTCTTTTGTGTTGCATTCAAGCACATTCATCGATAATATCATTGTCTGATGTCTATTTGTAGTGTACGAAAACGATTTACCGATTTTATTATCAGGATGTTGCAGATAACGACAGATGAAAAACTCATTCACAGTATTAACTCTCCAGCCTCGTATTTTGCAAACGCCGCTCTGACGACGAGGGGCCTTGCGACTCTCCAGGCGCAGGTTTTGGCTGTCCTGTTGGATGCCTGTCGAAAATTATTTCCCACTATTACACTACTTGTTACAAACTATTCACTTTAGTGAACTTTACTTTTTATCGTAGAGAGAATTTTATTGAATCTGTTTTAATATGGAATATTTAGAAATATGTATATGTATAAATATCAGGAAGACGTTTTGTGGCAATATTGTAATGTCTGGTGAGTGCTGAAATGATTCTTAGAGGTTCAATAATAACAATAATTTAAGGATGTGGCATGGTGGCGTAGTGGTTAGCACTATCACTTTGCACCCAAGGGTCAGGGTTCGATTCCTGCCTTGAGTCTGCGAGTTTGTATGCTTTCCCCATCTTTGGTTTGTGGGTTTCCTCCATGTATTCCTGGGCATTGGTGGTTCAGTGGTAGGTTTCTCGACATGCAGAGAGCTGGGATTCCATTCTCACCCAATGCCCAAACCTCAGCCGATGCAGTGCCAGTCCCAAACCTGGATAAAATGGGAGGGTTGCATCAGGCAGGGCATCCACCCACCACTGTGCCAAGTTGTGTGTGTGGATCATATCTCGACCAGAGTTGCCAAAATATTAACAACAAGTAATCGGTTTCCTCCCACAGACAAAAAAGTTCAGGTTAGGTTAACTGGCATTCCGTAGTGTGTCAAGAATAATCAGACGTCGATCTGGCATCCCGACCACTTAAGTGACTGTCCCAGCAACAATGGGTGAGCAGTTGCCTGTCCGAAAAATGTATTCCTTCATTCTAACAGGGGCCTGGAGCCTTTAGACTTTGGGAACAAGGCGAGGTACCCTTTTACAGAGTGCCAATCCATCATAGGGCGCACACAATGCAGGCTTTTTGAGAATGGCAATAATCTAATCTGCCAAATCTACCAGATGCCATGCAGATGGACCAAAATACCAAAAAAAAAAATTATACCATAATGTTAGGAGAGTGTTCTCAGAACTATTACCCAATGCAACTTTATTTTTTGTAAAGAACAAAACAAATCAACACTAATTAGCACCATAAGTAAAAACATGTTGGGATATAGGTAATTAATTATTTTCCCTCAATCGCTTAGACAATATAGCTGGGCCTATTGACTAAACATCCAAAACCAACATACCATCAAGTAATGACCTATTTTCCAAAACTATAAAGACTCTTCCCCTGGTCTCAGACATTTTTCAGATTCATTTAACTTTTTCTGGAAAAAGTTACCCACAAATCTCTTTATATATATCCCTGGCTTCACCATTGCCCTCATTTAGTAAGCACTGGCTTTCAATATCATTAACTTTAGCTTGAACACAATTAGCACACAATTCCCTAGATGGAAACAATAAAAGTCAAAATAGGTCACACCTTAATTTTATAGATCAATAAAAAGGCCACTGGTCAATACACGTTCTTTGAAACATTCAGTCCTTCATCTTCTATACACTTATCTGTACAGGGTTGTGGGGGGCCTGGGGCCTATCCCAGGAGACTTGGGTATGAGGCGGGGTACTACCTTTACAATGTGCCATTCCATCTTAGGGCACACACAGATACAAACAAACATTCATTTGAGAATTCTGATTAACCTAATCTGCTGAATCTGAATTTGAGCGACTTTACAATAATCTCAATAATTCAGACCTTCAATTTACATATCCATTTCTACTGTAACTTTTGGAGTGCTGTACTCTTCACTGTTCCAACACGTATATGTATTGTAACTGTTTGTTCTGTAGTACTGTATACTGTCTGCAATTACTATCCCATAAATTACTGAACTATATTACATGTAGTTCATTTAAAGTTAATGTATGTTCTGCTTTTGTAATCCCACCAGGACTTCTATTTTTGCAAAACTGCGAGGACCACCTAATGAAGACAGAAGAACAAGAGAAGGAAATCATTAATATGGACATAGGCAACAATATAATTGCCTTGGTTTTAACTATCAGGAAATATTCCAAATGATTCATGCAGTCAGCATCTCAACAATTAACCACAATCTCCAACAGAACAGAACAGGTTGAGGATGAAACAGGTCTATCATATTCCTTTCAATAGCAACTTCAATAGAATCAGAGACCACCAGTTGGAATGATGTTTTTCTCATACTGTATGAAGTATTGCAGTAGAGGTATGCATTACAACATTGTGTATGCTAGTGTATCTCTTTTGTAGAGATTCTTTGAAACTGTGGCTGAACATGAACTCATCTTTGTTGGTGAAGAAGGATTTAATTTTACCAAGAGGTGGAAAAGGAAGAACACTGGACCATTCTGAATGTTCCTGGCCAGCAAGACCAGAGGCAAATGCTCCATTGCCTAAACAGGAACTGAGAAGTACAATCAATCTCATGTATTGCACCAATTTCGTAAAGCACACAAACAAACTGTCCAGGACTGGAACTGTCAGAAACAAAGACAGAATTGACCTCAGTATATATTTTTTTCAATTTGAGCACTCATTTTTTGAAAAATAATATAAAATCTTGACCAGATATCCATCCAGGCACTATACCTCCATTAATTCAACACAACACTACACACAATAACTGCATCAAGCCAACAACAAAAAGTTTAAGTTCCCCCCTGTGTAAGCAGTGTGTTTTGGATCATTTGGCTTTATCCAGCAACATTCTTTAAAATTTTCTGAGAGAAGTCAATGTCAGATGTCCAAAACGTTCTTAACCATCTCAACCTGATCTCAGAGCTGAGCTGAATGATGAATCCCACTTTATTTGACATTAGAGGCACATAGGATTAGCAAGAAATTAGCACAGGTACCTGCCCTTAAACAACGTCCACCTGGTACTTGTTGTGCCATGTGCAAACCGGGGACAAGCATTAGAGAGATGTCACCAAAGAAAGGGAGGAAGAAGGAAAAAAAAAAAGAACTACTGCAGCAGTGAATTTGAAATACTTTGACATAAAGTAAAATTTTACTTTTTAACAGTTGAACTGTATAGTGATTTTCATAATTATATGCCACATATTGCTTGTGGCAATCCGAAACAACTCCGCATCCATTAATCAGTCTCATCAAATCTGTGCTATCTCTAAAAGCACGCTCTCAGTGTAGGCCCTATATGACCAATCCATATGCCATTCAGAAGCAGAACACACAAAGCATTTTTTATGTTTTTCAATTTAATTATCACATTTCTCAGTTTTAAAAGTGTTTCGTGCACCGGACAAACAATTTTCAGTTGTGAAGATGGGATTTGATTTTGTTCTTGTCTTGGTAAGGAAACCATGAACCATGAACCCTAAAAATGAATGGGTAAAAACAAAATAAGAAAAATCGTGGATATGATCAGAAATAAAAGAACATGTGTTCACCTATTCCATGAGGTCCAGTATGTTGTTGCATGATGGAGTTCTTCCTGTTAAACTGGATGCATTTCTTTGTAAATTGGGACACAATCTTTCTGTAGACTTGTAAATTTATTGTGCTGCTATCATCAGTGAGTCAGTTCCAGAAGCAGACATACTACCTCCACCATACTTGTCCAATGAGCTTGTATGTTTTATCATGAACAGATGCTTTCTTTCGCCACACTCCATACTGTGGTAGTAGTTAATGTGAGCCACAGAACGTTTTGTGGCTAACCTCTGTATGTCTGGAAATTCCAACCTGGCCTCCCGATTCCTGCTGCTGATGAGTGGTTTGCATCTTTTGGTATGGCCTCTATACTTCTACTCTCCAGTTTTTTTCCTTGAGTAGTGGATTGTGATACAGACACCCCTGCCCTGTGGAAAGTCTTGGTGATGGCACTGATTCATGTTTTGGGGGTTTTCTTCGCAGCTTTCGCAATATTCTGGCTAGACGTACACCTCAAGAAAGATGAACAATTCTGAAACATGGTCTATTTTGATCTTAAACCCAAATGTCTTGACAATCTTGCTAATGCAACTACATGTCTAGTATATGGTGTCTGATATCCACCAGCAGTGCATTTATATTTTGCCTATTTTCTGATAGACAGGGCCATGGAAAAAAGTATTCCTTAATTTTTTCATATTTGTCACACTTAAATGATTGAGATCATCAAATTCATTTAATATAGCACAAGTATACCCCAAGCAAATACAAAATGCATTTTAAAAAATGATGATTTTATTAATTAATAGAAAAAACTAACTGTAAAAATCTCGCACTGTGTGAAAAAGTAATTGCCTCTTTCTAAATCATGATTGAATTGTGATTAAACACATTTTTGCGAAGCTGAGTTAAACCCAGGTCTGATTAATGCCAGACCTGTTGAATCAGGAAATAGAACCTTAATCACAGTAAATAGAACCTGTCTGAAAGTGAAGTATGTTAAAAAAAAAAAATCTCAAAAATCAACACATCAACAATGCAATGTAAAGAAATTCAAGAACAGATAAAAATTGACATGTTATTGACATGTATCACTTTGGAAAGGGTTACTAAAGCTTTGGGACTCCAGTGAACCACCGTGAGAGCAATTATCCACAAATGGACAAAACTTGAAATAGTGGTGAACCTTCCTTGGAGTAGCAAAATTACTCCAAGAGCACAACAACGAATCATAGAAAGAACCCAGCTCATAAAACCCCATAAAAGATCTCAGAAGAACATCTAAAGTGCATTTTGCATTTACTCAGGATATATTTGTGTAATATTAAAATTAGTTTGCTGATCTCAATAATTTAAGTGTGTCAAATATGCCCCCAAAAAAATCAATAAATAAAAATAGGAAGGGATCAAACACTTTTTCATGGCACTGTACCACAACTGTATGGATGGAAGTAGGTGAACAACTGACCAAACTCACCAATGTGTTCTTGTTAACCATGCTATTCAACATTTAGTACCGTTTGCTGATGAAATAACCTTCTACTCTTCTAGAAAGTCTTTCCATTAAAATGTAGAATGAGGCTGTAGAGATTTGAACTCATTCAACCACAAGAGTTAGCATTCGCTCCTTCTTTACACGCAGGATGATCTCCAGTCATGCCTGACTACCCTGGCAAGAATAGCAGATAAAATTCAGTCATTCATTTTCAGTAACCACTTTAGCCTTTTTTTTAGGATGACATTGAATTTGACCTTCATCTTGTGAACACTGGGCATGGTTTAGGAATACATCCCTGATTGTCAGTCAACTGTAGGGCATGATGCAGCTATACATTCACACAGTCACTCAGCCAATTAGCTAATCAATGTCCCATCATTGATTTGTGAGGAGAACCCGGATAGAACACATTCAGATGCACTGAGAAAAATGTACTTGACCAAAAGATCAGAATTTAGTTCTCCTATTTTGTTACAATAACAAGCACTTTTCCGGGATGGCTTTGTGGACTCTGGCTGTTGGGATTTCTGTCCATTCATCCTCGAGAGCATTAATGATGTTGGGCAGTGTTGTTAAAAGAGTAGGCCTAGTACACATTCAGCATTCCAATTCATGCCAAAAGTGTTCAGTGGGATTGAGGTCAGGGCTCTGCTCAAGCCACTCGAGTTCATCCAAACCATTTGTCATACTGGAACAGATTTGGGCTCTGCAGCTCCAGGAAAGTAAAATCTTAACGCTGCAGCACACACACACACACACACATACACACACACACACACACACACACACACACACACACACACACACACACACACACACACACACACACACATCCTTTTCAATTCTATGTATCCATCTTTGTGGAAAGAATGAAAAAAAAAACTGTTTTGGGAAAGCCCAAAATTTGGTGTAAAGGTCAGGTGTCCATGTAGCCATAAAGTGTATTTATTGTCCTACTTACCTCGCTTCAACCATTCATTTTGTATGTTTTTCATTTGTAGACTAATATAATTATATTTAACTTAACCTTTTTTTTTTTTTTTTACTTCCGGGTGAGTTAATAAAACGTTTATCTTGACCGCCTTATCACACACACACCAGTTCATTTTTCAATAAATGTGAATGAGACTATGCAGGGTGCATAAAGAGAGGAGGCATCCACCGTTACCCTAATCAGGATAAACAGATTAGTGAGTGAGTAAAAGTGATTGTCAAAGAATGTTAGTTAAATACAGATGTACATTATTTGTCAGAACATGGTCAGGAACCGAGTCTGTTGAAAGCCTACTTTTCATGACAGACAAAATGTGTTAATTCATTTATTCATCTTCTGCACTATTTATCCTGTATTCTGGGTCACACTGGCCTGGTACCTATCCTAGGAGGCTTAGGGCCTGAGGCAGGGTACACTCTGGACAGGGTGCTAATCCATCGCAGGGCGCACACAAAATTTAGAAATCGTCTACATGTATTTGGGTATGACCCAAACCAGAGTACGCGGAATAAACCCACCAATCACAGGGCGAGCATGCGAACTCCACACACACAGACCCGAGGTGGGAAGCGAACCCTGGACCCTGGCGGGCGAGGCCACACTGCTTTTTTGTGTTTGCCTATTATATTTTTTCTTGCTTCTAATCTATATAAATAAAAGAAAAGTTTTGTTTGTATGTTGGTCAGAAGTCGCTCTTTCAATGATGTCTTTACATTTCATACGTTGGAGGACCTGAAATTAGTCTCAGAAAAATTTCTATCTGTATGTCCGTATATTCGTATGTCTGTCCAGCCGAGTTTCCCTCATGGTAGGCATGGCCATATGCATCACTCAACATCCCAACATCTCCAACAAAGCCAATCAATTCAGTGTTTTTTCCTCGAAGTGGCCGTGGCCATTTGCGTCACTCAGCAGAGCCAATCGCAATAGTTTACCATGTAAACACAGAACACGCAGAAATGATGGCAATGCACCTTACAGTACATCCATGCATCCATTTAGGAACCTCTGTAGTCCAAAAAGGGACCATTGGAGGCCAATGGAGACCACTGTATTTATTCCCATCTTGTATGACCGTGTCAACATTCACATGCACATTCAAACCACTGTGCCACCAATGCACCTTACAAACTTCCACAATCCTCACCAAACACAAACAAAAGTACAGTATGAAACAGCGTAGATTACTCCAAAAAAATTGGACAGACACTATGAAAAATGGTCAAAAGAGGTTAAAATAGGAACTTTGAACGTTGCATGTTGACTGGTAAAGGGAGAAAGCTAGCTGGTATGATGGTGGTAAATAAACTATGTGTACAAGAGACCAAGCAGAAGGGAAGCAATACTAAGAACAGTAAAGGTGGGTTCAAACTGCTTTACTACGGTGTAGATAATAAGAGAAATGGTGTAGGTCTAATACTGAGGGAAGAGCATGCCAAGAGTGTAGTGGAAGTGAGGAGAGTGTCTGATAGAGTGATGAGTGTAAAACTGGAAGTGGAAGGGGTAATGATAAATGTAATCAGTGCACACGTTCCACAGGTAGGATGTGATGTGAAGGATAAAGAAGATTTATGGAGTGAGTAACACAAAGTGCTAGTGAGTGTCCCCAAAGACAAAAGGAGATAATGTTAATGGTCATGTTGGAGAAGGGAACAGAGGTGATGGGAATGTATGGAGTCTAGAAGAGGAATATGGAAGGACAGATTATTGTAGATTTTGCAAAAACGATGGAAATGGTAGTGGTGAATACATATTTTAAGAAGAAAGAGCCACACAGGGGGGTGTAAAAATGGTGGAAGATGTACTCAGGTGGACTTTCTGCTGTGTAGGAGACAGTAAGGTGGTTGCAGGGGATAGTGTAGTTAGACAGCATTAAATTGTGGTCTTTGGGATGACTTTGGTGGTACAGAAGAAGAAAAAGAGATTGAGGACCGAACCCAGGATTAGATGGTGGTCACAGCATAGCTTGCTCCAAAAAATAGGACATACATTATGAAAACTGAAATCAAAATGTTAAATAGAAGGGACATTATGAGCAGTTATGTGTCAGATACTATTCAGCATTTTAAAAATCAGCTTTAACCTTTTAAGTATTCGTACAAACTCTTTACCCATCAACGACGGATACTAACGCTAGGGTAAAATACAGGATGTCTCAAAAAATTGACATCATTTTGTGGTCTAACAGTATAGCCAATTCTCACTCAAATTATCCCAAGGATCCCAAAGTTTAATGTGTTGCTATGCAACGGAAACTTTCGAAAAGTGTCTTGTTTTCAGTGATGAGGCCACATTTCCACTTGTGGAAAAGTCCACAAGTATAATGTTCTCAACTTGGGGGAAGAAAATCCCCATTCTAAATCTGAGCACATGAGGAACTCGCCGACTTGACATGTGTCGTGTCACAGGCGGTTCGCATATTGAACATTTATGAAGCTTTGTGAACTCAGGTTATAAAATCTGTATCTGTTTGAATATTTTTTTGATAATTAAATCTTATTTTTTTATTTCAACATGAAGCCTAATTAATTTCGTTTGCCTAGGACATGTAGTTACTCAGATATTCATATTTCAAATGATGTTATTTTTTTTGGAGGGGTGCGCATGACTATTTCGGCCACAAGATGGCACCATTGCATCCTTTATGTGAATAATCCACGTCATCTCGTCATGCTGGAATTCAGACGAGGATGGGAGGGTGACGGCCAACAACAAAATCAATTTAGTCATGTCTTTCTGAATGTAAGGCCCCTGACCCCTGGTGTAAATGCACTCAGGTTTTTATTGCGCTATAAGATGAAGGTTGCACAGAAATGCGTAATTGAATTGTGCTTTTTTATGTCAAACATTTTAAAATCATTTCCCGCTTTAGATATCGCTGCAGTGTAACGGTGACTATGTACAACACTGTTTGTGCTTCTAAATAAGAATCTATGAAACTGAAGAATTCTTAAAAATAAAAATAATAAAAAAATAAGATAAAATCCCTGCTGTCCCCCTGCTCAATAACCGTCTGTAAAGAGCGCAATGCATCATGGGAAATGATGTTTCAAAATGATGCATGTGTAAATCTTTGCATGGAATGCACCATTTCCAAAATGCGATATTGTTCATTTATAAACCTTATTTCATTTTAAGCGTCTGTATTTTTTTTCGTGTTTATTGGATAACGGTTTTGCAAAACCGGATTGATGGCTCCAGCAGTCCAGAACTACATTTCCCCTCAGCCTGTTTGGGAAGCTTAGGGAATGCAGGTGGCAGGGGTGCCTTTTTATCGGGGATGCTCTAATGCAAGGCAGTCCTGCCTGAAAGAAACCTCCAGGTGAACAGATTCTCCTCTGCACAGGAGCTCGAGGCTGTGTTTAGAGCAGGCACGAGCAGCGTTAGATTTGCACGTGAGGAAAGAGCGCAGGATTCCGCATCACATCTGGACAGAGCGGTAACATGGACTAGCATGTGAGGCTGCATGTGAATATTCATTCTGCAGCGCGTTAGCCTCGTCTCCCGGCTGAAAGAGGAGCCTGATGGAGGAAAGGCATGAGATAGTTTAACGCTGATTGTTCGGTCCAAGCTCAGCATTAGAGAGTTGTCAGTCAATCTGAAGTAAAAGGGGATGAAGATGCATGCTTGAGTCGAATTGCAAGGTATGATGATACTACTCGTAGTTTTCTGCAGCTATGGCACTTAATGAAATAGTGGAATTGTGCACGTGTCTCAATGCACTTGCTGTTATTTCTGTTCTAATAACGCCTCGCGCACCTGACGTTACTTTAACACTCATGCAGTGGTTATGGCATAGATTATATAGTTACTTTTATGTGTGTGTGTGTGTGTGTGTGTGTGTGTTATTCCTTTTGGTTTGCCCCCTCTTTGTAGTCCACCCGTCTGATTGATGTGGCCGCTGCTTCCGCCCTGAGCTCGCGTTGCTAAGAGACAGCGGTGCTGCACGAGCGCATGGTGGGTTTGAAGTGCAGGGGGGCTTCCATGATATTCTTTTACCAGACACTTAACCATTCCCAATCTACGTCAGTCACAATTTGTGACACTGCTATAAACCTGAGAGAAATCATGCATTATTCCATGCATATAAATAAATAAATAAATATATTTCTATGACCATGGTAGAACCTCTGGTCAACATTCACATTTCCTACACACACACTAGGGGCAATTTGCCAATTAGCCTGATCTGAATTTCTTTTGGACTGTGTGAGGAAATCGGAGAACCCGGAGGAAACCCACAAAGCATGGGGAGAACACACAGACTATATATAAACTTCACGTACAAGACTCGAGGTGGTACTCGAACCCAGGACCTGGAGTCACAAGGCGCCAGTGTTTTAACCACTAAGCCACCGTGCTGCTACTGTATATACAGTATATACAGTATATACGCTGACCGCACATACAGTACTATAAATGGCAGTTCTACTAATCACTTTTTTTTTTTTTTTTTCGTAATTATTGGTTAATTTAAGTATCTTTGCATTTTAGGTAGTAAAATGTTGCATGTTAACAGCGCAGCATCCTGTGTGGTATGAGCAAATTAACTAATGAGTTTGTTTAGAATTGTAACAACCTCTTTAAAAAAAAGGTATTATTTATAAAAATCCTGATACTTATAGAATTGCAATATTTTTGAATTGCAAAGTCCACAACTATAGTGTTCTCATTTAGGGGGAATAAAATTCCCACTCTACAGCTGAGCACATGAGGGGATCATCGACTCGACGTGTGTGATGTCACAGGCGGTTCGCATATTGAACATTTGATCAAATGTTCACCTACAGTAGGTATCGTGATGATATGGAATCGGGTTGTTCCTGGTGATTCCCATCCATAATGAAACATATACTGAAGGTAAAGGTAGTGCACTCTTAAAGGGACCAGCTTTAAAGCTACAGTTAGAAGCCGTTTGTCTCTGAGAGGGTAGTGTGCGACCTGTTTGTTTGCAATAAAGGGATTCTTCGATAATCACCATTTTTCTACCCATCTCTTTCTCTCTCTCTCAGCATTTTTCCTACATTCATACAAAATTGATTGATTATATACAAAATTGTCCAAAAAGTCTTCATCTTTTTCTTCATTTTTGTTGTTTCATGGCTGTGGGAATCCAGTAGGTTACATTCGCACCAACTGCAGGTCGCATTCTCTTTTATCGTCCCAGCTTCTTAAAACAAATTTTCCAGTCCAGGCTTCCTTTAAAAAAAAAAACCAGAAGTCTAATGCTCCTGTTTGTCCTTAGTTGTTTTGAGACTTTTCTGACTCCCAGATTTACTTTAGATAAATTTACTAATTTGTATTTAAAGGCAGGTACAGTGAGAGAACCCATATTTCCATGGTATCTGCAAACCATTTGAAGTGATTCGTTAGTGGGCTCCCTAGTGACACAGTGGCGTTGAGGGCTGGGTGTCTGGAGAGAAAAAAAACAACAACAAAAAAAAACTGGAATTTGTTCTGCTGTCCAGATGTGAAATGCAGCCGCATATACCATTTCTATATGCCGTTTTAAAAATTGTTGTTATTCCTTTTTCCTAATTGTAGTTTTATTTTAATCTTAAAATATAAGTGTTTCTTTTACTTTTTGATGTTTTTATTACATTTGTTTAGCCAGGAGTTCTCAAATGGTGCAACAAGGAGGAAATGGGAGGAAGATAGTTCAGCCTTGTAATATGAATGAACTGTCAATGAGTAAACTACACAAGTATTACACTACTATAAAGGTTAAATCTTTTTAATAACACAAATAAACAAGTGTGCCAATAATTTGTGCTGGAAAGCTGGAAAAGCACCAATACTTCTGAGATTTTTTCTCTTTCTTTCCTTTTTTTTTTTTTTTTAACAAACACTTGCGCTGTGCTATTTCAGGGCCTCTCAGTGAAATAGGTTAATGTATACTGATATTAACAATGATTCCTACCTCCCTCCCACTTCCACACACTCGACACACAGTCTCATATCAGCGTGTACAGTAATGTATATGCCCCATTTTCACATGTATATGCGCCAGTCCCACCTACAGAATTATACGCTACCCATACAAACATGCATTTTTCTGGGAATATTCCATAGGCACCGTTAGTTTTGTCTATTTTTTAAAGTGGAAAATTCTTCTTAGTTTAGCTTTAATGATGTGAATAAATCGTACTCTGGGAAATAAGAGCAACCAAATATGCTTTATTCAGTATGACAACGCAGACATAAACAGACAAATAATTAATTATAATCTTTAGTGCAATAGTCTTTTATTATATATGGACATACACCTTAACATCTGTGATGCTGAAACTTTCTACTCCTAGTGGTCTGTTCATATTTTCTGTTAAAATGCTCTGTTCTCTATCAAGTCCTTCTTACCTCGCTGTGTGTGGCTCTGATAGAAGTAACTAATGCTATGTAAATGTAATACTTGATTGAAAAAAAAAAGCCTGTTAGCACTAGTTTAAAACAAGACATCTGAACAAAATCCCCGATGAGAGAAAATGATGGCATGGGGATGTGGCTCATTTGAAACAGAAAGTGCGCCCCGACTAACCCACAGTGCTCACACAGCATGTCTGTATTCTGGAGATGAATTGCCATTGATTTTACTTGACACATATTTGTCTTTAGCTAATTAGATAACACCCCCTCTCAATGATGTAAAGTGACGTGGGAAATCGCTTTCAGGACGAATTGCGTTATGGAAGAGATGGCCACACTTTGTTATGATGAATGAGATGCTTTTCCAGGCACGTGTAGTCAAACCCCGTTCTGTTTTTTCGCGGCTCTGCTCTTCCGCTGACCCGTAAATGCGGGACGTAATAGAGGATCATCTATTTCCTGCCATAGTGCTGGTGAATTATGCACAGCACATGTAGTGTGGCACCGCACCGAAACCTTGTTATGAATAAATCAGTACGATGAATAGAAATCTCTGGCTGCTGTATGCATCTAGAGTTACATTTAATGAAAAAAAAAATGCTACTAGAAGGGGAAAATAGAAAATGTGATCCGAAGTGATAAGCTGCCAGCTTTATTTGTTGGCAGTTCAACAACTCTTTTTGTAACTAGGCTAACGCAGGACCTAGGGAGTAGAATGTGGCGAACAGAAGTCCTGCAGATGTAACTAGGTTAGCGTTCTTTACAACCGCAGCCTGCTGTCTAGAAGCCTGCCCTATTCAAGAGCTTATAAATAGGTTACTTTGCATTGGAGTGCTCATATAATAGATTCAAATAGACTCGCTTAATGTACATTGTGGTCCAACTCTAGCTGTAACAGAGATCCATTTGTATTTTTCTCCGATTAAGAAGCTCGGGCCCAAATCAGTGCATGTTACACACGTGGACAAAATTGTTGGTACCCTTCGGTCAATGAAAGAAAAACTCACAATGGTCACAGAAATAACTTTAATCTGACAAAAGTAATAATAAATAAGAATTCTATGAATGTTAACCAATGAAAGTCAGACATTGCTTTTCAACCATGCTTCAACGGAATTATTAAAAAAAAAAAGAAAACTCCAAAAAATCATGGAGCAGGCCTGGACAAAAATGATGGTACCCCTAACTTAATCAAACGATTCCTGTAACTGTCAATGAGACTTCTCCACCTCTCTGCAGGTATTTTGGCCCACTCCTCATGAGCAAGCTGCTCCAGTTGTTTCCGGTTTGAAGGGTGCCTTTTCCAGACAGCATGTTTCAGCTCCTTCCAAAGATGCTCAATAGGATTGAGGTCAGGGCTCATAGAAGGCCACTTTAGAATAGTCCAATGTTTTCCTCTTAGCCATTCTTGGGTGTTTTTAGCTGTGTGTTTTGGGTCATTGTCCTGTTGCAAGACCCATGACCTGCGACTGAGACCCAGCTTTCTGACACTGGCCAGCACATTTCTCTCTAGAATCCCTTGATAGTCTTGAGATTTCATTGTACCCTGCACAGATTCAAGACACCCAGTGCCAGATGCAGCAAAGCAGCCCCAGAACATAACAGAGCCTCCATCATGTTTCACAGTAGGGACAGTGTTCTTTTCTTGATATGCTTCATTTTTCCGTCTGTGAACATAGAGCTGATGTGCCTTGGCAAAAAGTTCCATTTTTGTCTCATCTGTCCATAGGACATTCTCCCAGAAGCTTTGTGGCTTGTCAACATGTAGTTTGGCATATTCCAGTCTGGCTTTTTTATGATTTGTTTTCAACAATGGTGTCCTCCTTGGTCGTCTCCCATGTAGTCCACTTTGGCTCAAACAATGACGGATGGTGCGATCTGACACTGATGTTCCTTGAGCATGAAGTTCACCTTGGATCTCTTTAGAAGTCTTTCTGGGCAGGGCCTCCGAGTGGCGCAGTGGTTAAAGCGCTCGCCCTATCATCCGGAGATCGCTAGTTCGAATCCCGGGTGGTGCTGTAACCTCTCGCAGCCGGAGGTCTAGAGAGAGCTGATTGGCCGAGCTCTCTCAGGGGGGAGGGATGAGAGGTACTTAGTGCTCCCGCATTAATCACGGCTCTACAGCCAGTCAGGGGCGTCTGTGAGCTCGCGCAACGGAGGGAGCGGATAGCGCTGTCCTCCGAGTGTGTTACGCCGCCCCCAACGGTGCGCGAGCGAGCAGTTCGAAAAGATGCGGTCGGCTGGCGTCACGTGGTTCGGAGGAAAACACGTGATAGTCTTCGGCCCTCCCGGCTGAGTGGTAGTAGTAGCCTTAATGTGGGAGCCCCCTAGTGACGGGGAGGAATTGGACACGACTAAATTAGGGAGAAAATCGGGGAAAAATCCAAAAAAAAAAAAAAAAAAAAAAAAAAGGGAAGTCTTTCTGGGCTCTTTTGTTACCATTCGGATTATCCGTCTGTTTGATTTGTCATCAATTTTCCTCCTGCGGCCACATCCAGGGAGGTTGGCTACAGTCCCATGGATCTTAAATTTCTGAATAATATGTGCAACTGTAGTCACAGGAACATCTAGCTGCTTGGAGATGGTCTTATAGCCTTTAACATGCTTGTCTATAATTTTCTTTCGAATCTCCTGAGACAACTCTTTCCTTCGCTTCCTCTGGTCCATGTTGAGTGTGGTACATACCATGTCACCAAACAACACAGTGACTACCTGGAGCCCTATATATAGGCCCACTGACTGATTACAAGATTGTAGACAACTATGATGCTAATTAGTGGACACACCTTGAATTAACATGTCCCTTTGGTCACATTATTTTCAGTATTTTCTAGGGGTACCATCATTTTTGTCCAGGCCTGTTCCATGAGTTTATTTTTTTAAATAATTCTGTTGAAGCATGGTTGAAAAGCAATGTCTGACTTTCATTGGTTAACATTCATAGAATTTTTTAAAATTATTACTTTTGTCAGATTAAAGTTATTTATGTGACCATTGTGAGTTTTTCTTTCATTGACCGAAGGGTACCAACAATTTTGTCCACATGTGTATATAAAAGTGGTTTAACAGCAGCGAATTCAGTTTGATCTGCATCTTGGAATGTCTTTTCCAAAGCCTCCTGCTTTGGAGAAATATATTAAAGTGTGTGTGTGTGTGTGTGTGTGTGTGTGTGTGTGTGTGTGTGTAAGGCATATTCGGTAGACTACTATCCACCTGGACTGGCAGCTGAACCCCAGACAGATGGTGTCTCCTGGCAAAAATGCTCATGTCATAAAAGTATGGTGATGATGATGATCAAGCATTTAGTTTTTTTACCAGGAATGCATTTGTATTGTTTGCAAAATCTGGAGATTTGTACAAAGACAAGTTTTTACTAGGATGTGATTAAGTGATTATGAATATAGGACAGGATGCGAGAACAGTACAGCTATTTCATATAATTTGCTAACTGTCTGTAAATTAAATAAATATTTTATTTCGTTCCTGTCAGTAGTTGTTTCTGCTTTCTGAGAATTGTTGGAATAACTGGAACGGCTCGCTCCAAAAGCATGAATTCTCATCACGCTCATCCATTCCAGCGTGTATGCGAATATAGAGCAGGGCTTCTCAAAGTCAGACTCTGGTCAGGCAATCCAGTCCAAACCCAACCAATACCTCGGATTAGAAATGCAACACTTCAGTATGCTTTCTTACTTTGAAAAAAAAAAACACAAAAAAAAACCATGTGTCATATTTATCCATAAACTGTTAGTTTTGTAGTCTAGTTTCGAAGATCGTTACAGCGATCCTGTCCCGAGATTAAGGCTAAACGAAATAGTTTCGGTTCTTTGATGTCGTCGTCATGACAACGTGTCAGACATATCACAGCCCTTATGTACGCCACTAAAAGAAAAGGTCAGAGTCTCTGTCTATCAACCACACCTTTTTGTGCTAATTGGATGCAGACAGTGCCATTCTTCAGACTACGCTGCTGTATGTTATGACTGAGTCGTTAATATATTAAACGGGGCACAGCGAGAGGAAAAAATCTCTGAGAGACCAGTTGACAAGAACCAACCTATCAACTTCACTATTTTTTGTCTTCCTGGATCAGCTGGTGAAATTCTGTGTTTTCTTCATGCATGAAGGGTGGGGTGCACCCAAACACGGTCGCCAGCAGTAAGCTTTCCCACAAATAACTGCTGGCGCCATGCGAACCGCCCCTTAGGGCACCATGTCACTTTTCCTTGTAACTTGTACGTATTTTGGAACTTTGCATGTTGCTTTCAAGTTAGTTAAAAGCATCTGATTGCAGTTGAACGATGGCAGTTTTTTCCATTAAGCTTTAATGTATTTTGTCTCAGACATGGATGATGGTACATTGCTAGTATGTTATAAGCAAGTTATTTGCTGATCACCGATTGGTACAGGCTTTCAACCTTGAATAGAAATCCCATGTGGAAATTTCAATATTAAGTTTGAAAAGCCCTGCTAGGGTAATATGTTTTAAGATGAGTGTGTGGACTGGGACTGCTTTTGGATGCTCTGGTGTCCCCTGATTTCCTTTAGATCAATGGGCTCTGAGACAAGCCTTGGCACTCTGCCCTACTCTTTTGGGGGTTGTGAGAATCTCTATTGCAGGAAGACAGAGCGAGAGACCTTAGTTGGAGAAACTGCGGCAGAGTAATGAATGATGTACAGATTAGTGAAGCTGCCTGTAATAGCAAATGGAGTGGAAAAGGGTTCAAGAGAAAACCTAATACAGGTTAAATACAGAGTGCTCATCGAAAAAAGCCCAACCTGCTAGATTTTTTTCTTATTTTATGCAGAGCCAGACACCAAAAAAGAGCAGAATGAGTTTGTTTCTCGGTCCCTGACACTTGTGCTCTGTTTAAGAGAACAATGTTTGTTCTGTACCATTGTTCAGAAGGGACCTAGTATGTTGCAGGCAAATTGCAACCGGAAATATTCAGAGAATATACAGTAGCATTATGCATAGCATTTCATACATTTTAATGTCAAATTGTAGCCACGGTTATTATTGCACTAAAATATCAAGATAAAATACATTGCATACAGTAAATCACAGTAGCTTTACAGTGCTCATCACACTTATAGGGCCTTGGGCTTTGTTTTCTCACTTAGTTTTGAATATGTTTATCTTTAAGGCAGTCTTTTTATAAATGCATATTAAATGACCAGCGCGGTCCATATTTTACTGAACCATGACACATATAGGTCATTTTTCTTACCTTATACTCCAGCCAGTGGAATAAGAAATTTTTTCGAGGAAGCCGACTGAAACAAGACTTATAAATTATGTAATTATTAATATTATTATTGTGGATGTTGTAAAGTAAACATTGCTATTTTAACAGCCAATTGCTTGTAACCAGTGTTGGGTGTAACGTGTTACAAAGGTAGAGTACTCGGATAACTTTTTTGATGTAACGAGTAATCTAACGCGTTAGGTCCGCCATTTAAGTTCTCAGTTATTTAGTTATATTTTCAAAAATGTAATCCGTTATTCAGACAATTTATGTAATCCGCGAACTTGCGGCCACCGCGCGAAACTGCATAGGTGAGATGGGCATATTAGTAGTTAACACATTATGGGCCAAACTTTGCTGAGTCATGATGGTAGAATAATTATAAAGGTCTTGACAAAAACAACATGCATGAGGAATCACAAAGGAGTTTTCATTTTCTGCATTGGAAAAATGCTCTAACTAGTTACTTTTATCAGAAAGTAACACAGTAATGTAACTGATTACCTTTTAATGACAATTTTGTAATGGAATTAAAACCTTAAAAAGTAACGTCCCCCAACACTGCTTGTAACCAATTGAACGGAATGATTTTACACAGAACTACTGTATATTATACAGACCCTTGCCAGCTACACGCATCCGCATGCACTCACACACTCCACTCCAGCCAACACTTTAGTTCACAGACACACACGCTCCCATACACGTGTTTCTGTTTAATTTATGCTAGTAATAATTTATTCATGCAAATCCCCACCCAGATGCATTCACAGTCACAGTGTAGAATTCAATTACTGGCGCAAAACAAGGGGTGTGCAACATGTGCAGCAACAAAGGGCGCAAAGCAAAGATGGCGAAAAAACTAGGGTGAACAAAAAAAGGCACGATCGCGAGGCTTTGCAGCACCATCAGGTTCACTTAGCATGACGAGTGAAGACGGAAAAGAAAAGGTTGCAAGACGAGAAAAAGAAAGGGAGAAAGAGTGTGAAGGAATCAGGACAAATGTATATCTTGATCAAAAACTGCAGGTAGGATGTATGTAGAAATTAGTCCAGTATGAAAAGCTTGAAAAGGAAGCTTGAAGTTTTACATTTTAAATTTTTTTAATTAAGCTAACTCAGGTTTGTGTGTCAAGGGAAAAGATTCCCTGTCCTGTTTAATATGAATTAATAGCAGGGTGTGAATACCCCAGTGGTTTCTTGCACTTGGCATACATGTGAGACAGCACAGACAATAACGGGGTTACTATGAAAACCATCCTGCTATTACTCAGTGCCGGTTCAGGTCTATATGGCCATCACCCCTGGAAATTAAAAAAACTAATTTGGTTTAGTGGTTAGCACTGTCGTCTTGCACTCCAGGTTGGGGGTTCGATTTCCGCTTCAGATCTGTGTGCATGGAGTTTGCATGTTCTCCCTGTGCTTGGTGGGTTTCCTCTGGGTGCAATTTACCAATTTGCAGATTAAGCTAATTGGTGTTTTCACATTGCTCATAATGTGTAAATGAGTGTGTGTGTGTGTGTGTGTGTGCCCTGTGATGGACCTGTCCTGGGTGTACCCCCACCTTGTACCCAAAGCCTCCTGGGGTAGGCTCGAGGACTCCGCGCGGCCTGTACACAGGATAAAGTCTTTTTTTAAAACTGGGCACGTAATGACTTTGACCGTTTATTTATTTATTTTGATTTAAGCATCAATCTATTATCCACTCCTAATTAAGAGTCAAGACTAAACCGTTTCAACTTGAGGGTATGTAGAATGGTTATACATCATACTTAATGATATCATACAAAACAGAAGAATGATATACTGTATGGCTGCGAAATTATGCAGTACAGTATATTTCCACAGTGTTAAGGTTTATTCGGTGGCATTTCATAATGTGATTGATTTCACTAATTACATTACTGTACAGCGTTAGAGATGCTCTTTTTTTTTCTTTCTCTGCCCCCTCAAATCCGCCTCTGCTATTACTACTGCAGGCTGTTGATATCGTCAGTAACACTAGTGGAGATAGATGCTCAGAAAAAACGCAATGTAATGATCGAATAAACCCAGAAAATATACATATTTATACTATTATTTTTGTTTCCTGGAGAGCTGAGCTCCCCTTAGCTCCTCCTAATTCGAATTATGTAGGTCAATATGGACACTATTTGTCCTACATCCATTTACACATCATTTCATACACATATTAAATTTACATGGTGGGGAAAATGAGATCAGTAAACTAGATAGAATTGCTGGAGAAAGTGTGACATGGGGGCGCAATGGCACACCGCTTTTATTGTGCAAAACACTGAAAACAGTTTGGGTTTTTTTTTTTCCGTACTTTACAAAAATATGAGTCTGTACACTAGCTAACATTCCAGGGAGTGTGTGTGTATATAATACCCAGACAGTAAGATGCAGGGCATCCTCAGTGCCAGTCCAAAGCCTGGAGAAATGGGTGGGTTGCAGTAGGAAAGGCATAAAGTATAAAACATGTGCCAATAACTTGTGGAATGAATGAGCCGATGTGGCAAACCCGAGAGAGAGAAAAAAGCCCAAGGGGAAAAAAAAAAAATTTGATCAGCACTTTACATACCTTTAAGTATCTTCATCATAGGCATGGCTTAGTAGGAAATATACTCAGTATCAGGTAAATGTCAGATTTACCTATAAGAAAAAAACATATTCTTTTAAAAGAAGTGTAGTTTCTTATGGGTTCTCTGTTTTCTTCAACTGTAGAAGGACTGACTATGTTAAATTGTATATGTGTGAATTTGCATGCATGCTGCTTTACAATAATCTATAACCCTGTTCAAGTTATATTCTCCCAGGGTGTTGCCAGTGACAGCAGGATAAACTCCAGATCCACAACAACTCTGACTAAAATAGTCTGCTGTTGTTTATTTAGATTTCAATAATAAAAAAAAAACTTAGAAAAAATAAACTAGAACTTATTTTATTAATTTAAAAAAAATTAAACTTACCAACTGTGTTTGACTGATGGCACTTAGTTAGTAACCTAGTAAACCAGTGCAAGTACAGGGGTTGGACAATGAAACTGAAACACTGGCCAATTTAGTGGTTGAGGTTTTATGGCTAAATTTGACCAGCCTGGTGGCGGATCTTCATTGATTGTACATTCCACCAGTAAGAGCAGAGTGTGAAGGTTTAATTAACAGTGTAATAGCACAGTTTTGCATAAAATATTGCAACGCACACAACATTATGGGTGACATATCAGAGTTCAAAAGAGGACAAATTGATGGTGTGCGTCTCGCTGGCGCATCTGTGATCAAGACAGCAAGTCTTTGTGACGTATCAAGAGCCACGGTATCCAGGGTAATGTCAGCATACCACCAAGAAAGACGAACCACATCCAACAGTAGTAACTGTGGACGCAAGAGGAAGCTGTCTGAAAGGGATGTCCGTGTGCTAACCCGGATTGTATCCAATAAACATAAAACTACAGAGTTAGGGTTAGGGTTAACCCTAACCCAACTCACTGCAGAATTAAATGTGCACCTCAAACTGTTCCACCAAAACTGTTCGTCGGGAGCTCCACAGGGTCAATGTACTGTACATGGCTGGGCCGCTATAGCCGAACCTTTGGTCACTTGCGCCAATGCCAGACGTTTCAATGGTGCCAGCAGCGGAAATCTTGGGCTGTGGACAACGTGTATTGTTCTCTGATGAGTCCACCTTCACTGTCTTTCCCACACCGGAGAGTTACGGTGTGGAGAAGCCCCAAAGAAGCGTACCACAGAGATGTTGCATGCCCAGAGTGAAGCATGGGGGTGGATCAGTGATCGTTTGAGCTGCAATATCATGGCATTACCTAGGCCCAATACTTGTGCTAGATGAGCGCGTCACTGCCAAGAACCATTCTGGAGCATTGTATCCTGAAGGCGGTGCCGTGTATCAGGATGATAATGCACCAATACACACAGCAAGACCGGTGTCAGAGTGGTTTGATCTACATCTACATCTACATCTAGGCATTTGGCAGACGTCCAGAGCGACTTACATTTTTTATCTTATTATACATCTGAGCAGTTGGGGTTAAGGGCCTTGCTCAAGGGCCCAACAGGGACAACTTGGTGGAAGTGGGACTTGAACCTGGGACCTTCCGAACCGTAGTCCGAGCCTTAACCACTGAGCTACCCCTGAGCTACCCCTGTGTGATGAACATGAAAGTGAAGAGGAACATCTCCCATGGCCTGCACAGTCACCAGATCTAAATATTATTGAGCCACTTTGGGGTGTTTTGGAGGAGCGAGTCTGGAAATGTTTTCCATCACCAGCATCATGTAGTGACCTGGCCACTATTCTGCAAGACGAATGGCTCAAAATCCCTCTGGCTACTGTGCAGGACTTGTATCTGTCATTCCCAAGACGAACTGATGCTGTATTGGCCGCAAAAGGAGGCCAAACACCATACTAATGAATTATTGTCGTCTAAAACCAGGCGTTTTAGTTTCATTGTTCAACCCCTGTATCTATCCAATGACGTGTGTGTGTGTGTGTGTGTGTGTGTGTGTGTGTGTGTGGAATTAGCCCCTTCCCTCGCCTCGTTTTACACAGTAACACTCCTCCTCCCTCTCCCCACCTCGCTTTTTAAGATTCACAACAAACACACACACACAACGGAAACACCGTTTTAGCAGGAAAAAAAGAAAGCTTTCTGAGACTGGCATGAGCGTATATTAACAGACTCACTTTTTAAGTTTCACAACAAGTGCATAAACACAGCGGAAACACAGTTTTAACGGAAAAAAGCGAGACTGGCATGAGCGCATACTAAAGGAATCACTTAAGTTTCACAACAAACAGACACACACACAACGGAAACACCGTTTTAACAGGAAAAAAAAGAAATCTCTCTGACCTGGCGTGAGCGCATACTAAGGGAATCACTGCTGTAAAGTAAAAAAAAAAATAAAAAAAACAACCAGCACCTTACCTTTGAAAAGAATCGCGACAGAGCAGAGTTTCTGTGTGTTTGTGAAGCCAAAGAGGGGGTGAAAAGGGGAGAGCGTCTGTGCGTGTGTGTGTCAGTGTCAAATTGCGCGTGCACGAGCAGAGTTTCTGTGTGTTTGCGAAGCCGTGGGGGGAGGGGGGGATTAAGGTGAGAGAGTGACGCTCGGTGTCAAAATAAGAGTCGCATGTGTGAAGCATGATACTCGGCGCTCGTAAACTAATACTTGCTCGGTTTCCGAATAAAAAATTATTAAAAATCTTTGCTCGGTTTGCGGAACACTCGTAAACCATGTTACTCGCAATCCGAGGTTCCACTGTAAAAAAAATCTGAGGCTCATCTGTGTAAAATGAATGAATTTATGTGAGAAAAATCCATTTTTTGTACGATCCCAAACAAAGCTCTACGGCTCCCAAATGGTTTGAGCAAACCTGCATTTAAAGTTTAAGCAAGGTTTAATAACTTTTATGATATAAGTGTTTTATGGTATAAGTGAGCTTTGTGCAAAATTGAGTATGCATAGGGGAGACACAGACAGAAGTAGTTTTTTGCTAAAACAAAATAATAGTGGAGATTTTCCAAGTCTTTCGATGCGATGACTCATTTTCCAAACTGATCAAAATCGAGAGAGTTAGGAGTCAGGGGAGCATAGTGGTTCAGCACAGGTGCTGAAATAATTCTCAAAACTCAAAAATGGTAGATTTGATACTGAGACCAAGATTATACCATCGCGCCTATAATAGGGTTTGTAGGGCATGGACACACTGTGAGACCGCTTTTGGACCACTTTGGAATAACAGCAATCCTGGGCTCAGTATTTTGAAATACACACATGGAACTCGACTTCTCACAACTTTAAAGCCTCAATCCAGGAACCCACTCTCTAGCAAACCACATCCCCTCGACCCACAGAGACATGTACGTGTAAAGAACTAGATCCAGACATTAACTGATGAAATATTGAGGTTTGTATTAATTTACAAAAAAAAAAATACACACACACACAACAGGAGGAGGATCAGATTGTGGGTGGACCCAGGCCAAAATATGAAACAAAATGGTATTTATGTTTAGTAGCTAGATTACCTGCAAAAAAAATAAAATAAACACAAATAAAAATACACGTACCTTCCCTGACTCCCTAAACCCTTCTTCCCAAAATAAATGGCAGCCACGCCCCTACTACTGGTGAGTGCACAAAAATACAGTGAAATTATCTACAAAGACCAACAAAACCGAAGGGGCAAAGCAATAATCAAAGTCAATGGGAGGCAAAAAGTCAAAACCAGAAAACACAACCAAATATCAAAACGCCAAAATCACAATCTCTTTCCTCTGTCCCGCGTCTCTCTCCGGTTTATATATGGTGGCGCTGGTTGATGACGTCACTCTCAGGGAGGAAGCGACCGTGTGGAAGGTCAGGTAGATGCCGATGTGGGGACAGTCAGAAAACCTGGAGTGGAGTCTGGAGTGGCGCGCGACCAGGACACGATACACACACGCGAGCGCAACGAAGCATTTATACAAAGCATAATATATATATTTTTTTTTGCATTTTCATTCATTTGTTTTACTCAGTAGCGAATATGATTTAAAATGTAGTGAATTACAATACTTCAAACTAAACATACTTAAGTAAAAGTAAAATTACAGATTTTAATAACTACTTTAAAAAGTATAAGTATACAAAAAAAATACTCAATTACAGTAACGCGAGTAAATGTAATTCATTACTTTCCACCTCTGATAAAGACCTGTTGTCTTGGTCATGTATTTTAAAGTTTAAACATTTGCCCAGCTCTTACGTTACCTTGCTCATAAATTGGTAAATACCTGATTTTGTATGATCATCAGGATAAACAGAATTGGTAAGATACACTAAATCGTGCTAAACGCTGGACAGATGGATGATTAAGTGTATGAATTTATAACTGTATAAATTTTGTTCAGTTTAATCAAATTAATTCGAATCGTTAAAGATTCGATTCACCTCTAATCCAGAGTTGAAACCCTACATTTTAATGGTGGCGAATGCATAGAGCATTGTGTCCACATTAAAAATACTACAATTGGATATAGGTAATGTGTCACAATTGTCCACGATTTAAAGTGGAACTATCTGGCCAAAAATGTGCTCATTCAAAAACTGCAAAACAAAATGTTTTTAACTGATAAAATTAAGTTAATGTATTTTTCTTATATTAAAAATATATATTTTTTGTAATTAATCAGAAATTCATCCTCTGTAGGTTTGCTGATTGTATCCATAACTGATCCTGCATAGTTTGATAATGAATGTATCAGAAGTAAAATCATTCTGTAAATGACCAATATTTATTTGTAACTGTCTATCCAGTTGAAGTCCTGGAACACACCTGGTTTAATATGGGCAGTTTGCTTTTTCACCTCATTTTATATAAGTATTTGCTTTCCCTACTATACAGAGGGGCTGTAAAAATGTATATACAGTTTAATATATAAAAAAAAAAAAATCTCGTTTTCGTACAGTCACACGACGAATCAACAATGGTGCAACCACGGACATCATAATACTATACTACAGTTTTTTTGTTTTTTTGTTTGTTTTTTAAAAAGATAGATGCATAGATTGCATAGAATTGTGTGAGTGATATTTTTGGGCCCCTCTGTATTAAAGCATTTTTCTGAGTTAGGCCAGAGAGATAATCCTCATGTTCAACACTGCAGACACCGGTGTCTTATCCATATTCAAACATGCGAACATCCTGTGAACATTCAATGAGTGGAACTTGCCGCCATATTGCAGAATAGATGCATCTGTTTGTGGAAACTGTACTCACAATCATTCATAAGATTAAGATTACAGGAACTCACCTGGGAGTTATTGCTACATCTCCTGTACCATCCTGACCTTGCTTTAATCCATCTTCCCATGTTTGGGCCATTAATGGAGTTCTTTCGGATGTGATCATGGCTCTTGCATACTGATACAAATCTTCGACATTGGTACCTAAGCCTCAGCTGTAATTATCAGCTGTAGGTTAAATTACTGTGATGCTCTGTACATTGGTCTCCCACAATCATTCCTTCACAGGTTACAGCTGGTCAAAATACATACATATAACCCCTATTTTAGCATCACTATATTGGCTCCCAGTTTGTTTTAGAGATGATTTTAAAGTGCTTATATTTGTCTATAAAGTTCTACATACTGTATACCTTGCTGATTTATTTCCTCATTTTTCAGTTTGCTCACTCTAAACAACTACTATTATACAGTAAGTGCCAAGGGCCGAATATAAGATTAGAGACAATCAAGCGTTTGACGTAACCGCTTCAAAGTTGTGGAATAATTTATCCTTTAATATAATATTGGCCTCAATTTTGATTACTTTTAAAACCTTGTTAAAAACCTATTTCTTCTCCTTAGCTTTCAATCAATATGGATATTGAAAAATAGTTGCTTGTGATTGGTACTTTTATTTCTTGTACAGCACCTTGTTAACGGTTTATAAAAGGTGCTAATATACAACAGTCTTTTATTTTCCATACCGCTTATTCTGTGTTGGTTTGGGGAGTGTTGGTGACGTGTATACACACACACACACACACACACACACACACACACACACACACACACACGTGGATACACACATATATGTACACACACACACATATACAGTGTATGTATGTATGTGTATATAGTACAGGCCAAAAGTTTGGACACATCTTCTCATTCAAAGAGTTTGAATTTGTATTATGGCAAGAAAAAAGCAGCTAAGTAAAGAAAAACGAGTGGCCACCATTACTTTAAGAAATGAAGGTCAGTCAGTCCGAAAAATTGGGAAAACTTTGAAAACTTTTGGTCTGTACTGTGTATATATATATATATATATATATATATATATATATATATATATACTGTATACAAACACACACACACACACATCTTTTCGTCATGATATCTGACCAGAAGGTTATTGGTGTTTCCCATCCCTAATGTTCACTAGTGCTCTTAGACATTTACACCAAATTGTGCACAATATTTCACAGATGCAGTCCATTCCTTGGGGTTACCCGTTATTCTCCACACATTTGTCTTGTTGCCACACTGGTACAAATTTGTCCTCCAATTTTCCTTATTTTTCAAAACTATGTGCATCCAATCTAGGATCAACTATACCTAAATAAAGTAAAAGTAAAGTAAAGGAAAACTGATATAGTTGACATAATTATATAGTTATATATAATTATATAGTTGATCTAGGATCAACTATACCCAAATAGAACAAGTAATGCAGTGAAACACAATTGGACAAGAAACCCCTGAGCAGCCCTGAGCAGATGGAAGGAGTACTTCCAAAAAATGCCTGTAATAGCAGTTAGGCTCTAAAGAAAAAAAGAAAAGAAAAACATTGTCTGCATGCACTTTAACCACATAGTCCACTTTCCTTTTGCACTCTAATGTCCTGGAGCATGGAGCCATAACCACTTCTTATGCATAAGGTTTCTCAAACCTGGTCCTGGAGTCTCAGCACCCTGCACAGTTTAGTGTTTTTTTTTTCCAAGCCACTAAATTCAGCCTAATTAACTTAACTGAAGAGTTCACTCACGTCCAAGGTTACTACATGCACAGTAGTGAGATACATTTGTGTAGAACTTACTCATAAGTCATACATTACTGTATATCTTGTATCACAGTATATTATGTTATACTGTAGAAAAGTCTTAAATAAATAAATGAATTCATTAAAACGTAGTTAAATTTACTTTTATTTATGTGCGCCATAATTAATGAACACTGACATGGAAGAAAACATTATAGAAATCTGTAAAAGAAAAACTTTTAAACTATACGGTGGTACTCGGAATATCTCCAAAAACTATGTAATGACATATTTTATAAGGTTATCGATATTAAATCGTCATACCTCCCAGTCCTAATTGTAATGTCCCCTCCCCCCCCCCCCCAAAAAAAGAAGTGACTTCAAGTTCAGTATTGTATTATCACCAGAGTACATTTTTCTGCACTGTGCTGAGACAAGCGCAAGCGGCTGCCTCTGATATGCTGACTCAGAGGTTTTGACTGGTGCACCCTGCTTTAGCCCGGACAGCAGAGAGACTCATGGTGATGGGTCAGCAGCCGCTCTGGGAGCACATGACTGCGTACTGTATGAGTGCAGGCGTTGAGTAACGAGCTAGCAACAGAGTCCTGCTCGCTGTTCCAGCCCTTCTTATAGCTAATTCACAGGGCGCTGTGGTGTCACGAGCCAATATGGCCCGAATCACTTTTATAGTGTTCCTTGTGTAAAAATACAAGCAGGTGCAAAACTGCTAAAGTAGTGTGTATTTAGTGGCGCTGTGGCGTCTCCCACAAGGACATTGGTAGCGGCTCCTTTGGGTGCTGTGGGGCCTCCGTGGATCAGACTTATTTATCCGGTGCATCCCAAAGGTGCTTAATCGGCCTGACATTCAGAGAGTCTGGCTTGGATTTGCATCCATTATATATCAAACATGTTTCTCCAGCACATCGAATGGCTGCTTGATTGGATTGGGATGTGGGGAATTCGGAGGCCAGATCAGCTCATCACCCGTTTACTATTATATAATTGATAATCAGTGTTAATATGTTAATGTTATGCTGTGTTAATGAAACGGCTGATCGGTGGATTTGTTAATGCATTACATGAACACTAGGGTGGGAAATTATTACTTTAAAGTTAATGAAGTTATTGCACCTCCATAGGCCGCCTCAATAATGGTTAGCACTGTCGCCTTGCACCTCCAGGGTCCGGGTTCGATTCCCAGCCAGGTTCCATTGCCCATAGAGTTTCCATGTCCTCCCTGTGCTTGGTGGACTTCCTTCGGGTACTCCAGGTTCCTCCCACTGTCTGAAGACGTGCAAATTAGGCTAATTGGGATTCCCCAAATTTCCTGTAGTGTGTGTGTGCGCATGCCCTTTGATGTATTGCCACCCCATCCAGGGTGTACCCCGTCTTGTTCCATTATCCTCCCGGGATAGGTTCCAGGCCACTGTGAGCCTGTATACAGGATAAAGTGTTATAGATGATTGAGAGACGAATGCAGCTTCCACTTAGACTGATACTGAAAGTAATATGCTCTCACTTACTTTCTTCTGCTTGTTGCCTGTCCTTAGCAGTGGTTTCCTAGCAGATATTCTACCATGAAGGCCTGATTCACACAGTCTCATCTTAACACTTGTTCTAGAGATGTGTCTGCTGCTAGAACTCTGTGTGGCATTGACCTGCTCTCTGATCTGAGCTGCTGTTAACCTGCGATTTCTGAGGCTGGTGACTCGGATGAACTTATCCTCCGCAGCAGAGGTGACTCTTGGTCTTCCTTTCCTGGGGCGGTCCGCATGTGAGCCAGTTTCTTTGTAGCGCTTGATGGTTTTTGTGACTGCACTTGGGAACACTTTCAAAGTTTTCCCAATTTTTCGGACTGACTGACCTTCATTTCTTAAAGTAATGATGGCCACTCGTTTTTCTTTACTTAGCTGCTTTTTTCTTGCCATAATACAAATTCAACCTCTTTGAATGAGAAGGTGTGTCCAAACTTTTGGTCTGTACTATATATACTGTATATACTTGTATAATCTGGACAAATATGGTAGTAGTCTTTAAGCAAGGTTTGTACCAGTCAATAAAATATCCTTCACAAATTCAAATTGAAATTGGCCTTTCGGCAAGCCAACTAATTCGTTATTAGATTATTGTGCTGCAATGCTTATGTGTATGTGTGTGTGCTGGGTGTATGGGGTGTCAGTGTGCCTGCAGTGTTAACTCTGTATTTATTGGACATGTCCAGCAGGCCTATTGCCTTTCATGTGCCTGTGCATCACTCATCAGGTTTCATTTATTATATAAATATAATATAGGATATATAATATAATAAAGGAGCATGGAGCCATATATATCTGCTATGATCTGCAGATGCACACAAAGCCCAGAAGAAAAGGTGTAGTTTATCCTTATTAAGTGCAAGGATACCCAAAATAAATCATTCTTATTCGAAAGATTTACAGTAATTTTCAGGAAAGAAAAAGATGGCTTACAGTAATGCCACACAATAGATCTTTTTCTTTTTTTTTGGGGGGGGGGGTCAGAAATAATCTCCATCCCCAAGTGAATTAGAACTCTACAGTACCTCTTCCTCAAAACGTAACTAATGTAGTGGTTTGACATGGGGTGGGGCTTGTTCCATGGAAAGAGGCTAAATAATGTAATATGATACTTGATCCTTCTTAAGTACAGATTACTGTATACATTTCTACCTTTTTAAAAGGGAAGCTGTTTAAAGGCAGAGCATTAAAAATAAAAAAATAAGCATTCTTTTTTCACAAGCATTCGGTTATCATAGAAAAACATTTTAAGATTGTTAATACCAGTTATTGCATGTCTTTGTTAAAGCGAAACAATCTGAGACGAGTGTGACGCAGCAGCCCAGCAGAAGCCAGTGCGAGTGTTTGGTGTCTTTCATTTCTCGATTATATCTCCATGGTAGCCACCTCTTATTTTATCATTGCCAGGGCAACGCTTACACCCACTCCCCACAGCCTTTTATTTATTTCGTGCAGGTACGCAGGTCAGACGGAGGGAGAGAAAGTGATAGAAAGTGCTGCTTGGTTTACAACTGTGTGGGAGGCTGTGAAAAGAGGCATTGTGTGCACCGATGTGCGTTTCTGTGCATCGGCCTCAGCCTTCCTCAGGGTGGGCGCAACTGTACAAGAAATGAAAATATCAAGAAATGCAATGCAAACATGTCACGATCTGGAATTGGTGTGTGTGTGTGTGCGTGTTGTGCTGTGATTCTTACATGCCGGACAACGACGTTACACCTAGATGAACACCAGCAGCTGTAGGAGCCCCGTGACCAGAGCCAAGGCCGTCTTGTCCTTAGCTGTTTGTGCATTCATGTATTCACCGTGGCCATTAGTCTTGCAGGCTAGGGCAAAATCAATCTGGCTCCCGTTGTTTGTGCATCTCGCGCTGCGTGCGTTGGAGGCAGGAAGCATGGCTGAAACAGTTCGCCTGACTGTCTTTGTGTGTTGATGGCTTTGTAAACGCGGAGACTGCTGGCTCGGGTAATTGGATGAGATGTCTGGAATACAATGATTGATTTTAGAAGATGAGGCAGGAATATGAATAGTGTTAGTGTGATGGTTGCCATCAGAGGATTGTGTCTGATGTGCATTTTCTGTCTAGGCAATCTCAGCATGTGACGTGCAAAACCGTCTCACACTCTTGTAGAGGGTGATGTACTACATAGTATCACTATATACACACACACGAGACCGCATGCGAAGGGCATGTTCTAGGTCTGCATAGTGGATGGGTATTTCAGAATTGGTGCCACTCCATGAACCAAGAAAAAATATTATGCTTACCGTTTTGGTTAGTTTTTTTGTTTTTCTCCCGTATTTCCCTCCTCATTACACATATTGCAGACTTTTGAAGCTATTTTATTGTGTTGAAGTTTTATAGCTGTAAAAGTTGTAATTATCAGTATTTGGCTTTGGAGGCCAGCGCCAGGGGTCCATGTGAAAAAAGGGATTTACATGGTGGTATTAATAATAATAATAATAATAATAATCATAATCATAATCATAATAATGTTATTGGTCTTTCAACTGCTCCCATCAAGGGATTGCCACAACGCACCATCCAATCCGCACACAACTTGGAGTTTGGGCACAAATTGAACCCAGTGGGCCTCCTAGTGGGTCAGTGGTAAAGTGCTCGCCCTATCATTCGGAAATCGCAAGTTCGATTCCCGGGTGATGCTGTAACTTCTCGCAGCCGGAGGTCTAGAGAGAGCTGATTGGCCGAGCTCTCTCAGAGGGGAGGGATGAGAGGTACTTAGTGCTCCCACATTAATCACGGCTCTACAGCCAGTCAGGGGCGTCTGTGAGCTCACAAAAGGAGCGGATAGCGCTGTCCTCCGAGTGTGTTGCGCCGCCCAAAACGGTGCATGAGCGAGCAGTGCAAGAAGATGTGGTCGGCTGGCGTCAGGTGGTTCAGAGGAAACTGAGTGCTAGTAGTAGCCTTAATGTGGGAGCCCCCTAGTGACCGTGGAGGAATCGGGTACGATGGGGGAAAAAAAATTTAAATTCAAGAAATGTTTTGCTCACCTCAAGAAATTGAACCCGGGCCTTCCACATGGCAGGTTAGAAAGAAGGGGCAAATATGAGGGCACAAAATTCTTATTAAAAATAAATAAATAAATAAATAAGTAAAATAATAGTAAAATACCAGTTTGATTTATTGACTCAGAATTTTGTGCATTCCTATTTGCGCATTCTTTTGAAAGGTGCCATTAATTCTGGAATCAACCATGCATGCATGATATAAAATGCTCTCTCATCTATTTATGTACCTTGTCCTCTGCCTCGTCACTGCCTCTAATAATGCTTCTGTATCTCAAAAATGGAGAATCATGCTTGCTCGCTTGCTGAACTGCATGTTCCTAAAACCAACTCCAGACTATACTGTAGACATATTTGTGGTAGAGATTAAATATGATTAATTAATGTGCCCCTCGAAACCTGCAGGTCTGTGATGTCACAGCGAGCATTTCATATGACGACCGAAAATAGCGTATCGAGTTTATTTCATGCTGGTACCATGGCAGCACGTACAGTACAGTACAGTAAGGATGCGGTTATGGATAAGGGTCTGCGGTATCATTATAGTGTTCACTGGATACAGCTATTAAGCTGTAATTCATGTCATAGCAGCCTTTCGTAGGTTTCATGCTTCATTTGATCTCCGTTAAAGGTTTAAGAGACGTCTTTTACATTGCTTTTGACGAGAGGTCGTTTCCCTCAATCCAGGAATATCAGCTACTGAACTCTGTAGATTGGCCTGTCAGGGTACCCTTGGTAACCCAGCAGCATAATTAAAAAGTCTTTTGTTCCTCTGGTGTAATGCAGAAATAACACTGGCAATAGAATAGATATGAAAAAAAAAGTGCCATACAATTAATAGAAGGTTTGAAAATCCCCTGCCGCGCTCTCTCTCTCTCTCTCTCTCTCTCTCTCTCTCTCTCTCTCTCTTTGTCTGGCTGTAAGACTGTCTGTTTCTCCATCCATCCATCCATGTTTCTGTCTGATTTGTTGCACCCCAGAGCCGAGATTAAACTTAAGGACAGAGCTTTAAGCATTTTAAAAGGTTGTTGTTGTTCTGTGCTTTGACTGGATAGATTTATTTTTTATTTTACTTTATTTTAATACATTTTTATTAAACAGCAGTTTCTTTGCCAAAATGTATAAGCTGAATCAGAATGTAGCTTCTCCTTGACACCTTCTTGTGGCGTTGCCGCTACAAATCGTTCCGTATAACTCCTAATGCCCAAAATGGACCAAGTAAAGTGGGCACAGAAGAAAAACTGAGAGAATAAAATTGGATTTGAATTGAGAGTTTGAAAGCATAGACTCGAACAGGATGGTGATGGTCTCAGCACGAGCGCGGCTTTCGAGATTGCATCAGCATCATCATCATCATCAGCGTCTTAAACAGTCCGATAAAATCTTAAATCCTCAATTAGCGAGATGATGAGGTGGCTGACTCCCTTTCAGGCTCCTTTCTCATTCCCGAGATAAATTCGTCGCATTTTTGGTCAGGTTTATCAGGGCCCAGGACTGCGCTTTTTCCTTTAAAGAATTCTTTTTATGAGAGTTCATTATGGACAGCACGGATAAATGGGCAGATGTTGAAGCGCGATCTGAACCGAGCAGATGAACACAACACAACAGTGCTTTATCACATAATGAAAATGGAGGACGCGACTGACGAGTCCTTTGATGCTTCTGTGTGGCATTTACAGCTGCTCTTTAATTCACTTCTCATCTCGCTCCTTTTAAAATTCCATCTTTCTTTGTGTTCTACCCCCAGCTTATTGGATCGCTCACAAGATGAGAGCAGCACTTGAATACCTATGTACAGCCTGATCAGAGAGCGCTCGGAAGAACACATCAGCAGGAGGGCGGCGGAAGACCTGGCAGGGAGGGAGGATGCCAAAGTCGACAGGCAGTGCCAGCATGGGCGCCGCCCCTTAATTAGGTGATAAAAGCAGGAAAGTCACATGACCTTGTCTTTGAGTGAACTATTATAGGGGTAACATTCATAATTAATATAGAACGGTAAAAAAACACACACACACACACACACACACACACACACAGCTTTTGTATTGCAATCTGGTCAGAGAGTGTGTTGTCGTTTCACTCAACAATCACATTTATGCTCCTTTCAGATGATTCCTTGTGGTTGCCAAATCTTTTCCTCAAATCCCTCGTAAATCTCCTTTGTGTCATTACGGATTAGTGATTTTGATTGCTTTTGTTGTCTCTCCTTTTTTTTTTTTCATTATGTAGAGTGGACACTAAGCCTGGCAGACTTTTTTTTCTATGAATTGTCCATGTGTCCCAGAAAGTCCATACAACCCAATCATCCAGCCCGTGTGTGGACCTACTGCAGACTGCAGTTCAATGCGTGCCGTGCCGTCCCCAAGACACACACTCCAGTCATGCTGCCATGGTGACGGCCAACACACTCCGGTGACCTGTGTATATCTGTGGCTCAGGTGCATGTCACGACCATGAACCTGAGACTGCCCGTGTCCACAGCAGAAGACCCTTTCCCACTGCAGACAAGCAGGACGAAGTGACGGAGGGGAAAAAGTCCAGGATGCCTCTACAGTCTAATTGTACAGGAAAAGTCCACCTATTTTCTCCAGGGGTTTACCACAACGCCCTGGCTCACTAGTGCAGGAGCAAGCAGACTTACCCTATACACACCACACACATACACACTGTACACATACAGTAGCAGGCGTGGGTGACAGCCTTCACTTATCCAAAGCTGAAATGTCAAATCCACAGAGACTTGTTTTGTCACACTGTCGCTGCAGGGAGAATCACACAATGCAGACACTAACTGAATAGACTTGGTGACAATTTGAACAGGTGTGTGTTTTGAACCAAGTGATGAAGATGAGCGAGGCAGATCTGAGCTGAGTGGGCGCGAGCGAGAGAGCATGAGTGTGTGACCCACAGACAGACCAAGAGAGCTCTGTTCCTGTCTTTCAAGCTGTTTATGTGTGCGTGTCAGCAGGCGAGCTGACGTGCACTGAGGGCAGGCTGGGCACGGTGGCAGGAGCCGGTGCATGGCTGTGGGGGGGTCGCACGGCGTGCGCTCCTCAGCAGAGGGAGAGCCGCTGGGGTTCGGGCTTCGGCTGGGCTCGGACGCAGCGGTCCTGGGGGCCCAGCGGGGTGCCGGCCGAGCGGGGTTCTCGGGCAGCATCGGGGGGCATGCGCTGCTCTCTGCGCTTGTGGGTGCTCCTGGCATCGTTGGCCCTCCTCTTCCTCACCTCCCTGCTCTTTTCGTTCTCACTGAGGGGAGGCCCTGGCCTGTCCTACCTGGAGTCTCCTGGGTGGGAAGAGTCACGGCAGGTGAAGTTGGTGCCGAACTACGCAGGCTCCCACAAGCTGGTTGCCGCCAAGGTCAGGCAGCAGAAGACGTGCGCCTGTAAGCGCTGCGTGGACGACCCGGGCATGTCCGATTGGTTTGATGAGAATTATGAGCCGAACATCTCGCCCGTATGGACTCGGGAAAACATCCAGCTGCCTTCAGACGTCTACTACTGGTGGGTGGTGAGTAAGTCTATTGTCACAGCTTTTACAGAATTTGTTCTTAGAAACTGATGATCCTGATTGCTACCGTTTTGTATAAACGGGTTTTTCTCTCGTGCACTATTTATTAAAAAAATTTTTTTTTTACATTATTATTATAAATGATCCTGGAGTATTCATTAAATTCATAAGACTGTTATGCCTAAGTTTTGTATAGCTGTAAAAAAGCCCCTGTGGATCGTCTCCTCTTAAAGCAGCGAAGGAGTGAACTCTGAAATTGTGCTCATGCGCAGCGCTTAGGAGACTGGGAGCCAAAGGGCTGTTTCATTAGAGAGAATATGAGTAATGTCTCGCCAGCTGAAAAATCAGTAATGAGGCTCCAGAACGAATTGGCGCCCGGAGAGGCACGCAGCTGATCAACATAGAGATGAACAGAGAGGAGAGGATAGTTCAGCCTACATAGTGGACTCATGGAGGAACTGCATTTTCCGCCTGTTCCTGTGTGTAAAGTCGTGCATGCAGATGAGAGAATTATGGAATTGTTTTTGGTGCCGGTTGGGGACGGAGGGATTAAACCAAAGAGGTTGGAAGTGAAAATGACTCATTTAGAATGAAAATCACTGCATTTCTAGTGCTTAGCCATACACATACACACACACACACACACACACACACACACACATTGCCTTGCAAATCTGCGCTGACATTATCTGGACTCGGGAAATAAAATGCCTGGCTGGCATGATAGTCAGAGAAACATCTGGCGAGAATTACCGGGCCTAGTGCAGAGCCAGCAGGCTTCATTTTGACTAGCAGGTGGCAAGGAAGACCTAGAGAGAGAGAGAGAGAGAGCAGGGGGTGATGGAAGAACTCCAGGGAGAGAGAGAGAGATGAGATGGTCTTAACTGGCGAAGTTTTCAGGTGTGGGCATCCCTGATGTCTATTTTAAAGCACTCGCTATTATTCTCCTTGTTTATGTGTTGAGATTTTACGTTGCTTGAAATAACTGTGTCTTATATATTACGTCTTTTATATAAGTGCCTTTTCATCTCCTTTCATCATTTTTCTCATTGCCAGATGTTGCAGCCTCAGTTTAAGCCCCACAGTATCCAACAGGTGCTGCTGAAGCTCTTCCAGGTCATCCCCGGACGCTCGCCGTACGGCTCATGGGACCCCGCGCGGTGCGTACGCTGTGCTGTGGTGGGCAACTCTGGCAACCTCCGCGGAGCGGGCTATGGCTCAGTGATCGACGGCCACACCTATATCATGAGGTGAGCAAAAAAAAAGTCAGGTGTTTGGGGGTTTTGTGGAAAGGGAATGGATTTCGGTTTGGAATTTGGAGTGTGGTCCTTAGAAAACTCAAACTGGGCAAAATAATTCCAGGGTTGCGGTGGATCCAGAGCGTGTCTTGAGAATAATGGGCATGAGGTGTGGACAAACCCTGAACACACACACACATGGGACGATTCAGAGTAGCTGATTATGGCATGGTTTTGGGAGGTGGGAGGAATGTAGAGGACCTGGCCGCAGGGAGAACATCAGGCTCCAGGGTCATTTCGATATGAGTCGTCTTCTTCTTCTTCTTCTTCGTCTTCTTCTTCTTCCTCCCCTTAGAAAAATTCAAGCCTAAATTACCTCGATGACTCACAGCAGTCTGATCAGTTTAGTACATTCCAGATAGACATCTCTGAGTTTTGAGGCAAGCTGGCACCCTTCTGTGTTGTAAAAAAAAAAAAAGAAAAAAAAAAGACGCTTTTCCCACCATTGCTATGGAGGCATTTCATCTTTTTTTTTTTCCACAAACATTAACAGACTACATTTCCATCCAAATGCAGATGTACTGTATATGCTTTATCTCGATTTTCTTATTTTAATACACTGTTTTCACTAAGCTCTTGTTAAAAAATAATTAATTTTGATTAAATGAAAAAGTGCAATCCTGTAATGACATCCAGCTATTATATAATGCCTCATCCGTATATATTAGAAATGAAGCTAATAAAATCCCATTTTAATTTACAGCCGTCTGGATGCAAGAGTTTTATCAGGCTGGGTTCGTATCATTACTAACAAGCATCATGCTGAAAAAACTAATCCTGTTTAAACATGGTTTGAATCAGATTGCTCTTCCATTTGTATCTTTTTTTTTTTTTTAATCAGCTCTTATTAAAAACAAAAACAAAGGGTAAGGTACGGTTCAGTGTGTTTAAGTGGAGAGAGGGGAAAAAAAAAAAAAAAAGAAGACTCCTTGAGGAGGTGAAGAGGAGTTTGAGATCATTTAGAGTGAATAGAGGAATAACAGAGATGGCGAGAAACTGACGAATGGTAGGTGAATTTGCATAAATTTAGGTACTGTTTCAGTAATGTCTCTTCTGATTCAGCTCTGAGCTCTGATTAAGTCCTTCATCTCACTTTAAGTACATGTCTTTTTTACTTGCAGCTCCTGTCTCGTTTCCTTCCCACTGATGTACGTAAAAACGGCTCTCTGCTTTTAGGTGGCTTTTACATCTTACGAGTGAAGGGCTTTCAGGCTGCTTTATGCTTTCAGTCGGGGTCAAACTGATTTCGTTAGCGCTATCGGACTTGAATAGGCAATGTTGCGTTCTAAAGATATGTATTCATGAGTGTAACTGTGCGGTGGTGGTATGTTTTTTTTTTATTATATTGAAATGTGTTAAATGAAAATTGATTCAAGATGCATTGTCATTGACTTGCTCTCAGTTCTCTCCTTAGCCGTAATTGCACAAAATGATGTTGGCTGATCTTGCATGCACAGAGCTCCAGTCTCCTGAGCTCAGTTTTGTGTAGAGTTTCTCAAGTGTTCAAATTCAAATTCTATTTGTCAGCCAGAGGATGGACACAAGATTTTCTCTGAGGGAATGAATGCACTAGTGAGTACAATTAATTACAAAAAGGGGGGAAAAACATTTTTATATATATATGTCCAAGGCTGCAGATAAATTCAAATTGAAATAGTAGTTATACTGTGCACGTTCACATCTTGTCCATGTGGCTTTTCCTTGTAGGTGAAACGTCGTTCTATATAAGAATGAATGGATATTATACTGTATAGATTAATATGTAGCATCCATATCCGTCATTCAAACAGCCTCTTTAATCCTCCCGCCAAAGCACACACTTTTCTCTCTTCATGATTCGGAAAGTACGGGTATTAGCACAAGGCGGCCAAAATCACTGAAGCAAACTAAACACACGGCAGAGCCGCTGCCTCCGCCTGTAAAATCACATAGGGTTCTATCTGGATGGCTCTAAAATTATCAGACCACCACGGAGTTGGTTGAAGAATGCTTAGTAATTTGGTCTGTAATTATCTCAGGGGATGAGGGAGGAAAAAAAACGCCGACATAGCTGATCCAGATGGGAATAAAATCACAGTAGAGCGCCTGCAAATTCTGGAATTTACTCCCCGCTCATTTGTGCCTTTTTCTTCTGGAAGCAAAAAAAAAAAAGATTGAATATTGTAGCTTTATGTGAGCAAGGTTTAATCCAGTATTATACAATGTGGCTTGTAACAAGTTGTACTGGAAAAAAAGAAAACTTCAAAGCCTCTTTCTGTATTATTATTATTTTTTTTTACCCATCATCGCTTTTTATTGCTTTCTTGCAGTGCTGCCTTTATAAGTGTATAAAAGGACACATGAGTTAATCAATGAACCTGACCATTGTACAGTGAGTGGTTGAGAGTCTTCAATATATAATCAGTTTGAATTACGACAACGAGATTCATGGCATCGCTTTATCTGACAATCTGCATGTTCAGGCCTCCTATGAAGTTACACTGGCAGTTTCTTGTGTCTCTAAGAAAGCAGCCTTTCTTCATATATTCTTAGTTGTGTGATGGATGAAAAACTGCCAACATGATATTTTTAAACTGCAAATCTAACATGAAGTGAATAAAGTATTGGTACACAATAAAATAAAATAATAATAAAATGAATTATTATATAGTACTAGTATACAGTAAGTATCAAATTCAAATTCAAATTTTATTTGTCACATACACAATCCTACACAGTACGATATGCAGTGAAATGCTTAGGCAACTGCCCTGACCTAAGAGAATAAAATTAAATAAAATATAAAATATAGAATATAAAATGTAAAATGTAAGAATATAAAATATAAAATGTAAGTAAGTAAAGACTATACATTATACTATACATTAAGTGTACAAATGGAAAAATGGAAAATATTGCAATGAAAAAAGGCGGGAAAAAAGAATAAAAGTGGGCGGGGGGAAAATAGGATAAAAGTTTGTAGAAATAGTTAATAATCAGCTTTAATGTAATCAGTGATATTATAATTTCAGGTTGAAGCCCTCATGAATTACTGCCTGTCTTTCTGTTTGGCAGAACTCTCTGCCTAACTTATTAATACAACGGAAATTTTGAATAAGGTTGAAAAAAGGTTGAATATCTTGCGCTAAGTTGTACTTCTTTTGTCGCCCGCCAAATCCACTCCGTGTTCAGTAATCGAAGACTGAATCACAGAATGGAAATCGGAAAACTAGATCGGGTAAAGATTTTGACTCCAGCGCGTTAAAATGCATGTTATACCACTCCAGCGCTGTTATTTCAACAGTGGAAATATGACCTTATCCCAGTAAAAATATTCAGGTTCGTTTTTCGAATTAATATCAATTGGTGCAGGTGTTCGTTTACATCTTTATAGTAGCTTATTTTAAAGTAGATTATTAAATCCGGCACATAACTGTTTGTTTTGATTGAACTTCAGGCGCAGGTTACATTTCAGACCGATATCCAAGTACTGCAAATGTTTCATTAAATTCTATCCAAAAAAGTTTTGCATAATAAAATTCTGTTGTAATAGATGTTCTTATAGAGATTATGTTGGGGGCAATCTGTGCCAGGAGGCGTTTTAGCAGATCACACTGGGCTTTCAGTTCAGGCACACTCGCCACAAGAGAAAAAGCGATAGCGGCATAATCTGACTGACACATGACTGTAACTGTTCACAACTTCAGTTCTACTCAACATTTGTGATAAATGATTTCACAGGTTTAACTTTAGGCAAATACCTAAGTTCCCCTTGGAGTCTGGTTCCTCTTCAGGTTCTTTTCTTATGTCGTCTCGGGGAGATGCTCAGTAGGCGATCTGCACCTACATCCAGGATTCATCAAACATCTACTGTATAGTGCATCCTGGCTAGCATAGTATGAAAAAGTAGGGTATGTAGGAAACTTCCGAATACTTAAGTACTCACATATACTATACATTTATGCACTACTAATGTACTTTGAATGTATACAGAGTACTGTGGGCCATTACGGCCATAATACCAGTTGAGCAAGCAAAGATGAACATGTAATTGGTTTTAATTACTTTTGAACAGTAAGTGCAGAGTGCTCTGCATCGTAAAATGTCAAAGTAATCTGTCCAAAAAAAAATATTCCTGGATAAAGACTTCCTGTTTTCTAGTCTGATTTTTGATAACCAGCCTGGATGATAATTGCATAAGCTTGACTGATGTTATATATGATTAATCATAAACTCTATTACTGTAGGATAAAATTCAGTTTGATAGCTGGTGGGAATTTTTTTAATAGGTCGGTAAAATCTACTTAAAGGCTTGATGTGGTATAAAAGGTTTAATAGCATCGACATAGCCCTGGGTGTACCGGTAATTTATGAACTGTAGCTTGGTTTGGTTTGCAGCGAATATTCTTGACTTTTTCCAGATAGAGCAGGGAACATTTTTTTTTTTTTTTTTTAATGATGGTTGTATATGAAAATCCCAGAATTTGCATGTGTGCCTGCCATGCATATGATGAGTGATATCATCAGGCAAGTGCTATCAGAGGGCAGATTTTATTTACACCAGGCATGGCCTTAAATACAAATGCTTAAGGCTGCGTGTCGGTGTGCCACCCTCTGGACCAAGCCGGAACAGAAAGATTTCGAAAAGCACCGTAGCTCTTTCCTGTACTACAATGCCACCTGGTTTTTCAGCCGTCTGTGAAATAAATCTTTCCGAAAGCAGACTCGATATGCTTGTGCGTACAGTATGTTATGGAAGCATCCAGTTGAAACAAGCTGGCTAATTAGGAGTAGTCTGCGTTTTTTGTGTTACTGAGTTTCTTATTTATGCCTTGGCATGGTTTATAAGGAACGTAACCCTTTATTCTGCTAGGCTCATGCATTAAACCTTAAATAAAGCATGCATTGAATAATATTTTCTATAGCAGCTGATCTGGCTGATGAAAGCGAGACCTCAGCTTTCTGCAAAAGCTTTGATTCAGGGATAAAGAATGAAAGCGTATAGATTATTTTCAGAGCATCAAATCCCCAGTCGATCAAGATCTAAAGCAGCGCACACAAAGCTCAATGCATTTCCGAATCCATTCACACTTGGCACTAGTCAAGAAATGGAAATATTGAAATTCCAATAAGCAGAGCAAACATAGGTGCACTTTCAGATGGAGATGGGAAAACACAGTTTGTGTAGGAGAGCGTTCTTGCGATTCAGGCGAGTGAACGATGAAAGAATACATATAGCTTGGATTTGAGAGATAACTTATAAGCTCAAGAGACGATGTACAGAGACAGGGACAGACTGTGGATGAAGTGAATCTCGTTACAGTCTTAGCTGTCAGCTGCTTTCTGTTTATGTCAATCCTTTGTCTAAGCCTTTTTTTGTCCCTCTTTCTACATTTCTCTCTCTCGCTCTCTCTCTCGCTTTGTCTCATCTTTGTATTTCAGTGCCTTAACTGTTTCTCAGCCCCAGCATGAGGGTTGATTTTAGGGTTGTCTTGCATTTCGAAAGCTTCCAGTTGAGACATGTAGTGTCCTCCCCTGGAATACATCCTCTTCTGGTTATGTCATATATATATATATATTTGATGATTTTAAAGGTCTCAGACAGGCCTATTATCCAAATTCTTTCCATTTGGTCCTCATTTGTGTAATTTCTGTCCCGTGTTCCCGCACTCTCTTGTCAGCACAAATGTCAGAGCTCAGATAAGGTCCTTTTTGTTCATTTGAAAACAGCCTTGTATGATAAAAATATACTGTAATATGGCTGAGAAGTAAAAAATATTTGTGCCAGGTTTTACAAGTGTGGTAAGTGCCTGGGTAAGCACTGTTTCGGCTCTGTGTTTATATTGATATTTGGCAGAATTAACCTGGCACCTACCGTGGGCTATGAAGAAGACGTGGGCAGTCACACCACCCACCATTTCATGTACCCAGAAAGTGCCAAGAACCTGGCTGCCAATGTGAGCTTTGTTCTGGTGCCCTTCAAGACGCTGGACTTGCTGTGGATCACCAGCGCCCTCTCGACTGGCCAGATCCGCTTGTAAGGCGTCTCACACACACACACGCACGCGCACGCACACACACACACACACACACACACACACACACACACACACACACACACACACACACACACACACACCCAGCTATGGACTTGTTCTTCTCTCATGCTCTCTTTCCGTCACTCACATAAAACTGGATAGCCCATAAATATTTCAAAAGCTCAAGACAGATACTAAGCAGTTATAAAATACTATGTTTTCATGTTCATAAGAGCCAGAGTTCTCACACTCCTATTTATACACACATACTGTACACTTTCATCCGTTTCAGGTTAGAACACATGATCATCGTCTGCACTTGATCCCATCATTGCTCATTTTTCAGTGTCATCTTTATCACTTCTTTTCCCTTTAGTACTTATGCTCCAGTAAAGCAGTTTCTGCGCGTAGACAAGGACAAGGTAATTTAAACTCAGTTAATCTTTGTACATTTAACAAAATGTTGAAAGAACGTTTGTTTCCAGAACAGTTGCCCTTTCAACCTATAAATGTCTAAGTTAATGTAACATGTAATATGTGCAATAATATGACATTCAATATGCTGCAGCATATCACATATATTGTTACTGACCACTTAGGAAAACCTATTTGTCTAATGAACTTATTATGTGATGTGTAGCATCAGAATGTATAAAATGTTGCAGATAAGGATCAAGGCTCATATGTACACATACTGTGAGTGTGTCTATGAATACAGTATGTATTTATATATATATATATATATATATATATACACACACACACACACACACACACACACACACACACACACACACATATATACTGGGTATGTGTGTGTATATGTGTGTGTGTGTATAAACGTGATAGTCAAATCTGTCTGTGTAGTTGCAGTTTCTGAAATACTCAACGCAGCCCATCTGGTACCAACAACCATTAAAATTCTCATGTTTTCTGATGAACATTAATTGAAACTCTTGACCTGTATCTGCATTGGCATCGTTTTTTTCATCGTTTTCCTAATTCATTAATGCGTCAGTGTACAGGTGTTGCTAATTAAGATGATGGTGAGTTTATGTAGAGTTTGACAGCAAAATGGCATAAACACCGTATTCAGACTTAGTCATTTTTGGCAGATTAATATTCTTTGACACAAGGTTGTCTACAACAGTTATTTAATTTGAAAACCGCTATATAACCTTATTTTAGGAGCTTTATTTTTCCGAGCAAATCATGGCGCGTAGCAGACATGTCTCTGGGCTGTCGTCATGTACTGAAGTAAAATTAAAAATGGAAGAGGAGGCTGACGATGCTGTGGACTGAAGTTTGTGTATTATTTATTTCTCATGATCTTATTTCTGAGGATATGCTTCCTCTCATGATGAATGCAAAAATGAGGTTATCTCATTTTGCTGTCAATCTGTATGTATAGTTTATATACTATTTATTCATGACTGGCCAAAAAGAATCCATCTTTTGCTACTTTACTGTTAAATTACTTTTGTAATTTACTGTATTGGGCTGGTTTTTCTGTGTGATCGGATTGGCATGGGGAATTTACTGGGACATACAGTATGTATGTGTATACAGTATATTTAATAGACGTTAATGTTCAAATTCAAATTTGTCAATGTAATGGCTGACTGGTGTGTGTGTGTGAAAACAATCACGTTTTAGATATAAAAATTATTATCCAGAAGGTGGACTCTTTGAGCACTTGAGAGATTAAATGTTCAATGTAAAATATCTAATATGTAATTATAATATATGTACTGTAAATAAATGTCTAAATTTGTAATAAAGGAAAAATGTTTGTGTTAACTCTACTTTTGACCCACGCTGTGTGTGTATATATACAGTGGAACCTTGGATTACAAGCATAATTCTTTCCGGAAGCAGCTCGTATTCCAAAACACTCGTAAACCAAATCAAATTTTCCCATGAGAAATAATGAAAAGTCAAATAATTCGTTCCACAGCCCAAAAAAATAAATACATAAAAATAATTGACACAATATATAAAGTAAAAATAAAACAAATTAACCTGCACTTTACCTTTAAAAAAAATAAATAAAAAATCCTGACAGATAAGTGTTTCCGTTTGGGCGGGCAGGCGCCGTGTATTTGTGTGTGTGTGTGTGTGTGTGTGGAATTAGCCCCTTCCCTCACCTCGTCTTACACAGTAAAACTCCTCCCCCCCCCCCACCCCCCCCCCCCCCACCACGCTTTTTAAGTTTCACAACAAACACACACACAATGGAAGCACTGTTTTAACAGGGAAAAAAAAAAATCTGTCTAATGACACTCGCGTGAGCGCATACTAACGAAATCACTGCTGTAAAGTAAAAAAAATAATAAAACAAATGAACCAGCACCTTACCTTTGAAAAGAATCCCGACAGAGCTGAGTTTTGTGTGTGAAGAAAGCGTGTCTGCGTGTGTGAAGCCGAGAGAGTGTGTGTGTGCGTCCGTGTGTGTGTCAGTGTTAAATTACGTGCGTGCACAGGTGAGAGAGTGTGTGTGTATCGGTGTCAAATTATGCGCACACACACATATGAGACACGTTATACCAGTAAGAGACGAGCACTAAGACCCAGGGGAACAGGGGAGACGATTACCCACAATTCCGCAGGGCAAGAGAGAGAAAAATCATTGGCTCAGTTGTGATCACTTGCCGCTCGGTGTCATATATCTTAAAATCTTAAAAATCTTTGCTCGGTTTGCGGACCACTCGTAAACCACGTTACTCGCACGTTACTCGCAATCCGAGGTTCCACTATATATATATGTGTGTGTGTATGTGTATATATATATATATATATACACACAGAAAAGCAAGTCATATATAGTAAATCACGGTTTGGTAGCAAAAGATGGGGTCTACTTAGTATTGTAAGTATATAGTAAGTTGTATAGTATTGTATGTATGGGTGGTAATGTTGTGGCAGATTTTTATATTTACCTTAAATAATCTGGTGATATTCTTATGACAACCAAGTCATATGAAATTGATTGAGTCATATAAACTTTAAATCTTAAAAATGAAAAGAAAAAGCCGTGCATCACGCAAAGAAAATTAATGGTTTAAGCAATGTCCAGAACATAAACGTTAACTTTATGCATGAAAGGCAATTGGGAAATAAATCACTTAATGAAGTTGTCTGTTAAAAAGTCGACAGTAGGAATCATGCATCACACTTAATAATTGGAGAAATCACATGGTCTGATGAGACCAGATTTAACCTAATCCAGTGAGTCATGAGTGATGAGTAACTTTATTTTATTTTTTTTTTTTGCCCAGGCAGTGTATAACTGGAGATGATATTTTGTGCTTTTAACCAGGTCACTTCCTTTTCAAACCTGAATCCATCACAGCTGCCTGGTTTTCATATTTTCTTATTTGTCTCATAGGTTCAGATCTTCAGTCCTGCATTTTTCAAGTATATCCATGACCACTGGACACGACACCATGGCCGCTACCCCTCCACAGGCATGCTGGTCCTCTTCTTCGCCCTGCATGTGTGTGATGAGGTAAAGAACTTGAAAATATGTCCTTTGGCAACAAATGCTGTTGGAGGAAATGGGGCTAAAATCTAATGTCAGTTTTAAACAAGAAACAATTAATGCATCTTGATGACACATCAATGCCACAATAAATTGATGTTCAGTAAACCATTCTATATACACAGAAACACACACACAATGAAATTATGTATAAGGAAATGGGAACAAATGTTTCACTGTGACAGGCTGCAAAGTGCCTAAAGATTCAATAAAAAAAAAAAAAGGTTGTACAGTATGTGTAACAACTTCAGCAGCAACCTCATTTCCCCTCTCGTGTGTTCCAACCGCTTAGAATTCAGCATCACAAGTATACTAATCACCGGCCTGATCATCTGTTATCATCTGAACCTCTGTTTCTGAACCTGTTCCTCTCTGGTCCGTGCCTGAAATTAGATGTTTTTTTTTAATGTTTGAATGATTCGTAGCTCACTGCATGACTTAACAAACCACAACTAACAAAAACATTCCTCTGAAACAGATCAGGTACAGGGACTGGACTGAGAATGACAGCCAAAACAAAAGTCCTTCAGGACGCCTGGAGAAGTATTCCTCAAGACTACATTAAAATATTCAAAAAAGTCTGTCTCTTTGGAAGCAAAATATGGAAAAACAAAGGGTGGACCAGATTTTTGCACTGTACTCTGTCTCTCTTTTTAATTCAGCTTTAATTCGTTATAGGGAATTGGTGTGGAATTGCAGGGACAAAGATTGGCAGACGTGGTTGTATCCAGTTGAGGTGGGATGCAGGGGCTTCCCAGCCCAATCAGTATGGAAGCGGATAACAGACATTGGATTGAGGGGGACTGAGAGAAAGAAGGCAGTGCGAAGGCTGGGGGAGGCAGCAGAGAGAGCCTTCTGTTGGATTTGGAGCAGCAGGGAGGAGTTGAGCTGGCAGCCAGGAGGGAGTGAGTAGTGGCTGGCCACCACTACTGACCCACCAACAGGAGAGTGTTATGGTTAAGGGTCGAAACACTTTGAGATCGTTGGTAACCATCTGATGACACAACCTCCTGGCTAAATGCTCCAGTCATCGCAAGATGACTGAAGGAGAAGCATCCATAGATGTATGTATTATTAATGGTGTCCATTTAGAAGCAGGATCTTCTTTCTTGGTTGAGTTAATGGCAATGCAAAACTCACATGACTGTAGGCAATGACACTGGTGTTTCAGCATCTTGGCTTCCAAATGACTATACTGTAATATGGTGTTTGCACAGCATTCAGAGTGCCTCACATCCAGTTTAATAGAGCAGGTCTCAACATTAAGAGTTTTTTTTAAACACTTTTGGCTTCTTTTCAATTTAATATTCCAGTAAATTGTTGTTGTTCTGTATTTTTGTGCTACTTGTTGTTATGTACACACATTTACTGGCTTTAACAGTGGTCTAGTGGTAATCACGCATTGCTCTCACCGGAGCCGTCTGAATTTGAATCCCACTCAAGCGGTCAATTTGGTATGTTTGTTGTTTTTGAGGCATTTTTGCAAGATTATGTCAATCTAGGTTATCGTCATATAGTCTGTGTTCTCGGTTCTTTTTCTCCTTAGCCCAGACAAGACACTTCTGATGTTGTTTCTGGTTTACTAATGGCTTCATGCTCGGAATGCAACAATTGTATCCCATTTCATGAAGATGTCTATGCGTGATGTCTCTTGTTGCACTGACTCCAGCCTCGCTCTATTCCTGATGAAGCTCTCCCGTGTTCTTGAATCGGCTTTGCCATCCCTGTTACTTGTGCATCTTTCCCTCCTTGAGGATGTCGATCATCTTTTGGACAACTGTCAAGACCTCAGTCTTCCACGTGCACGTATTCCCAGAGACGGACAGACACACCCTATTTATACTGTATGAATAGTTCGGTATTTAATCAAACTTGAAATTAAATATTCAAATATTTTGAAATACTTTTTTTTAATGAGCTATAAGCTGTAAATCAAAAAAAAGTTTTTTTGATAAAATGTTTTACTTCACATGTAATAACTCTAAAATATGAGTTCTATTCTAGAATATGAGTTTTACTTTTTTTAAAGAAATTATGAACAATTTCATAATTTCATATGAATAATTTCATTACAACAAATTAAGAAAATGTCCATGTACACACATATAGATACACCTACTGTATGCACTATGTACATAGATACTTGTACTGTATACTGCAAATAACCTTGTGCAAATTTGCTATAAGACTCATTACTGTATACCAAGTTATATGAAGGTTTAAACTGAGCAGAGGAGGACATGTTTAGAAGTTTTATAGCTTGTAAGGTATTCATGAGGCTTGGGGACTTGGCTCGAATGCTGCACAGTTTTTTTCCCTGAGGGGAACAGTGTGAACAGTCTGTGTAAAGGATGAGTGGAGTCTGCTCAGATGGTTTGGGCCTTCTTTGTACTGTACATCATTCTGTGTAAATGTTATAAATATTAGGGAAGCTGCTGCCTGTGACTCATCGGCTGTGCAGTACTTCACCATCCTCAGTGTGTTTTCCTCTCTGATGCAGTACTGTTACTATGCCAGATTGTAATGTTTTGGGTCAGGAGAGTCAATAATATTCGTGTTGAACCTGACCTGTTTTTGTCAACTTCCTCAAGCAGTAGATGTGTTTGTTTAGTCTGTTTAGCCAAAAGTAAGGAGTCCGAAGTGAACCACACATATTCCTTTTGATTTCCACCATCATTTTTTTTTTTTTGGATTTACTTACATTTAGGACAAGGTCATTATCCGTGCACCAATCTTTAAGTTGTTCCACCCCTTCCATTTGGCATCATCCTTGGATTTAACGTTCTCGTGATGTTTAGTAACACAGTTATGTCTGAACAGGGTGATAAAAGGGGGCTTATAACACAACCCTGAGGTGTTCCTATGTTGAGAGTGATAGTGTGCGAAGTTTTCTTGCTAATCCTTATTGATTGGGGACTGCGACTCATAAAGATCAAGACCTAGTGGTAGATTGAGGCTTGCAAACCAGGTGAGAGGGGTTTATCCTTAACTGTAAAGGATTAGCAGTATTAAAGTTGAACAGCCATACATAAGTGTGATTGTTCTTCACTCGCAGAGGAAATGGCATCCTCGGTAAATCGATTGCACTGATTCGCATACTGACGGGAGTCGATACAAGATGTAATGCTGTACTGAGCTCTTGTTTTTTCCTTTTTCCCCACTGAATACTAAGCATGGAAAACAAAAAGATGGTTGTAAAAGTTATAGAAAAAATGAAACTATCATTTTGTGTAATTTCAGTCTTAGTCTAGGTAGTTTGAGTCCCTCCACCATGGGAATTTGTATACTTTTTTTTTGCGCACTCACCGGTCACAATTCTCACTGAGAATTTTTACCCATCTGCCCCTGCTTATGGATTTGACACTCATCAGATACACACTGTTATTGCTGGAAACCAAGCGTTTGGAGTGTGTATGATTTCATCTGTTCTCTGTTTTATGTCCAGGTGAATGTATTTGGCTTTGGTGCAGACAGCCGGGGGAACTGGCACCACTACTGGGAGCAGAACCGCTACTCTGGAGAGTTCCGTAAAACAGGTGTTCATGATGCAGATTACGAGGCTCAGATCATAAAGCACCTTGCCAAAGCTGGCAAGATCACAGTTTTTCCTGGGAAGTGACAACGGTTTCAAGGGAAGGAGCCACTGATCGACCTACCAACCGACCACCCAAGCCCTGCTCCTGCCCTTTTTCCTTTATACCCGCATACTGTGCCTGCTAGTGGTGTGGGATTAGGAACCCTCAGTGTTGGTGGTTATTTCCAAGCCTACCCTGACCCGGAAGAGGAACTTGTTCAGTGATGACCAACCACACGGTCTCCTCGTTCAGCACAGGATGTTTTTCTAGTACTGCATAAATATGAAGAACCTATTTAAGTAGCGACCTAGATGGTTGTCAATCAACCCACTAATTCCCACCTCTTGCGTGTGCTCAGCCTATGATCAACCTAATACGAGCTCATCGACTTTGAGATGGTTACCTCCTTGAGCAGATCCAGACTGTGTGTTAATCATGCCACCCTGCATGATCACTGCAAGTGCCAGGTTACATGCTCTTACATAAAAATGGAGCATTTTTATGTTGTATTATATCTTTTATGGTTACATTTTGTCATGTCGACTCTGCATCACTGTGCTCTCACAGACGTACGAACAGATGTTAGTCACTGTCATCATGTGTTCAATTAATTTAATGAGTAATTACCACAAACAGCTGATTGTAAAGTGGAACGCTCAGCGCCTTCAGATTATTTCTTAAACAGAAACCACTTATTTACTCCAGTGTATCAATCAGTGTTTAGACGTATATTTGTGAAGCACATTTTAAGCAGTGTTACTTGTTTTTGTATCGTCTGCAGAGGTAGAGCTGAAATGTCTCTTAATTAGAGCCAGTGTTATCCGCACACCAGGAACCAAGAATTATTTTCTGACTACTGAGGGAAAAGTGTTACAAGGTATTGGAGCCTGGTGAGATCGGTGTGTGTCGAGTTAAAACTCAGCCTTTATGTTGAATCCTGCTAACTGGGATTGAACCATGTTTCAGTGCAATTAGGTGTTTATAGGAAAATTCTAGTGCAAATAGTTCTGTAAATTGAAAAGTTTTATTTATTTGTTTTACAGTCAATCTTTTCCACCATCTGTTGTGTTCAGAGCAGTGGTCTGTGGAAAAGTTTCAGGGTGCTCTATACTTCCTGCTTTGGCTTAGTCCATGGTTTCATATTCAGGTACAGTAAACCCTTTTTTTTTTATGTAGACCTAAACAGATGCTTGCGTGCCTTGTCCTTGCTGTGGAGACATCCTCCTTGCAGTGAAACAACAAAAAAAATGTAGTCAGACTGAGCAGTTCTTCTTACTGTGCATTTTCAGCTCACCTGCTCTTCACATACACCTGTGATGTCATTTCAGCTCTCTTACTGTGCTTTTTTAAAAATTATTAAATGCACACTCCTGCATACCGTATTATTGGCTTTGTGATCACTACAAAAATTTCTCAATAAGTATTATCTAAAGAGGAATCTGTTATACGAATTGAATATTGTAGAAACCCAGACATGCTTGCGAGACCATACAGTACATTAATGATAATTAAATTTAAGTAAAGCATTAAGGGTTGAGGCAGTTAATGTAACACCTGGTTGTACTGTATGAATACATGGATTCTCTCTTCTCTCCTCCAGGTGGAAATATTTCTTTAAAACGATGTGTAATTCATCACCAAAGAGTCCCATGAACAAACCTTTTCCAAAGTGTCAAATTTTTAATGAAAATATCTAAAAAGCAAAATGCAGGGGGGAAAAAAATGTCCCATTTAATTATAATTTGTTTTCAAATCAAGACAGTCTGACTTTACCCGCATCTGTTTGTGTTTTAAAACGTCGCTGTCATCTTCATGTCCTTGACCTATAGATCTGTGCCTGCCTCCTTCACTGAGGAGTTTCCCTTCTTTTCACTGTTAGGGTTACAGTGTTGTTAAATGCAGCTAGTTCGGAAGACTGAGGTTTTGTATTACGGTTCGTTGTGATTTTTGGGAGTGAAAGCCCCTCTGTGCTGATGTTTATACTGACCTGACTCGATCATCGATTTGTCTGACCTAAAGCCTTTCAAACAAACCACTGACAACACACTGTACATATCCTTCTGGTATTTTATTACGCTTCTAATTAGAACGCCAACTTGTTAATGGTGTAGTGACAGTCACCAGGTCTGTGCTCTCTCCCTTTATTTCCTGTTCCAACCTCCTCATGTGTATGTGTAATTATGGACTGTTTTTATCTTATGCTATTGTAACAAATAAATGCATACAGTACACAGTTGGTCTACCTGTGTAATAAGTTTTACAGTACCAATAGGTTTGATTTAAAGGAGGGATAAGGCAGTAAAAAAAAAAAAAAAAAACAGTAATTTACTCTTAATCCCTTTTATTTCAGTATGCAAAATGTTTTTACTTACAGCAGGCCAACAGCAAGACTTTGCAATGGAGTCAAGATCATTCCACAGGACAAGAAACAAATCAGTCTCTCATTTTTTAAAATTAAGTATGCATCACTATTTTAGAATCAATGAAAAGATGAGTCAAACATATGAAATACAGGTCACGGTGTATTACCGATTAGAACCATTTGAACCACTCCCCAGTAGTGGAAAAAAGTGAGATTATTGTCTAATGGTACAGAGACAGACAATGATTATTATAATACACACAAATGGACATATATTAAATTTGTATTGGTTTTAGTGCAAGGATCACAAGAGGACATTAACTGATACCAGCTTGCATCAATCAATGCATTATCGCCCAATCAGAGTGTTTAGGAATACCCATTTTGTGCGTTTAAAGTCTAGAGGAGAGAGCTGACTGGTCGGTGTGATAATTTTGAAAGGAGGCTCAGTACTTTCCTTGCACGTAGACAGACGGTACCAAATAGCTTTTGAGATGTCAACTCCGATGGTTCTGTGAATTTCAGCAGACAACACTGCATTACTCTAGTCAGATTAGATCTTCACCCTGAACCCTCTGAAGAATCTAGTTTTGTCCCAGTTTAAGTCGTGCAAATTCATTGGCCAGCTTCAGGGCATCCTGGATGCACTGCGTGTTTCTGCCAGTGGCCTGAGCAGACATGTCTTTCCCACCTCCTTTTCCATCCAGCAGAGGGCACACTTCCTGAACCCATTCATTGGCTTTTAGGCCTTGGTTTGCAACCTCCTGCACAGAAAAGAAATGTCATGAATATTAACACAATTAATAAAAAAATATTTCATTAGAAATATTATGCATTATTTAAATCAAATATAACATTCTTATTTGGGCATTTCACATATGTAGTTGCACATCCTGTGCTTCAAGCTATGTTGATTCCAAAAACAGAACTGAGATTTTTCTCTTTTTCCAGTTATAATCTTTGGAGCATAAAGGAACACCACCACTGCAGAAAGGAACACCACCACTGGTAGCTACCAAAATATGATACAGTTTACCAGTCCAAAAGGTTATCATTGTATATATAAACCAAAGTTGCAGCATGGCTCCGATAGTTTTTGGCTCCAGTAAGCAGCATTTGGGCCCAGGTCCAATCTAACACATGACAGGGTTATTGTAAAAGGCTTTTTGAACTTGTGTAGCAGGTCGATATAGTTTACCTGTGGCACTTGGCAGAGGCAGATAATCTTGCCAGCTTCATTATCCACAGTAAAAAGCATAGCAGCAGTCTGAGGGGACTGAGTCTTCAGCAGCTTCAAGGACTCATTCAATGCCTACATATTCAGAGCCAGAAAAACAGTGAACACACACACACCTACAACTCAAGATCTTTTCAGTACACTGTAAAATATGATCATAAGCAGACAAGGAAGACGGCACCTTTGCGCTAGCTCCACTCTCCATCTCCATGACGAGAAGAGGCTGGTTGGGGTGGCTGTCGATGACCTCTTTCGTCTTCTCCAGCACCTACAGAAAGCATGAATGTATTTATTATCCTTCAAACATGTGTATTTAAATATTACAAACATTTTTGCTATATATCCCAGCTGAGGTTGGAGCACAGCCTCGGCTATGACGCACCTGGAAGTCTCCAACGGTTGTTGGTAGGGTGGTGCTCAGATTTTATTTGTGATTTAAATAGGATTTGAATATTCCAAGCTCAATTTTTGATGCAGCATAATTCTGTTACTTTTCAATTTTCTATGAATAGCATATTATAATCAACAACATTATCTCCATAAACATAGCCTAGATTTCATCATCATGCAAAGTGTTTTGGCTACTTGGGGACATACCCTTGCAGGCTTTTCCTAACTGGAAAGCCTAATTTAGTTTATATACAGTAAGATCAAGCAAGAGAAAGCTTAAGATGGCAATGTCCTTGAAAAGGCACCATGGGACTGATTCAATTGAATGGCCACTAATGTTACACTCTCTGAATTTGCTGACATCTTTATTGGGACAGAGCGACATGCAGGAATTACAGCTCTTAAATTGAGGGTTGACTGTGACAACTTGGTCAGTAGTCCAACAACTTAACCACTAAGCCACTAGCTCAAACGGAACAAATGGCAGACAAGAAGTTGCATGGCAAGGTGTGGCCAGTTCTCTCATCACTCCATAACAATTCATTTAAGACTTTTAGCCAAGTCAAGAACACTCTTGATGATGTGGATGAATCTATCAAAGTCGATAGTCAAAAGATGGCTTTATGTAGCAAATTCCAAGACTTCACAAGAAATTGCAAACCACTGGACACACTCAAAAACAGAAAGGCCAGATTAGACTTTGCCAGAAACCACCTAAAAAGCCAGTTCTTTAGGAACTGTTTAGGGTTAAGATTAAGGGGAAAGGAACAACAGCTCATGATCCGAAGCATACCACACCATCTGGCAAACACAGTGGAGGCAGTGTAATGGCATGGCCATGCATGTCTGCTAGTGGAACCGGGTCACTGGTTCATTGATGACCTCACTACTGAGTAACAGTATAAAAGTAGCAGGATTAATTCTCATGTCTGCTAGTGGAACCGGGTCACTGGTTCATTGATGACCTCACTACTGAGTAACAGTATAAAAGTAGCAGGATTAATTCTCTAATGTATAGAGCTATACTCTCTGCTCAGATTCAGCCAAAACTGGCTGACTGGCAAAGTCAGTCACCAGCTCTCAACCGAAAAGACCCGCCGCCCCTTTTTTTTTCCTTACAGTGTTTGTGATGTTTTTAATTATTATTTGTTTGTTTTTTTACTATAAACACTCAATGTTTTATGTGATTGTTGGGCAAGTTATGGAAAAAAAAAAAAAAAAGTGTTGTCTACTACTACTCAACATAAAATAGGATGCTTTTCACTTAAACACAAGACAGAAGGTAGAAAGTCCCACAAAAGGTAGAAAGATCCTCCTTCCAGCAGGAGCGGAAGAATCTCCAGTGAGTAAATCCAGCATTTGGTTCATGATTGTCCATGATTTCCAGACTTCTAGGAAATCCTTGTGTTTGTAATTATACAAACATTACAATTATATAGTCTGTTCCATTATTTATTGTATTTATGGAGTGTGCGTGTATGAAAAGGTCATTCCTGAATGGTTAATGCCACACCCGTGTCAAACCCCACAAATTAAACCTGAATGTCTTGACTTTGTATACCACCACATTGAATGTGAAATGAAACACTCAGGATCTGAGCAGAGTGCAAATGCGAAAGATCTTACAGTTGTAATAGTTACAAACCTGACCGTAAAAGCACATTACAAGGTTCAAACCACGTAAAGAGGCATCACAATGGCCCATGTAATGCCAGCTCTACACTTCTCTGTTAAAAGTTAAGGAAAATGCCGAGTCATCACTAGGACTGGAATTGAAATTGGCAAGAAATCCTCATTATATGCTTGTATGCGTTTCTCTCACCCTCTTCTGCAAATCAGCTTTGCTGCTACGGTCCAGGTCATCCATGATCTTCTTCAAGCCCTTCAGAGTTTCCCTCATCTCGTCCTTCTGCCACTGCGAGATCACTGCGGTTCCTAAGGACTGGAATATCACAAATACATGTTTAAATGAACATGACGCATTTAAAGTCATGGACAGGATGTGTACAAACACGAGTTAACTGTGAAGCTCACCTCATTCAGGTCGGCTATTTCCTTTTGGATGTCCTTATTGGGAGCAGTCTGAGCATTCACTTTCTTAGCCATGGCAGACAGGGACTGACGCAGACCATCAGCCTTTCTCTGGGCCTGTTAACACATGATTTTATCATCAGCATACACATTTTATGCTGCTTTCAGATTATTATTTAATTATATTTTAGATTATGGAGTTGCCATTACAAACAGGTTCTCCGAAAGCAGTGCAATGAATACTGTCTGAATATAAAATGCAATACTGTGTGCACTGTAGTATGTAATGATGTGTGTGAGTTGAGTGATTACCTTCTGAGCTTCTGCTCCAGTCACAGCCACAATTCGCCTGATCCCCTTAGCAATGGCCTCTTCAGACACAATCACAAACGGCGCAGCGTGACTTGAGTTCTGCAGATGCCTGAAATAACAAGGATAGGTTAAGGCTCAACTCTTTAATTTACCAAGATCTCCATGTTGTCATTGGGTCAATCTGACCTGAACTGGGATCTCTGTGATTACACCATGTCTCTGGTATGGAGACTTTTCACACAAACTCGTCATAATCCCAGCAGCGGATTTGACTGAAACAGTGGAGTGATTTAAAATTGTTTACCATGGACCTTCACCAAGAGTTTACGTGCCCCAAAGTGTTAGATGAAGTAAGTGAATAGCATGCTGTCCGAGTTTATACATACGAATTTGAACATCCTGTACCTTCCTATCATTTCAAATAGTTACATGTTTTCCATAGACAGGTAAATACTATATGACCAAATGTTTAAGAACACTTGAGCTAAACCTGTCAAAATTCATCAATACAACTATCTTGCATGCTACCAATGAACAAAGTAATAAATGATTATCATTCCATTACACAAACACTAAATGCCTCAGTTTTATGTAAAAACATTTCTTCAACAAGTGGCACGTCAACAAGCAAAAACAATTTACAATCAGCCTTCAAAGTAGAATTATCACTAACAAAATAGTGTTTAAAACTTACGTTCCACCACAAAACTCGATGGAGGTGAGGGAGCCTGCAGTGCTGTTCGGGTCAGCCAGGAGATCCTCCACAGGGATGCCAATGGACACAACTCTTACAGGGTCTGGATACGTCTCGTCAAAGACAGCACGCAGGCCCTGGATGGCTTTGGCAGCTGCAAGTGAGGCATCCTTGGCATACACTGGCTATAGAGAAGGCAATGAGTTTACAATGTTTAATAGGTTAACACAGTGATAATGAGACATGAAGCAAAGCTTCGATACTGATACATAATCACTATACAAAAAAGCTTTGATACAAAAACACTAAATTGCTTTATTTTATGTAAATCTAATTATGTACATAAATAAAATAAAGCAAATGATCATCTGAAAGTAATGTGGGTTTTGAAGTTTTCAGGATGTAAAATGATGCGTAAAGCTCTATCTAACTGTATTGTATTACCTTGGCATCTTTTATCATTGCACTGGCGATGTCCTCAGTCCGGTGCACTTCATCTGTGCTCATTGCACCCTTGGCAGTGAAGTCAAAGCGCAGACGGTCTGGTGCCACAAGGGAACCGCGCTGGTCTGCTTCACCAAGCACGGACCTCAAGGCAAAGTTCAGGATGTGGGTGGAAGTGTGGTTACTCATGATGGGCCTCCGGCGAGCCTGAAGGAGACCAAGAGCAGAGAGAGATGATGCTGTTATAATAATCTTACTAGGAGGAAAAAAACACAATCTACTGAAACATTGTCAGAAAAGCTGGAAGAAACCCTGCTCCAGTTCAGCACGAATTGGTACCCGTTTAAATCTCCTATTATACGTTCAGTTTACATTAATTACTTTCATGTTCTCAGTCCAAAATGACTACCCTATTATAGCTGACAAGAAATAATGTACATTATCTAATAAATATAGTGATGGATCTTATCTACAAAATTTATACCCCTTATGTTCCCAGTCAAAATCGCCCAGTATAATTTTTTACAAAAAAAAAATAAAAAAAATAAATTTACACATGAAAAAATAACATGTATGCAAAACATTAAAATATAAGCGGCCATTGGTACAGAATATGTGCAATGCCTCGAAAATGTTAAATCTTTATGTACGTGTGACAGCACACTGTATGAGCCAAAACCGTGAGCATCTGATGAATGGTGATGGACCTGAACTACATTTACACATACACTTGTAATGCCTATATTTGTACTCTCATGTTAAATTGTAATGACTAATGAATAACTTTGACTAGGAGCACCATAAGTGTGCAAAACTTAAAACGAAAAAAATATATACGTCAAAACTTATTTTTTCTGTGTTTAGATGCACTATGTGGACAAAATGATAGACGGTCATGATAATCAAATTAGAAGAATTGTATTTTTATAGAGAACACTTAAAAATCTGTCAGATTTGACCAAAAATACAATAGGAGGGTTCAGGCCAACAGAATCTCTGGAGTGAGAGGACCAATACTGTGGTACTGACTTAGGTATCCTGAACCCAACATGTTACAATATGCACAAAGAATAAACCTCGATATGTTGCCTCGATATGTGACAAATGCAAAATTTTTTGCATTTCTGAGCCTGTATTTCTCAAATCTTTTGCACTTCTAAATTATGTTAGGAAAAACCCTCAAGCCACTTGTTAGGACTATGGGTAAAAACACTAGAGAGTAAACTAGAGCATTTCAATAATGTTATTTTCCCATATTTTTGTTGCTTTGAGGACTTGGATTTCATTCCAACTTATTTAACAGTGTTAATCTAAAGTTAATCTAAATTCATTTAAAGTTTTAAAGGTTCATAAAAAAGCTCAAAAAGTAAAAAAAAATTCATTAAAATTTTTTGGTTATCTTTTTAAAAAAATGTTTTTTGATCAGATCTATGTAAATAAATGCAGAATAAAATGATATAATAGCTCTCTCTTACCTCATCAACATGCAGAGTGAGACGGTCCCCAACCTTCAGCGTGCCATAAACCGTTCCAACATGCAGCACATAGCCACCACGGACCTGAGTATTCTTCACCGTGAACTCCATCCTCTGAGACAATCATAATGCAGAATACATCTTCAGGTGAGTTAAAGGAACAGCTGCTTTATTTCCTTATTAAAACACTCCCCTCTGTCTTTCTCAACATCTCTTACATCTTCTGTGGAGTCGTTCTCACGCAGCATGTATCCCTCATCGAAGGTCTGACCTCCCTGCTCAGCATAGAAGGATGTCTGGTCGAGCACCACACCACACTCCTGCCCCGTGCTCACCTCCTCGACAAATGCACGGTCACGCCTCAGAGCGAGCACTGTGCCCACTGCCTGCTCAAACTCTGCACACACAAGCACTCTCATTTACAACACGACTCGTATACATATACAGAACATACAAACTAACGTGTAGCCAATGTCAGTCACCGTAGTTGCCGTTGTCATCAGAGGTGTAGCGGTATTTCATGGTGTCATCTGTGGCAGGGACTCCTTTGTTCCTCAGCTCCTCAATAGCATAGATGTCCAGCATGATGTGGTCCTCATCTCCAGCACCTTTGCCTTGTGACTTCAGCTAACAGCACATGAAGAGAGAACTGCTGACTTAGTAATCCACAGTCTTTGGCTGTGTTGCCTGTGTGTGTACTCCAAGATTTCTGCTTAACATTTACTGCTTAAACTGTACAGATCTAAGTTATGAGAAGCCACTGTGATCCAAACAGGATCCATCCAAATCAGATCTCATGATCAGATCTCTTTCTTTACACCATAAGGCAAGTTTAGCTCTCCCACCTGTGCAGCTTTCTTCTCCTCCTCAAATGCAGCTAGGTCCACTCCCATGCCTTTCTCCTCTGCAATGAGGACAGTCAGGTCCAGAGGGAAGCCGTAGGTATCGTACAGCAACCAGGCAGTGTCCCCTAAACAGGATAAAACAAGAATATGAACACCACATACGTGATATATATACTGATAGTATAGCATGCTTTTCCATTTTGACCTTGTGACACAGGTACAAGCAACAACGTATGTAAACTGAAACAATTACAGCAAAAAGAAGTGCATGTTAATTTTGATGATTAAAATATTAGAATAGTTTCCAAGATCAATCAAATGACCATGGCATGGATCAGCCTATAGCATTGCTATGGCGTTATTGAGGACCAGCCTTCAGCTCATCCACATTGTTTCACATCTTTCTCTAAACAAGTTGATGAACATCAAGGAGGTGGATCATCTGACAGCTTGGTGTGACACCCACAACCTGGCCCTCAATATCAAGAATACCAGGGAGATGATTGTGGATTTTCCATAAAGGCAAAAGGACCATCCACTTACCACAAACTATTGGAAAAGGGACAGTAGAGAGACCTGGACTTGGCACTGATGCAGCACACACAATAAACACACTCTTTTTGTGGTTCGTGCCCCTCTATATCCTACTTCACATAACCATAACCATTATGGTTATTGCACTGCTGCACCATGGTTGCACTTTATTACATGCCAGAAAAGCTTATGCCTAAAGATAAAGTATAAATAATAACGAGCTATTTATATCAATGACTAAAGTTTAATTAAATTTAAACAATAGCCCTTTCGCTATGGGGTTCAGGCGAGTTCGTTGGCCAATCAATAACAGTAATATCACGGTCAGCAAACCAGTTGGTTGTAGTTTTGTAGCTGTGGGAAGTTGCTAGGTCGTGCTGGTAAGAAAAATCTTGTCAGCAGATGGATGCATGAGGTGCTCCAAAATAGACAGCTGTGTTGGTAGACGGCTGTATTGACATTGGACTCGATAAGACACAGCGGACCAACACCAACAGATGACAAGGCACCCAAATTCATGACTCTACTCTGGGGTGGATTTTGGGACCTTGATTTGGAAATGAAACACAAAATACACTCTCATCTGACAAGAGGCCCCCGGCCACTGAACAATGATCCTGTTCTTTTTCTCCTTAGCCCAGGTAAGATGTACAGTACAGACAAAAAGTTTGGACACACCTTCTCATTCAAAGAGTTTGAATTTGTATTATGGCAAGAAAAAAGCAGCTAAGTAAAGAAAAACGAGTGGCCATCATTACTTTAAGAAATGAAGGTCAGTCAGTCCGAAAAATTGGGAAAACTTTGAAAGTGTCCACAAGTGCAGTCACAAAAACCATCAAGCGCTACAAAGAAACTGGCTCACACGCGGACCGCCCCAGGAAAGGAAGACCAAGAGTCACCTCTGCTGCGGAGGATAAGTTCATCCGAGACTGTGTGAATCAGGCCTTCATGGTAGAATATCTGCTAGGAAACCACTGCTAAGGACAGGCAACAAGCAGAAGAGACTTGTTTGGGCTAAAGAACACAATAAAGAAAACTTTTTGAATGAGAAGGTGTGTCCAAACTTTTGGTCTGTACTATATCTGATGAGGATTCTGGTTCAAATGTGGCTTGATACTAGAATTGATCAACAGTTGCGGACCATTTCCTGAAGAAGTCTTCGAGTGGTGGCTTCAGCCTCACTCCGCATTTTGTAAAGTGCTCCCAAGTTCTTAACTCGGTTTTGCTTGACAATTGTCTTAAGGCTGTAGTCATCCCTGTTGCGTGAATACCTTTTCAGGATATCTGTATTTTCCAGATGCGCTGCATGTTGTTACAAATGTTCTCATTTCTATAACTGCTTTTAGACATGCATCTGTCTGCTTCCTGCTTTTTATCAGACAGATTTTACATTTGGCTTGCTGTTCACTGCTAATTGCTTTGCGTAAAACAACTCATCCTCATCTGCTTTCAGGTCATCCTGCAACTTGGGACCAATTAAATCGCCAGTAAAGTAAAAAGTGTTTATCGTCCATGCTATAGCTTTGTAGCGTTTTCCATTTGAATGATGTTTCAGACTTTTTTTTTTCCCATGAGAACTTTAGGCAGCTCCTTCGTCTTCATTATGTTTGCTGATTGTTTTGTAAAATCCTTTCAACCAAAGAGTAGAGTTTTTAAAATGAAACCAGGACCAATCTGCATTAGAACACTTTCTGCAATGTTTATATTTAGAATGTGATTTATTTTTCAGTAATTATGAGTATATATATGTGTGCATTTTAAATAGAGTCCAAATACTCCCCCATTTTCTTTTTTTTACTTTTCTTTAACTTTACAAATACATACTTTTTTTTTGCTTAGATTCATAACTAGAAAGAAAGGACCTTCACTGTGGGCATGGAAGAGGGTAAAGACACCAACCTGGAAGGGTCTTGCTGTCTCCAAGGTTTTGGATCTTCCTGTCCAGGATACGTCGCCCCCTGCTGAGAGTCTTTAGAAACTGCATTTCTTCTTCATTAATGACATCCTTCACAGAGTCTGGGTCTTTATTCAGCTCAGGGAAAGCATGGCCCTGTGAGCAGAGATTATATAAATCAATGAAATGATGCAGGAACTAATTAGATTAAATTAAAGTTAATTGGATGGGAGGCAAAAAAACAAACAAACAAAAAAAAACATTAAAATATAATTGCAGGCAACGATGAGCAGGCCCAAACACCCTGCCCCATCGCCACTCCGGTGCTCCAGAAAGACAATGCGTACCAAGAGCACATGCATTTAAAGGGGACATACCAATACCATTATGACATAATTTTGGAAAAGGGGGAATTTTATGCTTAGATCTCCAAAAAGCCCCACATGCTGGAAAAAAAGCATCACACCAGTTTGATGGCGATCGCATAAATTCAAATTCATTCAAAACATCAAAGTACATTGGGTGTGTTTTGCCAATGACGCAAACTTACAGTTGAGTTGAGCCCATGACATGCAATGGAAAAGTTGTTCAGCTCAATTAGCTCCAAAAGTACACCGGGTTTCGTATGCATACATGCAAGTGCGTATGAGCTATGCAGCAAAATCTCCTGTGAGAGCCCTGAGCAATTCCCGAGCCCAGACTCTCAGGCATCCTAATGGCAGCAGATTTCAACCTGTCTGACAATTTTCATGAGTTTTTGAGCATGTAAAGAAAAATTTATTAAAAATTTAAGTTTTATTTTTAGGAAAACAATAGGGCCCTTCACAAACTAGGGCAGATGTCATAATGCTTGGGCCCTAAAAAAATTCTCATATTACCCGTAAATAACAGACAAAACACAAAAGTTTCTGTTCAGGTAGAAAAGCATTCTCACCAGTGACTGCACCACAACGTCCACCAGACTGGCAAAGAAGCCCTTCTGAGCACCCAGCTTCTCATGAGCGTACCTTACTGCACGTCGCAGGATCCTTCTCAACACGTATCTACACACAACCACAGGATAAATGTAATACAGCCATAAAATGTGCAATATACCCCAAGTATTGCTAAGAGCTATTCCATAATCTTACCCTCTTCCAGTGTTGTCAGGTCGACCACCATCAGACAGAGCAATAGTGATGGTACGAGCATGGTCAGCCAAGACACGGTAGGCCATGTCAATGCCATCTTGATCTTCGGATCCAACCTTGCCAGCATAAGGCCTGGCTCCTGTGCCCTTGCCACCCAAAACCAAATGTGCTCATTAGGTTAGGAAAAAATCAATAGCAATCTATAATACAGAGAGTCCTACAGATGCGCTTATACCTTTTGTATAGCCTCAAAGTAAGGAACGAAGAGGTCTGTGTCATAGTTTGACATCTTGTTCTGCAGAACTGAGACCAGGCGCTCCAACCCCATTCCGGTATCAATGCTCTTCTTAGGAAGAGGCTTCAGCTCTGTCTCGGACTCTCTGCATATCAAATTTCAAAGGTTAGCGTAAATTTATTTGTGCATCTACATGCAAAGCCAAAATCAAGGTCTTTATTCTACCTGTTGAACTGGATGAACACCAGATTCCAGATCTCCAGCACATTAGGGTCATCCATGTTGACAAGATGTGAAGCGTCTCTGCCTCCAATGCGGTCGTAGTGGATCTCACTGCAGGGACCGCAGGGACCAGTGTCTCCCATCTCCCAGAAATTGTCTTTCATATTTCCTGGGAGGATACGCTCCTCTGCCACCCTGACACACAGTACAGAGACACAGAGGATATTGAGAAAACATGAAAGGTCATTAACAACATAACAGGCCAACCCCTGCCACTGACCATGCTCCCACCACCAAAAAGTATTTTTGTTTTTACTAAAGTTAAGACAGCAATGCTCCCACATGAGGCTTTTGGTCATGAATGTCTACATGTCTAACCATTAATGTCTACATATCAGAGCACTTAGATGAACAATGTCATGAACAAATCAATAATTATATATTTTGATAATTAATCTATTAATTGACTATTAGTTGACTATGTTGATTATTTGCTGTACCGCATAACTGTATGCATTGTCACAATGCATCTTCACACAACTATTGGACACTCAGCTCCGGTCCTGATCAACCATCTGCCCTGCACATTTTTTGTGTTTTCTCTTCCAGCACACCAGATTTAACTAAATCAGCTAATTAACAGCCTTTCCTTAATTGAGGTGGGTGTGATGGAGCAGAGGAAACATTAAAATATGCAGGCCATGTGGTGTTCTATGAGCACTGTTGAGAACCATTGATATAAGTGTGTATATATCTCTCAGACATTTAATACTCAGAATAAATACCAGCTCCATGGTTACAATACATAAAACATAATTACAACAAAAAAAAAAGGGGGGGGGGGTTAAAGAACAATCAGAAAAATGGCACCACCTCAACCATAACCTTGTTTTTATTTCTGTAAATTGTTGTCGTTTAACTTTGTACCTGGATGTTCCTGGGTGTGTTGTTGAAAGACTGTAATTAGCTAATTATACTTGTATGAACTATGCTCACTCTTGTTCCTTGTATCATATATGCTTAAATTTACAAGGGTCAATACAACGGTTGGTGTAGCGCAAGATTTCAAATTGTGACGGCTGTACTACAAAAATCGGACAGACAGCAATAACTATTTATGTTAGTAGATGTATGGTTTTAATAGTGTGATTTTTGTGTACCCTACCCTAGGTCAAGCCAGATCTGCTTGCACTCGTTGTCAACTTCAAGGCCTGCTTCAGCGTGTCCTCCAAAGTAGGTGAAATACAAGCGCTCGAGAGGAATGCCAAACTCCTGGGTCAGCAGCTCCAGAGCCATCTTACAGGCCAGTTGCTGAAGATGGAAGTTTGAAAATTTTCAAACATATTATGAAAGTATTAAGAGCGCTAGATAGTTAAAACAATTTTTTTTTTAAAGATATTCATATTGCATTTGATTTGATCAGATTCATTCATTCAGAATGCCACCACTTTGTCAAATAACTCTTGTATAACTGCCATGTAGGTTCCCTGTGTCTTACTTTAAAGTAATCTCCAAAGGACCAGGAGCCCAACATCTCAAAGAAGGTGTGATGGTACACATCTTTGCCCACATCATCCAGGTCATTATGTTTACCACCAGCACGGATGCACTTCTGGGTGTTGGCAGCACGCTTTAGTCGGGCCATGGGGTGGGATGGGTCGATGGTATTTAGGAAGATTGGTTTGAACTATGAAAAAAAAAATACTTGATGAAAAATAGGTTAGGAAGGAATGTTAAAACAAAAACTTACAAATGTGCTTTTGCCCCAGGATAAAACAAGAGACACAAAAGAATACAGTTAAAATTTTCTTTACCTAAAACCTGTTCAGACATGTCAAGCTTTTAAATTCACAGACACCAACATTAAAGTAATTATACAGCTTAAAAAAAAAACGTTGACCACTAATCCTAAATTAACAAGGGTGGAACAATCGTACCTGGTTCATGCCAGCATTGGCGAAGAGAAGGGTTGGGTCATCCAGGGGAATGGTTGAAGACGAGTGCACATACTCATGCTCATAGCGACGGAAGAAGTTAATGAACTTCTCACGGATCTGAGCAGCAGTCAGTGAAGTGTCCATGTTGGATGGGTTGTTCGAAGAGGACTAAGCAATCAGAAAACACAGTAAGGACTCATTAAAAAGCTCACATTGCCAAACACAAGAACCTAGCTGATTGTGAGCCATGCATCTAGGGAGGGAGAAATGTTAGACCGGCATTGTAGCAAGCTATAGTCATTTCCAGCCAAACAAAAAGTCTGAAAAGGTAAGAATGCCAAACCCCACAATTCATTCTTCCTTCCTAACCTATTCTTATTCTTCAGTTGCCGAATTTAATCCCATGTAGGGCACACATGAAGAGAAGTTTACCTTTGAACACACTTCTCTGAATAAAAAAAAAAAGAGTTCAATAGGTTTCCTCCAAATTAGAAAACGGCAAGAAACAACACACTGAACTTGAATGAGGATCAAGGTAGCTCAAACAAAACTAAATTAACCTATGCCTTTCAAAACACCCAACTGTTCTCCTATGGGTGGAAATCAACAGGCTCATGGGATGCTTCTCATGGCAAAACAGCTCTAGAACCAGCAGCACTAATTACAGCACTGCTGCTTCCAGGACTACCAATTAGTAACATAATTTCTTACCTCCATAGCATGAGCACTGTAGATAGGTCATCAACATTACAAAATACAATTTTCCCTACAAATCTTCTCTTCTTTCCTGTCTGACTTATGGCCTTTAGTCAAAATGCAAACCAATGAATTTACATTTTGATACAACATTTGAACATGCATCCTAAGTCTTCTCCACAGTGTCCAGACACAAAATAGTACGGATTTGTTTGTAGTGTTAATTCATCAACAAGGTAAACTGCCATACAGACATAATGCGTGACTGCAAGCTTCCACCGCAGACCATTGAGCAATTCCTTTACTGAAACTGGTAGAGTTATGAAACTCATCACATCAAAGAAGTCACGAGGATCTCATGCACTACTCTACCATCATACATAAAACTAATAACATTTTGCAAAAATACCTAAATATTTTTTTAGATTAACGAGATGAAATTCAACTCAAACTCGCTCAAAGGGGATGCAAAATACCAAAGTAATCAATCGCTTCAAGCATTTCTTTCAGAGACAAGCTGAACTGACCACAGACCACACATCCTGCACAAACTGATGCTTCCTTCACCTGACACCATGAAAGCGCTTTGGCACAAAAAAAGGTGAGATGGAGAGCCATGTGGATGATGATACTCCTATGGTGGCAGACAAGGGTGGGGGGACAAAAAAAAGAGAGATTCCTTTGTTTCATAAAAGCAAACGTACACAGTGTTGTCAGCTTTCCAACTCTCCCCTCGAAAAAAAAATCCCAGCTACTTGTTTGCAGCTTTAGATCAGACTGTTCTGCACTCAATGCAGTTCTCCAGCTCACTTCTCTGTGCTGCAGGGTATAAGAGGTGTGACAGCAGGTTTAGGAAACTCACCACTAGTATGTATAACCTGCCAGGGGCGTGTGATTGTGCAAACCAGTGTCTCAAACAACCAATCACTGTTCGCCAGTGTACCTGACAAATGAACGCTAATCACTATTGGTTCCTACCTGTTCCCTTTGTATGTCTATTGTCTGACTGCCACGGCATCTTTTTGTTCATGCTACTGAGAGAAACAAGTCCGAAACTATTTTGTAAATATGTATAAGATTTAGAAAACTTATTTGTGGAACTCCCCAGAAATATTTTACATTCTGAAAAAAATCTACACACTTCTATTCAAAACCTTTTAAAACGTTTTACCATACAAATCTCAATTATACAAGTCACTCTATGACGTCATCCATCGAATTTCCCCCTGAAGAGCTGACAACACTGATGTATAAACTCGTGCACGGGATTCGTGCAGTTCGTTAATTTGACGCATCAGCATTTGTCTTCTGCTCATATGCATGCAACAAAAGCAAGTGATCATATAAACGTATAAACTTTATTGATCTGTGTTGCACTGTGGGTTTAACAATTAGTTAAGGCTACTGTTCTGTGTATATTAACCTAATCAATAGCACTGATTTAATTCACCCGACTTAGAACTAAACAGTAACTTCTGCTTCATATAACCCAAACTAATACCGCCAGTTTGTTAAATTAAACAGATTAGAGATATGATTTCTAATCAAGTCCAGGCTTACAGCCAGTCAGTTAGCTCGCTAGCTAGCTTTAGCTCTTCGACGCGCCACGAGACAAACCTGTCCTGTGTCGTATCCACAACGGCGTCGGCAGCCGGACAACAACTATACAGAATGATTACATTATCAGAAATATACACCCAAAATACGAGAATAATGAATAATATTAATGTGTCTCACCAAAATGCTCTCAATAACCGCTTCTCGCCTTCTCACGCGCACCACTGCTCAAACACGCCGGTACAGAAAACACTAAACCGCGAGAGTCAGGGCAATGCCGCTTTCCAATTGGTCAGAATGAGTTCACGCCTTAACTTTACGTCTTTCCTATTGGTTGAAGGAGCTGTCAATAATAGACAACATCAAGTTCATTTTCATTACAGGATGATGCAACGTAAAAGAAAGAGTTGAGTCATATCAAACAGCCAGTAAGATGATAACTAATGTTATTGCCTCGTAGCATGTGCATTGATATGTAATATGCATTAAATCATTAACAGCGTGATAATAGTAATAATAAACTTACTTACCATGAAGGAGAATGCCAAAAGGGGCCATACACTACAGAGACAGTGACTAGATTTCATCAGTGTCCTCATATCATTTTACATACTGTATTCATAGACTATTATACATAGATATGGCAGGCAAATAAACCTTTACATGGGCATTATTTTTATTAAGGCTGTTATGAAGGAAGCTCTCCATCAGTGCTGGCCAGTCCAAAAGCCAATACAGGCGGTTTGCCTAGGGCCTTGCACATGATATTAAATGCAATTTCCTTCTCACCACAATAGAACGTGAATACATAAACCTATCATTGTACTCACAACACATGGACCCATTAAACATGATACAATAAGGAAATGCATTAAAATTCACAATATTTTAATCTTTATGATAATATGGATTAAACTGCTTTGTGTATTGCCTCTCATGACGTTGTCTGTCTCAACAACTGCTCTCCATGATAATTCTCTTAGTACCCTCTTACCTGCACAGTGCTTTTCCTGTTTGTTTGTTTTTTGCATATTTGTCACAGTTAAATCTTAGATTTAGATCATCAAACTAATTGTACTATTACAGAGTGATAACCAGATAATCAGATTATAATTTTTTTTTGTGTTTTATATTACTATTATTTAATGATCTTTTATCATGACTTACTTTGTCAGGTTTAATTCAACAGTTCTGGCAGTAATCAGGCCTGGGTGTGGCAAGTGAAATTTAACTCAGCTTGACAAAAATCACAGAGGGGGACAGCTTTTTTCCACCCCTTAATAAATAAAATCGTCATTTAAAAAGGGCATTTTGTATTTACTTGGGTTATTTTTGTTAATATTTGTTTGATGACCTGAATAATGTAAATGTGAAAAATATACCAAAAAAATCAGGAAGAGGCAAATAGTTTCGATTTCATTTTTGTATTTTATTGAAAGGTCTGTTGATCGCCAAAGGATTAACTTGAAAAATGATTTGGATAGGCTGAATGTTGAGTTAAACTCTTAAGGACACGCAAAGATGACCAGAATGAGATTTAAATTCCTGGAATAGTAATAAATGTTTAATTGTATGGAATAAAGAATGATGCAACAACACCCATGATGCGTCCCTTTTCTGAATTAGTGGTGCTTGCGAAGCGAAGCACTACTATTATAATCTCACAGCCTTATTATTATTATTATTCTTTTTCTTCTTCTTCTGTGCGAAAGTTTGGCGCGTAACTAGTCCCACACCGTTTGTCAGAGAGGCACATTTCCTGATGAAAATGTGAATGGTGCTTGCCGTGGCATCATAGACATAGCTGATGTCATAGCTGATGTTGGCCTCAATGTTAAGTCTATGGGACTTTTTGGCCTGCGGGGGCAATTCACCGACACTGCGAGGGCAATTCACTAGAAAAGTCATAGCACTCCATTCCAGAATAAGCCGCACGATTTGACAACTCAATCATGGTTACGGTGTATTTTATTTTATTATAGCCAGATAATCCTTAACATTCTAGACTAACAAGACTGTCCTGCTCTTTTATTAATTTTGCAGCAGACTAGCCTTTATAATATTTTGCTACTAAGCTACCAAACTCCTTTCATGGTAACTCAAACAGGGTTAGTTTAATTTCTAGATTGAATTAAACACATAAAACAGATATATTCCCCTTCATATTTTGAAATGTCATGTCATGATTACAATATTCCGCTTTAGTTTTGTAATATATTTTATTGTGCAGTATGTTACCATTGTGCCTTCACAGGAGCAAAAACAGATGCTGGAGGAGTCTCTCTCTCTCTCTCTCTCTCACACACACACACACACACACACACACACACACACAATTGCCATGCCACATAAATAGCTATATGCAGCACTAATACAGCATGTCTCAAAGTCAGTTACTTGAGGGCACATAGACACTTCTATTGCTCCGCTAACGACAGGAAGTTGCTTGGACTGCTCATATTGTTTATTACATATTAGCAGCACAAATAGAGTATGGATCTTCACCCATTTTATATTATTGGGCAATGGCGATTATTAGTGTCACATTTATTCACTGACACAACAAAAAAAAAGTTATCTTGTAATCTTGTAAACGGTCTAGCCTAAAGATCAGAAAGATGGAGGACTAATGGAGGACAGTGCACCCTCTATCTTTCCTCCCACAGTAACACCTTTGTTTCTACCTGTTTGTCTTTGTTCCTATCTGTACAGTTTTTTTAAATGAACCTTGCTCTACCTAAACCTTAAAGGAACAGCGATTTGTAGATGGCAGCACTGCCAGCATGGTATCAAAATAAGTCATAATAAGTTCATAATCGGTCTCAACAGGAGATTTTTTATTATTATTTTATATTTTCCTTCTTACAAAGTACTGTAAATATACCGAAACAAAAGGCCTCATGTTAAAACAGCAAAACACACAAAAGATATTTGAATATGTTGTAATTTTCCCAAACCCATCCTTTCTACTTCGAAAATTATTTAAAGAATAACTAGCAGCTAGGTGTCACTAACAAAATGCCTAAAAATAGTTCATTATCAAGATATGTGACTTCTTCTAGGCTTGTTTTGTAGCCACAGGACCTGGGAAACTCCAGAACTCAAATTTACACCATCATATTCAAACAAAATAGGCCAAGCTCAACCAAAATTTGGTCATGCAACAGCACAATTATCCCAAGCACACCAGCAAATCAACATATGAATGACGAAAAAAGAAAAAAATTAAAGTTGATAGATTGGTCAATTCAAAGTCAAGACCTCAGGATCATTAGCATTCTGTGGTGGGATCTTACAAGCTCTGCTGACCAAATATCTTCATAATGTACATCTGTTGTACAGAACAGTGGGCTTAAGTTCTCCTGTTAGAAACTCATAAACTCCTACAGAAAATGTAAAAACATGTATTGTTGCTAGGTACTTCTACAGTACATGTTACTGAATTGTGGTGTGTAACCCCCCCCCCATGCCCCATCCTCGCCATGAATGTAGTTGCTCCACTTCAAATCTTGTTAAATAATCAATTTTATACTGAAATAATCATTGTAATAAAAAAAGGATTTAGACAGAATTTGAACAACAAATGACATCACATGGCAAAATTCATGACATCACATAGCAAAGAAGTTTGATAAAATGTCATTTATTAACATAAAAGAGTCAAAATAATTGAACGGGTTCCACAGATGTGAGGAGGAAGAAAGACAGAGAAGATCAAAGAAGTACAAGTGCAAGTGTTGATTCATGTGTAATCATAATCAACAGATACAGTATAATACATTTCACACCGCTCGGTCAACGGTCTTAATATATGTATTTGTTGGTGTATCATCAGAAATCATCAGAGCTCAGGGACTGTTAAGACTAATGCAGAATGCAATAGAAAAAGAATTTACATGACTGTATGGTGTCCAGAGTATTTCTTATAGTCTTATAATATGTGGGTATAATACATAATATATATGAATATAATATGTGGGTGTGTTTGTTGGTGTGTGTGTGTGTGTGTGTGTGTGTGTGTGTGTGTGTGTGTGTGTGTGTGTGTGTGTGTGTGTGTGTGTGTGATAAATGTTATTAAGTAATATTAGTTACACAAATAGTGCAAAATATGCTTTTAAAAATATAATATAATGCTAACATACTGGTTAAGCTTAAAACTGAGATCTCCACAGACTGCTTGTGCTTTAAATACAGAAACAAATATCATTTAAGATTTTATTAAATATGATACACTATAAGTATGCTTAAGGAATAAAAACCTGATAAATGCAGATATTATAATATAAAGAAGTGAGGATATTATCTTAAAGCTGTTGCTATCATTTCATGCATCAACTGAATTGTACTGTATGAGATGTTTAAGCATTGTCATGTCTTTTCTTCTGAACAATTATAGTGGCTTCACCCTTGACGTCTCTCAGTCTATCTGAGTCAAAGTCAACCAGCAGTTTCCTCAATCCAGCACGAATGGGTTTAAAGGAGAATTTCACTACAACATCCTGGCCAGGTCCAATATTACCACTGTTAAGAACAAAAAAGTTAAGATTAATCATCTTAGACATAAATTATTATAAATCTTGCTTTAGATTGTTTTAGTTTCCTAACAAACATCAATTCCACGAGAATACAGTACATGGAACCTTACATATTCCTTTCTATTGGAATCCACAGGTTAATACTGACCATACTGACTGTATGGTATGGTTTGGAAAAACTGACAGCACAGATTTTTTTTCTTAATACTGGGCACAATTAAACATATGGCTTCCTTTTCAAGTGACATGAGATACATGATATATTACTTAAAGTAGACATGAAATAGCCTGAAAGCAGGGATTGGATGTTAGGGAGCAGGTTCTTGACTTTATTGACAATGTATTGAAGTTGAGCAACTACAATAAAAGGGGGGTGGGGGGAATGGGGGGTAGTGCACCTTCTTCACGTCTATGTTTTTTCATATTTCATTAGATGGTGATCATTGTTTTCCAAAAAGTAAGCTAACATTCAGAAACCAGATGAGGAAAAAGAAAGTACACACTATAATTTAGTCAGTAGTGAAGGTACACCAAACTCGCTATATATCAAAACAAGCCGGATAGTAACAACAAGATTCCATACGGTTTTGAGTTACTGCATACATTAACAATGCATTGTGTTCAGGCCGATGTTACCGATGGTGACAAAGAGATGCAGACTCATCTGATAAAATGAGACACTATATGGGTAAAAGTATCTGGACACTCAGATGAAATGGTGCCAGGGTCAGAGGCTATTCAAGTTTGTCTGTCAATCTTGACTAAAGTATGACTTTATAAACCTTGCATTGTCATTCCGGAATTGACATCATTCCGTGAATGACAATCATAATTAGTATGCTACAGCGTACTAAGACATTTGTAGATTTTTTTTTAAATTCTAGTTTCAATTAGTATACAATAATTAGTTTCAATTATATATAATTTAGCACAAGTATGTTAATCAAACCAATTATATATCATATATCATAAGTATCTGAATTAAATCAACATGGAAAGACTGGAAGGTTAGGTCCTTAGGCCAGAAATGTTTTTTAGGGAAGTAAGTTGAGACCTAGAAAGACAGAAAGAGGAATTTAATCCAGACGACAAGTAAGCTCAAGATACAAGTTAAAACCAAATCGTCTGCGCAGAACTGCTGATATGAGGAAAAAGTCGGAAAAAGGTAGACAAATGGACCAACTTCCCCTTTATAGAGAGCGTGCACAGTGCTGTAATTACAGCAAATAAAGAATTATTTATTGATAGAAGAGGGGTGGGAAAAGAAGGGCTTATATATAATATGATAATTAGGGAGCTGAAAAAATTATAATATAACTAATAAATAATTGATCAGACAAAGAGTCGAAGAGGAGCAACACATTGATTTTCAGGTATATAAACCCATGGTGGAAAAGGCAATGCACTCTTTTGCTTTTTAGCTCTTTTTTTCCCAACACCAGTATGCATGAAATTCCAAACCCAAGTTATACTATGTTGATTTAGAGATATCTTTTCCCATATTAGAGGTTGGTAAATGTTTGTGCTGGTGTCTAGTTGGCAGCTACGAGTCAAGGTCTTATGATAATAACATTTGACAAATTTTGTTTGTAGTGGAGATAAAGAAACCATTTTCTTTGTAATGTGGTGGTGAAACATGGTAGGCACTGAATAAGGGCTGGAGGCTTTTAGCTCATGGTTCACTTTCCATTGTACTTGGTATCCATATTCTATGCTGTATATTCCTTCTATGAATTAGGTATACAAAGACCTTTTAGAAAAATAGGACACAGAGATGATGAGCTTATACATACGGAGCCTGGATCTCCTGTGCTGCTGTTAGCCCCGCTCCCTCCACTGTAAATACTCCTCTTGTCAAAGTGATGGGCAGTGGGTTTGTGAAGGAGATGCGTGCTGTCAGCTTGTGTGATACCATTGCCTCTCCAATCACCTGAAATTTTTACATTGAGAATTGAGAATTCTACTCATGTGGTCAGTATTTACTGAACTGAAGCAGTGCCATGTGCTTTTGGGCATTACCTTGATATGGAGCGTGGGCATTTTTAGGGGGATGTTGACCTCATGTAGAATGGTATTTTGCTCGCCGGTGGTTTGGAGAAGTGCCGTGACTCTGATCAGGTGATGCTCTGATACACATGCGCCATAATGATCATACCGTAGCCTCATCACTTCTTTGAGAGCTAATGATCATTGAAAATATAAAGGAGAGTATTGAACACAAAAAAAGACACAAACATATGATAATATAGCTTTATGCGTTAATAAACCCTAAAAGCCTATTTGCTCCTTGTCTTGTCGCTGCACATTTTACTATTACTCCCTTGACAAGAAGCATTTTTTATACTGACAAATTGGCTAATCTTACTCACTCACTCATCATCTATACCGCTTTATCCTGTCTTAAGGGTCACGGGGGCATGGAGTCTATTCCAGGGGACTTATGGCACAAGGTGGGGTACACCTGGACAGGGTGCCAATCCATCACAGGGTACACAGACACACACTCATTCACACACTATGGCCAATTTGGGAATACCAATTAGCCTAACCTACATGTCTTTGGACTGTGGGAGGAAACCTGAGTACCCGGAGGAAACCCACCAAGCACGGGGAGAATATGCAAACTCCATACACACAGAGACGGGAATCGAACCTGGCCCTGGAGGTGCAAGACGACAGTGCTAACCACTGCACCACCGTGCTGCCGGATTGGCTAATCTAAGTTTTGAAATTATGCTGCCAAGTATGTCTTGATGCCATGGGTACTTAGTGTGTTCCATTTTTTAGCAGATCTTCAATTTTGTATTCTGATTATTACTTTTGTCATACTGTTTGCACTAACTGTACTCCATGGGCTCTGTATTTCCGTAGGAGGACGATTCGGATCTATGTAACTCTACTTACCTTTCTGTGCTGGCACTGTGAGTTTGGTAGTCTTTCTCTGACATTCTCCTCGATGAAGACTGTTGTATGTGACAGCATTTGATGTGACCGTGAGCTGAGCAGGCATGTCTTCTCCTCCAACATTATTCACCTCCACAATTACATCGAAATCTGTCCCATGAATGGCCTGAGCATGCTTGATAGACATCTCCAGCTTGCCAGGCTGTCCATTTTGTCTCACCACGTGTTTCCCTGCCTTTTCATAGACCTTACGCTCCATGATGGAACCTAATGAAAAATTACAATGGATTACTGAGTAAATAGTACTTGCATAGACGAGCCACTATCTACAATGCAGAGTGATTGAGTGATTGATGCAAGTTGAGTGAAATACCTTCTGGGTATTTATAGTTAGCAGTGATGTCTTCTCTGTAGTCTCCATACACACTTTTTGTGCTAATATTTCTTCCCACATTTGTGTGGTTTACAGATGCTCGTCTTCTCTCCCCATCAGAATAAACAATCCAGTAGACCATATCGGCGTTCACCTCCGAAAAGACAAACGGTGCATCGTATTTAATCCCCATCTCACCCTCTCTCACTGCCTTCACTGGACATGGCCCACAACAGTATACACCTAAGGTGAGGAACAAAATCCCACAAATTTAGTGAACTTTGTAAACTTTGTGAAAAGTACTAGTACAGTAAGAAATCAAATATTTGCAAGCATATCATTATATCATCATATTACCTTCATAAGGCACATCACCTTCTATAAGACTATCAACTATCAGACTATAACAAATACAACAAAATAAAAATCTAAAATCTAAAATTATTATAAAAATTAAATCCTACATATAGATTTTATTCTTCATATTTTAATAGAAAGCTTAGGAAAGTTTAAAAAAAGCTGCTCAGGTTGTTAGTTTTCTTAATTAATTACTATTCACTTGGTTAAATACAGGAAATAAGCCATGAGGACTGTGGTTTACTGATCTTTTTAATGTAACGCCATTCATTTCGAAATAGCACAACAAGAAGATATTTTGCTGATAAATCTAGGTCATAGTTGGCTTACAGCATGTAATGACCTCTTGCTAAGTCACTTCAGTTTAGCTGAGCAAATGCCTGTGCCATAACACATGCGTTATCTCATACATAACTCATACATTAAAATGAGACATGAATTTAATGCTATAGCTTCATAAGGTCAAGAGTAGAAAGTCAGTAACATGGTATCAGTTTTATAAGGTTTTTTTTTCTTTTCTTTTTTTGTTTTAGCTTGATTAAAAAGGAGAATCACTCACTCTCACTATACTAGTGTTCAAAGTCGCGAAAGGCATGCAGCCTTTCCCAAGAGACTCTGGATCGGGTACACCCTGGATTCCAATCCATTGCACGGCACAAGCACACACACTCACACACTCACCCACACACTACCAGTAATTTGGAAACACCAGTTTGTCTAATCTGCAGGTCTTTGGACTGTGAGAGGAAACCGAAGTACCCAGAGGAAACCCATCAAGCCCAGGGAGAACATGCAAACTCCATGCACACAGGCCACAGTGCCGACTGCGACGCCCACTGGTGATACTAACGTCCAATTCCAAAAACCGAAAGCTGCCCCATGTGTATATATTATGTGAAAACTTTTACATAATATGTCATTTCTTGAGATAAAGAGAAAATGTAAATGATTGAGCTGCCCATTGAAGGGTTAAACCCTACCATCACTTCTTTCCTGTGGGGTTGGGTCAAGTACTTGCCATCCATCATAACCTTTTGGGAGATCCTCTCTCCTCATCCAGGATTCCACCCAACAATGGAAATTCCTGAAAAAATAAAAAACAGAGTGTTTAGACGCATTCCGGTCCAAAAATGTAAGGAATTCTAAGATTTTAAGACTTAGAATACCATAGAGCATGAGTTTTACCAGATCGAGTCATTCCTGCGCTCGGATATACTCTCCAGCTTCTCATTATACAGGCAGTCCACATTAATGTTACCATCAGTGTCATGGGCTGAGCTGTAATTAGTAACACATCGGGTTGGAATGCCCAAACAGCGGAGAACTGCAGAGGCCAAAAGATAAGCATTGAACACATTAATACATTATAAACTCATTATAAGGGTTACAGTAGATATTCATTGGTTCCTAATATGTTTTCTCAATGAATAGAACTGACTCAGGTTTTTGTGCATGCACTAGTATTTGAGACCTTTTGTGTGTTTTTTGCTCAACAACATAAGACAGCAAACAGAAAGAAAAGAAAACAGCAAACAAAATAAATATTCAATAATAATGTCTACTGTTTGAAGGAACCTATGATATATCTATCTGCAGTATGATATTATGAATTCTTTACTTACTTGTGCAGGCAACAGCGGAGAAAACCCAACACTGGCCATAGCGCACCTGCTGAGCCCCTCCCTCACTCCAGCGTCTCAGGATGGGGACACTTCCAGTCCACCGTGTAGGGGTCACACCATCACTGTAATCACCATCCCAGCGCCCAGATATCACTCCACGGTCATCATTCGCATTTACCTTCCAGTCACAAACACACATTCGTCTGGTTAAAATTTCCCCCTTAATGATGATTAGCATCATTCTCAGATTTGTCTAACCAGCAGAATTACAGTATATTATTAGGGGTGCTTGCGAAGCGAAGCACTACTATTATAATCTCACAGGCTTATTATTCCCTTTTTTTTTTTTCCTTCTTCCGTACAAAAGTTTGGCGCGTAACTAGTCCCGCACCGTTTGTCGTAAACCCATGAATGAGATACCAAAATGTGCGGCTTGGTCGGGAATGGGGTGCTATGACTTTTCTAAGGGGTCGGCGGTTAATTGCCCCTTAGAAGTCCCATAGACTTAACATTGAGAGCAACTTTGTCGGATTGTAGCGCAGAGAGGCAATTTTGTAGAATGCTCAAATTTACCACATTTGTAGAGGTTTGCAACCTGTGTCAGAACATACCCCGCAAGAGGGTATAAGTTCTACCGCCGGGGCAATAGAGGTCCCCAAATTTGCCCCATAGACATATAATGTCTAACTTTGACGGATTGAAGTGCCGAGTGAGAATTTGGTAGAAATCTCAAATTCACCACATTTGAAGAGGGTCGCAAGCTGTGTCAGATGATACCCCGCACAAGGGTATAAGTTTTGCCCCTGGGGCAGAAAAGGTGCCCAAATTTGCCCCATTCACATATAATGCAGATTTTGGTGGATAACTGCTACAGTATCGTTTGTCATAGATCCATGAAAGAGGTGTCAAATCGTGCGGCTCATTCGGGATTGGGGTGCTCAGACTTTTCTGAGGGGGGGGGGGGGGGGGGGAATTAACCACCCCAAAAAATCCCATAGACTTAACATTAATACCAACTTTGACGGATTAAAGCGCAGAGTGAGAATTTGGTAGAAATCTCAAATTTAACACATTTGAAGAGGCTGGCAAGCTGTGTTGGAACATACCCCGCAAGTGGGTATATGTTTTACCCCCAAGCGGGGTAAGAGGCGCCCAAATTTGCCCCAGTGAATTATAATGGGGAATTTGGAGTGTAACCGGAACTGTATCGTTTGTCATACACCCATAAAAGAGGTGTTAAATCGTGCGGCTTAATCGGGATTGGGGTGCTAAGACTTTTTTGAGAGGGCAGGCAGTCAATTGCCCCCACAGGGGGCAATTAATCTCCCCAAAAAATCCCATAGACTTCACATTGAGACCACATTTGACGGATTGAACCGCAGAGTGGGAATTTGGTAGAAATCTGAACTTTAACACATTTGAAGAGGCTTGCAATCTGTGTTGCAACATACCCCACACGAGGGTATATGTTTTACCCCCGGGGCAAAACAGGTCCCCAGGTGCCCGAATTTGCCCCATTGACTTATAATGGGGAATTTGGTGCATGACTCATCACTTTCCGTTCGTCGTACACCCATGAAACAGGTGGCAAATTGTATGGTTCATTCAGGAATGTATTTTATTTGGGTTTATTCGGGGAAAGGGGGCTTGACATGACTTTTCTAATGGGCGAGTGGTAAACTGCCCCAGCAGGGGGCAATTAACATACAATTGTAAATTCCATAGGAACTTTGAAACTGAATTTAACTGTGGATCCCACTGTCGTAGAGACATGGGGGTGGGCTCATTTTACTCAGGCAATCAATCAGTCTTTCGCATTTATCATGATGCTCATAAGCCACGCCCCCTAGCAAAATCATTATCATGCAGTTAGCATGTTGCTAACGCGATTAGCATGTTGCTAGCATTATGCTAACAATATTAGCATTTCGCTAGCATTATGCTAATTTTATTAGCATGTTGCCAGCATGATGCTAACAATATTAGCAATTCGCTAATAACATGATTAGCTTGTTGTTAGCATGATGCTAGAGTGCCTAGCATGTTGCTAGCAAGACGTTTAGCTCATTAGCATGTTGCTAGCAATATCAGTAGAATGTTTATATCATGATGCTAGGGTGCTTAGCATGTTACTACCATGATGTTTAGCTAATTTGCATGTTGCTAGCATTTAGCATGTTGCTAGCTACATCATTAGAATGCTGCTAACATGATGGTGGAGTGCTTAGCAAGTTGCTAGCATGTCTCCAAAGTTTGGCCACGGCAAGCACCACTCACATTTTCTTCAGGAAATGTCCCTCTCTAGTTATATTATTATTATTATTATTATTATTGAAATGGAGAGCAAAACGTATGAGACCTTCGCCTTACCATTGCAGTGATTGTCCTACTAACATAAACAGGGTCTGCTCTTCTAGTAATATCCATCTCAGAGTTTTTCAAGGCAGCTGGAGAGTTATCCAGTATCTCAAAGCAGATATCCATCACACCTTTTTCAAACTAGAGAGACAACAGTTTGAAACACAACAGTTACAGGAGCAAGAAAAAGTATGTGAATTTCATGGTTTTCTACATTAATTTGCCATAAAATGTGATCTGATCTTCAAATTATTCAAGAGTATTGACGAATATAATGTGCCTAAAATAATAACACAATTAAAAAAAAAAATTATTTATTGAGAACAACCATAAAAACCTCATAGTGCTAGTGGAAAAAGTGGAGCATCCTTGAGCTCATGACCTCAAAAAAGCTAATTGACATTCACATACTTTTTCTTGCCACAGTATAAAAACTTACATCTGTTCAACTTCTGGCTTCTTTGGCAGAAAAGTGTAATAGTGGCAGTTTCCACCTTCAAGTCAGGAATCATCATAACAGTTACATTACGACATTTGGCAGACACCCTTATCCAGGGCAACTTAGATTTTTTAAAATCTCATTATACATCTGAGCAGTTTAGGGCCTTACAACGGCCCAACAGTGGCAACTTGGTGTTTGAACCAGGGACCTTCTGAACCAGTGGTTAAGGCCAGTGGTTAAGGCCCGTACCTTAACCACTGTGCTACCCCTGAACCATAAAACATGTTTTGAGGAGACTGACTACCATCATTCATACTATAAAACCATTATGCTTAATGAACAAATAACTTGTCCTAAACAAATTCAAATACAACTATATTTTTTTCACAGGGCATCTGATTGAGACTACTTGTGAGAAATATTATTTTTGTCACATGGACATGAGTATGTGGAGCTTCCAGGGAGAACAAAGCCAAAAAACATACGGTGCTGCATAATGACTCATTCCTTCATGGTCATGCTGGTTAGATTAAAGCTACAAGTTTGTTTGCATGTTCGGAAATAGAGCCAACCTAAAAATAACACACAGGTACAAGTGAAAACTGCTAAACAGTCTGGCATTCGATTCAATTAAATTCAATTCATCTCAAACAACTGTATTAATCCCAGAGGAAAATTGTTTATTCTTAATTACAGTTGAATACCTTATTGCACATTCAATGTGACCCAAGAGCACTGGTAAATCTTGCACTGTTAATAATAATAATAATAATAATAATAATAATAATAATAATGTAATCTAATACATGTACTGTATGCAATATTGTATTATTATATGTAATATTGTATTACACATTGTATTGATATTAAATATTGTAATTATTACAATACAGGTATACAGGTATGTAATATTGTGTTATTGTATTATTCCAAGTGAAACAGCAGATCAGAGTTTACCCTACCACTGGGATGTCGCAAGTTCAAATCCCATCAATGCCACCCTGTGGCCAGGAGCCCACAGTGCAAATCTAGCCTTGCTGTCAGGTAATATTTCTCTTTGGACATCTGTGTGCTCACGTATGTGAACAACATTACACTGCCCTAGGACACAGCATGACCAAGATTTAGGTAACATACAATTGACTGGCTACACATTTTACAAACCACTTGTAGTTTAGACTTGAAGGTTAGAACTTTTGTTTAAATTAAATACATATATGATGTACAGTAATGAGCCCTAAGCAGTCACAGATACATACAGTATATACGAATAATGGTAAGGATTAAGAAGTGCACAGAGCAGAGTACAGAACATAGCAAACTATGATGAATTGGTCTTCCTGCCATGGATGGACATTATAATAGCAGGATTAATGAAAAAACGAACACTTGCGCAATTTTACATTCAACTATTATGAAATACCATTCTGGGCAGCCATTGCACCAATAGTAACAGTTACAAACCTGACACCAAAACTAATTATTTCCTATATTCTTCACCCTTTTTTGTTATGTTTATTTTGCATTCACTTCCCTTTTTCCTGTCTTCACTGGTCTAAATTAGATTGCGGAAGTCAGCCCTTGTTTGCATGGCAAGCATTCTCACACATCTCGAGCAGAAATGCTTGTCATCCAGGCAGAAAGCTTGCCCAGACAAACCAACCCCCTGTGCCTCTCTTGGCACACAGCTGCTACAATTCACACTCTCCACCATCTAACTGCTGATTCTCACCACAAATTCCAACAGCATATAAAACCAGCCATATATCAATTTTTCATATCAGCTGCCCAAGCCCATGACAAGATGTCTGTAACAGCTTTGACCTCCATTTGGCAGCTCTAAAAATCTAGCACACTAATGTTTTTAAATTCTTACCTAATGAGAACCATATTGTCAGTGCAATAGTAGAATATCAAACTCACTCACTCATCATCTATACCACTTTATCCTGTATCGCGGGGGACCTGAAGCCTATCCCAGAAGACTTTGGGCACTAGGTGGGGTTCACCCTGGAAAGGGTGCCAATCCATAACAGGGCACGCACACATACACACTACGGGCTGCCAATTAGCCTAATCTGCAGGTCTTTGGATTGTGGGAGGAAACCAGAGTACCCGGAGGAAACCCACCAAGCATGAGGAGAACATGTAAACTCCTTGCACACAGAGACAGGAATCGAGCCTGACCGGGAATTAAACCCGGACCTTGGAAGGGCAAGGCGACAGTGCATAACACCACACCATAGTGCCTCTGAATATCAAACTGTGACATCAAATATTGTGATATCAGACATCAAATATTGTGGAGGAACATGTTACCTGTCCAAAGTTCCAGGGCAGAGTGGACATTTGGTCCCATGAGCCCAGGTACAGAATGCCGTTCTCATTTAGGATGTACTCCCACAGGAGCTGTTCTTCAGGGAAATACACAGAGTCACCTGCAGCATCAAATTGAAACACATACAGTATACGAAATAAAGTTAATATGAATGTTAATACATGCATTAAAGTACTATTATCTCTTTACCTTCAATTTATTTAACATATTTTGCACATCAAATTCAAACAGCCTATACAACCACTAATGTAATCTTATGTTATTAATAAAATAAGTGTCATTTAATCAATCAATTGTTAAAAAATAATGTACGATTTACATTACAAATGTGGAGGTATTTTACACACCTTTATTCCAGGGATTGAAGAGCATGCAAAAGGAATAAGATGAGCTCTGTTCTAGGATGTGTCCCTCAGAAGAGAGCAAGAGCACAGTAACGCTGTACTGACCCACCGGGGCATCGGCAGGGCTATAGACCCTCAGCAGCACCTCACTTTGAGCAGTCTGCTGACTAAACCACCATTTCCCATAAGCTGCTCTTGAACCTGATACCCTCACAATCATCTCCCCTCGTGCACCTGATGTGAACACACACAACAGTCGATATTTGACAGATCTAAGTGAATTTTCGATTGATTTGCTCACCTTGTTGCACAATGGGCAGCATGTTCAGTGCCACATTTAGCTTCATTAAGTTATTATCAAAATTCGGAACTGCAGCAAGAGGCGCCTTGGGGCGATAAACAGTTTCACTAGAGGACAAAGAGTGGACGAGACAGATTTTGCTAGCCCAGGAATTTAGAAAAGTATGGTGTAGATAATGTTCATATAACATATCATATAATGTGCATGTGAACGTCAGTACCTTGTTCTTCATGCACAAGACAAAAGAAAGAAGTAAAGAAAGTGACAGGGCTAGGTTCAGATTTAATTTTTTTTTTAAATTTTGCTGAAGATTTTGCTGAAACCTGGCAAACACAACTGCTAAAAGAACTATTCTCCGTCTTAAAGCATGCATACTTTCTTCTACATCTTTAAAACTCCCAATATTCTAACATTTTCATGTTCTTACTCCTCTTTCTCCCTCCTATATCCTCCCTACTGTTAGTGTACAAGGCGTTATTACTAACCCAGGTTGAGGACCAGAGTGAGCTGGTGGTTTGGAGGCAGTGGAGGGGAGTCTGTACAGCGCAGGAGCAGAGAGAAGGGCTGTCCTCGACGCACAATCAGCCGCTCTGTGCCCATTTCTTCCGTGTGGTGAGCACGGTTATTCACTTTGCACTGCAAGTCCACGCCTCGAAACACAGCTGGAAATAAAACACACGTGAAAGGCATCTCATGGACACAGGATGGGATCGATGTCCTTACATTCAAATATGGCAACAAAAAAAAACAAGCAGTCTTGTAGTTTGTGGTACATTTACATATAATTAAATTGGAAACAATCTGAGCTTTCCTATGCATTATGAAGAATGTGTTTTCTTAAGACAATTTATTGAGAGTCTTAAAATTTTGTATCTACACTATTTTTATTACATAATAGCTGCTTTTTAAATCATAAACTGAGTTTCTTTAAACTTTATATATTGTCAGCACTTCATAAGAGCAATAACATTTCTAAAAGCAGATATTGTTACATCATAGCTTCACATAAACACCTTTTAATCTCTTTATTTGGAAAGGTTTGACAATCATAAACTAAGGATCAGGGCACAACCACTCACCACTTTCACAGACCACTGAACTGAACAAACATATTTATTGCCACCATAAGGATTTTATTGGACCAGCATCAGAAACTTCTATATTATGACTATAAAGTTAATGGCTCTCCAGTTACGTCAAACTGTTTTGTGTACATTTTGCAGATGTTTATTAAGAAGCATTTAGGCATACTGCGGTTGAGACAAGAGACCGGACTCATTCGGGGTCCTATAGCCAGTCACAGTGCTTTTCATTAAGTTTAGTATTTAACTAATAATAATGGTAATAATTACTTTAGGTTAGTTATCCTAATATGCTCCACATTAATACTGTAAATCATAAGGGAAAGGCAGTTTTACTTATATTTAACATTCTACTATTTAGATTAAAATGTACTAGCAGTTATTGGAAATTATCCTTTTCTTTACTATTTTCTTTAGGATTTACATTTCATTTAGGACAAGACTTCCAAAAGGCATTCATATGATCAGAAATCTTTCTTACCTTTGTAACTGGCCATTATCAAACTTGTGTGTAATTCCAGCCAAAATTCTTTTTGCAATAATGCTTAAAGTTCCACAACGCAGCCTAGTGACGCTTTCTTTTCTTTTCTTTCTTTTAAGACGTATACCCTCGTCAGGACCCTGTATTTATTTAATGCACTAAAGCCCATCCCTCTGACACTCTCTCCTTTTTTAGTGCCTCTCACTTCTTGCCCTCTGTGTCAGTGCATGCGCACACACGCACACACACACACACATACACACACACACACGCACACGCACACACACACGCACACACACACACACACACACACACACACACACACACACACACACACACACAAGAATGTATTTCTGTACATCTGTCTGTAGATGTGTGTGTGTGTGTGCTTAGAAAAAGGTAAGTAAATACTTCTTTTCTGAAAGTGAAAAACTGAAAGAAGTCTTGGATTTATTTACAATATCCAGTGTAAGCTGTTTGGAATCATACACAGAGGCTTTTGTTTCTTGTTCATGTTTGTTAATGTCTGCTACTGCAGCTCCCCTCCAGTAAATGTTCTGCATCTTGATGAAAGTGTACAACCTGATTTTCTGTTCCAGGAGCATCTTTATTCTTTTTGAAGGTGCTGATTGCAGCAAGTCAAAGAACAGGGAAAATATCTGAATGCCTGCCATGTCGAAGTTGTATTAACATAAACAGGAAAGTCCATGTGAGGGCCAGTGTTCTATTCACATCAAGTGAAGACACTTGTTGGAATTTTACCTGTTTTTCCTGGCACAATGAGTGTGAAAGGCAAATCTGAAAGTATTTAGTATTTCCTCCCGAAGTCGACAACATCAACTATCTGCAGATGTAATTTGTGAATAACACATCACAGTGCCAATGTCATCAATTATGCCCAGAAACCTGACATATAAGTAGTACCATCAACCCTAAAAATTAACCATAAGAGTAAAATCAAATATAAAATCAGATAGTGACTACAAATTCTTTATTTCTTTTTAAATGACATTTACCAAATTTATTTTCACATTAGTTTTGAATCATTTATAGTTACTGGGGGCGGCACGGTGGTGTAGTGGTTAGCACTGTCACCTTGCACCTCCAGAGTCCGGATTCGATTCCCAGTCAGGCTCGATTCCTGTCTCTGTGTGCATGGAGTTTGCATGTTCTCCCCATGCTTGGTAGGTTTCCTCCAGGTAATCCGGTTTCCTCCCACAGTCCAAATAGATAGATTCCAGAATCCCCACAATCCTTTTGATTGTGAGAAAGAAAAGAACACAATTATGGGAGTTTAAAAAGCCACCTTTATTCTGCTATACAACCTCCCCTTACAACAGGAGGCTAGCGATTCAGATATATAGTATGCAGTCCAATCATGGCTCTGGCATACTGAAAAAAATGTATACCTTGATGTTATCCAAGCACTAGTAAAATGCTTGCCTGCCAGAAGCTTTAATGGCTCAAACAAGTAGAAAAGTTTGGAGCGAGGTCAGGACCATACAGAAAATGTGGCAATAACTTGCAGCCGAGTTCCTGTAATGCTCAAGTGGTGTTTGCAAATGATTGTGTGTACAGTATCAACAGACAGATGTGTGTCTTTTGCAAGTTGGTGACAAAATATCAATGCATTTTCAAGGATCAGGCATACCACACGCTGAATGTTCACGGGAACGATGGGCTCCAAGCCACCTTGACTGAGATCGTCATTCATAGACATACAGTACAGCCTTCTTTAAAATGCTTGCACCATTCAAATTTTTCTACCCCAGCTACGTATCTCATCACCATACTGCCTTATTACACCATTACCTGTTATCATGTACATTATGCTGCACCTCCAAATCCCTTTTTTCCCTTTGGCTTTAAGTGAACGAGACCAAGGCGTTACCAAGGAACTGAAAACCCCTCTGTTCTATAGACTCTGCTATATAAGAAAAAATTACTGCCGCCGAAAGCATTCATTAAATGTTACATAAACAATCTAGCAGAAACATAACAGTGATTATACAATTTATTTGGCTATTATTTTACTAGGATGAAGTGATGCATGCATTATTCAAGTCTCTCTAAATGGGCTGTTACAGAAACAATAACATACTAGAACGAGCACATTATTGTAAACATGTCATTTATATTACTTGTGAAACTATCAGAGAAATTATGTTATAGAAAATTAATTAAAACCATCTGGTTGTTGAATTCAGGAGATTTGGGGTATAAATGAATATAAAGACGTGTGAATGATATATGCTGCACATAGATCTGACATACAGTATATGCAAGGTTCTTTATTTTCATTTTGCTTTCACATTACTATCATCCCAGCTGAATGATACATGACCTAATGAATGTCTGAATGCGATAAGCCAAATGTCAAAAGGTTAGTAGTCGGGGGCTGAAAAGAAATTTGTAACACCGTGGTTACATTTAAATTCCACTACGATGCCTCGATGGAATTTTCAACCACTTCAAGCAATTAAGTTGTGCTTACCAAAAATAATGCTTTACACATGTATTGTCTGGGTTGTAAATAGAATGGAGTACTGACCTCTCCAGTCAGTGGATTAGCACCTTGCTGTTAGATTGCTGGATGGGTGCTCAGGCACAGAGCGACCTCTGTCCTAACCGACATAGTCACTGGGGGGGGGGGGGGTGGATAACACCCTACTCCACCCAGGCATGAGTGGGAGAGAAACTGGATTTGTGTCAGTGTGTGAAGCTGATCCATGGAATGCGGAGACGGTCAGTTTTCGGGAAAATGATGAGACTTTCGTTTCCCGCCATCAACAATTCTTCTACGTGACACACCTGCTAAATGCAACTCCAACCCATTTCACAGGAATATTCATCATAATCTGACTCATTCATAGTTAGAATTGATGTATTTAAGTTAAAACCAGATTCAAGCTGAATAACATATTCTAAATGTTTTTGTTGTTCCAGATTCTGCTCTCCTGTGCTGTCTTATGTAAGTCTTGCTGCATGATTTCTTGTTGAATACAACATGGCATATTAGTCCATAATGATACTAAAGCTTGATATGTGATTAATATATTTGAGGTAAAGTGATATACAGTAAAAATGAAGCAAAGAAGAGAACCTTTTAGCTTGAATTTCAGGAAACACACCAATGAGGAGTTAAAAACAAATCTGTTTAACACACACGCACACGCGCACACACACACACACACACACACACGCACGCACACACACACACACACACACACACACACACACACACACACACACGCACACAGGCACACACACACACACACACACACACACACACACACACACACACACATGTTTTCTTTCTTGAAAAACAGTGACCTACTGAATCATTACCCAACACACACCCGAGGCACTGTGTCCAGACACTACTGCTATTTAGTCTGTCTGTCTGTGTGTGTGTGTGTGTGTGTGTGTGTGTGTGTGTGTGTGTGTGTGTGGAAAGTATGTACACAGTCATGGCAAGTTGTAGAGCAGAGATTATGCAATCTTTCTTCCACTATGCCACTATGTGGCGGGATGTAAATAGTGAGTGGAAAAAAAAAATAAAGAATAGTGATGACAAAGAGAGAATTGTTGATCATAACAGTTAAGATTGTCTAATAAAGATTGTACAGAAGGTTTCCATTGTTCTGAATACATACTATTTCTCTTACTGCTTGCTCATCTTGTTCATTACATCAAAGTTAGTTTGCATTCCCGTCGACTTATTTCCAGACGCTTTCAGTTTTATTTATATAGTTATTTTAATGCACAACTTGTACACTAGATACATAAAAAAGGCCTTTATATACTGGCCTTTACATGAGACAGCCAGAAAAACAAGAAGATAAGAGCAAATAAAATGCTTTCCATGACAAAATGCACCCCTGTCCTACTCTCTTATATACCTTCTGTAACTAGAGTACATACAAAAAGAGACATAAGGTTTGACAAAATCTATATTTTTGACTTTATTCACAGATATAAATGAATAGTCACACAAAATGACAATCAATAAAAAATATTCACAAACAAACACAAATAAATACTTAAATTTGAACTGAATGTAGCAACCTGTTCTTTAAAAATTGTAAGCGTTACTCTTCCCCCCCTTTTCTTTAGAATTTTTGCTTCCTTCTTTTTTTTGAGAGCAAAATCGCATTTAACTAGTCTTCACATTCATCCCAATATTCCATTTCCCAGTGTCAACACTGATAAGAAAATATATATCCTTATACTCATGACCACTTCAGGCTTCTCTAGAATTCTTGTATTTACTATATTTGTACATTCATGTCCTTCATATTCTGAGAGGAATGATCAGCTTTCAATGGCCTTTTTAATAGTCGAGTCAACAGAGGGCGCTCTTAACTAGTAAAAGTGGTATGAAACATTACATTGGGCATCAGCCTCTTTAAAATAATCACATTTTGTTGATTTGCAGCCTGGAATGAAGACAGATACATTTTTTGTTTTATCCAGCCGTATTTATGTAGTGCATCACCAACATGTCAGTCAAAAAAAAAGACAGAATCTCTGATTTGGAAAAGGATCCCCCCCACTCCTAAACATGACTTGTGAACTCCATCAGATGAAGCTAATCATCTTATTAATGGCGCACAAAGCTTTGGCCATCTAGATTTGTAATATTTGTCTGCTGTTATTTGTTACATTTGATGTAACAAATGATTGATGCCTTTTTTTTTTTTAATGTTGGAGGTGAAGCTCTCTAGGACTGAACTTGTCTACCCCTGGACTAGCCATGCAAAGATATTCACCTTTTTTCTTCCATCAACCACTGTGTGGTCTGTTTTGCTGTGTCCTCTAGGTCGAGGTAAACTCTCTTCCCATTGACAACTTTCTGGCAGACGGCAGCAGATTTTCCTCTTGAATTAGACGATATTTTGCTTCATCCATTTTCCTTCTATCCTAACAAGTGCTCCAGTGAAACACCCCATAGGATATTACCACCTCCATACTTTACTGTAGGAATGATGTTGTTTGGATGGTGAGCTGTGTTGGCACACATATCATTTGGTGTTGTGGGCAAATAAAACGCTGTGACTGCACATGGCGTTCCTTGAGGAGTGTCTTTTTTTTTTTCTTGCAAGCCTTCTATATTTATGATATTGTTGTCACATGCTCACATTATTTGTTGACAAAAATTGCCCAGTTTCCTCCTGACAACATCCAGTATGTCCTGACCCAGGGAGGATCTGTATTCTACAAAATACCTTCCATTTCTTAACAACAGACTTAATTGTGCCTTTGAATTTTTATTTGTATCTCACAATTGTGACTGTGCACAATTTAATCCCAGAGATTTTTTGACAGGGCCTTGCCACCCGTAGTTGATTGTTTGCTTCAGGTGCAATACCAGGGACCAGCAAAGGCTTTGTGTGCAATTGAGAAGGTGATTAGCTTCACATGAATGAGTTTGCAAGTCAATTTTTAGAAGAGGTGAGGTGGGGTGGGGTGATCCTTTTTCAAATCAATGATTCTGTTTTATTTCTATTTTTTTTCTTTCTAAAATATTGGTTCAGCTGGATAAAACAAAAACTATGTCTATCTTCATTTCAGACTGCAAAACAACAGAATGTGATTATGTTAAATAGGGTGGGATAAGAAAAGGACTGTTTAAAATGACAAAAATTCTTAGGAACTGCAGGTTTAGAGGACGTATCTAGGATTATCGACTACATATATAAAATGTATATAAAACACATGCAGTTATTGGATAAAAATCCTAAATAATAGAGTAATAGCAAAATTATTATGGCCCAGTTCTGGCACACCTTTACCACGTTATATAGCCTGTAATGGTGGCCTATGAACAGTTCACTTCACATTGCTCAATGGTAATGACATTGGTTGCCAAATGTCAAAGACACACCTAAACAATTATTACATATTCATAGAATTTACATTAATTATAGAAATTACCTTATGCCACCTGAGCATATATGTGGCTTTGATTATTCTAGGTACAGATTCTACAGCTTTTGTTCATAGCAGGCATGGTGGATCATAATAAACCAAATGTTCACTTAGGTACTGTTTACTTAAGTACAGGAACACGATTACAGTGGTTCGAGGGAACGGTTTGCACCTGATGACACCATTAGAGGGGATGACACCAAAAACGCACTGGTCCCCACACACCCCTGGAGGTCGACTGCAGTCATACATATGTAATGAATAGTCACTGTGGCTTCATAGTTCGTGTTGTCACAGGGTTGTGTGGTCAAATATTTTTGTAAGAAAGAAAGAGGAAAACCTCTCTTTTAAAAAGAATAACAATTTAGAACTATGTTAAAGAATATTTTCACTTATGGTTGCAAACGCTGTGCTGAGTCAAGGAGTATAAATTGATCATTGATAGACACCAACTTTGCCTTTTCCTCTTGCTGCTGCTATTACTAGCATTTGGAAGTCATGGTTGCACTTCATAATACTCACTTACTTATTATCCATATTGCTTTATCCTGTATACAGGGTCGTTGGGGGGAGGGGGGAGACAGGGCACACACACAATCACACACTCATTCACACACTACGGGCAATTTGGGAACGTCAACAGTCTAGTGTAGGGTATTAGTAGTGTGCTTACAGATGGAAAAATGCTCAAGTGGCAGGTTTATAATCAGGGGTTTGATAACAAAAAATAAATGTTTTATGTACAGATGTTTGATTGCTTCTGGCTGTATTTCTTTAAGAAAATCCATAGAAATGGACTCTAGTACACAAAATACAGCTGTGTACCAAAGATAGGGTAGCATATACCATGCATCTTTCTTCAATGCTTTCTAATCATTTTGTCCTGTCATCATTGTTCAATCATTTATTTATTTATGCATTTATTTATTTATTTTTTACCTTCATTTGATTTTAAAATGTAGCAAAAACAGTTGACTTTAATTTCTAGACTTTCTGTCTAGACCTCTGTTCTACAGATTTAATAATCAAAAACAGTCGAAATGCAATGTACTTAAAGGTTTTTTTTTCATAAATAACAATTTAACTTTTTAAATACTCAGCAAACTTTAATTTAAATATGTTATAATTAATTAGTTATTAACTAAAGCATAAGAATGGAAATTCGACTTAATTGCACATCAAGTGCCCCAAATTACCTGGACTCACTCTATGGATCGAATATAAGTCTATGACTCGTAGATACTTGGCTGATTAAATATTTACATTGCCAGGCACGGGTTGATCTAACAAAGTGATGTGTGTATGTTAACAGCATGGTATTTGAATTAACCACACTCAAGTACATTCCCAAAGTGTCGGCTCCGCCCTCGTGAGCTCACCTTAGTAAGGGTACTGCAGGTGGGTCGCAGGGGGTTATTTCTAAACAAAAATCAATAAAAATGATTTTCATTTTCAGTGAAGATATCCATAAATATTTTTGATTATGTATTTACATTTAAAAAGTAAACAGAAATAATAAAACAAGGTCATAGGATTTAAACAACATGATATTCTTCATTTATTTAAAAATCATGTGTCGCTCATGTAATTAAAAAAAAGGTTTGGTTGGCTGCAGAACATTTTTCACATTTCAGATTGAGCTGCAGCCTTGGTAAGTTTAGAAATAGCGGCTCAACAGCTACCAAATGTTTGAGACTTTTGTGTTCTTCTATTTACTATTAAGGGTGTATGCACAAATAGTCCTTTTTAAACTAACTAAATTCAATCCTCTATTCTTTGACTGGTTGGGCAACACAGTCAGGTATTTATTTAGGTCATATGATAGTTATTTATTAACTCTTGTCAAGCTCTATGTACACAAGTAAACGCTTTTACACAAGAAAATGCTTTAACAGATTAAACGTAGAGCGTGACAGAGCGTGTGTGGGTGTGTGTGTGTGTGTGTCAGAGAGAGAGAGATAGAGATCATTAAAGCATGAGAGAAATTGAGTTTGACAGAGAGATAGAGTGTGTATGAGAGAAAGAGAGAGAGAGAGAGAGAGAGAGAGAGAGAGAGAGAGAGAGAGAACAGGTGTCATAAGGCACCTGTCTATTTGGATAGAGTTGCTAGGAAGATCCTGTCCTGGTTGGATCGGTGAAACTTCCTGTGTTTAGTTTATCCACTTCTAACATTTGTCTTTTGTGAAAAGCGTACACAGCCTGATCATAAGGCTTCTGGAACAGGAACACATAGGAATGGCAGACTTTCCTGGGAAGGTGAACACCCAAACCAGCTCGCCTCAGCTTGAGACAGGTCCCACACACATCATGAATGCATCTATTGACCTGAACTTCATTAAGAGCGTGCCTGGGATACTTTTGCTGGTGGAGATTGTAAGTTGTTAAAAAATATGTAACTTTCTTTCCTTTTTCTTTGTTCAATTTGATATAAGGTGTCTTGTAATCCTACACCCTTTCAATCCTCTCATTTACACTTTCTCCTGCCTGTCTGCCACCTGCTTCAACCATGCATGGTTAATCTTAATAATGTCTCAGCAAGACTTACAAGGATTCAACAAGAAATTCACGTTATCCACGCAGTCCATATGTTATTTGTCCTATTTTTTTTTCAAATCAGATTTTAAAAAATTGTTGGAATTTGCTTCATAAACATGGTAAGCCATAATTTCTAATTTATGGAATAATAAAAGTATTTAAAAAAATATAAACCTTCAAAGATATCTAGTGTTTAACTGAAAGTTAAAAACTGTTTCCTGTTAAGACAATCAGGTTTTTCTACTAGTTCTTGTGTCACTCCCTTTATACAATTTCCACCCTTTGTCTACACTGGTTACACTGCAGTTATCTGTAACCTGATTTGATGTGCAAAAGATATGACACGGCCTTATATAAGGGATAATAAAAGTGGAATGGTGTGGCTTTTTTACTGTTTGAATTCTTCTTGCAGATTCTTTCAGCTGAACGTGAAACTTGAATGATACAATAACAAGTGTTGTTTGTTTACCCCAAAGCAAACTTCATTTTACTTCATCTATTCTCCTCCTTGTGTACAATTGTGTGCTGGCTTTTGTTTGTCCTTTTTAAATAATGCTATATAATTCACAACTACAGTGTTGGTAATGATTCTTATTATTATCATTTTTATGTATATCTGTTTAATAGCTCTTATTTTTCATATTGTTATTGTGCATGTCCTTAAATTCCAATCCTTAGGACTGTTTATAGCCGGCATATTGAAAGGGCATGACACCTGCATGCCAGATCTCAGGTGTCATGCCCTTTCAATATGCCGGTTGGTAGGCTCATGCCACCAACAGCAAGCTGAGACCATTTTATAAATTAATAATTGATTTGGCTCAAAGATATGCATTGTACTAAACTGTGTTATTGGAAACATCTAATCAGATAGTAATAGGATAGAAAATAATAGTGGCCACAATAATCATGTCATATCATAATCATTAGAGTTATGATGTTAAGTATCACTGGACATGAAACTTTAACTCACATTTACTCAGAATTTATAAAACTTTAACATTAACATTAACCTCTGGCCCAGAACCTTTTATCAGGCTTTAATGCTGAACAGTTTAGGATTTTTGCGGACAGAAGTATTTTCATGCCTGCTTATATGATTAAAGTATTTCTACTGCTTCTGTACACTAAATAAGTACTGTGGTTGTGCCCTAATAGGTAAAAAAATAAAAAATAGAAATACAGCGTAGTATCTTTATAATTCTCATATTTTTACCATGAATATTTTTTTTTATTGTTTTGATTCATTCTTAACAGAAACAATATTTTTGTGTTCCTGGTCCAGCATTCCACTTCCCCTTTTGACTCTTTACTAATAAAATAAAATAAAATAACACAGATTTCTTTACATGCTGTATGACAGCCTTGCCTGCTTAGAGCCAAAGGTAGCCTATAAATAAAACTGAACACTCCACTACAAAATCGTATACATGTATTTTTTTAAACATTTTAACAAAAGAGAATCTTTTTACATTGTAATGTGATTTGTACAGTGATACGTAATACTTTGTGCAAAGATTTTCCTGCCATATCCCCGTTTTAAAAGAGGCCTGCAGAAAGTGATTAAGTTATTTATTCCTACTTGAAAGATGCTCAAGTTTGGAGTTTTTTTGTTTCCTCTGGGTTCTCTGGTTTACTTCTACCTACCAAAAACATGCCAGCTGGTTTATTGGCTACTAGTTGTGCCCGTGACTTTGTTTGCGTGGAGTTTAATTGCACACGCATGTACAATGCCATCTGTTGAATTTTGTAATGAACTAAAATTTGTATGTGTCACTGTGAAGTGTTCGCAATTATAACTCATAAGCTTGTACAGTTCCATCTGTTGAATTTTGCGATGAACTAATGATTGTTTCAAGGTCAATTTTTATGATAAGAGTGTTTTCTATTTAAATTTCAAAGTAGCATATCTTCTCTTCCCATCGGCTGATTGCAATTAAACGAAAGCTATATGTTACCTGAAGCTCCCCCAAATACACTTGTGAAAACCCCATTAAAATTTGTTCAGTAGTTTTGACGTGATGTGTGCACGAACAAACAGACAAAAAAGCAGACAGACAGACAAAAATTCCAAAAAACATCTTGATGTGTTCTGTTACTCATCTTACACTCCCCAAATATTTTTTTTGCAAATACCTTCAATGTACAGGCATACCAACTTTACAGTTTTATCATCTGTATAGATAGGTGATAGAAGTAGCCAATAGGAGTAGAGTAAGTGAGTGGGTGAACTGGTTACGCATTTAAAATAAATAAGAACAATAATCATTTCTCTCTGCAACTGTTTAGGGTGATTGTTTTGAAATTAATCTAATTAAAAAAAAATTTTCACTATCACTTTTTCATTTGTAATTCCTATCCTTAACAGAATACAGTGTTCAGTTATTTTATTATTATATCTCTGTAGGTTTTTGGCTTGCTGGTGTGGGCACTTATCTCCAGTGCTGCCTACTGGGCAGTGCCTGCCTATGGCTGGGTGTTGTTTGTGAGCATAACACTGTGGATCCTCACCATTGTGCTCTTCATCATTCTCACTTTCGGGATGAGGCAAAATGTGCCCTTCGTATCCTGGCCTCTAGCGGTAAGTGAATGTCTTCCAGGAATACACACTGCCTGACTCACCCCAAAAAGTAGCATTTGATCTTTAGCTTTAATTATGCTGGGGGATGTTTTGACCAAATCACATGTGGAAATGGTTCATCATGCTTCCACAATTCACGAGTCATGAAATTGATATTTGATAACCTGGTCATTCAGTACATTCATGTTGTCAGCTGACTTCTTTTTATTGCCTTATAACATAACTGAGCCCAGACCTGACCGACTAAAGATTGTTTAGTCAAAATTCTGAGAGTTAATGTTACATTGTGTGTGTGTGTGTGTGTGTGTGTGTGTGTGTGTGTGTGTGTGTGTGTGTGTGTGTGTGTGTGTGGAAATGCTCTTTCTTTCACTGATCACAAAGCTCTTATTTTTACTATTGATATTTTCAATGCAACCCAACCAAGAGTTTAACTGATCTGACCACATGATTTGACCCTTCTAAAACAAACACCTACCAGGCAGTGTAGTATAATGCAATACATTATTTTGTATTATCAAACATAGTAAGGTAAACCAGTTACTCATGCATAATATAACATGTTCTTCTGTTTTTTGTTTTTTTTTTGTTTTACTTTTTTTTCTTTCAGCTTCTGGTGTTTTATGCAGTTGCATGCATCCTGTATTTCACAGCCTTTCTGGCAGATGCAGTTTCAGTCAATAAATTTGTATCTGGTTATCACTTTAATCACATGGCAGCATCTGCGGTAAGTGAAGGCATTAACGTAAACTACATTTCCCCCAAAGTCAAAATTTTTACTTTTGCCAGATGTTTGTCCCATTACATCTGACAACATCTAACACAGTGGTTCATAAAAAGAACATCATACGCAAGTCCATTTCTTGGCTCAAAACAAACAAACAAAAAAAACAAAAAATTTTTGAGTGGCCTAGTCAAAGTCTGGACTTAAATCTGATTGAGAATTGGTGGTATGACTTTAAGCTAACACTCATGCTCAAAAAGTCTCCAATGTGGCTGAGCCTTTTAACAATTATGCAGAGGAGAGTGGACCAAAATTAATCCACAGTGATGTATGTGATGGCCAAAAGTGAGTCTTTTAAATCTGTTTGCAGTTTTTGCCACCAAGCGTGGAACAACCAGTCATTAGGTTGAGGGGCAACTACTTTTTCACACTGGTCCAGGAAGATTAGGACATCTTTTTCCCTAATAAATGAAATAATCATTTTTGCATTTTGCAACATGATACATTTTGTATTTCCTCTGGCTATCTTAGTGTAATATTAAAATCTGTTTGATGATCGGAATCATTTAAGTGTTAAATTTTAAAATAAACAAATCAGAAAGGTAAACCTAAATGTGCACATGCCATACAAACAAGCAATGGGTTCTTCTTTTGAAAACTATTTCTCTTTTCAAAGCTACAGAAGTCGAAATATCGCCACCTCCAGACTGTTAGCCTCTCCACTCTCTCAAACCCAATAATGTACAAAGTGATTTAAATCAGACTTGGTGATGGCTGCAGACAGCAACCAAACTGAATCCAGCACTTCTTCCTTATACATCGACAACAACCACTGAGGTTATGATATGAAGTGAAGGCATTAACGTAAACTACATTTCCCCCAAAGTCAATACAAAGTAATTCTGAGTCACATTTATCCTATGATCAAGCATTTCTACCCTATTGGTAGTGATCTCTTAAAGTATGTCAGTGTCAGTGTTTGATGAGTATGAAAGTGATGTATAGCATACAGTATGGCCTTTGTAGTGACCAGATACAAACTTTATTATTAAACATCTGTTCACTGCCTTCAAAAAGTTAAATGAGGAAACATCTTTGGGAAGACTATAATATGACTGATATAATAATAAAATCTATGCTAATGTAGATTTAGGCTGTTTTTTTTTTTTACATGCTGTAGTTCAGCAACATATCTTGATTTGACCTTTTATTTATTAAATGAATTGTTGTTAGTTGTTTGATATATACACTATACAGACAGTGCAGTGTATTTTATTGTTACTGGATCATCAATTACTAAACGATTGCTACTGTTTATAGGCAAATCAGTGCCTACGTTGCGTAAAAAGTACTAAGGATTACAAAACAAGGGCCTCCATCAAAAGGGAAGGTTTATGGCGCAGTGCATATGAGTTTATGGCACTTTAAAAAGTTGAGCTTTTATACCAAGCCTGGTAAAAGTCCATGCAAAGAACTGAGAAACACATGACATGGGTATAATTTCCTGTTGCCAAATAGACCTGTCATCACAATCATGATCAAAAGGTCAATAATGTAAAAACTAAGAAATGTCAATGGTATTTAAACAAAGGAACTGCTTTTCATAGTATTCGTACTGTTTATCATTTGCAATCACAAAAGCAAACAATTTCGAGCCTGGTCATGGGTTTGATCCGGATCTTTTTTTTTTTTTTTTTTCTTCCAGTTTTTTGGCATTTTAGTGACAATGGCTTATGGTGCCAACACCGCCTTCGCTTACATGGAGTGGAAGAGTGATGGAGGAAACACAGGTGTAACTGTTCCTGTGTAGAGACACGCCGTGTCTGTGCTTATGGTCCGACATGGGACTCACTGAATTCTTACAGGGACCTGAAGGATATCATGACGAACCGTACTGGCATAGAATGGAACGGTTGTGCTATTACACAGCAAAATGAAATCTTACCAAGTCACCACATCTTCATTATAGGATTTAAAAAATGTCTGTCAATAGGATAAGCAATTCTAAAGCTTGAAATGTGTAAAAACATTTAAATCCAGACTGGATAATCTGATTTCAAAAATAAGTTACGTTAGATAACTTTGTCTATACTGAATATATTTTACTTGATCATATTATTTATATACAGTATATTGTCTTTTGAAGTGTACAGTAGCGAAGTTACTGTGACACAGAAGCTCCGAAGCTTGTATCGAGCAGAAGGGGGCGTGTCCAAATGAGGGCGCGCTTTGAGGCGCGTGTCAGGTGCCTGAGAGTCACGTGACCAACGACAACCAGAGCCTCAAATGACTGCTGAATCATTATATTGGAGATTTTTGTTTTTAAATGGATGAATCCAGATGCAGGAAAACCTTTTGCATTTCACAATGAATTTTACATGTAAAATATAATGAAATGTACAATAAAAAATGTAATGTGCATAAACATGCACACAATCTTTTGGCTTGCGATGTTACGATCCAGTTGCTACACAAAATTTGTCCACTAGATGGCAGTTCAATTAGCCTTGAATAAATGAAATACTTCATGAAATAATTTTTTGGGTCAAACTATTGGCTGGGAAGCCTCGACACTCAAATGAGGCCTCACCTCACTATCACTAGTGTCCAGAACCTCTGGTTTACATGCAGACCTATTTTGTATGCTTGTAAAGTAATACAGGATTATTGTTTTTTTTTACACCTGTATTTAATCCTTTTAAAGTTTTAAAGTTCTGTGTTTTACAATACCAGTCTACAAATATTATGTTTTGATACTTGATGTAAGCAAAATTACAGTCATACGCTTATTGAGAATACAGTGATATTTATATACAAGAACATAAAATACATTCAGGCCTTATACACACACTAACACAGTAACAACATATCACAAACAAAAATATTTATATCTTGCAGAAGTTTGAAATAGATACATTGTAGTAGAAATCCATAGTTTTGAACATCTGCAAAAGTACATGTTGTATAAAAGTTATTCATTGTATCTTTATAATAAACTTTTTTTTTTAATGCATGCTATATGATGCTTTTCGTTCAAACAGCAGAACACATGTGCACACACTCACACCAACAACAACAGCAGGGGCTTTACACTTTTTACAGCAGTTACCAAATTCACCTGTTATGTAGTAAGATTGTGACAAAACCGCAGACAGTAGAGAGAAAATCGAAATCTCAGAGTAAACGGTCACAATACTGTGTGACAAAACTGCACTAGAAAGCAGGACCTTTTAACATCAAGTTTAAATATTAAACCAGAACAAACTCATGATCCCATTCTTTAAGCTAATATGGCAGCAATCTAGAACAATGGGAAAAAAAAGACTACAAAGCTGAACAGGCTAACAAAATTTAAATGAAGACATGATGAAGTTAGGTTTTTTCCCCCTCTGTAATAGAAGAGACTTGAGCATTTCTTGGTTTAGAGAGAGTCTGATCCTGTCCCAGAAGGGATTGCTGTGAAAGTTGGTGATCTCAATGACTTCACCACCAGGTCAGTGCTTGGATCTAGCACTCTTCCTTCTCGATCCTGCACAAAAAGAAAGGAGGTCAAATGTTCTATAAATGCCCAAGAACATATCTTGAGTAGATGGATGTCTTGAATTGCTTTTAAGTGGTTCATGTACAGTAAGTTACGGTCATAAACATCTTGAACATCTAATTTGCTGTTGGGTTACAGCTACTGTCATGTGTCTAAACTATTTCAGTGATCTCATATTGCATATATTGTGAAACTATCAATACATATAACCAATAAACATACAACAGGATGATGTAGTGTTTATATTTATCATGATATTATCTAGATTTATCCATAAGAGAACTTGAGTAAATACAAAATATAGCTTTTAAATAATGATTTCGTTTATTAAAGAAAAAAAGGTGTCCAAACCTACCTGGCCCTTGTGAAAAAGTAATTGAGACTTTAAAAAAGTCAAAAAGTATTTTGGATAAATATTCTGTGGACTGATGAGACAAAATTTTAACTTTTGCCAGATGTTTGTCCCATTACATCTGACAACATCTAACACAGTGGTTCATAAAAAGAACATCATACGCAAGTCCATTTCTTGGCTCAAAACAAACAAACAAAAAAAACAAAACAATTTTGAGTGGCCTAGTCAAAGTCTGGACTTAAATCTGATTGAGAATTGGTGGTATGACTTTAAGCTAACACTCATGCTCAAAAAGTCTCCAATGTGGCTGAGCCTTTTAACAATTATGCAGAGGAGAGTGGACCAAAATTAATCCACAGTGATGTATGTGATGGCCAAAAGTGAGTCTTTTAAATCTGTTTGCAGTTTTTGCCACCAAGCGTAGAACAACCAGTCATTAGGTTGAGGGGCAACTACTTTTTCACACTGGTCCAGGAAGATTAGGACATCTTTTTCCCTAATGAATGAAATAATCATTTTTGCATTTTGCAACATGATACATTTTGTATTTCCTCTGGCTATCTTAGTGTAATATTAAAATCTGTTTGATGATCGGAATCATTTAAGTGTTAAATTTTAAAATAAACAAATCAGAAAGGTAAACCTAAATTTGGACATGCCATAAAAACAAGCAATGGGTTCTTCTTTTGAAAACTATTTCTATTTTCAAAGCTACAGATGTCGAAATATCGCCACCTCCAGACTGTTAGCCTCTCCACTCTCTCAAACCCAATAATGTACAAAGTGATTTAAATCAGACTTGGTGATGGCTGCAGACAGCAACCAAACTGAATCCAGCACTTCTTCCTTATACATCGACAACAACCACTGAGTTTATGATATGTCATGAAAAAGAAAATAATATTGAATTATAGATTATAATTAATAAGAAATACTGATTGACGTGCTTGTAAAAAGTCTCCTAAATGCTGAGAGTGAAAGGGACTTACAGTGGTACCTCTGCATATGAATTTCATTTGTTCTGGACATTAAGGCTAAAACACATTTTCCCACAGGAAATAATGTATATGCAGATAATTACAGCCACCCAAAAATCTTACCAATATTAGTAATTTCCAACACTATAATCATATTTTTGCAAATGAAAGCAATAAAAATATTTAGATTCATTACATTACACGTAAATGAAGAAAATACAGTGGAACCTCGGATTAACGCAACGAGTAACGCAAGCAAGTCCTGGTTTACAAGTACAGAGTATCATGTATCACGCATGCGCTTCTTCTTTTGACGGTGAGCGTCACGTGATCACAACTGAGCCAATGGTTTTTCTCTATCTTGCGCTGCGGAATTGTGGGTAATCCTCTCCCCTGCTCGATCTTAGTGCTCGTCTCTCACTGTTATAATCAACATCCGTGCATGTACTGTTTACTAGAACACTGTGCCCACGTGTGTGCGTATAAAACATATTTTATTTTATGTCTGTAAGTGTGTGTGTACAGCACATGTGTACTGTTTATTATAACACATGTGTGCGCGCATATAAAGCAAAAGAAAGTCTCATTATAGATCCATTTGCTCCTATCCTGTATCAGCCTGTCGTTATGTGTGCGCGTGCGTAATTTGACACCGTGCCCCTACACACACACACACACACCGCCTTGCCTGCCTGCCTGCCTGCCTGCAAAATTAGGCGCGCACACACATAACAACAGGCTGATACAGAGAAGGAGCAAATGAATCTCTCGGCTTCACACACACACTCCGCGCCTGCGCGCATAAACGGAAACACTTTTCTGTCGGGATTTTTTTTTAAAGGTAAAGTGCAAGTTAATTTGTTTTATTTTTAGTTTATATATTGTATTAATTATTTTTATGTATTTATTTTTTGGGGCTGTGAAGTGAATAATTTGGAAAATTAAGTGGAAAATTTGCTTTGATTTCCGAGTGTTTTGGAATACGAGCAGACTTCCGGAAAAATTATGCTCGTAATCCACGGTTCCTCTGTATGATAGAAATAGACTGTAAACTTTTTTATTCATCACTCCTCTTGGCACCACTGAAAGTGGCTCCCTTTTTTTCTTGCTACCGTTCTTGATAACATTCTTGGGACCCATGGTGCTATGTCTTCACTAAATCTTGCACCAAAATGCAAAAAAATGTAAACTCGCTTCGCTTGGCTTTCCACTGGTTTGAACAAAATGTCTTGCAAAATTTCAGCTCTTAAGACAAACATTTGTATGCCGAGGTACAATGTAGATACTTCAACTTTATGGCTACAGTGAGCTAATACAAGCTAACTGTGTTTGATACTCAATTATATTTAAACACAAGTATTTTCTTACCTTTATTCAAGTGGACATTTTTAAGTAGAACTTCTACATTTACTGGAGTAATATTTAAGTAATGTACCTCTTCTTTCATTCAAGTGCAAGATTTGTGCACTTTGTCCTGGTTATTTGTCTAACTAATCCTCTTTTTACCTTTCCTTTTTTAAATCATGCTTCTTCAGAGGTTCAAGCTTCTTTCTTTTATATCCAAATCCTAATAAATACTTTTCCAGAACGTTTTTTGTCTAAGTTCTAATTACTTTTTAAAGAACTGTTTCTCTCTTTGTTTTCAAGCACAAGTCTTTAGAAATTTATTCAGGATGGTGGGGGAATAAAACAGTGAAGTGAGCAGCAGATCTGCAGGTAGAAAAATCTTGAAGAAAGATAGAGGAGAATGAACAGTAATTCTTTAGGTCTTTGGTGAGCAGACAAGATGGGCTACAACAGCAGAAATTTCATAAATAAGCAAATACTTACAGCTCTATAATCAAGGAACATCTCTTTAAAGGCCATGAAGTCTGTAAAGGTGAGGAGTATGTCAAATACATCCCCAGAGACATCTTCTTTGTGTTGCCTTAGACAGTAAAGACAAAGAAACAAAGAACACAATTTATGCAACAAGGATATGTAAAAAATGTTGTCTATCATTGCAGCTCATTTTTAAAGCTATTTAAACCACACCATGTCATGCCCTGCAAATTAGTAGTCTATATGAGTAAAGGGGAAGCGTTCTCAAATTGGAAACACGCAACTTACTGAAGAGAACGAGTAAAGTCATTCATGTTGAACCCAGGAATCCTCTCTATCAGCTGTTGTTCCAGATACTTCTCCAAGAGCTCAATCTGCTCAATCAACAATGAGCTCCTTAATTACGAGAACTGACTCCAGAGAATTAATTAACATGTTTACATTAAACAGCTTACATATTCATTAAAAATCGGTGTATAAATAAGCTTGTTCTCCTCTGTGTCATCAAACTCTAGGTAATACTTCTCCATGAAGGATCGCTGAAGATTCAGAAAATCGTCTTCTGTAAAAAGATATGAATCTTAATTGTAGTTTTCGCACAGAAAGCAGTGTATCCTCTGCCAAGAATATCATCATGCTTAGTGTAATAAAATCTGCAGGACTTACCCATTATGATAGCCTCAATGTTCCCAATTACAGCATCAAACAAGGCATCCGCCTTTGATGATCTTAAAAGGAAACGATGTAATATACATAGATGTTACACAATCAAACCTTTTTTCATCAGTATCACCTTTATAGCAACAAGCATATTTGAGTGACAGACTCACACTGAGATAGAAAATTCTTCATCATCCAAGTCTCTCATCTCAACAATATTCTCCTCTTTAGTAATCATACCTTAAAGATACGAGGAATAAAAACAAATTTAGTTATTTCACCTTAATATACACTTATTGAAAAGGGTGAATGTTGACAAAAATATAACCTGCTGGCTATTTAACTATTTAACATATCGCTAACCAGCTAGTTAGCAACGTTAAACAATTTTGTGGTCGGTGTCTAATGTAACAGCAAGCATTTTGCGAATAAAGCTCCTTATTTTTTTTTCTTAAGGTTTTTAGAAGGCATAAAAGAAACCAGTGAACTAGCTTACCCTTCTCCTGAACGTCCATCATTACTCGACTCAACGCACCACAATTCCAACCACTTGGTTTCTGCCTGCCAAGGCAACGGGAAAATACGGACCGCCATCAAATTGTTCCGGTAAGGAACAGAGCTACGTGTTTAGGTTCCGACACCCAAGCTCTTCCCAGTGCTGAATACCAAAAATAGCTGCTTGCTTAACAAGAAATATAAGATAAATATAAAGCATCAAGATTATTTATAGATAAATATTTTTAACAAACGTTAATTTTGAGATTTAAACGTGAGCTTCAGGCTCCCTCTACTGGTACAAAACACGAACTTGTCACTTTAGACATCCTACAAAAGACAGTTTCAGAACATCAAAGCCAATTCTTTCCATTTTTGCTATACACTAAAGACACTTAGGTTTGAGATCGAAAGATAAATCAATTGCGCAGAATTTCTGTTTTAATTTACTGGTATCAACATCAAGAGGTGTTAAAACATCAGCTTTTCTTTGAAGACACCTTCAGCATCCAGGTTCGATTCCTGCCTCGTGTCTGTGTGCATGGAGTTTGCATGTTCTCCCCGTGCTTGGTGGGTTTCCCTTGGGTGCTCTGGTTTCCTCCCACAGTCCAAAAACATGCAGATTAGGATCAATGGCGTTCTCATATGACCCGTTGAGTGTAAATGAGCGCTTGCGTACCCTGTGATGCATTGGCACCCCCACAGTCCAAAGACATGCAAGTTAGCTTAATTTAAACCCTTAAAACCCAAGTGGTACAGATATGCTCGGCAACACAGCATAGGTCAATTTGTGTTAACGGGGAGGCTTCAGATTTCAAACTGGGCATTTGGGTTTTCAGATACGTCAGGTAGAACAAAAGTTATCATTACTTTTATAAAGGGTAAATGTTTCCACTATCAGAATGAAAAAAAAAAAGTTGAACTCGAAATTATTATTAATAATAATTAATTAGGTTATAGAAACAAATGAAAACAACCATAAAAACACACAATCATGTATATCTGTGCAATTTCTTTGCCTATGTGACCCAGATTCATTTTTTTTGCTCAGCCATGTCTGGAATAAGGATATTCTATATTGCAATCTATACTACACAATCCTGAGCCACAAAAAAGCAGCAAAATAATTAGTATCTAAAATGCTCTAAGGTTTAAGGGCTATGTGCTCCCAAATTGCTCATAGTGTGAATGCGCATGTGAGAGTTTGTACATCTGTGTGCCATCTAGGATGCACCCCCTCCTCATGTCCTAAGTCTCCTGGGATAGGCTCCAGAAATAAAACAGCAAAAGACAACACCCAAGCATGATCATACGTGATCTAAGTGAATAATGAAATCAGTGACATTTATTCTTTGTATTAGTACCAGATTCCACTTTTAGTTAGTAATCTTGGAAACACATTCATTTTTAAATAGGTTTGGCACATCAAGGAGGCAATTAAGAAATTTCCTAAATCCAGATTGATTGATTGATTAACATTTGCTCATAATACGTGGGGTAAAAATGCAAATATTTGTGAGGGCAGCATGGTCGCACAGCAAATAGAGGGGCCACCTCTTGCTTCTAATATCTTGAGTAGAATCGAATCTTTCATTTGCACTAGCTGCAACAATGTGATAAGACAGTCCGCACTCACTCCTCATCTGTACAGCTTGATTCTGTATACAGGATCTATCTCAGAAGACTAAGGGCATGAGGCGGGGTACACCCTAGATGGGGTGCCAATTCATCACAGGGAACACACATACACACTCATTCACAAACTATGGCTGATTTGGGAATGCCAATTCCCCTAATCTGCATGTCTTTGGACTGTGGGAGAAAACTAAAAAACCTGGAGAAAACCCACAAAACATGGAGAGACCATGTAAATTCCATGCACACAGAGACAGGGATCGCACTTGGCCGGGAGTCCAACACGAACCCTGGAGATGCAAGGCGTCAGTGCTAACCACTCTGTCCTATACAATAGAAATATAGTAGTGTACTTCAAGCCTGTGAATGTAGGATTTCCACAGGGCTTTCCCACCTCCCAAATGTGGTGGTAGGGTGTATTGACAACTCTACATTACCTTTAGACAAATGGTGCCCTGTGATGACTTGGCATCGGGTATGTCCTGGTTTAAGCCAGGTTGTTATTGGGAAATAATATGGATCCAGTGTCCTTGACCTAGATACAGCTGTTAAAATTAATACATTAATATTTGTGAGCAACCCAAGGGCCAAGCTAACTTATTATTATTTTTTTACTAAAGAGTCTGTCATGATATGAAGAAATATATCTGAAGATTACAAATCCTCAGGATTAGTAATTACATTAGATTAGATTTGTTGAGATTATTTTTTGTTGAAGAACATGTACAACGCCAATTAGTATATACAGTGGGAGATGGAACCATTTTCGTCTGTAGAAACACCTTTCCAAACTCATGACAACAAATGAAAATGTTTGGTGGCCGGAAAAACAACGTCCTCACCGGTCACTCCTGAACAGACAACTTTATCCAATAAAGTTTCACAATGGAACCAGAAATGACGTAACACTTGCTTGCACTGCCCCGTTTTGTAGGCTTTTACAGAGCTGCATCGGTGTGTGACGTAAGTTCCGTTCGGTGAGGCGGGGCTTGTGGCTAGGTCAGTGCGAGGATGTTTTGAGGAAACACGTTGCTAGGTTACCGAAAAATACTAACGGTCATCAAAACAGATAAAATAAAGTGATGTTAGGGAAAGTAGAGCAAATATGCGAGGCATACCTCGTTTACCATCTTAAACCCTAAAAATACAAATCTAAGCTACACAAATTTAGTTGGCAGCAAGATGACCACCCTCGTTCTGGTGTTTTTCCGCTTCATTTTTTCACCCTGCATGACGCCTAGGATTGTGGGATATGTAGGACAGAGCAATAATCCAGGTGACAGCGCCTCATAACTTATGAGGTTTAAGGTGGTAACGTCGTCGAGGAATATTTGCTCTATTTTGTCATAAGGCAAACTATGACTCGAAGCTTTTCTGCGTATATACTGTAGCATTATGTTTCAGGTTTCAGACACACTCATAAGCTTTTAAAGGCGAGTGCATTGCTGCTCACTCAGACTACTAACTCTAAATAAATATTACATCATATATAAATGGCCCTGTCCCAGACGGTCATGGGCTCCTTACACTGAGACACTGACTGAGCATTTCCGTAACTGCTTACCATCAGAACGTTCGTTAAGCTCACGTGACCTCTTTGAGTTGTAGATTCCTTTTAACCATAGTTATTTATTGTTATATTGTGGTGTACATATTACACATTAGTTGCTGTGTTGTTTCTAAAACATACTTAACTCTAAGAAATAAATACATACACGGCAACTTTTTTGGCACGCACATGACGTAAGTCGCAGTCGGTTGATGACGCAGTACGTCTCTTTGTTGGCTCCACCAGCAGCGTCCGATCTGTTGTTATTTTTTCTGCAGCAGCTAAAAAAATCAGGAATGCTAAAAGGTTAAATCGTTTATTTTCCCCCCAGGTTGAGCGCTTTTTCCTCTGTTTGTGTGAGTGTGTTTTTTCTTTACAATCAGACACACGTATATATCCTGGCTTGTCAGGACCCGACGCCGATCTAGTAGTAATGGACTCGGACGAGGGTTACAATTATGAATACGACGATGAGGAAGAGGAGTGCAGCGAGGACAGCGCTGAAGATGAAGCCGAAGACGACACCTTGGAGCTCGGCGACGTGGAGCTGGTCGATCCCGTCGTAGCCGGCGGTGATCGAGACGAGTGCGGGGACACCGGCGGCAGCGGCCTCGGCCCGGGACAAGACGAGGAGGACTACCGCTTTGAAGTTCTCACTGCTGAGCAGATCCTCCAGCATATGGTCGAATGCATCAGGGAGGTCAACGAGGTCATCCAGGTAAATGTTTTTCAGATCTAGTGTGGTTGTGCAAGGCTTTGGATTGAGTTTAGCTGTTAATACTAAATACGGCGGTGTTTTAACGGCTTAAATGTTAGCCGTTTCTCTAGGTGTTACACACTGGGTTTACATGTTTATCCGCAGATCCTACAGCGTTAACGATCAGTCTATAGCTAGTTATACTGGTATTTAAACATTCAATGTGAAGATGTGAGAAAATTAACTAACCTTAACTAATGAAACAGAACCATGACAACTCATTGGACAGCTAGCCTAGCCTGGCTAATATTATATTTCCTTTCAGTCAACCTAGTAACAAATAACGTCTTTAATTGCACATGTTCTTCCTATGCAAAGCTTTTAAGCATACCTTTAATACATTATCTGTCTGTTTTATGCGCTCACACAACTCTTCTCTGCATCACTAAGCTAATAAAGTACTTCATTAGCTAGCTGGTTACATACCTATATGCTAATACAAACACTTTCTTTTGAGAGTGCGTTACGTTTCATGTTTCAGCCCCAATAATATTTGTCAGGGCACTATAATGTGACAGTGTAGACTGTTTTCAGTAGTTGTTTTGCGTTACAGTGCTGTTGTCTGGACAGAAATAAATATCAGTTGTAAAGTCAGCTACATGGCTAGCTTGCTAGCCAGGTTGTGCTTCGTCGCGACAACAACATGGCGGAACTGGTGCTTTATCATGGCTGTTATGGTTCATAAATGGATTAAACTGCTCACTTTGATTAATATTCACAATTCAGTTAAGAATTACAAGTCATTATGATAACTTTCGTGCGTAAGGGGCTTATATAAAGAAGTAACTGCACAAATATGAGAGGTAATGTGAGGGGTTTTTGCCAAGCAGTATGGATTATTTTGGTCAGGTCAGAAATCAATTCCGATATTAAATACTGTATGTTGGGTTTATGATGATTAGTACTATGTAAACGGTTTTGCCACACACAAAAGACATGATTGCAGTATGTAACCGTTAAAACACGGATCATTTTTTATTTTAGTTGTTGTTTTTTATAATCATATATAGGGCTCAGGATTGTACAGTATAGTGTGACATCCTTTTTTTCAGCACAACCTAGGCAATATGATTGAATTTTGACTGAATTTTATTTCATTTTATCCAATTATACAAACATGAATGAGGAAAATTAGAAAGTAGGTCACATAGACAAATAAATATCACAGATACACTGTTTGTTTTCAGTTGTTTTTATTTCAGACCAAAAAAAATATGCTTATTTTTGAGGGTTATAAATTTTTGCAACGTCGTTCCCATATTCTGTTAGTGATTCCGAAAACCCAAATGCACAGTTTGATGTCTAAAGGCCTCCTTATAAGCGCACATATATTTTTAAAATCGTCACTGACCTATGCTGTGTTGCCGGCACAGATCTGTGCCACTTGGGTTTTAAGGAATTATTAATTACGTTAGCTTCATCAGGCACTGTGGCATGTTGTTTTTGTTCTTTTTTGAAAACACAGATTCACACGTCAGAGATGCTGGAATGAAGAGGTTCATCCTCCCATCTATTTATAGTATGTAGTTCATGTCAGGATCATTTTGTGAAGTGTGACCTGCAAGCTTAATCAACTTGGGCAGAGTTCATATCTCTTGCTTTAAAAGATCAGTATTTGTGATAAAACTGTATTGGTGACTTTGAATGTTACCCTTTTACTAGAAATAAACAGCTATGTAAAAAAAAAATTACTCATTGAAGGTAATATTTAAAACACCTCTTCCCTGATGCTCTTTTTAAAACTGTTTATTACGCAGACTGCAATTAGAAGTAAAGCCTCACGTGGAGAGAAACCTAATTTAGATCTGAGCCTTTTGCCTCGATTTAAGCAAAACTGCTGACCATAAAATGCAGTTCATTTTACAGCCTCTATATATATATATATATATTCAGGGCAATTATTCCGTTATGGTTTTGCTTGTTAGACAGAATAAACAAAGTGTAACCTGTTTTAATGAAAAATTCTGATTTGCAGAATCCTGCAACAATCACAAGAATACTGCTTAGTCATTTCAACTGGGACAAGGAAAAGCTTATGGAAAGGTAAAAGCTTTCTGTCATGTCTGTCACTAAAGTTTTTTGTGTGTTTATTTTATTTAAGTGATGAATAGTCAAGTCTAGATAAGGACATCCAGTTTGTATTTTACAGGTATTTTGATGGTAACCTGGATAAGCTGTTTTCCGAGTGTCATGTCATAAACCCTAGTAAAAAATCAAGGACGCGCCTCATGAACACACGATCGTCAGCTCAGGATATGCCATGTCAGATCTGCTATCTCAACTATCCTAATTCGGTGAGTGCTGCCCAGTGGTGCAGAGGCATACTTTTTTTTTTTTTTTTTTTTTCTGCGTTTCCGTTGCCAGTGTAATTTGGCATCCTGATAGAGTGGCAAGAAAAAGTATGTGAACCTTTAATAAAGACATGAAAGATTATTTTTTGAGCATACTCATTCAACATTCACAATGGTAGTGGAGAAAAAGTAAGTGAACCCTTGGAATTAATAAATGGTTGACGGCCAGTCAACCCCCTTGGCAGCAATAATCTCAACCAGGCGTTTCCTGTAGCCGTGGCTCAGACCTGCACATCATTCAAGAGGAATTTTAGCCCATTCTTCCTGGCTGAACTGCCTGAGCTTCCATACAATCTCTATTGGGATGAGACCTGGGCTCTGACTTGGCCACTCCAGAAGGCGGGTTTTGTTTTTCCGAAGCCATTTTGTTGTGGACTTGCTCCAGTGTTTTGGGTTATTGTCCTGTTGCATTACCCAACTTCTACAGAGTTTCAGCTGACGTACACTACAGACATTTTCACGTTTTCCGGAAGAACTTTTGAAATGATTCATCTTCTCCTCTATGACTGCAAGCTGGCCAAGCCCTGATGCAGCAAAGCAGGGCCAAATCTTGATGTTTCCTCCTCCATACTTGGGGATGATGTTTTTTTTTAATGATGATATGCAGTGCCCTTTTTACGGCAGATGTAGAGCTGCATGTTCTTTCAAAATAGATAAATCTTAGTTTCATCAGTGCACAATTTTATTTTTCCCCAAAACTGCTGTGGAGCATCAATGTGCTCTTTCACAAACTTCAGGCGTGCAGAATGTTCTTTTCAGTAAGCAGTGTCTTACTTGCTATGGACAACCTACTTGTTTAGTGTTTTAGACTCATGCAAATTTTTGGCTGCCACTCTGGGTTGTTTCTTTACGTCATTAATGAGTCTTTGTTGTGCTTTTTCGGGTCATTTTGACTGGGTGCCCACTTTTTGGTAGAGTAGCACCATCCCAAAATGTCTCCATTTCACTAACTGTAGACTGGCAAATTTTACTTGTCAAATGATAAATATGGAGTAAGAAAGTCTGGTAAATCAACCATTCTTGATCATAGATTCTCTTAAAACTCTTTTTGGTGAGGCATGGCTCACATAAGCATATTCTTCCTGTGCAGAGCAAATTCAAAGGTGGTTTTTATCAGTCAAAGTAGCTCCAGTCCACCCATCCAAACTCATTTTCTTACCAAGACTCCAGTTAGCTTTTTTTGAGGTTATTAACCCAAGAATTTACATACTTTTTCCATTTGTCAATACTCGACTTAGATGAAAATCAGTTCAGATGTTATGACGAATTAATGCAGAAAGCCATGAAATTCCAAAAGGTTCACATAGTTTTTCTTGCTCCTCTTTTAAAATGATTTACATTGTTGCAGTGTTTGAAATGGACTGCACTGTAGAGAGAAGATCTTCAGGACAACATTTCTGACCTTGGTTTGGTGTTAATGTGTTTTTGTTTCTATTTGGCTTCATATTAGCTTCACATAAACCTAAAGATGGGTTTTAAGTTAGTTGATAGCACTTTTTTATTTTCTGGATTACTCAACTTATGTGCCAGGCTGCAGGGTGGAGGAACATACAGTACGTTTCACCGTGTCTGCAGGGGATCTGATGGAGTTGAATGTTTGTGTGTGTGTACGCACATGTTGATGTATCAACTTTGGAGCACAAGTTTAAGCTGGCAGACACCATTAGATCATGACTAAAGCTTGTAGGGGTTTATAGTCAGTTTCACACTAAGGTCAATCTATAATGAACATCCCCTAAATGTTACCACCGTTACTCACATTTGATAATTTACACTGAACCCACCAATCTGGTGTAATGTTGGCTCAGGGTGTGCTTTCAAAGAGCATACTTTCATAACAGCACTGATGTCTAGTGTGATGTAAGACATATGCATTAGAAATACCCACATACTGTTGCATTCAAACCAATATCGGTGGGTGGACTGATTTTGGAGGTGCTTTTGCTCTGTTTTTGTGTATGGTTAGTTCCTAACTGTTTAATGGTCTCAGCTCTCCCAGTGGAAGATTACGAACATCAAACATCTCAAAATGTCAAACCCACCCCCCACCCCCATCTGCAACTAGGTCTCTTCAGTCTTGGTTCGCTCAATACAGGATAGCAAGGTGTAATGAAGGCACAGCAGTACTGCCTTAAACGGTGTGAAAAGGGCTGCTGTATCTCCCACTTTCAGCTGTTTCTTTTTATCGTCAAGGTACTTCATCTAATCTGAATAATGATGTAGTATAATATGAGGTCTGTAATCACACTGCAGATTTCCACAATTGTCTAAGTTTGTGCGTTGCTTTTTGCTAGTATAGTTCATCTCGCACCCAATATTTTTAGCTTCATGACGTTATTGCGTCTATCCATTGCGTCTATCCTGAAGCCTATCACAGGGAACACCCTAGAAGTGGTTCCAACCCATTGCTGGGGAGAAGTGCACGTACACAGACATGCACACACACGCAAACACATAATCATGTGCTACTATGGACAATTTGACACAGTCAACCTACCCCAACCACCCCCCCCCAGCACATCCTGAATAGGTTTTTCTTCTGATACTATAGAACTTTGCTTGAATTTTTTTTTCTATTTTTTTTTTTTTTTAATATATTTTAAAGAATTTTATGAACATGTCAAACTCCTGTCCTGAATAATGTCTTGTTGGAGGGACTTTAGCTGACTTTTGCAAAGTGTTTTACAAAGTGCTGACTCCTCTTCCATAAATATTAAATAAGCATTCCCCAAAAGAAAACTTCACCAAATCCTCGAGGAGACATTTTCTATGTTGAATAATAAAGAACATTTTATTTTATTATTAGCCTTAGGTTATCTGTAGCGGTTGCCATGCAGGTCTCCGCTAACGAGCTGCTACCCTAGAAAGAATAAAGTAGTGAAATGCTAGTAAGTAGAGTTGAGCAACTGTTGTGTAAAAAAAGAAAAAAGTAAAATAATACTTTAAAGTAAAAAACATCTACTGACCAAAAAGGTTAAAGATTTCAGCAGCGCTGAGGTTTTATAGCTCTGTGGTAAGAAACCTACAAGATTTGTGATTTTATCATTTGAGAAGTTTCTATTAAGGCTGCCATGCGAATAAGTTCTTTTTATGCATGAAGTTTGATGTTATCTGTTCGCCTCTTCAGGTTTATCTTCCCTATCAGCACTAGATATGAAGCAGCTGGTAGCTGCTAAATGTAGCTGGTGTTTTCTAAGAGCATGTCTTGATTACCTGCTTACTAACTTTGCAGCATTGTTTATGCTGGGACATTAGTACAGTATACCTGGCAACCAGTTCAACTTACAGTGACCAGGAGATAGGTTACAGTTTATTGTTACAGTGTCGACCATACCAACACTCTGGAAGCACATTGTGATATCTGCAAGAGAGAACTGGTAGGCAGCACAGCGTCCTGTCTTGTAGGAGTCAATTATTTAAAAAATTGGGTGATCCCTGGTGATTCCCATCCCTGGTGTTTTCATATCCATACAGCTGTACTGTTTTTTCCTTCAAATATTCCTTTGAAAGCCACACCAATTTTTATTTTAGTCAATGTTGATGCTGGGAAGGTGCATACATTTCATATTCGAAATGCTGTTCCGGAGTGTTTGCGTTTCCTGTCAGGTTCTTGAAGTGCTTGGATAACTGATGTAGATGATCCAGTACACTGAAACCACATAACTGACAGAATGCTCATGATTAAGAAGGGTGTATACTGACTTGTCATAGAGTTAATGGTCATTCAATAGTTACTTGCTACTTGTAAATGATCCTGGTTAATATTATAAACCGCTGTGTTTGTGCTAAGAGTTTTTGTATTGATTTTATAATTCTTTCTCACAGTACTTCACTGGTTTGGAATGCGGCCACAAGTTCTGCATGCAGTGCTGGGGCGACTATTTAACCACCAAAATCATAGAAGAAGGAATGGGCCAGGTACCCACCTTGTTTTTTCCCCCCCCCCTTTTTTATTTTATATTATTGTACTACCTAGCCGTGCTCAATTTGACCAAAAATCACATTGCAGTTATTTTGGCACGTATTGTGATAAACCGCAAAATGTAACTATTAATGTATTATTTTTTATTCAAATGTATTTATCGAGGCTAATACCAACTAACTGAACAAATGATCTCATTTAAGAAAATGTTTGCCAATATTTATTTATCAACTTAAAGATTAACTGTGCAGCACTAGTCTTATCTCAGTTTTTATCTGGTTTCCACTGTTGGCCTCAGAGTATCTCATGTCCTGGATATTTCAGTGTTTTCCCTGCTCCTAGCACACTCACTTCCAACTTCTTTAATTAGATGATTAGTTAAATGAAAGGTGTTAGGGCCACATAAACAATAAAAAGTAAAGAATAGGTTATTCTAGAATCATTTGTTGGAATTCTGTCTTCTGGACAGTTGTATGAGGTTTTTATAGCAACGTTTTTTTTTTCTTTCATAGATTAAAGATGTATGTCATAGGTGGATTAATAAAAAGGCAAAGTTTTTGGACAGAGATGGAAAAATTTCAAAACCAAATTGCTTTATTTCTTGTCATAGTATGTACCCACTTGTATTGAGTTGTATTCTGTGACCAATCATATTTAAGATGCAGAGAATCCTGCCAAAAACTTTCTTGTTCACTAGTTATTTCTCTGGTGACATTTCATAAAAATGTAATTTGAGTTTTTAAAAACTCCTTGTATCCTTATTCTCATTGCAGACCATTTCCTGTCCTGCACATAGTTGTGATATCCTGGTTGATGACAACACAGTTATGTAAGTGCTCAAGCTGTTTGTGTATGTTTGTGTATGTATACCGGAGGTGTGAGGCCAGAGAGTTTCATGTGAAATCTCTGGAAGTGGTCATGATCTAAAACCGTTTGGGAGAATCTAAGTGCTCAGTGTGAATATAAGCACAGAGGATAATCTGTTGTTCCACCTTGGTGGAAAGCTCTCAGTAATGGTCTTAACCTACATTTTGATTTTGCAGTACAGGTGTTGGTGTACATGTCAAATCTGAAGTGTGTTTAATAGGAGTAAATAAAGGTGGTATTTTTTATTTATATATTTTAATTAATTCATTTTTTTATTTCTCGATATGGCTTTATTTTCATATTCTAATACTCGTCAGATTTAAAGGTTTAAACATTTTTACACCTGGAGCTATATTCATTTATGAATATGTTTTACTAGCTCCATACATGTGGAGTGGTAGCTCCAAACATTTTTTCACATAACTCTGTTGAATAGGTGTTTTCTGGCCAGCCTCGCTTTTTCTCTTTACTCCTGACATATATATTACAAAAATGCAGGTTGTCATGTTACTGAAAAGCTATAAACCCCTCTGTTCTGAAGATTAATGACAGCTGTTACAAAGTGCTGACAGTCAACAGTCTTTGCAAAAATGCTAAATAAACATCACAGCGAGAGAAAGAGAAAACTTGACCATATCAGTGAAAAGTTTTGAATTCCCACAGCAAAAGCTTTACTGAATGCCTTTTGTGCACTGGAAGGTAAAATACAGGTGAGACTTATGTCACAGTACAGGTGGGAAAATCTCATTAGCTTAAACCATTATTAGCAAAGCATGTTTGCGTTTATCAGATAATACAGATGTATATACAGGTTATCTATATAAATAAACGAGAGGTTTTGTATGTACATTGGTCAGAACTTGCTCTTTCAATTATATCTTTATGTTTCATACATTGGAGGACCAGAAACAAGTCTCAAACATTTCTATCCTTCTGTATGTCCAGTGTGTCTGACTGTCTGTCCAGCCGATTTTGTCACAGCATCACGCATAACTAGCTAACCAGAATTTGATGAAACTTCTGTCCTTTGGTATTTGCCTGAAGTTAAATTTACGCCATAAATGTTGTGTAGAAGGACCGTTATGAGCAGTTTTATGCCATATAATGTCACAGCATCTAGCGCTTTTTTTTGGACGAATATAGGGCTTTTTTTTTTCCTCGAGGTGGGTGTGGCTCACACATCACTCAACGGAGCTAATCATCTTACAATGCATCTTACAAACTTCCACAATCCTAATAACAAGGAGTAATGGTAAAGCACCACTATGACACAAATAGTGATTTCTATTTCTAAATACTGGCTTCTCAAATTGTCAGGTATTACTCCCTTTTTTTTCTCCACATTGTGACTATTAACTGTAAACATGTATCTTCAGCAATATACACACGTGGACAAAATTGTTGGTACCCTTCGGTCAATGAAAGAAAAACTCTCAATGGTCACAGAAATAACTTTAATTTGACAAAAGTAATAATAAATAAGAATTCTATGAATGTTAACCAGTGAAAGTCAGACATTGCTTTTCAACCATGCTTCAACGGAATTATAAAAAAAAAATGAACTCATGGAACAGGCCTGGACAAAAATGATGGTACCCCTAACTTAATAGTTTGTTGCACAACCTTTTGAGGCAATCACTGCAATCAAACGATTCCTGTAACTGTCAATGAGACTTCTGCACCTCTCTGCAGGTATTTTGGCCCACTCCTCATGAGCAAGCTGCTCCAGTTGTTTCCGGTTTGAAGGGTGCCTTTTCCAGACAGCATGTTTCAGCTCCTTCCAAAGATGCTCAATAGGATTGAGGTCAGGGCTCATAGAAGGCAGCTTTAGAATAGTCCAATGTTTTCCTCTTAGCGATTCTTGGGTGATTTTAGCTGTGTGTTTTGGGTCATTGTCCTGTTGCAAGACCCATGACCTGCGACTGAGACCCTGCTTTCTGACACTGGCCAGCACATTTCTCTCTAGAATCCCTTGATAGTCTTGAGATTTCATTGTACCCTGCACAGATTCAAGACACCCTGTGGCAGATGCAGCAAAGCAGCCCCAGAACATAACAGAGCCTCCTCCATGTTTCACAGTAGGGACAGTGTTCTTTTCTTGATATGGTTCAAGTATAATTAGCAAAATTTGCCTTGGCAAGAAGTTCCATTTTTGTCTCATCTGTCCATAGGACATTCTCCCAGAAGCTTTGTGGCTTGTCAACATGTAGTTTGGCATATTCCAGTCTGGCTTTTTTATGATTTGTTTTCAACAATGGTGTCCTCCTTGGTCGTCTCCCATGTAGTCCACTTTGGCTCAAACAATGACTGATGGTGCGCTCTGACACTGATGTTCCTTGAGCATGAAGTTCACCTTGGATCTCTTTAGAAGTCTTTCTGGGCTCTTTTGTTACCATTCGGATTATCCGTCTCTTTGATTTGTCATCAATTTTCCTCCTGCGGCCACGTCTAGTGAGGTTGGCTACAGTCCCATGGGTCTTAAATTTCTGAATAATATGTGCAACTGTAGTCACAGGAAAGCTGCTTGGAAATGGTCTTATAGCCTTTACCTTTAAAATGCTTGTCTATAATTTTCTTTCGAATCTCCTGAGACAACTCTTTCCTTCGCTTCCTCTGGTCCATGTTGAGTGTGGTACATACCATGTCACCAAACAACACAGTGACTACCTGGAGCTCTATATATAGGCCCACTGACTGATTACAAGATTGTAGACACCTGTGATGCTAATTAGTGGACACACCTTGAATTAACATGTCCCTTTGGTCACATTATTTTCAGTATTTTCTAGGGGTACCATCATTTTTGTCCAGGCCTGTTCCATGAGTTTATTTTTTAAAATAATTCTGTTGAAGCATGGTTGAAAAGCAATGTCTGACTTTCATTGCTTAACATTCATAGAATCTTTTTAAATGATTACTTTTGTCAGATTAAAGTTATTTATGTGACCATTGTGAGTTTTTCTTTCATTGACCGAAGGGTGCCAACAATTTTGTCCACGTGTGTATTATATACTAGCTGTTGCTATTGTTAATGTGGGCTAGATACTGAACCTATAGTCTCGTTGAAAACTTTAGGTATGGCAAGGAATGGCCATTCTTTTCTCTCGCCTGCTATTGAAGTTAGTTGGGGTTGAGTCAAAACACACGTTTTTTTTTTTTTTTTTGCAAGGCAGGAGTGAAGATATCACAATCTCTTAAAGAAAGCTTCAAGAAGCCACACCACAAGATACAAAACACACATCAACAGGAAGAATTAGACAGGCAGATTTGAATGCACAGATAAATAAATACATTTGAATACATTTGTACAATGTGTCTGACAGTTTACAGAGAAATGTCTCCAAAGTAAGTGGGGGAAATTGAATCATATGGCAATACAATGACCAAAAATACACTGGCATCACAACTAGACTTTATCAGGAGGAAAAGGTTTTAGAGTGGACAAGTCGGTTCCCCAGCCTTAACCCAATTGAGCATGCTTTTTCAGTTCATTAGGACGAGACTGAATGGAAATTGCAATCACCCCACTGTCACACACTCGAAGGCAAAAACATTGACAGTACAAGCCACATTGTTCAATTCCATTTACTTACTTATTTTGTTGAATCAGATTTGTAGGTTCATATTCATAATTACAAGTAGCTTTTATCTGACTCTAATGTGGTCTGTCCTATGAAATAGCACGCATACACGCATTGGGCGCTACACGCATAAACGCAAGTAACGCCACACTGACTCCAAAATCTCCAGGAGTAAACTCTAAATTTTTACATTTGCATTAGCCAGTGACCAGAATTGGTTGGTTTTCAGTTTAATTGGCCATTAGCGGGCAGTCAGCCTCAGATATGAACGATTCTTTACTGTGAGCAACAGAAACGCATTTTATGGCATTACATTATCAAAAATCGTATGTGTTAAAAGCCTCCAATCTACCTTTTTAAGATCTAATTTGTGAGCAAATTAGTCTCAAACCCACTCATTACACACGCTTACACCAGTCTCAAAACGCAGCGAGCGATGACTAGTCAAAAATTGTGTGCTTTAGATCTCTGCGTGGCCACATTAGAAGTCACTCACGCCTACATGTTTTCAGCCACTCGACCTACTCGGTCTCTGTAGAGCCAAGTTTTGAGATTTGGGAGCCGTTCGAGCTGGTAAAACATCGCTTTTTCTTCATAATCCTACAGGTGGTGCACTCTGAACTATTCGCACATTTTCATCCCATGTGGTAGGAGTGAATTGTTTGCTAAGTTTGTTTAGAAATAATCATGGCGGCGGATATGGAAGACATGTGCTGCTCGGATAAATACTTAAAACAAGTAAAAATACACATCACATTGTATGTGATTTTTTTGTATTTAAATGCAAAATCTAAGTTTTCTCATTTAGATTCTAAGTGAGAAAACTAATTAAATGTAGCTCATGCATTATAACATTATAATGTAACATTACATTTTCTTTTTAATGTTTAAAATGTAACACAATCTGGGAAATTTTTATTTTAAATCAGGATGTTCTTAAAATCGTGATACTTTTGTGATCGGATATACAGTGTATTAATTTTTGGACCTGATGTGTGTTCAGAGCCCTTGTCACATTGGGGCAAAATATCAGATTTCAGTGAAAATGGATAAAGAAGCAACAATACAAGTACTGAAGAGCTTACGATTCACCTAAAAATTTTGTGTTCTGTGATGTTCTAAGTTGTTTAACACATCTAGATATAAATATAAGGGGAAAGCTGAAATTCTCATTCATCATCTCATTCATAGTCTCTTGTTTTCAAACTTAAATGTCTTGACAGTAAACAACAAAAAGAACTAAAAAGGATTTAACTTGCTATTCCGAAACTTTTGGAAGGGACTGTATAGACCCCATTATATAGTTTATTTATTTATAGATGGTCACAAAGTAACTCACTTCAGACTTAAAGTAAGAAGGTGACAAAGATGTCTATCGCATAATTCTTGATTAAAAAAAAATCTATATATAAACAGCATGATATAATGTGGCACTACAATATACTGTTTTCTAAAAAATTTTTTTTTCCCCAGGCGACTGATAACCGATTCAAAAGTGAAACTGAAGTACCAACATTTAATAACCAATAGTTTTGTAGAGGTAAGTGCTTCAAATGTTTGCCTGAGGTTAACCTCAGAATAAAGAAGCCTTGAAGTGGTTCTTTTAAACATATTGTTTGAATAGTTATACAAGGTAATATTTTGCATATGGTTGCATACATGGATATGTCCTTGTTCAGGAGTTGTCCTATTTTGTGCAAATTTTGACCCTCTCATTTTACTTTTTCTGCAGTGCAATCGACTGTTAAAATGGTGTCCAGCTCCTGACTGCCATCACGTAGTCAAAGTCCAGTACCCTGATGCCAAACCTGTTCGCTGCAAGTGTGGCCGGCAGTTCTGGTAAGAGAAGAGGCCTATAAGCCGCACATATTAGACTGAATAATAGAATCTTGCCATTGTTGGAGCCCGTACTAGGAGAAGCACCTGACTGACCAGAACAGGAGATCTCCTCTCTACAAACTTGGTCACCATGTCCACTCATCACAACTTTCCTCCTTAATCTCCTTAACTAGAACAGTAAATAGATTTACCTGCTGTGACCTTCCTCCATTTTCTCTCAGATTACTGCTGACATCACTGATTTAAATTGCCTTTTATGTTTTACAGATTTGCATATTGTATAAAAGTGCAGATACAGAGAGAATTCTTTCTTAACCTTAGTAGTCATTTACTGGCACATTTCTTTGGTCCTGTATTTGAACCCCCTCTATGTCGTTGTCTGCAGTAAAGTGTCGCATTATTCATTTGGACGGTTAGGTGGGAGATGCTATATAAAAGTATATTATGGTCAATTTAAGTTCAAATACTTTGACAAACAAAATCACTGAGTCTTTAAATCGCTGAGGACCATAGCACTTTGCAAAGCACGTTGCGTTCATGTCAAATGCGAAACTTGGCAGCAAGTCTTTGTCTGTTCTGTAGGCCTGCAATCTCTCTTGCATCTTCCTTTTTTGCTCTGCATATCTTTAAATAGGAGGTGATTGCATGCGGCACTTGTGGAACACTCATTTTAGCCCAGCACTTGTCACAAGCGCTAAGCTTATTTTTTCATGCTAATTTAAACTTTTGCAGTGGTAGTGCTTATAATGAGAATTCTGTCTCTTTTCATCAAATCAGACCATTTTGCTATGTTAATCAGAAATGATCATGAAATGCCTTTTGTTTTGTTGGTGCTTTTTGTAATTTGTAATTAACCTGACCATCTTTACATTATTTCAATCATTTATCTTTGCTTAATTGTGGCTGAAATTGTTTTAGGTAATCATACTCTACTCTACTTTCTAATTAACAAAATAACATTGCTCTGTGCAGTGTTGTATAAAATATGTTTATTATGCTGTCTCCTACGCATAGCCCAGAGTCAGTTTTGCGTCTCACAAGCCCCAGAGTTGAAAAGAGATTTCCATGAAAGCATTTTGATTAAATTACACTGCAAGGGTAGTGGCATTGCTTATTTTTACAAAAGAAGAAAGAAAATAGCTCTTATCCATGAATCTATTCTCAGCGTTCAGAAAGAAAAAACCCAACTTATTTGCAAATATCACCTGATTAGTGTAAATTGACCAAAACGTTATGTGGCAGGCGCACACATCTGTAGATTAGTTTCCTGAAATGTTAAATAATTAATGAGTCCCAAGCAGGATGAATTGAAAAGCTTGGCTTGATAGTTTGAGTTGGACATTTGTTTAAAGGAGTCTTATTTGACATTCAACGGGTATTCAGAAGCATACCCGTTGTTTCAAGTTATTTATTTATTTAAAAAACTGGTTCAGCTCCCACCGCTTTATGGGGCCTTGTTGTTTTCAGTAGTGTGAAATTGACATGCTTGTTTGTGTCAGAAAGACCATCACAAATTTAACAGTGGAATGAATTACCTGTGCATGTAGGGTAGGGCAAGCCAACATCATAGTGTGGGATCACATCTAAGACCATCGAAGTGCGTGTGTTTAATTTGTTAAAGTACACTAGTAATATCGAGGAAAAAATTATTACAATAAAAGAGACCCAAACCAGCATAGTACAACATGCTACATTTTACTGCATGCAAACATACAGATGGATTACAGTAAAAAAAAAAAAATGCATATATAAGGTTGAGTCTGAGACTGGAACACAGTCTTCAAAGGTATTTAGAAAGGATATCTTAAGGTGGTAATGAAGATTTTACTTTATTATGACTAGTCCTGCTAATATGTTTTCACTTCATTCCCTAATGCAGCTTCAACTGTGGAGAGAACTGGCATGACCCAGTAAAGTGTAAGGTATGACAAAATCCCAGAACTCTTACTATTGCGTAGAAATGCATCTAGCCTCAGGCATAACCACAATGTTAAATATTAAATAATGATATGTTAAATTATACATATCAGATTTTTTGTTTTTAAGCTGTTTGATTATATCGTGACTATTACTATTTGTTGTAATTCTACTATTATAAGTATACAACAGAAGTACATACACTCCTGTGTAATACCACTTAAATGTTAAATGATTCAAAATGCTATCACCTTACTGTAACTGCATTACTTCTAACCTAACCGTTAGTAATTGGTATAATTAAAAAGAAACAGTTTAGATTACTTGTAATGTCCTGTGCTTTCAATATAGACTTCCTGAAGTAGTATTTGTTCTTAATTGTTTATTCTTGTCAGCTTATAAATAATACTGTCGTTGACGGTTTTGAATCAATTGACATTTAAGTGATATTGCACTGGGGTGTCTGTATCATACTGTATACTCACTGATAGTTTGTCATAATTTGTAACAAGCTGACCTTATAATCGAACTGAATGGTCATCTTATCGTTCACTTTTTTGATCCTGAAGGTGGTTTTAAGGATCTTGAAAAACTGCATATGTTGCGAGAATGTAGAAAATGCTGCTCTAGATGTGTAAAGCTTTGCTTCTCCTTTAGAGAAGAGTGGCAAAGCAGGCACTACCTCTTTGCGTCTGTGCTATGAGCATCTCTAGAGACATGCTTTGTTATTGAAGTGGGAGCCTTGGCAAAAAACAAAGGAAAGCGTCTTGTCCCTTTGCGTCTTTTTGACGTAGATTTCTCACTCCTTTGCATGAGATCATGATTAACCCCTTATATGCATCACCTGTTTCCTAGATCTTTGTTGCATTTGTATGGATAGTTATTTGTTAGTACATGTAGCACATAATGAGGTTTTTTTTTTCTATGTTCAGTGGTTGAGGAAATGGATTAAAAAGTGTGACGACGACAGTGAAACGTCCAATTGGATTGCAGCAAACACTAAGGTCAGTGGTGTGGAATGATGCTTATGAAGTGTTCAGTCTCTTCATTGCACTGCGGATATATCAGATGACGTTTCTCTTGTTGTGCTGCAGGAATGTCCTAAATGCCATGTGACCATAGAGAAGGATGGCGGCTGCAACCACATGGTGTGCCGGAACCAGAACTGCAAAGCGGAGTTCTGCTGGGTATGCTTAGGCCCATGGGAACCCCACGGATCAGCCTGGTGAGTTCTGGTGTGGTCTTGCAGTTCTTGAGAATTACATTACCCAGAATACTCGACCTGTGTAAATGATTTATTAATCCCCCTTTTCTGTAGTACAAACAAACAAAGGTCCTGATACAGGAATTAAACATATTTGCTGTCATTCCAGGTACAATTGCAATCGCTACAATGAAGACGATGCCAGGGCAGCAAGGGATGCACAAGAGGTAGGAAAAGTTGTACCGAGGGATACAGTTACAGTTGGAGCAAAAACCTTTTATGAAGCCACCCTTGCAGACTGATGCATAGTTTGTGTCAGTTACAATTCTTGTAATGTGTACAACTCTACGTTATGTGCACTTTGCAGCGCTCCAGAGCAGCCTTGCAGAGGTACCTGTTCTACTGCAACCGCTACATGAACCACATGCAGAGCCTGCGCTTCGAGCACAAGCTGTATGCACAGGTCAAGCAGAAGATGGAAGAAATGCAGCAGCATAATATGTCATGGATTGAGGTGCAATTCCTGAAGAAGGCCGTGGACGTGCTGTGCCAGTGCCGCTCCACGCTCATGTTCACCTATGTCTTTGCCTTCTACCTCAAGAAGAACAACCAGTCCATTATTTTTGAGGTAAAGTCAAGATCTTATAAGGTTGTGACAGACTGTCTGCATTTTCTTTTCGCTGTCTGAGCAGCAACGCAGCTGATAGGAAGAAGCGTGTATGATCTGTGCTTTTTATTTACTTATTTATTTTTTTGTTAGAACAACCAGGCTGATCTAGAGAATGCCACCGAAGTATTGTCTGGATACCTAGAGCGAGACATTTCCCAAGATTCACTGCAGGATATCAAGCAGAAAGTACAAGACAAATACAGGCAAGTCTAATGATACTACAGATTTTCTGTAATCCAAACCATATTGTTAAAGGTTCTGTTGCAAAGCTAGACAGAGAAACCTTGGACAGATTTTTGACAACTGGCATTGTGTGATTTGTTCTGACAAAAGACAGTTATTTTCATTGTTGCATCATTACTTCATCAGTATTTTACATAAATTTGGCATTTTCTTGATTTGTCACATGTCCCCTGTTTGCTGGAACTCAATGAAACTCCTACAGCATTAATCGTTTTCTGAGTGCACAAGTGGGGCAGCCCTGGAGTGAAGAGAACCTTTGTGTTTTCTCTGAAAGTATTTTGACACGTGCACAATTAAAAACCAAAGTGATGTATTATTATAAATTTTTTTTGTACACTTTTGGAATAACATGTTCTGCACATTTTAAAAGGGCACACATTCTGTTTTATTAAGTCACTAAAATGCAACATCCAGTTAGACTTGAAAAGCTATTGTTGTTAGCTGTATTTTCTTCTAGATGCAAACCAATTTATTGACCTGGTTTTGACCCACCCACTCTTTTGACTCGCCCATCCTTATAACTCTATAACATTGCCAAATTAGATGACTAAGCCCTGTCCTTGTTGTTGGTGTTCAGCAGTGTCCTGATTTGACCGTAGTAATATTCACTCAATACCTAAATTGTTTAGTTTGAAGTGAGTCTTTGCATCAACCTTTGCTCCAAAGCTTTGCATCACTTTGCATCACTTTGGATCACTTTGGATCAAACTTTGTGTCCTTATTTATTTATTTTTTTTAAATGAAGTCCTTGCCAGTTTAATGGTTGATCTTGTATGTGGCGAGCTTAATTCCAAATTTTTGCTGATCATTATTTTTAACTAGTAAATAGATTTTTTAAAATCAAGTTAAAGTGAGATTTAAGATTTTATTTAATTTAATTTTTTTTTACAGTCCCCTAATATACGTTTATAAAATATGCGTGTATATGTGGACGTGTGTATTTTAGTGGCGTTTCTGCTGAAATTATGTTTGGTTTTCACTAAACATGGCAATGGCCATTAAGGCCAAACAACTTCACTTTGGTCTCATCTGTCCATAGGACATTGTTCCAGATGTCTTGTGGTTTGTTCAGATGCAGTTTTGCGAACCTCAGTCATACTTCCCTGTTCTTTTCACAACGAAGAGGCTTTCTCCTGGAAATCCTTCCAAACAAACCATCTGTTCAGTCTTCCTCTAATTGTGCTCTCATGGACATAAACATTTAACATGCTCAGTAAGACCTGTAGGGTTAGATGTAGCATTGCATGGTCTGAGCTTTGGGTGAATGTGCTGGAACGTCCACTCCTGGGGAGCTTGGCAACTATTTTGAATGCTTTTCACGTGTTAATAATCTTTCTCACTGTTAAATGTTGAACTTCAAATTGTTTCATAACCTTTTCCAGATTAAAGTGCAGCAGTAATCGCTTCTCTAAGACTATTGCTTTAATCTTGCTTTTATCTTAGTGAGGAGGTGTGGTTGACCCCGTTGCTAGGGATGATCAGCAATTCAAGGACTGTGATTGGTTAATAAAAAAAATAACCTCTGACCTCTGCAAATGTGCTCTTTGTGAAGACAGAATATATGATAATAGAACAAACAGTGAAATCATCATTTTTGTATATGAAGAAATTGTATAGTCATGAGTACAGGCTACTTTATGCAAAGTTTCTAGGCTAAATATCTTAAAGATAATTAAACACCCAAATGTTGAAAATGTGTCTACTTTTGAAGCAACCAATTTCCACACAGTAGGTACTATATTTCAGTGCTCATATTTATTTACCGTACTGATTTTATTATTTGTAATCCGTTTTAGATTGATGGGAGCAAAATGGCTCAGCTTTTACAATTTACATGATTGCAGGACAGTTTATTTAAGTTGCACTTTTGGATGGTATGTAGGCAACAATCCACGAGAGCTAGAAGTAAAACAACAAGAAAACCAAATTGGACAGAAGAGCAGGTTTACTTTTAGCTTTACGTTCAGTGTTCAGAGAATATTTCTTCCTTCCGCCATTTTGTCATCTGCTATAGAAACTCTTAAGCGTCTTAAAAGTCCTCCTCTCTACTCTTAACAAATTTAAGTAATACCTTAGGAGCTGTTTTTAGGGCTAAGATGTTTTGTGAATCATTTTTATTTTATTTTTACTAAGATTTAATCCTAAATTTAAGGAGAAATTCTAAGAAAATGCCCTAATTCTAAGCTTTTTCTTAGAATTTCGTCACTAGGAGCAACTTTTAGGCTTAAGAAGCTTTGTGAATACAGGCCCTGAATGCTCCTGACCAGCAAACTGACCAAACCATTGCTTTTATAGACGTCTGCACACCTGCTGATGATCAGTTAATCAAGGCCTGATGATTAGCTCTAACTTGCCATTGCCTATATGCCCCCCCCCCCCCCCCCCCTTTTGGCTTTACATTTGTTAAATAGTATTAAATAGTTGTATTTGCCTAATACTGAGACCCACAACGATCAGAAAATTTCTTTTATGTTTTATGTTTTTACACAAAAAACACAATATTTAAACTTTACCACATGACTATATACACCATACAATCAAAAGTCTGGACACACCTGAGGGGAAAAAAAAAAGACGCATTAAATAAATGTAATATTGGCACACATTTGTGTAAATATCAGATCATTTAAACACAAAAGTTTTAAATACACTGACAGTGGATTTCGGTCAGGTCTAAAATATCCTGTTAATTTTAACATGATTAAAAAAAAAAAAAAAAAAAAAGACACATCAGATAATGTAACGTGTGGGTTGTGTCCGGACAGGTGCCAGCTGCAGTAGCGTGAAGCCCGAAGTGAGTAGTAGCTGTCACCTGCTTGTGAGGCATAGGCGATACATGAGGATCTGTCATCCTGCGTCAGCGTCATCAGTTATCCTCACGCACTTCTTCTTTCCGCAGTTTCTTCTAAACCATTCATGGGAATTTAACCAAACCTTCACAGGAATGTTAATATGATGCGTAAATGTGCTCTAGCCATTTAATTTTTAGAAGTAGCATGTTCAGTGCACAGACGACACGTGTCTTTTTTGGAAGACTCATAAATGTTCTAATTTCATGCTGTTAGTCATCTCACGAGTAAGACTTCTGTCTGTCTCCATGGCAGTGAACTCGATGGCAGTGGAGCAAAAATGTTTTAAAATGGATTGATGGTGCATCACACCGTGTCCCACGTAACATTATCTCTTGTGTGCAGATACTGTGAGAGCCGACGAAGAGTTCTGCTGCAGCATGTGCACGAAGGCTATGAAAAAGACCTGTGGGAGTACATCGAGGATTGAGGCCGTGTCCTCCTACTACAGACTCTTGGAGAATGCCTCCACCAACTAGAGCGCTGATGCAACTGAACCGGGGCAGCACAAGCCTCAAGCTGCTGCCCTGTTTGCCTCCCGCCATCCCGCCATCCCACCATCCTGCCCACCTTGCTTTCTTTTTTTTTTTTTTTTTTTTTCCCCTTGGTGGCTTTTCAGTTTTCATACTGACCGTAAATTCTATTTAAATGAAAAAGGAATATTCAAAATAAAACGATATACAGCAGTATTGTTAGCGGTGAACAAGCGTGAAGACTGAGATTCAAGAAAAGCAAGTGGATGGTTTAAAAAAAAAAAAAAAAAAAAAAGGAAAAAAATCTTCTCCAGGCTGGTGGTGTAACACTTTTTCCTGATCATGTTATTCCCTTTATCATCAATGTTTTCAGTTAATTTTATTTTTCTTTTGGCCTGTTTGTTTGTTTGTGTGAGGGCAGTGGACTTTTTTTTTTCATAATGGCTTTAATTGTCCTGATCATGTCCTCTTGCATGGTCAGGTCCATGTCTGGGTTGCTGAATGTTTGCTGAAAACAAACAAAAACAAACACACACACACACACACACACACACACACAAAAAATATCAAATTGGTATTTTTCAATTTGTACATAACGCATATGCATGGGAGTTAAAGAGCAGGAGTGGCACGTGTTTGCATACTTTTTAAATTTAAGGAAATATTTATTCTTTTCAATAATTAAGAAAAAGAACAGATGTATATTTGCTGTGTAGATTGAGTAACCCTCCCACCCTTGTTTGTTCCTCTTCCGAAGAGTTTCAGACGTCGGATGCTTAACCCAAAACAGGAGTCCAAATCTCTACATCTTTTTCACTCCGTCAAACCGGAGCACGGCTGTAGGAGACTGAAGACTGAACTCTGCCAAAAAAAAAGAAAATAAAAGAAAATAAAAAGCACTATGCCAAGGAGGAACATTTAGTTTGCTGCAAGTCTAACTAAAAGCAACACGAGCGCTCTGTCACGAAGAGCATGAGAAGAGTAGAACGCTATGGTTTTCACACAATTCTTATGAAGAGGTGTAAGACACAGTACCTGTAGGAATATACATGCCAGCCACAAAGAATATGGCGCTCAACCGGGCTCTTCCTGTTTTGTTTTTCTTTTTTCTCCCCCCCCCCAATAAATAGATTTTGAACTGTGATCTCATTTTAAAGTGCTAACTTTTGGGAGCCAAACTGAGTGACATTCACTCGTTCTATATATTTATATACACATATATAAGGTTACATGCACACAAACTATATATATATATATATATATATATATATATATATAAACGTTTGCATGAATGTAACCTTTTATATGCTCTGCATCTCTCGTAAGGTTCCTGATCTTCCCCATAAAATTACAAATAAAACCAATTCTTTGGTGCACTTATGAGGCAGATTTGAACACATTGACATGTATGAATGGAACAGTTCAGTTTATATTCAGCGTGAGTGAAAACAAGCCGTCTGCATCGAGCTAACGTCAAGCGTGTGTGTGTGTGTGTGTGTATTGAAGCGTGCAGATCTGGTAGTCGGTCATCTCTAGTTTTGCTGTGAAATTTCATGTGCTTTTAACCACGTTTAGCTCAGGGGTCATGTGTATTAAAGATTCTCATTGTACAAGTGCTGAATTTTTCCCTTAACAAGTTGCGCCTTGTTTTTAATTTCATTTTGAAACCCTGAGACGCATTTTGGAGTGAGTTTCATTATTAAGATCTATGGTAGTTCGGTAGCAGAGCATTCTGGTTGAGCCTACATGTCGTCCTAGTTGCAGTTGTATGTTTGGTTTAACGTCTAAGGATTGCGATGAGAATGACATGCCACAGTGTTGGTTGCTTTGAGTATGGAGTGTGTGTGTGTGTGTGTGTTGAGGGTTGGTTCTGTGTCTAGCTGGTGGTCAGGTGGATCCATCACCAGTGCAGGTGCGCTCATGAAGTGGCTCATATGCAGTGTCCATCTAAGAAATGGCCTGAACGTAAGAGGAGTGCATTACAATATGTTAGTAAAACTGACTGCATTCTCTAATTGTGTGTGTGTGGTTGTGAGTGTGTGTGTGGTGTCAATAAAGCTCTCCTTCGGAGAGGTGTTTCATGTTTCTGAAATACACAGATGACTGAGAACCATGAGGGGTCTTCCACATCAACATTAATTTGACTACAGTTTTTTTTTCTCTCTCTCTCTGATTGGGTTTTAGTCCCAGCTTTTCTCAGTCCCTGTGGTTCCTTTCATATTTGGAAGCGGAGTTTGTGAAAATATCCAGTGGTCTGAAGGCTGCTTCTTTCCTGCACATCAACCATGAACGTTTCTGCTTCAGTCAGACCGGTTGCTTCTCAACGATCTCGGTATATTCAGTCTCGTCTCGTCGTCTGCCAAGATCCCGGTGTAAAATCCACAGTAACAAAACAAGCAGCTACTTTTATTTGGTTCAGACATCAAAAAAAAAGAGAAAGTTTTAATACTTTTCTACATATCTTTATGCTATTCAAATGTTTGGTTTCTTAAATACATAGTGTAAAATGTGAAATAAATTAGTTGTCTGTTTTGGAGAAAATGAATATTAAAGTGCAAAATGTTGCAAAATGAGGTGTGTGTTTTTTTTTTTTTTGCTTGGTGTTCTGCTCTGCTGAGTTTTACATGATCATAGATAATACAGTAGCTTACACTTCTGATTTTAATTTAACCATAAGAGGGAGCTGTAACAATATTTACTACTTCAAGCGAATACAATGAAGGAGGTTTTTACTACAAATACAAAAGCAAGTATTTAACATGAATGCAGAAACCTCAAGGACAAAAACAAAAATTCAAGTTTTTGCTACACCTAAATATTGTAAAAATGTAAACAGAAGAAACCTTTTTATCAGCAGCAATTTCACAGGCAAAGTGAAGTTTTAATAGAAGTTCAGAAGGGGGGGGGGGGGGGGATTCCTCCCAACAGTATCGAAACACAGGTCTAAAAACAGTTAGTGCTGCTTTCCACCCTGGCTGTTAATTCCTTGTTTCTCCAAATATTGAAAGAATCTGGAATTTAACAGCAGGTTCGATAAACAGAAAGGCACTTCAGATTGTCACAAGCTATGGCTGATTTAAACACAGTACGAAAAGTGAACGCAATTTAAAAAATGTAAACACAGAAGACGTTTGGTACTTGTTCACAGTCCTGGAATGTAGAGCACCTGAAATGTTTGGGTTTAGGAATATCTCAAACAGATAGATGACCAAAACTGGTACAGCAGCTGTTAAAACTTTACACAGACCTTTATAAATATCTTTTTTTCTTCTTTCTTTCAGAAATAAAAAGCAAGCTCAAAATATTCACAGTTTAAAATGAACAAATGCAAAAAAAAAAAAAAAAAAAAGTTCACAGTTATAAGAAAAGTTATTATTACACTTCTACATGCAGTCGCTTCAGTCTTCAATTTGAAGCCATCCGTTCTTGTAGTCGAGTAGCAGCTCCAGGTAGTATTGCCACTCGGGCTCGCTGTCATATTTGACCTCGAACACAGTCTTGAGCGGGTTGGGATGAGACTCGTGGATACGCAGTACTACACCCTTGTACCACACCTCCGTCTTATCGTTTTCTTCATACAGATGCCGGATCCTTTTGCCCACTAGATCCGGGTAGCTGTTCCTCATGGCCTGTTGCGTGGTCTGTGATGCCGAGCGCAGAACCCATCTCATTCTACGATGTGAAGTACGCTGAGTAGAGAGATAAGCACAGTGCTTCGATTTTGAGGAGAACCCCCTCACTCTGTGGCGTATACTAGCCTTGGAGCTTCTACGTTTCTTTTTTCTTTGTCTGTGTCTCCCTCGGTGTTTCTCAGGCTGGTTCGGAACTCTTTGGTAGTAAGACACTTGGCCTTGTCGGCCTTTGGTGTAATAGACTTTCCTGAGCTTTAGGACCATGTCCGAGCGCTTTTTGGTGCCGCCGGGTCCGTGCCTCGCATACGATGACAACGAGGTCATCTCTGTATACTCGTCCGTGCTCTCCGATGAGAGGTCGTCTGACGTCAAGGGGCGTCCCCAGGAATTATCGGGCTCTTGCTCGGCATCCGATTCAATCTTCACTTCGATGTGAGCGTCTAAGTCGGTGCAGGCTGCCGGGACATCTTCCCATATTTCTTCCTCCAAACAGTTGGTAAAAGTCCAGCTTTCCGATTCCTCAGCTGATTGTTCCCCTTCAGAGGACGTGTTGTCTCCTAAAAATCTTCTCTTGCAGGTCCCCTTAACCCTCCCTTTGCTCCTAAGACTTTTCTGGTATGAAGGCTGCCTTGGATTCTCCACGCGCGGCGCAGTATCTGGCGTGTGTGGCTTTGGCGGCATGCAGTGCACCTCAAACATGTTAAACGAACTTTCAGCTTCATCAGAGCATTCTTTTTTAAAAGTGGCGTTCACTTCTATTCCTACAGAGAGACAAGGACAATGTGTCATTTTTCTTCACTCAAGCAAAACAACAACAAAAAAAAGGCCATCATCTTACACCACTCTTAGTAATCGAGTCAACATTCTTTGGCTATTAAGAGCACACCTTGTATATACATCTTTCACCAAATCTGCTCGCAAACCTGATGATGCATCCCAAATCATTTTAAATAATAATAAATAAATAAATAAATAAAGTAAATCTATGGCGACATTAAATACTATCAGCTAAAACATGGTATTGATGGTGTAAGTTTCTCACCTGGGTGAAACAGTGATTTTTTTTGTAAATGTGCTTCCTCATTTATATTTTTATCAGATAAAAAGAAACATGTTTCCTAAATACAATTTCAAGCCCTTTTATGTAGTGTCCGTAACTTTCTTGAATTGAAATCGTTCAATGATCATAATTGTCATTCGGATGAAATTTAGATTTATATGAAAAGACAAACCTAAAAAAGGTGTATTATTCTAAAATACTAAATTGTTAAGATATTGCAACATGAAATTGACATGGTTACAGACACTACAGATTTTTTTGGGAAAAAAATCCTTAATTTTGCACGGGATCCTTTAATTCAAGCAACAATCTTAATAGGTCATACCCTTCTAGAAGCTTGCACCAATTTTAGCATCAATACTCAAATGAATATGAATTTTTTTTTTGCACTTCTACGTTGCATAAACTTTAGAAGTAGCTTCTTTGGCACATACATTTTCTGTATTATATGTCTAACATTAAACTTGAAATAAAATCAGCACCAGTACTGTGTTTTGCGAAGGGTTCCACCCCAGCAACCAACAGCATATCCCATGTGCTTTATCAGTACTCCATTTCAGTCCCAAAGTGGAAAACTGGGATGGAATTCTATACGTTTCATTAAATTACATTTAAGCAACTATCATTAGCTGTATAAAGAAGCAACAGGACAAGCAGATTAAGGAAACAAAGTAGACACAGCTTGGCTAAGATGGAGTCAAAGATTAAGAATATAATTATGTAACAAAAAAGAAAGGTTGAAAACAGACATGAGCAAGTAAAATATCTGAAGAAAAAAAAAAAATCAGTAACTTATGTCAATTTATTTATCCAATGCAAATAGAGAAAATCTGGCCCATATGGTATATATGTACAGTATAAAGTTTTGATGGTATAAAGTGCTGGCAAAAACATCTTTCTAAAAAGTTAAGTACATTTATACTTAAAGAATAAAAAATAAATAACACTTGGTGAAAAGGTGGAGGAAGCTGTATATGATAACTAGGCTGAGTAAACACCTGCGCTGTTTTATCAACGGATGCCCGAGACGCATCTTTGCTGAGGGGATGTGTGCAACAGTTTTGACAGGGATCCCAAACCACATTATTTCCTGCAGTTTGCCGCAGCATCCGATATAACACTACGCAGACGCTGGCTCCACATGCAACAGTGCACGAGTGGGATCCTGCCTTTCCTGCAACCTCCTCGACATTTAAAGAATGAACTCAAAGCTGTGCTGACAGCCAAGAGCACGGAGATAAGAGCGACAAAGAAATAAAAGCTTAGCTTCACGAACAGAAAAGAGTGAACAGAACAAAGAAAAGTGGGGCAACAGGGAAAGAAGTACCTTTTGTGCATCATCTGTAGGAGTAGAATCTGCAAAATAAAAAAAGGGTTTACAACTAAATAAAACGTGAAATAAAAATAAGCACTTAAATTAATAAAAGTAAAATGTATTATTATAATAATAATAATAATAGATTAAAATGAGTAATTCAAGTCATTTAGCCCATTTTATTTAGTCACCTTTTTCAGCTTATAAAACATTATCCTAGGATGTTAGTCTAACTCTGCAACTTAGAGGTAGTTTTAAAGACCGTCACTTAGTTTTATTATGTATTAAAATTATCATAATTGTACTATGGAAAAACATCCATATACACACAATAACCCATCACTAAAATAGAAATAAAAGGTGGAAAGAATCAATCTGGCTGGAATAGTTTATTATTCATGCATTCTTTTGAATCTGTTAGGTTCTATAGACACACAGGTCATACACAAGCTACTCAACATAATAAATAAACAAGAAAACAAAAACTTTTATTGATATGGTGACTTTTTTGTTAGTATATTTTCTTTCATTATAGCTGCTATAAAGTCATTCCCTCAGCAACATCTGCTTTTCTCTCTATCGCTGTGTCTTCCATAAATGTTAAATAAATATCTTGTAAAAAAAAAAAAAAAAAAAAAACTCAACATAAATGATGTAGTATTTACTTTGTTAGAGGACATGTTTATAAAGTCTATATTACTCGTCTTATGTTACATTGCACCCATGTCCTACAAGTTCCAGTGAATGAGCTGTTTATATTTTACTTTAAAAAAAAAAAAACGAAAAGAAAAAGAAGTCATGTACATTGCTATAGACCTGCCGTTCACGTTTCAGTCATGCAGCTATGCAACAATAAGCATTTCTAACAAACCTTTTTTACTTACTGTTGATTCCACATTGCTTTTGCCAAAACATAAATTAAATATACCCATTTTTATCTTTTCTGCCCAAGTGAAAAACAAAAGTCTATCTGAATATATCAGGGATGGCAGCAAAGCACTGCATTCTCCAGACACATTCTGCTATGTAAAAGGACGATGTATCAAGACAAGAATGAAAATTGCTAAACTGAGGAATAATGTGCTAAAATGTGTCAATATGTGGCATATTTTGACATACTGGACTGAACGCCGCTACCAAGGAATGTGCAACAAAAACATGATGGGAGACTATATTTTGGGGCTGATACGTGAAACTGATTCACATTACAGTCACAAATCTTCTTTTATGATAACATTAGTATAAATAGATTGATTTACAGTGATTAACTTCATTTACATTTATCTTGACAAGAAAAAGAAAAAAAAATTCTAAATTTCATTATCCAGGTCACAAAAGCAAAGTTTAATGGTAATTTTACAAGTTTACAATTAAACAACATAAGCAATTAGGAAATAGCACATACAATTCAAACCAAACCTTTTCGGACCACTCACATCTGCTTGATTGATTCAAACACATTCTGGTAGAACTGGTTGTAACTGCTTTGTGAGCAGGTGTTGCTAGTGTACACAAATGAATAAGAATTAACTATTAAGCTTGCATAACTATAAATGATCGTAATATAACATTCTTTGAGTAAATATTTAATTTGTGCTTATTTTGATGGAATGTTCCACAGAGTAAGTAGAGAGATCAATCTCCAAGGTTTAAAGATGTGCATGTTTATTATTGCATATATTTATCAAATTATGGTTTGATCGATCAAGAAGCTACAGCAACATCAGAACCAGAGCGCTGATTATAGAACTGGTGTTATTTCTATGGATAAATATAAAGAAAATTGTTCATCAGCTATCTTCAAAGCTTAAAAACGGATTTACTATAATCCCCAAATACCTCTTTACATGCCAGATGTGATCTAGAAGCCGATGTGATGATGGCAAAAATGCAAGAATAAATATAGTTGCAAGCAACAATGACGGGCGCAAACACCCTGTGCCATCGCCACCCCGGGCGCACCGCACAACCTGTGTTATTCGAATGTGTTAAGACCTCGAGAAAGCCATGGTCACTCGGTTACACCGCACAACCTGCACACGTCACACACTATACAGGGCTAATGTCAGTTTGGGCCCTAAATATTTGTTGAGTGTGTTAGTGTGTGTGTGCGCGCGCGCGCGCACGCACGCACACACGTCTCTCATGATTCTCTCATGATTCTCGTCTCTCAAGATTCTAGATTCAATATATGCAAATCAATACAAAACACATTCTGACTGATCACTGTAACACTGTGAAGAAATCTTTCCATCCTGATGACGAGATGACAATTTGCCCACCCACATGGCATGATAACTCGCTGCATGGCTTGATGAGTATGAAGGCTATGGTGAATCCTATGCTATTGTCTTCACAGTACATAATTTGGGGGAGAAGTGTTTTAACTCATTGGTTATTTTGGAATGATGTACTATTACTCTCCACTACCAACGTCAAAAAAAAAAAAAAAAAAAAAAAAAACAGTTGAAATATTTTTGAAGCAGAATCTTTTCCAAGTCTCAATGAAAATGTTCTGGCGCTTAATACCCTGCTTTATACATGACTGCTCAGTCTTTCTAACTCCCTATCAGACACAAGCTTTAGATAGATAATTAATTGCACTGATATTTGTATTACGATGTATTGTGATGAAACTCCTATTACTCCTTAATTACTTACTTAAAAATTAAAACTGGTGACTTTTTTGACCGTGGAAACCACTTTTATTCGAAATACGCAAATATGCCTGGATCTGCATGCGGAAACTGACCCGCTCAGTAGAATAATCCTCTTTGGTCCACTTATTTCAAACAGAAGATGTGACCAAATGACAGGTCAGGAATTTAAGGTCCTCTTTACCCAATGTTGAAAAGATAAGAGTTTGAAAATAGAGTTACTGAAAAACTTTACAATTTTGCTTTCATTACCATTTCCATCCACAGTAGAATTTCTACTAGACTATAGCAGACTGTACTGTTTATTAATGGTGTCCAGTATAATCCACAAAGCGGGTACCTGGCTGCACATTTTTTTTCCGGCCACAAACATCAGTCTCTATCCCAGGAGACTTCGGGCACAAGGCAGGGTACACCCTGGACAGGGTGCCAATCCATCGCAGGGCGCGCACACACACACTCATTCACACACTACAGGCAATTTTGGGAATGGCAATTAGCCTAATCTCTATTTATTTAGCCTGTTAGAAGAAACCCCACCAAGCACTAAGAGAATTCGCCAACTCCATGCACACAGAGGCGGGACTCGAACCTGGCCAGGGATCGAGGTGGAAGGCTGAACCACTAAACCACTGTGCTGCCCGTGAGAAATTAACAAAAACAAAATGGCTAAATACATGCTGGACAAATTTATAAAAGTTCTAAAGAAATCCTAATAATTTATCATGTCAATAAAAAAAAAAAAGAAAAAAGAAAAGTGAAATTACAACAGCAGTCCCTCGTTTATATATTTGTATCTTTCAGATCAGTGTGAAATGCATACAACTCTACATTCCTTTAAAATGTACAAATCGAATATAACCATTTTAAAGAAAGTGATTATTAACTTACCAAGAACTTCACAGACACCAGCATAGTAGAGAAGACTGAGGACATCTGGATATATACATGGCAGGTGTTTAAGGGACAGGAGCCTCCGTAGTTTAGAAGAAAAAGCCCGCTTGTGCAGCTGTGTCAGCTGTCTCTCCTCTGATAGCGTGGTTGGCCGCAACTCAACTCGATGCTCTTGTAGAACCTGGTCTATAAATGTGCCCTGGACCTTAGGAAATAGCACCTCCTTCACTACCAGCATGGGGATGAACACGGCCCCTGCTCTGATGACATGAGGAAATGGACACTCTTGAATTTTCACATAGTTCTCAAGCTGACAAAGGACTTTCTGGAGTGCCCTCATTATCCCTTCATCTTTCATCCACAACTCCCTAGCCTTGGAGCCCAGAAGACATGAGACTTTTTGGGTTTTAGCTTGAGGAGAAGCAGACTCATCCAGATCCAATCTGGACAACCAGTTCCTGAGCTCACAATGTGAGCTTTGAGAAATGCAGCTTGATATAAGTTGGCAGAGTGACTGGTGAAGCTCCATGAACTGATCCCGAGCTTGCCTGCTGCTTACGGCTGCTTTATTCTCAACAGGAGACTGGGGAACCTCGGGGATTGGAGACATGGACGTTTTGAAGGCTTCAGGCAAAATTATTTTAAAGCTAGTTAGTTTAAGGCAATGAGGAGGAATTTTATGGAGGGAAAAGGTAGCTTGATTTGGCTCAGTTGGAAATGAGAGTTTGCCAGACAAACTGGCTGAAAATTTTTTATCAACGTCTTGAGCTGGTATAGCAGTATCATCCTTCACTTTACACACATTGCTGCATTCAAAGGGGTGTTCTGGCATTTCAGGTGTGACTGACTTAGACCTTGAATAGATGCCACTTTTTGTAACCAAGTTGCATTTTGTGTCACCCTCTGTTGATTCTAAATTGCCTTGTTCATTTTTAACATTCACATAATCGTTGTTCTGAATAATCCTAGGACTGTGACTCTCTTTTTCTGACTGATCTGTCCTTTCATCAGACTCTATTTTCTCAGTTTTTACTTTCAATTTTAAGACGTCTTTGTCTAAAATAGTTTTTGGATCTGCGTTTTGTGCTTTTGGTTCATCTTTTGGTGGCTCGGAGTCTGGTGCCATTATTGGAGAACTGGGATCTTGTGCAGATGTCAACGTACCTGTAGCTTCTAGGTATGCTTTGTAAGGGGCCAGACTAAAGACTTCGTTAATTACTGGCAGTGGAGGAGAACAATGGTGCTTAGACTCATTCGCTTTTAGCTGGTGCATCATTTGATGTTTAACCAGAGAATCATTTTCACAGCCTTTGTCAGTTTCCACCCTGTGCTTTTTAGATACGACAGCAACATTATTTGGTTTGTCTGAAAAACAAAGACTCTGCTTTTTATTAAATATATCACCAGTGTATGTGGGAGAGACCGCATAATTCTGATGATTAACATGACCACTGTCTTGTCCCTGACATGCAATGTCCAGGGATGAATTTCCACGATGTGAATTATCTGAAACCCTGTAGTGGGACTGGGGTTCAGTTTGATGGAAAGTCCTTTTAATTCCAAACTGTCTTTGAGGAGTTTCTTCCTGGTGGGCGTTTGTGCTCTGCTCTCGCCGCATGGAAAAATCCAGTGGTTGTTCCAAGTGCTGCATAACTGGAGGACAAAATGGTCTCTTATTGAACAGGTTAATGTGTCTAGTATTTAAGTGTGTTCTATAAGCAGGATAGGCAGGTACATTCCTGACAGCTGGATGGCCAGGAGGGGCCATAGTAAAAGGATTTCTCAAATCCTTAAAAAAGGGCTGAGGAATTGGGCGCTGCCCAGATGTTGGCTGAAGTTTTTCAGTTCTGTAATCATCAATGTTATTCTTTGGACAATAAAGCAATGAGTGCTGAGGTATCTCTCTATACTTAGATGTGTGAGGACAGTCTGGAAGAATTTGCATGCGAGTTTCATATTGCATACCAGATACTTGATCATACAGGGGTACCAGATCCTTATGTGCCTGTCTGGGCATCTGAAATCGTTGGCAGTGATCTGGTGAAGAGGGAACAAACGGGTGAAGATGGTTATACATATAGTTGTTCTGGCGTGGGTCAGAAAAAGCAGAGACCCGTTGAGGTTTGCTTGGGGTGAGACCATGACAGCCATCTGTGGTTACTTCTTTTAATGGTATCCTTTCTCCGCAGTGCTCAAATGGCAATAATTTTTGCGGCATCAAGGCTTCTGACCCATTTTTATGTATGCATGGCCAGTAGCCATAACAAGTCATCCGATCGTCTTCAAACATTTGTGGAGGCCTCCTTTGGAGCCCTTGGTCCATAGTATAACTGTGACCTATAGTGCACCTTTGACCAGCACAGCAAGGACTATGTCCATACACAGGTTTTGGAATAGCAAGTCCACCAGATTTTTCTGCTGTTGAGGGGGATAAGCTTGTGCATCCTATAGGGATTTTCCTCAAAGGAACAGGGGATATTAACCCTGCACTACTAGGTCTGTGCTTACTTGGACTTCTAGTACAGTAAGCAAGCTTCTGCTTAACTGCTACTTCCTCTGCTACAGTGGGAGAACCAGTGTCCTCAGGGAAACTCACATTTTCAGGCCTGTAAATGACTGGATTTGTAATTGACCCCTCTGTGGCTGAAGAAGGAACCACAGGGCTCCCTCCATTTCTCACAAACATCCTAGGGGGACTCCACTGCGAGAGAAGATCTAAAGGCTCTTGTCCACTGAGAGAGCAAGGCATATAGGTGTGTCTGTAGGGTAAAGATTTGTCTTGGGAATAATGGGGCGGGTTGTTGGCTTTTGAAAGCCCTGACGTCCCCACAGTACTCATAGTACCCTCTAGTCTTACTCTCTTGCCTTGATGTACAGGATCCATGAAAGGCTGCACCCCCTTACTGTTCATCATCCTCTCCTGTCTTTGAGGTTATATATTTGTTCCAAATGACACCTGTTAAAAGACAAAGAAACCATTTAAATGCTATCTTTTTACTGAATGAATCATAGCTTTAAATCTCATCTCTCATCATTTTCACAATATATAATTGCCCAGGCAAAAAAACCTATGATTGGTTCACTGAAATAGAATATGAAAGAATGGAAACTGAAAGGGAAAAAAATAAACTTTTTAAATACTCAAGACTTTATCAAAAGCATTTAGCCTTTGCCAAGGTCGGTGTCTATTTCTTACATACACAAATATTCCAATGACTTTAGTGTTCTTCAACATAAAAATCTCCATAATTTTTTTGGAAATAAGAAAGCCTATTATGAGGCATAATTATATGCATGCATAGGTTTTTGAAGTCAGTAATATTACAAACTGCCCCATCACTCCACCAGGATTACATCAGTCTTGGGAATAGTTTTTCTAATATACAGTACATATTATCAAATTGCTTGCAAATAACATGCAGTCGTGTACAAAATATGTCATTTTAGCTGTTATAGTTTTCTAAAACCTAACATAGTCTATTACCTGAATGTAGTCGAATTAATTTATTGCTACAGTTTTGAGGCATCATTAAGAAACTGTGAGAAACACCCTTTTTACACTGCACTGGTATATGACTCTACGTGTCAGTCGCTAAAACCTGTTTCACCAGGCTCTCCCAGGGCGGCACCCTGTTAACATCAAAGATTCCCCACATCGTCGTCAAATAGTAAATTAACACTTAAACACCCCAGTTTATATTCATGCAATGAAAACCGAGAATAACCAAACGCAGACTCTGTTATTTTTTTAGTCAGCATAGTTTCACAATTACGGTCCAAGAAGCATATTTTTGGTTGAATAATAAATTGTACATCTGGTGCGTAGTCAATAGGTCTGTGCTTGAGATGACCTAAAGTAAGTCAATCAGCTAAAAATTCAGCTCATGCGCTTATTGAAACTGCCTGATGGTTGACACATTGCTGCCGTATTGTGTTCTTATGAAACCTACACGGGACGCACCCATTTAATTAAGAGTGAGGACTATACCGTACGTCATATTTGGATTCAAAGATTAGGTTTCATTTATAATAGGCGATTATGAATACATCCGCTTATTTATTAGGAGAAAAGGAGTACATACAGGCTTTATTGTATGAAATGTTTGAGTTTTTTTATTTTATTTGAAGTGATAAATAATAATGCGTACTGAATGAATTTTCTCTCAAATTGGGACGGATTCATGGCATACATGTATTGGGCACTGGGGGCTCAGTGGTAGGTTTCTCGTCTGCTATGCGGAAAGCCGGGGTTCGATTCTCACCCAATGCCTTAGCTACCGGATGCCATGCTGGTCCCAAGATGTGTGAAATGGGAAGGTTGCATCAGGAAGAGCATCAGGCAGAAAAACTGACGACAACAATGGCGTACAAGAACTATAGAGACAAGGTGCTGTTATTACAGGTAAGTTCTTGTCTCAATCACACATGGCATTTTGCTCTGTATAAAACAGTCTAGGCTAGTAATCTAGTACTTTAAGTGCATTATTAGTGCACTTAAAATCCAGTAGGGGGGCATTTGGGATACAGTGCCATTGGTGAGGGTGGTGGCCCAGAGTGTCATGATGAAACCTTTAAGACTTTCATCATGGAAAAACGTGCGAATGTGAGGGGGAGAAAAAAAATAATCTTTTTAGCAGATCTGTTTACAACCATCAACCGAGAAAACCGTTCCCTATGATACCTGTAATGTTTACGCGTAGACAGTTTGCCTGCACACGCCAGCAGCACGCAGCACAAACCCACGAGTCCGTGTTTATTCTCGAGTCTCTAAGGAAACTTCCGTCAACATCGAAAAGCCTCCTTAACCCTTCTCAGTCTGCACCTTGACATCAATCACAGACTTCTCTTTGTTTCACTCCCCGAAAACTTGAACATCTTCAGACTGGTTTATATTTCAATCCGTGTGACGAATTAAGTGTTCACGCGCAGCCTCACGTGCTCCCGGAGTCCAGGTAGAGCCTGACGCGCAGCTCAAATCAACAAGAGTACAAACACACAACACAAAACAAACAACACACACACACACTTACCGACATGACTGCGAGGCTTTCTCCGCGACCCTCCGTGCTCATAAACAACATCCTCCATCAACAAGAACTCACCGAGGAGAGGAACTCCTGCTCGCCCTGTTCAGTCACACTCGCCATGCCGGGCTCGAAGTTATAGCCGTTAGCGAGTCCACGCCAAGCGCTCGAGCGACACGCAGGGACGGATGGAGATACGCTGAAGGCTGCTCAGACCGCATTCACTTATTTTTCTCAGGAGTTTGTAATGTTAGGCGTCAGTCCAAAAGTATGTACGCTGTTGTCACACGGTTAACCAATTACAGCATGACAGAAAAAGAGGGGAGGATCTAAAGGCGCAGTAACGCACTGATTCCAATGAGCAGCACACGACACTGTCTCTGTGTGTGTGTGTGTGTGTGTATCTTTTAAATATTAACAGACAAAAACATATAAAGCGCTTATTTACATTCCCCGAGTGTTTGCAAATTCATTTTAATTTAGTGAGGTCATAGATTTAATACAGACCAAAAGTTTGGAGACACCTTCTCATTCAAAGAGTTTTCTTTATTTTCATGACTATGAAAATTGTAGATTCACACTGAAGTTAACACATGTGGAATTATATACATAACAAAAAAGTGTGAAACAACTGAAAATATGTCATATTCTAGGTTCTTCAAAGTAACCACTTTGCACACTCTTGTTATATATATAAATCTTAAAATGTGTTTAAAAGTAATAAAAGGTGAACCTCACTCATCTAAAATAATAGCTTATGCTATCTACCTAGGTGTGATCTTCTTCTTTGTCTTTCGGCTATTCCCTTTCAGGGGTCGCCACAGCGAATCATCTGCCTCCATCTAACGCCATCGTCTGCACCCTCTTCTCTCCCCAACTAACTTCATGTCCTCTCTCACTGCATCCATGAATCTCCTCTTTGGTCTTCCTCTAGAACTTCTGCCTGGCAGTTCCAACTTCAGCATCCTTCTACCAATATGCTCACAATCTCTCCAAACCACCTCAATCTGGCGTCTCTGACTTTTCCTCAAAAACATCTAACATCGGTTGTCCCTCTGATGGACACGTTCTTGATCCTACCTGTCCTTGTCACTCCCAAAGAGAACCTTAACATCTGTTGTGATTCTATTTGATATTTATTTAGTTTTCTTATATGCAGATAAGAAGGTACCATAAACTGTACTGATTGCGTATACCTATTTATTTATCTGTTACATAGAAATGTGCATCTACTGTAGTTTTCCTTTAAAAAGATTTAAGGTTGGACCATAATTACCTTTCTAGGTAAGAGATACATACAAGTTACAGTTATCTCTGGAGAAGATATAATCATGTGTGTGTGTGTGAGACGTCCGTTCCATGTATTGCATTCATTTTATTATTAGGGCCCAAGCACTATAACATATCATGGCTATTATGTCATTGCCACCACTATGATGTAAATAATAATATTGTTAATGTCCAAAGATATTGATGTCATAGTGTGTAAAGGGCCCTTCTGTTTTTCTAAGGATTTTCTCTTTTTCCCAGCATCCAGGGCTTTTTGGGGGTTGTAACATGCTCAAAGAATTATGAAAATTGGCAGACAGGTTTAAATCTGTAGCCATTTTGTTGATGGTGAAGTGACTGGTTGCTTTACATCCCAGGGAGCCCTCATGTCTTCTGGCTCTCCCTTTTAGTTATGCTGTCATAGTTAGTCCTGCCAGAGTCCCTGCTTTCATTCTGCACTAAATATACATTCACTTTATACATTATATGACTTTGACCATAAATAACTGTTATCTGTCTTCTCACTCTCCCTGTCTCTGTCGAGCTATACAAGCAGCCCTCAGGACATGACGCGTCCTGGTGCCCCATTTCTGGTTGGAGATCATGTCCCATCGAGACCCACCTCTGCCTGAGAGGTGTGTGGTGACTGGGGACTGTTCCACTTTACCATGAAGACGATCCTGCCCTCAATAGATGCAGAATGCAGACAGATGTTCTCTGACTGCAATCGCTCAATTGTTTAGGACTGGAGTTTCCTACAGTCTACCTGAGGCTCCAAAAACGAACTGGACTCCATATTAACTTAAATATATAATCTGTTATATTGGACCTTCAGCTGCCTAACACACAGTATGACTGCACAACAATTCCTGCTATCCGTTATCACTCAAATGAGGATGGGTTCCCTGTTCAATCTGGTTCCTCTCAAGTTTCATCCTATTGACATCTCTGGGAGTTTTTTCCTGCCAACATCACCCTCAGCTTGCTCATCAGGGACAATCTGATCATTTTGATTCATACACATTTCCATAATTTCCTTTTGATTCTGTAAAGCTGCTTTGTGACAATGACCATTGTTAAAAGCGCTATTCAAATAAAAGTGAATGGAATTTGGATGCCTGAGCAGCTGGGCCCCATGTGCTGGCACATTTTGCTGCGTAGCTCAAACACATTTGCACGTACACATGCGAAGACCAATGGACTTTTAGAGCTCATTGATCGGAACAAATTTTGCATTGCATGTCATGGGCCCTACTCAACAGGAAGTCAGTTATATTTGGTTGTGAACAAAACGTAACCAATAAAATTTGATACACTCCTCCTAGGGACTTTATATAATTGCCACCAAACTGGGCCTATGTGATCTCAAGACAACGTCACAAATTATGTCATAAATGGTATTGATATGTCCCCCTTAAAATGGATGTGCCCATTGTTCCCGCTGTCTTTCTAGTGCACCTGGGGGCGATGGTGCAAGGTGGTTGGGCCCGTTCATTGTTGCTTGCAACTACAGTATAATTTTTATTTCATTTTACTTATATGTGTAAGATGGAAGATAATAAATCCAATTTGTGCTGTGGAAAAGGGCTGAAAAAACGGATGAAGTCATTTCTAGCTAAGAGCCACTAGAAACCACCTAAAATCTCCCATTATAACTAAAACAATAAGGTATGATAATGGGAAACTAAAGAATGAATTATCAGTTATTTTAAAATAAAAAGATTTTATGGGTGTGAACAGAACCGGGTGGTGCCTGGGTGTTCTGAAGGCAGTAAGGAGAGTATAAAAGGGCAATAAAATGAAAATGAGTTCACTCATATCTGAAGAACAACTCTTTTTTTCTTAGTTTTGCATGCAATAAACCTAATTTTGCAATAGTCCTTCCCGCTTGAATTGAATCTTTCATTTCTTAAAAAGTTTCAGCAAGTTTGGATCAGTTTAGTTGAAAGAAGGAAGAAACATTTCCGACCATTTAATACCATTTTATTTCAACAGAAGACTGTAGTTTCCTCATGAAACTAAAATCATAAATGCATTATCCACTCAAACTCCACCAACTCTTTTTGTATTCATTCTGTGTCCAGGAATTTGGGTAGGTTGGGGTTTGTGTTTTTGCAGAAGTAGTTGTTTATGGGCATGACGGGGACATTTTAAAATGATTTAAGAGACAGAATAGAGCATGGAGGTTTTCTGAACAGTTTGGATTACTATGAGAGTTACAGTACAGTCGTGGCCAAACGTTTTGAGAATGACACAAATATTAGTTTTCACAAAGTTTGCTGCTAAACTGCTTTTAGATCTTTGTTTCAGTTGTTTCTGTGATGTACTGAAATATAATTACAAGCACTTCATACGTTTCAAAGGCTTTTATCGACAATTACATGACATTTATGCAAAGAGTCAGTATTTGCAGTGTTGGCGCTTCTTTTTCAGGATCTCTGCAATTCGACTGGGCTGCTCTCAATCAACTTCTGGGCCAAATCCTGACTGATAGCAACCCATTCTTTCATAATAATTTGTCAGAATTAGTGGGTTTTTGTTTGTCCACCCGCCTCTTGAGGATTGACCACAAGTTCTCAATGGGATTAAGGTCTGGGGAGTTTCCAGGCCATGGACCTAAAATTTAAACGTTTTGGTCCCCGAACCACTTAGTTATCACTTTTGCCTTATAGCACGGTGCTCCATCGTGCTGGAAAATGCATTGTTCTTCACCAAATTATTGTTGGATTGTTGGAAGAAGTTGCTGTTGGAGGGTGTTTTGGTACCATTCTTTATTCATGGCTGTGTTTTTGGGCAAAATTGTGAGTGAGCCCACTACCTTGGATGAGAAGCAACCCCACACATGAATGGTCTCAGGATGCTTTACTGTTGGCACCACACAGGACTGATGGTAGCGCTCACCTCTTCTTCTCCGGACAAGCCTTTTTCCAGATGCCCCAAACAATCGGAAAGGGGCTTCATCCGAGAATATGACTTTGCCCCAGTCCTCAGCAGTCCATTCGCCATACTTTTTGCAGAAGATCAATCTGTCCCTGATGTTTTTTTTGGAGAGAAGTGGCTTTGTTGCTGCCCTTCTTGACACCAGGCCATCTTCCAAAAGTCTTCGCCTCACTGTGCATGCAGATGCGGTCACACCTGCCTGCTGCCATTCCTGAGCAAGCTCTGCACTGGTGGCACTCGAATCCCGCAGCTGAATCCTCTTTAGGAGACGATCCTGGCGCTTGCTGGACTTTCTTGGACGCCCTGAAGCTTTCTTAACAAGAATTGAACCTCTTTCCTTGAAGTTCTTGATGATCCTATAAATGGTTGATTTAGGTGCAATCTTAGTAGCCACAATATCCTTGCCTGTGAAGCCATTTTTATGCAACACAATGATGGCTGCACGCGTTTCTTTGCAGATCACCATGGTTAACAATGAAAGAACAATGATTTCAAGTTAAATTTCATGGCAAAGAAGGACTATGCAATTCATCTGATCACTCTTCATAACATTCTGGAGTATATGCAAATTGCTATTTTAAAAACTTAAGCAGCAACTTTTCCAATTTCCAATATTTATGTAATTCTCAAAACAGATCTGAACCTTTGGCAGGATTAATTCATTGCAGAATTATCTGCCATGTCTATGGCATCTTTGTTTTTTTTAGCATATTTGAGATAATTATACACACACGTGGACAAAATTGTTGGTACCCTTAGGTCAATGAAAGAAAAACTCACAATGGTCACAGAAATAACTTTAATCTGACACAAGTAATAATAAATAAGAATTCTATGAATGTTAACCAATGAAAGTCAGACATTGCTTTTTAACCATGCTTCAACGGAATTATAAAAAGAAATTAACTCATGGAACAGGCCTGGACAAAAATGATGGTACCCCTAACTTAATAGTTTGTTGCACAACCTTTTGAGGCAATCACTGCAATCAAACGATTCCTGTAACTGTCAATGAGACTTCTGCACCTCTCTGCAGGTATTTTGGCCCACTCCTCATGAGCAAGCTGCTCCAGTTGTTTCCGGTTTGAAGGGTGCCTTTTCCAGACAGCATGTTTCAGCTCCTTCCAAAGATGCTCAATAGGATTAAGAGGAAGGCTCATAGAAGGCCACTTTAGAATAGTCCAATGTTTTCCTCTTAGCCATTCTTGGGTGTTTTTAGCTGTGTGTTTTGGGTCATTGTCCTGTTGCAAGACCCATGACCTGCGACTGAGACCCAGCTTTCTGACACTGGCCAGCACATTTCTCTCTAGAATCCCTTGATAGTCTTGAGATTTCATTGTACCCTGCACAGATTCAAGACACCCTGTGGCAGATGCAGCAAAGCAGCCCCAGAACATAACAGAGCCTCCTCCATGTTTCACAGTAGGGACAGTGTTCTTTTCATGATATGCTTAATTTTTCCGTTTGTGAACATAGAGCTGATGTGCCTTGGCAAAACGTTCCATTTTTGTCTCATCTGTCCATAGGACATTCTCCCAGAAGCTTTGTGGCTTGTCAACGTGTAGTTTGGCATATTCCAGTCTGGCTTTTTTATGATTTGTTTTCAACAATGGTGTCCTCCTTGGTCGTCTCCCATGTAGTCCACTTTGGCTCAAACAACGACGGATGGTGCGATCTGACACTGATGTTCCTTGAGCATGAAGTTCACCTTGGATCTCTTTAGAAGTCTTTCTGGGCTCTTTTGTTACCATTCGGATTATCCGTCTCTTTGATTTGTCATCAATTTTCCTCCTGCGGCCACGTCCAGGGAGGTTGGCTACAGTCCCATGGATCTTACATTTCTGAATAATATGTGCAACTGTAGTCACAGGAACATCTAGCTGCTTGGAAATGGTCTTATAGCCTTTACCTTTAACATGCTTGTCTATAATTTTCTTTCGAATCTCCTGAGACAACTCTTTCCTTCGCTTCCTCTGGTCCATGTTGAGTGTGGTACATACCATGTCACCAAACAACACAGTGACTACCTGGAGCCATATATATATAGGCCCACTGACTGATTACAAGATTGTAGACACCTGTGATGCTAATTAGTGGACACACCTTGAATTAACATGTCCCTTTGGTCACATTATTTTCAGTATTTTCTAGGGGTACCATCATTTTTGTCCTTAGTGGACAAAATTGTTGCTTAGTGGACAAAATTGTTGGTACCCTTCGGTCAATGAATGGTCACATAAATAACTTTAATCTGACAAAAGTAATAATAAAAAAAAATTCTATGAATGTTAACCAATGAAAGTTGAGAGAAAGAGTTTTTCTTTCATTGACCGAAGGGTACCAACAATTTTGTCCACGTGTGTAATATATTAGAAGACTCTGTTGCAATCCCTGCCCCTATGTAGGGCTTAATGTCTGCCATCAACTTTTTATGTCTCATAAAAGCCTTGTACAAGTACAATGTTTACCTATACACAAAAGTAAATGGGAAATTTGTTGGTGTGTGTTTATGAGAAAGAGCGAGCGTAAGTCAAATCATCTGCTTGGGTTGTGGAATATTATATAAAAAAAAATCTAACTAATTGAATAAGTGTTATGATAAGTGTTATGATGTTAGATAAAAAACAATATATATCCAGGTGCCAATAATCTACTAAATAAAATACCCTAATAATTCTTACTGTATATAGTATATGCTTTCATTTTTGCAGGGATTGCCTCAGGTGGAAGTGCATGTGTTAGCACTGCCTAATTGTTCATCCTTTGAGATTACTCCTGCATGGTCTAGACAAGCTGTTGGCGTCCATGGCACCCCCTGGGTTTTAGTTTTTTGCTCCTAATCTGAGTTTCAGAAAATGATCTCTCATAGGAAGAAAACATGGCACCTTACACCGTTTGTTGCCATGGCATCAGAATATTCCTGCCAGTTGTTAAGTGCCAACAACAGACACTCAAATAAACAACTGCAATTGTATAAAAAGAGATAATAGTACTTAACATTTCGGTATATACGCCAACCTGATCAGTTCAGAACTGCATGAACTGTATGGCACATCTCACTTCAAGTATGGAGGTAAGGTACATCTACAAAATGTGGTTTATGTACTGTGTTATTGAGTACAGATGATAAATCTATTATTGCACAAAGTCTGCAGTGTTTGGTACATGGCTGACAAAATCTGATCGTTAATAGATCATCATAATGTCTTATGCTTAGGCAACTCGATCATTATATAGTATATGTTAAGAACAAGTATAATAAAAATATATATATAAATATAAATGAATTTGAGGGTGCAAACATAAAGCAGTGATCAGTGTAACCTTACACTGACTGCTGTATCAGTCTTATTTGTACTACTAAGCTGTAAAGTGTAGCACATCTGCAGTGAGGGTTACCTTTAGTAGCAGCAAGGGGCTTGGTATTTACAGTACATACTCAGCACTGTATGTGATTAACAGGTCTTTAGACAGTAGGTTTGGAGCGGTGTGATATCTGGAAATGTAAATAACATGATTTATAGTAAAAAAAAAATTGTATGCATTTTCACACCAAGAACCATCTTCAAAGAAACATACAGTGTATTTGTAATTCAAACGGAACTTACTGATTCTATTTATTAGTAGACTCATTTTAAAGTGAAGCATCATTGGTTGTACAACATAGTGTGTTGTTTTCGAGATATTTCGACCATCAGTGTTGATGTTTGAGATGTTTGCATACTTTAAATTCACACGTTCTTGCTTGTGATGCCGCCCCTCCTGTAATCAGGTACAGTTCTATCTGATAAAACCTCAACAGTACATGCGCCAGTGTCAGGGCCTGCTGAGTTCACTAAGACACAGAGTTACATCAGCCAAGTCAGTGATACCTGTAATCTACTTCGGGGAACAGCACAGGTGTGGGGAGGGTGTTGTGAGGGGAGCTCCCTTTATCCCCAAAGGACAACAAAAGGAAATATCAGAAGTGTTCGCTCAACCATGGTGGCACCTCAAAAGCCCGAAATCTTATGGGGAACAATTACATGGACTCCCTTCATGAACATAAAAAAGATATCGCTATATATCCACTATAGATTTAGTGCCATTTTTAAAAATGATTATCAAATGATCAAGTTGCAATTTTCTCATGTTCTTGAATCTGAGGGATGCAATTCTAGACCATTGTGCAATACTTTGTACAGCTTACTGTTAAAAAATAGTCATGAGTCAATAATCACATCCTTTTCCCACCCACATTATCTTGACCAAGTGTGGGTTAGAAAATACACACACATATTATATATATATATATATATATATATATATATATATATATATATATATATATATATATATATATATTATATATATATATATATTGCTTCCCATCTGGAACTACACCTCTTCATACTCTCTCTGGTCCTGTGATGTCACTCCCTCTGCTTGATTAATGTTTCCCTCCCTGCCTGAGAGTCTCTTTTCCAGACTAACAGCTCAGCAGCCAATAGCAAGAGAACAAGTTGCACTCTTAGACGAGGCAACCATACACAAGACAGCACGTACCTTCATCTAATAAAAACATCACAGCTGCTTTGCTAAACAAATCAGATGTGACAAACTTGGTCTAATGGGAGGTGAAAGGAAACAGCAGAGTCAAATTCACCTCCAGTCTTTTGTACTGTTTTTGTACAACACAATAGAGGACAGTTATAAATATGCTGCATGACTGAAGGAGTGTAACACCTCTAGTAGTCTTGGTGCAAGCCTGACTGGTCAAGTTGCCATTCACACCTCAGATCAAGCATTCACACTTCACATCACTCAAGCAGAACTGAAAGCCTGCGAGCGTCCAACTCACACTTCCTTTTCAACATAAAAAGGAAATGAACAACAATGTGCAGCTTATCTAGTCTCGCAATGAGTTCACTCAGGACCAGAAGTTATTTCCACGAGAATGGTTTTGGTGTGAAATTATCTTTTTCTGGGGATACAAAGTTTTATTTTGATAGTCCCACACATCGAATCTTAAGGATTATTTCTTGTCCAGTCCATTCTGTCCCAACTGTTCCACACAAGCAATGGGCATCCACACCCAACAATAATACGCCCATGGGTTTTTTTATGGCTAGGCACCAGTTGTAAAATTATGGGATACAATGCTTTAGTGATATCATCTAAGTAATAAGATAATTGTAAAGCTCCATGGTCATTGTTTACCGAATGATGATTATCAGCGGAAGCGTAGCTTAAATCAACATAAAGTGCACAAATAACAGCAGCCAAAAAGACGACACTTAAAATGTGTGGAAAATTCAACATATCCGCCTGAAAGATCAAGACATATAAAATTTTAAAACATCATGTTATTACAACAGTCAACAGAAAGAGCTAATAGAGCCAAACCCAAGACAAGTATTACTTTTAAAATACAGCTCATTTATTTAAGTAGAGATCATTTATTTGTATTCATTTGCTTTAATGTATGCATGTAATCCTGTGGTCTGACTGTTTTTGGAGGTCTTTGATTAAGCGTTGAATATAATGTGGTTATATGTGGTGGTTTAATCCTAAATTGTATGTTGAAATATTATTTTAAATAATAATATACTCAGAATATATTTTTAAAAATCACACAAAAATTTACATTTCTTTCTCTTTTTTCTTTAGGTGTGAAGTAATAGAAAAATAGGAAAGTAACTAGACTTTTAACTACATAAAGTGTATATGATAAAAAAAAAGTAATAAAACAGCAGTATAAATGAGTCTTGTATTCATTTGTAAATTTTTTATTAAAAAGAAAATATAAAAAAGGGGGCAAATAAAACAAATCAGGCCTATGTTTTGCCTCAAATACTGCAACCGCAATATCTGTCATTTTCTGCATTTACATTACCCGCTTGCATTAGAATAGCATACAGACTAGGTCCTACCACTAGTTATCAGTCTGTCTAAGATTATCATGGATTATAGATGTTGTTAGTTAGGTGTAGTTAATGTTTGCTCAAAATTCCCTGGCCCAGCAGTGGAAGGCTCACTAAAACAGCGTCAACAGCTGAAAGCAAATAATGATTTGATATGCAGAAAAACGGTGGTGATATTTGTTTGTATTCCTTGGAAATAAATTGAGAATGTACATTTAACAGGATTTTTATCTACGAGTTTTTAAGTACGTTTGAGTAAGTTTGAATTTCTACACCTCCATCCTTGTTTCCGTGATCATATAATAAAAGATCATTTAAAAGATTATCTTACCATGTAAATATTTCTCTTTTACATATTATAATACTAAATTGTTGGGGTACAGATTTGTAATTCTTCAATCGGGGAAAAGGTGAGCTTTCAAAGATGACTTATGTACAGATAAGTAAGCATAAAAGATAGACTATTTAAACAAATCAGGTTAGGTATCAAGGTTCCTATGCAAAAGGTTATCTACGTGGAAACTGATACAATTTCAAGAATAATTCTGGATAAATCTAAGCACTGGCTCAATAGCCTACGATGCAAATGAAATTTAAATGACATGAAATTTTAGTGAAAAAAAAAGGATAAAAAAAAGCTTGTATGCAAATACTAAGCCAAAGATGTTCGGTGGCATTCATGTTTGCTAAAAGGTGAAATCTGCCACTATTACTACTGTTAGAGTTATTTAAATACATACTCAGAAAAAAAATGCTGAAATACAAAATACGTTCAATATTCGACATTGGCCTGGTTATATTAGTGCCGTTAAATGACCTCTTTGTGTAACCCACACATTTGACCTGGCTTTGTACACTACCTGTGGACATTTTGGATGCACCTTTACTTATTAAAAGCCCTCTAGCTAATATTTGATTTTTCAACGACCCCAAACACACCTTAAAACTGCGCAAGAGATATTTGGAGAGGAAGATTGTGGTGCTGTTTGTACTGGAATGACCAGTGCACTTACATGACCTTAAATCCATTTATTGAGCTGCTCTGGGAAGGGCTGAAGTTGAATAACTGACGAAGGTGTCCAAAGCATGACAAAAATATGGGAAATAAAGAAAAGGAGAACATATCTGATGCAATTACTTCTAATATTATGCAGAACAAATTTTTACAGCACATTTCGCTTTCATATCAAGCAGCACATTCAAAAGTCACATCTGTGTGTGTATTCGTGGTGTTTAGATAATAGTTGTAGCTACTATTCGTGGTGTTTAGATAATAGTTGTAGCTACTATTCGTGGTGTTTAGATAATAGTTGTAGTTACTATTTTGGTGCTAAATAGACATATATATTTTTTTATCTATAAATGCCTATTATAGCTTTACTACAAATAAACCTGCAACATGTGCAGTGTATTTTTTGTCTTATTTGCTCTCATGGGAGAAAAATGTATGCTTTTCCCGATATATTTTATGGAATGTCTTGTGTTAATCCCACAAACATAGTCATCTGTGTCTGTAAATTAATATCCAACTTCTTCTCCCTTTGGCCATATTTTTATGAAAAACATATATCATATTGGCATATTGTTCTTGAGAAATACTTACCTGTCATTGTCTTATTCATCAAGTAAATATTTTGTAGTACAGGGAGCAGCAGCCTAGTCCTCCCTCATACACTGTGTTCTGAATGAAACTCTACTTGCCTTAAAACTGGAGTCATTTAACATCCAAGCATTATGCACTGAGTAAAATAAAATGTAATAATGAAACAAAGTGAACGTGTGGAAATGATTATTTACATATAAATTATTGTCTTTAGTGCACATAAAATCATGGGATTTGTACTCAGACATTTATTTTTAATGGCAGTTTATATTTACTTTTGAACACTCTTCTCTGCAACTAAAAAAAGATTTCTTTAATCACAGATCACATTGATTTATGGTGTAAGGAGTGAATAAATAAAATAGGGGATGTGTCATAGCTGTCGTAATGAAAAGCAGCCAGATGCAACGGGTCATAAGTTCAATGAATCATTTACATTTGATGACACACGTCAGATACCAGAATGAAATAGAATGAATGCAAATAAATATAAAACATACACAATGTACTGTAGCTACTAAACAAAACTTCTCATTTGATTACTATTGTGGGACTATATGTGTATGTGATTATAAGTTTGTATTTTATACAATAATTTCATTACATTTATTTTTACTTGCAGCTGTGACATAAGAAATACAATAATGGCATTGCCCAGTGGTTCAGCCAACGATAACAGGAGGGTATAAATTATATGTGAAAATGAAACTCTTAGTCAGTTGGATCTTGAGATTGGCTTGGTCTTGTTGTACACATATGTGATGTGTTGTGCACTTTTTTGCATTTATCCAGCAGATTTAAATGAAGTATTTTCTTTTCTTTTATATATATATATACACCAATCAGCCATAACATCATGACCACCCACCTAATATTGCGTAATTTGATGACTTGTTTGTGTGTATATCTGTGTGTGTGTGTGTGTGTGTGTGTGTGAGTGAGAGAGACTGGTGCGTAGTCATACAAAACTGAAATAATATTAAATTTAATTATTTAATTACTAATGTTTATATATATATTTATTCTACTCTTATAATCCTCCCCAGATGAAAGCCATGGAAAGGATCAAATTATAGATTTGACAATTGCATGTTTAAATGCATGTGTTTTGTTTTGACGATTTAATTAAGCTTATATTTTATTAATAAAGCAAGTCTAAAAAATGTAACATATTTCGCAATCATTTTGTATGCTTAGTTATCCCCCCCCCTCAAAAAAAAAACTTCACCACACCACCCCCCTCGAATTATTATAATTTTTTTTTTTTACAGTTCGACCACCTTATACAAGCATATACAAGAACGCTTCCGGAACGAATTACGCTTGCAATCCAAGATATACCTGTTCATTCTCAGGTGTACAGTCATGTGTAAAAGGTAGTGCCCTCTCTTTTAATTCTCAGTTGCTTTTTAAAATTAAAAACAAAATAAAAATCATCTGATAGTTGCGGCTCTTAGTATTAGGCTAATAAAGGCAAAAATGCAACCTCAGACAAACAATATATAACTTTTTTTTTTTTTTTTACTTTGGCATTATTTATTTAAAGGGTTAAAACATCCTGTGGGCAATACGAAGTATTACCCTGCATCAGTAGTTTGTAGATCCACCTTTAGCTGCAATAACTTGTAGTAATTGTTTCCTGTATGACGTTATCACTTCGTTTTGGTTCATTTGTCTTTGAAACAAACAAACCCGCACCATCACCACTTCACCACCAGTGGGTATGAGGTGTTTCTGCTTAAATGCTGTTTAGTTTTCACCAAATGTGCACTAGGCATTAAGGCCAAACAACTCCACTTAGGTCTCATCTGTCCATAGGACATTGTTTCAGATAAATTGTGGTTTGTTCAGTGCAAATGTCATTCTTGTTTGCATGTTTTTTTTTTTTGACAGAAGAGTTTTCTGCTGGCACCCATTTCAGACAAGTTGTGCTTTTTCAGTTTTCTTTTAATTGTGCTGTCTTGGGAAGATTGGCAACTGTCTTGAATGCTTTTCATTTCTGAATGATCTTTCTCACTCGTAGAATGTTGAACTCCAAATGGTTTGGAAATTGTTTTATAACCCTTTCCAGATTGATGTGCAGCAACAGCTTCCTTAAGACCATCGCTTATGCCTTTCGCTCTTGGCATTGTCTTAATACGCTAAACTTAAGAACATGATTAGATAACAAAATAAAGATGGGTAATAAGTTTGGGGAAAAGAAAATACATTCCAAAGAAAGATTAGAATGTGGAAGATATGGAAACAGTTATGACATCTTTCATCATAAAATTACAAACTTGCTTTTATAACATTATAGCTGCAATTTTAGTTATATAATATATGTAGAAAATATTTTTTTCCCCTGTTATTTAAACAGATGGTGTTGGAAGATACTGCTGAATTGCACCCACAATAGTTGACACCTCTGCCATTGCACCTTTGCCTGCAATTGAACACAAACTTTAGTCTGAAGTACAAACAAATGAACATTGACTTAATCAAGGAATACTCTTTAAACATGAATAAGGTGTAGTCATGTGATGCTGTCATACCTTCATCTCCACAGACCAGCTTTTTAGAAATGCAGGGGATCTCCACATAGCCAAAGCCCTGAAGCGTAGCTACTTGCTGGGCCGTGATCGGATGCTGCCACATGGCCGTGTTCATGGCAGGACAAAAGAGTAGAGGACGACTCATATCCCACGCTCTTACAATGCATGTCTGACACAAACATATACATATTAATTTGGCAAAAACTTTAATCCAAAACATTTAAATGATTTGTAATGATTTTAAAATTATTTGAAGTAATGAGCATTCCTCAATAAGTGTCCGATGTTCTGATGGTGAAATATATATTTCTGTAATTTCAGTTAGGTGAAGATTGTGTGCATCATATGCTTCTGTGTCCACTTTCTTCCAAATGTGTTTTCTTTTGATATTTAATATGGTATTTTACCCATTTTTACCCAACATATGCGGGTGTGTACATACAGTAAATCTCATGTGTACACCCCTCGATAATAAGATCTGGTTGAAAGGCAACAACAGGGCTGTAGAAAATTACATGAAATTAAAAAAATATATTATGAATGACAATTACTTTGCAATGTAATGTTTAAAGACTAATTCATTAATTTATTTTCACAGTATTAGAGTAATTCTAGACTTGAGTAGGTTGGGTTCTAATGATATAGAATGCCACAAACATCCTAGAAAAATGTGCAAAGCATAAAATAACCAAATCATTGTGGATTCAGAACAAAATACTTGAATAACAAATTTCACAGATTTCCAAAGCTTGTCACTTAATACACTCAATATTTTGAAACCATTTTTACAAAAGTTTTTAATCAATACTCAGGTTTTTTTTATTTATATTTGACAAAAATTATTGATGTATATTTCTACATATTAAAAAATATAGTCTCACCAGAAGATTATCACAAATACCACTGGCGATCTTGCCAAGTGTGTTTGCATCCAATGGTGCAATGACTAGCAGGTCGGCCCACCGTCTCAGCTCTATGTGTAGCACAGGGTCAGTGCGTGTTTTCCACATCTAAAAAAGATGGAAAAATTTAATGCACAGTTATCTCTTTATGATCTGCAGTAATGCTTATAAAAATACCAAGCTTACTCACCTCCCACTCATACTTGTCTGTGTAGACACGGACAGGAACCTCATCCACCTTATAAAAATGGGTGGCGTGTTGTGTGGTGACTACCCGTACATCTATCTTCAAGGAGAAGTGGTAGTTTTAAATATTATTTAATAGTATATACCTTCTCTAAATAATAAAAAATATATAGATTTTGTTATGGATATTTGGTATAGCTCTTTTGGATTAATTTCAATTTAAAAATATAATTGCAAGTAATTCCAAGCACCCTGCGCCATCTCCACCCGGGTACACCAGAAAGACAGTGGGCACACTGGGTACATGCATTTAAAGGGGACATACCAACACTATTATGACATCATTTTAGCAAAGTAGGAATTTGATGTTTAGACCTTCAAAAAGGCCCAGATGCTGGAAAAAAGCATTACACTATGATGCCACTCAAAATAATGTTGCACAGAAAGTTATTAACCACTTTTCAGCATAAGGCATCGTCATGACCTGTTAAAGATATCAAGAGTCCCTCTGCAGTTTTGCATCCTCAATGTATTGAGATCACATAGAACCTGTTTGGTGGCAATAGTATAAATTTCATAGGAGGGGTACATCAAAATCCATTGGGTGTTTGTCAATGACCTAAAATAAATGACTTCCTGTTGAGTAGATCCCATGACATGCAATGTGAAAGTTCTTCAGCTAAATGAGCTCTAAATGTGTATGGGGTTTCATGTGTACTGTATATGTGCAAGTGTGTATGAGCTATGCAGCAAAAACCTGTGTGAGAAAAAAATTTGCAGTAAAATCTTGTGTGTCAAACCCGTCGCACAAACTCTCAGGCATCAGATGGCAGATCTAATGGCAGCAGATTCCAACCCGTCAATTTTCATGAATTTTTAAGCATGTTAAAACCCCCCAAAAGCCTAGGAAGCTGAAAAAAATTCCTTTGAAGAACAAGAGGTCCCTCACACACTAAGACGACATAGGGCTGAGGTCATAGTGCAGGTCTAGGTCTAGGGTGATCCAGGATCTCCAAAAAACATGCTGGGTGATTAGGTTATGCTAAATTCCTTCTAGTAAGTTAGTGTGTAAATCTGTGGGTGAGAGTGTGTGCACATGCGCATTGTTTTGGTACTGGTGTCCCATCTTGGCTGCATTTAAGCATTGCCAGGACAGACTGCACCTTGCACCAGTATAAAGCAGTTACTTAAACTGAATTAATGCACGAGTTTGGTCTAAATTGTGTTAATTGTGATCAGGGTACAAATTTACAATCACCAATCATTTATCCTCTAGTAAACATTCGCTTGTAAGGAATATTTGGGGAAGCGTTGAAATAATGACTTGTGTACAGTCTCATCAGCATGGTGGCATAGTTGTTGAGGAGTTGGACTACGGTTCAGAAGGTCCCAGGTTCAAACTCCAAGACCACTAAGTTGCCACTGTTGAGCACGGCCCTTAACCTCAACTGCTCAAATGTATAATGAGATGGCTCTGGATAAGGGCATCTGCAAAATGCCTCTCTATAAATCTCTATAGTGATCTCAGTGAACACATAGCAACACTAAGACCCGACAGAACAGAAAGACTGTCATCTGCTGGACAAATCAGTACAACAAAACACAATTACGTTCAGAGACGTCCCTCATTTATACCTTCAACTAAAAGCTCCGAAAACTAAAAATACTGACTTAACAACTTACCCCCGGGATTTCAAGAAGTTGTGATACTAACAAAGGCACCTTTAGTGCGGCAACACTGCCGGTTACACCCAGGAGAACGCGAAATCTGGAATCAGTTGAAGTCAGATTTAGCGCTGTGCTAGATTTAGCGCTAGCACACTCAGACGTGGGCTGCATTGCACGAGCTAGTTAAAATGACAGAGTAACATTTTCTCTACGTCACAGGCGGGTGATTTGTTTGTCAACGTGTGGCGCTTTTTGTCAAATTGCAACCTTCATGCTGGAAAGTGTTTTTCGAAATACTGTTGCTCTCTGTCTTTCACTTCCGTCAACAGTGCAGTTCAGTGACGTAACATTGTTGACAGCGCCCCTATTGGCAGGATGGTGCATTGATGTAATTAGTGCACACATATATATATATATATATATATATATATATATATGTGTGTGTGTGTGTGTGTGTGTGTGTGTGTGTAAATATATATTTAAATACTCATCGGTGCTAGTGTCCTGCCATGTATATCTTCCATACCATATGTGCATATTCATACAAACAACGAGATAACTTTCAGTAAACGTTTCAATGAGATTAGTAGTCCTTAGGACATTTTATTTCCTTTCTACATAGACGTTGAGAAAGCGCGCCCCCGCGGCCATACTGTATAGCAGCGCGCACGCGCACCGCTGATTATGCGCGTTCCGCCAGTCTGTTCCTGATGTGTTGGGGGTCTGCATTTGTTCAGCCCATGTTTCAACAGCAGAAGTGACAAAACATCTCACGATGCAGACTCTCACACCGCACGTGTTTTGGGCGCAGAGGCACGGCGAAATTTACCTGCGGGTGGAGATAAGCGATGCAAAGGTAACCGCGCTTCTTCAATGAATTACCGCGAAATAGCATAAGCTAGCTGCCGTTTCAACGGAGAGCTAGCTCCTGGTTTACTTCTCGATCTTGTAGCAGCATGATTAATTGTATGTTAACAATGTTAACTGCATGTTGCAATGTTACATTTTCTCTATACCTACAGAAGATAAATGTGCTCTTGATATTTGTAGTTTTTAAGCAGGCACCTTTTTTTGTCATACTAGTAACGTTATACTCTATATCTGACAGGTCTTTTTGACAATTAGCTGGTAAGCTAAACGAGCTAACATTTGGAATTCTGTCAGCAGTCTTTATATACTATTTAATATGAGCAAAATACACACCGGAAAATGCCAATAAATGTAACGATCAGCTTACTACTGAGTACCTGTCGAATTGAAACCTGACTCTGGAATTGGAGGTCAAAGGCCGCATACAAAAACCAAAAGGATCACACCAAAGGAATGCTATCTATCTGTCTGTCTATCTACAGTCATGTTTAAAACCTAGTATCCCCTTTTAATTCTTTTTTTTTTTAAAACAACCTCAAACAGGCAACAAATAACTTTTTCACCATCCCATTACAGTATTAACAAAAATGATTCCAAATAGAAAAAAAACATGTGGTCAGTACCAACTTACTGCGTAATACTAACCCTTTCTGCTTCCACGTGATTTAAAAATGTAAGTTGCAGGCAGGTGCTGCTAATCATCAGTCCATAATTAACTGCTGATTAATCAGCAGGTGTGCAGACCTCTATAAAACCAGAAGTTATGAGCATTCAGGTATGTTACCACAACACTAAGAGGGAAAGATATAAGCAGTGGTCTTGGAGAAGCACATCAATCTGGAATGTATTATACAACCATTTCCTAACAATCTGGAGTTCAATATTGTACAATGTGAGAGATTATTAACAAATGAAAAGCATTCAAGACAGTTGCGAGTCTTAACAGGAGTGGATGTCCTAGGACATTCATGCCAAGTTCAGACCATGCAATGCTACAGAGAAATAGAAAAGAAAATGAAAAACACAAGCTATTTTTCAGACCCTACAGGCATTACCGAGCATGTTAAATGCTAAAGGCTATGACAGCACAATTAGAAGAAGACTGAACATGTACAGTTTGTTTGGAAGGGTTGCTAGGAGAAAGCCTCTCCTGACTAGTATGACTGAGGTTTGCAAACCTGCATCTGAACAAACCACAAGACTTCTGAAACAATGTCCTATGGACAAATGAAACAAATGTCGAATCGTTTGTCCTTAATGTCTAGCACATGTTCGGCAAAACCCAAACAGCATTTCAGCAGAAACAGCTCAGACCCATTGCCAATCAAGGAGATGGAGGCTGATGATTTGGGCTTGTTTTGTAGCCACGGGTCCTGGGCATCGTGCAGTCATTGAACTCCACTGTATATCAGAGTACTCTAGAGACAAATGTCAGGCCATCTGTACGACAGCTAAAATTTAGTCAGAATTCTTTTTTAGTGATGTAAGAGACTGAAAGTCATAAAGAAAATTGTTACTTCAAGTTATTGCTGCTAAAGATGGGTCTACATGCTATTGAATCATGGGGTGTACTTTTTAAAAAAGTATTGTTCACACTTTTTTTTTTTTACATTTTACCTTTTTTCTTTTTGGCTTAATTTTTGTTAGCTAAATAATAGGTTGTTCATCCGAGGTTGTATTTGCCTAATACTGAGACCTGCTACTATTTTTTAAAATAAGGTTTTACACAATAAAATTAAAAGAGGGTTACTAACTTTTGAACTTGATTGTATCTGTCTATCTGTCAGCACACACAACATAACCATATGGTTTTAAGGTGGAGTTTATATTTGTAGATATAAATCCACGACTTCCTCCTCCATAGCCATCTGTACCCCTCATGTTTTATTTATAAACCTTTTGCTCAGGTACTGGGTGACACAACATGTGGCTTGTACACAGCTAGGTGTTTCCTTACATTACTTCCACCCTCCCTCATTACTATTGCTCAGTTCTGAGAATGTTTGACAAACATCTTTACTCTGCTCATGCATGGTCATAGCACTATAAACGTAGGCATGGACGACTTTAACACAGTAGTGCAATTGTTGTGTTTCCATGAAACTGGTAGTAACCTGCCGTGAATACCACTTTGATGCAAATCATTCATATCAACTGCCTGACATTTGATGCTACACTACCTTTAGTTCACACAACAGATCATTTGTTTCCAGGTTTGGTTGCCGTTCTTCAAACACTGGCCATATGTTAAAACAATGTATATTAGTTTTATTTTACTTACCATAGCGCAAATGTCATGCCTGGTTTATTTTAAGGATATTTTAAAGGAAGTCAGGAAATGAAAAATTGTTTGTGTGTGGTTTTTGCAGAACCTTGACATAAGTGTACAAGGGAACATCCTTCAGTTCAGAGGTAGGTCTTTTAACCATCTGCAGTAGCTATTAATACTTAATGCAGCTTTCTTTTGCACTGTCTCACTTAATTATTTTGTACCAGGTCAGGGTCATGGAGCAAAGGGGGAAAATGAATATGAATTCAGCTTGGAATTCTTAAAACCGGTGAAACCTGAGGTATGATGTTGGGTGACTGTTCATCGAATGTTTTTCAATGATATTGAAGACTGAAATGTTTGACTAGGTTTGAATGCTTGTAAATTCTCATCATATGTGTGTGTTAAAGATGACTTTACTACGGGCCAGGCTGTTTAACATTTTGATGTAACACGTGGCTTTCAGATTGTACAGTCAGTGATAAAACTTCTGAATATGAAAAAAAGTGTCAGTGTTTTATTGCTTGTGCATATACAGGATAAGAATTATGTGCTTGCATTGCTTATCAATGATTTTCTGTTTTTTAAGTTGTTGAATTTTTTTATGCACATTTGTATAGATAAAACACAAATCCACCCAGCGTCAAGTGAATATCACAGTGAGAAAGCAGAAGCACTGCTGGTGGGATCGGCTCGCAATGCAGGAAAAGAAGCCAGTGTTTTTAGCCCCTGATTTTGACCGCTGGTTGGATGAGTCTGATGCTGAGATGGAGTTGAGGCAAAAGGTAAGGGGGACTTCTAAATTATAGGATGTGTTTCTTATGTCTGGAAATTCAGTAAAAAAAATAACTTCTTTCTGTCACCTATTACATAAAGACATTGAGGTGCTCACTGACCTTTGTTTGCATCTACGTTCCACAGGAAGAAAAAATAAATAAAGTAACCATTGAGTCCAGGATTCCAAAGGACCGTAAGTGAACTGTTGAGTGCTGAAGATTTAACATTTTTCAAAAATAAAGCCTGTGAAAAAGAACATTTTAAATACCACATGATTATTATGTTTTTGTTTCCCACAGCTTACTTAGGCCTGAAAAAGGGTTATCTCTTCATGTACAACCTGGTCCAGTTCCTTGGATTCTCTTGGATCTTTGTCAACATGACTGTTCGCCTATTTATACTTAGAGAAGGTGAGGATTTATTTCTTTAAGTAAACGGAGGTTACTTAATAAGGTTTACTTATTGTTTTACTTTGTAGCAAATAAAAAATTAAAGCTATAATACCTTTTTGTTTAATTGATGCTCATTCAGAATTTGTAAAAAATACAACAAACAAATTGCATTGTAACATTTTAATCAGTATCACATTTTTCCCAGTTCCTGTAGAGGAAGAAATTGAATTACTGCCAGAGGTTGTATTTGTCCCGTATGTTGGCTTTTGTTGAGGCTATGAGCCTTCTGTCATGCAAAATACAAAAGACATAGCTTCCTTTTCATTACTATGTCTGCTGTAAACTTGTATTTTGACAATGTTTGATTTAGATACAGTATAATGAAATGTTTGCAGGTATGGTTTGTAATTAATAGAGGCATAATGGAGGATGTATTTATTTTCTTAATGATGGTGTAATTAGTTACATTATTGCTGTTTTTTTTTTTTAGATTCGTTCTATGATACCTTTCACACCATTGCTGATGTGATGTACTTCTGTCAGATGCTAGCCATTGCTGAGGTTATTAATCCTGCTTTGGGGTTAGTCAGGACTGGTGTGATGCCTGCCTTCATTCAGGTGAGAGCTGTAGATCCTGTCAAACATACCGCAAGCAAGTGACAGAGAGGCTTTTAAAATAGAATTTTATCACCTTCAGAATTTCCTGCAAACTGTGGTGTGTTTCATGGTGATTAAAGTTCCCTTTTTCAACCGAGTTGGGTAAGCAGGAAGTGTTTAGCTTGCCAGTTTCTGTTGTTCACAGCAAATTTTATTAGCCAGCCAATGACATGGTAATAATACCAAACATGGTAAAGGCCACTTCTGTTAGCTTCTGTGTTAATCAGTCTGTTAATTTTGTGATTGTGACTGTGTTGTGTAAACATCTGACAATTTATGAGTGAGTGAGTGCATGTGATGAATGTCACTCACGCACACACACACAGTTTGCATATGCAACATTTACCCCCAAATTTAAATAATGACTGATAAGAGTCCCAGTGCTTACACTATGTGTGAGTTCTGTTTTTGCACCATGACTGACATTCTGCATGTTTCTTGATAAAAAAAAAGAAAAGGAAAACTTATTTTTCTCACTTAACAATATTCTATTCATTATTTGTTACTCTACTGTACCAGACTGTGGCGGATACATTTTGATAATCCTGAGCACAAAGTTGTTATTTTGTATAAAACTTTAATCATATTGTGTCACCAAATGAAACCTGCAATAATAAAAGCATTGTTTTTCTGCACATTAAAATAAATAAAAGTGCACTATGTGTAATGCATCACTGTCAGCTTTTGAGTAAGACAGAACAATGATTCAGTTGTGCCATTTTATGGTTAATAGTACAGTTTGCCTTAATACTTTAATATTATCTGAGCTTTTGGCTCATTTTGTAATTCACTCTCAGCTTGCTGATATTTTTGTACTTTTGCTTCTATAAACTGGTCAGGCCTATCTATAAAACAGGCAAATATGTTCATATGCTCATTACTTGATTGTTTGTGACTGTTTTTCATGACAGAATGTTGAGATGGAATAAGGGTCATAATGCAAGATACAAATTTTTATTGCTTTTCTTTCAAATAATTGTTTATCTCCATGTATTTTTTTTGTGTTTTGAGTATTTGGGTGTATCCAGTCATATGACTCAGATACAAATAAGGGTGTGGTCAGCAAATATGCAGTGTTAATTTTACCTGAAAATTGAAAAAGTTTGTTTTCCTAAACTTTTCTTCCTAAACTTTTAAAGGTGATGGGGAGGAACTTTGTTCTTTTTGTCATCTTTGGGAGCCTCGAGGAAATGCAGAACAAACCGGTTGTTTTCTTTGTCTTCTATCTTTGGAGTGCTATTGAGATATTTAGGTGAGCTTATCTTATTTGTATAAGCAATACACTATATAGCCAAAAGTTTATGGACATCCGACCATCATATCCATATGTGGGTCTTCTCCCAATATGTTGGAAAATGGAAATACACAACTGTCAGGTTTTTGTATCCTGTAACATTACAGTTGTCTTCACTAGAACTAAGGTGCCCAAACCTGTTCCACTAAAACAGTGCCTCTGTGCACAAAGCAAGGTCCATAAAGCAGTAGTTATAACAGCAAAGAGGGACTAAGTCTGGAATAGGATGTTCAAAAGCACATATTGGTGTGATGGTATACTTTTCACCATATAGTGTATGTACCAATGTTGAAGCATGTTATAAAAATTTTCAGTGTAACCCAGCTACTAGTTTTAAGGAAGTCACGTGAAATTCTGTGGCTCTGACAGCTCAGTGCCAATATTAGCATACATTTTTAATCTGTAGAAAAAGGCCATAAATCAAGTGGTGTTAGAAACAATTTATCTTTTGAAAATAGAATACAGAAGTTCTGAAAGTCATTCTAGTGAAAATGCAGATATTAAAATATTTTAAAAGAAGTATATGTATTTTTACTTTAGGTACCCCTTTTATATGTTGACATGCATTGACACTGAATGGGAAATACTGACTTGGCTACGGTATACTATTTGGATTCCACTGTACCCACTTGGTGTTCTTGCTGAAGGTGAGAATAGTAAAGGTTGCTTCACTTTTTATTATTATTATTCACTTTATCCTAGATAAGCTATGTTGATATTTAAAGTGCTCGCTAACAATCTGATCAGGCAGTATGTTTCAGACTTGTGTAAGGTTTAGTTTGTGGCTTGTTTGTCCATCAGCTGTGGCAGTCATCCAGTCTATCCCCATCTTCAATGACACAAAATTCCTAAGCATCCCTTTGCCTGAGGTCCTTGGATCCTCCCTCAGCTTCTCCTACATCCTGCAGCTCTACTTGCTACTCATGTTCTTGGGTGAGTCTTTCCACTTTGAGAATCGTACTGCTTTGTTTACATGTGCTGTTCATGTGCAATTAACTGCAACATGATCTTATTTCTGTGCACAAGCGCTGACCTATATTCTACTACTACATGCTTTACAGGACTTTTCAGTAACTTCCGTCATCTTTACAAGCAGAGGAGGAGACGGTTCCGAACGAAAAAGAGAAAAGCCAATTGAGATGCTCATAGAAGAAGTGAAGTGTGCTGCCTTCAGCAGGACCCCATCAGTCTATAATTGTCTGCTCTCTATTTAGAGAAGGCTATATAGACGCAGAATTGTCTATCCCTCTGCTGAATTAAAAAAAATGCATTTACAGCGTAGCTTTCAAAATCAATCGGACCTTGATCCAACCATGTAACAAATTTTCATTTAATAGGATGAAATTATTTATAAATCTAGCCGTTATTTCCATTATGTTTAGTTAGTTATGTTTAGTGAAATTCCCCCCATGAGTCATTTCCTGGAACAGTTATGTGTGTTTATCTCTGCAGAATAGAAGACAACCTGTTATAGGGACCAACAACCTCAGGGATTGTAAAAGTTTAACAAAGCAGCAGAAACCCACAAGGTGGGCAAGAATCTTGTTACTTCATGAAAACAACACTGAATCCCAGGCAGCGGTTGATTGTTTAAAATTATGCTTTCAGATGAATGATTGTGATCAACCACATTATAAAAAGTGTGATTCATTTTTATTTCTGTTGGGTCAATTGTAGAAAATGTTATGTACACAAAAAAAACAAATACTTATTGAGAATGGGTTCTTGATGAACAGGTTTCTTTCAAGGATGCATCCATGTTGTTAAAAAAAAAAAAGGCATGCTATCAATGAGCATTTCCTGTGGTACAAAATTCATAGCTCCTTATCTATTCTGAAGATTCTACTTGTTAAAATGAAGCAATCCAGGACCATACTGCAATATTGTCCACCTTTTCACAGGTGAAAATGCAGCAAGGAGCAAAACAGGTGACAAAGTTAAGGTGTTTTATGCAGGAGCCATTGTTTTTCACCTACATCCTGTCAGTCCCACTTCCTCCCCCGGAGAAGTCAGTAAGCATGGGTGTTATTACATGATCAAAAGCTGCATATTTGGGGTCTCCACTACTAGCCAATTTGAGTTGTTGAGCAGCATGGGACAGTTGGAAGGCAGCATCTGGATGGGCGGAGTCGGGCAATAAGGTGCATTCCCTTTCCAACAGCTCAGCCACACCTTTTAACAGGTCCCAGAAACCAAATCCTAGTGCAGCTTTTCGCAGTCGGTTTAGCTCCTTTAACACACGGAGAAAAGTTCAGTTAATAAATTATAAAATTACTTATTACAAAATAAGCAAGGACTATCCAGTATTTAGCCTCCCTACTAATTTCCTAAACAGTTAAAGCATGGTTGCCAAAACAGCATGGTACCTTGTAGAAGGTCTGAGTTTTCTCTGGGAGCTTTCTTGCATTTCGAAGTATTTTCTGTACATCTGTCTGTAACGAAAAGACATTTACTTTTGAATTGTGAGATTTATTCTCTGTCAGTCAGGTGCTGTGAACTGGGCCCCTAAATCACATGTCCCTACCCCATAAAGCTTTAGCATACCAGTCATGGTGTCTTGACAGGACTCATGGGTTGAATAACGTACCTGCAGTCCACTGGCTTTGATCCAGACTGTGACATTTTGGGCATAACTGCGTTTGTGTTTTGGTAGAACAGGGAAAGGGCTTTTGCTGTCATCCTCCCCATAAGGATTTTCTGGTGCATCTACACAATCAAAGAATTTTAATTTAAAACAATCACATTTATAGTTTGACAGAGAAGCATATTGAAATCTATAATGGTTATTATGTTCTATAAGGGCTGTACCGAAAGTAATATAAAAGTGGGCATATCTTTTATATTAACTGACATAAGTCGTTCAAATTGCACACACTAGTACAGTGACTCTATACAAATGTACTACTTAATGTACTTCACAGGGGTGCAAGACAATAATAACAAAAACTAATTATTTAGAAATAGACATTAAATTCCAACAAATTTTTCTCCATTCCCTGACAATACAACTGGTTTTACAATCTAAGTGGAACTACCTTTAACCAAACAAAAGTTTTAAATCAATGTTAAATTCAAAATATCGGTATTCTACCTGAAATGGGTCCAAGCTGAGAGATTTTCCCTAGCCACGGTAGAGGCTCTGGGCCAGGCTCGAAAATCGACATCATCAGATTTGACTTTTTCTTACTATCTGCCTGTGAGTAGAGCATCCCAAACCAATCAGGCCTAACAAAGGAGTTTATGATTAGAGACGGACAAAAGGGACTATACAATAGTATGAATTAGATATGCTAGAACATGCTAGGCACAATTATCTTATTCAACAGCTTCTTACCCCAGCTGTACAAGTGCCACCATGCCTTCCACTTTCAGACTGCCATGCAGAAGGACACAAAAATTCGGGCTCTTTCCTGCCATCTGATTGGTTGATGCATCCTCTTCCATTTCATCAGCAGCCCCTGCCCCCACTTCATCCGCCTCTGAGAGCAAACACAAAAGCCAAAATCAGCATTTTGCCATAACATACAATGAGCATGAATAACAAAGAATCAGATGTGGAGTGGGAACCTTTGTTGACAGCTATGGGGAGGACCAGGTGTCTGGACAGGACTGGAGGACTCGCAATATCACCAATCTCAATAAAACCCATAATCTCCAATTCTGGAACAAAAAGCATACATATAATTTAACATATTCTTATTAATTTAAACTCAGCTTGTGTATGATGTGTGCATGATAGCACTGCAAAAACATTCCTATGTAAAGTTATTTGGTGTTATGCACAGTTCAACTCAACCTACTTATTTGTCCAACCATCCATCCAACATGTGTATTTTGCAAGAAAACATATTTGAAAGTTAAATAAAAATGCTGATTTTAAAATGATCACCAGTGCCACAGTGTGTAGTGATGCCTCCTTTAGCACAAGTTAGCTGTTATCTAATTTCTGTAGGTCAACCATGAAGGTGTCAATGTTTCTGCTAGAATAAATCATTCCAAAAGACCCTGCCCGAGTAATACTCCTCATCACAAAACCAGTGTTACATTTCTAATGTACATGTATATAAGATTGGAGATAATTGCAAACAGTACCTGTGTGGACTGTTTTTGGTACCGGGTCAAGCTCCTCATCCAACAGCACAGGCTCTGGCCTTGGAAACACCTGTACATCAGAAGCTAGGTTTCCACAGCGCAGCACAGCATGAAAAGGCATGTATGCCTGGTCAATCAACTTCCTGCCAACAACATGTTTCCAGACTTACAACATGGTATTCCCACTCAGTCTCTGGCTACATGATGTGCAGAAAACACATAGCTTAGCAGTTCTATAAATGGAGCAGTATTTATACCCACCCAAACATTGCCTGAACACTTTTCAGACAAAGTGGTCCATCCATAGTAAAAATCTGTCCTTCTCCACCACTTAACGTGAGAAGCTGCTCCAAGTTGTCCATGGCATCAGTGGCTTGGAGCTGCAATAGAATTATGGACAAATTATGGTTATGAGAGGATATCTAACATGGGCTGTTGTGTTCTTGGATCTTTTAGAAAGGTAATTAAAGTCTAAGGTAGCAATAATAACAATAGTTATGAAAATGGACAAGCAAAACCCTTTCAAATGCTGGATGCTTCTGCTGTTAAGTGTGTGTAAATAAAGCACAGAGGAGCTGTGACTGTGATTAATGTCAGTGAAGATTTTAAATGTGAAAATGTCAGAATTCAATTACATCCTTTCATACTATATACTAAGTAACCTAAACAGAAGATCAGGGTTAGGTTAGAGAATTTTTTTTCTCTCCCATTTTTAAAACAGTACCTCCTCTGCACTGGCGATACACACAATATACAGTTTGGAGGGGAAAGGGAAAGGTAAAGGAAATCTCTTTTCCTCTCCCCGGTGCTTCAGTGTGGCCAGCGAGTGGCGCAGAGAACCACGGCCAATACCCAGAGCCCCGTCTGTCACCAACACCACCTACAGGCGACCGATAAATCACAAAACACCAGTCTGAAATATATGATGCATCATATGATATGTCAAGAACATCTGGAGTGAACCAGAAAATATCAGAGACCTACTCAGCAGAGTCGAATGCAAATCTACAACACTTAATATGGCACCTTACTGCTAGCCAAAAATAAAATGTTGTTGCAAATCAATATCTAATTATTTTGATTGATAATCCTTATCCCACGAGCATGAAACATTTCTATTCTGATCAGAATGACAATATCCTTATCCACAGGTATGGGGCTCAGTAAATTGTTTCAGGAGTATGAAAATTATGTAAACCTGATTTCGGCCCATCTGAAGACCATTGGCAGATTTTTACATTGTATTGCATTGACAGTGGTCTCAAACACCAATTAAGGGAATATTTTTTGGGAAAATGGTGCTCACGTCTGTGTATAACAGAATACACAGTACCTGGCAGGGACAGGTGTAGCCCCACTCCTGCTGCACAATGTTACTGACTCCTTGCAGCGCTGACTCCAGGCAGGTTTTATCATAGTCCTCCAGATTGTTCAAGGCCTCCTGTGCAGCAGTTTAAAGACAAAGTGCAAAATTAGTCAAGTGAAATGTTCAACAAAAAATATATTATTTTGCTTATAAACACAAGTAAGTGACATCACTCTTTAGTTTAAAAAAATAACTACATTCAATCTAAAAATGAAACGCTTAATATTTCAAATTGCATAACGTCAAATAAAATTGTCATCAGTAATCGCACTGCACCAGAATTGTCCATACCTGTAGAGTGTTGTAGTCCCTGGTGAAAGGCACAGTAAGCTCCCAAAGAGATGAAAAGGCGACAAGTGCAGTGAACTCCAACTTGTAATTTGTGGCCATGTGTTCAAATAGCATGGTTAGTCCATGGACAGCCAGGTTCTTCCTCTGAAACTCCTCACTGCCTTCCAATGACACAGGCCGTGTCATGGACAGTGAAGCGTCCATAAGAACCACAGTTGGCATGATGGCGGAAATATTTTATTCGCTCTCTAAAGATGTTCTGGAAGCTTCCACATCTTACCTGTGAGAATTTGAATCAGAAATTGATTATGTCTAACGTGTATCTCTTATATCTTGTTAAATATCCTATTTATCACATACACAACCATACACAGTATTATATGAATTGAAATGCTTATATGACTGTTCATGACCTAAAAAAAAGGGGGAATGGTAGTATAGAACAGAAAGAAAGTATGTATAGTTGCACAAAAATAAATATAAAATGTAAAAATTTGGGATAGATCTGTTATGTTACAGGTTTATGCAAAATACATGGCGTTCCCCTTCACTTACATTATCACAGTCAATTTTATATACATTATTTATCAGGTAAACTTACTTTACATCACTACAGTAAATACAGCAGCACCAGGAAGATGCAAATAGGTTGATTGCACTTATAACTCAACACTCCTGCCTCAGATTAAACGCATATTAATTCAGTAGATATTTACAATGCATCTCTACGACACTTAACATCAAATATAACCCGCTTTGTTCGAAATCTGTCCAATTTTATAGTATTATTTCTTTTTTTTTTAAACTAAAGTCTTTGGTGAAATACATCAACGAGCTATCTAGCTAGCAAGCAACATCACAGCGCCTGAGCATTTACTGCGGTCAAACCGTGCTCGAACCTAAAAACAATCCAAACTAAATAACTGTAACACTTACGACAACTATTCTGGCAATGAAATAAATGATAAATATGATTAAAACGAAACTTTACCCATTCTGAAACCAGAAAAACAAAAGCAGCTAAGAGAAGGAGAGTGCACCGCTTAATGTGGACCGGGTAGGAACAAGGGAAAGCTGACATTCTGTTCCGAGGGGAGAGAGAGAGAGAGAGAGAGAGAGAGATGAAGCACTTATTGCAGCTGAAAAGAAACACCTACACAATCTCTATTACTGACCAAAACGTCAGTCAGGAAAATTATAGCATTAATTGGTATTTTATTCCACAAAAAACGTGAACAGATTTCTTTACATATGTTTTTTCCCCTCTTTTTCCCAGTCTGTTTTGTTTGTTTCCAACAGTTGTTTATTTAAAACAGTTGAAAACGGATCGAAGTAATTGGGATGAAAACGGTTCAAGACATGGGGTAATGAGAGTGTAGTGAGACAGTACAGATAATCTTCTTAAAAAGACTTCAGGTATTAGGTATTATGCTGACCCACGGTGGAGAGCTGTCCTGCTGTGTGTGTGCGCGCGCGTGTGTTTGTGCGCGCGCGCGTGTGTCCCAGTTGACCTGAGCTGCTGCGCGCACTGTGCGAGTGTGTGAGCGCCGGAGCTCCGCGTTCAGCCCAGCTGTCTGTCCATCAGCAGCACCGCGCCGCGGCTCCGTAAGTACACCTCTCTCTCACCTCTCTAACATCACCGACAACCTGCGACTCAAAAACAAATAAATAAAAACAGGAGATATGTGATCGAGATCTGCTCGTACTGTCCTATACGATGCGTAAAACATTAAAAGAAGAGAAAAGAATCCAGTTGTAGTTGCTTCTACCTGATGATCATCATTTGACTTGATTTAGATTTGTCAGGGGTCATTTCATTCGCTTAATAGAGGAAAAATTTCTTTTATAAATTGTTTAGCCATTACTGCTTTAGTTAAATTATTATTGTTGTTGTTGTTATTATTATTTTGTCATATCACAGTGGCTTATTGGTTAGCACTGTCGCCTTGAACCTCCAGGTTCTGGGGTCGATTCCTACCTCTGGTCTGGTTGCATGCAGTTTGCATGTTCTCCCCTGTGCTTGGTGGGTTTCCTCTGGGTTCTCCAGTTTCCTCCCACAATCCAAAGACATGTAGATTAGGATAATTACCATTGCCAAATTGCCTGTAGTGTGTATGTGTGCTCCATAATGGATTGGCACCCTCCCAGGGTGAACCTCACCTCATGCCTTAAGTCTCCGGGGATAGGCTGCCGGCCCCCTCCATGGCCCTGTTTACATGATAAGTCGGTATAGACAATGAGTGAGCATACACAGAAAAATGCATTATTATTACAGAATCGCATAAAATCTTATCTTATCTTTCCTTACCTTTTTTTAGGTCATGATCAGCGGTTTAAACATTTCCTTGCATATCATACCGTGTATTTTTGTGTACATGACAAATAAAATTTGAATTTGAATCCTGTTGCTTAAAGTTCATGTCTGTTGTTTACAGCAAGAGACCTGGGAGATGAATCCTCCAATCCTGAGAGAATGAGATGTTTCACATCGTGACAGTGCCCTTTACACCCCATCATAACCTGGTGGGACACTCTGGGATATACTATCTAGGACAAGAGCACGTCTATTAGAAAAACCAGTGCAAAATGTATGTAACTCGGAGAAAGAGACTTCAGTTAACCCGTATTATATTTCTCCTGTCTGGGGTTTTGCTTTGTTGTATATACCAACTAACAGTTAGAACCAGATTACCTGGACCCTGGACTGAACCTCAGCTTGGAGAAAATCCCAAAGTTGACCTTGAAAATGCTACTGAAGGACTGGCAGTGAAAGCAGGAGTGCCAGCCAAGCTGACCACCACTGCTGTTGGAGAAGGTATATCAATGCATACAGCGCATAAATCAGACACAACTGCATCTGCCACCCCTCTGAGAACAGAGAAAACAGAGACACCAGCGGTACGCCCAGCGACCACCACAAACAAGACAATTGTTCGGTGCATCTATGTAGATCCAGACCTTCCGAAGCCCACTCCAGTTCCTACACCAGCACCTGAACCCACTCACCCTACACCCACAATCATCATCCCTGGCCCTCCAGAGCACCCTCCTGTAAAGGGTGAATACCCTCAGGACATCTTCTCAATTGAAGAACGACGGAAAGGCTGGGTGTTACTGCACGTCTTTGGGATGATATACATGTTTGTTTCTTTGGCTATTGTGTGTGATGAGTTCTTTGTCCCTACTCTTGGTGTCATCACTAAAAAGCTGGAGATTTCAGATGACGTTGCTGGAGCAACATTCATGGCGGCTGGTGGCTCTGCTCCTGAACTCTTCACTTCCCTGATTGGTGTCTTTATCTCACACAGCAACGTAGGCATAGGAACTATCGTAGGGTCAGCTGTATTTAACATCCTTTTTGTAATCGGAATGTGTGCTTTGTTCTCACGGGAGATGCTCTACCTCACCTGGTGGCCTCTCTTCAGAGACGTGTCCTTTTACATCTTAGATCTGATCATGCTCATCATCTTTTTCTTGGACAATACCATCGTGTGGTGGGAGAGCATAATGCTGGTGGCTGGTTATGCAATCTATGTCTACTTCATGAAATACAACGTCCAGATTGAGCGAGCATTCAAGTCGCAGCTTCACAGGCACAAGAACATTGTCAAAGTCATCCCGGTAGAGGAGCCTGAGAAGGTGTGTGTTCATTGTTTTTGGGGGTAACATTAAAACAATCACTTCATACTTTAGGCTATCATTAGACAGGCCTGCTAAGTCGATGTATTCAAGTGGTCTAATCTAGTTAGAGTCAGTGAGCCATAAAACAGGATTAGGTTTGTTTTATGCTACACACATGAACTTTCCTTAAGGGCCTTTATTAACACCGAGCGAGACATTCTAAATGCATTCCAAAGATATGCAAACATCGTTTTGCTCAATTCTGAATGATAGGTATTATGAGAGGGTATTATAACATTGTCATGCATACAGACAACAGTAGAATTTGATTGTCCTATGTTTATTCATCATCATCACACGCACACACACGCACACACACGCACACACACACACACACACACACGCACGCACGCACACACACACACACACACACACACACACACACACACACACACACACACACACACACACATTCGACAGCCTTTGATGAGACAAAAAAGGATCTCCTGTGTAAGCGAGACCTTACTAATGAGCTGTCCTGCCATTTGTGATGTAGCTCACACAGATTAACAGTGACCATCCAATAAATATTAATAAAATGTTAGTTCTAATGTATAATAGTTATATTTTTACAAGCTCCTCTCCTCAACCTTACTTTCTCTCTCAGCTTAGACACTCATTATTGGGGGTTTCTCTTAGGAGAGATCAGCACTCACACTAATCTACCATAATGTTTTTACACACACACACACACACACACACACACACACACACACACACACACACACACACACACACACACACACACGTACACATTTGAGACAGGGATTAAAAGACGTACAGAAAAGATTCACCTTAAATACTGTTTAAACTAAAAAATAACAATGCTTAATTCAGAACAGCATACTGCTTAATACCTTTTGTTTAAGTTTTAAATATTTATTGTACTGAATTTTCCTCAGGCAATATTTGCGTAGAGTATTTGCAACGATAGCTGCACATTTACATGACCATAAAATACATTTGCAAAGTACATTTAGTATATTAGACCCGATAAATGAAAATCAGTGTTGCATCCCGGGTGTCAATACTTTCATCCTTTTTAAGCCCTGATAGTATTTTTCTCTGCTAGCAGAAATAAAGCCATTCTCACTGTTAACCCTAATCCTATCAGGCTGTGCTCTGCTGCCCAAACTGTGTAACATATACCATGTTTAAGTTAGTTAAGTGTGATTGGAGCTTATATAGAGTTAAAAAGGTGTAAGAAGGCTTAAGAAGTTTGTCAGCCTGTTGTATCTGAGTAGAACTCCACCCAGTGGCACACATTTAATACTGATAATTAATTAAGGAAGAAAAGACTGCAGGGCATGCCGTTATAGGAAAATAATTAACATGGTCTGATTGCACAGCCGTCTTCTACCAATTGAAAGTGAATATTCAACCATGAATTAATGAATTATTATTACTTTATACAACACTCACTCATCATCTATACCGCTTAATCCTGTATTCAGGGTCACGGGGGGAGACTTAGGGTACATGGCAGGGTACACCCTGGACAGGGTGCCAATCCATCGCAGGGCACACAGACGTACACACACTCACTCACACACTAAGGGCAATTTGGGAACGCCAATTAGCCTAACCTACATGTCTTTGGACTGTGGGAGGAAACCGGAGTACCCGGAGGAAACCCACCAAGCACGGGGAGAACATGCAAACTCCATGCACACAGAGACGGGAATCAAGCCTGGCCGGGGATTGAACCTGGACCCTGGCAGAGCAAGACAGAGCCTTACTTTATACAACAGCACTACTAAATGCTTGATCGAATGTGTTGATAAATTTTTCTAAAACACAGCTTGGATAGTATTTCCAGTTGTAGGGGGAATATTGGATTCATATTAATGTGCTCATTCTAACACATGATATTTTTTATAGTAAAAACTAATTCAAGGGAACTTGGAGGTCACTCCTTTCTGCATCTAAGAATAATAAGAAATGGTTTAAAATTGTTGTTATTTAACTAAATTCATCATATAATTTTTTATTCGATTATTATTATTATTATTTTTTAACATGTCTGAACAAAGTCATCCGTGTCATCCGAGTTTTGCAATGGGCTGCTTGCTTAGTTACCATTGCTATAATAAATATTATATTATATTATATTATATTATATTATATTATATTATATTATATTATATTATATTATTGCTATAAATAAATATTTTGTATAATACATAATATACTAATAATAATGTAGAGACATAATATACTGTATAATTGCCTTTGGCTTAAATGTGCAGGTACCTTTTGATAAAATGTCTTTACAGAAAGCTTTACCATAACAGTGATCAGTTTCTTTGTAACAGCAGATATAAGAAATAACTCAATAATCATAAATGGGCTTATATTAAATTTGATCATCCACCATACAAGTCTGTGTGAATTAGCTGTTTTGAGAACAAGCACATTACTGAACCGATTATATGAATTTGTTATAGAAAATGAATCAACATTTTCTGACTAATCACATTTGCAAGTGTTAAAATAAGGTTTCATAATCAGCACAAAGACACTAATATAGTTCATTTGTAGTAGTTTAAATCGTCAAGTGAAGACTTTTACCAAATAATACTTTGGATGTGAGCACATTTGTTTTCACACAATAATCTATACATATAGTATAATCAGACTGTAAAGTTGACGTGTATCTACGTTAAAGATATTTCTGAAAAAAAGTATTTGAGGTGATGTAAGATGATTAATAGAACACAGTTTGATGGTTTTTGTTTGTTTGTGCACACATCACATTAAAACTACTAAACTTTTGGCTGAGCTTGAGGTAACATATAGGCTTTGTTTGATTACAATTGGCCCATGAGAAGAGAACATATGCTACTTTAATTTTAAATGGAAAACTCCCTTATTAAAAAAAAAGTACTCTCATTACCACAGATGGCGCTGGACATACTCTAAACTTGTTAATAGCTGATACAGAACAGAATCATGAAAACCTTTTAAAAAATCGGAGTTCATCTCGGGCGGCGCTGTATATTTTTAAATTCTTGCTTATGAGTGTGTAATTGAAATCTAATTAATAAATGTGATCATACACCATTACTGCGCACTTCAAGGTAACACATTAAAATGTTTGTTAATTCCAAAATTTAGAATTTTGAAAATTTTTATTTTAAATTTTTCCAGAATTTTCAGGGAATTTGCTTTGTGACTTAGAGTTTCATTGCATTGTACCTACTTATTATTTGACTTGCAAATACGGATTTTAAGTACTTATTTCGGTTTGTGATTTGCCTTTTTTTTGGGGTATTTCATATAAACAAAGTCGCAGGCACAGCTAGTATGCTTATATTGGGGGCCACCAAGGAACTTCAATGCTCCAGTCAGGATGATTGTTAGTGGATGCATTACTAACAGTATCAATAATGTAATAATAACAATTAAGGAATAGAAATCATGTACTCTAAAACTATTAAGTTTCATTATTATCATTATTTATCATTATTTTATATTTATGACAATATTTTGTGTATTTCATAATTTTACACAGTATCAGCTAAAGTACAATATAAAAATCTGATAAGAAATGTAGTTTTAAATACAGGGGCCAAGGTGGATCAATGGATAAGGTGCTGGGTTATTGTCAGGAGTTTGGGGATCCAAGTTCTAAGATCTAATCAAGAAAGTTGGATGCAGAGAGTAGTGTTAATTAAATTATTATTATTAATTTATTTTGGTATTTGGGAGCACACAGGAAGTAAATTTCTAGGAATCTGTACTACATGCAGACAAATTGTTAATATGGATAATTCAAACTTTTATATATTCCAGGGAATAGGGAGCAGGATGTAGGGGGCCACCAAGGAACTTAGTAGTAAACATAATTAAGACTTTGCAGACAGGGACACTCAACTACAACTACAATTGAGGTTAAAGGGTAGTGAAGCACAAGAGGAAAAATAATCAGGAGGGACTGTCAAGGACTAGTGTAAATGCTAGTGTAGAGTATTTCTGAAACTAACATAACTAAGAACCCATGAAAAAGATATCTGTTGTAGTGCAGGGGCATGCTTTTTGTGCCCTAAGCAATAATATGTGCATTAAGAAGTAATAGTAGTAATAATAATAATAATAATAATAACAATAACAACAATAATAAACTGTCTATTGAATGTTTCTATTTCACAATTATCTCAATGGTTTATAAAATTGATCAATGTCTTAGTCACACTGAGTAAGACCACCTTCTTTAAATACTTAAATGTGAATTTGAATACTGCATTCATTTATTTGAGGATTCATTATATTTCAGGGCCCTTATTCACAAAGCTTTTTAAGCCTAAAAGTTGCTCCTGACGAAATTCAAAGAAAATTCTTAGAATGATGACATTTTCTTAGAATTTCCCCCTAAGTTTAGGACTAAATTTTTAGTTAAGATAAAAATTATTTACGAAACATCTTAGCCCTAAAATCAGCTCCTAAGGTAAAAAATGCTTAAGAGTTTTTATAGAAGAGAACAAAATGGCGGAAAGAAGAAATATTCTCCAAACACTGATCATAAAGCTAAAAGTAAACGCTGCTCTTCTGTCCAATTTGATTTTCTTGTTGTTGTATTTCCTTCCATGTCTCTTAGATTGCTGGCTACATACCATCCAAAAGTACAACTTAAATAGACTCTCCTGTAATCATGTAAATTGGTGAAAGGTGAGCCATTATGCTCCCATCAATCTAAAATGGATTACAAGTAATAAAACCAGTATGGTTAATAAATGTAAGAACTTAAATTTAGTAACTATTGTGTGGAAATTGGTTGCTTCAAACATAGACACATTTTCAACATTTGGCTGTTTTAATTATCTTTAAGACATTTAGCCTATAACAGAAACTTTGCATAAAGTAGTCTGTCTACTTATTTACTACTTACTGTCTACTTATACTGTCTGATTCTACAATTTCTTTATTTAAAAACATTAGGATTTCACTATTTGTTCTATTATAATATATTCTATTTTCACAAAAGGAGCATTTGAAGACCTTTAAAAAGGTCAGAGGTTATTTTTTATCAACCAATCACAGACCTTGAACTGCTGCATGATCACTAGCAACAGGGTCAACCTCACCTCCTCACTAAGATAAAGGTTTTTGTACTTTTTTTTTTTTTAATCACTTTTAGTCTAGGACTCCCAGCTAGGACTTTTTAGGCTAAGATAGGAGCTCTCTGAGAGAATTCTAAGACCCTTTGTGAATATGGGCCCAGGAGATTAACTCACACTACCAATTTCTCTTCCAAGATTCAGTATCTTAGGACTTGTAAACTTAACTGTTCGTTATCATTTAATTTAATTCCAAACATTTAAAAAAAGATATGAATTGAAATGTAAAAGAAGAAATTATTCAGTTTATGTGATATTGACTTCTGTAATGTTTTGGATTGTACAGGAAAATGGGACTCCAGAAACTAATTCTACTCCTGAGCCTGAAGACAAGAATCTATTAAAGGTAAGTAAACAATTACAAAAATGAATAAAAGCAAAATAGTTTCTCATATTCAAAAGAAACAAATTGAATGGGAAGAATGCACACAATAAGAGTAATCTTTGACTGGAGGTCCTACCTTGGTTGTAAAAATTAGATAAATACAATGTATTACATACTACACTATCACTATTGGACTACAGAGGTTCTTAGATGGATGGATGGATGGATGGATGAATGGAAGAGTAATCTGTTAGATATGAGTTTCACATCATCTCTTTTTATATAAACATGGGATTTTTAATCATACTCTCTCACTGTTTTCCAACAGTGCCTTTGAAGTATGCCTTTTTAATAAACATTTATTTCGGTACTAGCCCTTTTAACATTATGAGAATAAGTGTTAACCTGTCTTTACCTTTATCTGTCTGTGTGAACTTAAATGTATGTCTATATGCTTATCTTCAGCTGAGGCCCACACTACAACGAGGGGGTAGTTCAGCATCTTTGCATAACAGCACCATGAGGAACACCATTTTCCAGCTCATGATTCACACACTGGACCCTTTGGGTGAGGGTAAGAGCACTTCAGTGCTACATCCCTTTATAAAGGGAAGCCACTTAGCATAAATTGTAGAAGTCATGTGGCCTTTTAAATAACAGTGTAGACAGTCAAGCTGTGAATCATGATTCATGGTCATGTTAGGTTTTTAAGAGTGCAGATACTGTAGATCTGATCTGCTGGTGATGAAGGACAGGATTTTGGAAAAGACAAGGTATAAATGGTGAATTTCAAGCCTAATAAAAAATAATCTTTTATAGATTTTTTTTATATATAAGTACCAAAGCCAAGGTCATCTATATACTGTATAATGTAAAGAATGTGGTTCTGAATTAATGAACAACTTCATTAGTAAGAAATATCATTCTCTTTTACACTGTTCAAGCAAGAGAAGAATTGTTGAAAATCAGCAGCTGATTCCATTTAATTTCAGATTTTGTTTGCATGCTGTACATTTAGCTTTTAAATTTATAATAAAATATCAAAAATGATTTTTCATCACAGTATGCTAAGGGAGTAAAATATACAAGGGAGTTCCTATGTCCTTCACTGAGTAAAAGGGATTAGCAAAGCGTTCAAATGAAGGCAACACTAAGTCCAGATTGAGACTAAGCAGGTAAATGCTTCTCTCAGTCTTTGAAATGAAGAGTGTTTCGGGTAGGGAAGCAAGGATGGAATTGACTCATAAGCATAGTCATGGTTTGGTGGCATTTTATCCTGTCACAGCAATGAACATAGACGCCTAAGTGTGCTTGTCATTGCTTATCTATGTGTCATTTTATACACTGATTAGGCAACTGTATGAGTAAAAAAAAGAAAAAGTGCTAGAATATGAATCACATATCTTAATTCCACAAGGGTTAGACATTTAATTTTGCATAAACATCCCATAGCTCTATCAAAAGCAGCAGCACAGTAGTTTACACTGCAGTTGTGACCGTTGAAATTGAAGGTGCTTCACAAGTGATAACAGAAAACACTGCACATGGAGGTGAAAGGAAGTAGTTATACAATATTCCTTTCTCTTGCCCTTATACGTGTGGATTTTGGGGAATTTTGTGCATGTAGTATCCAGTGTGCATTCCAGCTGATCTCAGTGGAAGCATGCCTAGGGGTCAGTGGTAAGGGAAGAGGAGGCGTTAAAAGTCTTTTGTATCCGATGACCTTAACCTCATACTCATGGAGTAGTGTTGCAGCTGCAATTTCATTGGTCCTCCTTGTTCAAGCTACCAGCACTGGGCCGCTCCAGCATATTAAGCTGCTTTTGATAGAGCTCATAAAAGCTGGCTGAGAGCCAGCCTCCAGTAGCGCAATCCCTTTATCTTATCAGTGCTCTCCCTTATTCATACACAACAGATACAGCACACCTGCTACATAGCACTTCACATGACCCATTTTGTGTAATTGTTATCTCTGTTAATGCATACAGTATGGGATTTGTACTTGCACTTGTCACTCTCGGCCATTCTGGGGAAAGGCAAGACATGTGCTGTGCCATTTATCAGATTTATATAACAACGCTGTACTGACCAGCATGGATAACTAGGTTTTAAACCTGAATCTTAATGTAGAGAACACTTCTGCATTGTTAAGCAATAATACCACTGTTATAATCATTTTGAAATTATGAATAATTCATTCATAATCCTGTCTCTTATTCAGAGATAAGAGGTTGGGCTTTATCTCACATGGTTCATGCATTTGTTATATTTTCTTGCCTGTGTGCTCTTAATTCTTCAAGGATTGCACCAATTAAAAATGAAAGAAATAGATGTTATCCGATTTAAATAGGTAGACGTGAGTTGATTCAGACATTGCATACCATATGTGTAGCTGGGAAGGGTCAAAGTTGTTTAAAGTTGCTGTTGTGTTCTTTTCAAAAGCGTTCATATGAATCTCTGCTTATTAGACTCAGTGATAAATGGGGGTACAAAGCCAAGCAGCTCTTTGGGAAGTAAAGGTAAGTTATTGGGGTGTGCTGCAATTCCCATTTTATTGTGCATGTTTGTGCTGTGGTGCCCATGTTGGTGTTACAATGAAATTATTCTTTTTAATTGCTCTTCTGTTTATGAGTTTATGTGTGAGTTGGATATTCATCAAAATGGAGCCAGACAGTTTACGTGCCACGGCATACATAAAAGAAATATTTTTCAAATATCTGTCTTCTACAGTCAGGTCCAGATATATTTTACAAAATGAACAAAAAGGCTGTTTAAAAATGAACAACATAGATAATCTGATCAAAGACACATTAGGCAATGATGCATGCTTTTATTATAGTGACAATGTGTTTATAAGTCAAAATTACTGGTGCAGCTTTCCTGATGCTTTTCCTGGTGATGCAGCCTACTATATTATTTTAAATTCTGCTGTTTTGCTTAAACTGCAAGATATGTTAACAGGTTTTCCAAATGGATTCTCATTTCTTTGTTGCTCTTGGGTCTCTGCTAACATTCTCTATTATGTTATTAAGTATTTTTACTATTATTATCATTATAATAAAATGTTGTGTAAAATATACAGTGCAAAAATTATAACATCTTTTTAGGCAAACATATTTCCAAGCAGATTTTTGCCAAGACAAACTCTAAATTGCAGTCACTAATTTCTCTAATCCAGTCCTAAATAAATATTCAATAGTAGAAGATTTAATCAAACTTCATAGCAGATGCATTTATCAAATACATATAATGAAGTAAACTAGTGACTTATTGAACAAGGGGTAAATATGTGTGTGGATCTTTATTCTTCTAATTAACTTTTAATATCTGCTAATAATTTCCAAATGAAATTTCCAGCTTCACTTTGTTTCTAACTGTATTTAATGTCCATATACAGTTAAACCTTGACTTGTGACCATAATTTGGTCTGGAAGCGTGCTTGTATATCAAAACACTCATAAATAAAAGTGAATTTCCCCCATAAAAAAATAATGAAAACTCAGAGGATTCGTTCCACTGCCTAAAATATTCATATAAAAATAATTTATACAAAATATAAAGTAAAAATGAAACAAATTAACCTGCACTTTACCTTTGAAAAGCACCCTGAAGCTGAACAAAAACACTGCTCTGTCCTCTCTAATGACACTTGCTTTTGCTTTACAAGCACACACATGTTCACAATGTTATAATAAACAGTACATGCGCACACGGATGTTGACTCTACAAGTGACGCACGTGCAGTGAGTATATTACCCATCATAAAGAAAGAAGAACCATTGGCTTAGTTGTAATCACGTGACGCTGGCAGACAAACTACTCGTATATTAAGCCCTCACTCGTTTATTAAGTTAAAATCTATTTAAAAAATTTGCTCGTCTTGCAAAATGCTCAAATTTACTCTCACTGTACATCTTTTATGCCTCATGTACTAATATTAACATTCAATGCATATTGATCTATCACAGAGGTTTAACATGTAATAGGACAGCACTGCTGAATTCTTAAATCTGAATGGTCATCACTTCAACTTGTAAGATGGATGCTCCACATAATCAAAGGACTTAACAGCATAAACCATGTTGTGAATTAATCAAGAAAATGAATAGAATCCTTTAGTTGTTTAACATCTTAAGAAAAAGACAGTGTAATCATTATTCGTATTAACAATAACTGTTAATTCATGTTAACAATCATGTTATTTCTTATTTAAATATTATGTTAGAAGGAAATAGATGCAACTAATAATTGCCTGGATTTGATCAGAATCTCTTGCCATTTTAATGCACCAATAATTTTGACACATGTAGAATGTTTAATACAGATACAGTGAATATATACAAAGTCTACACATCCCTTTTTTAATTGTAGGCTTCTTTGATTAAAAATAAGAAACAAAGATACCATGTAGTATTTATTGTAGTAATGCAGCAATACAGTTTGAATGAAAAACGAATAGTAAAGTTTTAGGGGGAAAAGAAAAAGAAACAGCATATACAGTACTATCCTGGTTGCAAATGTGTGTACACCCTTTTATAATGTGAATGTGACTGTGCTCAGTAGTAATCACCCACATTAAAACTTGTGTAAAAACAGAAATCTGTCGTAAATAAAGTGATTCTGATGAACCCCAAGTAAAGTTTAGCTGTTTATGTAGGATTTTTATGAAACACTGTTAAGGCTATCAAAAGCAAGTTGAGAAAATCAGCGTTATCAGGAACAGGAAGTCTGAAATTGGCAAAAAGGTAAGAGACAAACTTCTTAGAGAGGCTGGCAAAAGACCTACAGCAACATTAAAGGAGCTGCAGAAATATCTGATACTGTAAGTTCTGCCCATTCCATGCATCTGACAAGTTCTCTATCTTTTTTAAAAGTAAATTTTTAATTCTCGGCTATGAGCAATGGTGGCTAGTCAGAAGTCTGTTTCTCATGGAAAAATATCCTAGTGCACCTAAATTATCCCATCCAATGGTACGGTGTGTCATTATTTGATGAGACGCAGGTAGAGCCTGTTGGCCATCTATTTTGGCACAAAATCTGCAGGGCTCTCTGAGACAACTTAAGGTAATACAGTAAAAATGTCATCTTCCTGCACCAAAATGACCCAAAGCACAGATCCAAAATTGGAATGGCTTCAGAAGAAGGACATTGACATTTTGAAATAGCCCACTCAGAGCCCAGATTTAAATCTGTAGATTAAAACTTGTGGTATAACTTGAAGTGGGCTGTGCACATGAGATCGAGCAACTTGATCCTAGCAAGTAATATTTCCAAGCAAGAGTGGAATAAATTCGCCAAATGAAGACGTTCGATGACTGAATTACAAGTGAAGTGCTGAATTATAAGTATGAAGTGCTTAAATAAAGTGTAAATTAAGGGGTAAGCACACATATGTAACCAGGTTATTGACAGTTTTTTTTTCTTTCCTTTTTGCAGAAATGTAACTTAAAAGTTGTAACTTGTCAAATATGTTAAGCATGATTCTTATTTTAAAACACAAAAGCATGCAATATTAAAAGGGTGTGTCGAGTTTATATTCACTGTAGATGTAGTTGTTGTGCTACTGTACAGTCTGGGACAATCTGATTATTTCGATTTGTACATATTTTCTCAAACAATTCATACTCATTTACCTAATATTCTTTTTGATTCTGTAAATCTGCTTTGTGACAATGACCATTATTAAATGTGATATGTAAATAACATTAAATTGAATGGAATATTATTATTTCTATGAAAGTTTGCTTTCCCTATATGTTCTGCTCAGCCAAAATTGACCAATTATAAAGCAGTTAGGTCTGGGCCATTAATTTGATTGGACAAGTGTTCCAAGAGTGTTGATTTTCAGGATCGTGCCATTAACTGTTTTTATTACTCTGCTTATCTTGGTTTGCTACATAAATGTCCAACTCTAGCAGTAGTTCATTACATTAAACCCATTTAGACAGTGGCTCAGCATGTCAGTCAATCTCCGTTCTGCATGGCAACACTCAATGCTCTGTCTAGCTGTGACTTCTTTGGGAACTATTTACAATATGTTGACAGTGTCTTTGGCCAATGGCAGATTCACATGCTTGCTAATATCTGCTAACACAGTTAGCAGATTATAGCACTTGCTCATAAACTATTGCTTAGCTATAAGGGACAGAACTTAAGTCTGAGAAATGAACAATCATATGTACAGTCAAGCCCGAAATTATTCATACCCCTGACAAATTCTGATTTAAAGTTACTTTTATTTAACCAGCAGGTTTTTTCTTGATAAGAAATGACACAGGCGTCTATCAGAAGCCTAAAAATAAAAAAAATATTACTCATCTTTTATTTACATTTGAACAAAAAGCATCATGTCCAAAATTATTCATACCCTTCTCATTAATAAATAGAAAAGCCTTTATTACAACAACCAAACACTTCCTATAATTGCTGGCCTGGTTTTTGCATGTCTCCACTGGTATTTTTGCCCATTCATCTTTAGCCATGAGCTCCAACTCTTTCATGTTGGAGGGTCTCCTTGCCATTACACTGATCTTTAGATCCCTCCACAGATTTTCAATTGGATTTAAGTCAGGACTCTGACTGGGCCACTGCAAAATGTTAATGTTTTTGTCTGCTAACCATTTCTTCACCACTTGTCGTGCTGAAATGCCCACTGGTACCCAAGGCCAAGTTTCTCTGCATACTGCCTGATGTTGTTGTTGAGAATGTGGATGTGTTGCTCCTTTTTTAATGATGCCGTTCACTCTGATTAGGTTCCCTAAACTCCCCCAAAACATTAGTTTCCCACCACCATGTTTGACAGTGGGGATGGTGTTCTTAGGGTTTGGCCACAATGATAGATCCTTCATTTGGCTTAAAAAAAAGGTGAAGCCTCCAATCCTAAAAATACAGTACCAGCCCCACTGTCAAACTTGGTGGTGGGAACCTAATGTTTTGGGAGTGTTTTTCAGCCTGTGGACCAGGAAACCTAATCACAGTAAACAGCACAATGGAACATGGAACATTTATAAATATATTTGCTGTTCCGCTTCCCGTCCTTTCATCTCATTTCATTACTGTTCATGTAGACATTACTGAGATAAATAAATTACAACTGTGTAATGATAAACAATATAAAAATTCTGGGATTCTGCTGTAGATTAGTACAAATTGGAACAGAACAGAAGGGTTACGCATAACATTATCTATGCTGTTTTAACCAGCTTTTTTTGTATAACTTTACTAAAGGGTGACTTTATGTCTAGACCTGACTGTATATTTCACTTCTTTTGGTTTGCAGTGAAGTTTAAAGACAAGGCTCAGATTTTGAACAGCATGGCCAGGGGGAGAGTAGAGGGCAAAGAAAAGGAAAAATCAGGCAAAGGTGAGCTCCGGTATTCCATCATGTCATCCCAGTGTCTTAGTACACAGTGTGTTATCATGGTTTCAAAGAGGTTTGCTTACAGGTTTGAATTTTATTGGCTCATCTAGCAAGCGAGCTCAGCTGCTTATTTACACTGCTGATTAATGTGGCATTTGCAGAAACAGCAGCACACCAGCTGGGTCCCGGATGAAAGGTGGTCAAGGAGGATTTTGTCAGTAGCATTGGTTTTGTCATCCTTGTCCGTTTGTTACGAACACAGAAGGTCTTTACATTAGTCATCCTAATGATTATATTGATAGTTTATTTCAAGACTTAAGTTATAATTTTTTTTAATTGCACAGCAAATTATTAAAGCTGCCAAATGAAATTATGTTATTTAATTTTTATTGCTTACTTTAAAACATAACTAGACCTGTGAGTCATTCAGTGCTGTCATCAGTTAAATGTGTTAATCACAGGTTGCTTGTTTTATTGATATTTTACAGGTGAAGATTGTAAGATAGAGGAGCGAGAGGAATCAAAAGAGCCAGCAGGTGCACCTTCTAACAAGGCAGACACCAAGGAAAAGCCAGAGGGCCAGAAGGTGGGCAAACCAACTAGGAGGAAGCAAAGATATTAAATAATATGCACTCACCATCCAGTTTAATAACAACACTTGTACACCTGTGCAGATTTATGCAGCTTTTAGCAGCTTTACAGAATAAAAAAAATATGGAAATGTGTCTGAAATGTGAAAAATGTGTATAAATCAAAATTGACCAGAATCAGCCTCTTTTCAACTGTGATGAGCAAAAACTAATTTTAGAACACACAACACATTAACGCCTGAGGTGGATGGGCTACAACAGCAGATGATCATTTCAGGTTCCACTCCTTTCAGCCAAGAACAGAATCAGAAGCTACTATAGACGCAGACTCACAGACTGGAAACCTTTTCTAATCTTCAGCTGAGCAGTTTCTTTAATCCATTAATGAGATTCTTTTTTGTTTAACAAAGTTGAACAGAGTAATTAATTGCGTTGTTATATCCCTCTTATAGCAACTCCAACCACTCACTCATGGTCTATAGCATTTTATTCTGTGTTTATGGTTGGGCGGGGAGGGGGCGAGGTTGGGGGAGCCTATCCCAGGAGACTTAGGGTGCCAATCCATCACAGTGCACACACACACATACACACCCATTCACACACTATGGGCAATTTGGGAATGGCAATTAACCTAATCTGCAGGTCTTTGGACTGTGGGAGGAACCCGGAGTACCCAGAGGAAACCCACCAAGCACGGGGAGAAGATACAAACTCCATGAGCACAGAGACGGGAATCGAGCCTGGCCGGCAACCAATTTTCCTCTAACCTTTTTATATCAGACTTAAACCTGTTATGTATGGAAATCTAAGATCACCAATTCCTAAAATACTCAAACCAACCCATCTATTACCAAAAGCCATGTTAAGTTTAAGGTTGCAGAGATCATTTTTATCATTCTGATATTTGGACCTGTATTTGCACAATTTTCTGCATTGTACTTTTGCCACAGGATTGAACGATTGGATAATTGCATAAAAGAGCAATGTGCATCTACTCTTCCAGCACTGTTTCTGTTTCTCTCTTTCTCTTTCTGAAGGAGGAAGAAGAGGCAGCAGCAGGAGAAGGAGGGGGCTCAGAAGGATCAGAAGGCTCTGATGATAGTGATGATGACAGCGAGGAGGACAGTGAGGAGGACAGTGATGAGGATGAAGATCAGGACGAGGAAGGTTTAGAGGATGACGATGGAGAGGAAAACGAGGAGCCTCTGTCCTTGGACTGGCCAGAAACCAGAAGGAAACAAGCCACGTATCTGTTCCTTCTGCCCATTGTATTTCCTCTGTGGCTCACCATACCGGATGTCAGAAATCCAGTAAATCCATATACTGTCTTACCCTTTGTGTAGCTTTGTTAGCAGTCACTGGTTAGCGTTTAGAATTAGAGGTTTGTGGAGAGATTTTTTTTTTCCTACTTTCTCATTCTTATAGAATACTGACCAATCCTGCTCATGCAAGGTTTGTTTGTTCCCATTCATGATATTTTCTAACGAACCTGGATGGGTTTATTTGTCAAAATATAAGCAAATAAACAACTTGTGAGGGTGAACAGGATACAGCGGTTATTGACGATTATGGAAATGAACTAGCCGTTCATTTCCATAATCGTCAATAACCGCTGTATCCTGTAATTTGGTAATTATTCAAAGCATCAGTAAAGCCAAATTTACACGAGAAGCATAGTATGCACGCGCTTTCTTATTAATCAACTAATCAAGTAATATCTTAAAGTGGACTGAGACCCCTTCAGGCCTGTTTTCTCATCAGGTTGTTTCACTGATCATTGTTTTTTACAGGCATCCAGGAAGTACTTTGCCATCACCTTTCTGGGTTCTATAGTGTGGATTGCTATTTTTTCCTACCTCATGGTATGGTGGGCTCATCAGGTCAGTTTATACACATTTGCCTTTCCGTATAGATGTAACTTCATGGGACAAACATAATGAAGAATCCATCATAGTGGAGTATTTTACTTTTCCTCCAAAGGTAGGTGAAACCATTGGCATTTCAGAAGAGATAATGGGCCTCACCATTCTGGCAGCGGGTACATCCATTCCTGACCTAATCACCAGTGTGATTGTAGCTCGCAAAGGCCTGGGAGATATGGCTGTTTCCAGCTCTGTAGGCAGCAACATATTTGACATCACTGTGGGGTAAGTCATTAAATTCTTTGCATACGGCAGAAAAGGTAATATAATAGCAAAATTTTGGTTTTGCTATTATATTATATGTATATGTATATGCTATTATATTATATGTATTCATGTCTCCTTATTGACATGAATGGTTAGTTAGGCATTTTTGCCAGGTGCACCTAAAGTATCTGAACAATGGGTAAATGTCTTATCCTCTTGAGAAAATGCTATTTCAAATGACCTATGGAATGCATGCAAAAATTTGAATTTTTTGTTGTTGTTTTTGGTATGCCATTGGTGAAGTGGGCTGTCATGATCTAAATGCATCATGTTAGTTGGTCTTTTTACCCATGCTAGTTTCATGACATGCATACCAGGTTCAAAGAGCATACATGGTACACAAGGCAGATTTTGAATATGTCTACATTTGCAGCCAATCAGTAAGGCAGACTGTGCTATCAGTAGTAGTAGGTTTGGCACAACATGTCCCTTATTGGGTTGAAATGTGATAAGCAGATCCCTCACAGAAGAATCAACATCTGTTTTTTTTATCCAATGTTATCAGTAGAGCAGCTAAAATGTTGACTCACTTTATGCAGTGTAATATTTTGAGCTTTTCCTAGCATGCCATCATATTTGGTCAGTGCTTAGACAGTGCACATCTGGCCATGGCGTTTGTCTGGTCAGACCACCAGCAAAATAATACAGGTACGGACAAGGTCAGGAACAATACATTCTGCGATGTTGCAATATAATGATGATTAATAGTAATTCACAGTCAGACTTGTCACATTAGAATCACAACACTTATAGACTTCATAGACCACAACCTTAAATATTGTGCCTGAAAATAGTTATGACTAAAGAAAGAGCTATTTCTAAATTTCTAGGTTATGAGTTAGGTTAGAACCACAGGCACAAGGAGGGATAAATCTTTTTTCCCTTCAGTGTCTTTGAGCTGGACAGCTCATCATCCTTACAAGCAAAGCCCCATGGACAGCTTATTATCTCTGTAGACATTCATGAGCAGAAGATCAAAACAAAGACAAATCTTTCTCCTTCAACAAGACCTTGTGGTTTAGCTGGTGACATATTGCTACATTTTATTCATATAGGGCACTATATATATCAGAAATTGATCAACATCATGATACCAATTATGTACTGTATTTGTGGCTTGTTATTTAAAATTGGACAAAAATGATAAAATACAACAGGTCACCTTTTACAGATTATCTATAACTAAAGTAATTTACCTCTGAATGTCCATTAAATGTTTCATACTTGCCTCCCACAGCTGCCAGATTATTTTGTGTGGCTTAGAATCAAACAGGTTCTTCTCCAAATATAGTATATTTCTATCAGAGTAGTAGTAGTAGCTTAAAATGTTATATCCCTTAGCTTTAAAGAAAGTACTGTACATGAATAACGTCATAGGACGCATTATTCTGCCCTATTGATGTGGACGTTTAACATCAGAATTTGAATGTTAATTTTTTTTTATACATATTTGAATTTCATCTTAATGTCTCCGCAGGCTGCCAGTGCCCTGGTTAATGTACTCATTCATCCATGGACTGGCACCTGTGGCTGTCAGCAGCAATGGACTTTTCTGCGCCATCGTGCTGCTCTTCCTCATGCTCCTTTTTGTCATCATCTCCATCGCAGTCTGTAAATGGAGGATGAATAAAATGCTGGGCTTCACCATGTTCATGCTCTACTTTGTGTTCCTTGTGCTCAGTGTAATGCTGGAGGACCGCATTATTGTCTGTCCCGTTTCAATTTGAGCATCACCTCGAATTCCTAGTGTCTACTGAATTGCTATACATTCCAGGTTATGATCAGTCATTTCGTCCTGTTCTATTTCACCCCTCCTAACCACCTGAAGAGATGGGAACTGCTTGGATATATTCTATGGAGTTTGCATGTTCTCTGTTCATGCTTGGTTTAGGTTTTAAATAGGATTTTAAACAGTGTGTGATCGGGTGTGTGAGTGTGACTGTGTGTGTGCTGGTGTCCTGAATGGAATGGCACCTCATCCTAAGTGATTTTTCCCTTTATTTCATTTAGAGGCAAACTCAGCAAGACGGTTTTAGGGAAAGACGACTGTATGATTTCCTATTCCAAATAATGATTCAAGCATCAATTTGAGACCAGTGTTATTCTTTGGTTATCAGCGGTTCATAACACAACAGTTAACATGCATATCTCTATTTTTCTAACACTGCATTAGCCATCTTTGTATTATCGCTCTCTGAAAACTAACAATACATTCACATCAGCATTAACAACTAACTCAGAGACATTCACAGCTGAGTGTATGATTTTTACTCAGAAACTAGTAAGATGTCTGTGGTGAGCCACTGTGCAATTCACCACATGGTGGCATTTTATGCATTTTTATAGTACCTGGTTTACCCCTTTCAGTAATGCTCTCTTCATTTCCTGCACACAATTTCCAATGAACATGTCTGTGATGTACAATAGTCATGTATATTTTATGTTCTATAAACCAGCCCAAAGTAAAAACAAAATTGTTGGTACCCTTCGGTCAATGAAAGAAAAACTCACAATGGTCACAGAAATAACTTTAATCTGACAAAAGTAATAATAAATAAGAGTTCTATAAATGTTAACCAATGAAAGTCAGACATTGCTTTTCAACCATGCTTCAATGGAATTATAAAAAAAAATGAACTCATTGAAGTTCATGGAACAGGCCTGGACAAAAATGATGGTACCCCTAGCTTAATAGTTTGTTGCACAACCTTTTGAGGCAATCACTGCAATCAAACGATTCCTGTAACTGTCAATGAGACTTCTGCACCTCTCTGCAGGTATTTTGGCCCACTCCTCATGAGCAAGCTGCTCCAGTTGTTTCCGGTTTGAAGGGTGCCTTTTCCAGACAGCATGTTTCAGCTCCTTCCAAAGATGTTCAATAGGATTGAGGTCAGGGCTCATAGAAGGCCACTTTAGAATAGTCCAATGTTTTCCTCTTAGCCATTCTTGGGTGTTTTTAGCTGTGTGTTTTGGGTCATTGTCCTGTTGCAAGACCCATGACCTGCGACTGAGACCCAGCTTTCTGACACTGGCCAGCACATTTCTCTCTAGAATCCCTTGATAGTCTTGAGATTTCATTGTACCCTGCACAGATTCAAGACACCCTGTGCCAGATGCAGCAAAGCAGCCCCAGAACATAACAGAGCCTCCTCCATGTTTCACAGTAGGGACAGTGTTTTTTTCTTGATATGCTTCATTTTTCCGTCTGTGAACATAGAGCTGATGTGCCTTGGCAAAAAGTTCCATTTTTGTCTCATCTGTCCATAGGACATTCTCCCAGAAGCTTTGTGGCTTGTCAACATGTAGTTTGGCATATTCCAGTCTGGCTTTTTTATGATTTGTTTTCAACAATGGTGTCCTCCTTTTTGTTTTCAACAATGGTCGTCTCCCATGTAGTCCACTTTGGTTCAAACAACGACGGATGGTGCGATCTGACACTGATGTTCCTTGAGCATGAAGTTCACCTTGGATCTCTTTAGAAGTCTTTCTGGGCTCTTTTGTTACCATTCGGATTATCCGTCTCTTTGATTTGTCATCAATTTTCCTCCTGCGGCCACGTCCAGGGAGGTTGGCTACAGTCCCATGGGTCTTAAATTTCTGAATAATATCTGCAACTGTAGTCACAGGAACATCTAGCTGCTTGGAAATGGTCTTATAGCCTTTACCTTTAACATGCTTGTTTTTGTCCAGGCCTGTTGGCGTGTTGGCCTGTTGAGTTTATTTTTTTAAATAATTCTGTTGAAGCATGGTTGAAAAGCAATGTCTGACTTTCATTGGTTAACATTCATAGAATTTTTTTTAATTATTACTTTTGTCAGATTAAAGTTATTTCTGTGACCATTGTGAGTTTTTCTTTCATTGACCGAAGGGTACCAACAATTTTGTCCACGTGTGTATGTATGCAGACACGTTTGTCTGAGACTCTTTAAAAGCACCTGTGAAAACTATTCTTAAAAGCAGTCCTGGATTATTGATTTATTTACTTATTTCTTGCATACTTCCCATATCTCATGTCTTTGTTTGGTACCATGCAAATACATTATTCCAAATGCAGTACTCCTTTAGAAAGAATAATAAAATTCAACATATTGTTTAAAGTACATAATTTCAACTCATCCTGCAAAACATCATAATTTCTACTTTTTTCCCCCCTTTTTCAAGTTTAAAATGGTTATGTGCAAAAAGTAGTCTTGTGTATTAGCCTTTGTATAAATAAGTGAGGAAAAAGCACCCAATATTCTGCTATGGGAGTAAAATTTAAATTTTTGAAAATGGTCCATTTTTCTTTGTTCTTTTTTTTTTGTCATGCAAGGTGTTTGGATTAACACCGATAAACAGTGTTCCAGAAGTATCACGTTCATCACTTTCTTCTTCAGTGTTCAGCTCTCTCCATTTCTAATAAATATATTTCAAAGACAAAACTGACCATTTGAGTGAGTTTATTTACAGATAATAAACAACTTTTGCAGATCCCAACAAGATCTAGCGAAATAACGACTATACAATATAAACAGGAATAGACACGAGAAATGATATGTGTAAAATGCATTGGGCCACAACAGTACTTTAGCTTACAAAAAAAATTTATTCATAAACCAACTTGTAACAGTATTAAAATTATTACACAAACTGAAATATAATTTATTAGCTTGCCACTCAAAACACCATTAGAGTTTAGTGATGCAGTCAGATAAGGATTTAGGATATACAAAACTGGCTAAATCATGATTGGCAGTGTCAGGGCATATTCTTTTTTTAAATTTTAAATAAATTTGCACAGCATCTGGTCAAAATGAGTAGACTATAATTCTTTGGAGTAATATTGTTCAATATAGCTAGAGCCATAATCATCGCACATCATGTGTAATGCATACAATGCATAATATGTTCCAGTTCATACCTGTAGACTGTATAATACTACAATGAAATATAAAATGTACCTTAAACTGTAACCCCCAATTAGTATTACCACAGCAAATTAAGTTAAGATTAAGCTATGTACCTATATATTTGCTGCAGTTTTTATTAAAATTCACTTAGATATAACAGACTTAAATGCTCATGTGCTCTTTAGATTTGTAAATTTCATCCCAAGTACCATAATAATATATCACTTCAAACTGTACCATCAATAGTTTATATATTAAATAAAATGTTAAAATATTAAACTCAAGCAGCAGAACACTGCCCTTTTGTAAACATTTCTCCAAATTTATACATGTGGATTAAACCTTTGTGTAAGTTCATGTCCTACATAAAGACATAAAAAAAGAAGAAAAAAAAAAGCAAACATTAAAAACACAGAACCTGACTGATAGGACCTGAACTAATTATTCCCGTAATTTGTTTAATAAGATGCCAAACTGTTCATATCATCCTTTAATTAAAAGCAATAAAAAAAAAAAAATCCATCATCTAATGGGGCAAATAAATGTTTCACTTCGCCTGTATTTATAGTGTTGGTACGTCCCTAACATCCAAGAGGAAAGTTTAAATGTATGCTATCCATTTTTAGTTGGTCTCTATCCAGTTCTGCAGCTAAATTGACCTTTAATAAAGGTTTTGTCACAGTCACCTTTTGTCACTCCTCATAAACAGTCATGTAATTCATGAGTTAACATCTAGTTTGGTCCAGTTCTGTACCTCACCTATTCAAAAGACAATACGCTTCACAGATATCACCATGATGGTCTCCAGGACCATGTTCATAAACAACACACTTGCAAATTAAAACAAATACACTGTTTGATACTGTCTTTACATATGAAGACAACTTAGTTATAGCAAATACAAGTCTTAAAATATACCTTTATAATACAAATATTCTAAATAATAGAATAATTAGCTATGTACAGAAAGGTGACTTTTTGTGTTCATTTACAAGTGCCACTAGAATACTGAGAGGAATGTGAGAAAACTTCAAAGTCTCATCGGGGTTTGTTCATTGTGCTTTTCTACTAAGGGTCCTAAACAAGACAATACAATACATACTGCTACTGGTCCCAAAACCACTCTGCAATCCCCTCTATGTGATTTAATGGTGATGAGTGATGTTATGACCTGAGCACTAGATGATATTGCGCCTAATCTACAATGGCCTCTGTAGTAAATATTACCTGAGTGAGGCTAAATGTTTAAATGAGACTTGGGAATCCAGAATGAAATGTGTAGAGCGTTGACGTTTAGGAGCTAATATGATGTAAACAGAAGCATTTACAATATATGACATAGTGTTAAAATGGTGGTATACATTGAATGGGAACAGGCCACACATGTTGGATTTAACAGAGAGCTTGGAAATGCCTCTAAGTGTCTACATGGCCCTGCTCAGAGCCAGAGGTAGCTTTGGTAGTGGTGAATTCTTCTTCTTTGGCTGTCTCAGACTGCACATCTCTTCCACCAAGTGAAGGAGGGAAAGATAGAAGTAGAGGGAAAACCACAGGATGAGAGAAATCACAGACTCGGCAGCCCGAAAGTCCTCCTACACTCCATGACTCCAGCGCCAGGTGGCCGGTCACAGTTGTGTGTCAATTTGACCTGGCTGGGGGTCAGTCGATCATACGCCAACTTATACTCACGGTCAAAAGCATCTGAGAAGGCAAACAGCACAGAATGGTAAGATTCGATTATTGAAAACTCAAAAAAAAAAAAAAGTACAAATTGGAACAAGAAGCACCATGCAACAACAAAGGCACTGAACTATTTTAATCATATAGTATGAATCGTATGACTCACCAATGTTGATATTGTTCTTGCCCAGTGCTACCAATGTCAAGAATAAGATATCTCTATACAGGCTCCTGTAAACCAAAATGATGCAGGATTAGGCATACTGTATTACAGCCTGACTGGTAAACAATGGAAACCATGCTCCTTAATAATTACCGTTGCCTGATGAATCCCAGCCTGCTACCAAGCAGCTGAAGTATTTGGCTCATTGGCTGGAAGACATCGTTCTTCTGAATGCTCCTGACAACACTTTGGAGAAGCTCCAGGGTCACAGGCTGTTCCTCTTCCAGCATAGCGGCGATACAAACACTAGAATTTGAACCTGCACAAGTACAACCAGGATTAGAGAGAATAAGGCCATATAGACATTTCGTACAGCCTTCACATGTCACCTTTTGTAAAGTACCAGACATGGGTGCATTACAAACACATTTTAATCTGAGATGTAAAAGAAAAGGTTCTTACAGTATGTCTTCCACAGCACATAGCAGGGTGGGATGGGGTCCTGATGCAGTTTGGGATTGTCCCACAAAATCTGGACTAACACATTCTTACTGTCCTCTGAGGTGTTGCTCTGGAGAGGCTGTGGATCAGTCTGCAAAACAACAGTATGACAGATTTGTTATGATACACTACCTGGCCAAAAAAAAAGTCACAATTTCAGAAAAGTCAAATTACCGGGCTTCATCAAGCAAAAGCCAAAAAAAAAACAAATAACAAAAAAACAACTAAGAAAATTTGAAATTACTGGAATTTGGTTAAGAATCCTTCAATGCATTATGAAAACCTGGAAGTACAGCGCTAAACCATCAACTTAGTGGACATAATGTGATGTAAAAAAAAAAATCATGAATGGAGATCACTTAAACACTTTGCGAAGGTTCATGGGAAAAAAATAAACAGTAAAAAAAAAAGAGCATTTTCATACATACAAAATGTGATGAGAACTAAACAGCTGCGTGGCCATAAGAAAATGCATGTTAATGAGACTAATCAGAACAAAAACTTTAATTTGCTAGGAAGCAAAAAGAGTGCACTTTGGAGCAACAGGAAATGGTCATGTGGCCTGATGCATCCTGAGTTACACTATTCCAGAGCGATGGGCGCAGGGTAAGAAGGGAAGCATTGTACCCAGTGTATAAGCCACTGGAGGCAGTGCTATGATCTGGGGTTGCTTCAGGTCTGGTCTGGGCTCAGCAACGGTATGTGCAATAAAATTAAGTCAGCTGTTGACCAGAATGTACTGAATGACCAGGTTATCACATCTATGGAGTTTCTCTTCCCTGGTGTCACAGGCATCTTCCAGGACTCAAATTGTGAAATCTCTGGGAGCATTTTCACTCATGAACAGGCCACCACATTGTGTGCTCTAATTAAATTCAAATTTATTCGTAAAGATGGTGTAAATAAAAGCTTTCCTGAATGAATATATTATTATAAGATGTTTGGGCGCCAACAAAATGAAATGGAAACAAGTTGCATACCTGCATGCTCTGGCTGCAGTGTTTGGAGCTAAGGATGAGGGCTGGCAGACTGCTGGGCAGCTCTAGCCTGCGGAAAAACCACACCAGATTCCAGAAGACAATGGGGTGGTGGTCCACAATGGCTGGTGAGGAGATAACATGTTCGCCTTCGTTCTCCAAGAGGCTCTCCAGTTCCTTCCACAGCACCAGTGGACTTAGGTAGGGAACGGTGATTGGCGCCTACGCACAGGGAGAAAGCACCAGAGAAATACTTAACCTTTCTGAACATGATCAAGATTGAATAAACATTTGTGAGAAAGGCAGAAACAATAAGCAACAAATTGACCAAATGTCACCTGGATGTTGGACGATGAAGAACTTACTGTGCTACTGCTAGCAGTGTTGGAGGCACTGTCTGATGATCTTCTGCTTGGCTTTTTGTCAATACCTGAAGCATCTTTTGTTTCCGTATAAGAGCAAGGCAGGTCTTGAAAAGGAATTCTGAAAACAGTATACAAGCATACAAACTTGTGTTTATGACTTTCCTATGACATTTCAGTTTTTAAGTACACCCCTGACCTTGACATAAACTGCTGCAACAATTTATATATAACATAACTGCAATAATGAGTTTTAATCAGTAAAGCAAGCTGAAATAAGTAACAAATTCAGAAAGCACTCGTTTTATGTTGATGATATCAAGAGAACAGGGTAAAAATAAGGTGGCTGGTCATACTTCCCTGTGCTTACCTGAATACAGGAAACAGCCTATATTACCTGATACTGTATATATCATGAATTTTTGCACACACTCACATCTGCTGTATATGTACAACCGCACAATAGCACTGAATGAATTAATGAAAAACACAGGGTGACAGCTGCTTACCTGTCCCGGCTCGTCAAGTCTTGGATATCGACATTAAGCAAGGGCAAGAAGGCTGAGCCACAGAAAGGGCAAGTGCTATTCAAATTCGAATCATCAGCTGTCCAGCCAGCCATGATCTCCTCATCATATGCCAGACACTCACAGGTGTTGCAGCGTGAGCAACTGGACATGCGCACCTGCAAGCACATGAACCAAAAATTCCATCATTTATAATGTCATGCATCTAATAACAAATAGCTTGTTAACATAAATCACACTCATATCTAAAGTTCTTGACATTCATAAAACATTTCATAGAGTTTAGCGTCATAAAGTAGCATAATCGATTTTGAATCAGGGCCTCGAGACAGTATGGATATGAAGTATGAATATAAAGCAACGTCTTTTTTTTTTTTTTTACTGCATATACATTATCTATTATCTAGTTCTAGTTACAATAGCTACCTGCCATTTTAGTTTAACTTGATTCAGATTGTTGCATTAAAGAAATAAAAACTCACTATGGTCATTTAAATACCTTGAAACTGACAAAAGTAATAAGCAATAATAGTTTAGGAAGCACAAACTAAAAAAAAAGATATGTCATTTAAATTGTGATTCAACAGAATAATAAAAAAAGATCCTTAATGTAATATTGTGTTACCCAAAGTTTTGAAGCAATCACTACAATCAAGCAATTTCTGTAGCCCTCAGTTAAACTGTTAACAGCCTGTTTGTGGGTTTTTCTTTACTTTAATAGACGGGTACCAACTCATCCATGTTTGTATATTGGCATGAAATATTTTGCTTACGTATATAGTTTAAAACATGCAGGCATGCTGTTAATGCCGCTGAATACTTTTTTATACACCTTTGGGGAATAGACCCATTTGATACATTCGCCAGTCTATATGATAAGCCAATCTATAGGTTCTAAGATCATCATTTAATGTGAGGCAGAACAACGTATCAGCTGTCACAATAACTGAATTCTGGAAAACAGCAAATATTTGATCATGTTGAAGGATTTTCCAGGCCACCAAACAAATAAATGATAATACAACAGATCTCACCTCTATGTCATAATTCTGCTGGGATGGTGTGAGGTTGGCATCAGGACATACATCTGGGATTTGTGGGGCTTTCACTACTGCCAGTGATGATCCTAGTCGTAAAAGAGACACACATCAATCAGCGAGGTGCAAAAAGACATTTGAGAAAATTGCCATTTCTCTCAGCATGTTCTCCACTGAATAAGGGCATGTTTCAGAATGAGGGATAGTGATGAATGCTGATAACTGGCTTTATGAATGCGAAATTTGATAGGGCTTGGCACTAGATAAGCACACTCCCTTGAGCTGATAATAGGCAGAAAGGTTCTACAGAGGCGTAGGGTATGTGCGTGTCACATCTGCATGATGATTAGGGAGCACTTCAGCCCAGTTGCCTGATTGAAGAGTTCCAATCAAGGTCTCCACTCTGTGCCAGAGACACTCAGAGGCTTGTCTGCTGACCTAATTCAGCAGCCACCCGGGCAGAAACAAATCATTCATCTCGCCGCACTCACACACTACAAGAACAAAACGGCGAAGAGGCTAGCTAAACATGATGCTCAATGTGCCAAACAGAAGACATACATAAATGTATTTAATATCGTTTGAGGCATATGCGAACTCAAGGACCTGTATGCTTGATCAACTATACTTCACTCACTGAGTCATCAGATGCTTGTCTGCAGACTCATCATGCACACGGATGGTAATGAATATTTCATGAGAATTTTAGGTGATTTTTCAAACTCAAATTCCACATGCGGAGATTCAGACAGGCTGTTCTGTCAATGCCATTGAGTGACTTTTATTATGAAAAAGTGAGAAAGTGCAATTAAGTAATTTTTTGTTTCACAATGGTGAGAATACATATTTCATATTTATATCATTAACCAATTGAGAAGGGCAGATTGATAAGGGAAAAATTCATGAGGGATTGAATGGGGCGGAATGGTCTAGGGGTTTGGAAGTGGCTTTATTAGGCTAACTGAAATCAACATTCTTATTTTGTGATAAGTTGTATCCAAGCCATTTCCCATAAAGAATCAGTCATACTATATCATCAAAGTACACTTTAATATTTTATATTTTGGAAATTGTGTCACAAAACAGAGTTTTTTTCATTACTCATGGTGCTTATTGGAGGCAAGTTTGGAAGCCAGGCCAGAGAGCACAGCAAAAAGCCATAATTAGGGATTCAGAATGATGGGAATGTTTAAGATTTTTACTTGCACATACACACACACTCACACGCTCACTCACCAAGGAGGGAGGCCTGGCGGAAAAGCCTTGGAGGGGCAGAAGGACTCTCTAAGCAGCGGCTGTTCCTGTTTGGACTCCTCTTGAAGGGAGCGATGCTGAGAGAGGAGTCTCTTTGGGGGGAGGAAAGACCTTCTGGGTCAGGACAGAGTTCACCCTCGAACAGAGAGGAGCAGTCAGGCTCTCCTGAGCCCAGTGAAGACACACTGACTCGATCATAGTTCAGGTCCTGAAATAAAAGCACAAGAATCATAAGGATGTTTAGGAAATAGTAGGCAATATAGAAGGAAAACACTTTTCCTCACTTGTGCAATGGACCAATTGAAACAAACAAGCAATAGCTGTTTTTAGTTATTCTTTTTTATTATTTATGGGTGCCAACAGCTGGTAGTCCTATCGGTCTTAAATTGGCATGCATACTTTCTTCACCATGGTTTCATAGCAAAAGTGACATTTGAACTCACTTGTGCAATAGAAGTCTGAGAGGAGAGCCTTGAATAGAGACGACTGGCTTTCTCAGCCACGCCCTTGCCTGCAGACATGAAGCTGCTCCTAAAGATGTCTAGTGTGGGTGTGAGCAGAGATTCCATGGAGAAAGAGGAGGCAGAAGGGGTGGGAGAGGAGGGTGATGCTAATGAGGTGGGCCGTGCTTCCTTGCCTTTACGTGGGCATCCCAGTGGTAGTGAGGGTGAAGAGAATAGTCTGCTCCGGGGCTGGGGCTGCAACGGGGTGCTTGGTGAGCCTGGCACAGCAGTCTGCCGGGGTGAGCTCTGTGGTGAGGGGCTCTGGATGCTGCGTAGATCTGTGCTGAGGGAACGCTGACTCACAGGGCTGCTTAGGTTCTCCATGTGAAGCTGGATCTCCTTAGCCAGGTGACGCCGTTTGCCAGGGGCATCGTCCGTCTCTCCTGGCTCACCCGGCTTGCCGTCCTTGCTCTCAGCTACCATAAGGGACAACGGATCAAAGCCAGACTCGATCCCTGTTCGTGGTGTCATCCGGCCTTGAGTGCTGCTAAAGCTCACACTACGTGCCACACTGCAGCGTGCATTGCTAATGCTAGTCTCCGTGGCAACTGTGCAACTTGTGCTCCTCTCTGCAGCAGCTTTGAGTGGGTATGTTGTGCGTGTTGCTTCGTCTACCTCCTCCTCATCCAGATAATTTTGCTTCGGTTCAGAATCTTTAGAGTTGGTCAGAGGCTGATCAGAAGTCAGCTGCAACGTACAGGGCCTCACAGGATTTTTTCCAAAGATGTCCAGTGAGTTGGGACGTTTGGGTACAGCTGCAGCGTCTTTTCTATCTGAGGGATGAAGGGGTCTCAGTGAAGCAGATGAGTCCTTTTTGATAGAGGTTCCTGTCTTGGACACTGAAAAACCCAAAAACCAAAAAAGTGATTATTAAATATAGACAAAAATAAAACACACTTACAATAAGCATTGCACCAGAAAGACAGCTCGTATTTGTGCCTCATTATGGTGCCAGCTTTGACCTTCAACATGAGAACATTTTACTATTATATAATAACTTGCAATGTCACATTACACCACTTGGTGGAGTCTTATAGCTCACAAATGCACTACTGAAAAAACATGAGCCACGACTCACGAGGAACGCTCTCTCCCTCCTTCTTCTCCTTCATGTGAGGAGAGCCGTCCTGCTCTTCTCCTCCCCCCATCCGCACCTCCTCTTTAGACAACGAGTCATAACCCTGATCTGATTGTCCACCTGCAACAGAGTGTATACAGGACATAAGAGGCGCTGTGAAGCACTCAGTGAAAGACAAAGAGAGTTTTGTTGTTGAGAGAACACAAAGTTCATGTTTTTTTCGGCTACACCTTACGTAGTGGTGTTCTAAACTTACACCACTGTCATGTTCCGGTCAAAGAGAGCTAGAAAAGGAAATTTATTGCCAACTAACACTGCACAGGTTTATCACTCAGGGTGTTCAAAAATTTCCACATACTGTAAATAAATCAAATTGAAAAAAGACAAACATGGCTGATTTAGTAGGTTATGCAAGCCACTCTGTCTTAGTGTGCACCTCCACTACTGAACACTGCCGCTACTGAGCTATATCCAGCCTCGACACAGGCAAGACATCACAGCACAGCTACTGCGCCACACAATCTCAACATGCTGTACTAAAAGCTCACCTACAACAAAGCTACTGAATCACTATCTCCTTTCCATGAAGAATATAAAAACAGCCATTTTCCCTGCAGTATTTTTGTTACTATTATACTTTTTTGTCAGATTTTTGCTAAGAGACTGCATACAAAGACTGACGTTCGAAATTCTCATGTCAAAACTCACTCATGTCCTGTGAGCAGCAGTTCCACATGTACATCTAAAACGAGCCTTTTACCATTCAGCTATGCCTCTACTTTTCTCTTTTTTTCTCATTCCTTTTGTGATGACATCTCATGCTGAGTGTTACAACATTTTTGCCACATTTCAGGAGTAATAAGAGAGTAAAATAAGAAAAGAGAAAAAGAAAAAAAAAACGCTCTCTTTATTTTAACAGTGAGAAATAATCCCTCTTAAATAATGAACAAGTGTGAATTTTATGCACTAGGATTAAAAAGGACCTACGGGAGACACAAAACATAATGTATGACCCAGAGTGAGGGCAGACAGGGTACCTGTGCTGGATCCATCGTCGCTGGAATCCATTTTGGTGAAGTCAGTATCGATAGAGGCACGCTCTGCTGAGTCATTAGTGCTGTCCAGACTGCCGTGGCTTACGCTGTCCAGATCACTGGCGTCTGCACACGAACGCAACAGGCAACATTTCGGTCAGATACAGAAAATATCCCCTTTTTAACCCTCAGAAATACCAAGATCATCAACAGCATAATCAATTACTGCATCTTATGTAGCCGAGAGCAGCTGCCTGATCTTTAATCCCTGGAGACGGAGCTGAATCACAGGGATGATGAGACCTCTAATCGGATACATTTGAATTTGGGTCTATTACTACATCTGTGGTAATGAGCTAGTGCAGGTGACACTGTAAGAATGTTGGGGATCGGATCAAGAGCAGGCTGAAGTGTGACAGCGAGGGAAGCTTCTATCTGTTCTATCTTAATTGGACTCATTAATGCCTCGCTGCATGGACTGGCAGCTTAGTCTGTGGAAAAAAATATGGGTATTCTTGAGGAACTGGGTTCAATTCAAGTGCCCTGCTAATTCACTGACACTGTGGGGTGTTTTATCTAACAAGCTTCCGCCTTGAGGTTGTTTAATGCTCCTCGTTTCTGACAAGAAAACAAACTCAAGCTGAAATCAAACGTGCCGAACATTATGGATGCATGGAGCTTTTAAAATAACAATAACGAAAGGTACGCCTTAAAATGTCTCAGAATTCTATAACTGTACTGTTATATTTGCTTGTATTAAGTGTGTTTGTCCTTGGGATGTAACATTTCATAGTAATTAGTTCTGTGTGTGTATATATAAATATTAGTTTGTATTAATAAAAAAAAAACATATTTTACATTTTATGGTACACAGTTAAAATTTAAATGTGTGCAAATAAACCTTGAAATATTATAAACGTATCTCAGTCCAATTAATTATTATAAAGGATTTTTTTTTGGTTTACTGTTTTTGTGTAATAACATATATACCTGAGAGATGGGGATCTTTGGCATGACTAGCCTGTCTCCTCCACACTTGTTTGAACTGCACCACGCCCCGAACAACATTGCGCAGTTTACCCCACAGGAAATAGCCCCCTCTAGTGGATGAAGGCCATGTGCTCTCCAACACCGCCTGAGCAAGCAAGAACACGATTAGAGAAGATGAGCAAAAGCGTGCACACGGACAAACAAACACTCTCTCACACACACACACATACACACACACATACACACACAAACTCAAGAAGATTAAGAAAGTAATTCTCCTTTGTAACCCCCTTCATTATGTTAAGAAGATTGTATTCTCTCTTAAGGACTGGCTGTAATTACTGTGAAAGAACGAAATAAACACATCTTAGCTGTCCAGACTTGAGTCTATTTATGTGTTTTCTGGATATTTTGGGGACTTTTTTTTCAGTGCACAGAAATGCTGGCTGTCCCACGGGAACGCATCTACCCGCAAGCTCATTTATCTTATGAAACACAAGCACCTGAAAGAAACAAGCAGTCTTGCACTATATGCTAACTAAAAATTAGATTAGGTGTTAAAATTCAGTACGAGTGCTCCCAAACCCACATTCATCTGTATATACATCTTCTACATTGTGCAGAATAGACGTTTCTTATAATGAAGAAAACAACTAGAGTGATTATATCCATTTTCCAAACAGGACGCTTCCTACTACATTGTTCACTGCAGGTTGTTTCCAGTAAGTATAGATGTGATACTCACTCTGTTATAGTATCCGTACGTTATGGCGTTGGGCTGAACTCCTGCCTTCTTCATCTCGAACAGCACCCGGACAGCCAGAACCGGCTGCCCGTACTGCCCACAGAGCTGCATCAGGATCCGGTAACACACCTAAAGACAAGAACAAACTGTGAAGCGGATGACAAAAGGGGTTCCTGACCTGTAACTCACCATTTACCAAAACATGTTAATAAAACTAATTCTTTTACAGAGACTGTGTTCAGGTTATTTTGGGTAGGGGACGTTTTAAGCCAGACATATGGTCGAAAATATGTTACTGGAGGTTATATGACCTCCATCACTTCCTGGCTCTCACACCATGCACACACACAGTTCTATTATAATAGATTATAAAGTATACAACTTAACTGAAATGTTTACTTTTTTTTCTATTTATATGAAGTAACAACATTTTAATATCTGGTTATCTCACAAAAGTGAAAAAGGGAAATAAACTGCAAACAAAATTATGTATAATGCATGATCTTTCAGATAGGCTTTGTCACTTTGGAGTACTCTTTAGTGTATTTTGCTTGGTTTATGTGTTGTATAAACTTAAGTTTATGTGCTATATACACCAATCAGCCATAACATTAAAACCCAAAAAATTAAGTGCAGTATTGTTTACATCCCCTTGTGCCCCTCAGGGCATGTCTCTGCACAAGACCTCCGGGGAAGTGCTGTCATGTCTGGCATCGGGACGTTAGCCATTAACAGCGGACCCCTTGGGTGCTGTGGATTACGAGATGGGGCGTCATTGATCGGACTTGTTTGTCCATGGATGCTCGGTCAGATTGAGGTCTGGGAAATTTGGAGGGCGGATCAACAAACTTGAACTCTTTTCCTACTGAGCCCCACACACGTGGCAGACTGTAACACACTGGGTGTTCGTGACCAGCATTGACTTTTTTTCAGCTATTCGTCCTATATTGTCTTTTCTGTAGAATCGGACCAGACAGTCTAGTCTTTGGTCTCCACAGGCACAGATGAACTTTCGGTGGACATGTTCTTGGTCATTACTTTCATACAATTCACCTGGTCAATGTATGTAGCACATTATAATGTACATTATACACTGCAATACTGTTTTCTGGAATTTATTACATATTATTTGCTTGTTTTATTTGCTGTATGCAATTCTGTCTTATATGTCAGCCTGTCACAAGCACAACAGAAAAAAATGGTAAAATATCCAAGTCTGGCATCTTTGCATTACAGGGGAGACTTAGATTTATGTGTCATGCCATTATAAATATAGAAATAACCAGACACTTTGCCAAACATCAATTTCTGCCAGAAATGATTGTGTGTATTCTTCATGTTTACCTCATCAGGTGGCTGCAGCTTCTTGTCCTGCATCATCCTAAGGACATCGTAAGCAGCTCGGAGTGCCCGCACCTTAGAGTGGCATGCTCCTACATAGGCTGGCAGGCAGATGAACCACAGGCCATGACAGTGGCGCAGCAGACACTTGGACCACATGTGAGGTATTGATGAATAGGTCTTGGCCATGCGCTGGGCTGATTTAATCTCCTGATAAAAGGATCAGAGAGAGAGAGAGAGAGAGAGAGAGAGAGAGAGAGTGACTAGGTGATTGGAAGTTAAAAAGAAGTGGCAGCAATAACCATACTCTTTGATCTGGACAGAAAGAGATCAGTGACAAATACCTGTTTGGAGCGACGGAAAATGGCAGCTGGGCTCCCAGGGCTGGTGTGTCTGGAGTTTGTGGTTACCATAGGGATTCCAGGGCCCTCCTGGGGTTCACAGAGTTCAGCTTTCAGCACGGGAAAGCCACTGTAGCTGCAAAACACACACAGGTAATGAGTCTGTAGTGTCGTACTTTCATCCGTGTTTAGTCTTATGCTGATTACAACAGATTTGTTAAATTCGGCTGGTGAGGCAGTGCAGGGGAGCGTTTGTATTTCAATTATTCTGACTGCGAATTCTTGGCACGTATGCACAAGCGCACCAAGCAAACACAGACTAATTGCAAAACATGTGGCATTTGCCACAGTGCATGAGAAATATTTTCAGACTGAATATGCATAAGCTCACAACGAGAAGCTGGAAACCGGCTAAACCTCAAAAGCTGTTGATTTGATCACATGCTCTGCTAGCGATCTATAATTCTGGATGGCGCATGAGGAGATTTGTAGACATTGGAATCCTGGGAGATTTGTAATGTGGGCTTTACATCCCCTGTTGAACTGCTAAGGAGTACAGTTTTCAGTTTTTTTTTTCTTCTTCTGTTGCTGAGAACTAGTCGTCATGACTTTATTTTGTAATGATGTGAATACATGGTGTGTGTGTGTGTGTGTGTGTGTGTGTGTGTGTGTGTGTGTGTGTGTGTGTTTTGTGGGGTACCTATAAAGTATGGAGGGCTCCTCTCCCTCAGGCACAGGTGGAAGCTCTGGAGGTGTGATGAATACCGTGTGCTCGCTCCGATGTGATTTGTCCAGCTCAATAAGCCTGGTGTCTTCCAGTCTCTCACTGTCCACCTGGGATTAAAGCACACTCATTATAAACTCACTGTAAACAACACTGGTGTGGAGGCAGGGGATTGCCTCTATTTTGAGAACTGCAGGATAGAGCATCGAAAGGGAGACTTTTAGTTGCAAAGACGCTTGATAATTGTATTTAACACTGGCTTCATTTCTGCATTAAGGAAGCTTTAGGCCTTTTCATATCATTTGCCACTACATACACTCACACACACACACAAACACCTTGAGTGCAGTGACCTGGACTAAATACTGTTGCTCAGGGGGTGCAGGGACATTACTGTGCGGTGGACTGGCATTGAGCTGCAGTAGCAGCACATTTTTACTTCCAGGCATCTCTTTCTACATGCCCATGCAGACCCCACCATACATGAAGCACTGACCTACATCCATCTATGAGCAACACCCACAGAAAGAGAGCAGAGGCATTCATTTTGTCAATTAGTGAGAGAGAGAGAAAAAAATCAGCTACTCGGGTTACAACAGCAAGGGAACAAAAGTAAGTACTGTTTCTTGGCAGGAAGAGCCGACACCCCATAGCACTGATTGAGTTTGCTTGCAGAACAGAGATTATTTTTGAACCATCATAGAAGGTCATCATGACATCTGCTCAGGCTTTAGCAGTAGTATTTGTATGTGCTGGGCTCTACAAACTCCCTCTAGGAATCTGTATTCCGCCTCAGTGAGTCGATTTAAACAGTGCTCAACTAGCATTCTGTTCTCCGTGCAACACCAGACAATGTTCTCAAGCTGCATTCGCCCCACTTTAAAATCAGCTCACACGGTCACTTCCATTATCAGTGCAGCGCTAAAGCACTGTCCTTGGCAGGCTTTAAATGGCAAAGGACGAGACGTCGCAGGGAATGACTTCCACTGTTTATGGCTCTAATGAACAGTGTGATCTGGAGCGAAGCCTCCACCAGCTCTTTATTGGATGATAGAGAACAAAAAACAAAAACTCGAGCTTCCCTGTGAATGACAAATAAGTTGTATAGCACTTCTCACACTTATCAGAGCACATATTAATAAAAGAATTTAAAATGCTGTGTTTTCCACGAAAGGAGATTTGGTAAGACACGTCTATATGGGATGGGGAGAAATGGGTGGAGATGATGGAGCATATGAGGTGTGTCCTGGCAGATTCGTAGTGTCTTGGCAGTAACACAGAAACTAATCTGTGATGTACTGCACCCTAATGGGGCTTGAATAACGCATGCCATCAGCACAAAGTCATACACGAATAACAGACGCAGACTAAAAATCTGTCTGCACTGACTAACAAATTAAGGAAAGGATATTGCCAAATATGCAATATTCTTCCTTTCCTTCTTCTAACTAATCTCTAAAGAAATTTTTTTTTTGCTCAAAAGTCCAATGTAAGTTAATAAAATAGGTATTACATTAACCTCTTGAGAGCTGAACCTCCTCATATGAGTTTCCAACTACATCGTCTATATAATTATTACATTTTATATTTTTATTATACGATTATTTTGCCAATATTCTTTCGATTTGAAGACACTGATTATATTAGAGATTAGCCAGTCCTAAAAAATAGAAATTGAGAGAAGAAAATGCAATGTATACAACAGTAGCATCCAGGTCTCAGGAAGTAAAAACACTTTTTACTCTTTATGAAAAACTACAAAATCTAGCTGCTTACCTTTCCTCCCTTTTCTGTGCCAAAGAGCTTTCCATGCAAGCAATAAAGGCAGGATTTAGATAAAAGAGAGAGAAAGAAAAATAGGCACAGAGGCAGGAGCAGAATGATTAGAGAAAGAACAGAGAAGTTACAGAGAATATTGCTCTGGAATTACTGGGCAAATTGGCATAATTCGTGGTGAGATAAAATACTCTTTAAACACTATAGAAGCTAAAGAAGAGCTAGTCATTTGTCCCTCAACATCAAACATGGAAGTTGGTGAAATCTTTTTATTTTTGAGTGTAAAACATGCTAATGCAAAAAGTATGAATTTAGGATATTTTTTTTTACCTTGTCTACACAGTCATCAAAAAACGCCAAGCTCGCATCCTTATCGCTGACAAATGAGCACTCCTCAATAAAGCGGATGAACATCTGAGTCTTGGTCATGAGAGAATAAAACTTTTGATGGGAGCGATCACGACTCTTCAGGAACCCTGTAGAGAAAAGGAACCATTAAACCTTTTTTTCACTCTAAGACAGCAATGTACTGCTGACCCCTGCATTACTTTTGATTTTATTGTGATATAAAAATCCACCTACCATATAATATCTCAAATTTTCGCATTATTACAGTATGTAAGAATACATGCAAAACGTCTCCCACGTTTGGGAATCCTACTGATGGCAGGTGTATATCGTATGTGTGTATGGATATGAATCCAAATAAGTGATGGAGAATTCATACATACATTAAAAATGTTCTGGGGACCAGGATGGTCATGGTAAAGCCTGACGCTGTACGATGTCACAGAGTGCTCTCTTGTTAAAGGACAAGGAGCATTTAATTTCTAACCACTGCTTTTAGTAGTGATTTTTATAAATAATTTCTAAAATAGAGACTTTTTTCTCTTTTTGTGAACAAATCATGGGGTTGCACAATATACACACTATGTATATAAACATGTGATCCAAAGTCTTGTTTCAGGCTTGACTTTCTGGAGCAATTTCCAATATTTCAACATTTTCAAGATTTCAAAATTCAGCGCAGCTGTACAGCTCAAGAGTTCTCTTAGTGAACTCCGTTGGGCTTTTCCAGGAATAAACAAAACTCAGGAATTAAAATTACATTGTTTTTTGAACATTTCCTCAGGGTAGACACTCTAATGGCCATCTGCGATGTTTTTTTCTGTTGGTTTTCCTTTCAGACCACAGCTCATCTGTTAACAGATTCACTTGACACTGATCTGCACCGTGCGGTGTTTAACTAAATCTAATTATTGGATGGATGAGACGCCTACCTTGCAGGTCAAAGAGAGAGCTGGCGTCAGTCGCTTTTTCTGAAGGAGCCTGAGTAATAGGCAGCAAGTAGGAGCGGTAACCCTTCAGAATGGCTGCCATGAAACGCAGGAAGGCTTCTTGGATCTCTAGCTCCAGTGACTGGAGACTCTTCTCGCCGCTGCCAGGGTCCCGCTCGCTCATGGTCACGTCTATCTGGCCTTCCTCACGACTCATCATATAATCTGCAGAAAATATACACAGCTTACATAAAAAAAAAGGTCAAATAGGCTCCATTTCCATCTCATGTTTTAATATTTTGTGATAATGTAAGGGACATTTGCTTGGATAAAGATACAGAAGCTTTGAACATTAACATTTTACACATAAAACAAGATTTACTTAATTCCAGTCTTATCAGCACTTTAACAAGTACATGTCATTCCTTGGCATTTATTGTTTTTACTATAGTCTTGTAGGTCATCAAAGCATGGATTTGTTTATCTAGAGTACATATTATGTGACATATCGTACTTCACATAATGTACTGTATTTTAGTGAAAAGATTTAAGTCTAATAACCTTAACAGAACTATCAGTTCCCACCAGGATTATATCAAAACTCTAAAGAGATACACAGATTTACCCTGTTGGTACTAAGCACTGAACTCTAAACTCAAAGCTTCTCAAGGATCAGTACTGTTACCCTTTTTTCTTGTCATCTGTTAAAAAAGAGCCAGATGATTTAGAGACACTTGAAAAAGGACCTGCTACACCCACTCAGACAGGCCTTTCAAGTACAGTAAAAATGTCCCTGAATAGAGACAGAGAGAAGAGGAAAAATAGAAAAAAAAAACACTACAATTTGCAGACACCTTTCTGACTCAGGACTCACCCTGCACGAGCTGCTGATGGAGATTGCTGAGGGTGTTGATTAGACGTTTGCAGGCTTTCCTTGGCAGTATCTTCCATGTCAGGGCTCTGCGATCTTCTTTGCTGAAACAACAAACACAGAAGTTTAATCATTAAAAGGAGGACAAAACAGGTAAACCATACAAAAAAAAAAAACAGAAGATAGAGCCAAATCCACAGACAGGAGAGTTAAGAAATATATCTGACAGCTACATGACCTCCATGACCTCCTTAAACTCCTTAGCATTCTCCACCTGGCTCACAAACAGGAACATGTGGTTACCAGATGTGCGACTGGGTGTCTTATCTTTTAAAGAATGCTCTTCAGTGAACACTAATGTAATGACCAGCAGTGTCTTGCATTATCATTTTTAAGAATGTTCTCAAGAAATCCTTGTCATAAATGAAAGCCAGCAAATGTAATATCATGAGGGGGAAAACAGGACTGGTATTTTTATAGAAGAGTTGAGGAGGTCAGTTGAGCTTAACAGGTCATTCTTTAAGAGAAGCTCTCTAAGGGGTTCAAAACTATGCACATGTCAAAAGGTCACTTACTGCGAGATGGTGTTGGTGTCCAGGTCCACGCAGCTAATGTCAGCCGGTGGCACATACAAGTCAAAATAGCGTGAATCCACACCAACTATGAAGGGGCATGGAGCACTGAGCACATCGGCCAGTGCCAGTGGGCACAGGGGAATGTATGGGCATGGCCAGTGGAAGGGAAAGATCATCTGCAAGTAACACAGTTTCAGTCAGTTGTTAAGAGGTTAACAGAAAGCAATCAATAACAATTTTATATGTACCGGAAAAAATTTAATAACTTTGTATAATGACTTAAGAAGCCTTTCAGGCAGCACTCACCGACACCAGGGCCTCAGTAACGCTGGTTAGAACAGCTGGCCGCAACGAATGCACCAAAATCTTGTGTTCAGTCACAGCTAGAACCAGCAAACTTACTGCATTTTTAGGACCTAAGTTTAGCAGCAGTGTGGAGAGACTTCCACCACTGAAGGAAAACATAAAAAGGGAAGAACGGAGTCATGTGCCAGGAAATATGCCTCAGCGTGTCAGTTACACATGACCTTGCCTTCAACTTGAATGAGTCAATTTTTCATGCACCCATCAGCATTTGTGTGTTAAATTTACTTTAATATTGGTGGTATCTGAGTGCATAAATACATCAATTAGCCTATAACTTGACCCCGATCAGACATTACAACATAAACGTGCCTAGCATTGTATAAGTTCCCTGCCCGGGCAGCTCTGATAACTTGGGGCAAGACTTCCACAAGACCTCTGGAGGTGTGCTGTTGTGTATGGCACAGGGACGTTTGCAGTGGATCCTTTAGGGACTTGCTTGTCCACAATATCATGGGTGCTTAAATAGCTTGGAATCTGGGGAGTTTGGAGGATGGGTTGGCAGTCTTGGCCTCTTTGCCTGCTGGGCCCCATTTTCGGATGGCTGTAATGCATTGAGTGGTGCCTTTCTAATGCGTCCAGCATTGACATCGACAAGCTGGCTTTTGGCCCACGCTGGAATGGGTGAGCCTTGGGTGCCCAAGATCCTGTCACCACTACTGGTATATAACTGATAATGATGAATGATGAATAAATTGAAATGAATAGAAATTCTAGTCTAGTCTAGTGGCTACATGCCTAATATGATGCCATTTGAGATTTAAGCACAAAAAAAAAAAACTTTAATTAGAACTATTTCTGTATAGCAATTAGAAATACTGATATGTAATATTTGTTTATGTTCCCTAATTTTAGCAATTTATCCAATATGTTTAAGAATTATGCATCTCGTGGAATTCTATTAGAATTCAATTAAAAATAAAATTCATTCCAGTGACCCCAGGAAACCGCGGGTGTGTGAACCTACCTCAGAGGCAGAGGAGAAGAGACAGGCTGGCTCAACATGAGACTATCATGTGGAGATAACTGTGGAACAAACAAACATTCTTATATAAATACTGCTGAAGTTCGATTAACCATCACTCCTGAAAAACTGTAGATACATACAAACATATAAGTCAGGAAGCATCATGTAGAAGCCCAAATTAAACTCACCTGGACCAGAATTCGTGGTCTTTGAGAAGATGGGAAAGGAACTTTGTGCATAAAATGAGAGATATGCCTGTAATAAGGATTGAGAGAAATATAATGAGCTAATAAGTGTAATAAATAAATAAGTAATAAATAAATATAAATAGCTAATAACAATCAATCACTAGTCAAATGATATGAAAGTTTTATGCGCCCTCAGTCCATACAGCAAAGCACTGCAGAGATATGAGCTGTGTTTTTTTTCCTTTTCCTTTTTCACCAGTTGGAGTAGTATTACTACGTTGAATTCGATCAGGACTGCTGTTTACCTTTATTTTTTATTTTCTTATTTTTTGGTAAAGTGCAGTAAAAGCATGATTTATTGTGTGTTTTTTTGCCCCAATAAACACAATTTCAACAGTTTCAAGGAAATTTTCAACCATCAAAGTTAATTAGAAACTAACGCATTTGAATATTATAAATGCTCCAGTAACTTTTGGTGAGATAAGTCTGCATATCATCTGAGCCAAATTTGTTGAAGGTTAAAAGGTTTTCTCAAAATAGAGGGGAAAACCAATATGGTGAAAAATAACATTATATGGGCCAATGAAATCATGGACTAATGATTATTATGTAGAACAGTTTCAGTTAAACAGCCTGATTATGAACAAAAATGTACCTTAAAATATTACTCAATGATAATGTTAGACTCACTGGGTGGCAGAGCTCAAAACGACTTAGTAATAATACCTCCAACAAAATGATTGACTCCTATTTATATTGATTATGTCAAGATTAACAAACAATATCACTGTAATGAATGAAACAAAAACAGACCACATATGGAAAGATTTGGCAATATACTCACTTCTCAATAGGCAATGTGTGTGGCCCAGAAATTGAGTAGCGGTAAAGGAAGGTGAGGAATGTGCGGAAAGCGTCAAAAAAGGGCCAGCGAGAAAGAAGGCAGATGCTTTTGTTGGTGTGGACCATCATGGAGTCCCCAGCAGTCGGACCACTGGCTTGTAAGCCCAGTTGAGTGCGTTGTCTGTCAGTCAGACGCTCTTCTGGGTAGACCTCGTAAAACTGGATCGCTGCACCATAAACCTGCAATACATGCTAATCAAGTTAGTTTACCAAACTGTGCTCTTTACTGAGTAGCTATCTCCTCTGGGCAAAATGTCACATCAAATTAATGAGTGCATGAGATTCATCTATTTCTACTGACTCCAAAATGATGTTCAAGGCATGAAAATTCAGAACTTAGTCTCGGTCACTTGAGAAATGGAACTTTGATTTTCCATTTCTTTTTTTTAGGCTTTTTTTTTTTTTTTTTTTTTAAAGTTTTTTTGTTGTTCTATTCATAGAAGCTCCCAATAAGTTGGGATAGTTTTGCTTCTTTGAAGTTGCCACTTAAATGAATAAATTACAGAATAGAGAAACATGAATAGGCTAGGGACTAGTGTGCATGTAGACAGAGCAAGAGGAGTTTACTGAAGTATTCACTGCTTCAAATTCACTTTTTGTTAGCCTACATAGAGACTGGTGCATACAATGTTGCCAGAAAACTTTTCCACTCAACATTTATCTACAACACCCGTAGCATGTGTGGAAAATAATAATCAATAGAAAATAATCTTGATAGTTTCAATTTACTGAAAAATTAACAATAAACCTATTTACCAATTCATTAAGGAAGTCTAAGACATATGTTATGTTCAATACCTTGGACTGAGAAATTGATTAAAGCATTGCACAGTAATATGCCCCACATTATAAAAACTGCTTTTTTTCTCAGCAAAGGATAATGTATTAATATGTTTGCCTATACTAATCATGCAAACACTACAGTCTGAAAGAAGTTTGAAAAGGGTATTCTATTAAGCAGCTCAATTTTAATCTTAATTACCCTGATTGCTTCAAAATTCAGTCTGTTACTGATCAAATTCCCTTGCACAGTTATTTTTTACTATTTTTTGCTAATGATTTTTTTGCTAATGTTAAATCACTTGTAAGTACAGTACAGCATGTAAGTGTAGTTTTGTGTATTTATGCATTCACCTTCTCTCCAGAAGCTCCAGTGAGAACGAATGTTGAGAACACAGGGAGAGAGTATTTCGTCCGGGAGGGCCAGCACTCTATGGATGCCCCCATTGGCAGACAGAAGAGGGGCACTGACTCCGGCAAAGGGAACGACTCATAGTCCTCTTCTGGATACCGTGACAGCAGTCCTAAAACAACAAACAAAGATCACTCTCAGCTCGTCTAACAAAAAGTCTGCTTCCCCAAGCACAAATGATCAATACCACCCAGGCTGGAAGTGCTTAGTATGGTCTTCCATGTGGAAGGCTTATTAAAGCCAATGGGTTGGAACTAGAAACTGATTCCCATCCTACTGCGCTGTGTTGTCCAACTATAACACAACACCACTATCCCCATGAGCAGAACATGCTCTGGCAAAAAACAGCTTTATGAGTTCATATCCCCATTGCCCCCTGGAAGACTATCACTTACATCATGTACACCACCCCAGCCTTCTTCATCTCTCCAAAGATATCATATCAAACTGCTGCACTGTGCTGTTTTTGACTGATGCTTACTAAACAAAATATTTTTTCTCTCATCTGGTGCTAAACTATTGCTAACCACAAAAGATGAATTGAGGACATTTTGTACAACAAACCTGCTTTGAATGCAAGAGTGTTTGTTTTGGCCAAAGACTTTTTGTAGCACAGGTACATGGAGGAGCCCCACTGAAAAGGCAAACAGAGCAGATAATACATTACTGAGTGTAGGAATCAACAATAATGAAGAACTACTAAACTAACTTATTTTACAGCACACCACAGTCAAGCTGTACACAAATTAGTAGTGTGTGTGTAACATCACATGCTCAGGGATGAAGATGAGGCCACTAACCATGCTGCTGTTTAGGTTTTTGTCCACTTTGCAGAAGGCGTAAGGTGGTGTTTCTCCTTTGCCAGGAACGACAAGACAAATGTCTGTGACGGCCAACGTGGCATGAGAATGGCATTCAGGCGCACGGCGATATGTGATGTAGATTCTCTGTGAGGAAGAGCTGCTGATGTTGGCAGGGCGACCAGAAGGTGTGGTTTGGATGATGTGACATCCCGGCTTCAACTTCTCCCTCCACTCATAGAGAACACTACGGAGATAATGAGAAAGTAATCCTTATGAGGTGCAGATTATCTAAATTATGTATATAGTTTTGTGGGATTTTGCTACAGTATGAAAACTATGTGGGATTAAAGGAATTTGAATAGAATTGTTAGGTAAATCGGCAAAAAGGCAGCTACACAATAAAACCTCCAGGGTTGATTTAACACTTTCAGAGTTAATTTGTGTCCATCTGAACCCATATAAATATTGTACGGTCTTAACTCAACATAATGGGTGCTATTTCAACACTGGGGATTTTGCCGGTGTATGTGTTCACTAGACTTTTCACTTTTTTCATTCTTTTGTTATTTTACTAGATGAAGGCTTCTAAAAGCAAAGCACCTAGTGTGTTATAATATTTCATCATGTAACTCCTGCTGAACAGATAAATCACACAATATGCCCATTCAGTGGTACAAAGGACCATTCTTCAACTGTATAAATAACTAAGCCCTTATTTCCAAAATATTGAGATTGTCAGAGATTTCAGGACAGGCCTAATAGTTATTTACCTTAGCAGTAATTGCCGAAGGAAACATTTCTGTACTAAGACGCTGTTATTATCCATTTCCCTGACTCCTATAATATGCCTATTACGATCGACTCCTGTAATTTGGCGCTCATTGTAATGGGTAAGGGTAAACAGACGTGACTCACCCAAGGTCAGTGAGAGGCGGCTTGTCTCGTCCTCGCCTGTAGCACAGGAAAATCTGTGGGCCCATGATGCTGCCTCCATTCAGTTCAGCGGGAAGGCCCGAGGGAGTGCACTCGATGCAGGTGTAACCCCGTGGCACCTCCTCGCCCTGAGAGCGGAACACCACCGCCACATCTGTGATTGGTGCCTCGGCTTGGCCTGGGCTTCTCTGGCAGCTTTCATCGCATGCTATATCCTCTTCGAAAGGCTCAGAGGAATCAGTGAGACCTGCCACTACAAAGTAGTCCGCAACACGTGGGCTTTTGTCCTCCATCTTCTAGCTTCCCCATAGAGAGAGAATAATACAACTGGGAAGAGTTGAGAAGGGAGAGAGGGAGAAAGTGAGAGATGGGGTAACCACACACATGAGAAAAAGTAGGGCAGGCAGGGTCTACATTACAGGATGTAGCTCACTTTAGAATGTTATGTGAAGCTTAAATAGCAGGAACTACATAAGCCAGATGGAGAAATAAAACATTACAGCAGCAGACAGTGCCTCAACACTGCAGACTTTCGTAACAAATGTGATGTTTTGCGCAAAACTATGACTAAGAATGACTAAGCGGTCAATCCATATTTCCAGGATTTACCGTACAAAATGCATTCTAGTAGATCACTTATGTTTCACTGGAAGGCATTTAAAAAAAAGCTGACCTGTCGGTTTTTCCAGATAGGTTAATAATGTTTTGCACATTAAAGAAATTCACATTTAAAATGAAGTCACAGAACTCACGCAGCAACCTTCTCTGATCTGCATCCATGACTGTCATCATCAAGCTTGGAAAAGGATTCAAACATCTAACATACCATTCTGTTACACTCACACACACACACACACACAAGCTGTTTCATATGCCACAATCTTTGTAATAAATACGCCAGAGACCATATGGTTATAATTACCAGTCATTCCTGCTGTGCATAACAGCATATTTTTGACTGTATAAGCTGCACCTCTTTAAAGGCGTTTGTTCAAGGGGATATTAAATGAATGTGTCACACGTATAAATATTGTGCATAAAACTGCTTTGTTGGGACACTGGAACTCCAAAACAACAAACATTTCTATTAAGGATGACACATGCATCTCTGGACTTCCCGAAAATTGGCCAAGAGAGAGGAATTTGCAGCACACATGTGCAAGTGCCTCTACACTACAGAGAACAGCCCTGTGAAGCTGGCTGAGTGTGACTGATTCTCTCGATCGCTGTTTCATGTTGCCATAAATAGCAATGAGAGTGTACGCAGGCACTATGTGTGGCTTGACACACACACATACACACACAACCTACAGATGTTTAGAACTGTAGTCACACATTTTGTAGTCTCTGCCTGCTTGCCGAATAATCATGGATCATGAACGGGTGTGACCAGTGCATTCCTCAAAGACCTTTCGTCATCCACAAGATCCCTAAAGATCATTAATTTTAATTGCCATAATACTAATGTTATTACACACATTATATTCCGGGTCTTATTTCTAGAGGCTGTTGAGTACCTGTTACAAATACCCTGACGAATAATGTTTCACCCGATCACGGGCCAGAAATAAGAGGGTTTTTAGCTGCACTGCTGTCTCATGATATCCAATACTTCTTAATGTCTTTGACTTCATACGGTAACAGTAAAAGGTTATAGTCAGGCCTTTGTGCAGGCTCAGTTTACAGGCTGCTGAGCATCATCATCAGTACTGACACTGCAGATGAGCACTTTCTCTTGTTCTCTGTAGGGTGTCAGTCAGTCAAGAGCTTTGGAGGTAATGGCTCTGTGGTTTGCATTATGGCCCAGCAGTGTCACGGGACAGAGCTTAAGAGCTTAGGAAAAAACCTGACCTATTGACTAGGCCCTCTGTGATAAAAAAAAAAAAAAAAAAAGTTCTTCTTCCAATACTTTGTTTAATTAAGCTGTTCAGCTAAAGAGGGTGCAGAGGTATCTCCTGTCGTGCGATTTTGAGGATTGGCACGACAATAACTAAATAAAATGAACAGAATAAGACTCAAGGATTAAGCATGTAGCCTGTATAACCCTAATCCAGCTCAAGGATAGAGACATGTCTAGAACACGTGCTCCCGCTGCCTCGTTTAGGAAATCAATGTGCGTTCCAATTCATTTTGTTCCTGTTCTATTCTGAATCTTTAAACCAAACTACTCTGAGTTAAATCCGCAACAGCAAAGCAACGGCATTTCTGACGTTCTCTCTGAGCAAACCGACACGAAGCCACCCACTCACAAAGCTCTCTGTTCCCAGATCCACCTACATCCCTGCACATCTCAGACCACAGAATGCGGCAAACTCCGCTGCAAATACTGAGGTTAAAAATGTAGCAGTTAAGTTAAGCGAGAGCTTTTGGATTACATATGGAGACATAATCTCTTGGAACGAAAACCATGCCATCCGTCAGGACTGGGACTGTGAACCGAGGAATCATAATCCTCACCATGGCAACAATGGCGGAAAAAATAAATAGGTGAAAATCTGCAAATATTTATTGCTTTGGGTTAAGCCAGTAGAAAATAATGATATCCAACATTTAAAAATGTGAACTGAGTAGGAGAGTGCATTCTGTATAATTGATATTTTAAGTCCAAAGACAATTACAAGCTTTACCTCTGAGAAAGCATAATAAGTAAATGCATGACTTAACATCAAATCTAGCTTTAATTTAAAAGCAATTATAAGACAGTGTCAGTTATGGTAATATAGAGAAGTGAATGACATGAAAAACAACTTTCAGCGAAAAAAGGGAAGCCCAGAAAAACCTTCAGGTAAACAGCATTTATGTCATTCAAGTACCAGAAATTCCTGCGAATGACTCATGCTGTGACAAAAATGGGCAAGTACAGACAGGAAGTTGCTGCCTGATTGAGAAACACTACAGCAGCATCACACAGAGGCATTGAGTTGGAGGAATGTCCGGAAGCATACTGGAAGCTGAGCGTTTCATCACAAACTCCTACACGGCGGAAATCCTGCCAAGGAGGACCTACGTAACTACAACACTGAATGCGTAAGTGCAATCTGCCATCTTGGGGAGCTTTTTAAAGAACAGGGAACTAGTCTGCTCAAATGATGACTGATTTCCTCTAAGGAAACTGTGTAGCAGAAGGGCTGACCCTAGCTATTACTCGGATTAGTTCTCTTTTCTCTCTAAACTGACCTGGTTAGGATGAGTCACGATACTGAATTGTGACAGAGCCTTGGAAACCAGTTTAGGATCACAATACTGTACAATGTTCAAGTGTACAGCAGTAAACTAGGTGAAATGGTCACTTTGGGGAAAATAAGAGTATTACGACCTTTTTAAGCACACTTAGACCACAATATGAACAGTATTGGAGTGCACATTAATGACACTCCAGCCTTATTGGCCTTAAATTATGGCATCTTGAAAAAAGATACTTTCTCTTGGAGATAAAGGAGCCGCCATAGAATGCCATTCAATAACATGCCATCTTCCACTATTGTTTATCTTTACACCAATCTGCGGCTCGGAGAAGACTACGGACAAGCCGAATCAAGACACTGTCAAAAACAATGAACTTGATGTCATACAGCTGTTTCAAAGCTGGGTTTGCTGGCCCAGGGCCAGAGCCTCCTGCACTAGGGAGGTTCCTTCTAATACACAGCCTTGGAGCAATAGAGAGGCCAAGGGGAGAATGCAGGAAGCGGGAATTCATACAGCACATTTGGCCAAGCATCTGGTCCTGCTTAAGCAACAGAGGTGGACATCTGACTCCTCGGCACCATGCAGAGACACAAGCAGACATCTGCATACTTAGGAAAGAAAGCAGCCGAGCTATTTCCAACCAAACATGTTTTGTCTGGAAGATCTGGGTTACAGGGATGACAATTAAATGTGTTCCTGCTACAAAAACTCAGTTTTACACCTGATTTAAAGCTTGGCGATGCTCTCGCTTACCGAGGTTGTTTTCAAATGGGGGCACAACATGGCAAATGCCTTAAGTGAACATACCACATACAAGGCATGTGATAAGATTTTAGACTACACATTATTAAGAGCGCAGGGCAAAGATTCTGACAATCCTTCATGCAAGACCAGTGGACTTGCACTTTGAACACAAAAATCTCATCAGCTTGAATGAAAAACAATGTAAGCTAGCATGACTGTACTCCACTGGGTGGGGTGTCTGGTCAGTTATGGGTATAGGGGAATTGAAGTAACTTAAAACTAAGACAGCTTTCAATGAGCATGATCATAACTGATGCATTTAAACAATACATATGAAGACCTGTGTAGTGTTTTAATTAGTCAGAAATCAGGCTTAAATTTAAATGTCCTAAGTGGTCTTTTCAACATCATTGCATTTAGAAACTTCTAATTCCATTGTTATGTAGGTAAATAAACATCTGGTTCCGTTAGACTACATTTTCAATAAGAAAGTAACAGACTGTGCATAAAATCAGCCATTTACACAGCCTTTTAAAGAGCCAAAGGGAATGTTTACATACCCCGGGGCTAATGGACTAAAGCCTTCCTGGCCAAAAAAACACAGAAATACAAATATAAACACAGTGCTCTTACAGTAACGAGGGCCAGGTGAGACAGGAGATTGTTGACAACTCAAGCAAGATTCAATTGTAAGTATTCGAGAATTTTATGTAATTCAAGATTATATATATATATATATAATTCGTCTACGTAATGCCACAATATTCATGCTTCATGTTTTTTGAAGATATGATTACACACAATAATGGAAAGACTTTATGATCACAGTTTGAACAGAATACCAGCCCACCAGCGTTAAAGGGGGACTTCAAGGCTGATGTCTGAACTGAACGTCAACACAATACACGAGCGAGATCCACGATCATGGACGGGTGTCGTGCCCACACGTCACACACCTCTCAATTACGCAATATATCGCAGGCATTTAACCGTTACGACTATTAAACCTGGGTAAACATGTCACCTAAATGCAACGACAAATAAACAAAAAGATTATTTCTCATCTGAGTCCACTTACGGTTTCAGCAGAGCTGTGCTTTGATGGTCAGTCTGTGGAATCCCAGCCGCGTCTTTTATTCAGCCGGAGACGTTGATATATACCTATTATCTTCCATTATACAAACGAAACAAAACAAATCTTTGTATATTTATGTATCCAGCTCTGTGTTTTGCGACACTCCACTCTCCGTATCCTCGCTCCCTGGCCGCTTTGGGATGCGCTGGGCTGGAGCCTCGCGCACGCGCTTATCAGAACCTGCTGGCGCCGACCACGTGACTGCCAGAAAACGGCGCGTACGTCACACCTCATCTGGCGCTGAGGAAGAGCAGCGCGTGCACGAGCCCTACGCCCACGCGACCTGCCGACCGCTGAAGACCCAGCGTTCACATATCTTTATTATAAACTTATAAATAAATGGATTTCTTCTCATATTCACGCATGCTATTGTAATGCGTGACGTCGAATTTGTATCTGTGAAAAAAAGCTGCAAAGTAAGTATAAGAATAAAGAAGTGTTAATAGTTTATAGCATCTGTTCATATTTTGCTTCCAAAGAGACAGACTTTCTTGTATTTGTTATGTATTTGTAGCATTAGTCTTGAGGAATAGATCTCCAAACTAAGTTGCTGCTCAGGTTGTTACATAAACAACCATTTTTTCAGTTGTATCTTTAGGCAATTTCCAGCCTGTCACAGTAAATCTGTTTCTATTTCTTTAATCTACGTAGTATAATTTCGTTTAATAATTAAAACTCAAGCAGCACAGATCGGTATGACCCATTTTTTTTTTATTTTGTGCTTAGTTATGTTTGTATAGTTGGTTAAAATTAAATACAATTCATTTCATCATATTTCCTTCACTTGGTGAAGATGCATGGTAAAAAAAATCAACAATACAAATTTGTTTGTAGTATGTTTGATAGTGAAAGTAAGAGCATTTCCATGCACACACAATGTAACAAGACCTACATTTACATTTATATTTAAGCATTTGGCAAGAACTCACAGGATTGGGACTAAACAGTTGTGTGGCCATAAGAAAACCACTTGTTAAGGAGACTAATCAGAAACAAAAGGCTTCAATTTGCTGGAAAGCATAAAGATTAGTCTTTGGAGCAGTAGGGAGAAAAGTCATGTGGTCAGATGAGTCCACATTTACCCTATTCCAGAGCCATGGGCACTTCAGTGTAATAATCATCCTGCATAGTGGCCCCTGCAGAGGCAGTGTTATGATCTGGGGTTGCTTCACATGGTCAGGTCTAGGCTCAGCAACGTTATTTGGTAATAAAATTAAGTCAGCTGATGTCTTGAATGTATTGAATGACCAGGTTATCTAATCTATTGTTTTACTTCTCCCTGATGTCAAAACCATATTCCAAGACTCAAATTGTGAAAGAGTGGTTCTGGGGACATTCTGGGGGATTATTTCCACACATGAACTGACCACAACAACGTGTGCCGTAATCAAAGCTAAAGGCGGTCAAATGAATATTAGAGCGTGACATTTTTAAAATTAATATTTAATAACAATATGAGTGCATACCTGGTTGGTGGACCTGTGTTTTCTCATAAAGTTGAAAAATACTGTCCTCCTGTGGTAAGTCATGAGCAGTGCACTACTTCACATACCGGTAGATCAAAATTAGACTTTAATTAATTTAAATTATTGCTTCGTGTTCCATGTCATTTTCCTGCGTAGGCGGGGGGATCTCAGGGCAAATGGACTAGAGAGGAAACCGGAGTTCCATTAAGTAACCCATAAAGCACGGGAAGAACCTTCAAAGCGCACAGTACACTAATCTGTCACAATGTTCGTGTGCCTTACGGTTGTGTCTTGGTGTTGAGTCGTTATTTGTTAATCGTTCATAGATTACAGTTTAATCAAAAGCTTAATAAGTCGAAAAATATATATGTATGTATATAAAAACTTAACTTAAGGTTCCACCGAGATTTGAACTCGGATCGCTGGATTCAGAGTCCAGAGTGCTAACCATTACACCATGGAACCAGTTGACAACAAACTTGCCAGCCTTAACTATTAAACATGGCTTACAGAAGTGATTCGGTTACTGGTAACAAAATTTATAGCTATTTCTGCTTATAGCTAGAAATTATACTTAAATAAATCATCCCACAAAAACAACGTTAAGCTGTATTGCATTACCTTAACTACTGAGTTGTCGCTAAGAGATAAATGCTGAACCTAACAGCATAGTAACTAGTGTAGCATTTTATAATTTCCAAGATACCTCTATAACACTGCCTATTAAAATAAAAATTCACGATAGATTGTTTTTTGTGTTGTGGAAATTCAGAAGATTCCTCCCCCCCCCCCCCCCAAAAAAAAAAATATATATATTAAATCGTTAACTAAAGCGGGTAATTTTACAACATAAGTTGCTGCAAGTAAAAGTGTACCAACTACTGTAAAATAATGTTAAATATTATAAATGAGTTAATTCAGTATTTCGACGCCTTCCTCACATCATTTGTTAAAAGCGGGGGGAAAACTTGTGAAACTGACTTTTATTCTGAAATCGTATCGATTGTTTTGAACCCTCGAATGAAGGCCGCTCGCTTGCTAAATAGTTAGCATGGCTTCCGACTTACACCCAGTCTGACTGCAGTGCAGCAGCAGCGGGAAGGATCGAGTGGGCTGTTTCCATTTGAGCTCGATAAGGGTTTACCTGCCACTGTTTACTAACCTTCATTTCTAGCAAGATGGGAACAAGAGACGACGAGTACGACTACCTGTTTAAAGGTGAATATTATTTAAACCCGCTTTAGATAGTGTCGTCTTGATTTTTTTTTCTTTTTCTAATGTTAGCAAGACAAGGAAAAGCTAATGTTGGTTGAGACATGAAGTGTACGATAGGGCTTAGCATGCTAGTTGTTTCTACCTAGGCTGGCTAGCTAACAGGCCAGGATTAGCGAGAAATGTTGCTTATTGTTAGCGAAAAACGTTATACGTCACGCAAATCACTAACGGCTGTGACCGTTAGAGTGATGAATAGAGCAAAAAAAATAACTAAAAATAGGCATACGTGTATTTTATTACGTTAAGTAGCTAACGCTATCCACACCAGCAGCGCAGCGAAAAAGCATCTAATATGTTGAGGTTTTATCTAGATACTTCTCTCCTGAGCACCACACCTTATACCTTACACAGGATTTCGAGGCCGCGGTTAAACCCAGTAAGTCAGTTGTGTTAATAACATTTTAATGACACTTAATGTGTAAAACGTAATAATGAAAACGTTTTTTTTTATCCCACAACCGGAGTTTTTTTTTCTAACCAGGAAGATAGTGTTTATTTACTAACTAGTTAACGCTACTCTGACTTGCCAAAGCCCCGGTTAGTACAAAGTCAAGGAAGAGAGAGAAACAACCCGACTGCTGCTTCAACCTAATACCGGGGGAAGTTATTGCAAGGTTTCACTTCTTTGTGTTTTCACAGTTTAGCCATTGATATCGCTTTTTACCTTCTTATTATACACTATATCATATGATTAAAGGTCTCCTATAAACAACGCTATTATTGTCATTCTTGTGTGCCATAACAGAGGCGTCTGCGGGGATTTGTTTCCATTTTAAATTTCGATTGAGTCAAGAGTGAGGATAGAAAAGTGTTAATCATTAAAGACAATTCACATGTCACATCCATCAGTCTGCTTTACATATTACACATGAACATATTTTGTTTTACTATACTGTAGTACTTTTTTTTTTTTTTTTTTACGTTTTTTTATTTATTTGTACTGTTTTTTATGTTACAATGGGAGTCTCCAGCACTTTTATTACTCCAATTACTAAGCATGTAATTTCCACCAATCCCCCAATCTTGTGATTGAACATTTTACATCGAATGTGTAACATCTAAACTACTGTTCTCTCTTTCTTTTCTTCTTATTCTTCTATTACTATTTCTTGTATAGCTGTTGTCATCCAGTAAGTTGTATTACCGCCACCTAAGTCATCTTCTCTGAGTCTCGTAATGGTTTAAACCAGGGGTCTCAAACTCAGTTCCCAGAGGGCCGCAGCCCCACAGAGTTTTGTTCCAACCATAATTAAAAACATCTGATGCAACTAAACAAGTCATTAAGGCTTATTTGAAAACTACATGGTATGTATGTTGGAGCAGGGTTGGAACAAAACTCTGGGGCTGCGGCCCTCCAGGAACTGAGTTTGAGACCCCTGGTTTAAACTAATTCACACTCACGGATTACTGTAATACTGATTTTATGTTAAAATATAGTCAACTTACCCTCACACAAACACCAGTTTTTACATTTATTATAGAGGTTGATCGGCCACTGATAAGAATTGGCTGTTTTTCAGTTCGTTTGGCCTCAGATAAAACTGATTATATCCTGAACGCAGAAGCTTCTGAGTGGCACAAATCTTAATTCATTTTTATGTTGTTACAGTATTTAAATCTAGTGGGCATGGGTGGTTCAGTGGTAGGTTTCTTGCCTGCCATGTGAAGACATGGGTTCAATCCTCTCCTGAATAAAATGGCAATATAACCATTGTTGTTGTGTGCTGATTGTATGGTCTGCTGTAGCGACCCTTTCAGGGGAGCAGCCGAAAGACTACCAAAAGCATTATCAAAAAATTATTTGTTCAATGATCAATCTTTTTTTTTTATTATTATTATTTTTTTTAAGTCTGAGTAAATTAGTCTTTTACCCAATCTTCACACACACTTGCACAAGTCTTAAATGCTGCCCTTGGTTTTTAAGTAATAACTATAATATAACTGTTATATGGAACAGACTACAGTTAAGTAATCAAGCTATTTTTAAAGGTTTTCAAATGTATTAAAAATCTGGAAAAATGTAATATTGAATCTGGATATTTCTAAAATTGTGATACTTATAGACTCTCAATTTTAGTTGAATCAACAACAGGGTATTGTGATAGCATATCTGGAGTTGATTGGTGATTCCCATCCCTACTGGACAGTATGAGTTGTGACAAATATATGATTTGTTGGATCAGTGTACCTTTACTTACTTGAGTGTGGAACAGGAAAGTAATTTATTAATTTTTTTCTCTGAAGTGGTTCTAATAGGAGATTCTGGTGTGGGGAAGAGTAACCTCCTGTCCCGCTTTACTCGCAACGAGTTTAACCTGGAAAGCAAAAGCACCATTGGAGTGGAGTTTGCTACTCGCAGCATTCAGGTGGATGGGAAGACTGTAAAAGCCCAGATATGGGACACGGCTGGGCAGGAGCGCTACAGAGCCATCACTTCGGCGTAAGAAAACACAGCCACTCTTGTGAACCTCAGGGCAATGTCACATTACAGAATCAGCTGAAAATGTCAACCATTACATCTCAGATGCTTCATCAGATTATCATTTTAATTCACAGACATTGACTGTACTACTCGTATAAGAATATTTGTAGGGGTGTTCTGATCAGGATTTTTGGGGCCGATCTCCGATCACTAGAAGCAGTATCGGCCGATACGATCACCGATTACAGGGCCTACTTGAAGCCTTATCATGTAGCATTATTTATTAAACTATATCTAACAACAATGTAAATTAAGTATTGAAATTACTTAAGAGGAATATCATGAATTGACAACTGTATTCATTGGCAAGCAACATGTGCATCACGTCAACTTAAAACATAGCAGCCTGTGTTTGGTTAGTGATTAGGAACAGCTTAGAGCTTGACAACTACAACTTTCCTGTAGATTGTATAAAATTAAATAAAATAACAGACAAGTAGGACACGAGTCGCCGGAAGTTCTGTAAGGTCCGCAAGCATCCGCGAAGACCAGCAAAAAATGAAACGTGTTTAAAATAAGCTTAAAATAAACATGTTTAATTTTTCAATTAAAAAAAACAAGTTTAAAAACTTGTTTAAAAAATTTTACGTTTGACAAACATGTTTAATTTTTGTGCGGAAAGATGCAAACATGATCACAGCGCCAAAACTTGCAGTGAATCATGATTAACCGTACTTTCGGCCACCGAGCGAAACCGTGTAGGTGAGATAGTGGAATTACCGACAGCTGAGTGAGTGGCGGCGCGCGAGTTGCTGAGAGTCTCCCGCTCTCTCAAATGTCTGATGAGGTTCGTGGTGTTAAAATGCTTTGGGTGCTTCAGCCTCATGGAATTGGCTTGTTACACAGGTTGCAGGTTGCTAATCTATTGTCTTTTTCACACAACACGTAGAACTGCCAGACCGGTGAAGCCATTTTAGCAGCGCTCCAAAAAAATTGTTTTGCGAGTTTTGCGTCACCTGATTGGCTTTTCTATATCGGCCGTTATAGACACTGCCGATCAAACTTCCCAAAGCAATTATCGACCGATTGTGATCGGCGACCGATCAATCGGAGCACCCCTAAATATTTGTGTCATTATGTTTAAATCAGCTGAGTATTAGGTATGAGGATAATCTGTATTTATCTGAAAGTCACTTTTAATGCAGTTCATAATGTACATGTACTTGAATGTACTTAGACAGACCTAACTGTTTGTCTAGACTAGTCTAGACTACTGATCAATAGCTTATAGTGATGGCTATAAAACCTCTATTATGGCAGATGACTTCATGTTTGGGGAGCAGCTATAGTGTTTAGTATTACTAGCATTAAGGGCCACTAACTTAGTGCATTGTTACAGTGCCAAGTAGATTTTTGTCTTTATAATTTTTTTTTACCTGACTTTTTTTTTGGTATATATATTATTCAATAATATATTTTTTGTAATATATATTATTATTATATTATATATTATTATTATTATTATATATATTATTCAATAATATATTTTTTGTAAATATATTAGGTTTCTTCTAAATTCTGGAACAATTTATCTTGTTTTCAAAGTTTTTGATTAAAATGCTACATTCTCTGTTGCTGGAAATTCCATCATGAAACCTAATTATTTTATGAGACAAACCGGACTTTTGATTGTTTAGAATATTAGGACACAGTTATGAAAGTAAAAAGAAAAATGTAGTTGTGCACTGATACCATCAAGGTAGAAGGTCTTCTCAGTATGCTGGTGACACCTGCCTGCTTCATCTCCGAAAGACTGGCCTCCCGGGAGCTCTTTTAATGGTCTGACCAGCTCATTATTCAAACACATATGGCCTTTCTTAAAATGTTTGCACCATTGAAATGTTTTATTTAAGCTAAGAGTCTCATCACCGTACTGTGCTTGAAGTCGTCTGTAAATGTCAATCGGTTTTATGTCTTTATTCACCAGCAATTTCATGACAAGTCCCAGTTTTTTAACTTGAACACCCTTCATAGAATCTTTATTTTTAAATTGTTGTGGACCACTTTAAACACCTGAACTACTACTGGCTAGGTAGAGATTGCTCTTTATTTTGGTTTGAAGGTATTACCGTGGTGCTGTGGGGGCTTTGCTGGTGTATGACATTGCCAAGCATCTGACCTATGAGAATGTGGAGCGCTGGCTGAAGGAGCTGAGGGACCACGCAGACAGTAACATTGTTATCATGCTGGTTGGTAACAAAAGTGACCTGCGCCATCTCCGGGCTGTGCCCACTGATGAGGCACGTGCATTTGCAGGTCAGAACCCCAGTTGAATATAACCTTTCTATCCAGAATAAAGATTCTTCTTCTTATTATTATTATTGTTGATAAGACAAGAGTAAGAGTTGTACGTTCAGGAGTTTTTAAGTGGATAACTTTGGCTTTGAAATGCTATCTCACTGAAATTGTTGCCTCGTCTCTGCAGAGAAGAATGGATTGTCTTTCCTTGAGACATCGGCTCTGGATTCCACTAATGTGGAGACAGCCTTTCAGACCATACTGACTGGTGAGTTGTCTCTGAATTCAGGAACTGATATGTCTGTTTTTTTTTTTGTTTTTTTGTATATGTCGTCAGATTGTGGCCAGAAACCAGAGTAGGGGGAAAATGTCGATGAGTAGAACTTCATGCAAATGAGCTTGAGAGAGAGTGTGTGTGTGTGTGTGTGTGTGTGTGTGTGTGTGTGTGTGTGTGTGTGTGTGTGTGTAGGCTAAAGGCTGATTGGTTTTTGGTCGAAGGCCATTCCCTTATGAATGACTAATCAAAGGACTGACCTTGCTGGGGTGGGTCCATTGAGTTCCTCCAGCTTGACGTGACTGTAATAAAAAAAGCTTCCTGCCTCTGTTGCTGCTTTGTTTGTCAGCCGAGCCTTATTTCCTTTTTGCAATGTAAGCTGAAAGGAGTTTAAATTTTTAAAGGCCATCAGATATAACATGGTAATTACATTACCTCAGGCATACCGCAATGTTTATGGCTAAGGCTGTATAAAGAAGGTATAATGAATTCAGATTATTCCAGAGGCATCTCAGCATACAAGTGCTATTTTAGAGCCACTGTCTCCCTGCACACAATGAGTTGAAGAGTTATCTACAAGTTAAATAAAATCTAACAAAAACAATTCGTTTTGTACCAAAATAATTACATTTGTTGACAAGCATTGTGATCCTGTACCTTACATGCTGATTATTTTACAGAAATCTACCGCATCGTATCCCAGAAACAGATGTCAGACCGCCGAGACAACGACATATCGCCCAGCAACAACGTGGTGTCCATCCAGGTGCAGCCCACTGAGAACAAGCCAAAAATGCAGTGTTGCCAGAACATCTAGTCCCCTCCATGACCTCCTTTTCCTGTAAAGCCCACCTGCAGAAAATCCCTCATCCCTCCCTCTCCTTCCACTGGGAACCCCTTCCCCTCCTCCCTCTCCACTTCTTAAAGACTGCTTTGGTTCAGAGGCGCAGCTGCACGCTTGGGCTAGAGCACAGAAGCTGTGTTTCCAAACCTCAGATCTCAAAAGGGTTACCACCTGCGCTCTGAACTAACATTTAGTTTTTTGTTTGTTTTTTGCTATGGTAGGCTTTTTTTAATTGCAAAATTTTAATAATCAGTTGTGCCGATCTTCACTGAAACGTCTTAGTATACTCTTTCGTTTAAGAACAGTGTGAGGTTTGTTCACATCAATGTCTTGTGCAGCTGGCCCAGGTCTGTGCCTGAGACCGTCTTGAGATTAGACACTGGCATTATGCTGTAGAGAACTTGGATACTAGATGTTAAGACTTGCATTGGGCCCCAGAGATCATCAATTTTGGATATGGCTGCGTGTATGCCAATGCTTCTCTTTGCATGTAAACTTAAATTCCATCTTAGGAGCACTCCTGTTATTGTATTTTTGACAGTATCTGAACAGATAGTGTAACACGTCAGTCATGAGTGCTGTTGCTCCTGTGGTCTGTAATGTAGAATATGCTTGCATGCTTTAAATCAGCATTCTGGAAAGAGGAGTGGGAAGATGTTCTTTGGTGCATGTGACATGAGACATGACTCCTTACACTGACAGAGAGCTCCTCATGCTGCTGCTGGTTCCATTCATCCTGTGCATTTCTTGAAGAGTAGTGGTTTTAGTGCCTTTCTTAGTGGAATGTTACACAGGGAAGCTTCCATTTTTGTCCATGTGCTCATATTGTTGGCTTTTTCCTTCCTGCTCTTAAAAGCCCTGCTGGGAGGTCTTCATCACATGGTAGCATTCATTCATTATGACTGCTGCCATGTTTCACCCAGGTACCTGCCCTCTGATGTCACCTCAGTTTTTTAGCTAGATTATTAACAGCAAGATTAAATCATGTAGGAAACATTTTAATAGAAAAACATCTAAACTTAGATTTTGATGGCAGTGTAGGTATATGTTTTAACAGCAGTGCAACACTAAGATTTATGTAGTGTAGTAAATAAGGACCGAGATCTTGGACTATAAAAGTGTCGAACAAACTTCCCATTTAGTGTACCACATTCCCTAGTCAATAGAAAGAATAGCCAGACCATTGCACACAAGACATATTTGATTATTGTAGGCTGGAGCTTTTCTATGTTTTTGCACCAACCACACTATTTCTTTCCATATCTAATCCACACTACAGTTTAATTCTTTAGTATTTATTCTATAGTAGCCAGCTGATTTATTGTTTTGTGCCTATTATGTAAGATTCTTGACATTTTACGGACAGTATGTTTCTGATCAAAATGAATTACGAATGTATAATGTATTGTAGCCCAGTATAATCATGTTGTGATTGTAAAAAAACCAAGCATTCCTATGATTCAGCAGATGTGGGGGAACATTATAAACCACAAATCATTTTCGCACCATGGCTGCCTAAGGGGGATAGTATTGTGTGTACAATAGAAATGGTAGTGAGGACAATATGCATGATCTGTTCTGGTATATACTTATAACCCTACATGCTCTCTATTACACTTAAATGTTAAAAAGAGGAGTATCTCTACGGCTAAAATTATAATGTAGGTTTGAAGCGAAGTCGGTCATGGTGAAATCAGTATGAACATTGCTATATGGCAGTCTGAAGCAGAATAGAATAGTTGTAAAGAAAATTATATACCTGTCAAGTTGGGCACTGTCTCTTTCTCTATGCATTTCGTGACTGATATCGGGCCTTTCTCCAAATTGGCACTTGGGAGCCTGAAACCAATCATGTACGTGACTGGTAGAGGCCTAAAAGGCAGTGCCAATGATGTATGGGTACAGATGGCACAGTTATGCCCAACCTAAGCACTGCACATAGCTAGTGTTTTATGTTTATCTGGATATTGATGTTATGTCAGTTCTCTTTCACATATTGCCTCAAAAACATTTGTTTGTCTGTGCTGTACTGTGATTTTTTTAATTTTATTATTTTAATCATTATTCTCTTACTCTATCCACTGTAATTAAATTTTAAAGTGAAAAATAAAATTCCAGTAAGTGAGTAATTTAGGAAATGTGTGTTAAATGTTTTGTAATGCTCTGAATTATGTTAAGTAACCTTGATATTTGTAGTTTGTTTTTGTAGCAAGTGCCTTTGTCGTCCTTCCTCGTCACAGTGTTTTGGTTAAATAATTTAGCCATTTACTGATTAATTTTTTTCTAATATTAAGTCGTCATATCTCTAATTCTGAAAACACAGCTGTCTTTAAATCCCTCAGGCTAAGAGAAGTAGCTCATCTACAACATGTCATGGATGTAAGGGCTACTGTTAACTTAAAAACCTATAAACCTATAGTCTGTAAGCTTTATTTTGAATGAAATGACACACAGATCAAATCATTTTTGCTTTACACACAGGCTTAAAGCCGACTGTCCTGCTGTGTATGGGTGGATAAACTGCACTTTTGTCCTTGTTTGATTGTCTGCAGGTTATTGCTTTAGTGGGGAGAATGGGGCCACATTTAGAGCATTGCACAAAACAAAACAAGCAAGCAAATTACCAAACTGAACTTCATATGAAACAAGATTCAGTAAATGTCTCCAAACGATATGTAGGTTATCACTGCCCACTGTAATGCATCTACTTAGACACAAAATATAACTTACATTGTGTATCGCTAGGGTGCATGAGTGGTACAGTCACAATAAATGAATTAAGCATCATTGGATATAATTTGTTCATGCTAGATTGTTTTCTATATAAACTTTACACCTTTTATGAATAACAAAAATGCTACTTCTTCAAATAAGTTACAAATAAACACGAAAACAAAAGCTCTCTCAAGATCCAACCACTGACATTTTAAGAATGTAAACCAAAATAACAAAAGCATATATATTTATCAAAAAAGAAAATGAAAAGACAGAAATGGTAACATTATAGTACATGGTCTTGATTACACGTTCACATGACATCACACCTGCAAACTTGATGTATCAACCATCCATAAATGTGTTTAGATGAAAAAGCAGTTTAATATAGACTAGTAGAGGTAAAGCCATTGTACAGTGTATATCAAACTGCTGTTTTTCTCATAAATCTTTTTGAAGGAAATGTGCATCATCACAGCAGCTTTTAAACACTTCATTAAATGTTTAAAGACTTATACTTATATTCTAGTGTTATGAAAACAAAATGATGGGTTTCGAAAACAAATTTTGGTAATTGTCTTTATACAGTAACGCTACAGGGTCTTACTATTAAACCATTTACTATTAAGCCATGCTTTCTCTTCTCAGTCCTCTGTAAATAATCAACGTTAACAAGTGACACTTCACCTGTCGGTAATGGTATAGATTGGCTCTGATCAGATGGCCAGGGTCAGTCCCTGATTGTTTTAGTGAACAGGTGTGATGTGCTCAACTTCTCCCCTGCTTAAGCTACTAACCACCGAACCACTGAGACTATGTTCCTGTAACGACTGAAAACGACTGTTGTTAAAGAAACTTCTCAACCCAAGTACCCTGAAAGTCTGGTAGTCTGGTGCAATATACACAAATAGATACAGTATACAAGCTGTGTTCTTTTCTTCTCAGTCCCCAGTTCGGCCCTCTTAATGAGATCATTTTACCTTCCAGAGAACTGAATGAAGACTGGAGAGAAGTGAGTAGTTGCTAGTATTGTTACAGTTCTCTGTAGAATCCTTTCTTAGCCATCTGTTGCCCCACACACTCACACACACACACACACCAATGAGCAAACTCTGATTTATAGCATCTATTACCATTTTGTGTGAATCTGTGTATGTGGGGAAAAAGATGGAAAGATAAGATAAAAAGATAGACAGGAGGAGGTCCTGCAGAAGCAGGTGGTGCTTGCTGTAGTGTAGAGGTAGGCTGAGGTCTGGGCTCTACAGCAGGGAGCTGGGGGGGCTCTCAGGGGGCGACGGGGTGTGTGTGGGGCTGTGGCGCATGGGTAGGATGTCGTAGTGACTTGGGATGTGGCTGTTTCGAGGAAGGTCGTAAGGATTCTGGGAGAAACCAGTCGCCAGGCCATTGGGTCCCTGCAGGACACTCACTGTGGGCTCTGATAGAGACATAAGTAACACATTAGTTAAATGTCATACAGTATATCAAGCATACATGCATTACAAGTGCACTTAGATTTCCACTCTACAATTACTGTAGACTTCTGCCTGTCGTCAGTGTTTTTGTGTCGTCAGTATCCTGGCTGGATATTTTTGCCTGGTGGACTTTATTCGTATTAGGTGTTTAAGGGCATTTTCACCAGCTTGGCCTGAATACTTGAATACAGTACCTCTACCAGGACAATTTTTAGGGTGAGGAGCTTAGAATTTCAGGTTTGCTTTGATACAAGGTATCCTTCGCCTGCATGCATTGATTAAACAATTCCATATAATTTTACGCATATACAGTTTTGCAAAATTGTAGGTATTAGGATCATGCTTTTTGTTTTTGTATTATTGTACTTTGCACCAACTTAATATTGGTGAAAAACTATGCTTTTTGGCCATGCTCCAGTTCAAATAAAACATTTTTTAAAGTCATTTCAGCTGTATACAGTAGGTAAGGTGCACAGTGAGGTGAAACAATGTTTCCCCAGGACCATTGTGCTACATAAAACAATACAGAATGAATATAAAACAAATTATGATGAAAAACCCTAAACTAGATGAAGTGCACGAGTGCAAGCATTTGCAAGAAATGCACCACAGAACACAAGACGAAAGCACAGTTTTGGACAGCTCTGGCAAAGTTTCCGAGGTAAGTAAAGTGTAAAACAAGATACATCAATATATACATATAATGAAATGCAATGAGTGTAAACATGACATGGTGCTTGCTAATGCTAGTCTACACTTCGAAATCTGTTACCTTATTCTTATCAAAGATTAGATTATCATAGATTATTAAATGAGACCACTGAATGGCCTTTAATAGTAATCAAACACCAACTATAATCTGCAGACGCACAATGCCGCATAAGTGTAACATATAGCCAAACATACACGGACACTTTCTACATAATTGTCACACTTGTATGTCCTTTTTGGACATCCTATAGGCGACAACCGTAGGCATTAATGTGGCATTAAATTGTGTATATTAGTCTCCATTGTTCTCGGAAGGTTTTCTACATAATTCTGGGGTGTGTCTGACAGAATCTATACCCATTCAGTCAAATAAGCATCAGCATTATCAGACACTGCTGATAAACAAAATGGTCTGTCTTTCAATCAACATTCAAAATAATCTCATGGGTGTTTAAAGGGGCTGAGGTCATGCACCCACTGGAGTCTCTCCACACCAAAAATATCAAACCATATTTTAATGGACTTCACTTCGTGCACAAGGGTACAGTCATGCTGGAGCAGAGGGCCTTCTCCAAAACTTGAATCATACAATAGTCAGCGTATTTGTACAATATGTTCTAACATTAATACTGTATGACCCTTTCCTGGAAATAAGCAGCCTATCCCAAACCCTGAAAAACTGACCCAGACCAATATCCCACCTCCACGACCCTTACTGTTATTATTATGCATTTTAGAAGGTAGGGCATAATGATCTACGGCTTTTTTTTCCCCCAGCGACTTGGCCACAAAGTTCCTGAGGCACAAATCTAGTGCTCATTTTGCTTCCAGAGACTCTGTAGTGATGCAACAGATTTTTACGTGCTACACACTTCAGCACTTTACGCACTTCAGTGGCCCTGCTCTGTGAGTATGTTGCATTTATTGCTTCTTGGCTAAGCTGTTGTTGCTTCCAAATGCTTGTCATAAAAATGTCTGAATTTTAGCAGTTACACTTAAGTAGGCAGATTTAGCATGGCAAAAATTCCATCCATCTTTCGGCCATGCCATGTTTAAAGTCATCGAGCTCTTCAGTTTGACCCATTCTACTGCTAATGTTTGCCTACAGAGATTACATGGCTGTGTGCCTGATTATATGACCCTGTTAGCAATGGGTGTGGCTGAAACGCCTAACCTCAACTCAAAGGGAGTGAAGTAAATTAAATTAATGTTACACATTGCTTCCACACAAGGTCTTCTCATTGTCCTCCCTTCATGGCTGGGGTACAGGCTGACAAAATCAGATATATAGTGTGACAACAGATGAATTTCCATATCTATCACCACTCTTTTCAAACATTTTTAAATGTCATCACTGACTCCCTTAACTAACCCTCTAACATTTTTCTGAAGCCCTTCTCCATATCTAACTCACCCATGTCATAGATGTTCCTGCTCGCAGAGGTGCGTGCGGTAGTGTTAGTGCTGGTGCAGAAGGCCAGATCCCTGTGTGCAGGAGACTTCATCTCCACATAGCTGCTCTCAGTGTGCTTGCAAGTCAGACCTGGCGGGTCCCGGATGGTGGCATATGGATTCTCACTGTTCAGAGAGCATGAGCTGGAGCTGCACATGGATGGCTTGATGTAGTCTGCACACCACGTAGACACAGGCACACAATATCAATTTTGTACCGCCCTGAACTAGACGAGGAAAATGTTTAGTTTATCTTTAGTAGGATTAATGCCGTAACTTCAGCTCTGCATACTCCTAGAACACGCTGTGTAAATGCAGTACTATTTGCGTGAATGGTTTTAGGACCATCGGTGAACTCTTCATCAGTGAACAACTGTGAACCTCAAATGTAATTCCTGTTATACAACTGCACTTTCGTGATCTTATAGAACATTACAGAGGGAATTTATTTATGGTGGTGCTATCGAATATCACACAAATTACAGTAGGATGGGTTCCCTTTTGTGTCTGGTTCCCCTCAAGGTTTCTTTCTCATGTCGTCGTAGGAGGTTTTTTTGCAACCGTCGCCTCGTCCTTGCTTATTAGGGACAAGCTGATAAAACTACAAATGTCTTCAATTTATGTCCAGAATTTTTATCTCTGTAAAGCCGCTCAGTGACAGCGCCCATTGTTAAAAGAGCTATAGAAATTAAATTGTACTGAATTGACTACTATGCAGTTTTTAATGCAAGTCTAGTCTCAGTGTCCAGGGCATGTAAGAGCAACTGTTTTATGGCCCATCTGCAACATCCTAGAGGAAAGTCTTGTTAAAATTCAGGAAAGAGAATTGCATTATACCCTCTAGCATACAGCCAAGCACGTTATCTGCAGCTAAAGCAGGGGGAGGGCGAAAGTGCTGAGTACAGAAGCATGTGTAGCAGTGTAGGTGTGCATTCCAAACAATTGCTTATTGAATACCTGGTGGCTAGTGTGATTTATGCAAAACTATGGACACACTGGAAACATTAACAGTAAGAGGGAATCCAATAGATACGGAGGGGTATGACATGTTTATAAAAAAATGTTTAAATTCCTTCCTTTTGATAACAAGCCAGTGAAAAAGGTTTAATGCCAAATTCTTGAAAGCTTCTTCCATTGCTTCCTGAGTTGCTCCAGTCTCACCTACTGCAGTCCCCCTTGTTAAGCTGTTTACAACAGATCTGAGACAACATTGGACCTGGGAGATCAATTTGAGGTGATGTCTGTGTGCGTGTGTGTGTCTATCTGGAGGCTAAAGTTGTAATGAGGGCAGGGATCAGATTAATTGCAGACACACACACAGGCAGCAGAGAGATAGGTAAGGGTCTCATGGTCTTAAGTGGTTGCTTTGGGCTGTCAGAGACCATGAGGGTCGTGATGTAACTGACTACTTTAGAGACCAAGCAACAGTATAAAAAAAGTATAAAGTATGTGTTTTCTGTTAACATATATACAAAAAAGAATTTGAAATTAGAAAAATAGGTTTGAGAGACCCTTGTATAGGAATGCACAAGTCCCTTTATATTCCAAGATCAAATGACATGATCTCACCAAGCATGCTGGTTTGATGGAATTGCATTTTGTGGGTTGCTTTATAATAGTTATTTCTGAAACTTGAGAAGCTTAAAATATACCGTTCTGAAAATCTTGTTGTTTGGTTATATTTAACCCCTCCTAGCACCCGGAGGAAGGAAGACTCCCGTGGATACCTTTGCTCTATGCAAAGGACCGTTTCCAGTAATGCATCTGTGAAGCTGATTAGATTTGCAGATGACATTACTTTGATAATGTGATACTATGTCATCACTAGCCTTCTGGTGTAGCTGAAACAACCTCAAGCACAGTGCTCTTAAAACCACAGAGATGCCTTCATCAACAAGAAAGATAAGCAAACAATGTATTTCTTACAGCAGGTGGCAAAACAAATACCACAGGCAATACCGGGGCAATTTTATACCGACACCATAGGGAACATCTTTACATCTGCCAATACAGCACAACTACAAAAGCCGTGAAGAAAATCATCTGTAGTCTATTAGCATTTGAAGATCTGTACAAAAAGTACCATTGGTAAAACAAATCAAAATTTATAGAAATACAAACAAACAAACTTCATTCATTCATTTCAAAAACTTTGTTATTAACTTGATTATTAATCATGATGGCTACCAATTTCTGTAAAGTACATCTAATCCTACCATATCTGATTAATGTGTAATATTTGAATATCTGTATATTAGGTGCACTCACTTTCACTCCTTCCATATACTGCTGATCCTGTATAGGGAGGCCCAGGACCTACCCCAGGGAAGCTTGGAGCTGGGGCAGGGTGCCAACCCATCAAAAGGCACAAGCACACACACACACATAGACACTATGGCCGATTTGGAAAAACCAATTAGAATAATCGGCATGTCTTTGGATTGCAGGAGGAAACCGGAGCATCTGGAGGAAACCCACCAAGCATCAGGAAAACATACAAACTGCGGGCACACAAACCCAATGGCAGGATATTAGGTGTCATTTTTGTATGTTAGGGTTTTGTGTTGTCTGAGGTTTCATGTTGTGAAAATTCCTAATACATCTAAGAAAATTCCTGAACTGGAAAAAAAAGTGGCATTGCTGAATTTTATTATAATTTTTTTTTATCTAGCATAGTTCAGAATTTCAGCATTTTTACAGATATTTATATTCAGAAATATTAAACATCTTAGAACATGGCACAACACTGATTTCAGACCAACCCAATAAAATTAAAGTAAATAACATTTTAATTGCATACCCCTTCCTCGGTTTCTCCATTCAGTTTCCTCGTCAGGAGGTAATATTCATGGTCAATTGTGTTAAGGTCTGGTAATTGACTTGGCCAGGCTAAAACCTTTCACTTATTTTACCCTGATTCTTTGTTGTGTTGGCAATGTGCTGTGCGTCATTGTCCAGCTACATGATGAAGTTCCTCCAGATTGGATTGAATGCATTTCTCTGTGAATTGGCAGCAAATATTTCTTTATCCTTGTGAATTAATTCTGCTGCTACCATCATGAGTTATCATCAATAAATATTAGTGAGTTTATTCCAGACAGTTCTACTCAATATATTGTTTTGTTCAGAAGTAGGATAGCAATTTGTAGAGTCTATCAGATGTATTTTATGGTGTGAATGTAATTCATTATTGCACTCCCTAGAATTGATGCTAGAATTGCTGACAGCAACTTCAATGCAAGTTCTTTTGGGCTTGCTGGAACTAAAAGACTTTCACAAAATGAGCTTGCTAGAGGCACAAGACCTTACAAACGTGGAACAAAAAGTATTTCATTCTTTTGTAATGTACAGTATATGTGACAAATGAAGACTTCTCCTTCTAAGAAATAGATGGAAAGATAGTAACATCAAATGCCTCCCTCACTAGTTCCTCATTTGGGGTCACCAGGGTGCAAGAGATATGTGGCAACCTAGAGTGAGATCAGAACACACACTAGTTAGAACTAAGGCCAGTCCAACTGGCCCCAAACATCTCCTTACTGGTTCTGAGACTTTGACACATGCTGGTACGCTCAGACAATATTGGAACAGTTACAATATATCCAGTCAGATACAGGCTCCATTTGCCTTGCACAAAAGCTCTTCATATGGCCCTATCTACCCACATGTCAGCCTCATACATTGCACATACCTGTGCAAATACTGGTACTGTAATAGTTCCTGAAAAATGCTTTGAAAACATATATGTCCAGGAAACTGGTGTCTGCACCTATCCATCCAAAATTGGCTAAACACATCATTACCAAGGCAACTTGTTCATAATTACCATTGTGCTTAATGGAGTCGGACAACGTCCTGCAAAATAATGTACAACGGCAATGGTGGCTTGGTTAAGGCTGTGGGGTTGTTGATCAGAAAGTCGTGGACACAAGCTCCAGCACTACCAAGTTGCCAGTATCGAGAACTTGAGCAAGGTTCTTAACCCTCTCTGCTTCACGGGTGCTGTATGCCGGCTGATCCTGCAGTCTGACCTGATACAGTATATGCATAAATAAATAAATACAATTCACTGTGTTCTACATGGTACAGGTGACAAATAATTGTATTTTAGACTGAACAATGGTCATCCTATCCTCGGACCAACTTTTTGTCAAAGAAGTCACACTGATTTGATGGTACTTCCTGAACTCAATTAAATCCAAAACAATTTTTATTTACATAGCACTATTAACAATCGACCCTATTTCAATGCAGATTTAGAAATGTGGATAGGAAACTTTAATAACAGTGTTCCATTTCTCCACAATGGAAAAGCTGGTGGCAAGGAAAAACCCCCTGAAACAGCAAGAGGAACCAGGATCAAAACAGAACCCATCCGTTTCTAGGTTGCACTGCATAGTGTGATTTAATAACTATGTAATTCCTCTACATTCTACAGGATTAACGTCATCCCTGCCAGAAGTGAATGCAGCAGTAATTAAGGGTTTCAAGTGTTTCCAGGCAACATGGCTAACTACTGTTCTTCGCAGTATGCCTATTTGTCCACATCCTGGCAAATTCCAAGAAGTGCACTTTTTCCAGGCATCTGAAGCTTTTTGATTATGTTTAATGGTATTTTTAAAACGTCATTTTAGCATTAATTTAAATCTCTTATCTGACTTGTACAGCCCAACTACCATCTGTCTGCTTTTTACTGCGAGCTTTTGGTGATGTACGACGAAACTATTTTACATGTCCAACCTCTTATCGGGTAAGAGGTAACAAAAAAATTCTAAAGACAATACATTACTATTTTTTAAATATATATATATATATATATATTTTTTTTTCCCCCTAAGATTATCATTAAAAGTTGAGTAAAGTGTCCGCAATTTTTTTGCAAGTTTTTGTGTAATGTTTATTCAATACAATCATGAATTTTTGAAATCGTGCATACTGGGATTGTTACCTTTAGCAACTTGAGTGGTTTTGTTGTCCTGCAGTATGAGTGTATCTTCTCGTGACACACCTGATCCAGTGAAGCACACGCATAAACAGAAATGTGTTTAGAGATAATAATGTTGTGAACAATATTACACAAATGAATTTGATTCAGTCTTATTTAATTGTATTGTACCTGTGAAACAAATGGCGAGTAAAACAGTTCATAAGATTGTTGTTGTTACTGTTAAGCTCGTTCTTTCACTCTGCATGCAAATATTTCTTATTCACAGCTTTTTCACAGCTACTGTATTACTTCTGTGGGGCTACAGTTTGTCCAGTGAGGCTGTGCATACCAAGTAAGGAAGATCACAGGATGTATAATTCACTCAATATGCTTGTTGGAAACAATCTGCCCACGTGGGTAAAATCAGCGACCACCCAGGCAGGAATGTTACAGAACGTTCAAGGTGAGGTTAAGAAGTAAACTTAAGTGCACTTAACATAAGCAGAAGGCAACTGATAAAAAAGCTGTGTCAGTATTTCCATTGCCTGCTGCTACCTGAGTAAAGCTATCTGCAGAAACACGATTGCAACTTGGTTATCAGCCTTTGGGGAGTTCTAATGCGTCTTGTGTTTATCCTTTATTCGGCTTTGTTTAGAGTTTTGGTGGCCACGTACAGTAGTTGCTATACCAGAAGAAGAAATGAAACTACAAGACTGGAAATTTACATCATTTTCCATGAACAATACTGGAAAATAAAGCAAAGTTTATAGCAATAAAACTGTAAAAAAAAAAAAATATATATATATATATATATATAAAAGAGTTTAAATCAAGTCCAGAAGGACTGATCAAGTCCTAAATACTGTGATGCTACCTTTTATTTAACATGTCACAAAATCACCAGACAGCAGGTGGTGTGATGTTTCACTGAGGTTTCAGCGTCTCATTGCCCAAGTTTGTGATAGCAGGTTGTGTAATCTTACTTCCTCTATGGAAACTGATGGAAAACCCAACCCAGAGACTAAATCCTCTGCCTCCTGCCTCTTACATGCTGTTGCAGGCTTATCATCTGTCCTGCACTCATACATATCAGGTTGAGAAGCCTCAGATAATGGGCAAAACGACTAATGTGTTTCCTCCTCTCTTCTTCATGGTGACCCTGGGTAATGTAGGCTTGAGTAGAACTTTTCGTCTGTGTGTGAAAGAGTACCAGCAGTGAGGACGTATTAAGACCACAGCAGGGCAAGGCCACACGCTAGGGCTGGGGGCTTCTGTTAGTACAAAACATTTGCCATCAGCAGTCAGTATTCAGCAGGATGATGGCGCATGCTATTTCTACAGCCCAAGGAGACTAGCCAGTGTATGCAGACGCAGAAAAATCTCTTCATTTCAACATGATGGTGAGAGGCTGTTGTAGGTAGTGTTGATGTCATTTGTTTTCAAAATTATGAAAGCATGCCTGCTTGTGTGCAACTCTCATGCAGTAATTGCAGGCAAAGATAAAAAGAGAGATAACAAGCATAGACACTGACCAAGGTCATTGAGATTGCAGTACGCTCTCCATTCTGAGTTGCTCCTATCCCCTTTCTGTCTGGCACAAAATAGGTTAAGGTTAAAAAGATGTTAATTACATTCAAAGGCTAGTTTGTTTAGTTATATGAAAAGGTCACACATGGGTAATTGGTTTGTTTGTGTGTGCCGGGGTGGAGGTGCTTGCCTTCAGAGTTAGAGTCCCATCCAGATTGTTAGTGTTGGAGGAGGGGATGTTGCACTGGGCCACAGTGTGGTAGCTGGGGTTGGAGAAACACTGGCCACTGCTGCTCTGAGATGTTTCTAATAGAAAGAGAACAATGCGATATTTTTGTGATCGCAACACAAATGGGGGGGGGGGGGGACACAAAAACATTGCAGATCTATTTTTTTTTTTTAATATATTTGCATTTTCTTCACAATCTGGGCAGTCGGTAACCTGGTGACAGATGGCACTAAGATGTTGAGTTAGAATACATTATCATCAAGAGGTAGGGTTAGGCATGCTGCAGTGATATCTGATCAAATCAGTGCTTCTTATTTCTTCTAAAAACCAAGTGAGCGCAATGCAGCATAGTAATCATTTCATAAGCGCATATGATTTGATTTCACTGATTTCCCTCTCATCAATTTCTTAGGACTTGCATTAGTATCTTGGTGGTAATCACCACATTTTTCCAAATCAAATATATTTTCTTTCGCATTGTGTGCCTTTGTGCGTGTTCATTTATGAAATATATTTCTTTCGCCTATATCCAGTATCAGCTGGCGGATACCATTCTTCCCGTCTACAGCTGGGTTGTTTATTTAAATGTGTACAACAGTTCCAACTGAGTAATCTGATTGGATGTGTGGCATTACATGAGTGGTGATAAGAGAGTATAGCAGCACCAGGACATTAATACTATATATATATGCTATATGCTCTAACAACTATATATATATATATATATATATATAGAGAGAGAGAGAGAGAGAGAGAGAGAGAGAGATAGTATGCTCTAACAACTGTTAATTACACTAACTGTCTGTTGTCAGCATGGGTCAGTATGGTCTGCAGTACTGGAAAGAGGGGAGAGCAGCTGTCTGCCAACATCCACGTTCAAAACCATTCACTGATAGTTAAATAACACTTCAAAAACAACATGTCTTGTCTCTCTCTAACCCCTGATTAAGGGATTGTACACCCTAGCAGCTATTTGAAATTCAACCCTGGAACCTGGAAAAATAGCTGATATAATAAAGTTGTCATGACCAGGTCTAGGTCAGGCCATAACAGGAAAAAAAAAAAGTGATAAATAAATAAAAAGGGGGTGAGTACAAATTCCCCAAAAGAGGTTGTATGCTCCCGGAAGCCGACATGGTCAAAATACTGTAATACATAACGATTTGCTCTAACTGAGTGAAAAGTGAAATCCTTAACCTATGTAAAAGAAAAGGAATAAAAGAATAAGGAAATCTCATAGGTTTCTCAGGACAGTTCATCACCTCACCTTGAGGCTACATAGTACCAGTAAGAATTTAAAATGACTTTTATTACACTGGGTAAATAATCGAACAAATCATAACCTGTTGGCAATAAATTATATTTGTAGAACTGTTGTATAAAACAGCACTCCCTCTCATATGATATTGTGTAACTGTGACCTTTATACTGTATGTTAAAGTATGTTCATGTAAACTGTATACATCCAAAAATCTGACTTTAATGCCTATGTTTTTAGAAGCTTTGCATCTGTCCTAATGGTGTGTCCTTGCAGACGGATAAAACCACAGATGTTTAACCAATGACTGAAAAAATATACCGCTGCCAATTTTACACAACACCTCCTGTTATACCACTCTGCTCAGGTACATTTATTTATGACCAAGAAAATAGCAACTGGCTGAAAAGAGGAAAAATTGGCTTGGATCCTGCCAAGTAAACAATGCACAGGTGTTACACTGCAATACTAATATACTGATAATACAACCTAAAATGTCTAGCCATCTTTCATCCAAATGGTAACTCTTGAGTAGAAAATGCAGCTCTTGCAAAATGCTAAATACAGTCTCACACCAAACACTTTTAGTTTTAGTTTTAGTTGTGCTGCACGGAATAAGAACTAGAGTAAATGTCAAGTTTCTCACCGGACAGTGAGTAGTCAGTGTTGGTGATGTGAAGGGCAGGTGTGTAGGATACACTCGGCATGTCCTGACCCTTCTCCCGCTGCCTCTGTCTGTACCACACGAACAGGCTGAGCATGGCCATGATGATCAGGAGTAGGAAGATGATGCCCATTACGGCGCCAGCTGACTGGCGCTCAGAGCTCAGGGCTGGACTGATCTTAGTGTAGGGGTTCAGCTCTTCCATCATCAGGGCCGCTGACACACACAGACACACACAAATACAAACGTAATGTTTTGCAGCAGCTACAGAGAGCGTGCAGAAAGAAAGCGAACGGCATTATTTGTAGGGATGCAAAACATATTTCTTAATATCCCAATTACATACAATTTGAATAACCACAGCACCGTGTGTGTATGTCTGAGGTTGCGGTGTGATTACCCTGGTCACAGCGAATTCCTTTGTACCCAGGACTGCAGTAACAGGTTCCAGTCACGTAGTCACAGGTAGCATTGTTCATGCACTCACACAGCTGCTGACAGCCGTAGCCAAAAGTCCCTGGAGGACACTCTGCAGACAGAGTAACACGTTGAGCTAATATGCAGAGCTTGAGCACTACCGTTATGGATCACTCACACGCTCTTACTCAACACCACGGCAGAATTGCAGAGTAAATTCCCTAACACATAGGTTCATGAATACATAAAAGCACTCACTTTGCTCACAGCTGCTACCAATGAAGCCTGTGCGACAGGTACACTGGCCCGTGATGTGCTCACAATCTGCACCGTTCTGACAGCGGCACACCTCAGCACAGTCACGCCCAAAGAAGCCCGATGGGCAGCCTGAAGAAGTGAAAGAGAGACTAAGGTACTGGGACACCAGTACATTTTGACATAAATTCTATACGTCTCTGGAGATGATACGATATGAAACGCATTCTTCCTAAAGATGAAGCATGCTGTCTGACACACCGGTTCAAACCCTCTGGGTGTTCCGCTGGGTGATGATCTGTGATTGTGAAGGTGACGGCACATGACTCATACCATCGTCATACTCATCGTATAATTCACCAAGCCATAATACCCCATGGATAGGTACTGTACATTCCCGTCCCGGAATAGATTACTCCAATCAGGATAGAGACGTTTAGAGGCAGTCACTCAGTCAGTGACCCTTTTCTAAACAAAATGCGTCCCAAAGAAACAAAACAGCGCCACCAGTTTTTCCTTAAAATTGGCATTTATCTGTACACACAAAATTCCACGCAGCAAGGACACTAAGCTAATGAACCCATTGGAGAAAAGCATTGCAGCGAAAGACAAACAGATTTCATCATCCTTGAAGTAAAACGAAGAACGCACCACTGCTCATATGAAAAATGAAGGAGGATCGACTGGGAACAAATTTAAAAAAATTACTCAGTATTATATCATTGTTTAATTGGGACCACAAGGTGACAGAAAATGCTGTGCAGAGGAGATTTGTTTGCACCATGTGATCACTGATTTACTGTATAACACGGTTTACTAAAACATGAGAAAGGTGAAAGCATAATACAATCTGTGATTTATATGAAAAATCCATTTATATCTCGAAATCATTCCAGACATTATGAGATATTAATAAGCTAACCCACAATCGTTTCCTTTTTTTTCTTTGTAACAGCTAGTGTGCTTTTAATACAATACCAGCAGGGGCCACTGTTTGACTGTGACCAGTGCATAATGGTAACGAGCGTGTGTGTATGTGTGTCTGTGTGTGAGAGAGAGAGAGATTGAGAGAGAAAAAGAGAGAGAGAAAGAGAGAGAGATTGAGAGAGAGAAAGAGAGAGAGAGAGAGAGAGACTCACGCTGTGTGCAATAAAGGCCTGTCCAGCCAGGGCTGCACCTGCACTCTCCATCATAAGCACTACACTGGGCTCCGTTGTGACAGTTGCATGAGTTAAGGCAGTCAGGACCCCACTGACCTATAGGACATGCTGCACATACCAGACACACCATCACAGTAAGGTCTCTTAAACACAAATGCTTTACCACAATTGTCATAAAATATGTGCGTCCTATGCCACACACTGTAAAGAAACATGCACAAAGAGCGGGCAGGTGCACATGTAAAAGTTTGTTTAACTATAGTCACGTGAGGATGAAGAAGAAAAGAAGTGACAGAGACAGAGATGGAAGAAGGGGAAGAGGAGAAAAAAGCAGAGAGCTGACAGAATGACGGAGAGGAAATTTAGAGGGGTTAATTAATTCATACCCTGTGAGCAGTCATCTCCAATCCAGCCAGGGAGGCACTGGCAGGAGCCGTCAATAGGGTTGCACGTGCCATTGTTCATGCAGAGACACACTTCAGCGCAAGCTTTCCCATACCTGCCACTGGGACACACTGCAAAAGACACAATGCACTCAGCAGGGTGCACTCTAGTGTAACACTGTGCCATGAAGGCTATACCTTAACATGGAAAATCATACTGGATCACATGCTTGTAAGCATAATCATCTAGTGTAAAATCTCATTTTCTAAAATAGACTAGGAATCTACATTGCAATTTTCCTTAGTGTTGCTCTTTATTAGCACCTGATAACTATGGATTTAATCAATCTGTATTCAAACTGAATGAATTTGGCAGGAAATAATAGCAAACAGTCCTCATATGAGGACCTTACAAGGATATACTGGATAGACAGCAAAGAAAAAGGGAGAAAATGTCCAGATCTCATGTGAGGACATTCAGTTCTCAAAATGCATATGGTTTATTTTATCTATTAACATAACACACCCTACTATTTCTTGAACTGGACATATGTGATATGAAATATGCATACTTTAATCTGCCTTCTACAATAAAAAATAAAAAAATCCTTTCCTGCTCAAACAGTCTACATCGACATGAAGTATGCACCTCAATTTTGGAGAGCTCCCAAACTTCATTTAGCAGGCAAGACATGAGTATTAGCTCTGTACATGTGAAATATGATGCCATATTTGAAAGAAAACTTTGCAGGGGGATAGAAGCACAAATTATCCAACCAAGTACTACTACATTATGTCTTCATGTGTTGAACTAATCCAGGTGATAATTCTAAGAGCCTGGACATTTAATCTTAGAGAATGAAGGTGTGAGTGTTATGGATGCACAGCCTGTTTGAGCAGACCATGCACATCTATCAGACTCCCCATTTATCCATCTTTGCCTATTCACTGTGCACAAGAACAAAAGACGACTGATGTGCAACGGAATTAAAATTAGAACTTGTGTACATTTTTAATAAAACGAATATTTCAGCTTTCTGACATTTGACTCATTTAGAGATTTCATTTCAGATCAAAGTTCCAATGGGTCTTTACAGCCCCTCTCTCGTTTCTTTCTTCTTTTTTTTTTGAGGAGGCTGGACAGGGGAGTTTAATCAGGTACATAGAGCACAATCTTTGCCCCTTTACCAAAGACTAGGAGAGAAAGCAGTAGCTGGTAAACAGTTGCCTGTGCTGTGTAGGAAATATGTGATTGCACTGAGGAATCAGATAAGGTGTCTCCTTTAAAGAAAAGTTAAAATTAAATCTTTGTGACAGTGGCTTATTTTAATAATCATATCTCCACGGACCCCCTTCCTTAAGAAAAAGCCTCTTTCAACTCCCTCAAAGCAGACTCTTATTAGCTGGAGGGACTCGCTCCTTCTTGTTTCAGGGGTATAGTCTCTTCTTCTCAGCATCATCCTCCTGCCTGTCAGAGCTTCATTAAATCTCTCATGGACACATTACTATAGAGCTGGACAGCCGAAGACACCAACACCGACTGAACTACATTTCTCCTGTGCCCTACCACTCTTCCAGTAATTATGATCTAGACAAATTAACCCAGTTTTTTAGGCCTCTTTTCACAGAGTCTATACTTTTTTTCTGCTTTAACGTATTAAACATTTATTCATGAGGCAGCTCTGAAAGCCATGAAAGTGAATTCTATATATGCTCATTGCCTTTCCTTTATTCATGAAAAGACTGGTTAATTATGTGGAGTAGTTGTATATTTCATTTAGTAATCTCTAGTGGATGTTGTGGAAGGGGAGGTGCGTATTAAGGTTTGTTTACGTTGGAAATATGCTTTTCTGACCTGAAAGACGACGTAAATCTAAGCTATAGTATTCTTACAACACAATTCATCTTTACCCTCTTTAAACAGTAGTAGAGGGGCACGCAGCCCTTCATTCTGTCAATGTATAAAAACAAATTATACCAGTTGTCTTCCCTTGCAGAATATTAATACAAATCAACAAATATTTTATAATCAAATGCTGTATTAAAGAGGCGGGACGGTGGCTTAGTGGTTAGCACTGTCGCCTTGTACTTCCAGGGTCCGGGTTCGATTCCCATCTCTTTGTGCATGTTCTTGGTGGGTTTCCTCCCACAGTCCAAAGACTTGCAGATTAGCCTAATTGTCGTTCCCAAATTGCCCGTAGTGTGTTAATGAAAGAGAGAGTGTGTGTGTGTGTGTGTGTGTGTGTGCCCTGTGATGGATTGGCACCCTGTCCAGGGTGCACCCTGCCTCGTGGCCAAAGCCTCCTAGGATAGGCTCCAGGCCTCCCACGACCCTGTACACAGGATAAAGCAGCATAGACGATGTTGGAGTCTCACAGCCATAAACATACAAGCAGGCAATGAATTTTGTTTCATGAACAAACAAGTTTATTACATGGTCTGTTGCAAAGTGTAACTCTGGAATCAGGGCCAGTGAGCATAACTGGGCAGTTCTGTCTTTTGATTAATGCTCATTTCATGGACTAAAACAACAACAACAACGAAGGCTAATAAGCAACCAGTGACTGAACAGACGAAAGAACTCACCTGTTGAAAGGACTTTCAGGGAAAAGTCAAAACTAAAGTGTGTAGATATGATGTAAAACAATGGCATAGGAGATTTCAACATTAAAATGAAATTTAAAGGAAGATTATTTTTCATGCTTTATATAAATGATCTGTATTGTATCAGTTTGATAGGTTTACAAAATTTAGCAATTAAAAAAGTAGCAAGTAAAAAAGAAAAAGTGTGGAGAGCCATTTTACCTTTTTTTTTTGGAAAAGTGTTTAGTACTTATGGCTTTATCAAATTTCAATTGGTCACTTTAGTTGAAAAGCCACAAGCTAAGCAAGAACAAAAAAGTGACAAAAGATTAAGCTTAACAGGGCCCATTTTTCTGGTAGTTGAATTTGTATATTACGTAAATGAAATCGGAATATTTATCTAGGGAAATAATCAAAGGCTAGTGTAAAGGAGCCAGACGCATATAACAATAATAGCAGCTTATTAATTAAAGCTTGCATGGATATCCTAAACAATTAGTTCAAGTATTCAACAGGGTTGTGATGTAAAACAAATGTGCTAAGAGAAAGGTGCAGCTTAACGTGTGTGTGTTTTTTTTTCTCCAAAAAAATTATTTTGTCCAAGATTAAATACCAGTAGTGGTTATATAAAGGCGTTATCTTAACTTCCATCTGCACTTTTCAACTGATGAAACTAGGCATGAAAAATGTATTCATCTGGATTGAAAAGAGACCATGTAATAAATACAAACTTTGTATTGGACCAGCTTTTACCAAACTGTTACACAGACTTAGTGAGCTCGATTTTCCTGTCCTTGAACGCAGGGTTCATTTTTTGAAGAAAAAAAAATCCCCGATTATTAATCAAAATCTCTAAGAAATCTTTGGTATGACTCTGGCTAGCCGACAAGGCAAGGGTGAAAGATTTAAACCTGTTAAGTAAGCTCTGGAGTGATTATATAGTTAGTGGCTCAGTATCTGACCTACTGTAGCAAGATGTGTTTAATGAAATAAAATGCACAAAGGCTTTCCTACTGAAGTAAAAATATGTACTTTAAATGCGGAAAGTGGAAATGATTTATTAATAACTTGTGACTTGTAACTGGTAAAAGCGAAAGATTATATAGATATCTCCTCCCTGTTATGTACAAAAGGTACATAATGTTAAAATGCCTGTGTGCTTTCATGTCTTTTGATCTATATTCAATAGGAGTGTGATACTGAATAATTGACAGGGCTTTAGTGGTGAAAAATATCCCTGCCATTCACAACCAGTGAATAGCTTTCATTGTTATACGTATGGAATGCACAGCCATGCCAACAGAGCTATGTGTGGACATGAATATGCTTAGATAAAGCTCCATCATGTTTGTTATTCTGGTTATTCCCTTTTGTAACTTATTTCTGGGAGTCTGGTTATTTCTTTTGACCAGGGTTTGGTACTCGATTTCAGACCATCTCATACTATGCCAATACTAACTAACACAGCAACTCTGGCTGTCTGATCACTGTAAAAAAAAAAAACCCACTTGTTAGCACTGCTTAAGTGCACAGACAGCCTGAGAGGCAGCGAACGCTTGAAACAGGCTACCCAAGGCTACCAAGTTAAACCTGCAGACTGAAAGAGATTAACAGTGTATTAGAGTCCTAACAGAGAAGATTTCATTGTGGTATTCATCTAACCGTTTGTAATCTAATTATCATGCCCATGTGTTCAATTATATTTGCTCAAGCAAAGGAAAAAAGGAATTACTGATCTGTTATGGCTGTTCTGACTCAATTAAAACTAAACGTGAAGAGGCTACTGTATAATGCACCAACTTTGCTTCTTTTCTCCCTTGTTCAAGAGCATTGAACAGGATAACCACTGCATTGATCTGATGCTTCACTGTTTGTCTCAGTCAGAAAGAATGGCCTCAGCAATATTCAGATTTCCTCTGAAGGTTATTTGTCAGTGTCAGTGATAATGCCAATTATCTGCAGTGCGATGGATAAGCGGAGTCAGCTCGCTGTGCCACAAATGAGTATCGTACCCCACTCCCCTACTGAGTGCCATCCTGTACCAGTCTAAGGATTGCATAGTTCAAAATGATCATTAACTGTATCACCCTAATGTTGTTATAATTTTTTCCACATAATCTGCCCCACTGCAGGTTATTTGAGCTTTAACACAATGTCGCTTCATTAAAGTTATGTATCAAAAGCTGTCATCATCCTTTGGAATAAACTGGATGTGTATGCACAGTCATTGCATCAGCTAGATCAGAGACAGATTAAACACAAGATACATGCAAGATACATTACTCTAGAGAGAGAGAGAGAGAGAGAAAGAAAGAAAGTGAGTGAGAGAGAGGGAGAGAGAGAGAGAGAAAGGGAGAAAGAGAGAGAGAGGAAGTGGTAAAATGAGATGAAGAAAAAAGTGCTACTTGCCTTCATTGCACAGTGGGCCGAAAAATCCAGACAGGCATTCACACTGGCCTGTAACATGATGGCATGGGCCAGTGCTGTGCACACACTGGGGGCATGTCTGACTACAACGATGCCCATAGAACCCAGGAGAGCAGACTGGTATGGAAATGAAAGAGACAAAAAGTAGGGAAAGAAGAACAAAAGAAAGGAAATGTAAGTAAAAAGCTCAGAACATAATTCAGCATATGAAGAGAGAACAAAAACTCTATAAATATATATTAATGCACCTGCAAAGTAGGTCTAATAAACTAAGTTCAATAAAGCTATATATAGCAGTTTATGATATGATGGTAACTCTGCAATAAATAGAAACAGATCGATGAGTTAGGTGGTTGGTGTGAATGAATGATTCTTTCCCCATTCTCCAGCTCTTGCATGCCAATCAAGCTTTTCCCAAAGAGGTACTCCTCACTCATTTTTCTTCATTATGACCTTGAGTTTCTTTATGTGTTGTAGTGCTAAGCAGTGAGAGAAAGCAGCCTGGGCTGGCTGACCTCGTCTTCTGCGGGTGGCGTACCCCATGTAATTAAGATTACTGTAAAACTATCACTATAATGGACAAGATTTATTACATCCCTTTTTACTCTCTAATGCACACACTCAGACATGCACACGCACATGCGCACAAACACACAAACACATGTCACATGGTTTCTGTTTACAGATTTTGTTCACTGGAAAATGATCTGCAATCAGCAGTCTTATCATTTGAGCAGACTGGTGGAGAGGAAAGAAGAGGGTCTGTGAGAGGTCGATTTGATGAAGGCCATCCATTGCCCTAGACTATCCCCAGGAAGCAGGGCCTGGAGTGCGAATGCAGTGATTACAAGCTGGCCCATGATGAAGTGCTGGCTGGCTTGCACTTTTAACCCAGGGTTAAGTGCTGCTCTCCTCAGACTCTCGCTGGGACAACCACTTAACTCCACATGGGATAGAATCCACATTTATTAACATGACCCTCTCTTGTTTGAGCAATTTAATAAGAGAGATATTGAAAGGAATGCTTACATCTTTTGCAGGATGTGCCACGGTAGCCCGGAGCGCACACACAGGTGCCGTCCTCAGGGGAGCAGGAGCCTCCATTCTGGCATGAGCAGGTCATAGAGCAGTTTGGCCCCCAGAAGCCCTGAGGGCAGACATTGTCACAGTGGATACCTGTTTAAAAACACAAACACACAGATTATAGTAAAATAGTCCGTATCAAAATGAATAAAGTGACAGGTTCAGCAACCCAAGATATGCGATAACACAAGTAAAATTAAACATGAGACAATGGGTACACGAGAGGGCCAAAAAAGAATTGTTTTCAAGCAGTGAAAGAGCAGTGCCGTAACAGACTTTGCTAGATCTACGGTTCTCCAAAAGCAGTAACGCGTGGCACAAGACACAAGCAGTGTTCAGCACTGTGTGGGCACTCCACATAAGTGTGCTTCTGTATGCGAGTCTGAGAGTGAGCCTAAGCTGACACCCAGGAGGCCGTGTGTGTATTGCGCCGAGCTGAGTGGCAGCACACTCTGAAGACATCAGTCCCAGTTTTGAAAGCACTGGGTGTGCGGGTTCAGGCGCCTCTTGGCCACAGCACCGTGCTCTGCTCCATATGTATTTTTGATCAGACCGAGCCTTTCTGCCAGTGCAGCATGTTCATTAACAGGGCCGAGTCCCCCGGGTGGCCTGGCCTTCTCTCCTATTCTCTTTCAGCTGTGCAAGGGCTGGTGCGAAAAGCAGTAGGGAAGATGACCAACCAAGAAAACACACACATACAAGATTGCCTGCTTTTCAGACTGTGTGAATTGGAAGTGTTGAGGTACCATGTGCCATACTGAACGTCAGTACAATCTGAGAGCATAATGGATACATTGTGCACGTTAAATATGCACAATACATGCATACATACATACATACATACAGTACATGCATACACTGCTGCTCAAAAGTTTGGGATCACTTGCAAATTTCTTTGTTTTTGTTTAGTGATATAATATTTTCCACATTCTACAGCAATACTGGGGATTTCAAAACTATAAAATTGCGGAATATGAAATATGGAATTATGTAACAACAACAACAACGACAACGACAACAACAACAACAACAATCAGTTGTTATTTTAAAGACATGGAGATCAGCCTTTCTGGAATAGTTCTTGCAAGAACAGTATTGACAAGCGCATTTCGAGCACCATGATGAAACTGGCTCTCATAAAGACCTTTCCCTCTAAAGTTAATTTAGAGTTACTAGGCTCAGAAATCACCAATTAACAAACATCACCTCAGATTAGAGCAATTATGAGGCTACATCTCAACATCAAGTGTTCAAAGGAGATTACTGCATATATTGGATGCCATCAGCATTGCTTTACAATGTAGAAAGAAATAAAAACCGGGAATGACCATGAAGTTAGAAAGTGATCCCAAGCTTTTGAGCGGTGGTGTACATACAGTACATACACACACTCAGAGGTGGAATGTAATGAATTACATTTACTCACGTTACTGTAATTGAGTAGTTTTTTTGTGTGTACGTCTACTTTTTAAAGTTGTTTTTCAAAATCTGTAATTTTACTTTTACTTAAGTATGTTAAGTATGTTTACTTTTACCTAAGTATTGTACTTTGCTACATGTTAAATCATATTTGCTACTGAGAAAAAACTAAATGAATAAAAAAAAATAATAAAAATAATGCAACGGGGAAGGAAAAAAATTGCACCCCGGAAATCACTGCATTGATTGATTGATGGGCGGGACGGGGCGGGGCGGGGCGGGGCGGGGCGAGGCGCTAAACTCACAACAACGATGGAGACGTCAAAACAGATGCCAGTGAAGCAGAGACCCAACTGAAAGCGCAATGTCATCAAATTATTAGATGGCAAACCCCTGGCCATATTTAAGCGACCACTTTGATTTTAAACACAAGAAAGGCAACAGTTTTAATATGCAAAGCTGTTCCTTCAATTAAAACTAGTTTGAGATTCATATCCGCTTGTCTTTTTTGAACTACACTAGAATCCCCCATTCCACCCCCCTGTTTAAAAAAAAGTAACTCTGTAACTTTTACTCTGAGTAAATTTTTAATGAGCTACTTTTTACTTTTACTTCAGCAGATTTTTATAATGGTAACTTTACTTGTAATTCAGTAAAAGTTCACTAAAGTAACAGTACTTGTACTTGAGTACAACATTTTTATGACTCTTTCCACCTCTGCACACACACAAAAAAGGGAAACAATAATAACAGCATACACATACAGCACAATAATCACCAGCTATCACCAGTAATAACCAATAGTCACAAGACACCATTTACAAATCAGTACACTGCAAAACTCAAACATGAAGGACAGGCAATAATAAAAGAAAATAACTTCACATAGTTTAGATTAACTACGCCATGTAACAAATAAAGAGTTGTTACAATTCAGAGCACACACACGCATATTCCCACACACACGCATGTGCGCACACACACACACACACACACACTCACGCACGCGCGTACACACACACACACACACACACACACACATTTCAAACACACTTTTATGCAGCTGCTTTTACTCATGAGCCCTCACTTGAAATTTTCTTTGACGGAAACTTCTCTGTGTGAATGACATAGCCATTAAAGCAGCATTAGTGGCTGAGCTTTGAATTACACCCGGCTCCAGTGTTCAAGCCCAGCTTCCAAACCTGGACAGATTACAGAGGGTGGGGGTAGAAAGATGGTGGTGGTGCAGGGTAATGATAACTTTGAGTCTGCAGGGGCAAGCGATTAAGACAAACCCAGCCTGGACACTTCAAAGTGGCAGAAAGTCCAGTTCTTGCTCCTGTTTGCATGGGCAGAAAAACATGAAAGCCCTTTTACCCTCAGCAATGGGTGAAAGTAGAAAAGTGCAGCAAGTGCTTAATAGTGGCAAGCAGAAAGACTGAAGAGTGATGTGAGGGAGAAGAAAGCAAGGAAAGAAGGATAGGTATAATCTTATAAGACATGGGTGAAAATGAATCAATGACAGCACTAGCCAGTTAGTGAGGAATCAGCAGTGTACCTCATGAGTGTCATGTCACACACACACACACACACACACACACACACACACACACACACACACACACACACACAAGAATACACATGCATGTTAAATACATACAGCGTTCGCTTTCTACTGTACATGTCAAATTCGAACAGCCAACAGGACCTCAGTTAATGAATGACGGCTGTGAGAACAGGCGGGTTGAATAAATCGGTGGTGCAGAATAGACTAAAACCTGTGACAATGGCGACAGACTATATCACCACGAAACCAATCAGACTATGTTGCTCATGTCAGTCAGAATACAATCCTCTTTGCTGTAACAAAGGCAACAAGTCTTCCTGTGTTTTCCCACTTTAGAATGAGACACTCTGACTGGCTGTGATTTAATCTTGTAGAAACAAAAGACTGTGGAGACCTACTAACTTTCTCTTCATAAAAACACTTAACACTGTATTTTGATGAAAAAGGAAATGATCCAAATAAACAAACCTTTTTTCTCTCTCTCATATGATGTTTAGAATTTGCCCTGTAAAGTATATTAATATATTCATATAAATATAATATATGTAATGTTATTAATAATATTACCATTACCATGATGTAAGTCCCTGTCCTTCCTTGCTAAAGGACGGACACATATACAGTAGGGATATTTCTCTAACGTTTATTAGAAAAAAAAAAACATGTCAAATAAAATAAAATGTAATTCCTTCTGAACAGTAGAAACTGCTCAGATATTTTGTGGTTTCAGTTAGCCATTCTTGCCATTCAGCTCAGTTGCATTTATTGTTTTATTGCACACTAGGTGATGCTTACTCTATTTTAAGCAACAATTTCATGAGCCTGAGTCAAACAAGACAGGCTATTGGGTAACTCTTCGATATCCTTTCTTTCTCCCTTTATGCTACGGAATTTGTGTGCAGCTGCCAACCTCATCGTGTAAACAAAAAGGATATTTTGTGTGTGTGTGTGCAGGTATGTTCTATTCATATGTTGAAAATGAATTTTATGTATTACATAATTACTCTGTACGTCCTATGATGATCATATGTACTAAAGGGGGGGGGGGGGGGGGGACCGACACTAATACTTCATTCCATCATATAAATTCATGCCCTTTCATTATAACCTTTGTATTTTAATTTGCCCATTATTAGGGTTATATGACTTGTGCCATCATTTCCTTCTCTTCCTTACTTGGTATATGAAGCTATTAGTACTGCATGTGGAGTTACGTATATGAAAACATTTACAGTTTCAGTACCTCAGCAAAATATGTTCTGTCTGGCTATAGAATTGGTGTGTGGCTGCCAACTTATCTCCCGAACAAAAAGGATATTTTGTGTGTATGTAAAAAATAAAAGCATAACAAGAGAGAGAAAGAAAGAGAGAGAAAGAAAGAGAGAGAAAGAAAGAGAGAGAGAGAGAGAGAGAGAGAGAGAGAGAGAGAGAGAGAGAGAGAGAGAGAGTTCTTCATACTAGCTCAGCAGACGTGTTTTTGTTCCCATTGCAGTGATACCATAAAGTCATATAACAAAATAAAACTTCTCTCACATTTAAACAGACAGTATGGATTTTTTGGCAGTAGGACAGCCAGGGTGATAGGGTTAAAAAACATTTTCAGTAGCCCAAGAAAAGCCCTTTAGCTGCTGTGATATAAAAGATATATGTGAACAGTGTAATACCGTACATACTGAACTATTCAACAGGGAGCTTTTCAGAGCTTGCTGTGTTACAGTCATTCCTCTTGTTCTGAAACTCTCTATACACTGCGCGCTCCCTCACCGTCTTACCTTCTTTTTCTCCATCTTACTCAATATTACATGTGCACACGCGGTTTCTTTTGGAGTAAGCATTTAATCTCTTTCCTCCCAGTCTCCTCTCCTTTGATAAACATATTCTCCATGGCATATCTTTCACTTTTGATCATTTCTCTATTGCTCTTTCTAACCTTCTACATCTACACTTGCTTTTCCACCTTTGCTTAAAAAAAGTCACAGCCATCTCATTTCTTTTCTTTCTTCATGCTGCTCTAACACCAGTCCCTGCAATGCATTTATTACACTTTATGCCATAAATACATTCATACACTCCAATTCCCATTTCTTGCTTTATCCTCTTCTATCACCATTTGTGCAAAGACCAAATTGAGCCTTCGTTCACGTGGCTCACATGCTGTATGCTCTTGTAGATCTTTGTGTCTGTGTATTTCCATAAATCACTGTCATGCAGTGCATGTCTCTTCAGATGTTCAATGTGTCTCATAGGCCCATTTGCACCCCGGTGACTCCATTAGGCAGGGCAGATGGCCGAGACCGGGGCAGGATTCAGAGCGTGAGATCTTTGTGCGACTGGCTCCTTCTCGCCAGTAATGAGGGCTGAGTCCTTTCCCAGAATAGGTGCTTGGGTGATGCGAGATATAGAGACCCTCCATATTCTCTCTGCCTCCTGCTGAACACAAAAGCTGAGCTTGTTCCACTCTCTAACTCGGCTGAAATGTACACACAGCCCCAGTTTGATAGCCTGTTCATACAAATATACGGCTTTAAAAACTTCCCCCCTGATGGCAATTAGATGGCATGTTTTATACTCTTATATTATAATAAACAATCTATTGTTCAAAAATATCTAAATGGAGCTATCCGAAGGCTACTGAGATGTGTTCTCCTGATTAACCGAGAATTGTTGCAGTGTGCAAAATGTTCAATAAAGATGATCACTTCCCATATAAGGCTCAGTTAAAGTAATGGTAGCAGTAATAATGGCTAAAACTGGGCAAAATGCAGCCAACCATCTAAATTTTGGGATAAAAGTGTCCCAATGTTAATTTAGGTCAGATCTGAGCTTAGTGGTTTGGAGCATTTGCTGTATTCTGACAGCCAGACTCATGAGTTCATTACCATCATTTCATGGAGGCATGTGGGCCAGATGAAAGTTAGCATGGCCTGACACTAGGCCATCATTCCTTTGCTATCAGGGTGGCTTTGATATAGAAAGCAGTGTATGATCTGGAAATGAAATCTTTTGTGGGAATGACGGCTTTAAGACCCAAAAATATATATCGGAGTGAAATTTAACTACATTAAACTATGTAACATTTTGGGCTGATACAATGACATTTCAGCATATCAAATTCATTTTAACTCACATTGTTTAGTGGTTCGAAATGTTAGAAAGACAAGAACATTTAGCTGGGGGCAGATTTGTGACTTTGAAGTAAATGAAAATGAACGCTCAGCTCTGCACTTTAACAGCAGAACAGGCTATTACAGTAATGTTCAGCCGAAGCCCAACGCAAGTTCACATAATCATGAGAGCAGTAATTTGCTTAATTTTCCATACTTCCTGTAAAGATTCCAAAGACCTTGTGGATATAAAGAGGAAAGAAAATGATTCTCTCGCATGTACTGCTAATCACAGGCAAGTTTAATTCAGGCTATGTTCTCTATGTCATTAGTTAGGGTGTCATTATGTTGTCATTATGTTGTCTCCAATGCCAAGCTTAGGAGTCATGTAACAGTTAATCATGATGTTTGCTGGTGTAATATTAGTGTCACTATTGCACGCTGTTACTCACCAGTCCAACCTGCCAAACAGAGGCAGTAGCCACTGACGGGATCACATCCGTTGGCATGATTACAGTCACAGTGCTCCCGACACTCAATTCCGTAGGTGCCATCCTGATGCACGCGCACACACGCACATGTGCGCGCGCACACACACAAACACACACACACACACAATCCATATTAGCCAAAACTTGTAAAGAAGGTAGGTGGAAATAGTCTGGCTGGTTAATGCGCACACTCACAGGGCAAGATAGCTGGCAGTGCTTGCCCCTCCAGCCTGGTGCACAGGAGCAAGAGCCATCAATGGGGTCACAAGCTGCCTTGTTTGTGCACAAACAGGTTTGGTTACAGCCAGTACCCCACGTTCCACTGGAGCACAAGATGGAGCAGTCCACACCCTGCCAGCCTGACACAGACAGAAAGAAAGGCAGGCCATGGTAATGTAAGATGCCCATTCATTGATTTAGTATTTTACTTACAGGTTATCAGCTTTAATGTACCTAGCCAGAGGAGGCATGTTTAGAGCACTGATAATCCACAACGCTCACTACCGACTGCACTGTATGAATCTAACTTTACTTAAATGAGCACTCTCCAGTCTATAATTAAATGCAATCAATAGGTGGCACTCGGGGAGGTAGAAAAGTGAAGTGAGGTCAAATCAGATAGAGGAGTTGGAAGACCTAAGCCTCCTGATGCCTGAACTGCACTGAGGTCAATGAACAGAATACTTGCATGGCTTCAGGCTAGACATTAGACAGTGAGAGAAAGAGTTAGTAAGAGAAAAAGAGAGAATGATGGCCATAGAGAACACTGGCTCTTAGTGGACTGGTGAATTATGAATGGGATGTAGATTAAAGGTGGCGTCTGAAATGAGCCTGCTCCCAGCGTGATGGGACTGGATCTGTAACTCTGCTGCTGCTGCTGCTGCTGCAGTATGTCCTGATGGTACTTAGTCCAAGTTTATGCAGCACAAGTGGGTTCTCCAAGCACAATCAGCCAGATGCCACACACAGCTGAGGCATCCCTCATTGTTTCAATGGAAAAAACTAAAACTGGACAATTTTACCACTGTAAAAAATATAACACTGGTTAATAAATGAATGAATGAATAAATAAATCCAAAACAAATGTCATACCAGCGAAATGACTCGCTCAACCTCAAGACTTGACTTAAGGACTTAAAGATGCCAGATATATATTTTCTTTAAACTGGGTAAATGATTGTCAAGCACTATTGCAGAGTTAGTAGATATCTCAGAAATGTTGTTCAAGACATCATGCGACACAAAGACAAACATATTACAAATATTACATATGAGAGATTCTCAAAAAGCGGTTCAGATGATATGAAAGAGGTTGTGTACAATGTGTGAAATGCAAGTTACAAGTTAACATTTGTATCAGATTTAGAGAGTAAAATTCCACCGTTATGTTCAATAGCATTTTGTCCTTCATTTCCCTTTTAATATCTTATATCTTTTTTGCTGTTTGTAATGTGTAAATATGATGAATGGATGAAATGGAATCCTTTTGTACTGCCACTATACTGTATACAGTAAACTGTCCTCTTTATAATGTCTTTATTCAACTTTTGCACTCAACTGCACAAATCCTTGCTTTTGTAGTTCAGTTTAGGCCATGCTGGGGACATCTAAACAGACTTCTAAACAGAGCTCTATAACCAATTCAGTTCATTTTGTGGATCTCCCTCTAGGCTTTGTGGATCCTTTTATTTAAGAAAAGAACTTTTTAATAGCATGCAGAGAAGTAAAAAAAAAAAAAAAAAAAAAAAAGTTAATGTGTTTTGAGTTCTGTTCTCATGTATTTTAAATCCCATATTGTCTAGCGGTAAACAGATTACAATGAGCAGGTCAATAAAGCAGTATTTACAAATCTAGAAGAACAATTCATCAATGTATGTCTTAAAGGAATGCAAGAACTGATTAAGTGAGCAATGGTAAATCAATTCTAGTGATTCTGATTAAACAACACATTGATTTGTTGTGTGCCGTTCATGCTGCAACCTTGTTTGGGCTTATGTAAATATCCATAATAAATATCGGAGCATCTAAAAGACTAAAATCTGAAGAAGAGTTAAACAGAAAAAAATTGTGAGAGAGACTTTACCCTCTTTGCAAATGCAGAAGCCATCAGTGGGTGAACAGGATGCTTGATTACGGCAGTGGCAGGTAGATGAGCAGTTAGTTCCATAAAATCCAGAAGGACATGTCTGGGAGCAGTCATCTCCCTGAGAAGAACACACCCACCACACACACACACACACACACACATAGACAGACAGACAGACAGACAGACACACACAAATACACAAGTAGGATTAAGGAAATATCATTAGATGGTCAAATTCCTATATTTCATGAGATGAGCTGCTAGGAATAGCAATAATGGTTTCAATCGAATAACTCTGCTAATTTCATCTTATTAGTATCAGACTCACAGTGAACCTTCACATCACATTATACATCGCTAATTGGCAATAAATCGGCATGCAACTTCTCCACAAAATGCACACCAAGGCCAATATGACTGGTCATCACTTCTCTGAGTGACTCAGGTTTTTGCTCTTCTGGTGTGTCAAATTCGACTCATGAAGGCCTTGGTAATTAGCTAATGAGTTGAATCACGTGTACAAATGAGGCAGAATGGCAAAACCTGGATCTACAGCATATGGGAGTAGAGGAAGCTTTGGTCCCTGTGCCAGAGCCCAGATTTAATGAGCAGACCATGTGAGACCGCCCAGCCCCTCAGCCCCTCATCTATCCATTACTATCCAGTGACTGGTGACTGAGATGCACTGAACTCTCAAAGCCCCGGCTCTATCTGAGCCGGACCATGTGCAATCTGTGAGCTTTAACAGGATCCTGTCTCCCTTAGCTGGTCATCTCAAGTACCTGGCTGTGTCATCCCTGCCTCTGATTGACAGCTGACATGATGATTTAGCCTTCCAATTAGTGGTGCAGCAGCAGAGTGCAGGGCGGCTCCTGACTCCCTCGTGCAAGCGGTGGGACGGAGCTCATTAGCATCTTGAACTATGTTTGAGAGGGAAGCCTGAATGAAGTATTTCACTCGGCTGTGGGAGTAGGAGTGTTTCTCTCTCTCTCTCTTTCTCTCTCTCTATCTGTTTTACTCCAACATTCTGTCTCTATTTCTCTACTATCTCTCTCATGCACTCACTTCTCATTGCTATGCTTTTCTCCCTGCTCATCGTGCTCATCGTCTCACGCACGCTTCCACTCCATCTGCACCCATTCTCTCTCCACATGCCCACATGAAAAGCTTACATCTGCGAATTAATTTTTTATCAATCTACGTGCTGTTATCTTTGTTCCGCTCAAAAGTGACAACTTACAGACTGCAAACGTTGGCAGTTCTCTTGAAGGGATTGTGGAGATGTGAAAGTAGTTTGTGAGTGCAGCAGCAAATGCAGCTGGAAAGTCTGTTGGTCTCTTAACTTCCAGTAATTTGCTGGTGAGTGATCTTGTGGTAAAATCATTTCAGCCACTAATGACACGCAGGAATTTGAATGCACTAGGATCAAAGCACTAAATAAAGAGCCTAAGCAATTAATTGTTTCTGGGGATAACGCTTGTCTTTCCTTTACAGACTGCAGTAGCCGTTCTTTGGCACGATTATTAAATTAGTTAATTTGTCACAGTCTGCTTTAGATATAGGATTTGAATTTATTGCTTTTACATCATCTTAAATGTAAATGAACTTGGTGGAGACATTACATTGTATATACAGTAGGTCTAAAAAACATTCCCCAGGCCATAAATATCTGCCTTTAGCAGTGTAAAAATTATGAGGACTAAACAAACTAACATCCTTCAAACAGTAAATCTAAATTTGTTATTGGCCCTCAAACAATATGCTAAAAGTGTGTGAAAACAGGAGTTGGCTTAAAATGCATTTGAATGGTGTGAATGTGAGAATTCAAGCTGTTATCACACCAAGAAAAACTTGTGTAAAGTATGGACAAAGGTTTAGTGGCAGTAACATGAATCTGGAGTTGTGAAGATAAAAAGAATAAGGCTTAGAGCCAGAATAGAAAGAGAAAAAAAACTGAATATGATGATGAGCTCAGGCAAGACTCAACCCAAACCAGAACAAAGAACAGAGAGACTTCGACACTGCTGGTATTTTAGGGAGATGTGAGAGAGAATACATTTCCATATATTATACTGATTTGAAGTGCTACCATCACCTTATATTCCATGCACTATAGCTCCAGATGTGCAGCAAAAAGCAGCTTCTCTTCTATGTCCAGACATTTTTCACTGCATTCAACCCCAGGGGCTATTACATGTGCATTGTTTTTTCTCTGACACAGACGTCATAAAGGACTAAATGAAATATTTAACTGGGAAATGGAGCATAGTGGGCCCCAGTCCACTGCAATGTGCTGTAGGTAACGCAGCTTTCTGGGCAGAGCTCCTCTAGCTGTGTTTAATAAAACTGGCAGAGGGCCTCTTAAATCCAGCACTTGGAGCAGGTGAAGGAAATGAAGATACAGACAATGTCTTCTCTAGTTGGTGCAATCCGCCACAGCAGCTCTGCTACCAGACAGCTCAAAAACTCTAGCCAAGGTAGGAGTTGGCAGCAGCACCTCGCTCTGTGTTTGTCTTAATCAGGCCACTGCTTCTGTCTTTATCTCCAGCACAGAGTGTAGCTCTTCATTTATATTGTGAGACTTCCATTCTTTGTAAATGGAAATGCATGCAGTGAAAGCAGTTCACCAAGTCATTATTTGTGTATCTCCATTTCTTCTCTTTGTTCTATTAAATCACGAGAGAAAGCATTTACTCCTTACCAGGCTTGGCAATAACATACTTATGTAAAACAATAAAACCAGAGGGCAGGATTTTATTAATATAATTCTTAATCACATCTGACCACTCATTTTTCATCTTTCTATCTTCATCTGTTTTCCCTCATTGCTTAGTAGTTAAGGGGAGGAAGGCAAATCCAGAACCAGCATAATCCATTATTCTGATTTGCCTAACATGATCCATATGCCAGACACTTTTTATTAATGTCAGAGGGAATCTCTGACTCTTCTTTTTCCATTTGGCAAGACTCTTTATATTAAGTCCAGGCCTGCTGTGTAACAGGGCATATCGATTATGAGGCAGTACTAAGCTTTCAGTACCTGCTGAGCGTGAAGGCTGCAGGAAAATGTAGGTGTGTTAATGTGCATGTGCATGTACAACCCTAAAATGTTTTTAAGAGATAAACTCCACTGCTGAGCTACACTACATTACATCACGCTATTGTTTCGAATGAGATGACAAGAAAATAACTTTGGACACGTTTTGCAGATGTGTCAAGTGTCAGATCTCCATAACAATGCCGCTCTTTTCCTATAGCTGTTCTTAAGTAGACCAATGGACAAATCTCTTTGTGAATGTGAATGTGATTACCCCTACTCAACCCCATCACTTTCTCCCCACAAAAATTAATTTGCACCGAACAGTCAGTCACAAGAATAAGAAAAAAAAAAAGTCACTCTTAGACTCTTCTGTAATAGCTGATGTCAGGTCACAGCCCATTTGTCTGCATTACATCATAGCATTCCAATGTATAAATAGGTCAGTGATGGATGTTGACTCACAGTGAAGCCAGGAGCACAGATGCAGGCCCCAGTGACCCCATGACAGTCTGCTCCATTAGCACATTGGCACTTCAGACTGCAGCCCTCACCATAGTAGCCCGGAGGACACATCTCATTGCAGTACAAACCAGTCCACCCAGCTGCACAGGAGCATTCCCCTGACAAAGGATGACAGCTGGGGGGAGGTATTGTTGAGCGTGAATAGATACAAAGGAAAGCAACAAACATGGCTTCCAATAACAACAGAATAAGAATAAAAGAACGACAGGAAATTAAAACTAATAAAGGAAGCATGAGGTGCTCTAAAGAGTGAATACCACACTATCTCTGAGGCAAAATGGATCTAGACACTAAACTCTCAGGTCATGCTGTAAAGTGATGAGTGTGGATATGACTGCAGTCTGTCTTGGAAAGGAGTTTTATGATACTTTATTGTACTGCTGGTTAACGTAAAGCAGTATTCTTGCTCAAAGTATATATCATGTAAAACAAACAAGATCATATTCACATCCAAATGTTACTGACATAATGAAATAATGCTTGTTACTACAATTTGAAGTAGGACATCAATGTCAGTATAAAATATTTTTACACACACACACACACACACACACACACACACACACACACACACACACACACACACACACACACACACACACACACGCCGTATACCCCCCTCCCCTATTCACACACGCATGCATTCTTGGACTAAAAAAAAAAGATTCAAAAGATTCAAGGACCATCTTTAGAGTTCAGTAGAGCATGCATAATGATGATACAGGAATACAGGGGCGGACTACGTACAGTAGTAGCAAATTCACCCCAAAATGTGTACATTTTTGTGCATTATGTGAATAGTGACCATTTGGCCCCTTGACCGTCTATGATTTATAATATATTTATAATAATATGAATAATATGAATGAATAATAAACTGTTAAACTAAAAGCTTAAATATTATCATGTATCAGATATTTAGATATACATCAGATATACATTTTTTCTAATAAACTATTATTTTAATTGATTATTATCCTATTAGTATAACCATTGAAAATTCCTTATGTTGACGGTTGACTATGAACAATTTAAAAATAGTTAAGAAACCATTTACTCTTCCAATGGCATGACAAACCAGCATTTCCCAGTAAACACTGACTGGCCACTTCATTATGTACACCTTGCTAGTACTGTATTAGACTCACTTTTGTCTTGAGAGCCACCTTAATTCTTCATGGCATAGATAAAACAAGGTACTGGAAACATTCCTTAGAGATTTTGGTCCACATCCATCATGTGAATTCCACCATTCCACCGTTTCCCAAAGGCGGGTTATTGGATTGAGATCTAGTGATTATGGAGGCTATTTGAGTACAGTAAACTCATTGTCATGTTCAGGAATCCAGTTTGAGGTGATTTTAGCTTTGTGACATGATACGTTATCCTGTGGTCATAAAGGGATTGACATGGTTAGCAGCAATACTCAGGTAGGCTGTAGCCAATGTGAATTGTAGCCTCTTCTTAGCTGAGAGGACTGGCATCTGGTGTGGTCTTCTGCTGCTGTAGCCCATCTGCTTCAAGGCTGTGCATTCAGAGATGTTTTTTGGTATACCTCGGTTGTAACAAGATGTAGTTTGAGTTACGATTAGCGTTCTATCAGCTCTAACCAGTCTAGTCTTTCTCCTCTGACCTCTGGCATCAACAAGGCATTTTTGCTCAGAAAAATGCCACTCAGTGGATATTTGCTCTTTTTCAGACAATTCTATGTAAACCCCAGAGATCGCTGTGCATGAAAATCCTAGTGGACCAGCAGTTTCAGAAATACTTAAACCAGCCTGTCTGGCACCATTAACTATGCCACATTCAAATTTCTTCCCCATTCTGATGCTCAGTTTGCCATGCTATTGGCTGATTAGATATTTGCATTAATGAGCAGTTGAACAGTTTGGTTGTTGGACAAGTGTATCTAATGAAGTGGCTAGTGAGTGTATATATACATATATATAAATAAATATATTTATAGTGTGTGTGTGTGTGTGTGTTTGTGTGTGTGTGCATATACCAGTCAAACATTTGGATTTATTTCCTACATTCTAGAAGAATACTGGATTTTTCTTTGAAATCGCACATATCACATAAGGTAATTAAGTAAGAATAACAACAAGAAGTCAGTTGTAATTTTTAGACATGAAGGTCAGCTGTTCTTCAATAGTTTGTGCAAGAACAGTATTGTCAAGTGCATTTGTGAAACCCATCAAGCACCATGATGAAACTGGCTCCCATGAAGAAAACTTACTTCTGCTGCAGAGGAAAGGAAAATTTAGAGTTACCAGCCAAAGGAGATTATCGTACATTTTCGATGCCTTCAGCATTGTTTTACAATGTAAAAAGAAATAAACATCAGGAAAGACCGTTAGAAGGTGTGTCCAAACTTTTGACTGGTAGTGTATATGCAAGTTTATCATCTTTATGGAAGAAACTCCAGGTTAGCATTGCTCTGTAACACTGATTATTTTGCATGAATACTAATATATAGTACCTTCTAGATATAAGTTCCACTTTTAATATGGCCTTTGATAACCAACACATACTTTCATGGTAGATCTTGTGTATTTCCTCTATAGTACATGATATTAAATGAATAAGATAATTCCTTAGTTTAATCAAAAAGTAATTACATTTCTCCCTGGTCATAAATGAACAGTGTAGTGTTGAATATATTCTATCCCTATAATGCACCACCTGCTTCACCTAATGAGTTTTTCTGCTCACCAAGGCAAGGAATCTAATTTGTGGTATCAGGTGCTGTACTGCATGACTGCAAAAAATACATCCATAAACTGTTAAAGGTGAGCATGTTCTGTAAGATGTCTAGTCTACGTGTGGTATTTAGAGTGAGTACATTTACCTTACTGTAAAGTGTGTGTTGTGTGCTTACCTCAAAGTATTTGTAGCATTACAGGGGCAGTATTTGTCACATATAAGCCCATACAACCCTGGGGGGCAGAATCTCTCCTGGCAATGAGGGCCTTTAAAGCCAGTGTCACACAGACAGGCGCCATTGATGTGGTAACACTTGGCCCCATTCTGACAGTCGCAGTGGAGGGCACACTGCTGGCCGTATGTACCAACAGGGCACTCCTCCTGGCACCTGGCACATCAGACATGCTTTACTCAGAGTGGAAGAGCTTACCACACTTTTAATTTTCAGTATCCTGCCAGTCAATCACTAGGAACCCATTAGGAAAACATAGTGAAAGGCTGTCATATTTCAGGTCAACTATATAGGTCATAAGTTAGAGCTCTGCAATGTTTTTGCACTACCTGTGCTCATCTTTTCTTTTGGAGCGGAGCAAGGTAAGGCCACTGTAATCACATACGGTGAATATAATTTAAACCATGGCCTATTCTCTGCATGGAATAGCAAAGTGACTTAAGGAGAGAGGATTTTTTTTTTCAAGAAGTTAAATATACAATCTTGGCAGAGCATCAATCTAAGTGTCCAATGAAGCCATTAGGAGACAGATAAATAGCTCAATTAAATTATAAAATGAACTAGTTATGTTTCGCATTTAAATTACAGCGGTATTGCCTGTACTGGGAGAGATGGGTGTTATTGCAGAGGGGTGTGGGAAGGGAGGGGGTGTCCTACCACACGAACACAATCTCAGATCATTCCTGCTGGGTTAATTCACCTGTCACAGAGCAAATGAATGGGAGCAATTTTGCAAAATATTAGAGAAAAAAAAAGGACTTGCCCTAGAAGCATTTTATCCTACAATCACCCTAGCAAGCTAATAAACCCTAGGGACAACCCAGGGTAATAAAGAGACACAGCCATTTCACTTGACTCTTAATACAACTCCATTACTGGTAATTAATGGCTAGATACAACCAGAGCAGAGCCAGGAGTGCGGCTGATGGACGCAGGAAGGTCAGATTACGATGAATACAAAGGTGGAGCAGATAATCATACAATATTAAATAACGAGACATTTACCAGTTCTTTCGTTTGTTTAAAAAAAAATTAAATACAATAAACACAAATTAACTTTAATGTGACAAGCAAAATAATACATCCTACAGCTTGCCCTTAATAAAAGAGTGGTGTGGTAATTTCATGATTTAAACCCTCTTATGTACCTGCGGCCAGTGTAACCTGCCATACATTGGCATTGTCCAGTGATGTGATCACACAGTCCCCCGTTACGGCACGAGCAGTCCTTGCTGCAGTTGATGCCAAATTTTCCTAAAGGGCAGGGCTGGGCACACACAGACCCCTGTGGTGTCATAAAAAAAAAGCGTATGAGTGAGTGGTGGAGAATTAAAAAGATCAATTTACACAAATCGAATCAAAGATTTCACTAAAAGCTTCAAGGATTTAGCAGAAAGATGACACATACTGTTTATATATATATATATATATATATATATATATATATATATATATATATACATACAGTAGGTCTCAGTATTAGGCAAATACAAGCTGAAAAACATGTAAGTTTTTTTCACCATGCCATTACCAAAAATTAAGGGAAAAAAACAAAAAACTTATGGACAAAAGTGCCACTTTACAGCTTCCACAGGATTTAAGAGGGTAAGTTGCAGTCATGTGATGCTAATTATTAGCTCTTAATGAATTGATCACCAGCAGCTCTATAAAAGCAAAAGTTTAGGCAGTTTGCTGATCCAAAAGGGAAAGACTTAACCTATGGTCTTAGAAAAGGAAATTGCCGCTGCACATCAATATGGAAAGTGTTATGAATCCATTTCCAAACCATTTGGTGTTAATATTCTACATTTCACGAGTGGCAAGCAGTCATGACAGTTGCCAATCTTACCAGGAGGGAACATTCCGGCACATTCTCCCAAAAGTCAGACCATGCTAATAATTTGGGCTTGCTTTGCAGCCTCAGGACCCAGGTCATCAAATATGTACTCCTCTATATACTAGAGTATTCTTGAGGCAAATGTGATGCCTCCTGTCTGACAGCTAAAGCTAGGTCAAAATTGCGTCATGCAACAGGATGATGATCTAAAGCACACTGGTACGTAAATCTTCATCAGAATGGCTGAAAGATAAAATATTCAAGGTTTTGAAAGTGACCTAGCCAAAGTCAATCCAACTGAAATGCTGTGGTGGGACCTTAATAGAGCTGTGCATAAGCAAATTCCCAAAAACTTCAGTAAACTGAAGATGAAGAATGGGCCAAAATTCTTTCACAATGATGTGGGAGACTGATAAAGTCATACAGGACTAATGATTACTTCAAGTTTTTGCTGCTAAAGGTGGATCTCGAAGCTATTGAATCATGGGGGTACTTAGTATTGCCCACATGATTTTTCTTCTTGGCTTTATATTTATTAAATAAATAATTGCACTGTGAAAAATGTTATATAACGTTGTTTGTCTGAGGATGTGTTTGTCTTATACTAAGATGACAGATTTACAAAAAATGTTTTTTTACCTGACTTATACTGTATATATAAATGACACACATATAATGCTTACAATACCAATAATAAGCATCAATTGTTTTCCGTTTTTTTGTCGATAGCTTGCACTTCTTTCACTCTTACATTTCCACATATGCAGTGTCCCTGCCACTCAGTCTCTACCCCTCTGCTCCCCTGTCTCAAAAACTCTATATTCATTTAACCCCTAGTTTAGCCCCCAATTACCCTTTCTCCATGACTCTCTCAGTTTCATTCCGTCTCCTGTCATCTATTCTTCCATCAGTCATCCTTCATTCCCCTCTCCTTCATTTCTCTCAACCTTTCCCCTCATCCTCTGTCCCCTGATCCCTCTTCCTCTCCTCTCTCTGTCATTCTTTGATTCATCTCCTTCGTCACTTCCCTACTTTTAGTATTTCACCCGCTGTATGCATTGTAGCCTTACGGTCCAGCCAGCTGGACATGAGCACTCTCCAGTGATGTGGTGGCAAGTTCCACCATTCTGGCAGGGGCAGCGCTGCTCACACTGGGTCCCATGACTGCCGGAGGGACAGCGCACACCACAGCTGTAGTAGCAAAGAAAAAAAAACTGACATGAAAACATCTAAATTTGCACTATGAAAGTGTTAACACTAGTAATGGTGTTATAGAAAACAATATTTATGCATTTAGTATGTTTGAAAAGCTACTTACACAGCACCCATATAGCCAGGGGCACAAATGCACTCGCCGGTCTCGTGATGACAGGTGGCACCATTAAGACACTGGCACTGCAGCTGGCAACCTTTGCCATAGTAGCCAGGCTCACAGGGGTCCTCACATCGCCAGCCTTGGTAGCCATCCGTGCAGACACAGGCCCCAGTGATGGGGTTACACAGGGCTCCATTCTGACACTGACAGCGGTTACTGCAGTGAGGTCCCCAGTAGCCACTCTCACAGCCTGGGGCACAAAAAACAAGCACAGAGGACACAAATATTACAGATGAACAAAATGAATACAGAAATTTATGAGGCCATTAGAAGTAACCTGGAAACCCAACATTTGATTCAGTTTTAGTGTACTAATTTACTCAAAGGGCATAAAGTTATTAAATATGCAGTAAAACAAATAAGCTTCTGCACAGAAGAAAATAACCAATGTGTGCCACATTGCAATCCTTGAAGGGCAATGCTCACTACTACAACCATGTGTAAAATGCTCTAAACCCAATTTAATTTCAATTCAGTTTTATTTGTAGAGCACTTTACAACATTTTTCACTGCCGAAAAAACAGCTATATAAAACTTTGGGTCTAGATCTAAATGCCTACTAAGCAAGTCAGATGTAATAATGACAGAAAGCATTAACAGGACAACTGTCCACTTATAAATAAGGTTTTAATAATTACAGTAAACAATTCTAGTTCTTGTATGCACAAAACTGTATTTATAATATACTGTAGCTCCTATATACTTCCTTCTAGCACATGATCATTCTCAAAAAGTGCATACAAAACCTTGTAGCAATTCTATGTAATTGTAGTACAAATCTTGTCAATCCTGACTATAAATCAATGGAAATGAAAATGAAAATGCCATATAGCAACATAAAAATGTACCAGTCAATGTTGAAGGAAAAAAAAATTGCTTGTGCCATCAAGAGTGGATGTGTGGCTGTGGTGGATAAAGTCCAAGGTTATCACACACTCAGAGGGACAAAAAGAAACAAAGAAATGTCAGCAGGCAAGTACCTAGAGCACCAAAACCCATTGCCAGTAGCTGGTATAAGTGATCTAGATCCATTATTCAATCTGTGAATAAATAAGTTCTCATGCATGAAACAACATTTACAATAGATAAACCGATATAAAAGATAAACAGATGACTGAATCAGTTCTATTGCTAATCATACCAGCAGGTTTGAAGGAATGCTATGCATGAGTGCTGATGTGGTACAGGATAGGCATTAAAATGACATTTGAGTTGTGTAGTAGTAGGAAGAGACTTCCAATTTATGATTTCATTTTATTACAGATAATCCAGTTTACATATGTTGATGTTTAATAGATAATCTATAGGTTATCAACTTATCACTGAACGTCTGTGGATGACCATCTGTAGAGTATCTGTAGCAAAAAGTTTGTTGAACATCTGTAGTAAAAGGTTTGTATTAAAAATAACCCACCAAGCTGGATACCTTAAAATTTCTGTTAGCATTTGTTATATGTGGGGGTAAGAAATAAATGTTTGATACTCAAGATGATTATGATATCTGTCTGATGCCAGTAAAAATGGTGATCTTGCATCTTAGAGGAAAAAAAATTAGATTCAATCCTGTAAGAAATGAAAAAGTTTTGAAAAAGAAATTGGATTTAGATGCTCTATAATATTATGGGATGGACATCGATATTAACTCATAGGCAAGGTGTCAGTATCGGCACTGAGAAAGAAAAACTCATATCGAGCAATCTCTAGTTCTGAGCAGAGGAAGGATCAAAGGGCAGGATCATGCATCATTTTTAATGAATTCACTAGGGGTTTCAGTCAAGATCTTCCCCAGTATGATGATAAAAAAAAAAACCAGTTGATTGCTGAAATGGAACATTTAATTATATCAAGTTTGTCGTTAAGTTTATTGACAAATAGGTATCAAAATTTAGAATGGTCAGTCTTATTGACTGAAAAAGTTACTTTGAACAAAATTTGCCTACGAACACAACCAACAACATGAAAATTCATGAAATGGATACCAGTGCAAAGACGTGCAGCCTTTTTTATTATCATTAATTGTTACTCTCTCTCTCAGTTGGGTTAAAGTCCGGGGATTGACATGGCCAGTCTAAGACCTTCAATATTTTGTATGTATCCTGCACTGTCCTGTCCTGTTCATTTTTACTGTAAAAATGATCACTTTGCACAAGGTCACTTTGCTGTCAAACTGTTCAGATCATTTAAAGCATTTCTTTCTCTGATAAATTTTTCTTTTTTTTATGGCAGTTGATTTTTGGTCATTGTCTTGCTCCCAGTTATATTGGCTGCATTAATGTAAACCGCCACACTATATATACAGTCTTATGCAAAAGTTTGGGCACCCCTTGATAAATAACAGATTTTGGTGATTTTTTAATTGAAAAGATGTTAACAAAGTCTCTCTTGGAAATGGAAAAAATGCACAATATTTTCAGCAAACATTGAGGTATAGTTACTTAATATGCTATAAATTTTACAAAAATAAATTACTTTGGCACTGTGCAACAGTTTGGGCACCCTAAGAGTTCCAGAGTCTCATATTCTTTTTACAACGTTTCAGACCTTAATCAGCTCGTTAGATCTGATGCATGGCAACAGCTGTCATTAGTATATGCCAACTTCAAAGCTTTACAAATACTTTGACTCTTCAAACCTTGTGGACACACTTGCAGACACTCAACAACCATGGGTTCCTCTAAGCAGCTGTGTAAGACTCTGATAATGAATGTTATTAATGCCCACAATGCAGGAGAAGGCTACAAGAAGATAGCAAAGCTTGCAGTTGTCCATAGTGAGAAATGTAATTAAGAGAGGCAGTTCAGGAGAACTGTGGAGGTCAAGATGAGATCTGGAAGACCAAGAAAACTCTCGAAGAGAACTGCTCGTATGCTGGTCAGAAAGACAAATCAAAACCCCCATTTGACTGCAAAAAGCCTGCAGGAAGATTTAACAGACTCAGGAGTGGTGGTGCTCCGTTCCACTGTGCAGCGATACTTGTACAGACAAGACCTTCATGGGAGAGTCAGCAGAAGAAAACCATACCTGCATCCTCATCATAAGATCCAACGTCAGAAGTATGCAACAGAACAGCTACAGAAGCCTGATGCGTTTTGGAAACAAGTGCTGAGGACTGATGAAGTTAAAATAGAACTGGAAACATTGCACGGGTGGAGGGAAGAATGGATTCCACTAAATACCAGCAAATTCTGGAAGCAAACATCACATCATCTGTACAAAAAGCTGAAGCTGAAAAGAAGATGGCTTCTACAACAAGACAATGACCCTAAACATACCTCAAAATCCACTATGGAATACCTCAAGAAACACAAGCTGAAGGTTTTGGAATGGCCATCACAGTCCCCTGATTTAAACATCATTGAAAATTTGTGGGTAAATCTTAAAAGAGCTGTGCATGCAAGACGACCAAAGAATATTACAGAACTAGAAGCCTTTTGCAAGGAAGAATGGAAGAAAATCTGCCAGAGGAGGTGTTACTAAGTACTGATTAGGTAGGGTGCCCAAACTTTTACACAATGCCACAATAATGTATTTACTTTTTATCTATGCACCAATATTTGCTGAAAATATTGTCAATTCTTTTCAATTTCCAAGAGAGACTGTGTTAACATCTTTTCAAATATAAAAATCACCTAAATCTATTATTTATCAAGGGGTGCTTAAACTTTTGCATAAGACTGTATATAGGTGTGCCTGTATATTGAAGATATCTGCGAAAAAATATTTGAGGGGACATACTGTAAGATGAGAAATAGAACACATAAACCACATGAACATAACTACGCACAGAAGGTTCTGTCTGTTTGTCCATTTGTTTGTGCATGCATCACGTAAAAACTACTCAATGAATCGGGTTTTCACAGATGTATTTGGCCGAGGTAACATAGGCTTTGTTTCATCACAATCGCTGAAACGTCCTTAGATCATAAAAAATCGACGTTGAGAAAAGCATTACTTCATCTCAAAATTCAACAGATGTCGCTGTACATTTTTAAATGCACGCTTATGAGTGTGCAATTGAAATCTACTTAAAAAACACAATATCATACCTTCATTCTGCGCACTTCACGGTAACACGTAAAAGTTTTTGTTCATTCCAAAATTTAACAGATGGCCCTGCCTGCAAAAGAAATTCCAATTCTTGTCCTTGCTATGCCAAAAGCATGTGCAATGGTTCTGGTTGGTTTTATCCTTGGCTTGCTTTTCTCCAATAGACAGCTTGAAGATTTTCATGTTGATTTTTTAACAACAAATATAGAGTAGACACTCATTAATTACTTAAACATTGAAACAATCAAAAGGGTAACAATATTTGAATCACTTGATAAATGGGTGGGTTCAAACAAAAGCTGAATTCTTTCATACATCTAGATATAAATATCAGGAATTAAGCTAAATTTTTTGATCTACCAAATCATATCTTGTAATCTGACTAAATGTCTTCAATGTATAGAAAATAACAACAATAAACAAACAAACAAACAAACAAACAAACAAATAAATATGTGACTTGCCATTCCAATATTTTCAAAGTGTACTGTAGCTATACAGAACTGAATCCACATTATTACTTATTATAGTTTCTTCATTAGCAATTACATTTGTGTATTATTGTGTATTAACACATAAATAACATTGAATGAAGTCAAGTCATGAAATCACCCGAAACAATAAAATCATTACAGTAGTGCATCACCATATGTGCTTTTTCCCAGGTATTACGTTGTCACTTTGACATTTTATGAGATGCAAAACATAAACTGGCAGTAATTCAGACAGCCTTGTGTCTCTCATTCACCCCCAGCAGACACTGCAATAAAAAACACCAGCATGAAGCCTTAGCTGCAGGAAGTGAATATTTATGTATTGATTCTGGCTTCACTGCTGATAAATACTAACAGATTTGGGGAATGGTCTACCCATGTTCATTTGGCTGAGTTAAGAAGGATGTGATAGAAAAGAATGAAGTCTTAATGAAACCTTTTGGCAGGGAGGAAGCTGTGCCTGGTCTTTTCGGCAGACAAACCTGAAGCACATGATCAGCAGTGGGAGAAAAAGTCGTCACATCACTTTGGGGGGGGCTTGGGGGGTTCACCCAGCAGAGTGGCAGTGTCTTCTCAGACTTGGCTGGAGTATGCTGGATTAAGTGGCCCAGTGGGGGGGTGGGCTGCGGGGGGGGCTAAGCAAGGTATTGATTTGAGTAAATCTGGCATGAAGGCTGAGCTCACATGCCACACAAATGACCAAGCCCCTATGGATGTGGAGAATCGGTGGGTGGTCGGGTGAGATGGATGAGCAGTTCATCGCTTGCTCCGCTTACAGTCAATCATCTGTCCACCCCCCACCATTCAGCTCTCCCACGCTGATGAGCGAAAGAGCAGACAAACAGTGCACATCACCAGCTGTCTGACCCAGACCTCGTCAAAGCTTCATCAGACCTAAAGTGGGAACCTCACTTCTTCAACTTCAGCCCCTGAGTGAGTTTTGATGTAGCCAGAAATTTGCCTGTGTGGCTCGTTTGCAACTGCACTAAATTACCGTGAAACAGAATAGACGAATAAAGTGGGAAATTCAGGCAGAACTTAACTTGCAGATTTTATACCCTTTGGGCTCCCCAGGAGCCTCACAACATTTTGCCATTGGAAGACTTAAAGTCTCCTTTTCCCCAGTAAAGTGACTCCATAGCCTAACTCCAGCTAAAGCCCATTAATTTGCCATCTCTCCATGCATAGACGCTTTTACAGACTCCCCAAAACCCAAATGACAATGTGGACCTCTGACAGCATTTAGGAGCCAGAGTTCATTCAGCAACACAGGAAAAGATGAAAAACCATACGCACCGCCGGATCTGCATCAGTTTGTTTTTGAAGGGTAGGAGGCAAAAGCTGTACAAAAAAATGAGTAGAAACCTGAAGGGAATTAGGGAGGAATGGATGAGTACACCATGCCCCGTGGGGAGAGACTTACATGGTTAGAGTTTGAATGAGTGTGTCTATGTGTGGGCAGAGAACTGAATTCAAGTAGTGAGACCTGCAACGTAACCCACATTAATGTCACCAGGCTTTGCTGTAACCAGTAAATCAGATGGTGTGTACTGGGGGTAATAGCTTCATCAGAGCATTAGCTCTAAGTTTGTACACTGTACTTTTATAAGAGTTGAGATCCAGTGGTTTAATCTGGTAACAGTGGATTAGAAAGACATATTGAATGGGCGGTGTGCAACATAATACTGGCAAATGAAAGACCCAGAACCATAACGCCAGTGTTTAAGGTTCACTCTGCAACTCAATAAATTTATACAAGTCTCTGCAGGGACAGTCCATTCAGCTTCTGGTCTGAATCAGAGGTCAAGATAGTAATATTGTTTGTTGCAACAATTCATTTCATGTAGAGTTACTGAAAAGCAAATAAGGAGTAGTTTTTCAACATGCTTGCTTTCAACAGTATAAATCAGTCATTGCTAAGTCAGCACAGTAAAAGAAATTTATTTATATACTGTGATGGTGTCTATTCCAATCAAAAAGTATATCCTATCCATTAAGGCTTCATACAGGTTTGTGAGTACAGAATGACATATAAACAAACTGGCCTCTGAAAAATGAATCAGCCCTAATAAGCTCATGCACCCTAGTATGTTATTTACACTGTCCATTGAACCCACCTCCCTAATATGGTTTACATCCCCCTTATGCCACCAAACAGGTCACCAGACTCCCGTCAAGGCATGTATTCCATAAAACGTGGAGTGATGTGGTATCTTGCACCAAGACGTTAGATTTGAGTCCTGTATATTTTGAAGTGGGACATTCATGGATCAGCCTTAATTTGTCCTGTACATCCCACAGATGCATAGCTGGAGAGATCGTGGAAATTCGTGTACAAATTTTAGGTAGCTGGTACATGTTAAGATAACATACAGTACTAATAAAAGCTTGGACAAAAGATTTTCCAAAAGAACTTTGCCCAAAATATCACACTGGTTCTGTCAACTTGTCTTCTCTCCATAGTGCATCCTGGCGCCATCCTTTCCCCAGGTAAGTGAGGCATACACACCTGGTCATACAAATGATGTAAAAAGAAGCCTGATTCATCAGACCAGGCCATCTTCTTTCATTGCTCAATGGTCCAGTTTTGATGATCACATGCACATTGCAGACCCTTTCAGCAGCGCATAGGAATCAGCACTCTGTGATGCACTGTGTGTTCTGACATCTTTCCATAATAGCCAGCATTAACCTTTTCACTAATTTGTGCTACAATAGCTCTTCTGCCCGATCAGGACAGACAGTCTAGCCAGGACGCCACATGTGTATCAATGAGCCTTGGGAACCCATGGCCATGTTGCTGGTGCACCTCTCAGTGGTTTTAATGTTATGGCTGTTTATGTCATATACATAATGCATGCCCCAATTTACCTGTACTTTTTCTCAGATTTCTAAGAAAACGCCTTTTTTTGCTACAACGGCCAATGAAAAGATTTAGCATTTAGCAGACTCCAGTTATCCAAGATCCAAGAAAAGAAGTATATTAGGCTGGGGAAAAAAACATTAATTGTAGAGTTAATGGTGCTCGTGTCCAAGTTTATTGTTTATAAAATATTTTTGGATGTATCAAAAACTGTTGAAACTGTATTCATAAAATTTTTATACACATTTTTATACTGACTTCTATTGGACCGTTTTGTGTGTGTGTTTTGTAATGGTGTTTAAAGTGAAAATCAGTTATAAAAAAGAATAAATAATTTTATATCCTCAAACATTATTTATTTTAGTAGAACAGAATAGGTTGTACTCAGATTTAATTATATCTTTATATCTAAACACATTTGAACAAAGTTTCAATGAGCACTGTTTTTGGTGACCTGTCACAGCAAATCATGTATTAAGTCACATTTTTTCTGATTTGAATTAGGCATATTTTCTGATTCCTCTTTTAATAAACTTCATTATGATATCAAGTTTCTACTGCATCATGTGCAGTTCCTATTGGCAACTGTGTTTAAGTTAATGTTATTAACTATCATTTCTATCATCTTAAAACCAACACAAAAGAGCTCAAACTAGCCCCCAAAATGAGCATAGGATACGAGAGACATTTTTCTTCTTTTTTTTTTCATCAATACATAACCTTTGCAATTTTTTGGAAGTTAATTTGATTTAATTCACATTGTTTGCTCTGAAATCATTTACTCTCTTGTCTGCTACTCAACTGAAAAAATTAACATGGGGCAGTAGGATTCCTGACTCTGGGAAACTCTTTTGGTTGACCTGATAATTTGTCATGATATCATAAGTAAATCTGTAATGCCACCGATATCCAATCAGGCAGATCCACAGGCAGCTAAATCTTTGGTTGCTAGGCGACACTACAGTGGAGGCAATCAGGTGAAACAAGCAACACCTGGGCACGCCTCTGTATAAGCCTCCTAAACGGCTCACTCAGTGTGCGGACATTAGTCTGTGCCAGGAATGAGAAGGACTCCATGCTGCTGTGGGATAAAAAAGAAATGAGAAAAATTTATGTCGGAAAGAAAAGAGAAAATGTGCTGAAAAAAAGGAAAAGATTTGCTTAAAAGAAAAGAGAAAATGTGCTGAAAAGAGAAAATATAGGGTCGAATGAAAAGAGAAAAGATACGTCGAAAAAATGAGTAATCATGCGGTAAAGAAAAAGATATGCTGAAAAAAAGATAAAATGTGCTAAAAAGAGGAGATAGAGATATATTAAGAAGAAAAGAGAAAACGTTGCTGGAAAGAAAAGATAAGAATATGTTGAGAAGAAAAGAGAAAAAGTGCTGAAAAGAAAAATATATGCTGAGAAGAAAAGAGAAAAGAAAGTAGAACAATATCTTTAGTTGAAGTGAAGATTTATATTATAAAAAGAAAAGAGTAATTTGAATAATTAAAATGAATAATTTTGGAAAGTTTTATATTGTTTTTAGCTTATGTTTGGGGAAAGTGTTATATATCCAGAACACAACTCTTTGTGTGAGAAAAGTTTTGCTTTGGTGTTTGCAGTCATCATTACTTGAAGTCATCTTACTGTTCTCTTTACACTCTACCTATACTTCTGTCTTTGCTATCATATCTGGTGACCCCCCCCTCCCCCCATCATAACAATATCTGACACTGCAAAGCTAAAGCAATAAAGAAATGTTTAAAAACAGCAGAATATACTATAACTATTAGAGGCACAAATATAATCAATCACAGGATTCATATTATTTTGAGGGAAGTAAGGCCCTCTGGACAAATTCACCAAATACACATATACAGTCATATACAGAACATACCATATTCTGAATCATTTTGTTTGTAGGTAGGAGAATACTGCCCTAGCACTGCTACAATGACAATACAGATGAGAAAAAACGATAAAGCACAGATTCATATCGTGCTTTCTCCCATAAGTAACCTTCAAGACATTTATCTAAGTCTTGTGTCTGGTTGTCACCACCTAATGGGCCTACAAGGACAGCTGTATTGCTCTGGGGCTTGGTGTGAAAGCAATGTTTATTTAGTAAACTTGGTGATAAATGTCACTTGGCAGCTTAGCTAAGCCATACTACCATAAAAACTGCCAATACTCTCTGCAAGACGTGGCCCACCGTCCTTTCTAGGGCTCCTTTGACACTCATCACCACATTATTTATTAGCCTGTAGAGTGTGCCTGGCCGCTGTAGAGGGGGAAAAGCTTTTGGGATGCCTTACATGAAGCGGAGTGCTGATGAATGTTTTTCTAAATATACACAAAGACCTGCCGATAGTCATGAGCGGTGAATAGTGCTGAGTAGGTATAACAGACAGAAGGGTGTGTGAATTGTAGCTGCCACTATGCTGCTAGTCATCTTCTGCCCTCATTCATCGCAGACAAACTCGCATTGTGGGTTTCTTTTCCTGCTGAGAAAGAGCTAGTGTGGAGACTTGCACTCACCAAGGGCCAGGAGAGGAATGATTATTAAGCTGCAGTACCTCCCTGGATAACATTGTGTTTGGGGAGAAATGTTTACTGACATTGCTACCAAATTAATTACTGACTAATGACTGAGCAGAATAGATGTTCTACCAAGGATACAGCTGGGTCATTTCTTCAAGGTCTATTTAAATGTGAGCTTAGATCAATAGCAGCCTTAAGAAAACAAATCAGTTCTTATTCGGTCTCAGATTCCAGGTTATGTATAGGTAAATTGAAAGAAGTCTTTATGTAACTCCACTTTTTTTTTTTTTTTAGCATGCATTATGAGTAACTACATAGTGTACTTTAAAGGTGTCATTTTATCCATATACTACATAAATATAACTGATCAGCCAAAACATTAACACCACATGACATTAACACTGATTATCAGTTATATACCGGTAAACTGGTGACGAGATCATGGGCACTCAATGCTCACATATCAATGCATCAAAAGTCAATGGAAAGCCACCAGAACACCCAGTGCACCACAGCCTGATCCACACGTGGCCCAGCAGGCAAAGAGCCCAAGATTGCCGACCTAGCCTCCAATCTCCTCAGATCCAAATCCAATTGAGCACCTATGGGATGTGCCAGATAAAGAAGTTACCCCACCCCGCAGCCCACAGCACCCCAAAGATCCGCTGCCAGCGTCCTGGTGCCAGACACCATAGCACAACCCCAGAGGCCATATGGAGCCACAACGTGAGGGACCAGAGCCACACCGTAAAAAGCAATGATGGAAAACCTAAATTCTAACCTAATCTCTGTTACTTATTAAAGAAATTACTACTAATATTCTTTTGTTATTATAAGCATACTGTAATAAATAAAAAAATAGCAAGTATTTTAAATGATTACTGGTTATTTTAATAATTAAGCTTACTTTGCATTGCAACATAAATTTATATTACTGTACTGTACATGTACTGTACTGTTCCAACAACTAGAATTTATAACTGAAAGTTATTTTTGTTTCTTTTCCTGTCCTTTCATTTCTTTAGATTATGGTTTATATAATGTGGAATGTACAGTATGTGAGCGCAAACTGGAATGTGACATGTGCCTATGACGTATAAATAAGGAACTAGTGGCTATGGGTTTGTTTTCACACAGTCACACAGTTTTCATATACACTCAAATCTCCACGTATTTCTATGCAACCTTGATGATTAACGGTCAGTGTTTTGTCATCATTGTTCATTATACAAATCAAAATTATTCCTTTGTAAAAATGTATTGACTTGATTTATGACTATATTTTTGCAATAAATTGTCCACTTAATGATGTTTATTTTTAATTTTTAAATCACTACAACCTTGTAAAGTTAGTCATATAATAATGAGTAAGAAATTGAATTGTATTAAATAATGGTTGACTAATAACGAGTAATAGCTTTTTATTGCCATGGTTGTAATCGTATATATATGTAATAAAAGCTGATGATTGAAGATGATGCAGTTAAGGAGGTAAGTGATTCCTCAGCCTATAGGGAGTGAATCTTGGAAATGAATGGCAAAGTAGGCAAAAGCAGGGTCATTATACATTTGTTGAATAATGTGGGAAAAGCCCTGACCCAGTGCAGCAAAACCAGCAGCTTATTCAACAAAAAGTCAAAAAGTGTCCTCATCAGCAGATTGTTACACCAGAGGCCAGCACTAGCAATTAATAATTCTTCTCCTCTTTGCTCCACACAGATCTTCCCCCAAGGGGGTTGCAAGCTCTCTCATCCATTTCACATGCAGACGAGAAACAAGAAAATAGATGCTGGTCTATTTAGATGCCTCCAATCAAAGATGAAGGACATGAATAAATAGGTAGGTGAGACTGAAGTATGGATGCTGGACACGTGCAAGGTCAGCAGTGACCAAAAGCATGCCTTTCATAGACAATGTCAACCCAATAAACCTTGCTTGTGTGGCACTTAATTTGAACCCATTGATTTCCTATTTTTAATTATTAATTCTAATTAGGATGAACTGGATAGTGCCAGGGCCTCTAGCAGAGGGTCGATGAGGGGGAGTTTGGGCCAGTGCATGCAAGAGAGCCACATGTACAAATGTTTGTTTGTGTGTTTACATAATTGATATCAGTGATTCCACAAACCACAGAGTCAAAAGAACTGTAATTCTGCACAGTATTGCAAAATAAATAAATAAATAAATAGAATAAATAAGTAAAAAAATAAGAAAAGAATTCTGCTGAAACACTAGTGTGGACAAGGATAGACTACTGACTGGGACCCTGATGAAGTTTTCCAGTAGAGGGCAATGCTGCATACGCAGTATTGCTTATTTATAACACCCCCATATGTACTACCCCTATGCGTTCCATGCTTCTGGATTTAAAAACAATATAACCACTGGTAACGCATTACCCTGATATACATCAGGTCATACATTCACATAAGACTTTTGAAAATAATGTTTGGCCAATTCAATTTATTCATTACCAATCCCATAGCTGTATAAAATGTAATGTTTTGGGGGGGTTTCCCTCAAAATCCAGTTTCTGCATGAACTAGACATAAGAAAAGCAACATTTTAGTGTAACTGTTAAGACACAGGTAATCATACCTCTTACATAAATCTATTTCCTGTGACAGAACTCAATTGTTTGATATTCTGATATCTGATGTACTTTAAGAAAATTAGCTAAGCTTAAAAAAAAACTCCCAAAAGAAGGAAATAAACCCTACTACAAGAACACAGGTAGGAAAAGCAGAGACACAGACCATTAGTCAAGGCACATGGTCTTTGTGACTACGCAATTTGCCCACTGACTCCCCTTGGTGAAATATCATGTACCTCGGTGGCTCTTGCACCTGCTGAAAACAGCCGGCATAACAGCCGGTGAGAAAGTGGGATACGTCATCCATACTTTTTCTGGGTCAGCTTTGAGTCCATGGAGCATCATGCAGGTGTTTGAAGTTACATGTGAGGAATAAATACCAAAAAAGGTGGATAACAGAACTGCATTAATTTTTAAGGCAAATTAAGGTAAATGACAATCATAACAAATATAATTCTCCCAAAAGAATACTGAGTAATGTTTAAGAGAAATCTGAGGAATCAGAAATTAAGTTGATTCCATTCTGCACCTTTGATGTGAGTATCATTACTTCCAATTCTTCAGCAGCTCCAAAAACCAACCCCGGAGAGTAACTTGACTGTTATATACTAGGTCCCATTATCTTACAAGTGCAGAGGAAAAGGCATTGCTACATGACAGGCAAATTGCAGCTCATTTAAAATTAACACAAACTCAATACAAATGTAATATACAAAGTCCAGAAGTACTGGCACCCTTGAAGGGGTTAGGCATGTATGCACATATGTACTGTATGTATGCATGCATGCAGGTACAGTAAAAGTAATTCGTACTAGAAGTGGGCTCATATATCAAAACACTCGTAAACCAAATCGTATTTTCCCATAATGGAAACTCAAATTATTCATTCCACAGACCAAAAAAAATAAATACATAAAAATAATTAATACAAGATATAAAGTAAAAATAAAACAAATTAACCTGCACTTTGCCTTTTAAAAAAGTAAAAATAAATCCAGACAAATAATGTTTCCATTTGTGCACGCAGGTATGTGTGTGTGTTTGTGTGTGAAGCTAAAGTAAGCCCCTCCCCTCTCCCTCTTCTCGTCTTACATATCCTTCATCCACTATTATCTGAGTTTCACACACATGCACACACAATGGAATCACTGTTTTCTCGTGAAAATAAATAAAAAATCTCTCTAATGACACGAATGATGCAGACTAACACTCACTGCTGTAAAGTGAAAAAAATAAAACAAAAATAAAATTGAAAAGAATCGCGACAGAGCAGTGTTTCTGTTTAGAGCAGAGTGTGTGTGTAATGGCGAAAGGGGAAGGGGTGTGTGTGTGTGTGTGTGAAGGCGAGAGGAAGGAGGGTTGTGTGTATGTGCGTGAAGAGGTCCAATGATGCGCGCCTGCAAACTTCAGGCTGATAGAGAGAGAGAAAATGGGGCTTTAACCTCTCTAATAAGACTTGCTTTTGCTTTACATGTGCGCACACCTCTGTTAATATACACATGCGCTGTACACGCACGCATACAAACACAAAATAAAATATGTTTTACGCACACACACGTGGTCACAGTGCTATATAAACAGTATACACGTGCACGGATGATGATTATACCAGTGAGAGACGCGCACTAAGACCAAGCGGGGGAGATGTTTACACACAATTCCGTAGCGCAAGAGAGAGAAAAAAGTGGGCTAAGTTGTGATCACGTGGCGCTCGGCATCAAAACAAGAAGCGTATGCATGATACATGATACTCTGTATTTGTAAACCAAGACTTGTTAGTTTTACAAGTCAAAATTTATTAAAAATCTTTGCTCGTCTTGCGGAATACTCGCAAACCATGTTACTCGCAATCCGAGGTTGATATTGTGGATGGATGATATTGTATCCAAATACATATAGTTCAGTATGGAGTTGGTCCCCAATTTGCAGCTATACCAGCTTGCACTGTTCTTGCAAGTCTGTCCACAAGAGTGTTTCTGCTGGAGTTCGTGTCCATTCATTCTGTAGAGCATTTATGAAGTCAGGCACTGATGTTGGACAAGAAGGCCTGGCTCGCAGTCTCCGTTCCAGGTCATCCCAAAGGTGCTCGATAAGGTTGAGGTCAGGGCTCTATGCAAGTCAGTCAAGTTTTTCCACACCGAACCCATCAAACCATGTCTTTATAGTCATTGCTTTGTGTACTGGGGCTCAGTGATGTTGGAGTAGAAAAGGGCATTCTCCAAACTGTTGCCATAAAGTTTGAAGCATAGCATTGTCTAATGTTGTCTTGGTATGCTGAAACATTAAAATTGCCCTTCACTAGGGATAAGTGGCCTGACTGAAACACCTGAATTTTTCCATATAGTGTATGTACTGTATGCATGTACACACTCACCAGCCACTCCATTAGGTACACCTGTTCAACTGCTTTGTTGCACAAATATCGCATTAGTCCATCATGGCAGCAAGTCAATGGATTTAGGCATGTAGACTTAGTCAAGACAATCTGACCGAGGTGATTTAGGTGACTTTGAGCATGGCATGGTTGTATGTGCCAGACAGGCTTGTCTGAGTATTTCTGAATATGCTGATCTACCGAGACACAACTAGGCTTTACAGAAAAAAAGTTTACTATACTCAAATGGCTTCCAGAGTCACCAGGTCATAACCCAATAGATCACCATTGGCATGTGGTGGGATGGGAATTTGAGTCATACTGTGGATATGCAATAGACAAATCTGCAGGAAATATGGGATGCGGTCATGTTCACATGGACCAAAATCTCCAAGTCTCTTTTTTTCCAGCCTATTGGTGATTCTATGCCACAAATAATTAAGGCAGTTCTGAAACTGCACACATACTAGCGCGCGTGTGTGTGTTTATTATTATTTTTTAATTATTACTATTTTTTATATATATAAAGAGAAAGAAGAAATAATCCCTGTTTAAAAGTTTGCATACCTTTAGTTGTGTATTGCCCCCTTTAGCATCAATGGTGGCATGCAGTATTTTGTAATAGTTGTGCATGAGTTCCTTAATTTTCTCTGGTCATATTGCTGCCTATTATTCTTGGCAAAATGCCTCCAGTTCCTGTACATTTTTGTGTGTCTTACATGAACAGCACGTTTGAGATCTCCCCAAAGTGGCTCAATTATACTGAGGTCAGGAGACTGTGATGACCACTACAGAACCTTCACCTTTTTCTGCTCTAACCATCGGAGGGTAAACTTGCCCTTGTTCTTTGGATCACTGTCATGTTGGAACATCTAAGAGAATCTTGTGCACAGCTTTTGTGCTGTAAATTGCAAATTGTCTGCCAGTATGTTCTGATAACATGCTGCCTTTATCTTGCCATCAATTTTGACTAACTTCTCTGTACCACTGGTGCTCACACATCCCCAAAACATAAGAGCTCAACCACCATGCTTAACAGTGGGGGTGGTGTACTTTTCATCGTAGGCCTTGTTAACGCCTCTCCAAACATAAAGTAACATTTTGGTCTCATCACTCCAAATGACTCTGCTCCAGAACCTGTGAGAATTGTTCAGGTGCTGTCTGGCATACTGCAAGCAGGCCTTTTTGTGGCATGGGCGCAATAACTTCTTTCTCCTGACAACTCAACCATGCAGGTCATTTGTGTTCAAGTACCTCCTTATTGTGCTCCTTGAAACAACACCACTTTTTCTGTACTTCTCTTGAAGCTGTTCGTGGGTTATTCTTGTGTGTCCCAAACAATTCTTCTAGCAGTAGTGGATGAAATCTTCCGTGGCTTAGTATCAACAGAACCTCTTATTTCCACCTCCTTATCGGAGTACTGACTGGCATTTCAAGTATTTTTTATACTTTTCCTGCTTTATAAATTTCAACTACCTTATTACGGTCCATTGGAAGTTCTATTGTCTTCCCCATGTTACAGTATTCAGCCAAGTCAGTGCATTACATCATTAGCTGAGAAACTCACTGGCTATATACATTAATTAGAATTACAATGAGTCACATGTGTGGAAACTTCTCCTTAATAGACATTTAAACCTGTGTGTGTCAATCTGTTTATTATGTGGCCAATCATTCAAGAACATGTAAACTTTTGATCAGGGTTGGTTGGGTGATTATTATTACCTAATTATCATTAGGGTTTTAAAAAGGAGTCAAACAACTATTTGATAATTAATGACTTCACATGACAACTATCCTTAAATAATTAGAAAAAAATATTTTGCATTATCAGCCATATTTTCCAAATAAATGGAAATGTGTAATGGCAATGTTTAACCATATAGTATGGTTTATATATATAATATATAAAATTATATGTGCCCTCGACTTTGTTAACATCGAATTTAATTGCACACTCATAAACATGTTTTAAAACTGCAGAATGCCATCTGTTGAATTTTGGAATAGACTAAAGTTACCATGTTACCAAGTTTACGTGTTACCATGAAGTGTGCGGAATGAAAGTATGAAATTGCGTTTATTAAGTAGATTTCAATTGCACACTCATAAGCAAGTATTAAAAAATTAACAGTGCCCTCTGTTGAATTTGAAATGTCAAATTAGCATATCTTCTCTTCCCGTGAGCCAACTGCGATAAAAAGCCTATACAGTATGTTACCTTAAGCTTGGCCAAATACTCCTGTAAAAACTCCATTAAAATCCGTTAAGTAGTTTTTACGGACGTGTGCACAAACAAACAAAATAACAGACAAACAAAAATTCCAAAAACCATCTTGATGTGTTCTATTACTCATCTTACATCCCCTCAAATTATCTGTTATATATACTTCATTTTATATATATAATATAAAACTTTATTTATATAACCTTATATATAACCAGTGTGGTGGCTTTCTGGCTTGATAGGCTAACTGGCATTTCCAAATTCCCTGAAGTGTGTGAGTGAGTGTGGTTGTTTGTGAGTGAGTGAGTGAGTGAGTGAGCATTGTGCCATGCTTGAATGAGTTAAATTTATGAATGTATCTATCATTGTTCTAATGAGAAACAATATTTTTATACAAACTACATAATCTACATTTTTTTATGAAGATTTTTTGCCTGTTTAATTTACCATTAGGTACTTCTTCAATAATAGCAACCTGTTTTAAAAACGTACATACAAAATTCTCCTTACTTACAGACAAAATTGCGATATTAATTAAAAACATATCATAGTCAGATAAACCAAAACCTTTTTGGCAATGGATACCTTTGGCATATTTAGTGGAAAATAATGCGAAATAAAACCTGTTACAAAAATGCTAAATTTTCAGCAGAAGCATGAATCACAGTCTGCAGATTATTTACTACTGCAAACTGTGAACTGAAGATGGTGTCCATATACAAAACCTAGAAAATTCAGCAGTTGTCTAGTATCCTTTGGTAAGAGTTCTACAGAAAAAGTTCTACAGAAAAAGTAAAAAATACACTCTATAATAAAACGTCATATGTTTAAAAATAATTTCACCTTAACAATTAATTTTCCTCACTTATTCAAAAAGAGATAAAAAAAATTCTGTAGGGAACTGGTTTGGGTTTATGCTTCCTGTTTGGTAAAACATTGGTGAAACCTTTTTCAAGTGAATTTTCAAACACACCAAAGCACTCACATACCCCATGTACCCACACAGGGTAGGATAATTGACTTTTAATGATCTGACATTATGCTAATGCTCTTCATGAAGAGATAAATCTTGGTGTGGGATTTTTCAGCTCTCTGCAGGTGGCAGTTTGCCCACCACAGATGAGAAAATCAGATGTGGAGGACAAACTCATGGGAGCAGAGCTGCAATGCTCTACTAGCCAGGGTCAGAGAGGCAGTGTTCATCAGCAGTGATTAAGCTCTGACTATGTAGGTGGAACATTTATGATGAATTAGATCATTCAATCACAAAATCGACTGTTTGGGTAGTTTAGCTAGTGGTGTAATGGTACACGCATGCAGATTTCATACAAGACATTAAATGCTTGCTACAATCTGAGGAATGCAGTCGGCCTTTAACTAGTGCCGGACAATTATATCCATTCATTCGGTTTATTGAAACATATGTTTAAAATGTTCTAATCAACATTGTGCATGTTTATACATGTTTATGTGCATGTTATACACTTGCTCCTGATGTTATTTGCAGTCATGTAGATTTTACATCAATCTGTTACTGGGGAAAGAAATTGTCTTTGAGAAGATTATACAAGTTAGCTTCTCTGTTGTGGTAACATTTTGTGTCATGAAAGACATGCTCTTTATTTAGAAAGAATTATCTGCTATCGAAAACGTGCAACTATTATTAAAAAATACCTTTTAAATATCCCTTATTAAAAAAAGCAAAAAATAAAACAAACAAACAAACAAAAAAACATTGTTTGCACTATTTTCTGTAGATAATTCTGTTACTATTCACAACTTCATGATACGTAGCCATAGTTTGTGTATATGTGTTGTTTATTTATATCCATAGTTGTGGTTTTAATGAAAGAACGGTGACTTCATGGCCATTCCTTATGGCTTCAGATAATTATGGCCAGTTTAACAATGTTTAGTAGTTCATATGTATACATGTTAAATTCATGGTAAATCAAAAGAAATGTCATGTTTTTTTTTTTTACTTCACTCTAATGAAAACATTCTGAACCGTGACTACAACATCGAGACTTTTACCGTTATACCCATAGTATGTACCTGTATATGCAGTCTTATATATTCAGATAGTCAGCACTGGTACTCCCCAGGGATGTGTGCTACTCCCACTGCTGTTCTCATTCTAAACTAATGACGGCACATCCAAGGACCCAGCTGTTAAACTCCTGATGTTTGCAGATGGCACTACATTCATTGGACACATCCAAGATGCCCACGAGTCTGCATATCAGCAGGAGTTGAAGTGACTGGTGGTTTGGTGTAGTACGAACAATTTAAAACAATATGGAGACTTCCTGGTTACTGGGAACTACCATGTTCCTAGACCTGAAATGGGTGTCCAAAATAAACTCCATCCTCAAAAAGGCCGAGCATTGGATTTATTTTCTGTAGAACTGTACAACTGAGGGGGTATGGTCTGCCAAATAAGCTGCTGATACAATTCTATATTGCAGCCACTGAATGCGTCCTGTGCACATCCATCATTGCCTGGTTTGGAGCAGCCACAAAAGAGGACACAAACAGACTGGAGCAAACAGTAAAAACATGCTGCTCAATGACTTATACTCTACAAGAACCAAGAAATAGGCAGGAAAAATCACTACCCCCCCCCCCCTCATACCAGGGACACAACCTTTTTCACCTTCCCACCTTCTTACAGGTGCTACATAACTGGCATACACCAAAACTGCCAGACACAGGAACAGTTTGAGTGACCCTTATAAACAGTTGATGTTGGGGAAATTCACTTTGATGTGAATATAAGAAATAATGAACACTCAGATTATTCCTTCCACAACCCAAAAAAATAAATACATAAAAATAAGTAATACAAAATATAAAGTAAAAATACAACAAATTAACCCACACTTTACCTTTAAAAAAAGTACAAATAAGTCCCGACAGATAAGTGTTTCTGTTAGTGTTTGTGCATGCACGCACTGTGTATCTGTGTGTGTTTGTCCACGCAAGCGCTGTGTATGTATGTGTGTGTTTGTGCGTGTATGCGCTGTGTATATGTGTGTGTGTTTGTGGGAAATGTTCTCCCGCTTCTCATCTTACACAGTAACCCTTCCTCCTCTCTTATTTGAGAGGGGGGAGGAAATACTGAGAGGGACGGCTTTCACAAACACACACACTAACGGCAACACTGCCTCATTGGAAAAATGAACAAGAAACATCTCTGACACTCGAGTGTGCGCACACAGTAATATACTCACTGCTGTAAAGTAAAAATAAAACAAATTAACAAATTATCCTAGAAACTTTACCTTTGAAAAGAATCGCGACAGAGCAGCGTCTCTCTGTTAGAGTGTGTGTGTGTGTGTCTGTGTGTGAAGGTGAGAGGAGGAGGGGTGTGTGTGAAGGCAAGAGGAGGAGAGGTGTGTGTGAAGGGGCACAGTGTCCAATGATAACAGAATCAGTGCAGGCTGAGAAAATGGATATTTAACCTCTCTAATGAGACTTTCTTTTGCTTTACACGCGCGCACATACTGTACGTGTGATATAATAAACAGTTCACACGCGCTGCACACACACATACAAACAAAATAAAAGAGGCTTTACACGCACATACGTGGTCACAGTGTTATAATAAACAGTACATGCACGCACAGATGTTGATTACACCTGTGAGAAATGATTACCCACAATTCCGCAGCGCAAGAGAGAGAAAAACCATTGGCTTAGTTGTGATCACGTGACGTTCAATGTCAAAACAAGAAGCACATGCGTGCTACATGATACTCAGTACTCATAAACCAAGACAAATTTATTTATACATTTTGCTTGTCTTGCGGAACACTCACAAACCGAGGTTCCACTGTAATTTATACTGCTGTATAAAAGCACCAACATGCTTTTTACTAGGTTCTTACACCATACTTCACATCTATAAATACTGTATTGGATGAACAGTCATCACTTCATTCCCATACGTGACTATATATAGGTAGTCCCCGACTTACAAACAAGTTCTGTTCTGGCAGTAAGTCCAATTTGTTCTTAAGTCTGACAAAGTGACCTTTTGTCACAAATATACAATGTAAAGAATGCCAATCCACTTGACTAAATGCGTCCCATCTTCTCACACTGCCATCATGTGGCCAAAAACATAATCATGCCTATGGAAATTAATCTCAGACATCAAATGTAACAGTGTTGTCTCTGCACCTTTAAATCTTCTATTCTAAATCCCCTTCTAATGAGGGATGCCATTTTGTCTCAGAGCTGTTTTCCACTGTATTGGACTGTGAACTCTGTTTTGTTGAGGATTTTTATTTTTTTTAAAATTAGGATATCATTTACCATCAGGACAGCTTTACAGGACAGCCATTTTCTATCATCGTGCTTCCAGGCTGATTAATTGAAACTGGTGAAGATTATATCAGACTTTTTATACAATCACTTATTGAAAGTATTGTATATAATTATAAATATTGGTATCTGGTATATTGGTACCCTTCGGTCAATGAAAGAAAAACTCACAATGGTCACAGAAATAACTTTAATCTGACAAAAGTAATCATTTAAAAAAATTCTATGAATGTTAACCAATGAAAGTCAGACATTGCTTTTCAACCATGCTTCAACAGAATTATTAAAAAAAATAAACTCATGGAACAGGCCTGGACAAAAATGATGGTACCCCTAGAACATACTGAAAATAATGTGACCAAAGGGACATGTTAATTCAAGGTGTGTCCACTAATTAGCATCACAGGTGTCTACAATCTTGTAATCAGTCAGTGGGCCTATATATAGGGCTCCAGGTAGTCACTGTGTTGTTTGGTGACATGGTATGTACCACACTCAACATGGACCAGAGGAAGCAAAGGAAAGAGTTGTCTCAGGAGATTCGAAAGAAAAGTATAGACACGCATGTTAAAGGTAAAGGCTATAAGACCATTTCCAAGCGGCTAGATGTTCCTGTGACTACAGTTGCAGATATTATTCAGAAATTTAAGATCCATGGGACTGTAGCCAACCTCCCTGGACGTGGCCGCAAGAGGAAAATTGATGACAAATCAAAGAGACGGATAATCCGAATGGTAACAAAAGAGCCCAGAAAGACTTCTAAAGAGATCCAAGGTGAACTTCATGCTCAAGGAACATCAGTGTCGGATCGCACCATCCGTCGTTGTTTGAGCCAAAGTGGACTACATGGGAGACGACCAAGGAGGACACCATTGTTGAAAACAAATCATAAAAAAGCCAGACTGGAATATGCCAAACTACATGTTGACAAGCCACAAAGCTTCTGGGAGAATGTCCTATGGACAGATGAGACAAAAATGGAACTTTTTGCCAAGGCACATGAGCTCTATGTTCACAGACGGAAAAATGAAGCATATCAAGAAAAGAACACTGTCCCTACTGTGAAACATGGAGGAGGCTCTGTTATGTTCTGGGGCTGCTTTGCTGCATCTGGCACAGGGTGTCTTGAATCTGTGCAGGGTTCAATGAAATCTCAAGACTATCAAGGCATTCTAGAGAGAAATGTGCTGGCCAGTGTCAGAAAGCTGGGTCTCAGTCGCAGGTCATGGGTCTTGCAACAGGACAATGACCCAAAACACACAGCTAAAAACACCCAAGAATGGCTAAGAGGAAAACATTGGACTATTCTAAAGTGGCCTTCTATGAGCCCTGACCTCAATCCTATTGAGCATCTTTGGAAGGAGCTGAAACATGCTGTCTGGAAAAGGCACCCTTCAAACCGGAAACAACTGGAGCAGCTTGCTCATGAGGAGTGGGCCAAAATACCTGCAGAGAGGTGCAGAAGTCTCATTGACAGTTACAGGAATCGTTTGATTGCAGTGATTGCCTCAAAAGGTTGTGCAACAAACTATTAAGCTAGGGGTACCATCATTTTTGTGCAGGCCTGTTCCATGAGTTCATTTTTTTTATAATTCTGTTGAAGCATGGTTGAAAAGCAATGTCTGACTTTCATTGGTTAACATTCATAGAATTCTTATTTATTATTTCTTTTGTCAGATTAAAGTTATTTCTGTGACCATTGTGAGTTTTTCTTTCATTGACCGAAGGGTACCAACAATTTTGTCCACGTGTGTATATATATATATATATATATATATATATATATATATATATATACACACACACGACACTTAAACATATACATATATATATATATATATATATATATATATATATATATATATATATATATACAGTATATATATATATATATATATATATATATACACACGACACTTAAACATTATCCCTAACAAAGGCTTTATTTCCAGAGTGACTGCAACTTAACAACAAAGGCCTGGACTACAGCTGGAAAGAGGCTTTGAAATAAAGCTTAACTCTCACTGACCTCCATCCCAAGGAATAAAGTCTTCCACTGTCAGTCATTGCTGTCACACTGCCCCTTCAACTGCTCAAGCATCACATATGGCCTCACATGAGACCAGACCAAGAAGGAATTTATGCCAAGATCAGGGTGCAAAAATTATCCAAAGTGCACCTCTGGAGCGCTGAAAGCATTTTTGCTCCCTACTCATCTATCGAAACTTGCCAAAGCACATGAATTATTCTTGTGCATTCTCAAAGTCATAGTGAAGTCAAAGGTTCACAAGAGTGACCTGCTGAGAAATTCATTTTGTTTGTGTGACCAGGAGGCAAATAGAGACTTGGAAATAAAGGAACAAATATACCCAGTGGTGGGCAAATTCTAGCCTTTCTAGAGTTTTGAGCATTATATGAGAACAGCTGGCAATCATGAAGTCTTCAAAAGCAAAGCAAATGATTTGTCATGTCACTTAACCGATAAAGCTGCAGATGTCTGATGAGAAGAAAAATAAAATGTAAAAGAGAAAATCTAATTCTCCTGTTTGGGGTCTGTGGTGTAATCTGCGAAAGAGGAGTCTGTATTGATCCATTGAGGGAAGGTGTTTTTTTTTTTATTCTCCTGATGTACAAGATTGGCTGATCATATCTACATTAGCTCACATGTGAGTCTAAATCTCATTCTATTTTTCTAATTTATATAGTATGAAATCACATAATCAATACATACAGAGGAACAGAACAGATGCTTGTAAATATTCTCATTTTCTCATAGAAGAAAATATATGTATATATGCATGTTTGACGGATTGAAATGCTTTCAGAAATGCTAAAACACTAGGAGAGATTATGTATATAACATCTACACTGTTTTTTGCAATTCACTGGGCTGAGCAAACAGCAAATTTTGAGATCCATTCTATTGTAGTCCTCTCAGAGTGACCTTGGTGTCTTTAAATGCAGTTTTAGTGTGCGGTTTTGCATCTATTCTCATGAATGCATCCAATCATCTGGCAGGCAGTACATTTGTTGTAAAATTCTCCTTTGATCCTTATCATCTAGATGCCCTTTCTCTGAGGCACAGATCACAGACTTTGTCCCTTTTTCCTTCTTATTAATCCATAGCGATGTGATAGTGTCTCTGTGTCCCTTTAGCTTCAGCTTTTACCTTACTGGCAAAAGGCAGGGATTTAATTGAATTTCTAGACTTTTAATGTCTGCATTAAGATTATCAAAGTAGGAGAGGCTTGAGTTGTTTATCTTGACCTTGGACAAATTAGTATGCCTCCATTCTCTGAGAAGGCCAGTTTTGAGAACAAAAGAAACTATATTTTACACGAACCTAATCATAGCTTGAAAAGCATAGCATTGCCAGAGCTCTGCAAGCATCTTCTTCCATAAGACATTTTATGTTGTATCACACTACAGATTATGTTACAAGATATGGAGGGGTTCAGCTAAAATACATAAGGTGCTGAATTATTTTATTGCTCACAGAATTTATGTTAGTGAACAGTACTCTGGCTCTCAGATAAAAAGTGGTATCAAAAACAGGTTGCTCAAGACTATCTAATGTACTCTCTGTATTTGGCTGGCCTCTAAGGAAACCCTGGCCCCCTAAGAGTCCCAAGGTGCCATTATTCTAAACTGTTCTGGAGAGAGAGTTCAACTGAACCGCATGTTAACTTTTCTCCTTAATTTACACTTGCTTACCACTTCAATAGGAACACCTGTACAGCTACTCATTTATTACATCAAATATTAGAGTAGGGGAAAATGTGAGTTCTGTAGCATAAACCATGGCATGATTGTGAGTAATAAATAGAAGTACTTCATAAAACAACAATATTCTGGAATTTACACACACAACAGACTCTACAGTTCACACAGGATGGTACGAAAAAGAAAAAAAAACATCCTGAATGGAGTGTCTGGAGGCTGAAATACCTTGAAGATGGGAGATCAGAAGAGAATGACCAGGCTGGGCTGAGCGGACAGGAAGTCTATACTTCAGTTCAATGGGAAGAAAAATGTCTGTTCATCTGCATTTACCTACAGCTAAATTACAATATTCACGTGAGCTACAGTATAACAAGTAGGTCACAAACATGAGACAAAGGTGATGTGTGATGATTTACATGCTGTGAAAGTTGTTTGGTTACATCCAAAAGAAGGCCAGTGTAAAACTGAAATGTTAATATTCAGCATACATTGCCTGCGTGTAATGGTGCAACTGGTTATTATTAACTGCTAAAAAATTAGAAGTTGTAATATTGTGTTACCTTGTAATTAAGTGCTCAAAGGTCCACATCTGATTTTTATTCAAGGTCAATGGAATTCCATCTTCACCTAATTATCAAGCATTAGTAAATTCAGTTTGCCTGAAGTTAACACCTACTGTAGATCAGTCGAAAGAAAATTTCTCATTGTGTATGTGCAAGCTTAGTAAATTCTATAGCTTAATGTGTGACCTCAGAAGCAACATCACACAACACTCACCATGACAGCCAAATATCCCCCAGTGACCTTTAATGACAATCTTATGATAAATAAGTTACTTTATGCAACCATTAATTCAACCTATTAATTTCTTCAACTAAGTTTCATGCACAATAATAGAGTATGCAGACAGTATGCTTGATTTAAAGTAACAAGTCCACAAAATAATTTGCCTCAAAAAAATTTTTATATTGCCCCAAATTTATTCATAAGGTGGAAGCATTCATTCACTATAGCTAAGACTGACACCTTCATCAGGGCCCACTTTTCATGTTGCTATTTTTACCATACTCTTATTTAAATAAAGTGTGGAACAACTGATCTCTCTAAGACAGCTATTTGTTCCTGGTCATTTAATATTCCATATCATCTCTGGGAAAAATACATTTCAGCTTCAAATAACATTAGTTTACTCAATGTATAACCAGAATCTTAATACATACTTATCAATATGACTTTCACTTAACTAGGCAGTAAATTTATCCAAAGTACAGTGTTTTATATTGGCTCTCAATCGCATACTGTAAACCAGCCAGCTAATGCTACAGTAGTTTTCTGCCGTACAGCTACCAGTTAATATTGAGTGAGGACATGCTAATTGCAAAGATTTTTTGAAAAACATTATTTGAATCACAGACTCAAAAAAGACCATACGCTCATCCTATTTATGCATAACATGTTCTTTTCTGATGCACATATGTAGATGTTTAATGTGAAATGACAGGCGAGGTTTGGGATTCTGGCGAAGGGAAGCAAAAGTTACCTAAATAATTTGCATGATAGACACCTAATCTAAACAAGGTTGTCATTGTTGAAGCTAGGAGTTTGTGACTTGCATTAATCAATATCACATGTTGCTCTTCAATAAAATATAGGTGTACTTTATGAATTATTGATTTTTTTAGAGGGGGTATTTGCATTGCCCCATGCATAAAACCCCTCATCCCTGCAGAATGGGCACTATCATCTAGGAATAGAAATTTTATCTTAGGTTAAAGGTGATCAGTCAGAATAACCCTGTATTGATTTTCAGTGACCTTTCGCTCTACTGGGATAAGTTGACCCAAACCTTGCTAGGAAAATGTACTTGTAGAATAACAGAATTACTGTTGTTTTATTTTTTTATAGGGGCAGTGGGGGCTCAGACAGGCTCTGGGTTGGTGATCGAAAGGGCGAGGGTTCAAGGCCCGCCACTGTTGGGTCACAACAGTTGGGTCCATGGGCAAGACTCTTAAACTCTACACACAACCCAGTCCTGCCTGCAATGGCAAGCCCAAGTCCAGTTAAAAAATGGGAAGGTTGCAACAGATCTTGCGGATCAAATCATCTGATGTGGTGACCGCTAGAATAAAAGAGACAAAGTCCAAGAAAGAAAAAAATGTCATTCGTCTGTATTTGCAAAATAGATTACTTAATAAAGTCCACCAAAAATATGCAGTCTGTCAGGCCATATATTTGACAACAATAACAGTAGTGTTCTTGCAAAACTGTCTTTTTAGGCTACATTGTAACAACAGTAGAAGAGAAACAGAACACAAGTCCGTATAAAAACTCCAGTTACCCTTGGGACTGAAACACAATTTGATTAAAAGTTTGTTTTTCTTTGCTCTTCTCACAAACCAATGGGGCATGTCAATGCAACACTGACAGTTAATTGGACTTGGCAGGCCCGAGAGTTCATTCGTCAGCATTGTGTAGGGCTCACCTGTGAGGAGCAGGACAATCAATGTCTCCTAGGATGGGCCGTAATCACTGCAACATTGCTGTGGACTGCAGGGTTAAACATCAGGAGACTGCTGGAGTAAGAAGATTGGAGGGAGACTGCAAATAACGCCACCCACACAAAAACACATACAGACATGTTCCGGCCCACAGAATATCTGAGGCCACAACAGTAAAGCATGGATGGCATACAGCTCCTCCGTGCAGTTGTGAGCCCATGCAGAGGTGAAACGTAAAGGTTGTCATCCCTACAGGGATGCAAGAAATTCTTTTGATCTGCATGCTCATCTGATAGTCTCCAAATCCACTACAGTCAGTGCCAATCTCTGTCATTGTGTTTATTAATGCAGGTTCTTCACCCTTCAGATATTCATCTTTCTTAGATTCTTAGATTTGATGGGTTTATGCAGTGTATAATAATGTAAATTATAGGTTTATATTAATGTGCTCATTCTAATACTTTAAAATTTCTAAAGTAACAACTAATTCATAGAGAATCTGATGGCGGGTTAATCACAATATAAACTTATTCTGGTAGGAGAATAATTTTATTATTTCAAATATAATCTCAGAATGTCAGATTTTTGTAACATTTTCTACATTTTCTACCACTGAATTTTCAGAAGCCTTTTTCTTGTCTTTGTATTTCAAGGAAGATAAAAAAAGACAATCTGCTGAAAGAACAAGTGTTTATACATGCTGTAACATTATTATAACTTGCTAATATTCCATAACATAGAGAATACAGTACCTCAAGCACTACTGACCTGTATGCTGAAAAAGCTCTGTGATAAGTGAGTCCATGAACTCATAAAAACTGATGTCGATTTACACTACTCTTCAGTAGCCTCATCTCATCATAATGGGACCTCGTGTACCACCAGAGATTGCGACTCCAGAGCTACAGAATTAACATCTCGATCTCGCTATGATGAGCAAAGGCTTCATCAAATGTAATGATCAATGAAATAAATTGAATCCTGTAGTGCTCCTTCATAAACATGGAAATGAACCATAAAATCAAGGTTGGCTCATAGACTGTGAAATGACCACAACAGAGGCTTTGCTTTACATAAATATGCTGGCAGTAGCTGGCAACAGAACTGCTAAAGCATTTCAGTGATTTTAGACCCACTAACCTTCTCCTGAGGACAAGTAATAAGTGTTTTTGATGTACCCAATAATCATGATTATCTAAAGGCTTCTGGCACTCAAGACAATGTTCAAGAATCTCTCTTTAAGTGTAATGGCAGTGCATCTGTGTGATAACTGTGGAAGGAAGCAGTGTCGATATCTGTAAAATTACCAATCCAGCAATGATTAGCATAACTATTACTGTCACCTACTGATTATAATGTTGGAGCTTTTGGAATTCCAGCAGTAGTAAGACTTGATGGAACAAGAATCGTAGTACAAAAACAAAGGTGCACGGAACAAGTGGAATTTCCTCCATGACATTGGTGCCAGTGCACTGACAGGAACATGAAATACTGTTAAAACAACTATATTTGCAAGCATAAATATTTGCATGAATGGCTAGAACAAATTAAAGCAATTGGGCTAGCACTGCTGAATTGCATCATTTGATTTATTCTCCATTGAAGTAAACAATTACTGTTCTGTATGCAGTGAAAGAATTCCAGACAGCATCCGTTTTTTATCTAAAATGCAGGGATTTATTACAGCAGGGGCACTCATATTCCAATATGTGGATAAACTACGAGGCCATTCAAGTCAAACCAGGACTTGTGATGAAATTTCTTGTGAATGAATGTGTTAACTGATTGACATCTACAGAAGACTTCAAGCACCATACAGTGATGAGAACCTTCGCAAAGCATTTGAATGGTGCAAATGTTTTAAAGAAGGTCATATGACAATCCCGCTGAGGTGGCTTGGAGTACACTACAGTCGTTCCCGTGAACAATCAGCGTATCGGTGGAACGCCTAATGCATGAAAATTGAGCACATTCGGAAGCGACATATCTGTCTGTGGGAACTGTACCAATCATGTAATGATTTTTGTAGACCATTTGCACATTACAGGAATTCGGTTAGGAGTTATTGCCATATCCCAGTGCAGTACTGAACTGATTTCCACATGTTTGGGTCATCAAAAGAGATCCCTGGGGCAGCATTTAAGACATGAAGCAGGCAGTCCAATCATGGCTCCGTCATATTGATAAAACTTTCTACCTTAATGGTATCCAATCACTAGTGAATTGCTGGGAGAAATGCATTAGTGTAGAAGGGGATTATGTAGAGAAATAAAGGTAGCTTTTACTCTCATAGTTCAGTTCTGTTATTCTATTGTGCAGAATAAAACATAAAAACATACCTCGTGTTTTCCAAGCGTGTTTTGCTGCTTAATCATTATGAATTTCATGTTGGAAAATAATTAATACAATGCTGATGTGGTCATAATCTGAAAGGTGAAAAGGTCATAGAATGGCATTTTTAAGCCTTTTTCGAATGGACAAATGATGGATTGGACAAAAATATTCGTTTAAATAGGACTTTTTTTTTCTCACAAAGGATTCAAATGGTATAAAAATCCTAACATTGATAGTTCATCTAAAAAGCTATAAATAAGATTAAAATACTTATTTAATGTTAATTCGAAAATGAAAACAGTTTTTTCTGTGTAGTACAGACTAATTGGAGCCCTTTTGAGTGTTCACAAAATCCACCCTCAACAAACAATGCTTAAATACTGTAGTTAGTTTCAAAGCTCCACCTTTCTTCCTAACACCACCAACAACAACGTTGTGATTATCATCTCGTAGATTGCTAATGAGCTCAACAAAGTCTCTTCCATACGTTTTTTTCCCCTTCTCATAGATGCATTGTTCCTGGGGTAGCAATGACCCATGTGACATCAGATGTGTAGACCATTGCTAATTTCTTACTGGGGTAACAAAATGCAGGACCAAACCACAAATTATGACCTGAAGAGCTAAACACAACAAATATTTCAATTTAAACATACATCTTAACTAGATGCTGGTCATCCTTTTTAGTAGCCGTTTATATTAAGTTGTTTCCTCCTTTTACGTTTATATCAGTCTACACGCTTCTGACGAGGATTTGTGCAAGATTTTGGGGATTTGCTCATTGAACCATGAAAGCATTAGTGAGGCTGGGCACTGATGTTGGACAGTAAGTCTTGATGTGCAGTCAGTGTTCCAGTTCAATCTAAAGATGGTATATAAATAAGGTCTTTAAGAACCTTACTTTGCGCTTGAGTGCTTGGGTCAAACCAGGACTTGTGATGAAATTTCTTGTGAATGAATGTGTTAACTGATTGACTATTATTTAGAGTATAAAAGGCCCTCTAAGTAATTGTGTGATTACAATTTTGTGGTGACAATTTGGTGAAGACCCAGATATGTGTATGATAGACTAGTGTCCACATACTTTCGACCGAGAAGTTTATTTAATGTGCTTCAGGTTTGAAGTTTCCTTTAATGAGTAGCACAGAGAACAGTCACGCATTTCATTCTTCTCTGTCAGCTAAAGCAAAACACCACTACAGTAATTTACTCAACCAATTAATTAAAAAAAAAATCATTCCACAACTGCATGCATGTCTCTAATCACAGATGGGCATACACATCTGTCAAGTGCCTATATCTGTCTAATCACAGATGGAGGCAAAAAACTTTGTCCAAGGAACCTCAACTGTTACAGGAAATTCTCTGCTGACTTTCTGTGCCCTTATATATTTCTCATTCTTCCCTCATGCTTCTGCATGGAGTTACTAGTCCTGAATTACTGAGGTCAGTTGGGGATGCCAGCAAACAGCAGTCCTCAGGAGCTGTTCAGTCTTAACAGTGGAGATATGGTCCAAGCTGGAAGTGTAGTAAGCAGCTGGGATTAAAGAGCTCAGCATGGTACATATGAGTATTTTGGGACTGCTGGGCCATTGGGCCAGCAGCACACCCAGTGTCTGACTTAAGCTCTCCAAGGGGAATGACTGACAGCATGTTTCATTAAACTGAGTGATCTTGAATTTCATGCAATTTCTATTCACAAGTTAGAACCTCATACTGTTGAGCACTGAAGTTAAAACATGTAAAAAGAAAATGCACAAATCAATCAATTTCGTTCTGTGCTACAGTGAGGCATCCTAGTGATTAAGCTATCACTATCTTATCTTAATCTTATCATTTTGATTCATACACATTGCATACAAACTTACTTCTTTTTATTGTGTAAAGCTGCTTTGCGACAATGTCAATTGTTAAAAGCGCTATATAAATAAAATTGACTTGACTTGACTTGACTATGTTTTTATTGTGTACACATGCACTGTTAGTTGAGGTATCACTGTGTTTGGAATGCACAATTACAATGTGCAATTAGATTCTGGCCCTTCTTCCTCTTCTGTCACCTTCTCTGCATGCAAGTAGCTAAATAATTAGAGGGAAGGACCCACAGAGATAAATTCACACATGCATGCATGCACATGAAAGGGAGTTGGGGTGCATCCTGCTGTGTAGTGCCTGTGCTGTGAGTTTAGAGAGAGCAATAGTGACTGGTAAGGACCAGAGACGAGAGAAAGGGAGGAGAAAAGGAGGAATGATTAAGAATAGAATGATTTATTTAACGGCTTTATTGATGGCTGCAGAGATACGAAGAAGGGAGTCATTTTCTTTTTTTTCTCCGTCTAAGCCTCAATATCTGTCCTCTCTACTGACTCCCCCCCCCCCACCGTTTCCTTTTTAAATGCATTTAATTCAAATGTAATTCAATTCAGAGCTGTAAAAGTGATATTTGTTTACAAGTATTTTTTGGGTGCCCTCTGAGAAATAGCCTGTTCAACCCTCTGAAATCATTTTACACCAACTTGAATCTCTGTCTCTTTCTATTTCTTTGCCTTGCTCTAACAAAGTAGCATGTAAGTGTGCTGCTGAGGGTCTAGATTGACAGCATCTGTGTGAGAGTCTTTGCTGATGAATGAGTTATCCATGAGCAGATGAAATTCCCACTGCTCATTCCCCATTCCCCCCTTCATTTAAACCCCTGCTTCAGCATTGCTCACTTTCATCCACTCTCATGCAGAGTATCATCATTGACACCACCCCCTCGGACCTCTTCTATTAGCACTTATCAGTGCAGTGTACATGTGTGCTTAGTGGCCTGACAAGAACATCCACACGATTACTTCAAAAGTACACCCATGCTGATGGCACGAAATTGCCTGCAACAACTTTAAGCTGGCTTTCACAAACATTGATGACTCATAGTGTTTTTTTGATCAAATATAAGCACAGTATCATGAGTTGGATTTTTGTCAAAACTTATACTATTTATATCATCCTATTGCTTCTGATGTGTTTTGGCTCCATCACATGGGTTAGCTATCTGCTAAAAATGAGATCATCACATGTGACACATCTGATCTTAGAAATCTTCCAACAAAACAAAATATGCTGTGAAATTACTTAATCAATTAAAATATTTCCACCAAACAAAAGTCAGAGAACTTCAAATCTAATCGATTTCTCTTTTCAAAAGAAAGTTAAAGCAGATATAAAAAAGTGGAGCATGTACAGTATGTGAGAAGGAGTGATTTATTGCAATAGCTCCAAGTAAGTCCTCTGGCTACATTAATAATTACATTTTTGCTCATTTTTAGTACTTGTGGCATTTCTAAAGTGCATCTTCTTTCTATATTGTTTATGATTGGGTAGAAGTGATATGTTCCAGTGACTTTGGACTACACCAGCTGCATAGCCAGCAGGAATAAACCAACAAACCTACTGTAAACTTACTTCACTATTTCTTTTCCCTGTCTCTCCTTCTTTGGTTTCTTCCACATCCCCTCTCTTCTTGATGCTGACCTATATTGCAGGCTCCTTGTGAGTGCTGCTCTATTAACGGATGCTGGTTGGCCCCTTTGATGCAAATCCAAATCACCAAAACGCAGCATGCAACCTCAGCCCTGGGGCATGGTGCCACATTCAGAGTTTTTTTTTTCTAACAAACCTATCATCATCAGTTACATCATCACTTACCGGCACACCCTACAACCAACACTGCAGGTAACACATTAAAGTAGCACCAAGGACACACGGGGATATTTTACAGGTGCACCTCATATCTTCTACAATGGTTATGAGGTTGTGTTTTGGCATTGCTATTAGTCTCTGTCAGGCTGCACACAGTTTGTAGACTGATGACAGAATCCACCTAACCTCTCTTTCAGTAAAGCTCACTAACACTCCTACATGAATAGATAAGGGTGAGACAGAAGGAGAAAAATAAAGGAGAAGAAAATTTACAGGGAATGGCAAAAAAAAACAAAAAAAAACATGATGCGCCATTTATGTGCAAGGGAAAAGGGCAGATTTAATTTAAAAATTGGCACTGGTTCCTGATTTCTGCAGATGAAAGCTCATAAATGAAAAGGACTGGCCCCATGCCTGGCATGGAAATAGGAAAGTTATGAATAATGCTTAGGTTTCAATCACCAGGTCTGTTTATATTACGCTGGATTAATATTACACCTGCATGGAGAAAAACATGGCCACACACCAAAACAGACACACCCCGAAAGAGCTGTTGTTATTCTTCTGTTCACATTCAGCCAGCAGCTTCTCAAAAGGCTGCATGGCAAGTCTCCACAGGAAGTCAGTATAGGTCATTAGCAGCATCCATGTTCCTATCTTGAGCGCTGTGGCTATCGCTGCTGGGTTGGCTGCTGATTTACAGGCTGCTGGTAATCATGAAATGGCTCTTTTGTTAATGAAAATGGCCAATAGATCCTTATACGTACTACTTAGGAACCAGTGATTCCAGCACCCATCATTCACTGGAAAATATATGTAGTGAAGGAGGCAAAAAAAAAAAAAAAATCCCACAACAAAGCTGAACAGGTCAGCAATAAGAATGAGCAAACTGGGTCAAAATAAAAGTCAGGAAATCCACATCACTGATGTCATGAGCACTAAGTAGCCCTGCAACAAAGCGGGTTTACAGTGTATTGGATGAGATAAGTCTGTGGATGTGTTCTCTAAGTAAATGCTATATTAATTCTAACTTGACACACTAGGAGGCCAGCTGAGTTCAGCAAGTTTGCCATCTCTGTCCTGACCCTGAGGAGGTATAGTTTGTTTCTCTTCTCTACCCATGGTTCTCTCCAGACATAAATATTGAAAGAGTCAATACTTTCACCTATCTTCTGCTTTCTCTGGAGTTCTCTTTATCTTTCTCTATCTTCCTCTCTCTAGAGTCTCTTACGAATTCAGCATTTTGTTGATTGAGGACTGAATAATCCGGTTCTCCCCAAGAGTACCCTGATTTACCGTGGTGGAGGTAAACGCTGGGTACAAAGAAAGGGTTTTTATTTCCACTGTGGTTCAGTGTTTCCTCTCTGCAGCTAGTCATGGTATGCATTTCTACAATGTTGGACATTTACAAATGCTGTTGAATATGTAACCAATTATACAATGATTATTATGTTTTAAATAATGTTATGTATATTAAAAATTCATGAAAAAATAAATTAACCAAAATGATCTACTGTATAAAATATGTTTGGAAGACCACTGGATTAGGTTTGATTTTGAATTCAGGTATCATCTTCATTCTCTTAATCCTGAAATGTAATTAAGGTCTGTGTGGAGTTTTGAATGTTCTCTGCATGTGGATTTCATCCCTGAATGGTCTCTAGCACCCAACACATTTAGGTTGATTGGTTAAATAACCCCTAGGTATAAATAACTGTGAGAATATATCTGTGTGTGTGTGTGTGTGTGTGTGTGTGTGTGTGTGTGTGTGTGTGTGTGTGTGTGTGTGTGTGTGTGTGTGTGTGTGTGTGTGTGTGAGATAAACAGACTGTTAGCCCATCTATAGTGTATTCCTGCCTTGTGCCCAGTCTTCCCAAGACAGACTTCGAATATAAAACAACCCTGAGCCGGATACAGCAACAAATTTCTCCTTATTCTAAGGAGGATTCACAGTCAAAAGCTGTAACAAGGTTTAGCTAAAGTGCTGAGATGGCACCCCAAATAATCATTAAACAAAATACAACCGGAACACTCTTTTGTCTGTGTGAATAGGTATGCTGCCTTTCCATAGCTTTGCAATAATCACTAGTTGACCTTTAAGTGTTGAACCCAAAGATCATTCTTCATTTCTTGGTTTTTAAGCACTGCTCTCATTTCAGAGAGATCCCTGCTGTTTTGGTCTCTAGGCTTTTGCGCTTTGAAATTACAGCGTGAGAGTTGAATACCATTGTAGCGTAAATGTGATTGTGGAGAGCTTTCCTCCTGTGCTGTTTTCTCTGTAATAGATTGAAAGCTCCAGCAGGCAGACTGTGGTCTCTGGAGAAGGGAACAGACATTACACTGCGAGCCAGAGGGCCTTAATGAAGTGAACTGTGCTCTCAGAGTTAATGAGAGAGTGAACTCACCACTGGAGCAGTCCAGTCCTCCCCAGCCTGGCTCACACTGACACGTATCAGGGGACACACAGCGGCCATGGGCACACTCTTCAGTACACAGAGCTATCAAAGAGAGAGGAAAAGAAGTGCTTAATGGTTACCCATACAATATTCACAAGTAATGTGTGCCAAAGACACTGAATCTGCCAACTTGATACACAGATGTAAAATATACTGTCTTTGGCATGAAACTCTCAACTGTAACAGTTTTGAAAAAAAAAAAAAGTATTTAAATCCATTTGGTGGATAAATGTAAATCTGGCTAACAACCAAAGCTGGCAGTCATCTCTTTTTGACATAATACTCACATTTGCACTTTCATTCAAAACCATATGAATTACTGAATGACTCTCTAAGAGCTTATGTCCTTGGTCAGGTTAACACAATGTGCCTCTCTAGCTCCATCTGAAAAGAGCTAAAGTAAGCTACAGCAGGCACGAATAAACGAGCTGTAAATCTCTTCAAATTTGATCAGGCTGCATTCTGCCCAATCTCTAATGCGTCTCCTGCCTGCACTCCAGCACCATTTACCAAGCATGGAGCTTTCCTGATCACTCCTATTGAGAAACATGGCTGCCAATTGATTGGGCAAACGCATTAGTATTCCTGGCCACCTGTTTTTAGTCATAGGTTCAGGTTCAAGCTGGTAATAACATTACCTACATGAAGGCTTTGCCATAGTCACCGTTTCCCTGGAACTTATTTTTTAAAGACGAGAACATGGGGATGTGCATTTAACATAAATAATGTTGAGATAACGAAGGTCACCTGGCCAGCAGGACTCAAACTGACATGCTCTTATCAGAGGAAGGAAACACTCAAGGCTTAAAGTTTCAAGGAACAATTCACTATGATTGGAATCACCCTTCATTCTCTCTCAAAATATGGACAGGGTGAGACATGTGCTGTTTGTCCTTTGACTTTGATATGCAAAAAAAAAAAATATATATATATATATATATATATATATATCTCCTGTATATATATACTGCAAGTCCTTTCATTTTACTTCGATGCTTTATTCAACAATGTAAGCCACATTTAAAAGTCTCTCAGTAAAGCCTAATATTTCAAGTTCTGTCACATACACAAGAGCCTGAAGTATGGCACAAATCTTAAATGTCAACGCCTCAGGAACAGGAGCAAACACTGCCAAATGGAGCACACATGCTATGTGCAATGCATATTTATGAAAAACTTTACATGGAATATTTTTTACATATTTGGAGGCATGTAGAATTCTGAGATTATAGCAGATGAAGAAATCAAAATAGCTCTGATTGGAAAAAAACTAATGTTAGGTTGAGGACACAAGGGCTGAAAATATTTGAAAAAGCCAGGTGACCGTATTGTAAATGATGTATTGGTGCACTTGTTTTAAATACTAAGCTAAACGTGGTACATTAAAATATGGGCAAGTTAAAATTAAACAGTATTCATAAAGGAAATTCACATTTCATGGTGTGTATGTATGTAAGTGGAATTATGAGTGCATTTTATGCAGCTGGCACTCCCTTCGGCTGGATGCAGTAGACAGAGTAGGCAGCAGGGCTTGGGCTTGGACAGCATGACTATGGATTATCACTCAATCAGGCTCAACTGGGCACTGAGCACAGACACAGAGCGTGAGATAGGAGAGAGAGAGAGAGAGAGAGAGAGAGAGAGAGAGAGAGAGAGAGAGAGAGAGAGAGAGGACAGAATAAAACACCCAGAGGACAGAAGCACAAATTGCAGAAATGCTCAACAGGCAGAAATGCTAAAACTTGACACTGGCGAATTCATCCAGCAACAGCAAACCAAGTATTGAAGCATGCAACAAACCCATGCCTTGACATTTTGTGCTGACAGATACAGTACTCCAAATATTGTCTTAATAGAATCACAAAAACTAGAGCTAGAAATGACCAAACTGCCACACTTAATGCAATGGTAATGCATGATTCCTACATTCAGCAATTTCTGATTAGTTGGAAGTTGGGACAGGTATTTAAAACATTTCAGTGTCTGGAAGTTGATATGTGGGTCTATCATATCTTTCTCAATAAGATTCAAATGGATGTACATTTCTATAATCTTACATTTTAATTAAAATTCAATGAGTCATATTTGCTCATGAGAGTGATTCTATGGACACAGGGAGAAAATTGAGTCTTTCATTTAGATAAAAAGCTAATCACACTCATTACATTGAAGTGTTATCAGACCATGTAATAACAGGGCTAATTGGTGATTGCCATGTAGCATTAATAGATTGGACATTCCTCAGTGAATTCAGCAGAAAAAAAGAAACACGTAGGAAAAAGCACTGGGCTTGTAACTATTTAACTCTTATCAGCTTCTAACTGGTGCTCTCATAGTAAATAAGGACAGCTCAAGAGAGGAAATGATTCAGCTCCCTTACTTCACAAAAACACATTGTAGAACAAAACACAATGAAAGAAAACCGTGTCTGATGTCATTGTCCATGGAGCACCCTAACGTCAAACTCACTTCATTTTTAATTCACGCAAGCTGATAATAAAATCATTCGATATAAAACTACAAATAGATATGAAAACAAAAAAAGCTGAAAAGCAAAGGCAGCCAAATCCTTATAAAATGGAGGTCTCACAATCTCCGCCATCACCATCATTAAGATGTGAAATCTACGTCAGTGTGGAGCCTGAGGCTTTATTAAACCTTCTTAGTCTAATTCTCCTGCAAATAGCAGCAGAACGTCCATCATTTCATTAATGCTGTATTGCTAAGCAGTCAACACTCTCCTACTCTCTCATGCAGAGGTAGAAGTTAACAGAAGATCTCAATAGGGATGAATTTCCCAATTTTTATATTTAAAAAAAAGATGTTTAATTTTGTTATTTTTAACACAATCACGGGAGAGTCCAGTTCCCACTTTACCTGTCAAACGCTCCAAGGTTGGAAATGACATAATTCTGACTGGTGCATTACCGTTTAGGATTTACTGCAGCATTATATCTTACATAAATGCATTCATGTAAAGTTTCCATATCTACGAAGTGATATTTCAACCTATCAGCGTGTTTTTTGTTTTTTTTTAGCACACAGAGGTCGGGAGTAGCTCAGGCTGTTCAAAGTGTTTATCAGCATAAGAAGACTTTGTATTTCTTTTTGATTGGTTTAAACTTTACAGTTCAAACAATGTCTGATACCATGTAGCCAAAAAGCTAAGGGGACTAAACCATGCAGATGCTGTACAGTCCTGTAAATCTCCTAAGTTTCTCTTTATATTTAGACTTCTTCCGCTTTAGAATGTCAGCTTTGTTAACTACTGGGTCCTGGGGTTAAGTCCCAAATATCATGAAATGGAAAGCTAGTGCGTTAGGATGTACAATCCCTTGTCCCACACACCAATTAGGGGACTTGATCCGGGGTTACAGAGGGATTTGGTATTCAGAGCTGTGTTAGAAGCTAGTTAGCTTTGTAACTCACCTTAGGCATAAATAAAACAACACGAAGGCAATTGGGAATGACTTAGAAGCTATTACAAAGTGCTGCTTAAAATAATGTTATCAGAAGTGCTTTCTAGCTAAAAATGTGTCTGTAACTGGTTTTAAATGAGTCTTTTGAGAGATAGCTCCTCTCCTCAAAATGGCAGACCGTACCGAGTTCAAGGCCCAGGCAAGACACTGGCTTAGTTGCCAAAAGGCAAAAACAATAATATAAACATTTTACGGATGTATTTCAGTTATAAATAGATAAATGATAAAATAATTGCTAAAACTAACTAATAAGTTAGTATTAATTACTAAGTTAAAACTAAGAAGTGTTACGTTGTATTTATAACGCTTCAATGTTCAATTTATCTTAATGTCATGTGACTAACGTTGGTGCAATGTTGTTATGATTATTTTGAATTAATTTTAACCATCTAAACATTAATGTTGGCAAAAATCTGCTGGAATCATCAGGAATTTTGTCAAGAATGAAAAAATGGGTACATTTTAAAATATTTATATAATTTTTACCTTGTAGCACATGCTTAACTGCAAGAACAGGGTGTTTTTGAGTAAAACACAATCATTTGAGATACAGCAGCTACATTTACCCTGTTCACTCTCAGTAACCCCATCATTAGTTCTGGGCAGAGCATGACAGTGTTTCAGTAGTTCCTGATTAAGGCTTTAAAGTAGTCTGACAAAAAGTGAATTGGTCTTGGCTATTTCATGAGTTATAGCACAACCTTACAATTTATCAGCCCCACATGGGACAGATTCTCTGCTACTAGAAAAAAAAAAACTGCTCAACAACGGCACTTATGTGAAGATAAAACCTAACTTTTAATTTGAGCAGAAAAGCAAAGATCAACACCTACGTAATGAAAATGGTTCTAATACAGGCTTGTGTCCCTGAGCGTTAAGTATCGGCACTGCTACAAAGCTCTTAATCCTGCCGGTGAGAACAGCAGGATTAACCACAGAGCAAAACCAGCAGAAACCTAGTGACTGCACGCCTGCCCTGAGCACCCCACTGCCACACACACACACACACACATATATAACACTTTAGTATAAGGTCCAAAAATAATATTGTAATAAAACCTAACTTATACATTTATAATGATGAATTAATACACACACTAATGCTTAGTGCATGAGGAAACAATAAAGCACATACATTAACTGTAATACGAATAGCCTTTTATTTTTGTCATTTTGTCATTTAATTATGACTTGTAGTATTAATAAAGATAATTTACAATATTAATAACTTTTTTGTAAACAATGTATGTCAATGCAAATTTAACACAGTTTAAGACCCTTATAGTACACATTTTTGTTTTCCATCATCCCTAATTCTGAAATAAACCTTAACATAGTATATATCATAAACACAAAAAGATATACATATTTAAATTTTTCAACAGTGGTAAGATAATTGCAAGAAATAAAAAATGACAGGCTGTCCTGTATGGAATAAAATCACTGTCAAAAATAATCGTGCATAAAAAAAAGATGTGTGTGTAATTCTGTGTTTTGTCCGAGTTGGATTCCAAAACCTACGGCCACGACAGCTTACAGATACGATATTTAGTGTGCTTGTTACAGTAAAACTCTGAAATATACCCACTCTGACTGTTTACAGACATACAACTTGTTTTTACACCTCCTCTGTTACATGGACGAATTGCGAAATTACGCCCATGAACGTAGTGTGTTACACCGCTGTTAAAAATACGTCATCAAGGCCACATGCACAGGCATTACTAGCCTAAAATCTTACCTGCTATAGTTAAAACATCTCTGTAATTTCACTTCTCTTAAACATATACGAATCTGTGAAAAAAAGAAAACTTACCTGAGACGATGAGAGAGCGCTCGGCTGCTGACATGCCTTTTTGGCGCCGGTGGTTTAAAACTGTGGCCGAATCGATTCCTCTTCCCTCGGATATTAATGCCTGTGCATGTGGCCTTGATGACGTTTTTTTTTAACAGCGGTGTAACACACTACATTCATAGGCGTAATTTCGCAATTCGTCCGTGTAACTATATATTTCAGAGTTGTGGCCGTAGATTTTGGAATCCAACTCGGACAAAACATAGAATTACACACAAATCTTTTTTTACGATTATTTTTTACAATGATTTTATTCCATAGTCCTGAAATTCTTTTTTTAGTTTTACATATTACAGAGTACACCCGATGCCACTTTAGATACGCAAAATTATAAAAAATTGTACCTATCATCTAAAGTTCACCATAATGACGGATTATGTGATGGATTTAAGTAACAATGTGTTAGATTGTGTGCATTAAAATAAACCAGCTGTCAGAACTAGGAATGAAAAATGCAACGGTATTGTGATAGAAAACATTTTGTAAATCACTATTCTAAAAATGACCTCTACACACATCTTAAAAGTAGGCCTTGTAAACAACTCTTATTCAAGTATTTCATCATCCATATAGTATGCTTGAATGGATCAATCTTCCGTGAGATTATCGCAATACTCATTTAGATAACAGGACAAAAACAAATGGTTTGGTTTTGATCAAAGCAAAGTGTTAATGGTGCTATCTTTGAATTACAAATTGCAAAATGTCGCTTTTTTAAATAGCCTAGAGTTTGGTTTAATCTACACTGCACACACAAAAGGCTATTTAATACTAGAGTCAGTATAATGAATACAAATTCCTTCTATTACTACTGACTAGAGTACTTATATATGACTCAGCTGGATGTTTATGTACCTCCTACATTATTATGGTGCATAAATTATCGTTTCATCATTATGGAAGCATAAGCCTAATTTGTAATATAATACTGTACAATGTTCTGGTTTGGTTGGTCAAAGTGTATGGGAAGATAACTACCTTACCATTGACTTTTACAAAGTACAGGTTAAACACATTTCCTCTATAACTATCATTTCATTCCCTGAAAAGGGTCTACTGAAGTTGCCTCAAAATTGTTCTGGTGTCAATAGTGAGAAATAGATTTTATGTTTGCCATCTTTCTTAGTAGTATGCAAGTAGTAAGTGCTTAGGATGTTGTTTTGGGTGCTATTCTATGCGAATGAAAACATTATTGATTATTTTCACCGCTTCTCCTCAAAGATCCCTAAACAATGTTTCATTGCTTAGCTGCAGCTAATCCCGTGGTTGATACTTGGGTTGAGCCTTTAAGCTAAAGACAGAACAGAACTGTGTTTTCATCAATAAGCACAAAAAAAGATCATCTTTTTCCTCACTGGAAAAAGTTGAAATTGACACTGATCTTTCTCTTTCTCAGTCACAGAACTACAGTGATGACAAGGCTCAGATTGGACAAAATATAGGGAGCATAGAGAATACATCTCCTGCGTGAGAGGTTTTTTTCTATACTCCATATAAATAATTGAGGGCTTCCAAATCAAACAACAAAGGGTGACATGTCATCTGGTCTCCGCATAATGACAGTGGCACAACAACTGTTGGGTTTCTATGTCTATTTCATCAAAATGAATAAAATTCTCTTTGATAGAACACAAAGGAAATGAAAATCAATTGAAGAATTAATGCGACTGTAGATAACTGCATTGTAATTTTGCAATCAGCATTCAGGCTGTCAGTGGTTTATTTTTCTTTCTAGATGTTATTGACTAGGAGCCCAGTTTAATGGCTGCTGCAGCTTACACATGGCTGGTAAAAAGCAGTTCAGCACGGTTCCTTGATTTTTCTCATTGTCCTAGATATTCACTTGGGGAAACAGGCAATAATTAACTTGATATGATTCAAATGAGCTCAAAGAAACAGAGTAGAAAATATTCCCTTTGTGCACTGACAATGACCCACCAGCTCTTTACAGTTTGGAGGTGTAGCTCTCCTCTGAAATTGGGTTAATGTCTGGTGACTGGCTTGGCCTGTCTAAACATTTCACCTTTTTTTTCACCTGATGTGGCAGTCGTTTGTTGTGTTAGCAGTATGTTTTGGGTCATGTTACTCCCGCCCTGTGGAGTTTGTTAGTAGTGTCACAGAGTTTTGTTCAATTAAAATTTGATTAATTCTCTCATAATCATCTATGAATTTCAATCCAAGAAGTCTTCAGCCATAATCATTCCTATATCCTGAGAGGGACCATGTCAAAGCTCAGGGGTCCTGAGCATGGGTCTGTTTAGAGTTATGTGTATTCTCTCTGTGTTTGCATGTGGCATGCATGTGCTTGTCCATATTCTGAGTATGTCACATTATACAAATGACCTGTGTGCAGTTCATGCCTTAGAAGTTGCCAGATTTTTATTCAGTAGAAGTGATCAAGATGAGTTTTTCAAAACCATCTAGACCACAGTCTTTCAGCATCCCAAAATAATCACAAGGACTTGATCCAGCCCATTGTACAGTATTATTATGATTTTTTAAAATTAATTTTTTATACTGCCGTAACTATTAAAATTGTGGGAAATATAATGAAACTACAAAATGCTAAATTAAAGAATTTAACATCTGTGCATGATATAGGATGTTTATCATACATTTAATTTGCTATTTGAGTTGCCTTATTAATAAAAGTATGTTTTTTTTTTTTGTTAATAGGATGCACCATCCTGGAAGGAATCCATGTCCAGGTATCGAGGTATTGATCTCCTACCTACAGATTACAAGATAAGTTATGACATTTTGTTATGAAAATCAATCACCATGATAGGCAATGGCTCTGATAAAAATGCAATCTCCTCAGAAGACCATGTGAGCAAAAAAATTTTTTTCGTTGACTTTGCTTTTTTTTTTTTTAACAATGATAAAATTAACAATGTTATTTTTGTCTAAATATTTAATAGTTTAATTAAAGCAAAATAAAATCTTGTAGTTTACGAGATTTCATAGAATCATATGTAACTGTTAGAGGGAAACGGCACTTTAAAGGCACCAATTTTGCATAACTTCTTTTTTTTGCATAACGTTTTTCCTCTACATCATCACTGTGTGTATACAACTTTTTTGTATAATTATAGCATTGTCAATGTGACAATGGCTTGACCCTTTATGTCTGTACTGGAAATAATCCTGGGATAAGCCCCAATGACCACACTCAGCACTTCTGTCTTTCCACTAATTTAGATGTTAGAGCTGCATCAAGATGAGTGGAGTGATGGTCAATACATTAAGGCAAAGTTCCTAAACCTGCAGAAATCTTCAGTAAATTTGAGGATTGAACTCTAGTCTTCTTTTTATGTTTTCTTTTTTTTTAAGTGTTTTACAATTATACTCACTTAAACATTGACCTTCAGAGCTACATTCATCCTAGATTCAAGATTTCTATTTAAAGTTATTGCAATACACATCATTCAAGGAAAATCCATTTTAATTAGCACACCAGTAAGCAGTCAAAGCATTACACCACAGTGAACAATAGACATCCCTAGTGCCTGTGTGCTTCTCATCAAGACATACAATATGCAGAGGACGTATGACACTGCAATCATCACAGGTTAGTCCAACAAGGGAGGGGAACAGCAATCCTGGCTGCATACTAAACAGATATCCATCATGGTTAATAATGTTGAGTAGCCGTGGATGGATCAAATCCTATTATTTGTTATGCTACGTGTGTTGATTCTTATCCCCTCCCTGGAGCTCAGTGAGATTGTCATTTACTCCATCACCTTGACACAGTGCTAGGTGAGGTCCTTTCACTGGGAGATTTGTCAAACAACTGCTGAACCATGTCCTCAGAGGTCTTGGCTGACTGATAGGATCCACTCACTCATGATTAAAGTGAATTAGGTGAAAAACAACTCTGGTCTGTATGCGACAGGTGCACCAAGAGCTAACAAAACACGTTCACAAAAGCAGAAAAAGGCGGTTGTGAGATAAATGCAAACTTGTAAATTCTCCTAAGGCTGGAAATTTCAATCATATTTCATTTACCACACTTTTAAACATAACCCTTTTATAAAATATACAAAATATCTGATTTACACTATTAAAGGAAGGAGATTACAAAACCTGTTAATTTAAGTTTAAACATTGTTAATTACTCTCTTGCTAGGGAAATGAGAGCAACCCATTCACAAAAAAAAAAAAAAAAAAGTACTGTACTAATGTTGTAATTCTGGTGCTCTGAAGACTGTAGAGCATGAGCAGGGACAATAATGCAACAAACAAATTATGGCTGGAGAAGCAGAGTTGGACAAATGCATCTGAGTAATAGCTAAGAGCCTGATGCATGGCTCCAGAGGGACACGATGGGAAAGTTAAAGGCTTTAGAGGGCATTGCTCAAGAAGGCAGGAGAGATGAATACTTTTATCGTTGCCATAACTGCGAGCGAGAATAGGGAAAGTGAGTGGTGTTGATTTAATGGGAAATTAGTATGTAAAAATGGAAAGAGACACTCACGGACACACAAGTCTCCACTCTCAAAGTATCCTGGGCAGCACTGGGAGCGGCGACGGTACATAGTACGTACACCTCTCCGGTATGCTGTTTTGTAGCTCGTTCTGACATGGAATAAACACACACACACACACACACACACACACACACACACACGCACACACGCACAAAAGAAAAAAATATTTTTATGCAGGCAAGCAAATTCCTGCAGACCACATCTGCAAGAGTAGATTAATTAAATATCAAGTCAAGTCAATTCAACTAGGCTTTTATTGTTATTAAAACCATATACAGTTCAGTACACAGTGAAATGAAACAAGGTTCCTCCAGGAACAAGGTGCTACATACAACATAAATTAACAAAACTAACTAGCTAACTTAGAAAACTAATTAGCTGACTAGCTGAAACAGGACAGATTGACATTTTTACTTAACAGAAATCTATCTAAGTCCTATACAAAATAGACAACATAAAGTGCACGTGCAAATGTGCAAACACGAGCGACAACATGACAATTCATAAATGTAAAAAAAGAAATATTAATTAAAAGCCGCAGGTGAAGGACGTCTCCCTTTCAGGTTGGATATTGAAAGCTAGTGACTCACTGACTTCAACGTTTTTATCTGGGAACGTCACTGATAAAGTCTTTAATGTGGCTATAAAAATGATGCAGCATATGAGGACAGTCAAAGGGCTATTTCTATCTCGGCTATGACCGCTGCAATCACTGTCAGTTACATTAGAACAGTGCTATTACACAGGGTCTCATTCAGCAACCCTTTCTTATCAAGACTGATAGTGGAGTAAGAGGGTCAGTATCAGGGCCAAACTCACAGTGGAGCTTACCTGTGTCTGGTGCATTTAAACCAGTTCAGAATGTCTGTGCATCTGGTGTAATAGATCTGGTCAAATGGATGTGCATATGACTCTTGCACCGTCACCGCATAGCTGATTGGAGAGAACAGCAGAAAAAGTAGAGTCAAATACCTATTGATTGATTTCCCTAGGTTGCCTTCAAAGGTTTTCTGTGAAATTCCATTACAAGGGTGCTGGTGAAAAACCAACAAATTATTTGAAATGACAGAACCTGCTAGAAGAAATTTGATTCATCCATGGATCATTTATAGTACTACAAGCATTTGATATTAAAAAATTGTTGATGTAAACTGTGTTTTAATGAGATCAATTATGGTTGAATACAAATACTTAGCTTTGCATAACTGTTTGATTTGATTCTCATTTTTCTCAAAAGTCAAGATGAAATGACTACGAAATTTTACATCTTCTTTCCAAGCCTAACTTCAAAACTAAAAGATTGCATAATTAGATTGTTCATCATCAGTAACTGCTTTATTCTAGTCAGGATTGCAATAGATTTGGAACACTGGACAGGAGCTAGGACTCCACCTTGAAGAGAACAGCATGAGAAACACCAAATAGACAGTAACAAGCTTATCCTTGATCCATGGACCCTAGGGATGAGAGGCAGGAACCATACCCATTGTAACACTGTGCTGTACATAACAAACACATTTTAATTATTAAAAAAAAACTTTACTGTATATTTTGCTTTAAAGTACATCCAAATATATGACACCAAAATCCCCCCTTCCCCCCATCCTCCCACAAAAAAAAACTCCTCTACATTGAGGCACTATGTAATTGTATATATCCCAGCATTCTTCCCCCACCATACTGTGAAGAAAATTATTCTGGCTTATTTTTCATAAATGACACTCCCTTGCACAACTCATAATTATTCTAGGAATATGCTTGCTAAGATTGATTAAGGCAGAGTACATTGATCAATTTGAAGCCTGTTTCATTTTTAGAAAAGTATCCTTACACACACACCTACAAACTCTTTGTCTCTTTCCTCCCTAGGGCTAGCTCAGCTGAGGATCAATAATGTCCTGAGCATTTACTGATTGTAACTGATCTCTATGGACCAGCAGGTTTTGCCAAATCAACACTCCTCAAACACTGTCCTTCATGTCCTGTCAACTGTCTCAAAATGTCAATACAATTAGAAGCAGAAAGAAATCTAAAACTCTTAAAAGGTATGTAATGCTTGCCAACTCTGAATATGCAAGCAGTGTTAGGCTTTCAAGTGCATTTCTATACTGAAACTAAATGACAAAGATTAAGAATAAAAACTAAAAAAAAAAGAAAAACAAAATAGGCAAGCTGTTGTTTAAGCACCTCTTGAACCTACTTTCCATTTTTGAGTATTTAGTTTTAGATGTTCTTCCATTTCTAGACATATTGAAGGGGTAAATGAAGTTAACTTGTTATTACTAGGATCTTAGTCCCCAAAAAAGAATATTACCCACTGCTGCAAACACATTCGTTATTTGAACAAAATAATTAATTGTTCAGATAAAAATATAAATAGATTTTTTTTAAATTCCCGGAACAATTAATCATCATTTATAATCAGTTTTATAAAATGCTCACCGAACCTTTGATGGTCATTTGACTAGCCTGTCTGGGCGGTTTTTGCCTGTAGTCAGAATACACTTGAGCTGATTGTGGTTACATGACTTGACTTCCTGTAGCATGGATTTCTCTCTTGCTCCTGGATCTTTTGTTATGCACTGTAAACTGAACGTGGTATTTCCTTCTTTATTTCTTTATTTCGGATTAAATCAAAAGTTTCAATTAAATGTAATTGAACAATATTTAACCTGGAGTTCATAAAAACAAAAACATCCTATCGTTCTATTGATTGTGATCTGATTTAGTGATTGTGTTCATGTTCATAGAATTAAAAAATGTTTAGTCTAAAGAGGTTACGATTTGAATGAAGAATTTTATAACATTTAAGCATTATAGATGGTTATTTCAGACTCTGAAAAGGTGCTTTTGTAGTCTGAGGAACACTGCTAGCAGTGACAGCAGTAATATTGCAGCAATTCTCATCTCAGCATGCTTGAATATACCAGGGAACTGAAGGTTCTAATATTAGTTCCCGTTCCCTATACTCTGTAAATGCACACTAGAATCAAATACTAATAAGCACATTCTAAACCAATATTTCTCAGTGAAGACCGCTTATTTTTTCCTCTTAATTTTTACATTGTTTATAACTTAAATGAGTCAATGTGAACGGTTGGAGTATTCACAGCAATAGTACTACAAGATAGTATTAAATGAAAGATGATGAGGAGAGAGAGAGAGAGAGAGAGAGAGAGAGAGAGAGAGTGCTCTTCTTACCTTTCCCAGTGACTGCAGACATTGGGGTCATCTGGGTTTAAACTGCACACACTCATAATGAGCACCAACACCGCCATCACAGGCTGAACTAGATGTAAGGCCTGTCTAGGCCCCATGACCATTCCTAAGAGCACAAAATAGAGGGATTGTTAATAGTTTTCTTTTTAATTGTTTTAATATAGTTAGTAGTACATTTCAGGAAAGACCACGAAAATCGGTATCTGTGTATTGTAGGTGTCAACCCTTTGGGATTAATCATTGTTTATTTTGTAATGTCAGATCAATGAAATCTGCCCAACTAAATATCAGGAAAAAATCTTCATACTTTTAAATATACTGTATTTCTTTATGTAAAAGAACTGAATACATGTCTTGTTTCTGAATGCTGAGAGGTGATTTACACACACGCACGCACGCACGCACGCACGCACACACACACAAGAAAACCCCCCACTATCTTCAATATTTTACAAAATGTTTCATAATGTATCTGGTGGCCTGTTGTCCCCAGACAAAGGATAAGTGTGTGTATAAACATAAAGAGTGCATTCATTAAGTTCCCCCTATATTTTCTCGACAGTTAAGGTGCATGAGAATATGATGGATAGGGATGGCAGTGATAGACAATATGTTCTCCTTTACCTCTATAAAATAAGTCTGACCTGGCAAACTACATACAGATGTTCTACTGTGCTTTTGTGACAGTGCCATGTGCTTATGACAGAACTAATGAGATCCCATGGCATATGTGAGAGTTGAATAGTAAAGGTAGTTTTGACAGTCTGCAGCCACGGGCTGTGGGTAAATCGATATCTGTTTATTGTAAACACAGCATGATGTTTTTGAGGTGTGAATTTTCAACATGGCCTATTATCTCCTGATACAAATTCTCTTGGTGCATGTCTGTGAATAAGAGCCTTTATTTTACTGCATTTAAAAGTATTACTAAATCTGTGCACCTTAAATGGTTTATATGTGGGGAAGGTTTGCACTTGATAACATCACACATCACACATTTAGACAGTGTGTGCATTTTATTCATGAGTGAGATAAAATCTTCACTTCCCAGGAGCACCAGTTCCTCTAATGAGCCAGAGGTTAGAGTTGTGCTACCTTCTGCTCTTTGATGACTCATTCATGCACACACCCTCAACCCTGTACTCAGAATTCACTAGGCTTTTCTTTTTTTTTTTTTTTGTTCTGACTCAGCAGAGAATTGCTGCAACTCTATTACACTAAAATGCTAATGGGGCAGTGTGTTTTCCCAGGTGACTCTCATGGCCTTGGTCAGTTGAATGCATACTGCTGGTAATCTTTGGACAGTATAAACGCCCTAATATTATGTAAGCAGACGCTAAGATTGTGCTAGTATGAAATGTCAAGTATGCCTCTTGAATACGCTCACAGCTGACCAAATCTTGCATACGGTATAAGAATTTGTACAAGACATTCCCAATCAATTTTCAGTCCAATTAGGCCCATGTTGAGTCATACAAATTACTAGAGTTTGTGATATGATTATTTAGTCTTTAGTCAAATACATCTGATGTTCTCATTCAGCCTTGAAACACCTAAGCTCCAAGTAAATTTGTGGGAACCTGACATTTTAATAGGTTGAGAAGAAAGTGCTAATAATGGCCTGACCATCCAATTACTGAGCAATTCCTCTTGAAGAATAAAAAGATTCTAATGGAACCTGATTTTGAAGTGTTACGTCTGAGTAGAAAAACAAGAAACGGAGCAGGGAGAAACATGGCAGACAAAAGAGATACAGATCCCAAGCAGCATGTGACATGGACATGACAACAGATCTTTCACAGGAGATGGAACTAAAAAAAATAGACAATGCCCACTGTGAAAGCGTACCCACTTCAAAATGCACAATATGCAAGAATTTTTTGTGATTTGAGATTCTTTAAATGGCCAAGGACATACTCCTTGCCAAGCTAACTGCTGGTCGAAAGGCTATGAACAGACTCAAAATAAGCTAAAAAATATTTAGATAAAGTCAAACCACTCCTTTAAATCCCATATATTCACACAATGTCCACTAAAAATCTCTTTCCCATTCTCCTCTGCAGTGAGAGAAATTGTAATGAGAGAAAAAAACATTTGCTAAAATGGATCCTTAAAGATCTTGCTAAGTTAAGGTGATCATGAACGTTTTTCTCCATAATAAACAGCAGTGAGAATTCTTTCAATTCCACGTGGATTGTATGTTAGGTGAAAATACACCAGAAATCTAATGTTGATAGCTTATCATATAGATGTTCGGATATGTTGCTATGCTGGTAATTGTAATAGCATGATAGTTAATGCCAATTGCTGACCACCATTCAATTTTCATTCAATTATCAATACCTCGTGAAATTCAGTGACATTTTAAAAAGCATTATTAACCTCCTGAGACCTGAAGTCTACCGAATACCTAATGTCCACAAATGAGGATCACACAAGGATAAATATGCAAATCATAGTTATGAGGTCATTCAAGTCTGAAGCAGTTTTTAAGTCGTTTTACCTTAAATGTGGTTTGTGTTGGTATGATTTATTAATTAGTTATGGTATTTACAGCATTTGTTCTCCAGGTTTTTCATCAATACAGAGCTGTCCATCACACTCTATACTGTTGGTAAAGCTACCTACCTGGTACTTGTGGTTTTATATATACGTTTGTGCCTTGGGCTGGGGACGGCTTCTCACAGTAGATCCAGTACTTCAAACCAGATTACACTACTGACGGAATGCACCTGGGAATGGACAGAAAGAGAGATAGTGAGACAAAAGTTTCAGAACTGAAGAGAGAGCGACAGAGTGAGATAAACAGTGAGTAAACAACATTTGATTGAGAACGATTGGGCTCGGAATGCCCAAAGGGAATAATCGAGAGAACAAATAAATGTAAGAGGTACACTGAAGTAGAGATTCTGTGAGAGAAGCAGTGGGACTGAATGTAACAGCTGCTAAATCCCTCATATAAAATCTACACGGTGTCTCTGCATGAAGATGATGATGTGCTGGGCTCACTCTTATCCTGAAGACACACGGGGGTGAAAGCCTACATTATCATAAGAGCCTGTAGTGTTATCACTGCTCATCTTCTTAGGAGGCACCTCAACAGGCTCCTCAACAACAGGGCATGAGAACAAGTTATTAATGACACAATTACAAGTGCTGCTGTGGCGGTAATGTTCAACTAAGCAAAGTAGCAGTGTTCCTCAGGTTTAATACATGGCTTGATTCACATGTATTGGAGAGGTCAGTTTTTGGTCTCTCTCTCTCTCTCTCTCTCTCTCTCTCTCTCACTCTCTTCTCTCTCTTATTCACTCTCAGACATGGTGATAAATATGTAGCTGCAAACAAAAGGACACTGGCCTCCTTTCCTCTCACAGGAATACATAATTTAGCAGTATGCTCCTTCACATGCAGAGGAACCCTGTTAAAGTTGCAAAAATTCAGCTATGCAATGATGATAGATTTATAGACAGCTCCGACTGGTAAAGAGACTTTCGCTTTGGGGAACTTTATCTAAAGTTATTACACACTCTATTGAATTATGAGATACCAGCATCAGCAAGAATGGTGTTTACCTCATTTGTTGCTCTATAAAAAGCCAAGAAACCATAACATTGTTTGAATTAGTGGTAGAAGTAAAGCTTTGTCATGTCTGTATATTTATCAGAAATGAATAAGTTCTGACTTGTGCCCCAGGATTTGTGATGTTAGTGATTGTTTTCTTTTATGTTGCAATGAAAGATCAGTGTAACTGCATTCAGTTTCTAAATGAAGTTAAAGTAGGGATCACACTAATAGCTATTAGGAGCAGATAACTTTCCTATGCCCTGTGGTATGCTATAAAACTAATAGAAAGATCCGCACATATGGATCTAACCTTACAGATGATTTCTCTGCTTCTGTTTATAAAACCCGTCTGTGAAAATCTTCATATTAAGGTTCACAGAAACCATGAGAAAGAAATTAAAAGCATGTTTTTAAAAAAAAAACTAGGATAACAGTACAATCATAAAAGATATGTCAACAAAATACCTAGAGGTTGGCCAAGTGCTTAGACGCTCTGACTCAACAGACACTACAACCACCAATGGATTCAACTGAGCTTGTAGCAGTAAAATAATTTTTCAGATACAGTGTTCTATGCTGGATTTAGTTTTAATAAATGATTGCTGTAATATTTGAATCACCTACAGATATATTTATGCATACACTACCCACAGAATTCCTAGTTAATTTTTTCGTTGTTATATCTTCAGTAACATCTTCATCCAGATCAAAACCTATCCCAGGACCACTGGGCAGGAATTCACTCTTAGTGGCATGCCACTATACACCAGTCATTAACACCTAGGAGTAATTTAGCACATGGAATCTGTCTTTTTGTGGGAAGTGGGGGAAAAAATTAACACAAGCCCATGCGGACACACACAAATCAGGATCCCAACAGTGATCATCAAAGTTATCCAGGAATAACTGATAAATGAGTGAAGAATAAAAAGAAGAAACATGGGGAAATAGGATTTAAGGTCTCAAGATTGTTTATTGTATTTAAAAATGACTTCATATAAACTTTATTAAGCAAAGAACTTTTAATGGAATGCCAACCTATGTTACAACCCCCTTTTTCATATATTCTAACATATGCATTTTAATGGATATTGATGAGTAATGGAAGAAAAACAAGGATTTGAACTTCTACAATGAAATGGAGCCATCCCTCAGTCTGTAAACACGGAATAATAACCCAGCCTTCAGATCAATATCCAACTGATTGTGCTGGAGACTTGGCTGTATTTTCGTCTTCAGTCTGCCTGGCACCCACATTTTCCTTTGACTTAACTTCACTTATCATAGTGTGGCAAAATACACAAGGTCCAATTTGACAAAAAAGGGGAAGAAAACAGAATTAAAGATCTTTAGCTGCATTCATTGTGCTGCACAGGGGACATACTGCCTGGTTAATGCATTAGGGACATGGGCAACAATGTCCTGCACCTATAATGCTGTCAGTAGTAAACAGATTTGTCTTTTGTGTAAACACTGTGATACATTCTGCAGTCTAGTGGGACTGGACTGTGTAAAATTGTCCTTGTCTTTCTAAGGAAGGAATGGAAAAGATCCATTGGAAAACACTTAAAAGACTTAAGACCGAAACTTTATTTCCTCTGCCCAGCCTAGAAGACTTAACAAATGATTCAAAACACGTGTTTTTAACATGTGACTATCAGAGCTCATTACAATTAGCCAGACAATTCTTTGAGCCTGAAGCATCTCTGAGTGATCATCTGTAAACTATATATAATATTCAAATTATTTTCAGAAAGAAAAAAAATATATGCCTGCCTATACCCCTAGCCATGACTATTAAAATAGTTGCAATAGTGTTAAATGAGAGTAGCAGTCAACCATGAACTGTCCAACTTATGGTCCAGCAAACCTAGATACACACATGGACAAAATTGTTGGTACCCTTCGGTCAATGAAAGAAAAACTCACAATGGTCACAGAAATAACTTTAATCTGACAAAAGTAATAATAAATAAGAATTCTATGAATGTTAGCCAATGAAAGTCAGACATTGCTTTTCAACCATGCTTCAACGGAATTATAAAAAAAAATTAACTCATGGAACAGGCCTGGACAAAAATGATGGTACCCCTAACTTAATAGTTTGTTGCACAACCTTCTGAGGCAATCACTGCAATCAAACGATTCCTGTAACTGTCAATGAGACTTCTGCACCTCTCTGCAGGTATTTTGGCCCACTCCTCATGAGCAAGCTGCTCCAGTTGTTTCCGGTTTGAAGAGTGCCTTTTCCAGACAGCATGTTTCAGCTCCTTCCAAAGATGCTCAATAGGATTGAGGTCAGGGCTCATAGAAGGCCACTTTAGAATAGTCCAATGTTTTCCTCTTAGCCATTCTTGGGTGTTTTTAGCTGTGTGTTTTGGGTCATTGTCCTGTTGCAAGACCCATGACCTGCGACTGAGACCCAGTTTTCTGACACTGGCCAGCACATTTCTCTCTAGAATCCCTAGATAGTCTTAAGATTTCATTGTACCCTGCACAGATTCAAGACACCTTGTGCCAGATGCAGCAAAGCAGCCCCAGAACATAACAGAGCCTCCTCCATGTTTCACAGTAGGGACAGTGTTCTTTTCTTGATATGCTTCATTTTTCCGTCTGTGAACATAGAGCTGATGTGCCTTGGCAAAAAGTTCCATTTTTGTCTCATCTGTCCATAGGACATTCTCCCAGAAGCTTTGTGGCTTGTCAACATGTAGTTTGGCATATTCCAGTCTGGCTTTTTTATGATTTGTTTTCAACAATGGTGTCCTCCTTGGTCGTCTCCCATGTAGTCCACTTTGGCTCAAACAACGACAGATGGTGCGATCTGACACTGATGTTCCTTGAGCATGAAGTTCACCTTGGATCTCTTTAGAAGTCTTTCTGGGCTCTTTTGTTACCATTCGGATTATCCACCTCTTTGATTAGTCATCAATTTTCCTCCTGCGGCCACGTCCAGGGAGGTTGGCTACAGTCCCATGGATCTTAAATTTCTGAATAATATGTGCAACTGTAGTCACAGGAACATCTAGATGCTTGGAAATGGTCTATAGCCTTTACCTTTAACATGCTTGTCTATAATTTTCTTTCGAATCTCCTGAGACAACTCTTTCCTTCGCTTCCTCTGGTCCATGTTGAGTGTGGTACATACCATGTCACCAAACAACACAGTGACTACCTGGAGCCCTATATATAGGCCCACTGACTGATTGCAAGATTGTAGACACCTGTGATGCAAATTAGTGGACACACCTTGAATTAACATGTCCCTTTGGTCACATTATTTTCAGTATTTTCTAGGGGTACCATCATTTTTGTCCAGGCCTGTTCCATGAGTTTATTTTTTTAAATAATTCTGTTGAAGCATGGTTGAAAAGCAATGTCTGACTTTCATTGGTTAACATTCATAGAATTATTTTTAATTATTACTTTTGTCAGATTAAAGTTATTTCTGTGACCATTGTGAGTTTTTCTTTCATTGACCGAAGGGTACCAACAATTTTGTCCACGTGTGTAAATGTATAAATATTTATTTAATGTCTAGCTGGGGTTAAATTATTAATCTTACAAAACAAAATCCAAAACACAGTAATCCTAGTCAGCTCTTTCAGATACAATTTTAGCCTATAAACAAAGGGCCAATAAGCATAACAAAAGGCTTAACAAAAATGAATGATTAATGAAATCCAGCCAGTAATTAATTGCTATGCACTAACGTATATTTTTTTGGGTGATTTGAGTTACAGTATGCATACAGTATTTTCAGATTCCTGGTTCAATAAGATCAGTTATGGTACCAGATTTATTACTTTATTGTGTCCAGTTGCTGAGATCTGGCTCCAGACTTTATCTGTGAGAAGAAATATCCATTTTAAATTCCATTTTTTAGAATATTGAAATTGAAATGTGTAGGATTCAAACATTTTCAGTTCTGTTGGACCAATTTTTGCCACAATTGAAAATTTTATACATTTCACCTACTGCACTCTATTGGTCATGGTGCATATGACAGGTCGGATACACTAGCACACTACAAGGCCAAGGTTACTGTCGGGCCACATATGGACCTTTAATGAACCATGCTGATCTTGTTAGGAATCTTTAGAAAACCCAATGTGTGTTCAGTCAGCATCATTGTGGATGGCTAAGGTGTATGTTTATGTATGCATTTTTGTGCATGTCACAAGAAAAGAAAAGGATAGCTCTTTATCTGAGATTGTTTAAGTACATGCACCAGGCATAACACATGTGGAAACCTAAAGCATTTAATAAGACATCCGGTAGGAAGCAACAGCAGTGCAAATATACCATTAAAGTGCTTCTGAATAGGCAAAGCTTGAACACCTCAGGGTAAAACAAACAGAATCAGCACTCTGTGATCAGTAGCACTTGGTTTTGGATGGTCCGTGTGGGGCTACGCAGGCATGTGCTGGTAATAAGTGGTGGGAACACCTGACAAATGCTCTAGGTCATTTAACAGGAGTTTAATTCTGGGCACATGGTTTATTCATGTGGCAAGCACTGTTCGTGGCAACCCTAATAAATCAAGTGAATGCACCCTCCCCAGTGCCGCTGCTAGGCTAAGGTCCAGGAAGGACCTACTAAAGTCAACTGTATCTTTCATTGCAATAATCCGCCTTATCCACAGCTAACATCTTTGGGTCAAGAAAAAAATTGTACCTGTTCCCTGTCTTGACTGCAAGTACCAAGTAGTATTAAGTATTAACCAGCATCCACATTAATTATTTAGTGACTGTGATATGTAATAATTAACTGCAATTGGTTTAGTCATTTTATGGCATTTTCACACTTGAACTGAAAACTGCACTGAAGACTGATTCTGGGCTCGTTTGGGGGAGGGTCTCATACTGTAACTGCAAGCTTTGCATTTAAACTAAGGAATTCCTTTCCATGGATTGATTGTGCAGTTGCACATGTCACATTTGTCCATGCAAGTTTGCCAAATGGAGAAAATTCATCCTTTTCTTTTCTTTTCTTTTCTCTTTTTTTAAAAACTTTTTCTAGGTACCAACTGTCAAGCAGCAAAGGACTCTTTTTGGAATCATGACACATCATCATGCAGGAATACCTTAAAACAAGAAGTCAAACTTGTATACAAAGCATTTATGCTGACATGAGATGTTGGAAGTTTCACAATGCTCTCAGTCCAAGCACCTACAGTACATCACAAAGTTGAACAAATTACAGTGATCCCATCCTATGAAAGTCTGATTTTCTATATCAATAACCGTAACAACCCTTTCCATAGCATCAAGACAGTGGAAAGAAGTAAATGTTATGGGATTAGCTAACTGGAACACGTCCAGGCTTGAAAACAGTTTTCACACTTCACCAATCATACCAAAATCTGGGCTCAAAATGGCCCCAAGTGTGGAAAAAATGCAAGTATTAAAATAACATTAATATAAGAGACAGGACTTCTAATGAAGCTTGTCATCCATCAGAAAGAAACGTTCATGTATTTGGAACCTTCTAATTAAAAATACTGGCAATTTCTTAAGGATGGAGTGACCCTCATAATATTATATACTGTAAATAGAATTACTGTAGTAGCAGAAGATATAGGCAATTGTTCATTGGCAATGTTGTGCTTGTTAGTTCTCTGTACTGTGCACTCCTCAGTTGTTTCAAATGGACCGTGACATACTTAATTGGATTTATTTCAAGACAGAGACAAAGCTTTATAGATGAACTCAGTGTCAGTATGAGTAAGAAATATTTAAAATGTAAAGAAAGGGAAATAGGCTTAATTAAACAAAATAAAATGAATAAGGTTTCCAAGAGCCCTACAAGATGACAAGATTGAGAGTCCTGTTGCAATTGATATACAGTATATATCTGCTTAAGTCTATAAATTTGAATGTTCATGGAAAACATTCATTGAGAATCTGAATCATTATTCCTAACAAATCAGCCCAGAAGCTGACCTCCCACTGCCCTAGTTACACAGCAGTTGCTTTTCTCCCTCCAGGCATTCTTGTCACACACCGTGACTATTGGCACTATAGTAGGATAACACATGTTTAGTGCATACAGTGTGGTTAATTAGAACTAATAATTGATATGCTGGATGTCAATGAGGTTGCATTATATTTGTGTATAGAACACTTCCAAGCTGGTTTGTGCACTAAATAACATGAGGTTTCACTGGTTCCCTCTGTGGTGCCAGATGGTGGTCCATACAAAACAAGATGTTCACTTATTGCTTTTTATTTTACAATTCAAGCAAACCTTCTGGCTATGTCTAAGGTCAGCACAACCACAGTGGGGTAAAGTCTAAGATGAGGAGATGGGTGGAACTGTTAAAGGAAGAGACAGCGAGGAAAGGATGGCGATGGGGAGGAATAGATGAACAAGAAGGATGCAGGGAAGCAGGCAGGGCAACTTTCCATGAAATGCTGAAACAACAGCATGGCTGCCAGAGCAATTTTACAGCCCAGTGGTTCACACCTCAGCCATTGCCCTTCTAGATCAGGACCTCCAAGTCTGTTCTGTGTCTTCATTTATTTAGTGTCAGTGTTTGAGGATGTAGGAAGGCAGAGCAGGGACTTTTTTTGGGTGGGTGACGTATAAAGAAGACAAGCAAGCAGCAAAGGAAAAAAAGCATTGCCTTTCATGACAAACCCAAGAAGTTAGCTGTCTATCGTCTACCTAACAGAACTGATGAGCCCATGAGGCTAAAATGACCAGATAGATTGACCTGACCATTTACTTTCACATTTATTTAGGTTAATTTGTCCATCTTGGCTTATCTTGGCCAACCACATGTATATGTTCATGTGTATTTACATGCACTGTATTTAATTCTCATTTTAACCAACAGATAACAAAAGAACCTGATACTGTGTGCTTTATACAGTTAAGTCTAATGTAAATTCCATAAAACAAAGCAAATCAAGAAGTACCTGCAAAAATTCTGAGTTTGCCATGGTCAGCTCAATTCCTTAATAATCTGCATTATTTTTACCAGTGAAAAAAGAAGCTGAACGTATGGAAGTATGACATGGAGCAGAAAATTGTGGGCTCTCAGATAGAGGCGATGTGACCCTGGCTGCACTTTTCAGAGCCATGACATATTTGCTCCATCTAGCATAACCATGCTATTAAATATACATTCTTGGTTTTCCTAGGTCCACCTTTACAATGTCCTTGTGCAAGACATTAAAGTTTCTTTACTAACTTTAAAACAATGTGAACAGAAAAGTCATTGTCATCTCCTGGCTTGTTGGTTGAAACACACATGTGCATGAGAACAGATTATTTTTGTGCCCCGGTGTAGGCGATGAAACACAATAGACGACTGAGAAAGACTTTAAGCTTTTGCAAAACAAGGTAATGTGATTAATCTTACACCTCTCTCACCCTATTCTGATGCCACTCTTTCCGCACAGGTCATTAGAAAGGGTACCTCACCACACACAGGCAAACAAATGAGCCATTACTGCCATCACTCAGCCTCCAATTAAACAGCCCTCACCCCTGCTCTGTGCAATCACTGCCAATTAAAGCCCAAATGTGTGAATTTCGACACCACTAATTGCATAGAGGTGATAGAGCTTTCTGACATTCTGCTCTAAAATTAATTTCCAATACTTTCTCTGGACATGAGCCATGCTTAACTTTTACATGAATTAAATATTTTATATGAATTAAAATGCAGTTTTACAGCTCTCAAGAAAGACAAATAGAAGGAAACTTACAGGCTGAATGATGCAGAATGAGAACGCTATAACTAAATTTACAGAGTTGGGAAAACAATGTTAGCTCTTGCAAGTTCTTTGGGTGTGAAATGCCATGATATCCAGCTTCATTCTCTTTTGTAGATAGTTTTGCACAAACTTAGTTTTTATGCTTTCCAAACTTAGAAATCATATCTTTTTAAGCTCCAAGCTACACTGTCTCTTTGTATTACTCATAATGTTTAAAACTATTATTTAACCACCCTTACTTTAACTCTGATTGGAATTGTACAGTATAAAATCTCACCATTCAGACGGGTCTTTGCGCTACACAGGTCTGGCTCTTCTCTCTATTGGAGCTGATGTTTCTAAGGACCAAAAGTGACAGGTGGAACCTCCTGGTCTCTTCTTCCCTCATCCCACAGTTTAAGGCCTTCCCTATTCTGCCTGCCATCATAATGAGCAAGAGGCAGGGCATGAGGCTCTAAATTATGCGAAAGATTAGCTCACAGTGTTGAGCAGGCAGTTCTATGGCCTCAGGTGCGGTTTTAACTCCACTTATAGCCTTCATTGATTGCAGGCTGCTGCTGAATAAGCTAGGGACTCTACATAGGGAAAGCAAACCAATAACTTACAGATCATTCATTTTGTCTTGGACACATATTATCATGGCAATAGCAATAGGGAAAAGGGCAGTGGATCCCCCATACCTGAAACTCATAAAAACGGAAGACAGAAAAGAGAGAGAGAGAGAGAGAGAGAGAGAGACCAGTTTAGTTAGTATGATTCAAGCTTATCTTGAATGGAGGTACAATTCAGCCAACCTTTGACACAGTGGGATGCAGTTTGAATGCAATATGAAGCCGAGAAATGAATGTGAGCCAGACACACCGCAGTGAGGGTAAGTGGTCATGCCCTAGAATGCAGTTCTTTGAACTGAATAGAGAACATCTAGTTTCACTACAGTAGGAGAACAAATTGACGAGTCCAGCATTTTCCTACTGCAAATTACATTGCATTTTGGAAATCGGGAATTGTAGTGTCCTGACTTTTACATTGGTTTTGTGTTTGCTTTACATTATATTTACATAATTTTTACTTATGTAAAGTCAAAAGTTAAATGGATGTACTTAGCAATGTGAAATTATGCAGTCAAGTCTTAAATTAGGGTTTCACCACACATAGCTTTATAATTTTTTTTTCTTCTTTCTTGTTAGGCCAATTTTTTTTTCTTTTTTTAAATTGCTGAATTTTTGGCAGGTCTTCATGGCAAATGTGTTTGTTTTGTTTAAGAAGATTCTTTTTCCCCTCACTTCTGTACAAGACATTCATGAAGCGTTCGTACTTCTGGTGCATCATGCAGTGTTTCTCCCATGTCTATCAAGCAGGACGGTACGTTCTTTTGTAACTCAGTGCCTCCTGTTGAATTCATTTACAACAGTGCTCCTTAGGGCCTCCGAGTGGCGCAGTGGTTAAAGCGCTCGCCCTATCATCCGGAGATCGCTAGTTCGGGTGGTGCTGTAACATCCCGGGTGGTGCTGTAACCTCTCGCAGCCGGAGGTCTAGAGAGAGCTGATTGGCCGAGCTCTCTCAGAGGGGAGGGATGAGAGGTACTTAGTGCTCCTACATTAATCACGGCTCTACAGCCAGTCAGGGGCGTCTGTGAGCTTGCGCAACGGAGGGAGCGGATAGCGCTGTCCTCCGAGTGTGTTACGCCGCCCCCAACGGTGCGCGAGCGAGCAGTTCGAAAAGATGCGGTCGGCTGGCGTCATGTGGTTCGGAGGAAACACGTGATAGTCTTCGGCCCTCCCGGCTGAGTGGTAGTAGTAGCCTTAATGTGGGAGCCCCCTAGAGACGGGGAGGAATTGGACACAACTAAATTAGGGAGAAAATCGGGGAAAAATCAAAAAAAAAAAAAAAAAAGTGCTCCTTGTCTCACTTTTGGAGGATGGCCAAGTTCAAACACATTTACTGTTGTTCCAGACTGTCATGAGCTATCGGAGGATAAGCACAGAAGCCTTAGCAGTTAGTCCGTGTAGCGTGGATGGTAAACCCAAACGCGGAAGGAACGTGAGTAGGTAACCACGCAATTTGTCTAAGAACTCTCTTACACGAAGAGCTAGGATCTACACAAATAAATCCGCGTTCTAGCAACACACATTCAATCAAAGAAGCAACCCAAATCGGTGAGTACTCACAGAATAGTCGGCGAAGCGTCAGACAAGGCATGGGCGAACTCAATGACTGAGCAATGTGAAGCGCCATCTTGTTTCCTTTTATGCTTCCTGAAATGCGACCGTATTACTTCCAGGTCCTAGTGCCGGTCGTGTTACGAGTGTGCATGACAGTACCCCCCTGTCCAGGACCGACTCTCGACGGTCCTGGGGTGGAGGATACCCGACGACGGTAGTCCCGGATGAGTTCGGGGTCTAGGACGAACCGAGCCGGAATCCAAGATCGCTCCTCGGGACCGTAACCTTCCCAATCGACCAGGTACTGGAGCCCTCTGCCCCGAGGACGTGAGTCAAGGATCCGGCGAACGGCGAGACCACCTTCAATGATACGGGGAGGAGGAGCAGGGTGGGTGGGGGGAACCATTTGTGATGAAGGGTTTGAGCTGGGAGGTGTGAAATAACAGATGGATCCGGAGCGCCGCAGGCAGCTGGAGCCGGTAGGTGACAGGATTGATACGGAGGGTGATGCGGTATGGACCGATGAACCTGGGTGATAGCTTTTTGGATTCGATGTAGCGGTTGTTGGCCTGTTGGATGGCGGCGTTTGCTTGGTGCCATAGCCGTCGACACTTGCGAACCAACTGTTGGGCTGACGGCACCTCAACCTCCGGTTCTTGATGATCGAACATCGAAGGTTGGAAACCGTGGCATACCTCAAATGGACTGAGATTGGTGGCCGAAGAGACATGGAGATTGTGAGATAACTCAGCCCATAGGAGGTAGCGGGCCCAGGAGGGCTGGCGATCAGCAACAAAGCATCTCAGGTAGCGCTCCAGTTGTTGGTTGGTGCGCTCCGTCTGACCGTTAGTCTGGGGATGATAACCAGAGGATAGACTACAGGTGGAATTGATCAGACAGCAGAAGGCCTTCCAGAACCGGGCGGTGAACTGGGGCCCCCTGTCCGAGACGATGTGTTTTGGGAACCCATGCAGTCGGACTACGTGTTCTAAAATCAGCTCTGCTGTTTTTTTGGCTGACGGGAGTCTGGTGAGGGCCACCAGGTGCACGGCTTTGGAGAACCGGTCGACGATGGTTAAGATGGTGTTTTTCTCTTCGGAGGCCGGCAGGCCTGTGATGAAGTCGACGGCAATGTGCGTCCAGGGCCGATGGGGAACGGGGAGTGGTTGGAGTTCCCCGGTGTCGGTTGGTTGGTATTCTTGGACCTGGCGCACACTGAGCACGTCTAGACGTACTCCTTGACGTCACTCGCCATAGATGGCCACCAGAAGGCACGTCTGATAAATTGCAGGGTGCGGTTGGCGCCGGGGTGTCCGGATAATGGCGAGGAATGACCCCATCGCAACACCTCGGTCCTTACGGTGTTCGGCACGTAGAGTCGCCCAGACGGCACACCTGCCGGTGCGGTCTCCATCGCCTGTGCACGGCGAACCCTCGTTTCCAGTTCCCAGTGAAGTGGTGCAATGATCTTGGTGGGTGTGAAGACATGCGCGGGGTCCGCCCGAGGAACGTCCTCTTCGTCCGCTGTGTAGCGACTCACGGACGACCCTCCCTGCCGCAGATGATATAATTTGGTGTCGGTCTCCACCTCAGCAGAAGAATGTTCAAATAGTTTCCGTTGATGGGTGAACTCTCCGTATGAGTAGGCCGTGTCTGAATCTGATCTGAGGACCGCCGTGGCCCACTCAGCTGCCTGCCCGGATAGCAAGGAGACGAGAAGCGCAACGCGCAGTCGGTCTGTGGAGTATTTGGTGGAGTTAAACTCAAACACAAGATCCAATGCGGTTAGAAAGACACTGCACCTCCTATCTGTGCCATCCCACTTATCCGGTAGAGCTATGAAAACATCAGAAGGGGGGTGGGGTGGCGGTGCCGCAGCCACTGCGATGGGCGTGGCAACAACCGAGTGAGCAGCCGCCCTGTGGAGGGTCACGTTCTCCTGCCGTAGCTCCGCCACCTCGCGGCGCAAAACCGCGACGTCTTGGAGGTCCTTTTGGAGAGACACAACTTCTCCACGGAGCTTATTGATTAGCTCGGCATGCTGGTCAACCACATCACAGAGGCGAGCAAACTGCGCTGGGTTTACTGCTTTTGGCTCAGTCATTCTGTCACGAGCTATCGGAGGGTAAGCACAGAAGCCTTAGCAGTTAGCCCATGTAGCGTGGATGGTAAACCCAAACGCGGAAGCAACGCGAGTAGGCAGGATAACCACGCAATAAATCCGCATTCTAGCAACACACACTCAATCAAAGAAGCAACCCAAATCGGTGAGTACTCACAGAATAGTCGGCGAAGCGTCAGACAAGCCATGGGCGAACTCTATGACTGAGCAATGTGAACCGCCATCTTGTTTCCTTTTATGCTTCCTGAAATGCAACCGTATTACTTCCAGGTCCTAGTGCCGGTCTTGTTACGAGTGTGCATGACACAGACATTTTCACCTTTTAATGATGGCCTCCTCTGTGCATCAAGGTACAGTCACCTCTAGATTCATTGACACTTTTGGTAAAGACATCCAAAAAGGTCTAGAAAAAGTCTGCACTTTAATTAGCTTAATATCACTAAATTTTGTATTGTCATGGTGCTGACCTACATTAATCTTTTTGGAGGCATGTTTGCTTGAGCGCATGCAATCACTCTCACCTCTGCCTCACCTCACCCTGAGTAGCACCATTATTAGCTACTGTTGTCAGTGTCACATTGTCTAGCCTTTGTTGGACATGTCGTTCTGTTTTGTATTTCACAGTATTGCTCAAAGTCTGCATGTTTATTGCCTCATGTCTACATTTTATTTTCATGATTCTCATTTTCTTGGTTGTGATTGTCTGTGTTTGCAAATTGGTTAATAAATGTAATCAGCACTTGCATCTCCCTTTGCCTTACAGAATGTGACAGAAAATCTATACCAACATAGACCTCCTAGAGAGGAATCACCTAAGGCGATGGGGAGAGTGGGACAGAGGCACATAGCATATGCTTAACGCCATGTGCCTCCTCAAGAAAATCTTGAGGAGGGGGGCCCTAAACTACAGAGAGCCATTACCCACCTTCCCTGGCCCACTGAAGACATCACTCTTATACCTTGCTTGGTTGGGAATAGCTCTCTATCCCTCTGCCCTGTAGAGGATGCCATTTCAGCTCACAGTTTCACCACAGTGATCACTCTGTCTCCATCACTAGCTTCATGATGGCTGTCACTCCATTCTAGTGCTCCACGTTAAATGTTGCGTGACACCTTACGCATACCAAGATTGCAATACCTCACTGGCATGTGGAGCATGTCACATCTCCTGCTGGCTACACTAAGGATAGCTCACCCAAGGGACCTTGTCAGCCTAAGGGCCCATATCAGTGAAGAGACATCTCATATGACTGTTCAGGATTGCCTCCCGTCTGTGTTTCACACTTCAGGAGCAAAGGGGAGTGGGGGTCTGTCACAGTAGTGCAACAAAGGCGCTGAACTACACAACCCTTCATATACATCAGCCCCGGCACATGACATGTTGCAATCACTCTGAACTTTGTCTCGTCTCACCCTGGTAGGATTTAATTAGCTCCAGTATATAAGGTACTGTTTTTAGTGTCACATTGTCTTAGCTTTTGTTGGGTCTGTCACCTGGTGTATATTTGAGAATATCATTCAAAGTTTTTACATTTTGGTTAGTAAATATACTTGCATCCACCTTTGACATTAACAGATTAACACTGCTTATCAATTATATACCAGTAAATTGGTGACAGAGTTATGAGCACCCAAGGTCCATCTATGGCTGCGGTGGCCTTTGTGGTTACCTTTATGGTGGCCAGGACAGAAAGGTAACAAAACAACCAGTGTATCATAGCCTTCCATCTATAGGGCTTTGGGGGCAAAGAGCCAAAGACTGCCAAAACAGCCTTCAAACACCCCAGATCCCAATCCGATTGAACACCCATGAAAATGCACCCAAACACCCCCCAGAGGTACTGTACTGTATGTGGACTCAAGCTGCCATAGTGGCACATGGGGAACCTACACTATACTTAGCATAATGATTTGATCGGTGTATTTGAACAATAATCATTTTTAGGCTTTCACTCAAAAATAAGAATTTTATAATTCTCATTATAAAAACTGGGAATATTTTTTCTCACAAACCTGTGACACAAACCTGTATTTTTTTTAATTGCTACTTTCTTTTAGAAGCTTTTTAACTACAGTGAAACTGCAACTGGTAAACTTAGGGTTTTTTCCCCCAAGTTTTTTTTAAATGTTTATTCAACAGACTTTGTAATTTAATAGGTTTTGCAAGCACCAAACTTAAAACTTGTTTTGTTATTCCAGTTTGCTAGGAGTGACTCACTAAATAACCCAAAGCAGGATTTTTGCTATGTTTGTTATTAAGCCTAAAATAACATACTATTGATACAAAATTCTGTATTAACATTGCCACAAACACAACTGCAGGATGATTTATCCACTGTAAACAAAAAACAGTGGGAGGTGGATTTATAGCATTTTGCAAAAGCAGACAAATTCAAACTGAAACAATTCTGACAAAATATTTCACCATTTTTCTTAACACACTCATAGAAACCATGAATAAAATATTCTCTACCACAATTCTTGTTTTTCTTTTTTTTCTTTTTTTTTTTAATGTAATGAATGGTAATGGAAAAATGGTAGTTTTTGTGTGCAGTAATTAGTACCAAAAACGTGGTCCAAGAAGGAATAAGCAGGAGGATTTTTTTATTATTCAAGATACAAGAGCCAAATATTCACTCCAAAAAGAATCCAAACAATTTTAAACATTTAAGATGACAAGTGGCATTAAATGCATTTCACGGGAATATTTTAAACAAGATAAAACATTGCTATTTCTGGCTATCACTCATGGTATATTTCAGTTGGCCAAGCTTTGTTTGGTTAATTTTATTATTTGCATAATAACAGCCAATTCCCTGCACTTTTGTTAAGTGTCAAAACTTTCCCAGTCTGCACTAAGCCGAAATAGGTACACTGTAGTAGAGAAATAATGGCTGTATCAGATGGAATTTTTTATACAATTCTGTGAAGAGGACCCACTCTTACACTGTACCCCAGACAGTCAAGGTGATGCATTCTGCAAAACAATAACAGCTATAATGATTAAAGTTAGCTAGGTCTAGGCAGCAAACATTTATATAAAAAAAAGTATAAATGGACATAATTACCTTGTGGTTAAGTTTTATATGGAACAGTGTGTGCCACAAATTACTGTAGGACAGGAAAGTGAGTCTGACAACAGTCTTCAGAATGAACTGGCATCCACAGCTACACTTTTTGGCCACTTATACTCACACAAGGAAACTAGTAGAACCAGCAAACCATTTTGTGATAACTTGCATTTGCAATATAAGTATTTATGAAAAAACGCAATCGGTCATTGCATGAACATTTCTTTACTATTTAATCCCTAATTTATCCTGTGTAAGACTTGTATAGGCTTACAATCATCTGTACTTTAAACAAACCTGAAATGTCATTAATCAATTTCCTGCCCTCGATGACTGGCATGTGGGATAGCTTAGGGCTTCCTTGCATGGGCTCTATTGTTAATTGTCTTCCTTCATTCAGAAATGCCCTGTGATCTCTGGAAATACATCATCCAGGAAACAACTGAACACAAAACAGTTAATTTTTGAAATTCTTTCATTATCTACTGAGGAAGAATTTTTTTTTTCAAATGTATAGATATATTCGAATATATTAGAATATATCTAACCGGCGGCACGGTAGTGTAGTGATTAGCACTGTCGCCTTGCACGTCCAGGGTCTGGGTTTGATTTCCGGCCAGGTTCGATTCCCGTCTCTGTGTGCATGGAGTTTCCATGTTCTCCCCGTGCTTGGCGGGTTTCCTCTGGGTACTCCGGTTTCTTCCCACAGTCCAAAGACATGTAGGTTAAATTAATTGGCATTCACAATTTGGCCGTAGTGTATGTGTGTGTGTCCTGTGATGGATTGGCACCCTGTCCAGGATGTACCCCACCTTGTGGCCTAAGTCTCTTGGGATAGGCTCCAGGTCTCCTGTGACCATGAATACAGGATTAAGTGGTATAGATGGTGAGTGAGTAATATGTTTAACCCTTATATAAAGTTGCATGTTCATTATAAAAACTCTTTTATGCACTACCATGTATTTCTGCATTAGCAGCAGATGAGGCCAGGTGTTTGGAAGGTGATGGCATATGGCCCACTTTTATGAGGTGGGTCTCCACCTTTTGCAAAAAAACTGTGTGAGTGCTGTTTGTATTTGAGGAATCCACCTTGTTCTTTTTGCTCTTGAAGTAGTGCACATCACCATCACAATCTTCTCTCCATTGATTCAACTCCTCACTAGACTTGGGGCTAAAATAGTAAGTTTTCCAAACTACACCTTACTAATTTTTGTGCTTCAGGTTGAGAACTGACAGCTATAATACCTACAATAGTCGCTCAATAACAAAAAACAATAAGGAATTATGCAGTCTTCATTTTGTTTTATAATTTTCCTTTAACTATATTAATTGTTGCATGCTTCCCCTACCTCTTGTTTCCTTTAGTTCTTCCTCATCCATTATATGGCAATACTTCCTAGCGCTGCTGGATGTCTATAAAAATCACCCTCTTTGTTTTCTGTGGATGTTTATAGAGCATGCAAATGGCTCGAACGCATGCCCTCATGTCCCTCTTAAGTAGCCAGCCAGGGGGTCGGTAGCCTACCAGGGGGTATTTACTTTGTATTCACTCAGAGCATTGGCTTAGGACTTATATACACATCGACAAAATTGTTGGTACCCTTCGGTCAATGAAAGAAAAACTCACAATGATCACATAAATAACTTTAATCTGACAAAAGTAATCATTTAAAAAAATTATATGAATGTTAACCAATGAAAGTCAGACATTGCTTTTCAACCATGTTTCAACAGAATTATTTAAAAAAATAAACTCATGGAACAGGCCTGGACAAAAATTATGGTACCCCTAGAAAATACGGAAAATACTGTGACCAAAGGGACATGTTAATTCAAGGTGTGTCCACTAATTAGCATCACAGGTGTCTACAATCTTGCAATCAGTCAGTGGGCCTATATATAGGGCTCCAGGTAGTCACTGTGTTGTTTGGTGACATGGTATGTACCACACTCAACATGGACCAGAGGAAGCGAAGGAAAGAGTTGTCTCAGGAGATTCGAAAGAAAATTATAGACAAGCATGTTAAAGGTAAAGGCTATAAGACCATTTCCAAGCAGCTAGATGTTCCTGTGACTACAGTCACACATATTATTCAGAAATTTAAGATCCATGGGACTGTAGCCAACCTCCCTGGACGTGGCCGCAGGAGGAAAATTTATGACAAATCAAAGAGACGGATAATCCGAATGGTACCAAAAGAGCCCAGAAAGACTTCTAAAGAGATCCAAGATGAACTTCATGCTCAAGGAACATCAGTGTCAGATCGCACCATCCGTCGTTGTTTGAGCCAAAGTGGACTACATGGGAGACGACCAAGGAGGACACCATTGTTGAAAACAAATCATAAAAAAGCCAGACTGGAATATGCCAAACTACATGTTGACAAGCCACAAAGCTTCTGGGAGAATGTCCTATGGATAGATGAGACAAAAATGGAACTTTTTGCCAAGGCACATCAGCTCTATGTTCACAGACGGAAAAATTAAGCATATGAAGAAAAGAACACTGTCCCTACTGTGAAACATGGAGGAGGCTCTGTTATGTTCTGGGGCTGCTTTGCTGCATCTGGCACAGGGTGTCTTGAATCTGTGCAGGGTACAATGAAATCTCAAGACTATCAAGGGATTCTAGAGAGAAATGTGCTGGCCAGTGTCAGAAAGCTGGGTCCCAGTCGCAGGTCATGGGTCTTGCAACAGGACAATGACCCAAAACACAGCTAAAAACACCCAAGAATGGCTAAGAGGAAAACATTGGACTATTCTAAAGTGGCCTTCTATGAGCCCTGACCTCAATCCTATTGAGCATCTTTGGAAGGAGCTGAAACATGCTGTCTGGAAAAGGCACCCTTCAAACCGGAAACAACTGGAGCAGCTTGCTCATGAGGAGTGGGCCAAAATACCTGCAGAGAGGTGCAGAAGTCTCATTGACAGTTACAGGAATCGTTTGATTGCAGTGATTGCCTCAAAAGGTTGTGCAACAAACTATTAAGTTAGGGGTACCATCATTTTTGTCCAGGCCTGTTCCATGAGTTAATTTTTTTTATAATTCTGTTGAAGCACGGTTGAAAAGCAATGTCTGACTTTCATTGGTTAACATTCATAGAATTCCTATTTAATATTACTTTTGTCAGATTAAAGTTATTTCTGTGACCATTGTGAGTTTTTCTTTCATTGACCGAAGGGTACCAACAATTTTGTCCACGTGTGTATACCTCTTTATTCAGTGAATAAACTAGAGGACATTACTACACTCTTGTGTGCGTGAGTGTGCGTGATTGTGTCTCTCCTGATTGGCAAGTGATCAACAAGCGTGTCAAAGCATAGCAGACAGAACTATCAGTTCATTAAACTTAACAGCAGTCAACCAGGTATGAACAGTGTCCATGGAAGCATTAACCAACTCTCCAGAAACAAGAAGGAAGAAGGTCATCTTTTATTATTGTATTATTGTGCATATTATTTATTGTAATACTGACATTTAGACGACTTATTGAAATAAAAACCCATCTGTGCATCTGGGCATGCCGTGACTAGGAACCACATGCTTTACCACCTTCCTTTTCAGCTTACTTGATTACTTTTCAGTGTTACTATAACACATATCACCTGACTAAATATTGTTGCTGACTAAAAACAGACCTTCATGGAAACAAAAGATCCTAATCGCAGTGGCCCTTTTCAACTGGACAGTGTACCCTTCCACCCTTCAGAATTGTTCAGGAATGTTTTGAGGAACATGATAAAGACGTCAAGGGGTTGACTTGGGGATGTACTCGACAAAAAGTCTGTTCCATCGAGACCCACACCTCACAACTTACAGAACCTTAAAGAACTTAAGGACCTCCTATGAATGTAGGGGCACCAAAAACAACAGCACACCTGCAAAGGTCTTGTGGAATCAATGCCTTGATAGTTCAAAACTGTTTTGATGACAGAAGGGGAAGCTACAGAATATTACTCAAGTTGGTGTTAAAGTTTTGGCAGATCTGTATATATTACATTATAATATTGGCCATGAATGGCATTCTATGTTAGAGCGTGACATTGGGGTTGCATCAACATGTCAGATGGTGACATTGCTCCTTGTTGTCACAATATTGCACAAGAAGAATCTTGAAATTTGAAAATGTCCATGTTCATACACAACAAGTGTGCAACAGTTTTGCATTTTCTATACATTTTATTGCATTGTTCAAGTATGCCTTTTTCCTGCTGTTTAGATTTTTTTGTGAAAATGTGTTAATCTGGAATATTATCAACAAAAACCTAATTAAAGTACGTTAAATGCTTATCATGGTTGTTATTCAGCTTCCTCCATCTTTCAGCTGCTCCCGTCAAGGGGTTGCCACAGCGGAACATTCGATCCTCCCATTTTACCTGGGCTTGAGACTGGCAGTGGCTGGGGTTTGGGCATTGGCTGGGATCAATCAAAACCCGGGCCTTCAGCATGGCAAACGAGAGACCTATTACTGGTCCACCAATGCCCAGTAATCAATTTTTATGAGATAGGTGTAGCACTCTGACAGATAGGAATGTAGCATTAAAGGAGCACATCCAAAGTCTGGGTGGCTTAGGAAGGTAGCAGTCCCTCAACTCCAGCATTAGAGCATTCACGGAGAGGCAAGTGGGTGATACTCACTACAACAGGTTTGCTTTCCTTAGTGAAGCACCAGCTGAGAAGCCTGAAAGAGCTCTGATTATAGGAGACTATACTGAGGCAGGTGAAATTAGCTAGGGCCACCAGAGGCTCTAGTTAGGTGTATCCTGGGAGCCAGGAGACATAGCAGGTAATCACAACAGCCAGCACTCATTTTCCAAGATAGTTGTACATGCTGGAGCTAATGATATATGCCTTCATCAGGCAGAGGTTAGTAAGAATAACTTCATAGAACTGTTTAAATCAGCGACGATGATGTCCAAAGAAGTACTGTGTTATGCTCTGGTTCCATCCCAATTTAATATGGTGACATACAGTACTCATACTATATGTCATACATACAGCACCATATTATTTTTAGTACAAATTTTGTTACATATGTTTATTATAGCTACATTATTATGTACAATGTCATTCACTATAACCAAACATAACATTAAAAAATATATAATTAAATCACATTACAGAAGAATATTTGTATGCCTGTAAAGACAGCCACATATTACATAACAAACCAGTTTTTAGAAACAAAAAATTAATGGAGGCTTCTGGTTTTTGCAGGGTTTTTGTCAGCTGTCCAACTATATGCCAACAGAAAATCTTCCCTTTATCTTAAAGATCTTAGAAAAGGCACAGCAGTTATGCTCATACCTACGGTACCTAGGAATCCCATTCATGAAATGTAACAGTCAAGGATTAAGCCCACATCACAGCACAGGTTAAAGTGGTAAACAACCTACTACTGGCCACTGATCATAGTTGTTTCTATTTTCTTGTGGTTCTTGACTTTAGCGCAGCTTTCGTCATTCTTAAGTGTAATAAAGTGTAGTTTGGTGTTCCACAGGGCTCTGTTTTAGGGCCACTGGTATTTTCTCTCTATACGCTTCTTTTGGGTATCATCATTTATAAGCATGGTATTAGTTTTCATTGTTATGCTAATGGTATATGTCTCAGCAAAGACAGATGAGAGATACAACCTTAATAAAGTTGAGGAATGCGTAAAAGTCATTAGACACTGGATGTTTATTAACTTCCTTTTACTAAATTCTGTTTAATTATGTGCAGCAGTAAAATACTTGTGTGATTATCGATTCTAGTCTTTCATTTGAAGCACATGTAGATAACGACGTTGAGTCTAGGATATCTTTTTCATCTCAGAAATATTGGCAAGTTAAGAAATATAATGTTACTACACAGCAGACAAATTAATTCATGCTTTTGTTACCACTAGTTTGCTACTATAATACCTTACTATCTGGATGTTCTACTAGGTGCATAAGCGGGCTCCACTTAGTCGAAAATGCAGCAGCTACAGTCCTTACCAGAACCTGAAGATATGATCCCATCACCTTTATCTTATTCACACTGTATTGGCTCCAAGTGAAATTCTTCTTGGATTTGATTGAACATACCATAAAAGGTCTCAGGATCTGAGTGAACTGCTAGTGTTTTATGATCTCCCTTGCCTACTTTAATCGAAGAGTGCAGGCTGCTTGCTGGTGTCTTGTATAGTGAAATCTACAGCAGGGGGCAGAGCTTCTTCTTACAAAGGCTCAAGATATGGAAAAGCCTTACTTTTTTTTTTAGATTCAGACATATTGTCAGTGTTTAAGTCTAGACTGAAATCATATTTATAAAATCATAGTTGAGCAAGATTTGTCTTAGGTAAAGATGAAGATCTGGTTGACTCACTAATGCTGAGTTTTTTGGTGAACTGGTATGTTTGATAACTTCCCACCCCCCACAGATATACCAGGGACTGATTTATGGTCATACTATGGCATCTGATATCACCCAAATGACATTGAGTTCTGTTCAAATGACTGTTGAATCTGGCTCGTCTTAAGTGTTCTTGTTATTGTTATCTTAGGGAGTTTTTCCTTGCCACCATTGCCCAAGGCTTCTCATCAAGGACTAAACTCATTCACTCACTCATCGTCTATACCGCTTAATCCTGTATTCAGGGTCATGGGGGGCCAGGAGCTTATGCCAGGTGACTTAGGGCACAAGGCGGGATACACCCTGAACAGGTTTGGGAATGCCAATTAACCTAACCTACATGTCTTTGGACTGTGGGAGGAAACTGGAGTACCCGGAGGAAACCCACCAAGCACAGGGAGAACATGCAAACTCCATACACACAGGGACAAATTGATTATTATAATTTATACATATTTCCTTAATTTTTTCCAAATTAATTTTCATATATTTTTTATTCTGTAAAGCTGCTTTGCAACAATGACCATTGTTAAAAGTGCTATAAAACAATGTTTTATTGAAGTGTACTATTCTCTAGGTACACCAGAATACTGATGTTTACTGTTTCAGCACTGCCTTTACTACATGCTAGTAATTTAACCCAATCCACTGTTTCTATTCACTAGCAAAATCTGGACAATTTATACTTTGGACAATGAAGCTGTTTCATTCTTTCGAAAATCTTAATAAGACAGAATTATTGCTGGCATACTAAAATATCATGCTCGGTGCTCTAAAAGTGAATGCTTTATATTTTGCTTGAGTGGCCACGTTAGCTGGCTTTAGCAGACATGAAAGGTCCAGTGTTATGGGTTCCAATCTGCTAGTATCACTGCAGTTGTCCTGGAGGAAGAGATATATGAACAGTAGAGGCAATTTTCACCCAGGTGATCTAGAATTAAGCTCCACGTTTAGAGAAGAAAATTAAACTCTGTACTATTCCAGATGCTGGAGAGCTATAGTCAAATGAATGGCTGCTATGAGCTGCTCTTTACCATTTCACAGAGAAAATATTAACACAATAAAGAGAGGGCTCTCCTGCGGGGGTAGCAGAGTGGTGGCACCTTCAGAATAGATAATGCCCTTTGTCCTAAGTGTTGAAGTGTTGAAGATTGCTCTTACTACATGTAGGGAACAGTGTGCAGGTCATACTATGCTATGGTATGTTCATCAGATATATGTAGCCATTTTAATTCCATGAAAGATTGCTGGAAACCTTTCCAGAGAGATAATTCTGACAGAACAGTGGTCTGTAACACATATAGGAAAGTATCTTGATTAGTGGTAGGCACAAAAAATCCTACATCTAAATACATCCTAACTTCGACAGCTTGATGTATTGACAAACACATGTACCAAACAAGACAGTTAAATGATGTGCAGGGCTTGTTAAACCTTGCCCATTATAAATAGTATTAATGGGAAACATTCTCTCAGGGAATGCATGGCAAATTATGACTGCCATAATGTACAATTCAACAAGCACTCTCAGCTTACGGTAAGCAGTACACAAAGTCCCCTGGCTCATAATAGCTCATTTTACTGAGAGTCTGCAATGATAATGAATACACAGCTCAATTCAAAGCTGAAATGATCCAGTAATTTATAGGTTGCTCTGAACAAGAACATGACTGTTTGGGCCAAAGTTTTTATTCATTCGAAGTGTGCAGTTATTCAAATTTATCTAAAAAAAGTAAATAAGTCAATGTTTTTCTGAATTGTAAAAAAACAGAGCAAATGTTCCCTAAGCACTCTTTATCTAGGGTTAGGGTTTATCTATTAGTTACCTAATGGTTACTATTACTGTTATTTATTAAATTTATAATTAAGAATTTTAACATGCTATCCCTTAGTGGAAATCCCTTAGTGCTATCCCTTAATGGAAAATATAAACCTCAATCACAAAGCCTTTTAAATAAACTCGAAAAATTTACATTATGTATGCATTTAAATGTATGGTTTGGGAGTGAACATGTTTTAAATTAACCAGTATTCAAAGGACAACACTTGCTAGATATCACTTACCAACCTAAATTCACACATTAAATTTGGCAGGTTGCTCATACACAAAATTCCCCACATACAATAAATTTAATTTAGAATACCATAATCACAGAACAGATCACAGCGTCCCTAATTGAATGATTTTTAAGATATCAATCTATCTATCTATCTATCTATCAGTATGTCTATCTGCATGTACAGAATGCACGTATGCACACACACACACACACACACACACACACACATACTGCCTATCTATCTATCTATCTGTATATATGTATGCACACACGCACACACACACACACACACACACACACACACACACACACACACACACACACGCACACACACATGCATGCATATTAAGGAGTTTAGCAGGGGACTCTAGAAAGATATGAATTGCTTCCTCCCTCTCTTACCTACATTATTATACTGTACATTATTGCCAAAAAACTTCAATTAAATATCCACTGGAGTGTCTTGTCTTTTTTGTGTAACTAATATATATGACTGTATCCTAAATATTAGATGACCTATAACTGGGCATTAACGTGTGAATCAAGTGTAATGAAGTGCAAAGTATATTTTAGGAAAAAAGTTAAAGCAATGACAATATGGACTCATAAGCAATTAAAAATATTCTGTATTACAGCATTTATTTAGTCATTAATTATTTTATTTCAGTCTCTCACACACACACACTCAACATACACACTCACACACACATAAAAACTTTTTGTGATTGTTTTATCTGCGGCTTGAAAATGTCACAGAGATCAGATTTGCCGCTGTGTGCAAATGTGCATTGTGTGTATGTGCATGTGCGTGTGCGGGTGTGTGCAATCTTTCTGGAAAAAAATGATAATGGTTGAGTGCACTAATTTATTTTTTTAAGCATGTGGTATATAAAGCATATATGAAATATTTGGAGTACACAAATAAAGACATGAATCTTTACCAAACTCTATAAAAAGTTGTTCTGCATGATTTAAAATGATGAGGCAGGCCATATCAGGGGTCATAAACACATATCCTACACTCACACACACATAAAAACTTTTTGTGATTGTTTTATCTGCGGCTTGAAAATGTCACAGAGATCAGATTTGCCGCTGTGTGCAAATGTGCATTGTGTGTATGTGCATGTGCGTGTGCACGGGTGTGTGCAATCTTTCTGGAAAAAAATGATAATGGTTGAGTGCACTAATTTATTTTTTTAAGCATGTGGTATATAAAGCATATATGAAATATTTGGAGTACACAAATAAAGACATGAATCTTTACCAAACTCTATAAAATGTTGTTCTGCATGATTTAAAATGATGAGGCAGGCCATATCAGGGGTCATAAACACATATCCTATCTTTTCTCAAAAAAGATTAAATCATACATTATCAGAGAGGTAGACGTAGCAGGTAATGGAGTAAACAATAGCAATAATCATCTGATGGAAAAAGTTGTCAGATGTAAACAATTTCATTACAAATCAAAATAAATCCTCAGTGATTATTCTAACTGTTGAGTGACCAGGAAAAAAAAAACTGCTAAGTGCATTATATGGAGCCAAGTGCTGCAGATAAGTGACAATGAGTCTAAAACAGCAGTATTGATTCTTACATCAGTAGTTGTGAATTAGCCTTAATGATGTGTGTCATTATTATGCACTGTAAATAACCCGAATAAGTTGGCAAAACTCAAAAGATTTGAGGTAATCAGTTACATAAAAAATTTTAAGTAATGATGTTTCCAATTTTAAGTAAACAGAACTATCAGTTTTTGAGTTAGTTGTACTCATTGGTCTTTCGGCAATGGGTCGCCACAACAGACAATCTGGTCTGCACACAAGCTTGGCACAGGTTTTATGGCAGATGCCCTTCCTGACGCAACCCTCCCATTTTATCTGGGCTTGGGACAGGCATTTCATCCACTTGTTGGGAATCGAACCCGGGCCTTTCGCATGGCAGGTGAAACACCTACCATAGAGCCACCATTGCCCTACTGCCCTGATGACATCAGACACAAAATCGGAAAATTAGAATACTGCGCAAAAGATATGAGATAGAATAAAATAGACTCATTACATGCAAAGCAAGATGGTTCAAGCCATGATTTGTCATCATTGAGATGATTATGACGTACACCTCATGAAAACCCCAAATTCACAATCTAAGAAAATTAGAATATTACATGCAATCAATAAAACAAGGATTATACATAGACCAATATCGGACCTCTGAAATGTATAAGTATGCATATGTACTCAGTACTTGGTTTGGGCTCCTTTTGCAGCAATTACTGCCTCAATGCGGTGTGGCATGGAAGCTATCAGCCTGTGGCACTACTGAGTTGTTATGGAAGACCAGGATGCTTCAATAGCGGCCTTCAGCTCTTCTCCATTCTTCCTCCAGACTCTGGGTCCTTGATTTCCAAATATGATGCAAAAGTTGCTCTCATTAGAAAAGAGGACTTTGACCACTGAGCCACAGACCAGTTCTTTTTTTTTTCCTTTAGCCCAAGTAAGACGCTTTTGATGTTGTTTGTTGTTCAGGAGCGGCTTGACAAGTGAAATACAACATTTGAAGCCCATGTCCAGGATCCGTCTGTGTGTGGTGGCTCTTGATGCACTTACTCCAGACTCAGTCCACTCCTTGTGAAAGTCCCCAACACTTTTGAATGGCCTTTTCTTGACAATCTTCTCCAGGCTGCGGTCATTCCTGCTGCTTGTGCACCTTTTCTTCCACCCTTTTCCCTTCCACATAACTTTCTATTAATGTGCTTTGATACAGCACATTGGGAACATCCGACTTCTTTTGCATTTACCTTTTGAGGCTTTCCCTCCTTATGGAGGATGTCAATGATGGTTTTCTGCACAACTGTCAGGTCAGCAGTCTTTCCCATGATTGTGCTCTCTACTGAACCAGACTGAGAGACCATTTAAAAGCTCAGGAATCCTTTGCAAGTGTTATGGCTTAATTAGCTGATTAGGGTGGGACACTTTGAGCCGAGAATATTGAACATTTTCCCAATATTCTAATTTTCTGAGATTGCGGATTTGGGGTTTTCATGAGCCGTAGTCCATAATCATATCAATTAACTATGGCTTGAACTATCTTGCTTTGCATGTAATGACTCTATCTCATATATTAATTTCACCTTTTAAGTTGCATTACTGAAATAAATTAACTTTTGCACAATATTCTAATTTTTCGTGTTTCACCTGTATATGTTTTTTATTATGATCTTTATCCCTCCTTACATTTTCTGGTGTCCCTCTGCCTTTATTCTAGTCATTACTCCTTTATTTATTCATTCATTATTTATTCCTTTGCATGTTCTTGCTGATTGCTTGTTCTGTATATGCTTTTTCACTTGCTAAATTTATTTAAGAAATATGATTTAAAGAAAAATGCATTATAGATTGTGTTTGTTTTGCTGAATCCTTGGCATAAACTACTAAAATATTTTTGAAAACAGTCTTGTTAAGACAATTCAGCCTTCAGCAGGTGGAAACATGTCTCCCTTTGATTTTTTGCTTTGTTATAAAGTAGTCTACCCATTAAAAAAATCCTTTATACCAACTGCTGCTGAATCCTCAAATCTCATTGTTCCGAAAAGGTTCAATATTTTTCTATTATTGCTCTGACAGTAGGACTCGCTGTAATTCAAATGATAGGTTTATACTAATGCATTCCTTCTAATACATGATTGTTTCTAGTAGTTCACATTCACAGAGATGATCTACTTATTCTAAAGCTAATAAATAAAAAAAACATTGTAAAATTGTACTATGTAACGGAAAAAAAATGTAAACCTATATTGTTAAAATTATGTGGAGACCTGCCCATACTGTACCACCCATATGATTGTAGTTACCAAACTGTTGCCACAAAGTTAGAAGCACACAATCAGACAAGCCCCTCTGTATGAGGAACATTCAAATTTATATTCATTATAACAAAGAGACCCAAGCCTGTTTCATTACGACAAAGCCCCTATGCCAAGTCCAGAGACAAGGTTTACTAAGGCTGGAGAGCAAGAACTTGAGTGTTTGCACAGCTCTCAATTCCACTGAACACCTTAGGGATGAACTGCAACAGTAGATGCACACCAGACCTTCTCACTTGACGTCAGTGCTTGACCTTACTAATGCTCTTGTGACATAATCATCCCTGAAGTACTCCAAAATAATCTTGTGAAAAGCCTTTTCAGAATAGTGACAGCTATTTTTTTTCTTCTTCCCAATTTCCTCCCTAATTTAGTCATATCCAAATACCGTCTTGTGAGGGCACTCGCCCATCATTGACAGCTACCAACCAGGGAGGGTGTATAGTGTGTAATCGTTGATCTGGTAAAACTTTATGCTAGGAGACACTTATTTTACATTTATGGGAGGTGGCTCAAGTGGTAGGACCCTATAGTTGTCAGAAAGTTTTCCTCCATGGTGGACATGACAGATTACTTTGTGCTACATGGTTCCTCTGTAATATAACAAGATCCATTCTTTGTTTATTTCTTTTGTCTTATTACTTCAAAAGAGTGGAAAACGCAATGAAGGATTACCCTATTTATATAATCTATTCCACAAATATTAATCTTCATAATGTCCTCATGTAGAACTTTGTATTATGTAATTTTATGTAATGTACTCAACATATTCCGTTCAAATGCAAAACATTTTTCTGAAACTGATCTATTTAACAGACATTAATTGATTGCAACTGATTAGCTATCCTTTCTACATAATGGGACTAGGATATTCTAATCTTTTAATACAACTTAAATGCTGAATCTTTAAATCTGATTGTTCAGAAGGTATTGAATATTTTTTTCTATAAAGATATAGCTCTGACAGTGGGACTGGCTGTAATTCAGATATTTTTTTGTGTCTGCACTATTATATACTTTTGCTCCATTGTGTTGAATTTTTTTACAAAGCACATCTCAATGAACAAAGAGTACTATACATAGATGTTTCTGTTATGTTGTAAAAATATTGGCATAACAGTTACAGTATTACAATTTTAGATTTCTTTATCCTGCATTATACCCCTCAAAAATTATTCTGGCTCCGAGTAGCTTTTACATATTGGCATTATGTCTATTTTATTGGAAAAAATTAAGTCTGCATCGTACTTAATTCTATATACTTAGTTTAATGTAAACATACAAATTTTAGCATTGTTTACATACAGTCATTTGTAAAAGTTAGTGCATCCTGGTTTAATGTTGTTGTTTTTTTTTTCAATGTTGTGTAAAAGTATTTTTTTAAATCATCTATTCATAATGGGCTTCGCAAATAAGACTTAACACAAACAACAGCATATAACTTTTTTTTTACCATGCCATTATTTATATAACAATGATGCTAAAAAGAAAAAGCATGTAAGCAATACGAAATACCATCTTCCACAGGATTTAAGAGGGTAAGGTGCAGCCAGATGTTGCTAATCATCAGCCCTTGATTGATTGATCATCAGTAGGTACGCAGATCTCTTTAAAGAAGTAGAAGTTTTGGCAGTTTGCTGGTCTGGAGCATTTGGGTGTGTGTTGTTGATGCATTATTCACAAGGGGAAAGCATTTAAGACAGTTGCCAATCTTCCCAGGAGTGGACCTCCCAGTACATTCACCCCAAGGTCGGACCAAACAACGTTCAGAAAAATACAAACAACACAAGAATTACATCTCAGACCCTCTAAGCCTCATTGAACATGTTAAATGGTAACATCCCTAACGTCCCCAACAGCGCAACATCACAATTAGAAGAAGACTGAACAAGTATGGTTTGTTTGGAAGCTCTTCTGTCCAAAAAGAACATGGAAGCATGACTAAGGTTCACAAAATTGCATCTGAACAAACCACAAGACGTCTGGAACAATGTCCTGTGGAAAAATGAGTTGTTTAACTTTAATGCACAGTGCAGCATTTGCCAAACAGCATTTCAGCAGAAACACCCCATACACACTGTCAAGCACGACAGTGGAAGGGTGATTCGCGTTTGTTTTTCAGCCACAGGCCCTGGGCACCTTGCAGTTATTAAGGCGACCATGAGCTCCTCTGTATTTTAGAAGCAAATGTGAGGCTATCTGTCCAACAGCTAAAGCTTGGTTGAATTTGGGTCATGCAACAGGACAATAATCGAAGCACAGTAGTAAATTTACGAGCCTCCAAGTGGCGCAGTGGTTAAAGCGCTCGCCCTATCATCCGGAGATCGCTAGTTCGAATCCCGGGTGGTGCTGTAATCTCTCACAGCCAGAGAGGTCTAGAGAGAGCTGATTGGCCGAGCTCTCTCAGAGGGGAGGGATGAGAGGTACTTAGTGCTCCCACATTAATCACGGCCTACAGCCAATCAGGGGCGTCTGTGAGCTCGCGCAGCGGAGGGAGTGGATAGCGCTGTCCTCCGACGGAGCGAGCAGTTCGAAAAGATGCGGTCACGTGGTTCGGAGGAAACCACGTGATAGTCTTCGGCCCTCCCAGCTGAGTGGTAGTAGTAGCCTTAATGTGGGAGCCCCCTAGTGACGGGGCACGACTAAATTAGGGAGAAAATCGGGGAAAAATCCAAAAAAAAAAACATTTACATCATAATGGCTGAAAAATAAAAAAATCAATGTTGTGGAATGACCTAGTCAAAGTTCAGACCTCAATCGGATTAAAACGCTGTAACAGGACCTTGAGAGAGATGTGAATAAGCGAATGCCAAAAAAATAAAAATAAACTAAAGCAATGAATGAGCCAAAATTCCTCCACAACAATGTGAGAGACTGACGACTGATGAGAGACAAGAAATGATTACTTCAAGTTATTGCTAATAAAGTTGGATCTGCATACTACTACACATTTTTTTTGTCTTAAATAAGTAAAAAAAAAAAAAGGAGGTGGTTTGTGTGTGTGTGTGTGGGGGGGGGGGGTCAATATGTAATTTGCCAATATGTAATGTCTCTTAGTGTAATGTTTTTTTTTATTTATTTTTTTTTTATAATGAAATGGAGTGGAGACATTCAAAATATGGCTAACTATACTTTGTTGTGCAAAACCCCATATTTGTAGTGTTTTTTCATTAACTAACTCTTTGATGCATGTAGTTACAAAATGATAAACATGGAGTTACACATTGCATATTATTATTAGTGTTGTTTTAAGGCATGTCTTGTTCAAAGTCAATGTTTTTGTTTAAACTAATTGTGCATGTGATTGTTTTGGCCTAATTCATTCAGTAATTTGACCCCACTCATTCGTTTGATAGTGAGAAGGAAAACATGTTTTTATTTTTAATCTTGCAAGAGATACAAAAATTTCCTTCCTTTTATGCACGTGAGAAATTACAGGCACTGTTGCATATAAAATTTTCAATCAGTTCCTTAGTATTTTTGTTACTGAGCATAAAAACATGTTACCAATGTTTCTGACGTTTCACATTTCACACATTCATAGTGAGTCTGATTTATTTGATTAAATGAAATGTTGGGAATGAGCAAGGACAAGACTGCAAAATAAAAGCAGGCACACAACTGAGGTGTATCTTATAATACAGATTATCAGGGTCACTGTATACACCACTGAGTTTAATACTCATAATTAAAAGAAAATGGCAATGGTTTTAAAAGCAACAATTAAACCCACCAAACATCCTTCACAGCTGTTTAAATAAATGTCTTCAAGAATTTGTCATTTTAACACCTCTTAAATAAAACATATTATGCAAAATATATTTTTCTGATGAAAAATAAGTGCATAAGTGATGGCATGGACAACTTCCTGTATCAAATGCTTTGTTTGATCAAAAATAAAACATGAATCATATATAGAATTAAAGGGTTTTTAGTGGTAAGTAAGGATTTCTTCATAAATAATACTGAAATTGTCAGATCAGAGTAATATTACACAGACAATAAATATCATTTATTTCTTTTATAGAGCAAAACAACCAAAGCAAAAAGTGAGCCAGGAAAAAGATGGTGGTTATAGCATGCTCAAAAAATATGTAATATATACCTTTTCCATTAAAGAAAGTATATTTGTTTGCTTACATTAGAAATTGGAGATACAGTAATATTGAAGGCTTAAATAGTTATTTGTCTTTTAATTTTTTTAACTAAACATCAATTTTTACATTTCAACGTGCATACATTCCCACTAAAAGTAGATAAAATATTTAGTTAAAATCTTAATCTTAATTTCTTTACATCACAACTAATTTTAAAAATCCTTAATGTTTTCGCATACTTTGTGTGCCGGAGGTCTTCCATGTATGCCTCTGCCATAACCTGCTTACAACTTTCAATTTGGCTGATAAAAGTACACGTGGTGGTTTTCACAGCTGGAAATACTGCCAATATATTGATACATTAATATGTTTTAGTGTATATATACACACAAAGCTCTTAGTGAAATGATCAAGTAATGTTTCCTGTCACTACTGTTTGTGCTCTAAAATGCAAAAGCTGCTACAGAAATCCACCCGACTACCTTGTACAGTAAGGCTACAATTTGTGTCAAATAGTCTATTAGTCTATGAAGGCATTACACGGTAGTACATCTGCGTGTTAAAATCAAATAATGCAAATGGGCTCATTGCACAAATACTTCAGCTTTCTTCTTAATATGTCTCCAGTTCATTCACTACACTCACAATTGCAGTATTTCATAGCCAGTGTCTGCAAGTGCTTCAAAAGATGAATGTTAATGATTTCTTTTATCAGATATGTAAGAATACTTACAAAGCCAATTCAAGCAAGCCGGAGAAAGGCTTCACACTGTATGATTTCTCATGTATACACAAGTAAAGAGGTGATAAAGTACCTATTTTATATTTAATGTATATGCATAAGTGCCTTAAATAAATATTGGTATAATAATTAACTCCAAAAAAGAAGTTGCTGCTTCACTGTACTGGCGAGTGTAAACAAGGCTGCCGGAAACACAAGAGCTATGCTATTTTGCAGAGTAAATGCAGCATAGCAGTGAATGCTGCTTATTGCAAACTGATAATAAATATAGCATTTGTTATAACAAGCAAGGTCGTTGCTTTAGTTAATAATAAATAAGAAATTAACCATTATTTAAGCTCAAACATTACCATTTTTCGACAGAATTTTGATTTTTAACCAAATGTTTAAATTTACTATATTTGCATGTGAATTTTGTTTGATTGTACAAAACTGCCCATGAAAGATCTGTATATTTTTTAACTAGCTGTACAGTCTTGCCTTTATATTTAAAGAAGTGAATTTTCGATCTATACACGTTCTGTTGACATTTAGATAGATGAAGGAAATCCTGCTGCATGGGCACTACCACACAGAACTAATCACCCTGTCAAAATTTATAAGCACATGCATACTCAATGTAAGAGTATGTCAAGCCAAAAGTTTAGTCTATGTAAATACAATTTTAAAAATAAACTGAGCCTAAACGATGACCTGTGTTACTACACACGTGGACAAAATTGTTGGTACCCTTCGGTCAATGAAAGAAAAACTCACAATGGTCACAGAAATAACTTTAATCTGACAAAAGTAATAATAAATAAGAATTCTATGAATGTTAACCAATGAAAGTCAGACATTGCATTTCAACCATGCTTCAACAGAATTATAAAAAAAAATGAACTCATGGAACAGGCCTGGATAAAAATGATTGTACCCCTAACTTCATAGTTTGTTGCACAACCTTTTAAGGCAATCACTGCAATCAAACGATTCCTGTAACTGTCAATGAGACTTCTGCACCTCTCTGCAGGTATTTTGGCCCACTCCTCATGAGAAAGCTGCTCCAGTTGTTTCCGGTTTGAAGGGTGCCTTTTCCAGACAGCATGTTTCAGCTCCTTCCAAAGATGTTCAATAGGATTGAGGTCAGGGCTCATAGAAGGCCACTTTAGAATAGTCCAATGTTTTCCTCTTAGCCATTCTTGGGTGTTTTTAGCTGTGTGTTTTGGGTCATTGTCCTGTTGCAAGACCCATGAACTGCGACTGAGACCCTGCTTTCTGACACTAGCCAGCACATTTCTCTCTAGAATCCCTTGATAGTCTTGAGATTTCATTGTACCCTGCACAGATTCAAGACACCCTGTGCCAGATGCAGCAAAGCAGCCCCAGAACATAACAGAGCCTCCTCCATGTTTCACAGTAGGGACAGTGTTCTTTTCTTGATATGCTTCATTTTTCCATCTGTGAACATAGAGCTGATGTGCCTTGGCAAAAAGTTCCATTTTTGTCTCATCTGTCCATAGGACATTCTCCCAGAAGCTTTGTGGCTTGTCAACATGTAATTTGGCATATTCCACTATGGCTTTTTTATGATTTGTTTTCAACAATGGTGTCCTCCTTGGTCGTCTCCCATGTAGTCCACTTTGGCTCAAACAACGACGGATGGTGCGATCTGATACTGATGTTCCTTGAACATGAAGTTCACCTTGGATCTCTTTAGAAGTCTTTCTGGGCTCTTTTGTTACCATTCGGATTATCCGTCTCTTTGATTTGTCATCAATTTTCCTCCTGCGGCCACGTCCAGGGAGGTTGGCTACAGTCCCATGGGTCTTAAATTTCTGAATAATATCTGCAACTGTAGTCACAGGAACATCTAGCTGCTTGGAAATGGTCTTATATGCTTTACCTTTAACATGCTTGTCTAAAACTTTCTTTCGAATCTCCTGAGACAACTCTTTCCTTCGCTTCCTCTGGTCCATGTTGAGTGTGGTACATACCATGTCACCAAACAACACAGTGACTACCTGGAGCCCTATATATAGGCCCACTGACTGATTGCAAGATTGTAGACACCTGTGATGCTAATTAGTGGACACACCTTGAATTAACATGTCCCTTTGGTCACATTATTTTCAGTATTTTCTAGGGGTACCATCATTTTTGTCCAGGCCTGTTCCATGAGTTTATTTTTTTTAATAATTCTGTTGAAGCATGGTTGAAAAGCAATGTCTGACATTCATTGGTTAACATTTATAGATTTTTTTTTTAATTATTACTTTTGTCAGATTAAAGTTATTTATGTGACCATTGTGAGTTTTTCTTTCATTGACCGAAGGGTACCAACAATTTTGTCCACGTGTGTATGTATGTGAAAGAGATGGGTAGTTCTCTTTCACCAAGCAATGCACAGCATTCCTAAGATTTGTCAGAAGTTCTTATGCTCATCTTATCTATAAATTGTCATGAACTCTACTGTTCAGCTCATTATAAGATATGAATAATGTGAATTTGTAAAGACTTTTAATTAAACCACTGTTACATAATGACTACTACTGAACCAAAGAAAGAGAATAAATGCCAGAAATCTGGCAATAGTATGCCATCACTGTACTCGCTTTGTGCTGCTCAGGGTGCATTATGCAGTGACTTATTTTCTTTATGAACTTTAATTTCTATGCATTTTTTTCTTTTTGGTCTGGTGGACTGGCAATTCACTTAACAAAAAAAATTACCATGTCTACATGTCTAAAATGTGTTCATTAATTGTATTTGGTAGTGTTTCTACATGGAATACACTCCCATCCTCACTCACTCATCATCTATAACGCTTAATCCCATATTCAGGGTCACTACCAACCTACATGGTCAAATAAACTTGATTTTAAGTTGATTTGCAATTAATAAATGAATAAAGGTTTGAATAAAGTTTTTTTTTTCCAGAAGAAATAACATGCAGATTTAGTATTCTTTTACATGTGTCTATATACTGTAAATGTCCTAGGTCTTTAACATGTTTAGTGTTCTCTCATTCACCTGTCTGATAGCACTTCAGTGTGGTGCTCTGTGGCAACAAGACACAAACAAGCTCCATGGACAAACTAAATGTTAATTTCCTTTTTTTCTCAGGGTGAAATGAAATTCTGTCATTATTCTAACACAACTTGTTTATGCCAACTCTCGGCTTTGAAAGTCTCACAGCAATGTACTTATCTATGTACACAACTCAGTAGACATCCTCAAGCCTCTCAAGCATCATCTCAATTAATTTTTCCTCAAATAGTTCAATTGAAAAAGGCTCTAATGTACAATATACTACTTATTCTTCGAACCTTCAAAACACAAGCAATATACACACTTTCACGACTTTCACAAAAACAACAAAAAAGCTGTATTTTTCAGATGCATGCTAAAAAATCACAATTCTGTTTGCTACTAAGGAGTAAGGAGAATTATTAATTATAAATAACAAATTATAAAAATGTATTATATGTTTATATGTTTTAGATATCATTTTTAAAAATGATATCTAAAAATTTTTTTAAACAATTTCCACAAAATCTTAACAGCAAACAGTTGCTGAAACATATCATGATGTTTTTGTTATAAATTGAATTAATCCTTATACCAAATTTCAATATTTTTTCCCAAACCTTTACATTTTATCCCATCTCCAATCCCATCAGTCAGCTAATAGTAACAAATAAATCATTTTGTTTCACCTTTTTTTATAACAGTGGTAACTCAGCAGTGAGTGCTACTGATTGGAAAGTGCTACTGACTGAATATAAAATGCGTGAAATAAGTGAAGGATATTTTGAATAAGTTCCCTCCAAACAAATTAATGTAACTATATCACATATGTCTTCAAGTTAACCCTAAAGTTGTGAGAAATTTTTAATCTGATATAGTCATTCAAATGATTTGTTCTGAGGTTTCTCATTATTCATACAAGAAGGTTAAGAAACAGTCAGATGAAGGAGTACGGCTGCCTGGAGAGCCAGTTAAACACCACGGACAGCCATGCACGGCCACAGAAAAATAAAACAAGTCTGCTTGGGGTGGAGCTAGCCCCAAGCACTCACAGCTGGAGGGCAATGATTGCATTAAGCCTTCTCGGCATGTAGCCTCAGCAGGTAATAATAAAAGCATAGCTCGCCGGCAGAGGAGGGAGAGATGTTGCATGCATGCTCGCAGCAGGTCACTCTGCGATAACGATTCTCTCTGTCTCTATCTCACTTTCTGTGTGTGTCTCTTGCTCTGTCTCTGGGGGTGTCTCTGTGTTTTTTTTTCTCTCTCTCCCGCTCTCTCTCCCTCTCCCTCTACCTCTCTTTCTCTTTCCCACAGTAGCAGGACCGCAACAACATTTTGACAGTCAAAACAACTCTTCCCTCTGCTGCTCATAAGTTTCGGTAGTAAGTTCATAAACTGTATGCACAATGTGATTTTTAAGATCCCACTCCCGATTGCTCCCAAAGTTACTATCTTTGCTTATACACACCCACAATTTATGAATGAATAATAATAATAATAATAATAATAAATTATATGACGAACAACTTGACATTTCTTGTTCCTACTTCTTAAAGTCCTGATACACATCTGGTATTGGAGTGTCTCGCCATTATCCCCTGCCTGGGGAGATTTCCCCATGTGTACTGGCCGACAAAGTGAGAGAGTAAGAGGAAAATCAAGAAATACAGACCTTCTGAAAGTATTGAAATAGCAAGGCCAATTTTCCTTTTTTTTGCTACATGCTTGGGTTTAAGATCAAAACAGGAATATGAAACCATAGATCAGAATTTTATATTTTGGTCCCTGATATTTCCTGATATTTTAGTGACAAAAACATAAAATATGGCACTTTTTGTAAAACAACACCAGGGCCCATCATTACTCAGAATCGGTTTAGGAATCACACTTTAAGTTAATTTAAAACTGAAAATATTCTAAGCTCAGAGTAGAAAAATTATTTAAGAAGCTTCCTAGTTATTTTTAAGAAACTTAATTTCAGCGACTACTCCTAGGAAAGCTTGTGATGTCACTGTTGATGACAGAGAGCCACAAAGTAGGCTGGAGATTTTAATGGGTGTTGTAGTTTTGACAGGTTTTTGTAGTTTTAAACTGTGGAAAAGTGAAATGGTGAAATCAGCACCAGTTGTGTGAAAGATTTCTGCACAAAAATATATAGATGTGTGACTCAGTGTCTGCGTGATGTAATCCTAATCAGACAGTTTCAATCGCAACTGGTAAAGTCTCTATAATAGAGTTGTGTAAGACTGTCATAATATGATTATATGAAATTACTTTGAAAAGAAAGTGAAACTGGACAGAGGATGAGACCCATTTGCTTGCGGAGAAGATTCTGCCATAAAATTCTGCCATACTCTCACCTCTAAAGATGTGACTGAGTGAGTGGATGGCAACTTGTGAAAGCGTCAGTGCCACCTGTCGGGTTGCCACACATACCCCTGAAGAGTGTAAAGAACGGGGGGTACGGCATGTTAATGCAGTAATGAAATGCTGCTTATAACAGAGAATCAGTTGTATACAGTAAAATAATTTTAGTAAATATATAAAATTTTAATATAAATATTATTATATATATTATACACTGCTCAAACAATAAATGGAACATTTAGTCCCAGTTTGACTTGAACGCCTCTTCTATGTGTATGCATGGTTCAAGTCAAACCGGGACTAAGTGTTCCCTTTATTTTTTTGAGCAGTATATTATATCTATATTAACATGCTGCATGGTGGGAAATTTAATGAATCTTCGCATGATCTGTGTTGCTGTTGTATCAAAAATGTATTATTTACAGTCGACAAACCCAAATCATTAGAATTTTTGGCCACTTAGGAGCGATTTCCTATTCTGAGACACTTAGTAAATATGGCCCAGATTTCTATTAGAAAAGAATAGAAATGGATAGTCCTAAAGTAAATTAGGTTAAATAATTAATCAATATCACGCGCAAGATCATGCTGTTGTACTGAATATCAGCATAGCTGTAATGTGGTCTAGGCATGCATTACAAGCACACAAGCACAGAGTGTATATTGTATTGGACTGAAAATGTAGTAATTTTCTCTTTTTTTCCACTTATTCCACTTTAGAATGACGGCTACCTTCTGGGGTTCCCATGTAGTGTAAAATGGAAAGCTAGTGCGCTATATAGGGTGTATAATCACACACCACACAGTGCCCTTGATCAGGGGTTAGAGAGGGATTTTGTGTTAGAAGCTAGTTAGCTTTGTAACTCACATTACTTGTGAACAAAAAAAACAAGGATGTTTCAGAACCAATTCAGAACCGCTTAGAAGCAACTACTAAGGAAGCTAAGTGTTGTTTAAGATGAAATAATGTTATCACATGTGTTTTCTTGCTGAAAGAGCTTCAGCGACTGGTTTTGAATGTTGGTTTTGGCAGGCCGCTGCTCTTCCCCTTCCTGTACCAGGCTGACAACCGACTATACAGATTATTTGGTTGGAACTCACTGTTGTATAAGACTCAATATTTGATTTCATATCCCTTGCTTTCTATACTTTATCAAACTACCCGCTGACATCACTGAACTGTTACATTCTTTTTGGTGATGCTTTTACATCCTTGCACCAGGGTCTCATTTAGTTTTTGTGTGTATTGGGGATTTCATAATTGGGGTGAGGTCTAGTGATTGTCTTGTCCAGTGTAAAACCTTTTGTGTTTTTCCCATTTGAAGAAGCCCTTTATTGTGTTAGCAGTGTGTTTTGGGTCATCGTTGTGCTGCGTGATGAAGTTCCTCCCGATTAAATTGGGTGTGTTTCTCTGTGAACTAGTGGATAAATTATTTATGTAGATTCCTGAATTAATTTTATTGCTACTATCATGAGTTATAATATCAATAAAAATTAAAGAGCCTGTTCCAGAATTAGCCATGCAAGGCCAAGCAATGACACTACCTCCACTGTGCTTGACTGATGAGTTTGTATATTTTGGATAATTTTTTCTCTCCACATTTTGCCCTTTATTTCCGAACATTAGGGAAAGTGGTGGCTTAGGTGTTCGAGGCTCTGGGTTGCTGATTGTAGTGTCTGGGTTCAAGCCCCACCATGCCTTGCTACACCATTGCTACTGTTGGACACTTAAATTCAGATGAGAAAAGAGCAGCGTTGGGCATCAAGTTAGCATGCCTAAAAAATAAAAAAAACACCATTGCTACAAGACAACTACAATGAAACGCATTGCCCAAAGCCTGCAACAGCAACAGAGGAAAATAAATCAATTTATCAATCTTTGCTTCCAGTTCTTACTGCCGAGGAGTGGTTTGCATTTTGTGGTATAACCTCTTTATTTCCACTCTGAAAGACTTTATCAAACATGAGAATGTGATGCCTTCATGCCTGCATCGTATCAGTTGTTCATGATGTCAATGATTTTTCACAGCTCTCGCAATGGTTCTGTCATTAACTGCTGTTATTTCCCTTGGCTGATGACTGACATGTTTGATGACTGGTTGATAGTACACCACTGTTTTCTTTATTTTCCAGGAAACAAAAAAAAAAATCAAGAGATATTAATTGTTTAAACAATCCTTTTTACATTTCAAACCTGGGCAACAAGACATGCTTGTCAGTAAAATGTTATGATCAGTAAAATAGTTTTGATCATATGAAAAATGAGTGGGTTCAAATGTAAATATCAGGAACTGCTGAAATTCTGCCCTATTCATCTTTCCATCTAAAACCCAATGTCCTCATTTTATAGCTTAAACAAAAGATTTGGCCTTGCTGTTCCAAATGCAGATAAAAGGTGTGCAAGGCCCTGGCATCTAAAAACCCACACATTCTTTTATCAATTTCTAGAACTAAAGCAATTCTATATGCTTCATTAAGAAATTATAAAAGACCATCTGTCAATGTGACCATGCCCTATTTTTCATTTTGTTGTTTCTTAAGCACTGTTCTTGTTTTTGCCATAATATTTTTCATCAGTCTTATGTAATGCCGTTGCCGTGGCTCCAGGGTATTTGGTCATTGTATTTTGGCCAGCAAACTTTTTTCTAAAATAACATCTGTCAATCATGTATAAAAGAAACGTTCATTTACAAAATAAAGGTCAAGGTTTGCTAGGGGATGAAAAACATCTTTTCACTATCTCTCTCTCGCTCTCTCTCCTATCTCTCTCCATGATTCAGTCATACTGAATTTATCCTTGTTTACAGGATTGAAATGATTAGATGGAGATGTTTATAATACAATATAATGAGTTTTTTTTTTACAAGACAAGGACATATCAACAGTCTACAGAAAAAGAAAGTGTGTATCAAGTTTAATCCATCATCCGCCACTACAGTAATTGGTTTAAGAAAAGCAGTAATTCTTCTAACAGAACTCAGCATTATTACATCTAAACGGTTTGATTAGACACTGAGTAAATAATATCCCATATGCCTATAAAAGCAGTCTCACTTGACTAGCTTTATAAACTTTCATTTAATAGAATATTCATTCATTTTATCTTTTCCTACTTTCATCAGTCATTCCCAAATTTGGTTTAGAAAGGCAAGTTATTTCACAGAGTCTGAAACATCACTATATGATGTGACAGTGTCATAACTGGTTGATATTGGAGAACTTGGCCTCTCATGAAGGATGCCTGCATCTGTTTCTTATAAAGTGTGCTCACAGGAAGTAATTGCGAAGTACAGAACATCACTGAAAAGCACCAACACAGATTTAATTTCTGGCCTCATTAGCAAAACACTGAGCCCCTTAATTCTTCGCATCTTATCCAAGTGCTCTATCACGTTCTTCCTGTGTCTCATTACTGGTGTTGTAAAAGCACTCCATTCAATAATCACTCAATAATCAGCCTAAATCAAAGGTTACAGTTAATCTTATATAAGCCTTGCAACTATCTGATGAAGGTCAATGCAATGTTTATTGGAGGCATTTGGAAAGAGTCAGAAAAGGGTAAGACATATATTTTTTACAATTTGGTTATTATATGAAAACCACTTTTCCTACAAACACGTCATATCACTTATAAGACCCACAGTATTAAGATGTAACCAACAATAATCACATTTCGTTGTAATTGTCAGTATTATCTGTTTGGTCCAGCAAAAGAGTTTTTATCTGAGAATACAAATGTGCAATGCACACCAATTCTGAATGACTTAACTACTTTTGTGGACCGAATTGCCTATATTGATGCCATACTGATCTAAAGGAGCATCATGTAAGTATCGTCAAATCTATATATCTCATGAATGTAGCATCGCAAGCAATACATTAAAATCTTCCTGGAAACTTATTATGCCTGGCAAAACGGCACCATGCAGCATGCCAATACATTTGTCCTTGGGAATTCAAACAACTGTCAGCACTGCGCAACCAACGCTCCTTCATTAATCAACACTAATTAAGAGTATTGATTGAGCCGAACATCAGGATTTCCAACTGAAAGGGTTTACTAGAGTGTAAACTGGAAACATTATATGCAGTGTCAAAGCCTGAAAAGATTTGAAATCAACGTCTGCCCTTGGAGGCATCACATGGCAAAAGGGATGGAAATGATAAAAGAAATAAGGGAGAAGAAAACACGCATGTTTCTCTCTCATTACGTGCTGTCAAACTGAATCAGATCTAGAACTCTGCTGAGCAAAGGTGAATACTCACTCAATTTCATTGCTTAGGGGCTCCTCATGCACATACATACAAATGCATAAACACTCATACATTAGCCTAACAACATATCAGCACTCAACACACACACACACACCGCACCAAGGTTATGTTGAGCTGGCCTCAGGTCAGGCATTTAGATTGAAACATTAACAGTCAAATTGTACGCAAATGCTCAAGTGTGTTTAACCTGTTTTTATTAAAACAGCACTATGCTGCAAATACAAAGCAGGCAAACCCCAAATTAGACAGAAACTAAAACCATCAAAGAATCTTAATAACTTTTAAAGGTATTAAGGATACAGTGGATCTTTGGTATGAAAAGCCTGACAAATGGTGGAAAATGTAGAAAACATGAGTTCTATAAGATCTATAAGATCATCATTTGGTCACAAAGATCAAACACTGTGGGAAAAATTGAACATATTTGCAAAAAAGGCACTGTTTAATTAGCCTAAAAGCACAGGTCAGTAAACAAAAGCTGCATTACTGTATTGCCACAGTACAGTTATGACAGTTATGACTTTTTGACTGATTGCTGCATAGCTACTAACTAATGCAAGGCAATACGCCATCCAGTATGCCACAGACATAACACTGGGGTACGACTCTTCACAGTTAACTAGGACAAACATCATGGTGATATTTCATGCAGCAAGCGTTATATTAATATTATCAATCTTAAAATCCATTTAACACATTTCAAGGTTACAAGCACGCTGTACACAATAAAACGATCCATGATTGAAAAACTTCAAAGACAGTTATTCCAAAACTCTTTCAAATATCACTGTAGAAATAAAATGACGTGCAAAAAAATTGTTGTCGTTAAATCCAACAAATGTATCTGAATTTTAAGTGTTCAAGTGTGAATCTGAATTTAGCCCAATCCTTTATTCAGCAATAATAATGCATTATAGATATCCCTCTTGCTGGTGCTTCAGTGATAAACTATGAGGGAATGCCATGCAAAGATATGAAAGTAAAATACAGGGATGAAGATCTAGGTAAGAAGCACTCACGTTCATCCGTCACCCATTAATAATATGTAATGTCTCTTGTCAATCCCATTCACAGTGAGAATAAGCTTAACTTCCAATATGAATATGTAATAACAAGTCAACATTTGAAACAGTGCTATCATGTGAGAAAGAAGATCTGTCAAATTATGTTGCGATGTAGAATTTATACATTATATAAAAGTATCTGCATTTGTTTATTTATTTATTTACTTACTTACTTGTTTTTACAACGTGTTTTCTTTTGCACAGCGCCACACAATAAAGCTGGCACGTTGCCTTGCTCAATAGAGCCATCTAGTGGCAGAAAGTGTCAACTGCCTTGATTTAAAAAAAAAAAAGTCGTAAAACTCAGCGAGCAGAAATAAATAGGTTAGTGGTCTCTGCATATATTTTTGGAGTGGTGCTCGCATCACAGCTGCAAGCTGAGCCAAAAAGGTCATTCTAGTCCATAAACCTTGCATCACTTCTATTTCTCAGTGGGCGTGAATTAGTAACAAATTTTCGTAAATAAAATGCGATTAGTGGAATGTGGAGTTAAAGCTAAAGTCTTCTGTGTAGTGTAAATAAAAATGAAAGAAAGTTGGATCAGTTTGACTTTGGCCCTAATGATGGGATGGGATAGCCCAAAAACGGTATCAGCACTGTTATTTATCACCAGCTAAAGCAGTTTAATAGACCTCGTGCACAGAGTCAATTAGAAGAAAACATCTGTGCTGTGAGCCACACAAGCCTTTATTGCACATTGAATTACGGCAACTCTTCATCACCGAACTCCAGATCGATAGAGGCAAGCGTGTGTGAAGGGGATGGTGGAATTCAAAAAAGCTTTTGTAAGCTAAGTTGGTTAATAAAAAAGGGTTTTCTTTCGTATAAAAATATTTTGCACATATTTTAATTACATTCCAGCCTGTGCGTAGCGCACGAGGTTAGGCTATAGGTTTGTTATTAGTTGAGTAATGTAGGTGTGTAGCAGTGTGCACTACGCGCCTGGAATATAAAGAGAGGGAACGGTGTGAAAATCCTACCGGAGGCGCAGCATCTTCTAAACACAGCTTAACAGAGTTCAGGTTAATGCCATGGGACAATCATGAGACGTTGTCTAGGTTTTTTTTGACAGCATGCATCTTTATCACAATTATTAAAGCTGATCGTTTTTTTCCCCTCTCACGTGTATGACAGCGTTGTAAAGCCTTTTAAACTCGTTTGCGTTTGGGTCTCCAGGCTCGGTGAGAGCGCAGCGACACCGCAGGGGAACCGGGCCAAAAGTCCACCGTGGTGTTAATACGAATATTACGACTAACAGGGTCCAGTAAAACACGCACCGGTTTACATATGAACATCAGAAATTAAGCCTACCTCAGAACCCTCGGGGTTTGTTCCCTGTTTTCAAGCCGTCGCTCGGCGTCCGTCCACCCGCGGGCGTCGTGTGGGAAATTTTAGTCCCCGCTTTCTGGTATCAAATTCAGTTCTCTGTTTTTATCAGCATAGAAATAGCCATTTAAATTTTTCATAAGGTTTTGCAATCGATAAGAGAGGCTGTGCGAGCAGGGCACAGGGCTGTGGAGCGTTGTGGATGTTGGAGAGCCTGCGCACTCCGCATCAGCAGCAACACCGCGCGCTCGGCTTCCCCACTTCAGCTCGAGCGCGCGGCCCCGTTTTAAACTCACGTGACGTCAGCCACCTGCGGTGAAGCCGCACGTGCCCTGGAACGTTCGGACTCGCTTTGAAAATGCGCGCGCCATCAGCTCATCCTCAGCCTGTTCATTACTTTTCTCTGGTTAACTTCGTACCTTCATTAGCCTCCATTCACTCATTAATTCATAGCCTCCATTCAGCCTCCATTCACTCCTGGTGCATATTCTGTTTCATTTTTGATCATTGATCTGGCTTGTGTCTACAGTGTTTTTTTTTGTTCATTTAAAGATTTGTTTGTATTCTATTCTATTTCTTTTCCGCTCGGTTTGATTAATAGTTTATGAACTGGATAAATGCAAGCCAGTTGATGATAGGCACTACCAGCTTGGGCTGCAGATCGCTGCGCGTCTGTGAAAAAAAATGCTCCATTATGCACCAATCTGCTGCACAAACTCGCCAATGCAAAAAGCGACCCACTTCGAAATTGTCTTTGATACCTCTCTCACCGCTTTTATGAAAGAGTGTGGATCTTCTCATAAGCCCATTCACGTTAGCTAAAAAACGATCATCCTCTTGCTTATACACCTTTAAATATGGCACATGATTAATCGGACATCTCATTAGAAAAAGATCAGATGTATGGGCGCCTGCTACTTCTATGCAACTCCAGTTATTATCCAGATATTTTTTCCAGTGGCAGCCCGCTGGGGGACGGCCACAGGTATCATGATCTGCTGATTAAGCTATTCTGTTCCGGTGAACTGTTCAGAAAGTTCGTGTATATTAACTTATACTAGTCTCAGTAGTGTTAAAGTAGGAGCAACAGGATAAGTGGCTATAGCCTGCCTCTAATATATGGAGTTCCTCAGAAGGGAAGAGATGAAGAGATGAATAAAAGATGAAGAAAAAAAATAATTAGCCAATAATTAGTCAATAATTAAAACGAGCAGTTCAAGATAAAACATAAATAAACAGGTCAAAATAAAACATTAAAGGTCCTCTGGGCGCTTCTCTTCCTGAATTTTTCTTTCGCCAATTATTTGCGGAGCTCTGGGGGCTTTTCTACTGCCTCTGAAAAGGACAAATGGGTCTCCCTTACTTGTAAGATCAGGGCCTGTTTTCTTGGTATATAATAAATAGCAAATAACTTTAATGTTTGGCCTTTAGTACTTTCATACCTACCATATCACAATAAAACAAAAGAAGGTGTTTTAAGGATAAGAATAGTTTAAGCTAAAATATATAAGGAGAAGAAATACTTTTATATACAGTGTATGATTAAACAGGAAGAAAAGATTACACACACACACACACACACACACACACACACACACACACACACACACACACACACACACCAGTCAAAAGTGTGGACATACCAGTCAAAGTTTGACACAAAATTATGAAATAACATAGCAACAAGTACAACAACAGCTGTTCTGGAAGGGTTGTTGTAAGAACAGTATTGTCGTTTGCAGTTGCAAAAAAAAAAAACATTTCTGATGAAACTGGCTCTCATGAAGACTATTCCAGGAAAGCAAGACTAAAACATACCTCTGCTGCAGAGGTAATGTTTGTTTGGTGTAACCACCTTTGCCTGCTAAACGAACATTAACACACTTGCACATGTTTTTTGAAGGAGGTCTGCAAGTAGGTTGTTCCAAACATATTTCAAATCCTTCTATCTCTTTCTGTAGATTTTCCTCATTTATCAGGCCTTGCTCAAGGCACCACAGTGGTAACTTGGTGGTTGTGGGGCTTGAACTGGGGACCTTCAAAACCATAATCCAATGCCTTAACCACTGAGCTACCCCTAAGCCTATATATGACCCCACATACTGATGATGTTGAGATTAGGGTTATGTTGGGGCTTTTTGTTCTTCTCTATGCTGACGACAGTGTTCAATAATAATGGCTGTATATTTGGGGTGATGATATTGCATGATGGATAATTATCTGGCTGTATTTTGCAGCATTTAAAACATCATTAATCCTGACCAAATTTCCAACACAATTTGCAGAAATGCAGCCCCAAATTTGCAAGGAACCTCCACCATGGTTTATTATTGCCTACAGATATTATTATTATTGTACTTTACAACCTGCCTACTGCTACAGCCAAATATTTCAAATTTTGACTCATCAAGTCCAGAGCACTTGCTGCCATTTTTCTTCATGCCAGTTCCTAAGTTTTCTTGCGTTGTTGAGTGGATTATCCCTGTTTCTACATCAGAGGGATGGCTTTTGTGCCACAATTCTTCCATTAAGACCACTTCTGGCCAGACTTCTCCCTACAGTAGATAGGTATATCTGGGTCCCATTGGTTCTTTCACAAGTTCTTTGTTGAATGCAATGATGGACATCTTACGATGTCAAAGGGAAGTAAGCATGATGTGTCTTTCATCTGCTGCATTAAGATTTCTTGGCCAAGAACTTTATCTATGCTGCTCAACATTGCCCATTTTTTTGCTTCTTCAAAAGGGCTTCTTGCACATCTTATACCTGATCTAAATAAGTTGCCTGGCAGGGACCTTGTTGCTGCAGTATAACTACCGTGTTTTTTGTTGCTGTGCTCAGTCTTACCATGGTGAATGACCTGTGAATGACCTATGACATGTCTTCTACAACCTCACACAATGCTGTTCCTCGGCCAGTTTTAAGTCTTAAAACCTAAATACAGTCTTAAATACAACTTTTTCTGTTTCATTTAATGACTGTGTTTCAACCTAGATATAAGATTGATGAGCATTAGCATCTGCTTGGTATAATCAGTTAGTCATACAGCTGACTCTGATTCAACAAAATCCCTGACTTTGTGCAAGTGTGTGAGTGTAAGAATTGATGCTGGTTTGAAGCTAAAGGGTAGTCACACCAAATATTGATTAGATTTAGATTTTTATTCTGTTTGCTCACTTTGATGAAAAAAAAAAGTTGCTAAAAAATAAACAAATAAAATATTTCTTTTTAAAAGGATTCTTATTTTATAGCATTTTCCCACAACTGCCTAAAACATCTCAATATATACAGTACCAGTCAAAAGTTTTGAAACCTTTTCTTATTCAATGTTCTTTCTTTACTTTTTATTATTTTCAATATTGTTTATTAATATATTGAAATTATGAAATAACAAATATGGAATTATTCAGCCAACAAACATGAATATGCCCAGAATACCTGTATTTTCTATTATTTTCAATTCTTGGCATTCTCTCAGTCAGTCTCATGATGTAGTCACCTGGAATGGTTTTCCAGCAATCTTGAAGGAGTTCACAGAGGCGTTGAGTACTTATTGTCTTATTGTTTCCTTCACTCTCCAGTCCAACTCATCCCAAAGCATCTCAGTTGAATTTAAATCAGGTGACTGTGAATGCCAGGTCATCTGATGCAGCACTCTATCACTGTCGTTCTTCGACAAATAACTCTTACATAACCTACAGATGTGTTTGAGGTCATTGTCCTGTTGGAAAACAAACCATGGTCCAACTAAGTGCAAACCAGGTGGGACGGCATATCGGTGCAAAAAGCTGTGGTAGCCATGCTGGTTAAGTGTGCCCTCAATTTTTACTTAAGTGACCCATGGTGTCACTAGCAAAGCAACCTCAGACTATCACACCTCCTATACACGTCCTCGTCCTCTATGGGTCAAAGTGGGAACCACACGTTCAGGAATCTTCTGTTCACCCCTCTACGTCTAACAAAGACATGGCTGTTAGAATCAAAAATCTCAAATTTGGACTCATCAGACCACTGATCAACTGACCATTCTGTGTGTTTCTTGGCCCAAGCAAGTCTCTTTTGCTTGTTTGACCATGAATGCCTGACTCATGCACTCTCTTCTGAATGTTGAAAAATGTTTGCGTCTTGAACTCTGAGAAGCATTTACGTGGCCTCTAATATGAGTTGCTGTAAATAAACTATTTCTGAGGCTGGTCGTTCTAATAAACTTATTCTCTGTAGCAGAGGTAGCTTTTGGTCTTCCTTTTATGGGATCTTCCTCATGAGAGCCAGTTTCATTGCGTTTAATGGTTTTGGCGACTGCACTTGGGGATACATTCAAAGTTCTAGAGATTTTTTTGGATAGACTGACTTTCATTACTTAAAATATCGAAGGACTGTCTTTTCATTCTACTTAACTGAGTGTTTTTTGCTATAATATGGATTTGTACAGTTTTTGTAGTAATACTAATAGGGCTAACGATTCATTCCTCTGCACAAGACAACTGACGGTCTAAAGCACATTAAAAAGGGCAAGAAATGTCACAAATTAACTTTTAACAATTCACTTAAATGTGAATTGAAGACCATTCCAGGTGACTACCTCACGAATCTTATAAGAGAATGCCATGAGTGTGCCAAGATGTCATCAAAGCTAAATGTAGCTACTTTGGACAATCTAAAATATAAAAAATATTCTGGGTTGTTTAACACTTTTTTGTTTGCTACATAATAAATTTTTTGATAATTATTTTATAATTGAATAGTGACAGCATCGTGGGCACACAAGGCTCACCCATGCCCTTTGAGACCAACGGCCAGCTCATCCAGTCCAATTCCACAGAAAAGCCAATTCAGTACAACACAAATGGCCAAAAAAGTCAATGCTGCCCACAATAGAAAGGCACCAGAACATCCACTGCACAACAACCTCCCACTCACGGGGCACAGCAGGCAAAGAGCTGCCAACCCAACCTTCAAGTTCAGATTGAGCACTCATAGGACAAACAAGTCCAACGCACAGAAGCCCCACCTTGCAACCCACAGCTTCCAAAGGATCTCCTGCCAACATCCTGGTCCCAGACATCACATTAAAACCGTATATGATTAAAGAGGTATATGGAGTCGTACCCCAAAGGGTCAGAGCTGTCCAGGTGGCAAAGGGAACCTACACAATACTGAGCATAATGTTTTGCAGTGTAATGTTATGGCTGATCGGTTTATTAATAGTGTCATAATGATGGTTATATTGTGTTTATTTCTTCAGATGACATCTAATTTTCCTCAGAATGACTGGTCAATTTGGTGAACAAATTTTCATTTATCACTTTAATTATAAGGATTAGTGTGTAGGGCATGGGGCACATATGTGCAAAAAGAAGCTAGCTTTGAACTGATACATTTTATCTGTGAGCAACTAGATTTGTATGAAACCATCGCACAAGTCACCCAATTGCTTTATAGGTCTTGTCGATAGGAATCATGTTGCTGTTGTGATAGCCATAGACTGCAGTACAGAAACTATTCACTGACAGCATTTCTAGGCAATCACATAACTAGGAGACTATTCCTCCCCAGGATCAAACCCATGACCTAACACATCATAGACATACAACTTAACCACTAAACCACAGGGAGGACAAGCTTCTTGCTTCCGACTATGATATGCATAATTTACCCACTAGTCTATCAGCAGCATATAGGTAAGCTGTAGGTTAGAAGATTTTAAAATATTACTTTTATATTACTCTAACATTCTTATTTTCAGTTTATTCTTATTTTGTCATTACATTCTGCTGGCCTTGGCCACTTTATATAACATTGTGCACGGTCAAGTTGCATATGTATTAGATGTAATCTGTACCAATCAGAAACCAATAATATTTAAGAAAAAAAATCAGGAAAATGAAAATAAGTGTAACTACTTTAATAATTATTGTAAGCACCCTTTGCCTTTATTTCAACAGTAGGTCTTTTTAAATAGATATCTATCATTACCTGGTCACTATATGGATATCCTACTCTTTTAGATTGCATTAGAATCACATAGGTAAATCCACTGGTTCCCGATGAATTTTAATTTAATAGGGCTTTGACTGTGCATTTCCAGTTCCTGATCTTTTTTGAAACCATTCCTTTGGGATGGATTTGGGTTTCTATCAAACTGAAAGGTGAAATTCCTTTCCATCTTAATGGATCTTCAGCTTTCTGACATTCCCCAACAGGCTTTGTGCCAAAATAGCTGCTCTGTCCCATCTATCTTGACAAGAGCTGCTGTCCCAGCTGAAAAGAAGCAGCCCCAAAGATGTTAATGGAATGACTTAATTTTTTCCTAACATTTGATACTCCTTTTCGTAAAAAAAAAAAAAAAAAGGCTTTCACAGTCCAGATTGAATGCAGAAAATTGTTTTCTCATGCAGGGAGGAGTACTATTGTCTAATAGCTGGTGCTTTCACTAAAATTACCTGTAGTAGTTTAAACATGGCATTAGATCTCTTGATAGTATCCCAGACAAAATTTGTCCTTGTCCTGTCATCAATGATGGAAGGTCATCCTTATCTTGTCAATGTCTATGTGGTACACATGGCCATTGAAAAGTGCTCCACAGTGCTCTATACTTTCTATACACGTCTGCTGATCAGTGAACACTGCTAAAGTGGCACACATTCCTGTACACGTTTTATGTGCAAAAAGTAAAGAATCACGGATCATTATGCAGTTGAAGATAAGCAATGGATCAATATTAGGTGTCCCACTTTACCAATAGACACTCTACCTTTCAAAATTACCATGATGTGTAGATGTTTTGTCAGTAAGCTGCAATCATGAATATTTTAAGGAAATCCTGCAGGAAGGGATTCTTTTCATTTGGGGTTAATCAAAATCATTTTCCCTGAATGCTGCAGCACTCTACTTACCTTTGCATAGTTCTTCTACAGCTACAGCCTGCTTTATGAAAAGGCGCGGAACTGGGGTATTGTTTTTGTTTGTTTTTCTTTGAATGTTGATTTCAAGGTTATAGTAATGATGGAAAAATGCCTGACATGATTGACCTTGATTTCTAGCTTGTACATCGGCTGCAATTTCGATTATGTGTGTAGACTTTTTCTTTTTATACTCTGTTATTTGCTCAAGTCAGTGTGCAAATGTGTGTGCATAGTGTATTGCAATGGATTGGCACTTTTATGGATTCTCTGCACTTTTCGGAAATTGTCCTAACAACAGAACACGCCAGAGTAAATGACCAGGGTACACAATGTGGTAACATATTTATTTCATACATAGTTATTAAATACTTTAAATAAATACATTATTTATATTACTTAGCAACAAATGTGCAGTCAACTCTCAAATTTCACTGTCCTGTTGTAAAACACAGTTTAAAATTGTTTAGAGGTTAGTTTAGAGAGTACAATGATGGCTTAGTGGTTAGCATTGTTGCCTTCCACCTCCAGGGTCCAGGTTTGATTCTGTGTGCAAGGCTGTGGGTTACTGGGTTACCGATTGGAAGGTTGGAGGTTCAAGCCCCAGCACTGCCAACTGGGATATGTGAAAAATAAATTCACTATGCTGTAAGGGGTACATTTGACAATTATTATATACATATATATTGATCAAAAGGTCCCAGGTTCAAACCCCAGCACCACCCAGTCACCACTCTTTGGCCCTTAAGCATGGCCCTCAACTGCTCTTTATACAACTGCAGATGTATAAGGAAATAAGGACGTAAGAGTGTCTGCCAGACGCCATAAACCTTTAGTATTTTATACGTAAAACTCTAAAAACTCACTATCACCCTATTATTACAACCATGATTCATGTTAAACTCACAAACCTAATTAATTAAACAGCTGATTTAACCACTAATCAGGAGGAAGATCAGCAAACCCTAAACCCCGCCCCCCCAGCATTAAGCCGCCTGAAGGTACAGGTACAGTAGCGCATGTGTACCAGCAGAGGGCGCAGTTGTAACGCTTTTTTCGTGACGCAGCAGCGAGCCCGAATCCTTCCGCGGTAATAATATCCACCAGTTCGCTTAGACGTCTTTACAGTGAAAAGCCGCGACACAGCGTTACACTTTCACGCTCGCTTTCGGCATCGACACTGTGCTCGCGCGTGCGCGCGTGTCGTAGGCTTAAATAAATAAATAAATAAACAAATAAAGCTGTAGGTGTGTGTGTGTGTGTGTGTGTGTGTGATAAAAGCTGCACAGTCTATGCCTGATCGGAGAGCGCTCCCTCGGCAGCGCGTTAGTGTTGCTCTCCTCCACCGGGCTCTGATTGCGGAATATCTGCTCACTGAGAATCCTCCTCCTCATCATCATCATCATCATCATGCAGAAACGGAGGAAGCCAGAACCGATCCAGCTCAACCCGATCCCGGATGGGAATGCCGTTAACGGAACCGGTGCCACAGAGTGAGTAGCCTGGCTGCATCCCAAACCGCGCAGTACCGCAGTGTACATACAAGTGTGTCCAAATACTACAGCTGGATCAGATAGTCGCAGGCCTACTACAACCCTCAGCAGAATATTATACCGATCATGTGGTGCTGATCAGGATACTGATATCTGTAGATGCAGGTCCTGAGCAAGAGTCATGATACGACCAGAACCACCCTTAGGAAAATGTAATATGATAATGCTGCTTACTATAATACTTATTTTAACTATTTTATTGCATACTTAAGATAGATAGGTAGAGAGATACACAGATAGATTCATAGATTTATATAATACTGTATTAATCCTAAAGGTAAATTGTAACATTGACAGCAGGCAGTTCACTTATTATACGACAAGATCTCAGCAAACAAGGTGTAGAATATTAAAGGCAAGCATAGAATTTAAATTAAAAAACACTATGCGAAAAGAGAATTCATGTATTAACAAAAAAAAAAAAGAAGGAATCTGTATGCTTTATCACCTAAAAACAGCATTCTTTAGTATTTGAATCTAAACTATTTAAAACAAACCATACAACAGGTGTTAGATTATTCTGATATGCTGTTTAGTGTGGCGCAGAGGGAAGCGTTACTGCCTGACAGACTATAATGCCTGCTCTTGGTTTGAGTCCTGGGATTTGCCTGTGAGGACTGCAAATTTTGTAAAACATGACATGAAGGCTGGTGGCATGGTGGCTTCCTGGTTAGCATAGTCACATTACATTTTCAGGATTAGGGGTTCAAATCTTACCTTTGGTCTGTGTGCATTGAAATTGCATCTTCTCCCTAAGCTGGATGAGTTTCCATAGAATACATTGGTTTCCACTCAGACGTTTGCATTTGTAAATTTGCCCGTAGTTTAGGTGGGTCTGTGTGCTAGATGCAATGAAGCAACAAGGCTATGACCACTGGAGTAAAGTCATAGGTTGTTGCAGCTAGCTATTATTGAGTAGTGAGGCTTTAATGAATGAACATGAAAATCAAAGCTTTTCTATGGAAGAAAATCAGGTCATTTCAAAGGATGGAAAGGAAATTAATCATTGCCATTACACAAGCACTAAGCAATGGCAGTATATCAATTTGATATGTTCTGGAAAAAAGAAAAAAAAAAAACTACTAATGTACTAACCACCAGGCGAGAAAAACATCAGTAGTTGATGACAGAAATCATCATTATGAGAGCTGTTAAGGTTTAACTTGTTAAACAAAATGTATCAAAAATAATACTCACAAATAGGTGTGATGGTGTCAAAGTTCACTTTTGGTAGAAGGTGTCAAGAGCCGAAATATAGAGGACATATTACGAGATGCATGCTACAGTAAGTCCCCAACATACACACGAGTTCCGTCCCGAGAGCTCGTTTGAAGGTCCAATTTGTTTGTAAACATTGTCTAGGTAAAAGAATACTAACATAAAAGCCTATACAACTAAATATACAGTATACAACTAAAATGTTCTTGTTCTGTAGAATCGGGTCGATGGTTGAATGATTCATGTTAAAAGAACAAGCAATTTCTGCCATCTTTTCACCTCGCTCAATTATTTTCACTTTTGTCCCCATCGTTATTGCTTGGCGCATCTTTGCAGTACCAGCTTCATCACCACTGCTTTTAACGCTTATTTCCAGACCTCCTGGGATGCATGCTCCACACATGTGACGGTGTACACCGGACATGTGATCTAACGTCCGCTATTGAACATGCCTGAACGCATGTTTGTATCTTTGAAAGTTTGTAACTCAAATGTTCTCATTAACATTAGAATTTAGAAGTACAGATTTGTCCAATTCATAATGAAATTAATTAATTAAGAAATCCAAGAAACATTCTAGTTAGGAGCAAGTTAATTAGGTACTTAATCAAAACCATGCTAAAACACACTGTCAATGCAACAAAGGGCTCAGGGCAAAAACGTGGAGGGTTTAAGACTGGCCAAGGCAGTTACCAGACCTTAACCCAGTTGAGCATGCATTCCACATTTTGGACTGAAAAAGGAAAAAAAGAGGGGGAAAAAGAGCTAAAAGAATGTGCAATGCAAGCCACAAAAACACCACAAAATAAGAGTGCAACATTTTGATGATGTCTGTGGGTAACCAGCTTGATGCAGTTAAGCAAGGGAAATTGCAATAAATTGTTGCATCATTTATTTCACTGTAGTTTTACTGTGTTCTGTCACCAAAGGTGTGATTTTCTATGTTGTTCATTGCAATTGACAGGAAATAAAAGCTTAAACTCGTGATCAATGATCTCATATTCATGGTATTCAATTTATAACAAAAAATAAACAATTGGCTTTGCTGTTTCAATACATTTGAAAGGGACTGTAGATACTACGCACACACTAGATGCTGGGTCAAAGTATCTGCAAAACAGCAGGTTCTTGTGGGTGTTCCTGGTACACAAAGATGTTTGGACCTACCAAACGTACTGTGAATAATGGATAATAAGATCATTTGCATACATCGAATCATTGTTCTTTAATGATTAATAATGATGTATTGTATTACAGTATTCTTGGATGTCCTGATGCAGAAAATGATGTATAATCAATCAGAAGTGCCCACTATGGCAGAAGATACTTTAAAACGTAAAGTTTGTTCTGCCATAGTGTTACTGACCAAGGACACCATTTCATGACCATGATAAGTCTACATGGCAGAGGTGTCTTGCAGGAAGATAATGAATCCTTCCCCCATGCAAACATTGTTTGAATTTTTTGAGGAACATGTCAGTACAAGGTGTTGACCTGGCTTCCAAATTCCCATTTCTGATCAGTGGAATGTGCTGTACAAACGTTTGATCCATGGAGGCCTCACCACACAATTTACAGAACTTAAGGGATCGGGTGCAAATGTCATGGTACTAGATACCACTGCATACCTTCAGAGGTCTTGTGGAGCTGTTTCGGAAGCCAAAAAGGGGCCCTATACAGTGATTTTCATGTTATGGCTGAACATTTCGCATATTTTTAACATGGTAGCAATCCTGTAAGGATTTTATGCTTAAGGTATTAGCAGATAAATCTGTTATGGGATTAAGAGAAAAAAGCACGTCACTTGTTTATTGCTTTCTTTCTTTCTTTATTTATTTATGGCATTGTCATCGTTATTAAAATGTTTTTTTTTTTTTGCATTTGCATTTTTTTTTTACATTTTTATATCACTCTCTGTGCAGGAAATCAACCGCAACCCTTAAAGTAGCCACATCCAGTGTGATGTCCAAACAGGAGGTTCTTATCACGTTTGTCCAGAACAGCCTACACACAACAGTGTGCCTTTTTTCTCTAATAACCTGTCCTGGTCTTTCAGCTATCTAAAAAATAAAGGAAGACCTTGCACACAAGAATATTAACATTTTGTGAAGGTCTGTAAATAGAAAAGATGCAAGTCATGGAATTCAGAAGAAAAAAAACAAGAATAAAATGGAGACAGTTGCGACAACACGTTTCTCTTCTTTAAGCTCAACACTAATCATCTTTTTTCACAATGTAATATCTGAATAGACATGCACGAGCCAGGACCTTGTGCAGCGGTTTGTTTAGTGCTTGTCTAGCCATGCCGGGACCATATCTGTACGGTGATTTAGTTTGACAGGTCTTTTTCCCCCTCATTCTCGCTAAGCAATGAGCCAATCAAAGCCCTGGTGGCCTGAAGTCAGTGGTGCATGTCATTGCCTCTTGTTTCACAGAGGCCATCAGTGGCACTAAAGGCTCAGACACTTCTCTTTCATCCTTACATTTATTTTTTCTTTCGCCTCAATTACTGATTGAAAGATGTAGAAAGAGGTGCAGAGGCGTTCTTCTTTACACATGGCACTGCAGAGATTTGGAGTGAAAAAGCGTTGCATAACAGATCATGTTCCGTAATACTCCATCAGATTACAGGAATTCATGTGGGAGTGCATCGTGTCTATATATACGATTGCAGTTTATTTGATGACTCGAAATCGAAAAGGTCAGGAAGAAATTAGGAAAGGTGCTTCAATACAATCTACTTCGGACACAAATAATGTTTGATAAGTGATTCCAATATTTCAGTCTAGATATGAATTCAGTTTAGATATGAGCTTCCATGAAGCTTCCCTGCAGTGCCAAAAGTTACGACACACTTCCTGTGTATTAGCATGGCATATTTGTAAGATGCTGGATATCGAAGAGCTGTTTATTGAAGGCTAGTACCATGTGGCTTACAGTTTATACTGGCTGGAGTACTCCGTGTTGTTCTGGGTGATGGAAAAGTAGAACGCATTCCAGTACGGAGGCCGGGACAGGTTGTGGCATGCATTCTCTGGAATGCATGTCTGTGCTCCCGGAGTTCAAGCCTTAGGAAGTTAGATTCATAGAGAGACTTTGTGGAATGCCTCTTTCCGCAATGAGTCAGAGGAACTCTGTGCCACAACTGTGTGTGTATGTGTGTGTTTCAGAGGAGAAAGGTTTACAGTAAGTCATTAGCAGACTCGTTAACCTTATCATTAATATAACAACACAATATATTGGTGTCAGTGCTTGAAACAAACTACTCTCCATAGAGGCAAATGTAATCTGCGGTTTTCCCCAGTGATGGGAATCGAGTCTCAGCCTGACAATTTGAGTTGCGCAAATTCTAAGTGCCTAATGGACTGATCTGTGATTCAACTCCTATGTTATTCTCTTCTGATTCATATCAGGAGCAATTATAAAACACTGCAGAATAATGTAAAAAAAACTGATTTGCTGTCATTAAAAATGAGAAACAAAACCGAGAATGGATCTGAATGGAGCGAAGAATCCCCCATTAAAAAAAATCCATAACTACTAAGGAGAACCTTACCTTAAAGTAAGCAAAAATAATATCTATAATATTTACACAGTAACTCGTTTATGTTTTAAATATGTTATGACAAGACAATTAGGCTTGAATTCTTGGACTTTTGACACTCTTGCCTCAATTTAGTCTCACAATGGGAAATTCTTGACTAGGTTCAGATTGTGATAGGTGCATTCATATATCCTATATAAAATACTGTATTCGGGTTCCTGTTGATTCTCCTGCCTAGTAGTTACATATAATACATACTGTAGTAGTAGTAGATAACGTGATGTTATCTTCATCTTGGAAAGAATGCTGACAAACACGTACTACTGTAAAAATAGTATCCGTACACAGCAGCTGTTTCCCAAAACTCATTTCAATTTGTAATATATATATATATATATATATATAAAACCAACACATTGCAAGCTGTGCGCTTTCCAAGGCATTTAAACAGAAAATGAAATGAATCCATCATGAAAATGAGTCATATGTGATGTATAAATAAACCCGTTGTGGCGCATGCTTGATCGTGGTCAGAGTAAATCTGTGCATTAGTGACACACACACACACATCTTTCTCAACCACTGGCCAGACCACACACAGATAAGCAGGCAGGTGACTGAAAGAACATGGTTAACTATTAATCAGCGGGTGTTGGATAAGTGCTGGGCCGAGCTAAAATGTTAGGTTTATAATAAACCTAACATTTAATTGCAGCTCTAGACCTTGAATATACTACATACGTGTAGTATAAGCGTTCCTGTCAATCAGAAATGTAAAGTGTGAGCTTAAGCCATGCTCAAGTGAGCAGTTGGCCGTGGGTATTTAGTTGCTCTTGCACCTCCTACGTAAGATATGGAGTGTTCTCTATGCTTCGGTGTCTCGGAGCCGTTTTCCATCTCCACTTCATAGGCCACCCACTCTACCCACGCACACCCATGCAATAGCTTCGTAACCATGGTTATATCTCCCTTGCCGGAGAAAACGAGGACACTTAACCCTCTTCTTTCTGTGGGTGTGGATAAGGTGGTGAGAACCAGTGTTTTGACTTGATTAAGTGTTATTCGCTCTCGAAGCCTCTACAATAACTGCATCGTGATCCAATAATAATCACAGACGGATGGAGACAACAAAAATCTGTGTGCAAATGCTGACAACGTGAGATTCAATGTAAATGTACAGTATGTTTACGAGCATCTCTTGTCTTGTTGCTGGGACTAGTGCAGTAGTGCAGCTACAGTACATATTTTACCTCAAAATTTATTGAAGGTTAAATTTTTAAAAGCAGTGATTTGTTTTCTTTTAAAGCACGTCTTTCCTTTAACAATCCGCAATTTCCGTTACACCAAAATAACTCGCATCACCTGTTAACCTGACATGCAGTCAATAGAGTTTCGATCATTTGTACTTGAAAGGTTGTTTTAAGGAATCGCCCAGGAACACTAATACAGTTAAATGATTCATAAGTCAAACAAGTGGACCGACATAATGCTATTTTTGGCATGAGCCCTTAAACAGTCTTGGCACTGTTGAGCAAAGTGTTCAACTTTAATGTGCGTGATTATTAGAAAAGCAAAAGGTGACAGGTCTGCAGTGGGAGAAATGAAGAACATGGTGTGAGAGGAATGGAAAAAGAGATGGAGAATCGAAGGTCAGTAAGGTTCATTCCACGAAGGGAAAGCTACGGAAATGCATTGCCATGACAACAGTGCCAAAGGAGAAGCAGACATGCTCAGAGGAACTCCCAGTTTCCTTAAGTAGAGTTCTAGGTAGAAATTGTCTTTAAACACACACACACACACACACACACACACACACACACACACACACACACACACACACACACACACACACACAAACACACACAGCCGTATCGTGCACAATGGCATATTCAGTTCTCTTTGTTGGTCTTTGTCTCAGCTGAACAATAGCAATGTATCCCGGAATTGTTTTTCATGTTTCCTTTCGTTGATCCCAAACGGAGAAATTCTCTCTGCCTCTACAGACTAATGTCATAATCCGGAAATACGCTCCATGACTTAATTCAAACACCATGGACGCTCAAACGTTAATCATTTGCTCTACCCTTTAGATTCGCCTACTGGTTTAAACACTATTTTTTCTTTGCTTGAGCTTCGTTTCACCTGATTTTTCTGTTATTGTAATTATGGTGCGTGGGGATTTGTGTGTACAGGACAAACCTAGAGGCCCTGCAAAAGAAGCTTGAGGAGCTGGAGCTGGATGAGCAGCAGAGAAAACGTCTGGAGGCCTTCCTCACGCAGAAGCAGAAAGTAGGAGAGCTGAAGGATGACGATTTTGAGAAGATTTGCGAGTTGGGGGCAGGCAATGGCGGCGTGGTCTTCAAGGTCTCGCACAGACCATCCGGGCTTATTATGGCCAGGAAAGTACGTGCAGTGTTACGAATGAACAGCACATTTGATGCAATATTTTAGGAAAAAGTTTGCGTTTTAATTGGGAAAACTGTAACCTGAGTCTTATGATCATAGGGTATTCTTCTTCTGCTCTTTCTTATACTTCTAAAAAGCATTTTTTTCCTTTATATAGAATGTATAGACAGTTAGATTATGCATTATCTTCTTTGTACTGGGAATAGCACTAATAATATCACACCCTAATTGCAGGTTAGAACAATGAGTAGTTATTAATTGATGATATTCACTTGCTTAGCTCTGTGTAAAACTCTACTTCTTACCAGTCTTCTTTCTCTCCTCTGTGATCACACAGCTGATCCACCTGGAGATCAAGCCGGCCATCAGGAACCAGATCATCCGAGAGCTGCAGGTGCTGCATGAGTGTAATTCTCCCTATATTGTGGGATTTTACGGGGCCTTCTACAGTGATGGAGAGATCAGCATCTGCATGGAGCACATGGTATAGCTGCCTTTACCATCACCCATACAATACACACCACATGAGATCCAATTCAATTGAAAGAAAATGACTAAATTCATTAATTGCACTGTAGGCTTTGCTTCAGATTTAATAGAAATCTGACAAGGTTGTATTCTTTCCGCAATTGTGTATATCTGCTGCATTTTTAAACGAATCAAAACATTTTAATGCAGGATGGTGGCTCACTGGACCAATCACTGAAGAAAGCGGGCAAGATTCCAGAGCAAATACTGGGCAAAGTTAGCATTGCGGTTCGTACCACACCGACATGTTTCAGTTGAATACACCTGGGATAAATTCAAAATGGTGCCCTGCAAATAAATGCATGGCAGCGTAGCCTGTCCTTATAGGAGAAAGATGGCCAAAAGTTGATGATCAGACAACACATTTGTTATTTGACATATGTTATTTGACATATATGGGATACATACCCGAGGTTACTAAAGAGGTTAAAAAACGAAATGTTACCCCATACATGTTTAATTTATTTCAACTATTCCTTAAACCCCACATCAGACTTTATTTGTCATCATTTGCAATGGTTGAATTTATTATTATTATTCTTATGATTATGATTATTACATGTCTGATCTTCCTTTCTCAGGTGATAAAAGGGCTGTCTTATCTGAGAGAGAAGCACAAGATCATGCACAGAGGTGAAACAACTCACTCTCTCTTACTGAGATATTTCTGTTACAGCCAGGCCATTATTTCAACGTTACATAAGTTCCAGTTTTTCTCTTGCAGATGTGAAGCCTTCCAATATCTTAGTGAACTCACGTGGAGAGATCAAGCTGTGTGACTTTGGCGTTAGCGGGCAGCTTATCGATTCTATGGCCAACTCATTCGTGGGCACGAGGTCGTACATGTCTGTAAGTCTGTTTCTCATGTCATTCCAATACTCTGTTAGCTTTATGATGGACAAAAACTATCACACTCTCTAATATTTAGTTTGACTGCCTTTAGCTTTGTTTACGGCTAGCAATGTGGTGTCCAATTCATGTACCAAAATTATTTCCTATATTGCAAACAAACGCTCTTTCACAGTTTGAGTCCTGGAACATGCCTCTGCTATCAAGGAACAAAACATCTATTCATGTGATAACCTGGTCATTCAGGACATTCACGTCATCAGCTGACTTCATTTCAGTAACGTTGCCGAGTTTAGACCTGACCAACTGAAGCGACCCCTGATCATAACCCCGCCTCCAGAGGCTTGTACAGTGGACACTATGTTGGGTGCATCACTTGACGCTCCTCCCTTCTTTCCGTTATGCCTCACTCTGGAATACAGTAGATTTGAACTCATCAGACTGTATTTTCCGTTATTTCAAATTTGCATATGTATCTAAAATGATTGGGACTGAAGATAAATCCTACTCTGTATTATATTTCAATACAAAAAAGCTGGGTTTTTTTCCCCTTTCTGGAAAGTAATATTAATAGAGTTTTCCTTTATATCTTTAATTTGCATATGATGTTCCATATTCCTGTATTCCTATAAGGAAATGGAAACTATGCAGAAAATCCACAAATGTAAATACATAAATAGATACAATGTTAGAGTCACCATCTGGCGGGAAATTGCGCTTAAGGACATTATTCTCTTGGGCTCTGGTGTGTCATATGACACTTTTACTGAATCTTTCTGCTGGCTCGGACTCTCTCTGTTTCTCTAGCCGGAGCGTCTGCAGGGTACACACTACTCTGTGCAGTCTGATATCTGGAGCATGGGTCTTTCATTGGTGGAGATGGCAATCGGTCGCTTCCCTATTCCACCACCTGATGCTAAGGAGCTGGAGCAAATTTTTGGCCTCCCCATGGAGGGTGACCCTTCATCCACCTCCCCCAAACCCAGGCCCCCTGGACGACCTGGCAGCTGTGAGTGTTCGTATGAACTATTAGGGAATAGTACCTTTAATCCAGCCCCATTTTTTTTTTCAGACGACATTCTTTTTACTTTTGGATTGTTACGAATATAAGAACCTTGCGTTATCTTTTTGTTTCGTAGCATACGGACCTGACAGCAGACCTCCGATGGCCATCTTTGAGTTGCTTGACTACATTGTCAATGAGGTATATACTCAGCACTCTGAGCTAGATATCTAGGCCGTGATTTGGCATTAGACGAATAAAGATGTGGATTAAATTGCTGGCTTCTTCGCACATAACTGAACCTATCTATTTTCAGCCTCCGCCCAAGCTGCCAAGCATCTTTGGCACGGAATTTCAAGATTTCGTTAACAAATGGTAAGGGGCAACTGTAGTTTAGCTTTAAAGGTCTCTAATGATGTTGGACTGCAACGTGGTATTTCACGAGCTATTTCAGTGCCTAATACTTACTATGACCTCTAGTGGTTAGAAAATGAATGAAAATTAGCTTCTTTCTTTTTTTTCAGTTTAATAAAGAACCCAGCAGAGAGGGCAGATCTGAAGCAATTGATGGTGAGAACATTTACAGTGTCCTATACTTGCTTAGAAAAAGGGGCAAAATGTACAAACATGTTTCTCTGTCAAAGACCTTTCCAAAAGAAACCCTTTTATTGTAATGTCTAGGGCTATTATAAAAACAGTTTTAATTTAAGAGGACTTTATAATTAATCTCTTTTCATGTTACACTAAACTCTGAATACATTGGTCCCTGCAGGTTCATCCCTTCATTAAGACATCAGAGGCAGAGGAGGTGGACTTCGCCGGTTGGCTCTGCAGTACCATAGGCTTGAATCAGCCAGGGACCCCAACTCACAATGTGGGCATATAAAAGGGAATTACTTTACCTAATCTAATACACACACGCACACACACACAGGCCAGTGATTTTATTTGGGCTCCAAATCAACACCAGTCTGTTCAAAAGTCAGTCACTGTCCCTTGAAGCCCTTTATGTTAATGTTGTAATTATTGAACATTGAGATTGATGAATTATATAAAGACTGATATACAGACATAATCTGTACTAAATGGAAAGGTTTACTTGGGGGGGGGAAAAGGCCTTCAAATTGGCCTTGAACATCAGATGATTCTCCCTTAAAAAAAAAAAAAATGTTACAAATGATTCTGTTGAGTTGTGGGTTAGATTATATTAGAAAATATTTAAAAGTATAAGCAAAACTGCCCTTTTATATAAATGTTGATTGTTCGCAGAAACCATTTGAGTGGAAAATTTGATATTTTTGTAAAGTAAAAATATATTGCCTCATAGCCAAAGCAGGGTATAAGAATTACTAGTGCATTATATCATTTTAAATAAATTGATATAGAGACAACAACGCTTCATTTAACACAGTGGGCTATGATGAACTCTTCAGCTTGTCAAAATATTGGCAAGATAATCATTTTAAAATGCATCGGTATAAAATTTGAATGTCACACAACTGATTTATTATTATTATTATTATTATTAATGTTGTTCTAGTTGTTTCTGCATTTGAACTTTTTCTGCATCAGATGGAAAAATATAAGACTACGTGATTAAACAAGTAGTTGTGGCCAAATTTACTGGCAGCCAAGCTTTTTAAAACCAGGTTCAAAAAGAAAAAAAGGAACTATGTACTGTTGAGACCTTGAACGCCTTACTAAAAGAACCAAAGCATGTTTTGTGGGGAGTTGTCTTCATGACCATAACCTTGCACCAAAAACATATTTTTAAATGGTTAGCTCCTCTTGAAAGTGATGTCATGATAAAATATACAGTACAGGTATATTCACTACAAGTCAAAAGTTTGGACACACCTGTTACTTCTTTCCACATTGTAAAACAATGCTGAAGGCATCAAAAATATGCAGTAATCTCCTTTGAACAGTTGATTTCGAAATGTATCTGCTACTTACTATATGCTCTGTAATGTCTTCATAATGCCTCTAATCAGACGTGCTGTAAATTGTGATTTTTGATGCTGTTAATTGCTTAATTGTTGAATTTGGTAATAATTAGAATAACTGAAAACCTCTAGCTACCACAACATGCCTACTAAGCTAACTTGGCTAATTAGTGAATTAAGTTTAGGAACAGGTTTTGTCCTGTTGCATTTTCACCAAATGCTGATATTCATATTTTGACTGGAATCCCACTCATGTGAACATGCATCATGTGCACATTGCAGTAAGCACTGCTTTCTGTTTATAGCATGAACATAACCTAGTTTCTTCAGATTTTCATTCAGTCTGTGGTTGAAACAGAGGGTTTGTTTCTTCAGTATTGCCTTTTATTTTATCATTGTACTCAAAATACATAAAATGGTGGGAACACAGTGGATGCTTGCAATTTGCATTTGAATGTATATTGATGGATCCTTATTACCAAGGGTTCCATTGACATACATTAAACTACAGCAGATGGACATGATTAGTTTCTTGGGCATTCAGCTTTACCAAGAACCTAATTCTGGTCAGGGTTGCAGTGAATTCCAGGGAACATCAGGCATGGGACATGGTGAAATACTAAATGTGTTTCAATTTCTTTTAAGGCCTAAATACATTTGCACCAATGTTTAAAGTTTTAAATGCTTTTAACTGTTAACAGAATTAATACCCCCCCATACACCTTACTCACAAGATTAATGCTTGCTGTTAAACTTGGTCACAACTGCAGTCTTCATGCCTATTCTAGTTTTCCCTTTTTGTTCACCTGTTTACATACGACACTAAGGCTTTTCTTCAGTTTAATACTTTATTGCGCATGTATGATGTGCAGGATCGCAGTTGGTCATCCAACGACCCTTCTGCATTTAAGTCAATAAAGCCAGTCTGCTTGAAAATTAAATTGATCATTTTACTTTTGTGCACTAGATTTGGGGGGGGGGGGGGGGGGGGGGGGGGGCATAGATACAAAAGGTTAATGTTTCAGATATTTATTGGCCAAGACTAGAGAAAAAGCAACATGCACAGGAACAACGCTGTCACAGGAACCGACAGACATCTTGGTCCAAACTTCTGTTTCAGCATCTTAGCCTTGACCTGCAGATAAAAGGTCTTTAGTTGATGCATTTACATTGTTAGGGTAAACAAAATTACACAATACATAAGCAAATCCTGGGAAAGTGAACCAAGTAAGCAGAACTCGATAACACTGTACATACAATCAGCATACCAGAGCGCATCATGTGCCTTACCTAGAGTGCTCATCATACTTCAAGATGACAATCATGGGGCATGCTGTCTGGTATAAACAGAGGAACAAGCATTAGATCACATTTTAAGCAAGCATTAGGGAATCAAACAATTCAGTTTGTGTTTAAGTTGACTCAGAACTTCATAAGAAATCACAACATTCATAAACACGGACCAGAAGTGGAAGCTCATCATTGTGGACTAGAACAGCACAAAATGTAAAGCTACAAAAATGCAAACGGGACTCACATGCAACATTCCCAAGAGTCCAGCTTAAAGGTGGAACGCTCACAGTGATCCATGCAGGTCAGGAACAAAGGTTAACATTGCCAAATCTCTAGTCTTGGCCAATGTGCAAAGCAAAAAAGCTCTCTCGTCACAAGTGGTGAACATCTTGGCCTTGACCTACAAATAAACTGTCTTTAGTTCATACATTTAAAGAAATAAAAATTGTAATGTTTTATAAAATGCAATGGGGGAAAACTAAATTCATTAAACTAGTATTTACCCCTGTAACCATAAATGTAATCCATCATCATGTGCCTTACCTAGACAGCTAATCACTCCAAGATCAGTCAGGTCCATTGACTGCTGCTAGGTTTAAGCAGAGGAACAAGCATTAATCACCTTTTAAGTGAGCATTTGTGAATCTAAAATTCAGTTTGTGCTCAAGTTGACTCAGAACTTCATAAGAAATCACAGCATTCATAAACACGGACCAGAAGTGGAAGCTCATCATTGTGGACTAGAAAGGCACAAGGTAAAGCTACAGAAATCCAAACCGGACTCACATCCAAGATTCCAAAGAGCCCAGGTTGAAGGTGGAATGCTTGCACTAGTGATCCATACAGGTCAGGAACAAAAGGTTAACATTGCCAATTCTCTTGTCTTGGCCAATGTGCAAAGCAGAGCTCTTCAGTCACAAGTGGTGAACATCTTGGCCTTGACCTGCAAATAAACTGTCTTTAGTTCATACATTTAAAGAAATAAAAGTGTAATGTCTTATAAAATGCAGTGGGGAAAATAAAATTCACTAAACTAGTATTCACCCCTATAACCATAGATGACTTAATGCATCATGTGCCTCACCTTGACTGCTAATCACCCTTCAAAATCACAATCAGGTCCATTGAGAGTGCTGCCAGGTTGGAACAGAGGAACAAGCATTAATCACCTTTTAAGTGAGCATTTGTGAATCTAAAATTCAGTTTGTGCTCAAGTTGACTCAGAACTTCATAAGAAATCACAGCATTCATAAACACGGACCAGAAGTGGAAGCTCATCATTGTGGACTAGAAAGGCACAAAGGTAAAGCTACAGAAATCCAAACCGGACTCACATCCAAGATTCCAAAGAGCCCAGGTTGAAGGTGGAATGCTTGCACTAGTGATCCATACAGGTCAGGAACAAAAGGTTAACATTGCCAATTCTCTTGTCTTGGCCAATGTGCAAAGCAGAGCTCTTCAGTCACAAGTGGTGAACATCTTGGCCTTGACCTGCAAATAAACTGTCTTTAGTTCATACATTTAAAGAAATAAAAGTGTAATGTCTTATAAAATGCAATGGGGAAAATAAAATTCACTAAACTAGTATTCACCCCTATAACCATAGATGACTTAATGCATCATGTGCCTCACCTTGACTGCTAATCACCCTTCAAAATCACAGTCAGGTCCATTGAGAGTGCTGCCAGGTTGGAACAGAGGAACAAGCATTAATCACCTTTTAAGTGAGCATTTGTGAATCTAAAATTCAGTTTGTGCTCAAGTTGACTCAGAACTTCATAAGAAATCACAGCATTCATAAACACGGACCAGAAGTGGAAGCTCATCATTGTGGACTAGAAAGGCACAAAGGTAAAGCTACAGAAATCCAAACCGGACTCACATCCAAGACTCCTCAAAGTCCAGCTTGAAGGTTGAATGCTTGCACCAGTGATGCATACAGGTCAGGATTACTAAAGCTTCCTAAACCAAGGCAGAGCAGCATTTACCTGTGTTAAAAAAAAAAGTCAACTTTATGCAGAAACGAATGAAGCTTGCTTGCGAAAGTTGTGAAACTATCCATCATATAGTAAATATTGTATTTCATCATACCCATTGTTTTGCTGAAGCCTCGCGAGACAGGAGTCTTCATTATACACAGTGGACAAGTCTTTTGTAACCATATCTTAGCTGGTCTGCGCGTGCTGTAGAGAGAAGTTTAAATTCAGTGCATCTTCCAAATCACTAGCCATCCAACGCCCAAATCAATTTAACATCACATGACAAATTATTAACATCGTTTAAAGAAAAGGGGGGAGGGGGTCATTTAGAAGTGCGTTTTACAAAAATAAACTTGATCATGAACAGAACCCGCGTTGCCCAAATGACCAGTCATGCTACGAACGGTTGCACGTGCGCAGACGAGGGGCACGTGTGAGAAGCAAATAGATTACTAAATAAACACAAAAGTTGAGTCGTCATGCAACTGTGAAGGTTTTAGTCCCAATATGTTACAGTTAAAAAACAATAAGTTAAGACAAAAGTTAAGTCAATTATTTTTTTTAATTATACGTATTTTATATGACACGTCACGCTCGCACCAACATTTATGTTTATATTGTAAGTAGTTGCGCCTACACATGAATAAACATGCGAAAATAGCTCGACAATCTTACCACGTTTTCAGGCAGCTGCACCGTTCCACAAAAAGCCACAGACAGAAAGACCGAACTCAGACCTCGCGAGAGTTTATATACGGAAGAAAACGTCACTTCCGCTTACTGCTGCTCGGCAGTGAGTGCTGCTTACCCTGCGTTCACACCGAACGCGGCGAGAGCGTCAAAGACGCCGGAAGTCATTTATTTTCAATGGGAGCCGGCGGCTTACATACTCTGAATTCTTAGAGAAATTTGGTATTCCAATACCTCCACGTGAATTTAGTATTGTAGTTCACGCAATACCAGCAGGATTTGTGAGACTTCTGCAAGGCTTTAATGATTCCTTTAAGTATTCAATGATTTTAAAAAAATTGCTTAAATGGTATTGAAATTAAAGACAGAAAATGTAATAACAAATTTGTAAGATGTTTGATTCACTGCCCTGCAACATTTCGTCATAAATACTTTTGGAATAGCCAATTTGAAAATATTGACTGGAAATTGATTTGGACGTATAACAATAAATACTGTGTTAATAACAAAGTTAGTGAAGTATACTTTAAAATTATACACATCATTTATCCAACTAACCAGTTTCTCAAGAGATATAAAGCTGATCTTTCAGAATTCTGTTCTTTTTGTGGAATGTATGTGGATTCAGTATTGCATCTCTTTTTTGAATGTATATATGTAAACTTTTTTTGGATTGATGTTGAATTTTTGTTTACTACACTGACTGGATCAAAAATTAATATAAGTAAAAGAGATGCTATATTTTATTATGATAAAAAAGATATTGAGAAGAGTCACATTTTCATGTTAAATCTTTTAATATTACTAGGAAAATTCTATATACACAAATGTAAGTGGTCATTAAGAACGCCTAATATCTCCCATTACAAGGTGGATTTGAAAATTTATTTTGAAACATTACAAGGACTTTTAAGCCAGAAAGCAACCAGAACGATGAATATATTTAAAGAACTTAATTCCTCCTTTCTATCATAATTGTAAGTATACCCCTCTTGTTCTTATTATTGTTTTGTTGTTACTGTTAATACGAATAATAATAATGGTTACTATTTAAAAAAAAAAAAAAAGAGCGGCGCGGCGAGAGCGGCGAAGGGAGTTGAAATCAGCTCAACTTTAGGGTAATGAGCTACGACGCGGTTGAGCGGCAACCAATTAAAAGGGAGGTCCTCCGCTTGAGCGGATTCCGCGGGATGCAGTCCTGTAACTTTGTATTCCGGCGACATTAGTTCCCATGCAAAATGGAGGAGAGGTTGATTATTGAGATAGCGGGTGTTTATTAATTATTAATGTTATTTTAATTAAAGACAAAGTCTAGTAAGTGATTCTAATGTTATAATAATAAGAAAAATAATATATATTAAATTAGTCTGTCAATTCACAATGAACAGAAGCCACACCATACGAATGGCTTATAATTTGTGTATTTCTACAATACAGTTTTTCTATCAATCAGTTTCTTGTTATGTTCCACATTTTGGTCAGTCTTCATAAGATCAACAAGCTTGATTGCTTTGCGGCCCCTTTAAATACAAGAAAGGGATTCGGTCTACGTCAGAGCGGCCAACAGCGGCGACAGCGAACTGTGACGCTCTCGCTGGGTAATAGTGGTGCAAACACTGCAACCAAGGACATCTGAATAAATTAATGATAAATATATATATACATTTACATTTATTTTACATTTGAGCAGTCTTATTTAACGAAAGCAATTAAACTACCCAGATGTTATAATTAGCACTGTCGCCTTTCACCTCCAGAGTCTGGGTTCAATTCCCACATCAGGTCTGAGTGTATGGAGTTTGTATGTTCTTGCCATGCTTGGTGGGTTTCCTCTGGGTACTCGGGTTTTCTCCCACAGTCCGAAGGCATAGAGATTTGGTTAACTGGTGTACCTAAATTGTCCCTAAATTAAAGTGTGAGTATGTGTCCTGCAAAGGATTGGCAACCTGTCCAGGATGCAACCAGCCTCGTACCCAAATCCACCTGGGAGATGATTCAGGCCCCCTATGACCCTGTATACAGGATAAACAGTATAAAAATGTAGGAATTAAAGTTTCTAATATACAGTACTTAAATTATAGTATTATATGTTGATTTTTTTTCACCAGGTAATTGAGTTTCCATAAAACTCATTTATGAATCAATTAGCATCCCACTTTAATAGGAAGACTTGCACACCTACCTAGTTATCTTATTGGGCACCTGTGAGGCAGCAGTGCAATGCATAAAATCAAAAGTTCCAAATATGGGCCAGATTTGAGTATTTCTATAACTATTGATCACCTGGGATTGCCAGAATGGCTCAAAGTGACAGACTACACAGCCTTGCAAAAGTATTCAAACCCCTTGGCCTTTTCCATAATTTTTCCCGTTACTACAAACATAAATTTTTTGGGGATGTGCAGCACATAATTATGAAATGGATAATAAAGTTTTTGGTAATAAATGTGTATTCAGCTCTCTTTACTCTGATGCTTTTAACTAAAGTCCAGTCCAAGCAATTGCCTTTAGACTGTCAATCCTTTTTGGGATATTGATGATAAAGGGAGCGTTGCAGCATCCACCTGTCCACCTGAAACATGTGCAGGAATTGTGCGATCAAAACGGACGAGATTCTAAAAAGAATGTTTTAACATGTTGTAGAAACTTTGCCACAACCAAAACTAGTAAACTAGTCACTCGCCAGCCACTTCACTAGGTACAAAGCACTTTCACACAAATACCTAATCAGCCAGCAGCAACAATTCAATGTATTCAGGAACGTAGACATGGTATCAGCTGGTCTGAATATTTCCCAAACTGGTGATCTACTCGGATTTTCTCACACATCCATAGGGCTTACAGAAAATGGTCTGAAAAAGAGTATATCCAGTGAGTAGCAGTTCTCTGGGTAAAAATGCCTTGTTGATTCCAGAGGTCAGAGGAGAATGGACTGACTGGTTCAATCTGACAGGAAGGCAACAATAACTCAAATAACATTAAAACTGACATATGTCAAAGCGCATAACTGGTCACACTTGAACCTTGAAGTTGCAGCAGAAAACCACACCAGGCGTCACTCCTGTCAACGATTCACATGGGCTGATTAAAAGTCGACAATAAAAGATTGGAAAATCATTGCCCGGTTTGATGAGTTGATTTCTGATGCCAATTTTTGGATGGTAAGATATGAAGATGGCGCAAACATGAAATCACCAATACGTAATGGTTTGTGGGGATATTTTCTTGACACACTTTGGGCCCCTTAATACCAACTGAACAATTAAATGCCCTGGCCTTCCTGAGTAGAGATGCTGTCCTTTTCAAATCAATTATGACCACCATAATTACCATTTCACAAAGCTAAAATCAACTCAAACCGGTTTCTTGAACACGAGTTCACGGTACTCAAATGGCCTCCACAGACAGCAGATCTCAATCCAGTATGAACCAGGAGTTTCACAGTATATATATATTCAGTCATCAAGTCTACATAGCAACTGTGATGCCACAATGGACATATGAACCAAAATCTATTAGGAATGTTTCCAGCACCTTGTTGAATGCATGCCATGAAGAATTAAGGCAGTTTTGAATCAAACAGGTTCAACCCATTATTAGCAAGGTGCACCTAATGAAGTAGAACCACCAATTCAGCTTGATTTGGGGTATTTCAATCATTAAATTTGACTTGATTTAAAGGCTCAAATCAAACCTACATTGTCTCCAGTGTCAAAAGCACCAAAACTACTAAAAATCTCAACATTAAAATTGAACTTGTCTTATTGCTTAAATATCCCAAATACCATGACCCACTAAGGTCAATACCTTTTCCCTGCCAAATTTCTGAATAAAAAATAAAATTGAATAGTTTAACCAAACCATGTAACATTGTCAACTGAACAAGTAGAAGCCACTTGAAAAAAATCCCTTGGCGTGGATGATAATTTGTGGGCAAAATATTAAACTCCTGGGAAAAAAACGAAATCTTTAAAAGGCCAAAGAAAAATTGTAGAACAGAGCTTTACAAAACACAAACGACAACGTTCGCTTTTCAGACTGTTTATTGTTGGAACCATTGTCAAAAAATTGGAGCATGCACAGCTTTACTCTGTTGCAGGAGCAGGTGCTGGAGCCTTGACCTTCTTAACCTTCCTAACCCTCTTTATCTTGGGCTTCAGCATTTTAGCCTTAATCTGCAAAGTAGACAAAACATTAAGTTTGGCTTCACCTGAAAATATACAAACATACCACATGCGATTAACGACAAAAATACGCACCTCAGGCTTATGCTTCAGGATGGCATGACGGCGTGCTGTCTTGGCGTAAGGATTTAGCTTCATCATTATTCTGAGATTCTTGAGTGGGTTCTTCTTGAGAATTCTGCGCTGAATCTTTTTGCTACAAATGACACGTTCATATTAGATTCACAATTAAAAACACAAGTCAACGGCTTCAACTTAACCATTTGAACAGTGTGTGTGTGCAAGTTATACTTGGGGGCGCGAAGTGCTTTCTGGATTTCCTCACTCTGCAGGAGTCTTCCCAAATCTGTATTGGTCATCTTGTGCATTGGCAGACTTAAAAATAAATAAAATAAATATTAACACAAGGCAGCATTGGGGAGGGGGGGGTCTCTTTACATTAAAACAGACTCAGAACTTCAGAAAACAATCATTGGCATTCATAAACACGGACCAGAAGTAGAAGCTCATCATTGCAGTTTAAGGAGTCATCCTGTGTGAATTCTAAGGAACAGGGCTTGTTGAAACAAAACTTACTTGTAGTCCACCTTGAGCGAGGAAGGTTTGCGCCAGGTGCCATACAGGTCATCGAGTTTGCGGAAGGCACCCTCAGTCCAGATGCAGAATCGACCAATGTGACCACCAGGGGCGAGCTTCAGGAGGTTTAGCTTAGTCACACGCTGCAGTGTAACACCTACAGCAAAAAGTATTCAGTTAATACATCAATTAATTAAGCTCAAGCAGCAGAAACTTGTAATTCCAGCTAACTCAGCACTTCGAAAAAAAATCACAGGCTTCATAAACACGGACCAGAAGTGGAACTCATCACAGCTGGTTATTGATAATGGTGACTGAATGATGACCAAAACACACCTGGGATGTTTCTGAAAGCTTTTGTGACACCGTTGTCTTCGTTGTAGATGATGCATGGCCCTTTGCGCTGGATACGTCTGCGGTTTCTCATTTTACCCTTGCCAGCACGCATGCGTTGAGAGGCGTAAACCTGCCGGGTGGAAGCACGAACCATGAAAACGTCTGCTAAGGCACAGGTCAAAATAATCATAGGCGGACAGAAATGAGCATCACCTTCTTGATGTCGTTCCAGGCCTTGAGCTTCTTCAGCAGAAGCACAGCCTCCTTAGTCTTTTTGTATCCCTCGACTTTGTCATCAACAACAAGTGGCACCTCAGGAATCTCCTCAATACGGTGACCTAAACAAAAACAAAGTAAAAACATCTTGGTTACAATTTATATCCTGAAATCTGTTACATTTTATGTTCTCAGTCTTCGAAAGGGAGGCACCAATATTTGGCTCAGCCCTTCTGCAAACTGAGGATAATCTAGCACTGTAACGATGGAGGTATGCAAACAATGCCAACATCCTCCTCAGTAAAAACAGTGCACTTGCACACTGTTGTAAAACCACTTAGCTTAAATTAGTTTATCAGGATGCCCTATCAGACTTCTTTACACTGCTCACCTTTGGCCATGACAAGAGCAGGAAGGGCAGAACCTGCCAGGGCAGAGCAAATGGCATAACGCTTCTGGGTGATGTTGATCCTGCGGTGCCAACGGCGCCAGGTCTTTGTGGGGGCAAACATACGACCACCACGACACATCTGCGTTATAGTTAAGGCAAACACACTGCATTAAAAAACACGGGTTTCTCATTCTTTCTTTGGAGTAGCTCAGATTTAAGTTTCGTCAACCTCCAGCGCAAGCATGTGACAGCAGGCAACTGTCGCTTCACACTGAGTAGGACGCAAATTACACCATCACAGCAAGCATGTAGAGTACACTTCTGTCCATCCAAACTTTAAGACCATAACTTATCAGTGTAAGGATACGTTTCCGAAGGCTCCCTGGCCAGAGCGGTGGGTACCACCACCACGCACTCTGGGGATACGAGCCACAGCTCTGCCTGTACCCCAAGACTCAGCACTGGTCTGGTGACCTAAGAGAAAGAGAAAACAAGTTAAAACTAAGCACAACGCAGATATACATCATCTCATATCTAACAGACCTGATATAAAAATTTAAACACGAGCAAGTTCAGGTTAAACTCACCAGCCAGTGCACTGACAGCGTAGGGCTGGCGCTTGTTCTTGCGCATGTTGGTGTGCACAAAGTTTACCACATCTGGGCGGATGGGAGCAGTGAACACGGCTGGCAACACCACATTCTTGCCTGAAGTCTCTCCCTTATCGGAGAAGACCGAAATCAACGGTCGGGCACAAGCCTGTCAATTAAACATATAACATACAGAAATTACATATTACGGTTCACTTGACATTGATACTATTATAGAAACGATCATTTCACTTCTTGCTCAGTCTTGGATGTCTTCAATCCTCTGTGCCAGCATTAGACAGCAGGCAACCGTCACTGATCACAGAGTCAGACGCAAATTACACCATCACAGCAAGATAAAGAAGGATACTGATATAATAACTTCACTTTGATATCAACTAACCATTAATGTGACTACAGCGTGTTGAGCATCTAATATTGACTAGTGTGGCTAAATGTTAGTCAGACAACAATTTGAAAGTTTAACCTAACGGAGATAATGATTGTATACATTTGCCATGGCGGAACAGACAACAATGAAAGATTAAGTTGATTGAAAAACAAGTGTGTCGTATCTGCAAATAAATGCTTGTTATTTCTGCTACGCGGCAAGCTAGCCATAAGGTACACATCACACGTGTTTCTTGGCCGAGCAGAGCACAAAATGGCCGCCGTGTCGCTGTAGCCCCGGCTTGTCACAAACCAGCCTGAATGTCTCACAAAACCCGCACAATATTTCACAAAACGTGGAATGTACGACAGAAGTCACTAGTGTAAACCATTGCTTAGAAAAGCACAAGAACAAACAAATGTTCTTACCATTTTTAAAAGAATTCACGGCTCGCCAGGAACCACGCTCCTAACTCAATGGCGGCCACGGAAGAAAAGGAAGACTGTAGAACTCCATCCAAACCATATACATCCGAGCTGCGTCACTTCCGCCTGCAGCCTTACAGCTCAGTGTTTACTAATAGGTTTGCTGTAATATATCTGAAATTGCCATAACAAGAGAAATATATTGTGTATAATTTCTAAAAACACCAACTATATTTTATAATCAGCAAACAAGCACATTAACATCAGGAACTATATACTCTTCAAGAGGTTTGGCGGATGAAAGCCGTGTTGCGGATCTACTTTTTATATTTCCCGTCCCCCCTTTTTTTGTAAAAATAATATCAGACAAATTTAAATTAAAATTTTTGTATAGTTATAGTATTAAGAATTTAAAATAAAACCTTTAAAATAATATATAATAAATTATGTGACAGTGAACGAACTAGTAACCTATGACCTTGGTGACGTAATGCGGCGGGAAGAAGTAAAATATTTTTTCGTGATTTTTCTTTTCATTAGCATTATTTTACAGACACAATGAGAGCTAAGATTGTTTCGGAAGCTAATAACTTCATTCAGTTTTTGAAGTAAGTCGTTATTATTATGTTTCTATACAAGTTTATTGAGTTTAAGTTGAGATAAGGAAAGGAGCTGTGTTATGTGTACTGTCATTACGGATTATACTTCACAGACAGTAATATTGTACTAGCTGTAAAGCGTACGTATTAATAAATGTGTACATTTCTGTATCAGGTTGTGTCAAGATGACAATAAAGATTCCTGGGTTTATCAGGTAACTTTACAAATGAAGATAATGATGTTTTAGCTTCTAATTCATATTAATTCTATTACTAATTCATATTGTGTGTACTGTTTCTCTGTTTATTTGGTGTTGCAGGAGTATATAAAAATATTAAAGCGTAACGATGAACCACTTCTCAAAATGATTGAAGAAAACCAACCTGCCGTCATCTGTGAGAAAGTGGTATGCTAGTCTGTCAATGCATTTCTTTTTCACTTTAATAATTTTTTTGTGTGTTTAGCACTATATACCGGAGATGTTATCACAAACCGGCCTTGCGGAACTGACAGCTTTAGATCCTTAAAAAACAAGCAGTGCAAAGGAAAATAACTTAAATTGACATGAAAGAGAACATTTAAAAGGAACCAGAAACAGCCATTACTCTGGATAATAGGATTACAATTTTATACTCTTTCAGTTCTGTACACTATAATGTTGATTAGTGTTATGTGTGTTTAAAAAAAAAATCTTTATTATACCAGCAGGCGGATGAGACTGTTCACTGTAAACCTAATTATTATTATTATTATTATTATTATTATTATTATTATTATTATTTCTTTAGCCTCCACCTGTTTATGAGTCTGAGGATACAGAAAGCACAGAAAGCATAAATGAAATCTGTCTCAGTGAAGAAACGCCTGTTAAACCTCAAGAGAACCTCATCATTGGTCCTCTTCCACTCAGCGTCAGTAGAGCGAGGTGAGTGAAGATATTAGTGTAACATTTGTTGCCCTGTTTGTTTAATTTCGTTGCTTTGATTTAACTAACCGTTTGCTTTTACTGCAAATGTAAGCGTTAAATTGTCATCTCGTTGCACAGAGAGATATTGTCCTGGTACGCCATGTCTCAGAATCCAAACATGTCCCAGGTGGACGCTCAAGTCCTGCATCCTCTCTGGGTTCGTTGTGACATGCAGGACCCTGCGAACACATCCTGGCTGGGCGCACAGACTGTTTACACCGGCAACAAGGCCACAGCCATTAAACTGTACACGGTCAGCTGCCAAGGTAACGTTGGGTCCTAAAGCTTACAGATTACAATTCACACTGAAAACTGTCAGACTAATAAGGTGACTTTGTATTTTATTCAGGATCATCAGTGGATGAGGCCTCGTTTATCACAATGGATCAACTAAAACAAGAACACCAGAATAGACACCATTCCACAGCGGTATACACAAACACCGATAGACAGACAATTTTTTTTGTATGTGTTATATAAATTACCTATATTATAATGTAAATATACCTATAATATAACATATGTTTTTTTGTTTTTGTTACCCTAGGTGTTGACAAAAGGCTGGGCCAAATACAATCTTTTTTGCTCGGTGAAGGAAGAGAGTTTGCTTATTGATTCTGAGAGCAACATAACAGCTAATTTCAGCTGGAACAATGTAGAAAAGATGTTGGAAACACCACCCCTGTCATCTACAGTTACACTGGTAAACCTACACCTTTTTTTTCAAGCAATAAGGTTGAATTCCTGGCACATTGTAAAACATTAAGTTTTAAAATGACAGATAAACGACAATTTTGTCTTAATTAAATTTTTACAAAAATGGCAGGTATTAGTCCTATTTATGTTAATAAAAACAAAAAATGCAGGTTATTTGCAGGTTAAGGTAAATTAATTGAGATAAGAAATCTGTTATAATGAAAATGGACAAAACATAATCTCTGTATTTTTTTTTATTTTTTTTTTAATTATTATTATTTGATACCAGGTGTCTTTTGAATGAATAGTTTCGCACACATTACGGCTCATGTCAAAAAGAAGCCAATGATGGCACACAGCACACTGAGGAGTATACAGCTCAATGCAGCTCGAGAGTTGCAAAACAAGGCTATGGCAAACTGCGTAACGTACAGTATATACCATCTGAGCCATTGCAACATATTCTTTTTTTTATACAGAGGTGTGCATTATATTTTAGTTAAAAACTTGGTCGTAATTCTCTCAATTGATTTAACTTAGCTTGCATTTTGACGTTTAAAATTCATTTAATATAGTGTCTATTTTATGATTAAGTGTTTATTTCATTGGTGCCATTGTCTTGTCTTAAAATGCCAGGCTTTTATTGAGTTTTCATTACAGTTGTAATTTCTAAGAATGCTAAGAATTTCAGTTAACATGTACATGCATTTTCATAGCTCTTTGAATTTTTTTCATAAGATAAAGAGGTGTGTATATTCTCACAATCCAATCATGGTTATCCTATATAATTTTATAAATGTATATAAGTATGGACACAATGGTTGATTATTTGGGTTTAAAATGTGTTTTTAAGGTAAATATACTGTAGATAATACATTTAATGTTCCATGTATTTCTAAATCAATATGTATTTTACATTTTTTCACTAAATCAAGCATTATAACTCAAATGCTCCTTCATACAGGTAGTCGTCACTGAAAACTATTTTGAAATTTCAAAAAAGCCTGTGTAAAGCTTTCTCATGAAGTAGATCGAGTAAATAGCAAGAGTCCACACAGTATTACTGTAATGGAAAAAAAAAAAAAGGATAAACATGAAGTGAATTCTTCTATGAGCAGATGTCCACAATTTTGACAGGCAGTGCTTTAAATAATCTAAAATGACATCTTGCAGAGTGCACACCATGCGTATTACCATATAGTAGCTTGTGTGAGAGCTCATAATTATGGTTCTTAGTGGGTTTTAAAGTTACAAAGGTCCATTTTATGATAAATTGTTTTATCACAATTTTTCATCACTATTTTCACTATTACTGTTGCAGTCTTAGGAGACCAAATGCAACTTAAATTTCTTTTTTTGTGCTACATGCAGCATATCAAGGTGGCAGCTGGAGACATCAGGAGTCTTATGTATCAGACCTACAAAGAGCTGGAATTCCTTCTGGTACGTTACTTGAGAGAACCACAAACATATAAAAAGCCATGGTGTTGTATGAAGGCAAGGTTGAGTTAGTTTTGCCTAAAACTAAAAAAAAAAAAAAATTCCTAATCACTACAGATGGTTTTATTAATTAGAAAGTCCCTAATTTTTTTCTGCAAAATCCAAATAAAAAAAGTTGGAATGGTATGAAAATGTAAAAAAAAGTTACTATTGACCCTTACTACAAAAACAGAGTATAGTTTATTTAATGTTTATTTAATTGTTTAATGAGAGTATTCATTGTTTAATGTTTTACCTCTTGTATTATAATAAAATATATATTTTAACCACATATTTTAAAAACATTGGGACAGTAAAGCATGTACACACGAGGACGAAACTGTTGGTACCCTTCATTTAAAGAAAGAAAAACCCTCTATGGTCACTGAAATAACTTGAAACTGACAAAAAATAAAGATGTACTCTAAATTAACTAATGAAAATCAGGCATTTCTTTTGTATGCTTACAATTGTATGCTCCATTTTAGCGTCTGTGGACATAGATGAACATTTTGGCAAGTCACATCAGCTCTATCATCTGTCAATATGTCAATATCTCATCTTGTCAGTGAATTTTGGCACATTCCAGTCTCGCTTTTTATGATTTGCTTTCAACAGTGAAGTCTTCCTAGGTCATCTCCCATTAAGTCTACTTTGCCTTAAACTGCGATGGATGGTGAGATCTGACATTGATGTATAGTACATTGACCTTGGAGATCACCTCATCTCTTTGAAAGTTGTTCTGGACTCTTTGGGTTCTATTTGTATTATCTGTCTCCTCAATTTGTCATCAGTTTTCCTCTTGCTGCTACTACCAGGGAGGTTGGCTACAATCCTGTGGACCTTAAACATTTGAATAAAATGTGCCACTGAGGTCACAGGACCATCAAGCTCTCTCCTTTGCTTTTGGTGGTCTGTGTTCAGAGTGGTACTCACCATGATACCAATCAGCGCAGTGACTACTTTTTCCCCTTTAAATAGGCAGACTGGCTGATTACAAGTTAGAAGACACCTGTGATGATAATTACAGGACACACTTTAGTTTAACATGTGGCCATGGTCAAAGTATTTTAAATCTTCCCTAGAGGCACCATCATTTTTGCCCAGGCCAGTTTCATTAGTTTTTTTTTATGTTTCTTTTGAACCACAATTTATAATGCAGATTTTCATGAGTTAATTTTCAGTCATTTTTCTATTAATAATTGCAGTCATTATTACATTTTTCAGTTTCAAGGTATTTCAGTGACTAGTTTTTTTTTTTCTTTAACGGAAGGGTAGCAACAATTTTGTCCATGTACAGTATGTACCACTTTGTAACCTTGCCATTCTTTTATACTTGAGAGGTTTAGGGACTAAGAACAGCATGTGATTAAAGTGTTTCAGGTGTAATTTTGTCCCATTCTTTCTGCAAACAAAGTGTTCAACAGTCCTAGGTCTTTTTTTTTTTTTTTGCGTCTCAAAATTCACTGCACATTGTTTAAAAAACTTGAAATATCTTGTGCTCATACTGTGCAAAAATATTCTCTACAAGGACTGTTCAAGATAATTTACAAATCACTGTTTTCAGTTTTTATTGTAATTTAACATACTGTCCCAACTTTTTCTGCATTGGGGTTTTGTAATAACCTGCTCCTACAGAGGTCATAGAAATCATAATCATGAAGGTTGTATATGAAAGCATTTTTGCTCTCCAGAATCTAGCTGAAGGCTTAAGGACGGGGGAGATAGAGTGGTTGGAGCCACTGGAGACACAGTGTGCTGTGGACCTAACCCGAGCCCTTATTGAAGGTAATCTTTCACATCCCTGTTGTAGCAAATAATGACATCATCCCTTATTCTTTGTTACACTTTTTTTTCTTTCTTTCTTTCTTTTTTCCCCCCTCTGTCTCTTTGTTCTTAGAACTGGAGAATATTGCAAATGCAGTCCCAGGCCAGAATGTTAAAGGATCTGAGGTAAAATAGACAAATCATAGGAAAGTTTAAGTCCTCCATAGAGAAAAGGGCAATATACTATACACATAGATATTTTGGTTGTCCTGCAGAACCAGAAGAGCAAAAATGAGACTCTAGTGGGATTAGGCTCTATGTTAATAGAGCGAGGAGACCTGGACTTCACTGAGCAACTCTGGGATAAACTGAGAAGAAGTGAGTGAGAGTTGGGATCTGTGCTAAAAATAAGTATAGATCATACAATATTTTGTGATATCGATTCTGTCCCTGGTAGGTGTGACCTCATATCAGGACATAACCGACTCCCTGAAATTGGTCATCAAGGCTGTGCGATTTGGGCAGATTAAACCTTGGGTATGTCATTTACTGTTTGTCTTCTACTTTAGTATTTAAAGAAGTTGTTGATTTTATAATGTTTATCTCTGTGTTTTCTAATTGTCTTTGTCCCAAGAATTAATAAACATTCAGATTTCATACATTTCTTTCTTCCTTTGCAGTGAATGTCTATGCTGTGTACATTGCTATAGTTAAAGTGTAGCTAAAGTGTTGTGTTTTGCTGCTCAGGTCCACAGGGACAGCAGTAGCTCTCTGAGTAAACTGATAGTGCAGTCGTACCAGCAGCAGGTGGACATGGTGCCTCTCACCGGCCTCACTCCGGCCATCATGTTGCTGGAGCTTGGCCTGGACAAGATGAGGAAAGACTACATCAACTACCTTGTTGGTAATAATATTGTTTAGTTTTACAACAGTTTTTAAAGTCTTTAAAGGAAATGGTTACTGTGAGTGGTTTATTTATTTAGATTTTTGTGGTCACTCAGCCAGGATTGTTTTAGTATTGTTTCTGCTCTAAACACAAAGAGCCAGTTTAGGAGTTTAGAGTTGATTATGTGACTCGGGTGTGTCATGAAAACAGTACCTAGTCAGGCAGAAAATTTAGTTTAACTGAAATGAATAATTTACAGTGAGGCAGCACTTGTCGCCTTGCTCCTTGTGGGTCCCGGTTCGATTCTCACCTCTGTCTGTGTGCATGGAGTTTTCATTTTCTCGTCATGCTTGGTTGGTTTCCTCCTACAATCCAAAGACATGCAGATAGAGCTAATTGGCATTTTCAAATTGCTGTAGTGTATTTTTCATGTTGAAGTGTGTATTAATCTTTTGGGCTCCTCTGTAGATCTGTGTAGGAGCTTTACTAAATACTTGTAGTTTTAGAGGCTTTAACTTATCAAAGTCCAAATAGATAAAATCTATCAGTCATTAATGAATAAGATGTGGATATTGGAAATTAGCAGAACAAGCAAGTTAAGCTTGCTAATTTGAGTTGAAAGTGATCACCAAATTTTGGCAAGGACATTAGGTAAATTCCAACTATCATTTTTGCTTTATAAAAGTCAAGAGATTTAAATGTTGATTGATCTTAGTTCATTATTTTTGCAGTAAACATTCTAGTAAACATTTCTAAACAGTCAACATTTTTAAATCACCATACACTACTGATCAAACGTATGCAAATAGATTAATTAATTTATAAGATTTTAATATTCAACACTATATTCACTGTAGTGTGTAAGTCTCCAGGCCCCCGTGACCCTGTGTTTAGGGTAAAGCGGTGTAGATGATGATTGAGAAAGCTACATTCATTGTAAAAGCATTTGAAAAAATGTTGAAAAGCCCAATGTAAATTATGAAGTTAATAAGTAGTGTAAGCGATGTAATTTCTTAAATTATAACTAAAGTATCTGTGACACTTTATTTTAGCCTGTGTGCATTTAACTGCAGCTGTCTGAAAAAGCCCATAATGAAATTACAGTTATCAACAGAAGTAAAATTATATGTAATGTTGTAATGATATGCTCGAGTCGTATTTTGTTCTGATAGGAAACGAGCTGACAACCCTCAACCATCTGGTAAGAATGTCACTTTTCTAAAGCATGAAATATCACTGAGATACAAATGTGTGAATAAGCATTAACAGCCAGTGCTGTGGTTACAGAGTTACTACATCTGCAGTGAGGTGAATCTACAAGAGCAGGTCATCAGACTGAGGAAACTGCACCACCTTCTGGAGGTCCTGGCAACCTGCAGCAGCTTTCTCAGCTTGCCACATGAGCGTCTCTTCTTCTTCACTCAGTCAGGAATTTGCTCCTATGTTCTTGTATCTACTTCTTTCTATAAAACCCTTTCCGTTTAATGGCAGATTTTTTTCCCCTCTCCTAGGTCATGTTTGCAGTACTACAAAATAGCACCTTACAACGAAGAGCATGTGTTTCAAATGCAAATCAAACCTGCACTGATCAGTCACTTCTATCATACGTATGTAAAAACCTGATCTAATTTGGTTTTGCGCAAAAGAAAAAAAAAGTATTGTGCATTAGATACTGATGTGATGTGATGTAAATAAAGACTTGTGCAAGATTTTGGGTACCCCTTGTCAAGTTACATGTTCTATTGATTTTCTTAATTAAAAAGGGTTGAAACCTCTTTAAGAATCAACTTTGATGTTGCTGACTTTAAGTATTTTTGGAAAACAATTATTCATAAAAATAGACATGTTAAAATGTTTGAGGATCCAGTCATTAAATATTTAGTAACACTCCTTTTGGTAGAAATCACAGCCTCCTAATTCTTCCTGTAGCCAGCTTTGTATTCAAAGCTTTTTTTCCTTCAATATTCCTTGCTTGTACTTTAGAAATATTTTCATACAATTTTTCACGCACCGCATGTTTGAGAGCTTACTAAATACTTGTAGGTTTTCAGATTTTCCATGATCTTTAAGTCTGGTGAATATTAATGAAAAACATTCACAATCAACAAAAACATGTAATTTGACCATGCTTTTGCCTAATCCGTTCTATTCATAGAGAACAGCCCGCTTCATGGGGAGTGGAGGTATCTAGTGGGCAGGGGTCACGAGAGGTGAAAACTTCCTGGCATCTCAGTGATAAACCTCTAGTGGATCATTTCAGCTCTGATTCAGGTGAAATTCCCAAGAAAGCAGTATCTATTACTTGTTTTCTTCTTCACCTGCATGAACCATGATCTTCACGTGATTGAAGCCTTTTTTTCTAGCTGAAAGAAAAAAGTCTTTTAACTACTCCACATTTCAGATGTGCCACTGGAGGGCTCAGTGAATGGAGAGAGTGAAAAGACTGCATACTTCAGAACAATGGTGTGCTGCAGTCTGGCCAATTTCAGTTAACAGGTCAGACATTTATTTGTCTCAAATCACATTATACATGCGGATTGAATTGTTATAAGCATATATTTAAAGCTCTTAATATAATGCTAACTTTTCATTTGCTTGTATTTTATGTTTTGATTACTGTATGTTTGACATCACATATCACACAGTGAAAAAATACATTGTGGTATGAAAACCAGGTGAAGTTCGGTGCAGCTGAGCTCTGGCTAATACGGTCCATAAGTATTTGGACAGTGACACAGTGATTGTATTTTTGCTTCTGCTGTCACAATGAAATTTGAACAATTAATTGATAAGCTGCCTGATGCACAGGTTTCTTAGTTATTGTATGACAAGTTAAGAGGATAAAATGGCCTGGTGTACATTCCAAATGTTGAATACGCGTGTGGCAGCTGTTCATGGAAACTCCAAAAAGGTAATAAGGCAAGTCAAGGAGGTCATCGTTAGGCTGAAAAAACTAGACAGACCTTTCAGAGAGATAGCAGAACCTTTAGTAGTGGCCAAATCAACAATCTGGTGCATCCTTAAAAAACAAAAGAATGCATTGGAGAGCTCAACAACACCAAAAGACCTGAAAGACCACAGAAGACAACTAAAGTAGCTGAATGAAAAAAACATTCCTCGGTGAAGAAGAACCTCTTCACAGCTATTATCCAAGTCTAGGGTTTTTTGAGGAGTTGGGCAACAAGAGATGTCTTCATGCATGTGAATACAGAGAGTTTACTGCAGGATGCAAACCAATAGCATTCAAGAACAAAAAGTTCAGATTAGACTAATTGCTAATAAAAAAAATTTAAAAAAAGCCTGACTATTTCTGATACGACGACACTGTGGCCTCACACCTGCAGGGTCGAGGGTTTGATTGCTTCCTCAGGAGAGGCAAAAAGCCTTTGTGCGTGGTGTTTGCATGTTCTCCCTGTGCTTGGTAGGTTTCCTTTGGGTACTCTCGTTTCATCCCATAGACCAAAGACATGCAGATTAGGCTAATTTGTGTTTCCAAATTGCCCATAGTGTATAAATGAGCGTGTGTGCTTTTTGTCCTGAAATGGATTGGCACTCCATCCAGAGCGTATTCCGCCTCATTTCCCGAGTTCCCTGTGATATGCTCCGGGCCTCCCGTGACCCAGTTCAGGATAAGCAGTATCGAGAATGAATGAGAGAGTAAGTAATAAAAGTTATTTTATTTTATTTAGATAATTAACTCATTAATTTCTTTTGAGCCTTTGTTAAACCCTTGAATTGAAGCTGAAAGTCTGGACTTAATTGCTTCATTTCAAATCCATTGTGATGGTGTACATGCAGTAAGCAATATGTAATGTGTCCCTGTCAAAATACACCTCAGTTATGAGAAAACATACATTTCCCCCTAAAGTAGAAATTTATGAATCACTCCAGAAAGTAAATAAAACAAGGCTGTAAAAACATACATACATTTTTAGTATGTATTTCTCCTTCAGTTAATGTTTTAGTAGAGTGCTTTAATCAAGTTATGTACCACACGTTGAAAGCCTAAGCGTAATAGATTTGTAATGGTTCTAACTACTTCAAATTGGCAATGATCTGCTGCTGCGTGTGCGGATATTGACACTACAGATGGAAGCACAGAGTTGTAACGGTTGAATGCTAATAAACAATGGGAAATTTAGCTCAAAGAACAGAACTTCGTAAATTATTCTGCGATAATTTGACCAGTTGATCAAATGCTGTGACTGACATTTATTTGTGGAAATTAAACTTGGGAGATCACCATGGAAAAATTGCTTATTATCCTAAACTTTTACAAGGTCATATTTATTTTTATTTTTATTATATATTTTTTGGGGTTAATTATCATCTTATAAGGTACCTTCTTCAGTTCTCAAAACTCAGTCAATTAGAGAATAATTTTCATCATATGAAGCCACCACTCATGCAAAGATGTTTTGATGTGGTGTATAATCACTTAGCAGTGTCTTAAGTATGTATGTGGTCAGTCCTTGCTCCTTTGCTAGGTGCGTTTGCGAAGGAGAAACATGAGAAAAAGTGCAGAGATGAGGATGCAGAGGGTGCATACAGTGGGGACAACTATCTCAGTTACCATCTCCATGTGGCTGGTTAAAGGATCTGAATTGATGATAAAACACAGCCGTTAGCATAATGTCACACAAGAAAACAATGTAGTGTTTTTTGTTTTTTTATATACTAAATTTGTGCTCTGCTAGCATAGTGCTCTATTTTATCTTCTTCCTTTTTTTTTTTTTTAAACACACAACATAGCATTATACAAATAAATTGAGTTTGCATTTGAAAGCTAGAGCACTTGAAGGGGTGGATAATTTCTTCAGATATTCATAAAACATTTTTGTTCGAGGGTGTGTGCATGATATCTGACAGCTTACCATGAATAAGTCTTAGAATGTTGGCAGCTGTATTCCTTTGTTCTTCTAATAAAAAGAAAAAGTGAGCTTAGGCTGGAATTATGGCAACTGAACACTTTGATGATGTAAAAAAGTATTAGACTTAATACAGAACCTATTATTTATTACTGTGGATATAACAGCAGTGTAGAAGCTACTCACTCATGAAATATCTTTTGGTCTTGTATAGAACCTTACACTTGTGTTCAACAATGAGCAATCTTGGGTTTTTGCATTACACAATTTCAGTCTTTTCAATTAGTACTGAAGTAAGAAAAGGTTTTGTAATACTATAATTGGTGTTCTCCTCTATGGTAGCATTTAAAATACACTTATTGACCACTTTATTAGGAACACCTGTACAGCTGCTCATTCATGCAATTATCCAATGATGAGCCTGTGCCTATTGTAGCCTCAGATTCCTGTTTTCTTGTTGTTGAAACCCATTAAAGTTTTGGTGTGTCATGCATTCTATGATGCTTTTTTGTTTACAAAGGTTGCACAGAGTAGATATTTTAGTTCCTGTAAGCTCTGTTGTGTCGGTGGTACTCTACATAAGTAGTGATAGTGCATGGAAGTAATCTCGCCAGACAAAAAAACATTCACTTTTTTCCCCTAATACTCCAAAAATGTTGGGACATTATGGAAATTGGCAATAAAATTAAAAAGATGTCGTCTGTAAAATCACTTCACCTTGTACTATGTTGAAAACACAAACACATTATTTGATCATTTACCATTTGAATTAAATTGTTTGTTAAAAATAAGCACCCATTTCAAAACCGGTGGCTGGAACATGCTCCAAAAAGTGGGGATAGGGCTAGTTTAAGATAAATAAAAATAAATAAAAAAACACAAGTGCAAATTATGTGGTGGGGAGAAGCAACTGCGGTTAAACAGATTAACCAATTATGTTATAGTATACAGTACAAGGAGTTTCCAAGAAAGGCCTAGTCTTTCTAGAGCAAGGAGGCTCGCCGATATGCCAGAGAATTATCCAGTACTTTCAGGATAATGTTCCCAAGAAATTCAAGGAAACTGATCAAATCTTGAGGCGTACAGGGCAGGACCAAAACTCACTTCTGAATGCATGATCTCCGATCAATCAGACGTCACGGTCTTAAAAGCCACCGCATCTGTAGTGGATATCATAATGTGGGCTCTGCAACACTTTGGTAAACCTTCGTCTATGAACACCATCCATTGCGGTTCGTACAGATGCACCTTTAAGGAATTAATTTATCCATTTATCAATACTGTCCAGAAGCGCCAAAAACTTATCTGGGCTCAGTCTCCTCTGAGATTGACAGTGGCACAATGGAAACAAGTAATGCATTTCAAATAGTTTCTGGAAACAACAGCTGTTGTGTTCTCCGGTCCAAAGAGGAAAAGGACCATCCAAGTTGTTACCAGCATCAGGCCCAAAAGCCAGCATAGGTCATTGTATGATGTGTGCAGTCCCAATGGCATGGGTAAATTGCACATCTGTAAGGGGAAACATTAATGTAGAAATCTATGTTCATTTTGGAGCAAAACATGCTGTCCAGAGACATCCTTATTTTTTCCAGCAGGACAACGGCAAACCACATTCTGCTTAGATTGCATGTGCATGGCTGCTAAACACAGAGAACAGGTGCTGGACTGTCCTGCCTGCAGTCCTGAACTGTCCCCAATTGAGAATGTGTGGCACATAATGAAGCGAAGACCTGCATAATGGAAGAATGGGGGGAAACTCACACTAGCTAAACTTGACCAACTGATGTCTTTGTAACAGGCGTCCGAATTTGTAAAGTTTTATTAACAACAATGGTGTTGTTACACATTGCTAAACAGTCATTTGTCCCAACGGTTTCGAAGGGTTTTTGGGAGAAATTTAAAATGAGTGCATACTTGCAACAAAAATGTATTCCACGTGTTAAAATGTCAAATAATTTGTTGTTGCAGTGTTTTCACTATAAGACAGAGGGAATGGACTTGACAGTTAACAATTTTTGTTTTTATTACCATTTTCCATACGGTCTCATCTTTTTTTGGAATTGGGTTTGTACTTGGATAGATCTCACTCTCTTCTTATTCTGTCAGGTAAGGAGTACACCAGTGTATTAAAGTACATCTTGTCAATTTAAGACACTAGCATAACCGATCCACTAGCATAATGAGCCATTCAGCTCATTTTGAGGTTTCGCCAGCTGCCAAAAAATCCCAATAGACCCGTTAAACTGTCAGTTGCATTACTTTGGCATATTCATCGGCTTCGTTGACAGCTGTTCTTTTGCAATACTGAACAATTGAAAAAAACTCGTAAAGTCCTGCTATTAAAAGATGGAACACCGTTCTGAATTACTGTCACTGGATGGTGTTGCCTGAGTATGAACAACTGACTAAATTTCTGAAGCTCAATAATGCTGTGTTGGCTGAAGCAGGATTTGCCTGGTGCATACCAATGAAAAGCTTGTAATGTACCCTTAAACAAATATACTGTAGTCTTTAAAAAATATATATATATTTTTTATAAACAACGTCAGAAGATGTATAGTAAATCAGCTTTTGTAAATCACAGTCACTTGTGATCAGATTTACTCTGTCGGCTCAATCGGTTAAATTATCAACTTCTTTGCAGCAAGAACCAGTCCTGAGCCACAGTTAATGATATTAAAACCCTTGTGTAACTTGTGTTAGAACTGTTTGAATAAGTAATTATGATGCAGTTTTTGGCGGTCTGGGCCTCCCAGGCCTATTCTGGCTAAAACCCCATATTTATAGAAGCAGACCACACAGAGGGTTTTTTTTTGTGTGTTTTTGTTTTGAGAGGACCATGCAAACGGCTTGCCAAACCAAAAAGAGCTAATTTAATTTGACTTATGCACTAGTTCCTAGGTCATCATCCACAAGCCAATCATTTGGCATCTCTGCATGATCCTTATTTTCTTTGGATTCTCTATTAGCTAGAGGGGCAAACAAAATAGCACGTTGTTATCAAGTTAAACCTTCTGACGTTTTCTGTCCCATCAAAGCCTCTGTCAATCTAACGGTCTTGTGGGCTTGCATGGCAACCCCCACCTAATATAAATCTCTGAATTACAGATAAGTTATGATGGATTGAGGCTATCATGTGGGCTTAGCAAAATGGATTGGTAAAGATCAAGGTGTAGATAGAAGTTTTATGCCATATAAAACTGCCTCTCTTCAAATTGATATTGTTTCTTGTTCCAACTAATCTTTCTTCTCTTCTTTACTAGCTCTGTAGATGAACAAACCTGCAGCCAGGAGCTGGTTACTAGATGAACACATCTCTACAGCCTTCCTCTTCCAGTTTTCAACCTGCCAATGACCATATGAATCACATTTTATTAGTACTGGTGCGTCTCTCTTCACCTGTTTGTCAAATTTGTCTTCAGAGGATCAAAAATCAGTATTAGTAAAAATACAGATAAGAACTACATCTGTTAGTCTTTGTATATGTTTTCGTGTCTTATTATTCATGTAAGTATAAATAACTCAGTATATTTGTAATAAATTCCTTTGTTGTGTTAATGTCACAACTATTTGATTCCTTTTAAAATCCTACTGCAAGTTGCATCATGTTAGTTGATTAACAGAAAGAGCACAGAAGAAACAGCTGGTACCTCTCGAAGATTTGGGAATCCATTGGAGTTGATGATTTGTTTATAGTACTGAACTGAGGCTTTAGGGTAACGAGTTTTATTCTTATTCTTAAAGTCTACATAATACAGGCCAAATCTCTCAGAATAGCCTTCATCCCATTCAAACTTATCGAGCAGAGACCATGCAGTGTAGCCCTTCACATTAACTCCATCTTTGATGGCTGCAGGAATCAAGCAAAACCAAGATTATTTGGCTTGAGCAGTATTCCAAAAATAGTTTTGATTAAAACAATGAGATCAATCACTCACCTTTCAGCATCTCATTGATGTAATCTCTATAATACTGGATCCTCCAGTCATCACACAACTCGGTGCACATCATTTTCTCAGAGACTCCGTTTTCAGTGATGTAGATTGTGGGGTTCCCATACTGAGCCTACAGAAGAAGAAGAAAAGTATCTGTTACTATATACCTTTATAGTAATACTTAGTTATAGGCAGAATTTTACACACACCTTAGCCAAATATATGTGAATTAGTTTTCATTAAATTAGAATATCATTGAAAAATGTATACATTTTAGTTATTCAATTCATTATATATATTCATTGCACACACACTGATGTATTGGAAGTGTTTATTTCATTTAATTTTGATGATTATGCCTTACAGCTAATGAAAACTCATAATTCAGTATCTCAGAAAAATTTTATATTGTGAAAAAGTTCCCTTTTGGAGACTCATGGTGATGCACTCTAATCAGCTAATTAACTCAAAACACCTGCGAGGTCCAGTGTAAAGTTTGCAGTAGTAGTGACGTCTGCTGGTGTTGGTCTACTGTTTTTATCAGGTCCAAGGTCAGCACAGACATCTACCAGGAAATTTAATAGCAGTTCATGCTTCCCTGACCAGTTTTATGGAGATGCTGATTTAATTTTCCCGCAGGACTTTGCACCTGCCCACACTGCCAAAAGTACTAATACCTGGTTTAAGTATCATGGTACCACTGTGCTTAATTGGCCAGCAATCTTGCTCGACCTAAACCCCATAGAGAATCTATGGAGTATTGTGAAGAGGATGATGAGAGACACCAGACCAAACACAGAAGAACTGAAGGCCGCTATCGGAGCAACCTGGGTTTCCATAACCCCTCAGCAGTGCCACAGACTGATCGCCTCCATGTCACGCTGCATTGCTTCAGTAATTCCTGCAAAGTGAGCCCTGACCCAGAATTCATGTTCATACTTATCAGTAGTCCAACATGTCTGTGTTAATATATTTATTTTTTATTATTGGTCCTAAGTAATATAATTTTTTTTTTAGATATTGAATTTTGGGTTTTCATTAGCTATAAGACAATCATCAGAAATAAACACTTGAAATATATCAGTCTGTGTTTAATGAATCTAGATATGATAGATCCTTTTTTAAAATTAAATTACTGAAATAAACTTTTCAATGATATTCTAATTTATTGAGATGCACCAGTACATTTAAACTCAGTTTTTCACAATTCCTGACATGTAATCCTAGTAAATATTCCCTATCGTGGATCAGGTAGGGTCACTACTTCAATTTAAGAATGTGAAATGTCAAAATAGTAGAGACAAGGAACTATTACAGCTTTTATTTCTTTCATTATGTTCCCTGTGGATCAGAAGTTCACATACACTTAGTCTTAGGAAACATTGCTTTTAAATTGGGTGAAATTTTTCGAGTAGCCTTCCACAAGCTTTTACAATAAGTTGCTGGAATTTGACTGGAACTTTGGGGGGTATGCTTGGCGTCATTGTCCATTTGGAAGACCCATTAAAATATACATCCATATGTATAAAATACATCCATAACAAAATTCTAAACATAAAATACAACAATTAGCATATCAGAAGCTTTATAAGTGACTAAAGCTTCCAAAGCTAATTTTCCAAGCAGTTTAAAGATGGGTATATGTAAAATCCTGATCTGTGAATTGTGATATAGTGAATTATAAAAGAAATAATCCATCCTTAATTCCTTAATCAATTGTTGGAAAGATTACATGCATGCAAGGTAGTAACTTCAACCTAACCCAGTTCTTTTTTTTTCTTTTTCACTGCAGCTTTTAATTTTTTTTCTGACTATGAAGAACATTATAGTTTTAAGATTAATGCATGTTTTAAATTATTGTATTTCTATAAAAACAGCTCATATATAACCTTGCTTTTAGCAATCCTTCCTACAATCAATGTGTATAATTATTGATAAGGGGAAGCTTTCTGTGAACGCATTTTGCATGGAATGCTGCTTTGTTTTATAAACTCATATGGAGAGATAAATCAAAAGCTGCAGGGTGAACAACTATTTATAACTTTTAATGGAAATTAATGAAGTTTTAAGTCAATTTTTGGTTTTATTCCTTTTATATAAGTCTGTTTAAAGAATATGTCATAATATGGAAACGGTAAACATTTAGGATCTTTAGGTGAATTAAGCTGGAATGGCAATGAGGTCAAGGAGTTCAATAAGTTGGATAGCCATTAGTAAGAGACAGTTTTAAACAATTTCCTGACGCACCTTAATGAAGTTAAGCAGACGCCGGAAGCCCCAAGGCACAGAGTAGAGCCATTCAGAGCCTGGATCAGGCCAGTGTGGATCCACGAGCTCAGCCAGGTCTCGGTCTGTATAGTAGAAGCTTGTACCTCCGGGAGGGCATGTCTTCTGAGTGATGAAGCGCGTGGTGAAGTGCCCAACGCCCAGGAAGTCACACGTGCCTTTAATGTAACCCTTCTCCTGAGAGGAAAAGGTGGGAAGTCGAGATGTTCTCAGGCCCTGCTGAGAACTCTTCCTACCTGAAGACATGTTAAACATAGATGTATGTATTTATATATAAAGCCTTAACACACACACACACACACACACACACACACCTTAATAAAATGGGAATGGTTGGTGATATTAACGTCCTGTTTGTGGCACATTAGTATATGTGAGGGGGCAAACTTTTCAAGATGGGTGGTGACCATGGTGGCCATTTGGAAGTCGGCCATCTTGCATCCAACTTTTGTTTTTTCAATAGGAAGAGGGTCATGTGACACATCAAACTTATTGGGAATTTCACAAGAAAAAACAATGGTGTGCTTGTAATGTAACTATTCTTTCATGAGTTATTTACAAGCTTCTCTTCGTTCACAGCCATTGACATGTCGAAGAGGTTAACACGTGATGAGCGGATCGAAATTGTGTTGATATCTGGTGAACGCAGTAACCGGGTCATTGCAGCAGATTTCAATGCAAGACACCCTACGAGACCACCCATCTCCCATGCTACAGTTAGCAAACTGCTTGCCAAGTTTTGTGAAACTGGTTCAGTGTTGCCAAAATGTGGACGCATGAAAACTGTCACTAATGAACAAACATCAGTGGCTGTCCTAGCTTCATTCAGCAAGAGCCCACAGCGTAGCACTCGCCGCATGTCACTAGCTACTCACAAATGGCACCCTTACAAACTCCAGCTACTGCAGCATCTCAACGAGGATGACCCAGATCGGCGCACACAATTTGCAGAATGGGCAAAACAAAAATTGGAGCAGAACCCTCAGTTCACGCAGAAGATTTTGTTCAGTGATGAGGCAAACTTATGTGAATGGTGAAGTTAAACAAAACCATCGCTATTGGTCTGACACTAACCCACATTGGATAGATCCCTCCAAGACTGTTGGAACAAAAAAGTGATGGTATGGTGTGGTATATGGGGTACAAAGATAGTGGGGCCATTCATCATCAATGGAAACCTCAAGGCCACTGGATATTTGAAATTGGTACATGATGTGTTTCCCTCTTTATGCACTGAAGCTGGCACGTTCCCTGAGTTTTTCCAGCAAGATGGTGCACCACCACATTATGGGTGTCAGGTCCGAGCATTCCTAGATGAAGAGTTTCCTGAAAAGTGGATTGGTTGTCGTGGGCCAGTTGAATGGCCCCCAAGGTCTCCCGATCTGACCCCCTTAGACTTTTATCTTTGGGGTCATCTGAAGGCAATTGTCTATGGTGTGAAGGTACGAGATGTGCAGCACCTGAAACTACGGATACTGGAAACCTGTGCTGGCATTTCTCCTGCGGTGTTGCTATCAGTGTGTGAAGACTGGGAGAAGAGGGTTGCATTGACAATCCATCACAATGGGCAGCACACATTGAACACATTTTATAAGTGGTCAGAAACTTGTAAATAACTCATGAAAGAATAAAGTTACGTTAAAACCAAGCACACCATTGTTTTTCTTGTGAAATTCCCAATAAGTTTGATGTGTCACATGACCCTCTTCCTATTAAAAAAAAACAAAAGTTGGATCCAAGATGGCCGACTTCTAAATGGCCAACATGGTCACCACCCATCTTGAAAAGTTTGCCCCCTCACATATACTAATGTGCCACAAACAGGACATTAATATCACCAACCATTCCCATTTTATTAAGGTGTATCCATATAAATGGCCCACCCTGTACATATGTATATGTATATATACATATTTCCCCGATTTTTCCCCTAGTTTAGTCGTGTCCAATTCCTCCCTGTCACTAGGGCTCTCCCACATTCAGCTACTACTTCCGCTCAGTCGGGAGGGCCAAAGACTATCACTGATTGGCTGTAGAGACGTGATTAATGTGGGAGCACCAAGTACCTCTCATCCCTCCCCTCTGAGAGAGCTCAGCCAATCAGCTCTTTCTAGGCCTCCGGCTGCGAGAGGTTACAGCATCACCCGGGAATCGAACTCGCAATCTCCAGATGATAGGGCGAGCACTATACTACTCTCCCACTCGGAGGCCCTATGGATATCTATTGAGGCCATAATATTTCCAGATTCACATTCTAGCTATACAGGGAGACACAAAAGTCTGGACCACTGGCAATTTTTTTTTTTATGCTGAATACAAGAATATTTCTTAATGTAGCAGAACTCATGTTACATGAAGAGATGATGATTTCCTCCTTTAATACAACAGTTTTCTTGTCTGATATTTTAAGTTTCAAAGACATCTTGGGTCTGAGATTAAATGAACAATATCAAAATGAATCCAGATGGATTCCGACTAATTATAGTGCCTACGGGTCAACCAGTATCAAACAGCAAGAAGATGTCTAAATATACCTATGAAGTCTTTCATGACCTGAGGGTAGTCTCCATGGAAGATGGGTGTAGCAAACCAGCCCATGTAGAACTGGACAAATCTCTCAGCAGCCTCTATGTCCTTTGGGTTGGTAATGTCCACTGGCTCTCCCCAGTCTCCAGACAGTGAAATGCCCACCAAACCTGCAGCAGGAAGCATATTTCTTTTAAATACAGTAAGTACACGACAGAGGCATGTAAAACCTTAATTTGAATTTGATTACCCTTTTGTTTGCTTCGCCACTGACTATCATAGGTATGCCAAACCTTAGCATGTGCCTGGGGAGAGAGGTTTAAAACCATTACTGGTAAACAGTAAACACAAATTTAAAATAGATACAAAACCATCTTTATCACTGAGTCAAAGAAATGTAAGGTATTACTGTATACTGTATGTTCTCTAACCTTAATAATGTGGTGAGCAGCCTTGTAAGCCCCAGTGCCTTTGAGTTTCAGGCCTGGAGCATGTTCCCCTGTTTCATAGCCCTCTACTGCCACTGACTAGCATGCAAACAATAAAGTTACAAAAAAATCAAGTAGCTTTCATAAGAAGGTAATTAAAAAGGAAAATGCAATACCCAAGGGTTATTAAAAGTGATCCAGTGTTTCACACGGTTTCCAAATCTTTCAAAGCAAAGACTGGCGTAATCATTGAAGTAATTGACCATGCTTATGTTCTGCCAGCCTCCAAATTTCTCCTGCAAAACCTGTTAAAATGGAAGAACAGAAACAGCTGTTGGTTTCTTATGCTTATATGATTAAACCAGTAAGAGATTACATTTTAATTCAAAGTTTTTACTGTGAAAGCACAACCTGTGGAAGATCCCAATGATACAGCGTCACAATAGGAGTGATTTTATTTTTCAGCAGTTGGTCAATAAGGGAATCATAGTAACTGAGTCCTCTCTCATTAACATAATCATCTGTAAGCATTCAGAAATTATAATCAGGACTATATCACATTCAACATAACCATATTTCATACACACATGGACAAAATTGTTGGTACCCTTCGGTCAATGAAAGAAAACTCACAATGGTCACATAAATAACTTTAATCTGACAAAAGAAATAATAAATAAGAATTCTATGAATGTTAACCAATGAAAGTCAGACATTGCTTTTCAATCATGCTTCAACGGAATTATTTTAAAAAAAAATAACTCATGGAACAGGCCTGGACAAAAATTATGGTACCCCTAACTTAATAGTTTGTTGCACAACCTTTTGAGGCAATCACTGCAATCAAACGATTCCTGTAACTGTCGATGAGACTTCTGCACCTCTCTGCAGGCATTTTGGCCCACTCCTCATGAGCAAGCTGCTCCAGTTGTTTCCGGTTTGAAGGGTGCCTTTTCCAGACAGCATGTTTCAGCTCCTTCCAAAGATGCTCAATAGGATTGAGGTCAGGGCTCATAGAAGGCCACTTTAGAATAGTCCAATGTTTTCCTCTTAGCCATTCTTGGGTGTTTTTAGCTGTGTGTTTTGGGTCATTGTCCTGTTGCAAGACCCATGACCTGCGACTGAGACCCAGCTTTCTGACACTGGCCAGCACATTTCTCTCTAGAATCCCTTGATAGTCTTGAGATTTCATTGTACCCTGCACAGATTCAAGACACCTTGTGCCAGATGCAGCAAAGCAGCCCCAGAACATAACAGAGCCTCCTCCATGTTTCACAGTAGGGACAGTGTTCTTTTCTTGATATGCTTAATTTTTCCATCTGTGAACATAGAGCTGATGTGCCTTGGCAAAAAGTTCCATTTTTGTCTCATCTATCCATAGGACATTCTCCCAGAAGCTTTGTGGCTTGTCAACATGTAGTTTGGCATATTCCAGTCTGGCTTTTTTATGATTTGTTTTCAACAATGGTGTCCTCCTTGGTCGTCTCCCATGTAGTCCACTTTGGCTCAAACAACGACGGATGGTGCGATCTGACACTGATGTTCCTTGAGCATGAAGTTCACCTTGGATCTCTTTAGAAGTCTTTCTGGGCTCTTTTGTTACCATTCGGATTATCCGTCTCTTTGATTTGTCATCAATTTTCCTCCTGCGGCCACGTCCAGGGAGGTTGGCTACAGTCCCATGGATCTTAAATTTCTGAATAATATGTGCAACTGTAGTCACAGGAACATCTAGCTGCTTGGAAATGGTCTTATAGCCTTTACCTTTAACATGCTTGTCTAAAACTTTCTTTCGAATCTCCTGAGACAACTCTTTCCTTCGCTTCCTCTGGTCCATGTTGAGTGTGGTACATACCATGTCACCAAACAACACAGTGACTACCTGGAGCCCTATATATAGGCCCACTGACTGATTACAGATTGTAGACACCTGTGATACTAATTAGTGGACACACCTTGAATTAATATGGCCCTTTGGTCACATTATTTTCAGTATTTTCTAGGGGTACCATCATTTTTGTCCAGGCCTGTTCCATGAGTTTATTTTTTTTTAATAATTCTGTTGAAGCATGGTTGAAAAGCAATGACTGACTTTCATTGGTTAACATTAATAGAATTTTTTTTTTATTATTACTTTTGTCAGATTAAAGTTATTTATGTGACCATTGTGAGTTTTTCTTTCATTGACCGAAGGGTACCAACAATTTTGTCCACGTATGTATATATTTTTTCAAATTAAGAATCATCATCCTCTTACATCTGATCCCGGTTGGAATTACCCGAGGCCAGGAGATGCTGAAGAGATAGTGATTCAGATTGAGTTCTTTTATCAGGGATACATCATCCTACACACAGAAAAATAAGTGTTTGTTTTTTTTCCCCTATTGTGTGGTTGAAATCACGGTCAACACACTAACAATAGGATGTTATTATGTAATAATGTAATAAAAAAACATTAAACATTTGTATTAACCTTAATTTTGTAGTAGCCCTCACATGAGTAGTCTCCTGTATTGTTAAAGAAGATTTTTCCCTTCTTATGACAGAACACATCCCAAATACTCAATCCTTTGCCATCTTTGTCCCAAGCTCCTTCTGTTTGGTAGGCTGAACTGCCGGCACCCCACGAAAATCCTGCCGAAAGGATTAGTTCAGTCTGATAATCATTAAATCTAAAAATCATAAATTTACAGATACTTCTGCTTTTAAAAACAAGACTAGATAAAAAAGTATGAATATACTAGCCATCCAATATCTACACAGCTTATCCTATGTAGGGTCATAAGACCAATCAGCATGTTTTTGGCTTGTGGGATGAAACCCACCAAACTCCATACACAGAGATGTGCAAGGCGATGCTACTAACCACTATGCCACCTTGAATTATACCTTTCAGATCAAATAGATAATGGTTTAAATTATCTTTTAACTAAAATGGCAAAAAAAAAAAAAAAAAATTAGGGATATCATAGGTAAACACTATTTCGTAAACCTATCTGTCACCCATAAATGACACCAGTGAGTTTATTGCAATATTCATTATCCAGAGAAAACTAAAGTGCATTTATGCATTTATTAATGAATTCAACTTATACCAGTTGGAAAAGTGCCATAATAGAAGGAACCATGGTCGTTCTTTGTCCAGTCGAAGTCCTCAGCCGCAAACACACACAGCACCAACACAAGCACATGGCAGAAGGACAGCATGTTTTTCCCACACACAGCTTTAGCACGGTGCAGTTTCTTTCAGTAGCACTAGAAAATCAGAAGTGCCTACACAGAAAATACAACCAATAATTACTTCCAGTAATTTCTCTATCGCTACTAAATCCAGCATCCACTGATTAACCTCAAAACCCGTTGACACTTAATATTCATTGTTCAGATCTCAGAGGACTCAGTAACTATAAAGTTCAAGTAATAACAGCATCATTTACCTTAATGTCTGTTAATGTGCATCGAGAGCTCTAAGGTAAACAAAGATGTGTAACTTTCACCATTATCATAATTAAACACTAATTATGACTTACTTCCACATTTCCACACCGTTTACCGGATTGGTATGGATCCACAGCAAAATCCAGGGATCACAATTACACCTAAAATAAAAATACTACGAAATATCTTGATTCACATCAAGCTCCAGCTCTCGACACTGCCTGCTAGGCAATCTGGAAGCATTCAAAACCCAATCCTTTAGTGTGAAGGTCTTATGACCACATTGTAGACCCAAATACCTTCCTATTTATGCTCAATGGACTGTGATCTCATTTTGCAAGGGTGAGCAGATCTCTTACAAACTGGGGTTTCACTGTGTAAGCAAATGTAATGTGAGGCTTCTATATGTGTTTAATGGGTGCAAATTATTTAAATTTACATACTAAATTTTGACACTAAAATGATAATACAAGTAAGAAATAACATGAATATCAGGTCAAATATTCTTTTTATACTATAGTCATTTACCTAACAAACAGTCGTACTTATATGAGGTAGATCTAGGACACATGTTTAACAGAGTGTGATTAAAGGGTGCATCCTGCTATAGAATTGAACAGAGATACAAGAGAGCATTTAATCTTCCTGTGCATTTCTTCTTTAAAGTTCCATACTGTTCACATACACTTATTTACTGTAATACCTTTATCTTTTGCACAAAAATGATAGTCATCAATCATACATCAACTCAGATATTCAATGTTGGTTACTGTCTCAAATCAACAACTAGGAAAAAAGTGAAAAAGAAGACATGGATTCCAACTTCTGTATTGTGCTTAATTAATTTAAACCACTGTACTAAACATATACAATATTCTTCATGGAGTACAAAAAGACATCACTGTACAGTACTGTCTCATCAAGAAATGACCCATGCGCATGCATTACATACACACTTGCATGCATTCACTCTGTCTCTCTAAGTACAGTACATTTAAAAAATACCTCAGGCACTGCTCAACTAAAATACAAATGCTATGAAGTCAGCACAGATTTAGATAAGTACATTCAACCTGGATGAACAGTCATCTGAAACATCAGCTACATGTCACTTTTCAACAGAATGAATGAAATTCAATAATGGAGCAGGCTTACATTTACAAAAGTGACAACAGTGTAGGCTTAGCCTCGTGGACAGTACCAGAAAGATGTTTGAGCTTCTATGCTTGCTAGTTGCTACACATCATTTTGTTTTTATCTCAAGTTGTCCTTTACCTAGAGTTAATAAATTATAGCATCACCTTTAGACAAAATACAGAAACAACCTGTTAACAAGCACCTTTTGGCATGCCATTTTGCTCATTACACATCTAACTGATAGTCGTAGACAGTTCACTTGTGCTAACTAAGAGTAAACTCAGTAGTCGTCATCATCTTCCTCTTCCTCAAGTACCATGTCGAGATCATCCTCATCATCGTCATCCTCCTCCTCCTCTTCCTCCTCCTCCTCCATTTCATAGTCAGTGGGAGCTCCTAATATTAGCTTTGTCTGATTGATCTCAGTCTCGTTGTCTGGGTTGACCTCAGCCTGCATAGAAATACAGAAAAAGAATATTTTTCTATTAAAAAAACAAACAAAAAACAATGCATGCAGCAGGTAGATCAATAAATAGCTGGAGATGCTAGATACAGAGACAATTTCTCCAAAATATGGAATCAGTTAAGTAGGGGAAAGATTTTAAGGTTTGTTTACCTCAGGAGGAGCAGGATCACTTGGGCTCTCCTCAGACTGAGCATTGATCAAAGACTTTAGGGCTCCCTCTTCAAACTAGTCAAAACAAACAAAGAATACACAGTGAATGTTTTGTAGTGGAATAGCTTGTAGCAAATATTTAACTATATTTATAAAAGGTCTGGCTAAATAGGATTTCTTGCTTGCACAAAGGTCAGAATAAGTACCAACCACAAATGACTCCCTTTTAAGGCAGGAGTGACACCCATAAGGCCACTGAGCCACATGCAACCAAATGAAAAATATAATATGGCCCAACAAAGGAATTCAGAATCTGGGTTCTAAATTGAAATTATGTGGCCCAAAACTGAATGATTATTAATGTGTCTTTTTATACCAGGGAGAAAAAAAAACAGTGTACAGTACTGAGCTACTAGCAAAACTGTGCTAACAATAATTAATTGTTCATTAACAAGCTATACATTTGATGCTACAACTACGGTTCTTTCCAAAATAACTACTTCAGGAATTTAGCCTCAGGGGTGAAAACTTATACAATAACACCATTTATGAGTTGTTAGTACTTTTATCTTGAACACATGCACATTGTGTTGTTAGTCTATTAACCTGACGTTAAGTCAGAACCGCTGGACTAAGATTCGACTATGGGCATTTAGCTAAAATGTAAATCCCCTGCTCTAAGGGGAGATGTGGGATCATCATTTTATGTTGTATATGTTTGTGGCTTCATCAAGTATCTTTGACCAGTGTCACAAATAATGATTTAAATTTAAATGAAATCGACCACATTCTAATATAAAGAATTTGCCAGCCAAGTAAGCCATGTTCAGTATGCTCTAAATATGGTATAAGCATTTTTTTTTAATCATCAATGTCATTTTGAGAGGTTTACATATCAAGTGAAAATGCATGCACTTTAGTCTTACCTTTAGCCTGTTGAGCTGATCTTGCAGCATGACTTTGATTTTCAGAAGAGTCTCCTCTTCTTTCTTGAGCTCCTGCAAGCGACTCAGCATGATGGAAGAGTGGATTTATTGCCTTCAGACTACAATAAGCACAAGACTGCACATTTACTGTGATTTAAAAAAAATCTGATTTAGTAAGGCAAAGTGAGGAAAATGGACACTGAGGGAAATGCAGATGCAGACATTGATTTTGAAGCACAGCTTATAGACGGTGTAAAAAACGATTTGTACAGATATACGGATCTGATATTTTCTTAGTTAGGTATGTGTTATATTAATACATATTATGTTATGTAAAGGATAACAATGCAGTCCCACAGTGCGTTCCTGCAAAGCTTGTGTGATCAGTGCAGTTACCAATAGCAGTCACTTCATCACGACAACGCCAAAAATATATATTTAACTTCCATATCTTTCCATTGGTATCATCTCCCATTTTTATCTCTGTTGAAATTCAGTTGAATGTTTGCGAAGCTCATGAGGACAATCGGTATTAGTTGCTCAACTCAAGCTAAAAGCTAGCCAGCGTGCTAACAACAGGCAAAGAGAGTCCTCTGCTAACTGCAGGCTAACTGACATTTAGCTCGCTAGCTAACATTAAAATAAACGCTTTTAACGTGTAAAATTAGCAATAACTCAGCATCCACTGCGAGAAATATAAAGTCTAATGTGTTACATACACCTGACGCCACTTACTCTATGTTATTTCAGCGTGTAGAACAGGCATAATGGTGAGAAGGTGCTCTGTGTTTGCCCATCTACTCTGTCGCGAGAATAGTCGCGTGCACCGTTCTATGACGGGGACGCGCTCACAGGCACGCGCGCTGTGTTTAACGACTGATAGCTGATAAAAGACAGGCGGACTCGTCCAGGAAATACTGTTTTAAAACATTTCAGTGGGCAGACAAGGCTGAAAGTAAACAAAATACTGTTGTGCCATGTGCAAACCGTTTTTAAAAAATATTTTGAAATAACAACTCGACAAACAAACTAACCAACGAAGCACGAAGACAAGGTTCCCACACATTTTGCTTCCATGCAAGGCACCCTCTGTGGAGAGATTAATTCTGTAAATATAATTTCAAAATTAATATATGTAAATATGAAAATGTTTCATTTTAAATTTGACATTTGAAAATGTATGACATTTTATCCATAGTAACATCTCTTTCCTGATGTTTCCATGTACAGAATATATTAGGCCCAAAGGCGGCAAGGTGGCTTAGTGGTTAGCACTGTCGCCTTGTACCTCCAGGTTACAGGTTCGATTCCTGCCTCTAGGTTTGTGTGTGGGAGTTTGCATATTCTCCCTGTGCTTGGGTTTGTTCTGGATACTCCGGTTTCTTTCCAAAGACATGCAGATTAGGCTAACTGACATTCCCAAATTGCCCATAGTGTGTGTGGATTGGCACCCTGTCCAGGGTGTATCCTGCCCTAAGTCTTCTGGGATAGGCTCCAGGTCCCCTATGACCATGTATACAGGGAGTGAGCATGATTGAGTTTTGAAAGAAACACAGGTATTAACTACAAAACTATAAGAAAAAGCAAGACATACTTTTCTCAAAGTTTTTTTTTTTTTTTTTTCTGTTGTACCACTTATCCTGTACTGGGTCATGTTGGGTCTGGAGCCTATCTCAGGAAACTTTGGGCATGAGGTGGGGTACAACCTGGACAGGGTGACACCCACATTTAGTCAATACAAGCAATTTGGGAACGCAAAGCATGTCTTTAGCTTTAGTATGTCTTTGGTCTGTAGGAGGAAAGTCAAAATACCTGGAGGAAACCGACCAAGCACGGGGAGAACATGCAAACTCCATGAACACTCCATGACTCAAAATGGGAATTGTACCCTCAACTATGGAGTTGCAAAGCCAAAATGCTATTCTCTATGCCACCATACCACCTTTAAAGCCTTATAATATCATATTAATGAAAAATTCAGCATAGACTTAGTGGAGACACAAGAATGGATTGCAGCTATATAGTGCAGATGTGTTAATTTATTGCAAAAACATGTTAGAGTTTTAAGAGGTGATGGTGGTGCATTAAGGATGGAGCTTGCAGCCTGAAGTGAGCATAGTATCCAGGTGAGGTGGTAAGAAAGCTGGACAGACTAAAAGATTAAATGCTGCTGCGTTACTCTCTTTAGGTAAACTGGCTTGACGGCCAGTATCGGCAGGTAGTTGAATGGCATCATGGGTAATGTAGGAAACCATTTACCTAAGTGAAAACAGACCGACTTGTTGAAAGATATTTTAACAAAAACATAAATAAATAACATTTTAACATTTCATAAATAAATACAATAAGGTTAATATGTTAATCATAATAATTACTATACAAATAATTGAGGGTGAGGTTGAAAATTTGAAAAGTAAAAAAATAGAGAAATATTGTATGTAAAGATGTTACTAGCAAATCACTTACCACTAATAACTACCAAACTTCCTCAAAGCGGGTCTGAAAACTTAAAGGGTCAAATTTGCCTTAAAAGGCAAATGTAATTGTTTATTCCTTTTAAACTAGTTTTCCACTAATTTAACATTATGTTCTGGATTGTTGTCTTTTTGCAGTGCCACTAGACAAAGCTTTTCTAGGACAACTATACATAATTGACAATTTTGGTATTAAACTACTCAGCAGAGTGAAACCCTATAAATATCAAAACGGTGGCGCTAAGGCCTGTTGAACAGAAACAGTGCAGGCGCGTTTAATCATGGATAATAGTGTTTCTTCCCCCATCCTAATTCTTTGGCTAAACATATTTTATCTTTATTTGGGATGTAAAATATACCAACTAGCATCTGCTTTTTAAATTATTGATTTTTTAAACATTATCTGTTACTCGTATGTAGAGGTTTGGAGATCAAGGCAAAGTCTAAAATAAAATCCAACACAGTCAGTAGTTGATATGCCCTGAGGACAGGACAGGTCTACATTTCCTGTTCTTTGAAGAATGAAGGAGAGCATTTTGGTCTTGCACAATGTAAAAAAAAGCTTGTGTATGTGACCATGCCCTGTTTATAGCCTATGAAAGTCTCCACCATGCAGTAACCATCTTGCAAATATTCCTAAAAATGTGAAATATCGGATGTAAACAGCACACTTAAACAGAAGTTTGTTAAATTTTACCTAACCATGATGTTGTATACTGGATGTAAAAATTAGCAAATCTATCCAGAAAGGTTGAGCGCAAGTCTTGCTACTATAATATACTGTTTTGCTTACCTTATGGCAGAAATTGACCCAGTATCCTATTCTGAGATATTCATCAATTTTGCCTACAAAAATGGTAAATAGTTACATTTTAATTTACATGAAATTAATATCATATTTATCAAGTATTGTTTCAAATGATGTAGATGTAATTCTTAGTTTGTATGTGAAATTAACTTACAAATAATACCTCAACAGTTTTTTTTTTTTTTTGGAAATGTAGAATTTGATGTAAAACGTGTCCCTTTCATGATAAATTATTCAATCACTCACTATATCCTGATCAGGGTTTTGGTGGCTATAGAGTCCAGCCTGTGAGCAGTGGGTGTGAGATGGGACAATATTTAGTATGAGGCACCCACATGCACGCACATCCACATCTTAGAGTAATTGATTTTAGACAGCTCACCCACTGGTATGTTTTTTCATCTAAACTTTCAGTTAGTATAGGAATATGGTTAAGGCTGTGCTGGTGTGATTGGTCCCGTTATCAGGTTTTTATTTCTCTTATGTCAAAGCAAACTCATGCAGAAAACTTTACAAAGCACTGACTCCAAAAAATACTTCAATAAATATCATGATTTCAGTGATTATATGCTTTTACAGTTGAGATTTATTTAAGTGGCCACATGAAAGTATTTATAGCTGCTACTAAAGAAATTATGATATATCAGAACAAGCACCCACGATTTGAATTACAGCCAGAAATATTGTCAGAACTGCTCCCTTACTCACACACTCACTTACTCACTCATCATCAATACTGTTTTGTGCTGTATACAGGGTCACGGAGGTCCTGAAGCATATCCCAGGAAACTTAAGACTCAAGACAGGGTACACCCTGGATGGGGTACCAATCCATCGCAGGTCTGAACTGGTGTTGTTAAAAAATAATCAAAAACCAAAAATCAAAATAATCTGGAAAATTGAGCTTTGAGAGTTTAATTGTGCTATGATTTTTTACTTTTTTTTTTTTTGTTATTAATACTGTTAATTATTTTAACTCATTTTAATATTACACAAAATGAAGTGTTTATTGAATAGTCAAATATTCATATTTATTGTGTTTGATATAAATGTAAGCCTACTGTACTTGGGTTACACATTGCGTTGTAGCATTCCTTAAAGCCTTGTGGTTAAAGATAAAGTAAGCTACAGAGAAAGGAATAAGAGCAAAATAAGAATAGCCTGCCCTCCAGTTCCCTCCCTCTCCACCTGTCTGCACTTTCCTCACCAGCATATGGAGATGTTTGAACTAGCAGGTGTCAGCTCCATAACTGCAGGGAGCCAAATCTGTTACTAATGTAGTCCATGTCGTGAGTGGCCTGTCTGAAACATAAACCAGTTCACTGCCTGCAAAGGTATGCTAGGAAAGATGACTTGTTTACATCTATTTATTTTTAGGCATTAAAACGAATGTGTTAATTTCTTCATTCAACTCTATATGAATGAAGTGATTCAAGTCCTCCTCAGAAAGACCATTAGGGGGCATTGCATACAAATTTACAGCCTCCAGTATTTAAATATTTTTTTTAGAAACCTAACAACATTTTAAAAACAGTAGATGAGCAAAAAATATGGTGAAGGAATTATTTATGAAGCACAATTTATTTGTATTAAGCATGCATGCTGTTTAAAAAAAACTTTTTTTAAATTAAAGGCCTGAGTTTAAAGACAAGGGTCATATAGTACTTGCATCAGATTTTGTGCTATCCGACGTGTCTGCTCTCGGATTCAACTTCCTCCATTTGCTTTCCTGGACGTATCAAGGAGCTGTCAATGAGGATGCATGGGATCAACAGACAGAAGGTCGGTCATCCCATGACATCATCCAAGGCAGCATACAAGAAGAGGACAAAATTAAGAAAATAGCTTGTTTAGACTATTAAAAAAAATAATTGCAGATGGAACTCATTGATGTAAACCAGATCTTAAAGAGTCTTACAGAAAAGTACGCTAGTGCCCATTAGGGTTCTTTTATAGGATTCTTTGACTAAACCCATCCAGATGTGTACACTGGTAATCACACCACATAAGCTGGACTAGAGGCCACAAGTAGGGGGACTTACCCACCTACTGCTCAGACAATCTCTGACATTCCACACTGAATGTGGTTTTGAGATGTCTGGTCAATATTTGAAGTGGAAAGGTATGAGTTAAATCTTGAGAAAAGTGTTAAATGAGGGGAAATAATTAACAGTAAAAAAAAAGCATGTTTTATGAGCTTTTTACCATGAACATTCTCATTCATGTAGTTTTATATCTGAATCTCATTCATAGTAAATACCTAAATGTCAGCACTCCATTATTTTCTTTCTCGTTAAACTTTGCTTGTTATCTGAACATGTGCAATATCCTACGTAAGAGCAGTGGTGGCTTGTCCATAGGGGCAGATCAGGCAGAGCCCAGCCATATTTATTCAACAAATGTTAATCTTCTTAAAGAACTCGTTCACAACATTGTGCAGTTTAAATTCTAGTGAAGAAGAAACTATTAAAACAATATATTTCTTTTAATTGAAGAAGAAACAATTAAAACAATAAAAAGAAATGTAAGCGCATGCTCGTAGAATTATTATTACACATAGAAATAATAAAAAGGAAACTACAGCAAGCACTGAAAGAGGCTCATTGAATCAGCAATCACTCTAAGAAAGGAAGCAGCAGACAGGCCAGTTTATGTTGTTATCTTACACCTGCATTCAATACTGTTTAATTTCTTTTAAAATATGTTTTGGTAAGTCATTAATATGAACACATGTCCATAATTATAGAAATAGTGTGATAGCTAGATAGCTACATAACCCATTAGGCTGTTGTATCATTGGATTGCAATTATCACCAAACGGAAATCATAATAACTGCTTTATGTTTTTTAAAGTTAATTCCAAGCCAGCTCTAAAGGATTACTCTAAAAAGCACTAGATAGTACAAAATAATGTGTAAAAGTCTCTAGATTTCATTCTGTTTGAGTCTATACTCTTATAAATGCCAAACTGCACAACTGTTATTGCTCCTGCATGATAGAGAAAACAAGTGAACATGTGTAATGTTCTACTTTCTCATCTCATATCATGCCCTACAATCACTTAAGATTATCACTTTGTATATTTAGGTCGCATTAATCCACTGTCACCAGCTTGTATGTGGTAGTAGTCTCAGTGTAGTTTCCTAAGCTGTTCTGTGGAAACAGAGAAAGTTGCTGATGGACTCAGGTGAGTTCACTGGGTTTAAGTCTTAGTGGCCTCAAGATCTAGCAGGGGTTTTGAATGACCTGCATGAGATGAGGGCAATACTCTGATAACACTAACCTGGCCAACTGCCCCCACTTCCAGTGTCATGCTCTCCACTCCCCAGATCCATGCCCCACCAAGGGATTAGCTTGAATGTGCATGCGTGTGTGCCAGAGCGGTCAGGGGGATGCAACCAGAGCTCTCCGTGGAGGCAGGGGGAGCCCACGCTGCCACTGTGAGGTCAGAGAGCAGTCAGTGCAGCGCCTGAGCTTCATGTCTACAGCTGCCACTTTCCAAGAGAGGGCCAGTGCCTACAAACTGTGTATAAATACAATTCTATCATATATTGTGTTTGAATTTGTGCTTCTTGTGGAGGGCTTGACACACAACATGGCCAAGGGGACGCAAGTGCCACAGATATCAATCTCTGTCCCTATGGAGCCCCCAGTTGCCCTCTCCCTGTCATCACAGGGGCCCGGGTGGTGTCGGCCTGCATTTTCTCACAGTCAGAGCTCTCTTCAAGCTAGCTGAGAAGCTTCAGCAGCTGAGGCTCAGCTACTGCTGCCTCTGCTGTGGGCTCTGGATCATTTGAAGGTACTTTATTCTTGAGGAATGCAGAGCAGGGGCGTGGGGATGGAGGGGCCTCACGAAAGGGAGAAAAAAAAGAGGAGGAGAAGGGGAGGGGAGTGGAGACAGGAGATGCAGTGAGCCCGCAGGATTGACCTTTGGCCAGTAAAGTCAGGAAGTTATGACTCAATTTTCACTAAGAAAGGATGAGGGACAAGCAAACAGAGAATGGAGAGAAACATATAGATGCCAAGACACAAAATGAAAGAATCCATGAAAGAGAGTGAAGGAGGAATGGGTAGGAGATTAAAAACTGGTGGAAAACAGAGCACTTTGGAAAGCCTACTACTGAGTGTCCACAACTGCTTCAATACCTTGGCATGGGAAAATAGTCTTGTAGAGGCTTGTTGAGTTCCGTTCACCACCGAAAAAGATTTTAATATGTGGGCTACCATGAGATGTAACAGCTTCATTTTTCCATACTCGCACTTTCTGGATCAACTTGAAAGATGTTGCTTCATAGTGGTTATGAAAGAGACCTTAGTGATCAGTAATTCAAATAACCATAGCAACTATGTAACTGTTGCTATCAGGATGTTACTCCTTGATGGTGGGAAGATAGATCCCCGTGCTTCAAGGAACAGGAAAAGTGTGTGTGCAGAATCACTGGAGCCCTGCCTCAACTTTTCCTGTTCATTCTACTCGCCAACATGTAGAAGGCACGTGCAGGTTATACACACATTTGATATGACACGAATGAGCACGTATACAATAAAGTATGCTTATTTATGCACGTACATGTCTCATGAAATACAAATTTCCCTTTGCCAACTCTGGCTTAAATATTTTTCATTTATGCCTTTCCATATGTGCTCCAGACATGTAAATGTAATTTAGATACATATTTTAAAAGAAAATGAGGTCCTGTTCATGTTGCGTATGAAGTGTGTATAAAGCATGTAAAACATTTGGATGTATGTCTAACTCTTTAAACATTCTTCATTGTACAGATCCTCTTTTTTGGCAGTGCTATTTAATTTTTCATGCCTTTTCCAAATGCCTGTGTTCAGTTAGACTAGGAAGGTGCTCTACGCCAGCACTGTTCAAACAGAGGCATCAGAGGGGAAGAAGGCAGAGCCTGGGTTTGCAATGAGGCCCGGTGGATTGAGGAAGTACGAACACAGTAAGTCCCTTCATGTGCACTTCAGTTTTCACAGCAAATGAATCACCTGCTTTGATTCTCCTCAGACTCTGATTATAACATGAAAAGAGATGATTAATAAGTGAGTCCAAGCATCATTGTAGTGGTCACGGGATGCCAGCACGTTCGGCGAAGCGGCGGGTGTCTGTCGTCAACGACTCTCTGAGGCCTGGAGCTTCGCTGTCATTCCCAATGAACGTGGAGAAGCTGCAGAGCCACAAGTCTTTAGTTCAAAGACAATGCAGGAATAGCCTCACATGGAAACAACTCGTGTTAGATGCTTTATTTTCCTTTTTTTTTTTAAATATATATTAAATATTGTATACAAGGACATGGATATGCACACAATCCACAGAACGCCGGAAGTGCTGCTGTACATAAGCTCAAAGCTCTAATAATGCAACTCAGGATACAACAAACTATTACATGGTGCAAACTAGAAAAGGAGAAGAACACTAATGAAAGTGGAGCATATTCCCTAAAAGATGAGCGTGGTCACATTCCGGTGGTGTGGCCCTCGGCACAGTAACCACAGCAAAAAGGACTGTTGATTTAGACAGGGGAGGGAATGGAGTGAGAGTCCTTATATTTCAGTTCTGGAATGACTCTGATCACGGCATGCGGTTTCAATGCATGTTTTTCAACTGCTGTTGATATGAGAGAGAGAGAGAGAGAGAAAGGAGGCGAGGGAGAGAAAAAAGAGAAGGAGTCTCCATGTCCCTTTTCAGTCCATGTAGTGGTGCTTTGTCACAGCTGAAACTTTTAAGCTAATTGACCACCCATATGCAGCATTCCGGCTCCTCCAGGCTCGTCTCAGGGGACCAGTGAGGGGAGAAAGGGGAGCGGGAGTGGTTCTCAGGCTGCCTTTCTGGCACTGTTGTTATTATTACATGCTCAGGCCGTGCTTCACCCCTGCTTTTCCCAAAGGTTTATATGACCCAGACCAGTTCACCTTTGCTGGCACGTTATGTTAGACAGGCTGTTAGTGTCAGGGCTATATATATATGTGTGGACTAATATATATATATCCACTATGCGTTTTTATTTTCTCCCTCTCTTTCTGCAACATCCTCATCCATCCTTTCGCAATCTTATACAAATCTCAATTAAAAGTCAAGGTTTTGGGTCCGTTTTGTGTGACTGGCTTTTTAATCATAGACAGTGCACGTCATGGATAAGAGATGTGCTGAAAGATTTTTGGAGGGGAAGACTATTAATTCTCATTTTGTTGAACTATAAAAGTGGTCTGAGGGGGACTGTAAGACATATTTTACCTTGACGATTTAAGTTGAAAAAAGGGACATTTTAGCAACTGTCAAATGTCAGAAGGCAAACAGATGTAATTTGTTATGGTAGGTTTCCTTAGTTTGAATGAATAGTCGCTATAAAGAAATACACTTACAGCCCTACACTTTAACATCAGGAGCTAAAAGTAAAACCCAAACAATCGTGTAAGGTCAGTAGGGACTATGTCGAATAATGTGATTATCGCAATGTATCTAAAAAGTTCTTCACTAAATACACTTTCTGCCACAGAAACTACGCCTGTGGTCTCAAACTTAGGCCTGTCTTATGGCAGGTGGAAGCCTACCACTGAGCCACTAATGAATGCCCTGACTTCCATAGTGTATATTTAATAATTAAAGCCTAATTAGCTTAGAACGTTTTCAACACATATAGAATGTTACAATAATGTTCTCAGTTTACTGGCCAAAACAGTTGGCGTCACAATCGCCATAGAACATACCGTTCTTCATACCATTTCTGGTTTTAAATAACATTATAAAAACATTTGTATTAATGTTCTGACAAATATAAATATAATAGGAATGTATTACAAATCTTACATCAAAAAAAATTCTCAGAGCACTCAGAATACTTGACAGAATGTTCTTGTAACAGTTCCATGAGGCATAACATTAGGAAAATGTTCCGCTAACCTAAAATTGACATAGCTGCCAACTTTTGAGCCTTAAATTTTAGCTAGATGAAGGCGTTTCGTAAATTTGGACAGCTTCAAAGCTGGAGGGCAAGAAGCAACACAGAAAAGGGGCCAGGGTTCTATCATTTAATCAAATCAAATGTTTACTGAGAGAAGGGTGGACCATTCCATACATTCCACATACATAGACTGCTGGACAGGTACCTCACTCCCCTTTTCCCTATTCCTACTCTTTCCCTCGCTCTGAATCCCCCCGTATTCATTAAATCTCCTTGAACCATGACTCCCCCCCCATCACCACCAAATCACCCACCCACACATACACAATAAAACCCTGGCTGACTTTTAACATTTTACTACATTCCTACATTCCAGTATATCAATGAAAACTTCAGCCACATCATAAAATTGTGAAAATCAAAATCTAGCACAAGTGGGACAAATAAGTAGTGGACACAGTTATCTCAATTCAATACTGCAGAGTGCTTTTTAAATGAATGGACCTTATTGGTGATGAATGTTGATGGTACAAGTATGTCATATCACCACCATTAAGCCATCCACCCACACACACACACACACACACACAGCAATGTGGGTCATCTCAGGATGACTTCAACAGCAGGCACTATGGGCTGAGGATCATGACTATGCAGCCTGAGGCTGGAGGTTTGTCTTGGGTGCAGAGGGAATGTGTGAACACAGTGACAAAACCTTACATTTACAGGCACTTCCACACCGAGGTCTAGCACCCACAACCCAAGTGCAAGCTACAGCTTTGTGTGAACACTGCAGCCTCACAGGAGCAGCCTTTGATTGGCCTGATGCACCGTCAGCCCCTGATCTGCAGGAACATTGCACATCTTGTCTGATATTCTGTGTGTACAAACTGAGAAATTCCAGCAGTGCAAAGACCTGACCATGAAAAACGATAACCTGGAAAAAGTTCCACAGGGTTCGCCTATGTTCGCTGGGGTTGCTGGCCTGTGGGGTGTCTGATCTGGGTTCCGTGTCATTTCTCCCCCCAGCACATTGCTTCAGGACGAGGCTTGGTTACGAGTCTGTAGGAATCTAGGCCAGATTATTACATTACTGCCTTGCCTGCAGAGGTGGGGAGCTGATTTAAAGCTGACCTTTAGTGGGCCTGGGACAGTGCGCTCTCCATCTCTCGCCAAAGCTGCTGCCAAGGCTTCAGGGATTGTTTGTCATCCACCGGCCTGCTGACTACATCAAATCAGGCCATGACATGGAAACTTAAGGCTTGGCAAAAACAAAACAAGCTGGGGCACAAGCTGTGGGTTTCTGTGAAAAGGAAAAAAGAGAATATTACATTATAGATCAGCAATAGGTCAATCACAGAACCAGTGGATGTTAAATTTGATTTGGTGCCAGCCACAAGTTTGGTGAAATACATACTATGTTCTTTTAAAAAAAAATTATGATCGCGCTTTCAAGGTGAGCTCTGTGCTTTCTAGCGGTATGGAAAAGCTCATTTATGTCTGCAGCCCATTAAAAATGCTCAGTGGCTGATGTCATTCCACTGTTTCCTGTCATTTCTTTTCCTAGGCTTAGTGCCACCAAATACTGCTCTCTTGAATCATGTTAAAGTTAAATGAAGGAACTGAGCCTTTTTCAATTCATTCTTTGTGCTTATCAAACACCAGTTGATTCACCTTCTTTCACTGGTTTGACTTGAACGGAGTCAGCTGACCACAGATAAGAAACTTGTTCGTGCTTCTGTCAGCTGCGTGTTAAACATAGTTCATTGGATATTGTACAAAGGTTGTACCAGCCTTGCATCTGTTTGGACTCATGGGTTTGTTTGCCTTGGTGAAATATAGCTGTCTAATTGAGCATTAGAAATTCATTCAAACGTATATCTTTGCCTCAACAAACATTGTCATTAGTGTGTTTCGAGACCTTCAGTGCTTGCTTGATTTGTTCTCATTTTTGTTCGTCCAAACTGCATTATTGCATTTACTGGAAGAATGTCTTATGGTCCTCTCTATTTGGCCACATGATGTCTCTTTTAAACAAAGCCTTTTGCAATGGCTCTTTGTGTCTTCTTGCTTTGTAACTGACCACATGCCCTATAGAGTTTTGCTGTGGTTGTCGTCTGAACAGTGGTGCAAAGTCATGAGAGTTCTTTCCCTCTCTCTCTTTGCAGACATAGACTGCCAGAAAAGATGGCTCCAGATTCTATACGAATGCTTTCAAGATCTTTAACAACTCCTGTGTATGTGTTTGACATGCTGTTATCAGCCAGATCACAATCACATAAGTCATGGACTAGGGCTTCCAGTTCTGGCATGCCTGGAGGTGCACAGGCTTCAAGGAGAAAAAGCAGATTATTTACACACACACACACACACACACACACACACACACACACACACACACACACACACACACACACACACACACACACACACACACACAGACACACACACACACACACACACACACACACAACACACACAGTTACCTTCACAAGCTCAAAGCACAGGAAAAGAGGGATGCAGGAAGGTTACAGCCTTCTTCTCGGTGACCTGATCTAATTTTTCATTAAGTGCCTTCTGTTGTGGTACTTCTGTGCATGTTAGAAATTATTATATATACGAATTTGTGTTTAACGTACAAAGATATATATCGTATGGGTGTTACAGTAAAGGTGTCTGTGCAGTTCCACTTTGTATAGAAGCAGAGAGCTCTGGAAAACATCCATGGGCACCGAGGCGCTCCATACTGGGCCTGCTAGAGGAAGTGTTGCAAACGGACTGTGTTGCTAGGTGACAGGGAGTGGGCAGAATTGTGGGTAATGAGTGAGTTGCTAATGGTGGTGTGGGGGTGGTGATGGTGGTGGTGTGGGATTTGGTTGGCAGTTTGTAAAAAGCCATGTGCTCAGTGTTCCAGTACCTGATGAAAATGGACAGGCTGGCCTGGGACTGGCACCTGCTCACAGCAATCAGCAGCAGCACTCGGTCCAGCCACTGAAACAGCACACAGGTCCAATTAGGATCCCCCCTACGCCCCTCTTCAGCTCCATCCGGCCATTACTAATAATCGTGCTAGGGTGATAGCACGATTACCCTAGAGCAAGTTGGTTCTCTTCTCCCTAGAGCAAGTGCTTGTGTCGGAGGCAGGCTGCTGTGGAGCTGCTTAGAGGGTCTGGCCTCTGGGTGAGTAATCAGCTTAAATACAATTTTATTTCCTGCCCTGTGCACACCCCTGTAAAGGGATTGCATTCTTTAATCTGTATTTCCAATTTCCATGGACTTTCAATATGTCTGTCATGTTGTCACCTGCACTTAAAGCTTGGGGCCCTACACATCCGCCCCCCTCCCCCTTTGGCAGCTTAGATCACGGCTGGTTTTTGGACAGGAACTCGTTTTCATCTGGTTCATTGCAAATTTGCCACCTACTTATCATCAGCTTTTGAAATGAATGCAAATAATTACCCATAGGGTTTCAATCCATGTAACCTAATGCACATGAAAATAACAAACAAAACTGCTAGCATTCGATCAGTGAAGGTCATTATCAGCAGAAAAAAAATAATAACCACAGTGTTTTTTTTAATGCCATAACCCAGGAGGCAGTAGAGTTCAACATGTCAAACCTGAGGAGTGTAAAAAAAAAAAAAAAAGCTGCTCTTGACATTGTGAAATGAGCTCATTACAAGTTCTGGATTAAGTAATTGGTGTGTTCCAGCAGAGCGCATTGAAGGTGGAGGAATTTCCTCCTTGTTCTGAGGTGTTGTTTTTGGAGGCAAGCAGTAGCTGTCACATGAAATATCCCTTTTGCCTCTTGCCTACTACTCCAGTCCTGCTCCAGGTCCTGGGACTGGCTTCAGGTTTAGGATCCTGTTTATCTTACATAAAATTATGACTGTATAAACGTCTGACATACTACCTCATGTTCTTGCTGTTTCACTCATTAGTAGGTAATGACAATCTTTGTTGCCTTTGTCCTATTACTTTAGTAAATTATTATGAATATAGTTTAGAAACTGTCTCCGAGGAAGTCGGTTTATAAGGGTTTAATCATCTAATTAAAGACTGTGTTAAAGAACTCAGAGCTAATCTTCTCAATAGCCAAAAGAATTGTGTTTTGTACTCTACCTTAGTCCTTGATTAATCAGTTTAAGATTAAAATCTTTCTACCATGCTGGCAAATCCAGCTTTGTCATAGAATTTTAATATGATTAAATTGTAGTTAATGATGATTGTAGTAAATTTGCTTTTTGAAAACTGGTTGGAGTTTGATTTCTGCCTCAGGTCTGTGTGCATGGAGTTTGCATGTTCTCCCCGTGCTTGGTGGGTTTCCTCCGGGTACTCCGGTTTCCTCCCACAGTCCAAAGACTTGCATATTAGGCAAACTGGCATTCCCAAATTGCCTGTAGTGTAAATGATTGGATTGGCATCCTGTCCAGGTTGTACACTGCCTCATGTCCAAAGCCTCCTGGGATGGGCTCCGGGCCCCCGCGATCCTGTACACCGGATAAGCAGTATTGAAGATGAATGAATGTAATCATTTAAAAGCTTGTCAGAGCTTGTTTGTTTTCAACTCACACTTTTAAAGACATCCTTGATTAAGCAGGTTTAATGTATTTTTACTGTCTTAAAAAACACCTTGCATTATTACCAGTAATGCTCATGTCTTAGTAGCCAAGGCATAAAAAAGCACTCACAACAACCTCAGTTTGACCAGTAGATGGCGATCCTTGCGAAATGGGTTTTGGTCTTGGGTTTCATGAGCCAACTGATTTACTGCCAGGTAATGCTGGAGTATTTATTTAAGCAAGACATTGGCAGACACAGGGCAAAGACCAGCAAATAGTGTGAAAAACACAGGGAACATGCAAACAGACTTGTGAGTGACTTTTAGCACTGCTGCGGCCTGTAGGCATACATACTTTTCAAAATGCAATGTGCACCCGATGCATTTTACACCATGCACGGTGTCATGGGATAAATTATATTGTATACTGTACTACAATCCTAGAACTGTCATTGGTTGTACTGTCTGACCTTTAATCTATTCTGAGCATGCAAAAAGATGTCTTGTTTTTTTTTTTTGTTTTTTTGTTTTTTACAGCAAACTCATGTTTACACTCATGTTCACTTGTTAGCACTCTAAGCTTTGGTATATGAACTTGTAATGTGGTCGTGTTAATATGCACATAATGATCCTTGTGTTATTTCATTGTGTGCTTTCTTAGAAATGACTGATGGAACTCAAGTGCACTGGATCGTCTCACGAATGTCCTGAATGTTTGCAATTGTTTTCAGCTGAGACTTACGCTGTTTATGACTTATGATGAGTGTTCTCTGCAGTGACTGGTTTGGGACAAAGGCACGCACTGGCTGCTTGAGTTACACTTTCAACACAGTTCATGTACAGAGCCTAACACATTGCCCAGGTTGTTTTTCCTAGTATTGGGACAAGATGATGGATGAAGGAACGTAGAGCTATTGAGGTTCTGCTTATCTGGAACAATACTGAATGGACATGAGCACATTTTAACATTCAGCCTTTCAATTTATAAGAGGATTAAGTTAAGGAATCATTTATGAACTAGACATTGTTCTCAACTTATAATATTGTAATATAATTAAACAGTAACAAGACTTCACTGCAATACTATATATAAAATGGTGTTCGTTTACCTTTTTTCTACTGTCGCTCTGATAAGTTTGACGCAGACTTTTTTTTTTTCAGTAGGTTTTCTGTCTAAACCAGTGTGGTGTGGAAAGGTATAAACAGAGAAAACAAGAAAGGAGGGGAGAGAATGAAAGTGCATGGTGCTCCTCAGACTGGAAGGGTCTCTACGACCAGGTTAAATTGCCAGTTATGCTCTCTCTCTCTCTCTCTCTCTCTCTCTCTCTCTCTCTCTCTCTCTCTCTCTCTCACACACACACACACACACACACACAGACAGAGGCACCTCAATATTCTTCTGTCTCTCACTCCGTGGGGCCGCTCTCAGTCTGGATGAAATTTCAGCAGGGTATGAGGGAATGGTTCACAGAGTTTAGCACCTTTTTTAACATAGGCAAAATAAATGACTTCTCCTAATGCTCTAATTGGTGGTGGTTTGATGATCAGGTATCATGGCCTTCAGGCCTGAAGCACCTCCTTGTTTTTCTGCCACTTGCTGAAAGAACCCGTCTGAGCTGTTTAATATCGTGAATATTACTGCAACTGCTTTAGTTGAAACCTTTTAATACTTTGGAAGTGTTGTGTTGATACTCTCTATCATCATCTTCATTGAAATCAGACATTCTACTTCTTTTAAGCAGTTACAGGTGCTATTACAGTATGATGTGTTTTCTGCTTGGTGATACTTGCACTCCGCATAAGACATATTGTCAGCCTAGTTAACTACATAACAGTTCAATTAACCTTGCTAAGCACATTCTTTGTAATCATGGAAAAGACTGAAAAGTATGGACTATGTTGGAGGTGTTTGAATGGATTTTCCAAAAGGAAATTTACCTATGCTCGATAAAGCAGGTCTGGTTGCCTGAGTGTGTGAGACCAAAACAAAAAAGGTAATAACTTTAACCATCTGGTCTTCTGCTGCTCTCCGACTCAAGTTGAAAAAAAGTTCATAGAGCAAAGATGGGACAGAGTGAGTCTTGCCCTTATGGGCCTCTTATTAGTGCTTGTCTCGGATACCATTTTTGACCACTGGGTGTAAGTAATAAGTTTAATGGAGCACTCAGCACACAGCTTCTTGAAAGGCGACAGCAAAACAGCAGACTACAAATTGAAGCATTTTTAAAATCAGTCATCAGTGAATAATTCAACGATTAATTCATACTTTATAATAAGGATTTGATTTGATTTACATTTGTTGAATGGCTGATATATAGAGTATATATAAATATGTATGTTTGGGGTCTGCACCACCTGGCCCTATGGCCTAGCCACCACTGCTCGCATGTTCTTCCTGTGTCTGCTTGCATGTTCTTTTGGATTCTAAATTTCTCTCATCTTCCACAAGCGTGCTGCTAGACAGATGGCTACTTTAAACTGAATGTGTTTCTAAATTGCATGGTGCGTGTGATGGAATGGCTTTGCATCAGGGTTTATTCCCACTTCATTCTTTGTTTCAGTATAGAAAACACACTTATTGAAGATTAATAATTTTGTAAGATTAAAAAAAAATAAATCACTCACTCACTCATCGCCTATCCTGTGTGTACAAGGTCGTGGGGGTTCTGGAGCCTATCCCGGGAAAGTAGGGCATGAGGCAGCATGGGGTGCCAATCCATCACAAGGCACACACATATACACACACTCAAACACTATGGGCTATGCCAATTAGCCCAATCTGTATGTATTTGGACTGTGGGAAGAAAACCGGAGCACCTAGAGGAAACCTGGGGGCGACAACATGCAAACTCCATACACACAGACTGGATGTCCAAGGTGACAGTGCTAACCATGCAGATAGAAATACAAATCAATACTTTTATATAGAATATTCTAACTATGTTTCATGGCATGCTAGGGAGAAATTGTGAAGGGGTCCACACTATAATAAAATAAAATTGGATTAGTTATTTTACATTTAATTACTTAAACTATTTAGACAGTTAGCACTGTGACCTCGCACCTCCTGGGTTAAAGGTTTGATTTCTGCACCCGCACCAGTTAAATTGATTCACTGATCTCTCTGATTTGCTCCCACCATCTGTTTCTCAGTCCAAATAAGAGACTTATCTTCTTGTATAAACATGATATTCCATTTGCAAGAGAGAAAAAAAGGGTAATTATGAGGCTGTTGGGTTAGAGTACCCACTCACAGGCAAACAAAATGCATGTTCTGTTTGTTGGGGGGAAAGACAAGGCAGCTCCCAATAATGCAGGTTTTGTTTAAGCATAGTCAAAGCAAATTTGGAAGTTTTACATTCAATTAAACAGAACCATAGTGAAACATAGTTTAATTTATCTTCAGGAGAGGAGACTTCAACCCAGTTATGTGTTGGGGTCTTGGGATGACATGCCAGCTGCTGAACAATTCTTTTGATTTATACTGGATGATTTTTTTTCCTGCTCAGGGAGAAGACATGGTTTTCATGCCAGTCCTTTAAATCTATGCCAGAGTGGGTGTAGGGCATAGCCTGCTTGTAAATCAATGTTAGTAAGCCGAATTAATGAGTAATGAATCATGCCTGTCCTTTGCCTGCTGATAACCTGGACCTGCTGACTCAGCCAGTGTTTATACCTTTCTTTAAAATGTGTGAGGATTTTTTTTTGTTTTACAAGCCATAGCGAGGCTCATAGCCCGAACAGTTTACATGTGCTAACAGTTACTGACATTTAATCTAAAGGTGGCTGTGCCGATGTCATAAACTGTCACGTTTGTGCTTTATTATGGCTGCAAATACCTACCCCGCTCCCCATTTGGCTTGTTTTTCACCTCCTTTTCAGCGTTAAATGCTTACAAATGTGCTTAGTGTTTACAATCTGTACCCCATTTACTTCTCTAGGCCTCAACGAAAGCTATTTATAACACTCTGGCGTTCAGAGAGTCATCCGCTTGTTGTGAATGAGGCATGGCAGCTTTGACAAGGTTAGCATGATTACAGTTCCAAAGGGGATGGCGATTGAAGGCCGGGGTTACCGGTGTAGCAAAAATAGTTGATGCTGTAAAAAAACGATGCATTAGACTTAAAATCATGTGCGAAAAAATGTTTGCACATGCGCATATACAAGTAATCCCACACAATTCTGAATAAAAAGGCATATCGCATAGCCTTCTATTGCTAGTCACTGGGTTATGAGCATGCAACTGTAGCAGCTACATGCTAAAGGCAATTCAACATTTTAAAGTTATCCAAAGATGTCAGACAGGTACCGCTAACTACAGAATGACTGAAAAAAAGAATAATGCCTGTTCCTTAATACCCATCTTGTAGACAGCATCATTGAGTGGTGTTTTATAGGAAGTTAATCTGTTAGGTAATAGGAAGAGCAGAGCTGCATGACACTGAGACAACTTCTAATAAATAAAAAAAATGCCCTAGTGATTAAATCAGATATAAAAAAGAAAAGTCTCAGGAAGCAAACATTTTGTTGAAATATTGTAGATGCAGTGGGGTTATTAATAGCGGTAGGATCAAATTCATAAAGAATGCTATTCGCATGAAGCTTACACAGTGAGTCCTCTGGGGTATACAGATCCACCCTTCCTTTCTTTTCTTTACACCATTTGTCCTGTGTAGGGTTGTAGAGGGCCTGGAGTTTATGCTAGAGAGCTCAGGGCCCAACCACGGTATACCATGGATGGGGTGCCAACCCACCACAGGGCGAAAGCACACACACTCACCCAATCATACACTAGGGGATATTTGAAAACACAAATCAACCTACCATGCATGTCTTTGGACTGTGGGAGGAAATCGGAGTACCTGGAAGAACCCCACCATGGGAAGAATATGCAAACTCCACAAGCACAGACCCAAAGCAAAATAAAAAACCCCAGCGCTGGATCCCAGGTGACCACCACCAAGCCACCTGGGATACAAATCGATTGTGTGCCATAGTTCTTCTTCCGTCTATATACACATCACTGCTCATGTGACAAAGATACATTCAGAAAAATGCCTGATGGATGAATAAGAAACATTGTTCGTTGTTAAAAATAGTAAAATGTTTATACACAACATAATGCAGTAGTGAGAGCCTGATATGAGAACATGTATTTCCTTTATCCTTTTCTTTTTCACTCCCATCCTTTTGTTTTGCTGGGGCCATGTGGTGGTTCCCACGATGTGCGGAGAAGTGCCCTTTGGATTGCTGTGTTCTCTCTCTCTCTCTCTCTCTCTCTCTCTCACACACACACACACACACACACACACACAGTTCCATTGTACTGCCCCTGGCCTGTCTTTGAACCTGGGTGGCTGTAAACAAGGCTAAGTGCTCTCCATCAGCGGCTGGTCTGCTGAAGGACAATGCTGTGACAGGAAGAGGATCTCCTTTGGGCCCCCAGTACTCTTAGACCCTGCAGACAGGAGGCCTGGAGGATGTGGGGGTGCTCAAAGGCTGTGACACTCAATTACTGCTCAATTACCATCTCCTCCCAGCCAAGAAAGCAACAAATGTACACACACAATAGTCTATCAGAGAAGCAAGGCCTCTTTTAAGTCTTAACATGAAGCGCCCAAGACTCAAGCTGTCTCTGTTCCATGCTGTATCTTGTCCAAGGGTTTAATTTCCACAGCGTTAGCCAAGCCCAGACACCCAACCAACCTTCCAGGCTTTTTTTAATATAAGAGAGAAGGGCAGAATTTCCAAAGCTGGGCCAGCTTTCAGCTAGGCATCTCTCAGGAACAACAGTGTCACTGTGCGGTCAAGATAAGCTGCATTTGGCCAGGGGAGATGAAGGGGGATAATGTACAAATGAATGCCAGAGTGGTACTTTTTCTGAGTCTGATTCAGGAAAAAAAAATTCCATAGTCATCCACACACTACTGTTACTAAATCTTTATCTCTAAATTTCCCACACTGCAGTGTAGACCATTGTGGGTGGAAAAACACCTAAACCTTTTGTACCCATCCTCTAAATTACAGACCTTTTACAGCCTCTTTGCCTGCACTGTGCTTTCTCTGGGTGCATTCTACAGTACTTAATGTGCCAGCCATAGTTCAAAAACTGGGGTTAGTGTTTACTGTCTAAGAAACTTTGATTGGAATCAGAATGAAAGCTTGTGCACATCTGGCATCTGTGCATGTGGAGGAGATTGTAAAATTTGTTCCTTTAACCAGTTGTTCCTCTTGCCACTGTTAAGCATAAGCAAGCACCTGCACACACACATAAACACTATGGCAGTAAGGTTTACATTTTACTTTAAAAAGGTACAGGGCATCAGTGGCCACCTGAGGAACAAATCGATTGTGTGCCATAGTTTTCCTTCTGTCCATATACAGATATGTTCATTTTCTGTTTAATTGCATCTATATAAAACATGCCCTAGATTTGATGTTATAATTTGATGTTATCATTTTTTCTTGTCTCCTCACACTATTCATCCCAAGAAATATTGCATCCATAGCATAGCATTGCATAGCATCCTGGACAAATTCCAAGCTAATGTTCTCAGATATTTCTGACTGCACCTTGACAGCTGGTAATCCCAAAACTAAAATATTAAAAGCATATTTATTTTGAAATTCATAATGTAATACTGTATATGATTTATTTTTCGAGGCTGCTCCTATGGTGCTTTACAGCTCCAGGCCCCCTGGTTCCATCGTGAGCTTGGGTTACTCTCCGAGAGGAGTTCCTCTATTCTCTCCTTGTCAAATTATGAGATGGAGTCAGCAGAACTCTGAATCTGTATTTAGTTAAAAAAAAAAAAAAAAGTCTCAGAAGACAAAAAGATTGATTAAATACTATGCCTATAATACAATGGGTGCAGTAATAATCTGTTCTCAGGACATCTGCTGTTCTTGAGCTAAATTTAAGCAGGTACTGAAACACTTTTGAAGACAAAAGGCCAGTGCTATGTCCAGTCAGAACGCAGTCTTCTCACTCAGCAAGCACTGTACTCGTTTTCCACTCGGTCATTTTTCTAATTGCTGAGCCAAGCACAGACAGCCTCCCCCTGCTCATTAGCTCCTGCACAACTCCCTGCTCTGCTCTTAACTTAATAATGTGGCCCAATTAACAGCAGCCCTGGCCCTGCTCCATGTCTGCATTTGAAAGGGAAGAGAAGGTGAAGGTACCTGCACAACCTTGTGGGAGATTGCTGAAGGGTGGACAATTACTCTGCCAGTAAAGTTTCACTAATGAATACCACTTCTTTTTTTTTATTGCGTATTCTATTGCTCTAAAAACTACAAACACAAAACACTGAGAACTCAGAACCCTTTTACATTAAGTGGAGCTACAAATATGTCATGTTTAGAATGCAACTGAGATCGGCACGTACACACAAACACAAAAAAAGAATTCCTAAAAATTGACTAATTTACTGTGATGCTTCAGGATGCAAACATTTATTAGACATAAGAAACTTTTATTTGATGATCTATTTACTGTCTTTCAAGTAAATAAAAACAAAAACAAAATAATAATAATAAGGTTACACACTTGCTCAATTTAAAACATAAAAAACTATGTTGAACTATGTTGTTTATTGTGTATATAATATCCTTTATTATCAATAAGATGTTTAATTAGCATCTCTACACGTTTCTGCTAATTAGAATTGGACAAATGGTAAATGTGTACAATATACAAATTAATGCTAATGTTCTACTTTTCTGCCCTCATTAACCTGCTGAGCTATACCCAACTACCAGTCAAACTTGTGAGGCTAATTTTTGTAACCTTCGCTATGAGGTGTGGCAGGAGCACCACAGCAAGGTGCTTTAAACTCATGACAATACTTTTGCAAATCAAATGCAAGCAAATGTACAAGAGGGGTAAGGAAACCCTGTGCTTCCACTACCGTCACATTACATTCTCCATTAAACAAGATCTCTTCTGACATACATCATATTCTCATGAACCTAAAAGACTACAGATCTTCCAAATTATATAATGTCAGACAACATACTGAAGGAAAAAACTAAATAAATGAGAGGAAAAACAATTAATGCAGTTGCAGATGTGAGTGCTGCATGATACAATTAGGCAACACTCTACCATGCTCTGTGGTATATATGAAAATGTATTAAAATGCTGAGCGAGCTCGGCTGATCTTGATTTATGGATCAAATCATGGCTAAATGAAAACAACTAGTGACTCTGCAAGATGGTTCAATATTGGGTGTTCAATGGCAGGAGGAAAAGACAGTAAATAGGAGTGGAAGTTGTGCTTGAATGTGGACATTCAATAACTATGATGATTATATATGTATGGAAAAAACAGGGTGTCAGGCAGTTGAGATGGGTTCATATGCGGGTAAAACCCTTTTTTTGTGAACCAGATGCAAATATATTCATTTTGTGAAGCAAGCTCGAGGTTAACTTGAAATGATGGGTGATGAACAAACAGGCAAGACAAGGCAAGACTAGATTCAGAAACCGGGGACAAACAAAGATGAAAACCAGATAAACAATAAGGCTTGGTATGTCTGGTAGATCAGGCTAGACTGAGTAATACTTCATACTGACTCAGTATTCATTCTTTATACAGTATATATACAGTATACATATAGTGTGTGTCACTGGGTCATCCTAAGTGTAAGAATCAGTAGTCTGAGTGCTTGACGCTGATGCTGATTCTGGCATTCTGGTGGTAGTGTTGCTCTATGGGATGTGTCAAACTATAACAATAATTTTCAGTATCTTTGAGAAGCTTTTTTTTTTAGTTTAGCAGTTGTGTGTCAGTCAAAACAAAAACAAAAAAAGTCACTTAATCCAATATTTAAAAACAATATGTGCATATTTTAAATAAATCAATTTCTATAAATCAAGTTCTATAAGGACGAATTGGCTAAAATTCTAGCAGGTTATTGTAATAAGCTTGTGGAAGGCTGCTTAAAATACATTTGACCAAAGTTTAACAATATAAAGGTAATATTACCAAATACCAGCAAAGTGCATGTCAACTTCTGACCCATTGTCAGAAAAGTATTTTGGCATTTGGCCTCTGTGCAACACCAGATTTATTTTGAAATGAATCACTCAAGATGTGACCGAAGTTAAGACTTTCAGCTTTAATTCAACTGGTTTGACAAAAGTGTGGCATTTATCGGTTTTTTGCAGCATTTGCCTGAGTATAGCCTTATATGCATCAGAATTCCCTTTTTTTTATCAGCAGTCAGGTCACCAATAAACAGCATTAACCTGGTAAAACTGGCAGCCATATATGCCCATGCCCACATACTTTACAATCCCTTCTTCATACTTAACATACAAGTTAATCTTGGTTTCATAAATCCAAAGAATCATGCAAGTTTTCTGGCAAAGTCTTATCTAATGTCTCGTCTAATGGCTACCTTTACTTGCATAATGGATTAAAGAGAAGGATTCTGCTTATGTTTAACCTCTGAGTCTGTGCCATTGTTTTAGGTCTGGTCTAGTCTTGCTGAGCGAGTTTGCCTGGCTTTTCTTTGGTGCTGGTGGTGGGGAAGGGATGTTTTCTTCTTCCTCTCTGCCTTTCCTGTGTGCAGTCTGGGAAAGTCTCGCCCTAGCAGGAGAATGATCGTCAGGTTAGGCATTTTACCTGTAGTAACAGAGTATTTCCTCACGGTCTTTGTGGGTGATGCAGACAGCTGGAACCTCCCAGTGATCTCCATGAGCACAGGTGATCGGGAGAGGCTCGAGACTGAGCATCAATCAGAATGGCATCAACATATGAGGTACTCCCCAATATCAATAAAAGCGGGGAGAGGAGCTCCGATGTGGACCCATAGAGAGCACGCACTCTAGCACTTCCAGCATGTCCCTTAGGGAAGGGAGTTCTTTTCCTCCCTTAGGAGGGAGTGCAAAACCAAGTCAACGATGACCCTCTCTGTGACTTTTCAGGCGTTGACCTGCTCCATTTGAAGCCATTAGAAGGCAATTCTGTATAGGCGGTCCAAATGAGCCTGCGGTGGAACCTGTGAATCGAATGTCCAGCGGTGAAACTTAAGGGCTGCCTGACAACTAAAATAGCAGCAGCGAGCTAGAATCTTGCCCTTCAACTGGTCCCACATTGTAGTCAGGGCATTACAGTGGTACCAGGATGGTGGATAATAATCCACTGCCAGCCAAGGTGAGTTGTCCTCCTGTTTGTGCAACGGAGCTGGCTGAGGGGCTGAACATGCATTGTATTCTCTTCTTCTTGGTCAAGTGAGGAGGTCATATATGTTTTTTTGTCATTTAATTTTGCTGTATATGCACAATTAATTATTTTCATCCTGTTTTACATTGGTTTACAGAAATAAACCAACAATAGAAATAAACCATTATAATGATTAATAAATAAAAACTTTGCTTGCAAAATTATCAAATAATTGAATGAAAGACTTCTGAATTGGGTTTTAATTAAGTGGTTTATAACAAAGCTTTCTGAAAATTTTTGTCTAAATGTTCTCAGGTGAAATAGTGCTTGTGTTGAAAAGTCATGAGAGCATATTCATTGTTTTTGATCTTCATTGTCATAATGACTTAAAGGGAACCTCTTTTTTACTTTTTAGAAAAATTATATATATATTTATATATTTAATATATATTATATATCATAATATATTATATATCATTATTAGAAATTCAGAAAAGTCTCCAGGTATCATGAGCACACAAATAAAAAACTTTCCTTCCTCTATTGTGATCTCAAATACCTAAAGACCCTCACCAGATCAATGCTCAGCTCAGCCCAGCTCCACTCACCTCTGTCCAATTCTGGTATTCTTTGGATGGCAATTTTAAGAGTGACAGCAAACAGCTAAATTCTAACAGCTAAAATAGGTTTGTTTAACCTAGAAAGTTCATTAAGATAACCTAGTCATTCTTTAATTCTAAGTTACCTGCCAAAATGCACATGTCATGGATGCATTTAAGCAAGAAAACACATCTGATTACATCATTACATTATTCATTTTATGAATACATCACATAATTTCAGACAACACTCTGTCACTCTGCTAACTAGCTCCACTAACACAAGGCTGAATGCCAAATCATTCTGTAATCCCTATTGAAGGGCTCTACTTGGTGTATTGAACAAGTGATAGTACACCCTAGTGCACCAGCGTTCCATTTAATGGGAAATGTAATAAGCTTGTGGAAGGCTGCTTAATTATTTCCCAGATAATCACTCATAGTCATCATCATGTTTTTCGTCTGAGAAATTATTTTTCTGAGTGCTTTCACACAAACTAATTTCCTGCAAGGAGATACATTATACAGATGACACAATTATCTAATTAACTATGAAATAAATTGATGGGAAAACATTAAGAGTAAAGAAAGTACTAATACATGTGAAAAGGTTGTACCAGTTGTACATATTATATGTAGACGATGGAATAAACTTTCATTTTAAAGCAGTGCTGTGAGGCTTCCCATCAAAACAGCTAGTAAATACCGAATTGTACCCCAAATTACACAAAAGTAGCACGTTAGATTTTTTACTTTTGAGGCTGTGTCCAGGTTTTGTACTTTAGCAATAGCAGCAACAACTTCCCAGAATGTTATTGGGACGCCTCCAGCGCCTCACCTGCTGTGGACCAGTGAACGTATCAGGCCAAGCTTCCACCATCTGTGGTTTTGTGAGGAAAAAAGTACAACAACCTAACTCTGCACTAACTTTGCTATGAATTTCTGTGAATTGCACATGTGGTAGACAGAAAGGTAGTTAGCCAACAACTGGACTCCAGAACTTTTGATTAATAAACCACATAATAGGACCCATCACTGATTAGTTTCTCTAATGCTATATCCGACATGGTGGAAAGAAAGATGATTTTGATTTTCACCCACTTTGCGGGTGTGTGCCACAGAAGCATTTATGCAGGAAATTTCCCTGACCTGCTTTTAACAGCAAGGCCCCCGGACATGTTTATACTCTTTTCACGACATTGTCATGAAATTTATCTTTTCGGCGGGGGGGGGGGGGAGGAGGGGGGGGGTGGTTGTGGCAGTGTTGGTTCTAATTATACATGCCTTTCATTTCTTGTGAATCAACTTGTCCATGCCTTTATCACCAGCAGGGTGGATTATTGTAATGGTCTCCTCACTGGCCTTTCCAAGAAGACCATCAGACAGCTGCAGCTCATCCAGACCGCTGCTGACAGAATTCTGACTAGAACCAGAAAGCACATCACACCCGTCCTCAGGTCCTTACACTGGCTTCCTGTAACATTCAGGATAGATTTTAAAGTACTTTTACTCGTTTGTAAATAACTCAATGGCCTAGGACAAAAAATACATTGCAGATATGCTCACTGAATATAAATCTAACAGACCACTCGGATCGAGGCAGTTAGAAATACCAAGGGTTCACACAAAACAAGGGGAGTCCGCTCTTAGCTATTATGCTGCCCGCACTTGGAACCAGCCTCCAGATGAGATCAGATGTGCTAAAACATTAGTCACATTTAAATCTGGACTTAAAACTCATCTGTTCAGCTGTGCATTTATTGAATGAGCACTGTGCTGCATCTGAACTGACTGCACTATTTTATGTTTATCTAATATTTTTAAACTGTTTTATTTTTAAATCAATGCATTTTAAAAGTTTCATTGCAAACTGTTTTCATTCTTATTTTAAATCAAATTTTAAATCATTTAAAAAGTTTTATTGCTATTATTTTCTATTTCATTTTATGATTATTTTCTTCTTTTTTTATGTAAAGCACTTTGAATTACCATTGTGTATGCAATGTGCTATACAACAACAACAAAAAAGGAATTCTGAACACGAGTCTTCAAGGACTCACCTAGCCATTGTGGACACACTGATAGGTGGTTTGTGAATGTCTTTGTTGATAACCTATGCTCTCGAATCTTGTTGCGTCACAGCAAAGCAGGAGGAAGGAGCAATCAAAAAGGCCAGAGAGAGTGCATATTTTAGCAGGAAATGAACAGCGCTGTGTCTCCTGTAGCTTTATTCAAAGATGGCAGTGACCACACAGCATTTCCGTTCACCTTCACTCCTCATTGGATCTCCTTCATATTTTCCTGATATCAACATGGACAACCTTTGACACATTTTTTTATTTTTTTTGCAGTGATGTTTAATTCGAGTTGAAACAGTGTGTGGGTGCCGAAGCTGACAAACTAACCTAGGACCTAAAATTGTTTTTGGAAATTGCTTATGTGTTTATTAGTTTATTAGTTTAAATGATAGTTCACACTGTAAATGTGATTAGGCAGCCAAGCTGGGATGTCTGTTGGGCAGCTTTTAATACTACACAGCATGGATTATTTATTTATGTATTTATCTCTCACTCACTCACTCACTCATTGTCTATACCACTTTATCCTGTATACATGGTCACAGGGAGCCTGGAGCCTATCCCAGAAGACTCCGGGCACGTGGCGAGGTACACCCTGAGCAGGGTGCCAATCCATCTCAGGGCACACTCAAACATATACACACTCACACACGCATTCACTCACTATGGACAATTTAGGAACACCAATTAGCCTAATCTGCATGCCTTCGACTGTGGAAGGAAACCGAAGGACCTGGAAACCCACCAAGCACAGGAAGAACATGCAAATTCCATGCACACAGACCCGAAGTGGGAATCGAACCTGGAACCTGGAGGTGTAAGGCCACTGTACTGCCCTTATATTTACTTATTTATTTATTTATTTATTTATTTATTTTTAGATAAAATAAAAGTAAAATAACTATCCTGAAAAAGTGTGTGTTAAACATACTGTGTGTCAAAATACTGTAGTGTCAACGGCAACAATTAAGCTATTTTAGATATATATATATATTTTTTCCCCCTCTGGGCTTAGATCCATGATTACTAAGGGTATGCTCATCTCATAAAGTGGCTAATGTGGACCATGCACTTCTGGAAAATACCAAAAGCCATTGCCTGTGTCTGCAAGTTCAAGGCATTAATGCATAGAATAGAGTTTCATCTGCAGGTGGAACGTTCATGATCAAGTGTGCTACAGTGATGTAGAAGGTCTGTAATTTCCACAGCTCTGTCATTGTCCTAGCTCTCTCTCTCTCTCTCTCGCTCTCTCTCTCTCTCGTTCTTTTTCTCTCTATATCTGTGTGTTTAGAGGAGGCCTTTGCTGCCTGGTCAATGCAAACACACTGTCATTTCCCTACTGATTATGGGGCATGTGGAGTTTAAGCAAATATTTGAGTGGCTCATTCTGTTTTTAGACTTTTTTTGTGATATATGACTGACCGCTGGAGCGGCCTGCCCGAGGCTCCTCTCGAGCCGGAGTTGAGTTCTTCCTTTGTTCCTCAGCTTGCTCAAGCCACCAAATTACCATCATAGCCGCCAAGAGGACGCAATATGCCATTTCCCCTGTGCCACTAACAAGCCTTCTCATGTAGAGAAGACAAAGAGCGCACTGAGCCGCAGTGACAGTGTTTTAGTGGTTTTGGAAGCTATGAATATAGCCTTCTCCTAACTGCATTGTTAGTATAATTTCTTTTTTTTTTTTTTTACTTTATTTTGGTGGAAAAAGCTTTACTTTTAAAAGATTTACTTTTTGTTCATATTTGTATATTGGCCAGTTCAAGCACTGAGCTTGTATAACTCATTGTATAAACTGCAAACTGACTCATTAGAGCACCTAAAGAATGTAATCACGACTTGCTGATGATGTCTACATGGCCTTTAAGAGCTGCCTTTGATCACTATTACTTGAAGTCTGATGTTTATCACCGAAACCCCTTTTTCTTCAAGGCCCCTCCGTCTGGTTTATGTCTGAGCAGTGGCACTTGAACTTGAGCCCCCAACTTTGTTTACAGCATGGCAAGCTTGTATGCGTGGGGTGCTTATTTGTGAAGCTGGAAAAGTTTGTGAACATGGTACCGTGCAAGAAAAGTCTGCCTTGTTCCAGTTGCACCGATGGAGTGATATGAAGGGTAGTGCTGATTTCTCGGCATGCAGGCATCCAGACAAGGAGCTGAGTGCAGCAGTGATCTGAAGACACTGCTCCTTGAATTAAGGAGTCCACAAACTCTGTGCAATCTGGCACTCATTTGACAGCTTGAAGTTGGTAACTTTTAGCCACGGTTACAAATAGCTAGTCAAGAGGAATTTACTGAGTAATAAAGGCTTTTCCCCCTACTCTGAGTTAAAATAATGTTGTTCTGGCTATAATCATCCAATTAAAGTGAGAGGCAGCTCTTGGAAAGGCTGAGGATCGCATTTCAAAGGGTGCTCTCTGGCAGCTTCCACACTGATGGTAAGATAGCCAATCGTGTGGCGACTGGGTCCTGTGTGTGTGTGTGTGTGTGTGTGTGTGTGTGTGTAGAGAAGGAAGCATTCCTGTATGCTTGTGTCGGGTTGCGTGAGACTGTGTCTCACTTGCTCCACAAATAGTATAGAGGCCATCGTGCATGCTTAGTCCTTATCGATAGTTCATCTTAAACATTTCTGCCTTATTTCTTTTCATGCTAGCCCCAGCTTCCCTTAAAACCCTAGGCATAGCACTGCTTTACCAGATGAGGGAACACCATTGGCTCAACATGCTTCGATTCTATGATTAGACCGATTCTTTTTGCAAGCCATTCCGATTTGGGCAGGGACGGGGTCACTGAGGTTCCACTAGGACGCATGGAAACCTTCAAAAGAATGGTGACCTGTCATGGAGTTTATGTGGCAAGGAGATGGACTTGAGTCAGGTTTCTTGTTTATGAATTACACACAAACCTTCCTTCAAGACTGTCAGCAGTAACACCCTGCTACTGGGAACTTTAGAAGCTGAGAGAAAGGCAGGGAGGGAGCGAGGGGGGCCAGGGATGGAGGCATTGAGAGGAACGGGGGCACCAGAGTTGGGTAGAAAGAAATAAAGTGGGAAAGAGAGCTGAAAATGAAAGAGGGGAGACTACCTGACTACCTGACGTAAATAAGAATGTCAGGAGAGTATTGCGATAGAGAGAGAGAAAGAGAGAGCTGTGCAAACAGGGTGGGGCCTAGTCCCTGAGCTTTATTCTGGGTAATTACAGACTCCCGTATGGATATTACTAAGGTCCCAGCCTAGCGGAGGCAATGCATGCCTCTTTCCCACTGCATCTCAGGAATAAAGGTAAAAAGACACAAAAACACAAGGACAAGAGTTTTTCTTTTAATTAAATCATTTCAGCTCTGCGTATGTAATGTGTTTCTAAAAAATACATTCTATTCTTTTCAGATCTGTTTGAGGGAAAGGGATAAAGCGTTCAGTGCCGTGGACCAGCTCCTGTGCCTGATCCCAGCGCAGGATTATAGGTCTCTGGGATGAGTTGTCTAAAGTTTTCTTGACCATATGTGAAGAATGATTCCTGGACTGTGCTCTTTAAAGTTGTCAGATGTTTTATCCACTTTGTCATCACAGGCACCAAAAAGATGCCATAAAGACCGCTCATTTCAGAGGACACTTCTCACTTTTCTTTAATTATGCATTTGCACAAAAATAAATAAATAAATAATCAGTAAGCATGGGGCCAAATTGTGGACCCGCATAAAATTATTAAATGTACAAGGGAGTGGTACATGATGCCCATGTTGACTTTTCCTACACCATGTCAAGAGGCTTATCTGCATCATGTCACAGTGTTAACTGATAATTAGCTCATTCTTGAATATTGTATCATCTCAGTTGTAGCCACTCACTATGCCTCACAATCTTCCTGTCTTAATGCAGGAGTATGTATAGAATTACAGTTGAGGCTGCTTAGCAGGTGCAATAAATCTTTTATGCCTTTTTTGTGGCAGAGGGAAGTAAGGATAGACGTATGAGTAAGCTCTGTCACTTCAAAGTCCCGACTGTCCCAAGCGTACTTACTGACATCATAATTTAAAGTCTGAGGGCTGCTTGTGTCAGCCTCACATACTCTGATCAGTGATCAAAAAAGGAAAACAGCATAGTAGCTCACGCTTAAGGACAGTTTCTTCCGTCACATTTTTTTTTTTTTTTTTTTTGGTAAAATGTTCCATGTCTTTGTATCATGAAAGCATGATGTCAGTTCATTCTCAACATCAAAGCTTGTGTAATGCTGATGCTTTCAGCTAAAATTATAATCATGGTCATTTTAAAAACAAAACACAACCATGGCAACAAATAAGTTATATGATTCAACCCCTGATCGTTATGTTCCGATCTGAATGTCCACAAACACTCTGATAATGTTTCCTGTTTGTCCTAGTACTGTACTTTTATAACTGATACTTCCTGATTATGAAGAGTAACAGAGACCATCTGAGGATTGCCTGCTCAGTTTGGTTCATGCTGTTGTAAGAATGTGAGGCATGACTGCACTGAAAGTGTCTAGTGTAATATTATATAGTGTGGTTACTGTTTAAATGTGGAGTTAGCTTTGAACTTCTTGTTCTTCTTTCAATATTGTAAGACAGCAGAACCAAAACGACGTCTGGTTTCCATTTCGGGTTTCAAAAAAAAAAGGAGAAAAAAAAGTAGAATGTCCCTCCATCTGTAGTAGCTGTAGAAAGTGCATATTAAAATGCTTATAACAGAAATGACCTGTTAAAAAGTTTAAAACAAATATTACCTGTACAAATCCTTAAAAAAAAAAAGTAAACACATGATTAGTTTAGTAGGCTACCTTACTTTAATTACTCTCATCTGACTTTGACCCCTTTAGAAAAAGAAAGTGTAGATGTAAGAAGCAAGGAATTGACAGTCTGCAATATAAATGGATTTAATACATCGTTTGGTAGACAATTGTACATTTCCGTCCTCATTTTTAAACATATTTAAATCAATATAAGAATGCATAAATACACTGACAACACACAGCTTTTTCAAGAATGCATAACTGTGCAACCGACATTGTGAACACAAACTAATTTACATTTAAAAACCATTGAAAACCATTAAAAACTAATTTATAGCTAGATGAATGAAATCAAAACCTTTGATTATTATTTCCCAAAACTGTTTCATTTTTTTCTATGACACAAACAGTATAGATACATCAATAAAAGTTTAAAAGCACAATAAATATGCAGTCAGATTTTCTTCCTTTGGCCCCACATAGTATATTTATACACTCACTGGCCACCGTATTAAGTACACCTTGCTACTACAGGGTTGAACCCCACCTTGCCTTTAGAATGGCCTTAATTGCTCATAGCATAGATTCAGCAAGGTCCCTCAAACATTTCTAAGAGATTTTAGCCATGGCACGTTATCCTGCTGGAAGTAGCAATCAGAAGATGAGTACAGCGGAAATCTTGGCATAGGACCTTCCTCACAAATTTTCATATTTGAATCAGCAAATTAGGAAATTAGGAAAGAAATCATCACTAAAAAAGCAGCCAGCATCAAGAGGAATCATGAATTAAGGTAAAGTGAGGTTTAATGTCTATTTATTTAATATTTAATTTCATTCCCATGTCTTCTTTGAATGCTTTGATTGTTTTTAAATCCAAGAATATGATTCTAATGTTGGAAATGAGTTATATAGCAAATTTTTTTTTAGGTGGTTGGAACGGATCATCTACATCTACATTATTTCTTATGGGAAAATTGGAATCACAAGAATTTGCCTCCACAAGGAGTTAAATTCACAGATTCCGGTGTACACTGTTGTCATAAAGGAACGGAAATGGTCAGTAACATTATTCAGGTACTAAGGGGCCAAAATGTGTCAAGAAAATATCCTTCACACCATTATATCACCAGCAGCAGTCGGAATGATTTTACCAAATTTTGACCTGACGTGAGAGACACCCAGTGTGGTCTTCTGCTGCTGTAGCCTCTCTGCTTCACGATTCGACGTGTTGTTCATTCAGAGATGCTCTCTGGCATACCTCAGGTGTAACAAGATGTTAATTGAGTTACTGTTACCGTTCTATCAGACCATTCTCCTCTGACCTCCGGCATACACAAGGCATTTTCACCCAGAGAACTGCTGCCCGCTGGATATTTTCTCTTTTTCAGACATTCTCTGTAAACCCTAGAGATGGCTGTGCGTGAAACTCCCATTAGATCAGCAGTTTCGGAATACTTAGACTACCCATCTGGCAACAACAACCCTGCCAGGTTCAAAGTCACTTTCCTCATTCTGATACTTGGTTTGAACTTCAGCAAATCGTCTTGACCATGTCTACATTCCTAACTGCATTGAGTTGCTGCCATGTGATTGGTTGATTAGATGTTCAATGAGCGGTTCAACAGATGTACCTAATATAGTGGCCGGTGAGTGTATATGAGATGAATCATGGGATCAGCTGAAAAAAAAAAAAGATTCTAAATTTTCTAAAACAATACTTATATGAATTTATTGCCTAGAACTATGCTCTATGATAGATTATTTGGTGTTGCCAAAGCAAACTCCTGCATGGGGTCGTTGGAGTCCGCCCCCACATCCCTGCCTTCAGTGTTTGGGTTGCAACTCATCCCCAGAGGCATCTGCCGCCCCTCAGTGCTTCCTTATCTTAATGACTAGTAAGCATCCCTGCTCTATGTCAAAGAAGGGGAAGCCAAATGAAAAGGGAGAGAGAAAAGGGAGAGAGGGAAAGAGAGGGGTAGGGGGTGGGGCTCAGATAGAGAATTCCTGACAGCTGATAAGAGGAAGTAGGAGATGCAGTTTACTGCACAGATAGGACAGGAATGCATAGCCAGATGATGACTCTGGCCATGACTACATCCTGACCCGTATCTGAGCCTGCTTGGACCCATCAGTGCTCTCTCTCTCTCTCTCTCGCTCTCTCTCTCTCTTTAAAACATAGCCTTACTTCTGCTCATCTTTGCATTCTCAGTCTGCTCAGATATATATCGTAAACCCATTCAGTTTATGATCTCAGACTCAATCCATCAGAGACTACAGGGATGTACTTTTTCAGGAGCTGCTGTTTTTAGGACCATGGTCGATTTCATGTGCAGTGCAGAATATGAATTTGCAGGCTGTTAAATTGCGATGGAATCGCCCGCGACTCGGTGACCTGCCAACTGATCCCCTTTGTTGAGGCTGCATTAGCCCTGCACTGGCATGATTCATCTGTTAAGGGCACAATGGTCGGGCATGGGGAGAGAAACAGAATCCTTGAAAGACACTGTGGAAGAGAGCCAGCCAGACGGAGAGCATTTGAGCAGCACAGACTGCAACCCCAAGCCTTTTTAAGTCACTATAAATCACAGTAGACTGGAAGCACGGGGAGCAAGAAGCGGCACAGAAAAAGGGCGGGGGGCACATTCAGTGCTGCGTGGCCCTAAGTTAGTCTCAGAGAAAGCTGTATTGTGAAGTTGAGCTGGCCTGCATTCAGCCTTAAGCTTTCTGATCCTCTACGGAGTAAGTCAAACAAGTCAGGGAACTTCATTGTTGTTGCTAATAGCAGAGAGGAATAGCGATAGCAACAGCGCTTTTTAAACATGAATTCCAATTACCTCAGCATCCCTGAGACAATCCAAATTGAATGTAGAACTGATTACAAAAAGTATGATTGTCATATGTTTGATTGTTTATTACTATTAATCACAAGCTATCGCAAACATGCAATTCTGTAAATCTTGTCCATTCTGATCTCACACTACTGTACTCCTGCCACAAGACAAATATTCACGGTATCCCAGATCAGGAAAAAAGCAGTTCAGGAAAAGTAAGTTAGCATCTTATTCAAATTATGCTAACTGACCCCAAACAACTTCATTCACTCCTATCAACATTGTAAGCTGTTCTGTTACAAAACACAGGAAAGTTGCATTTTATATCACACAAAAAAAGTTAAATTTAACTAAGTAATTTACTAAATTTTGCTCTGTTTCAGCATGGTCAAATTATTGGCCTGCATCAAGAAAAGAAAACAACTAAGGCAATTGCTAAGACTGAGTTAAGACCTGTTCATTATTAAAACCTTAAAGGATAGTGGAGAACCATCATCTTCGCGGAAGAAATGTGGTCAGAAAAACATCCTGAATGAGTGTGAAGGGCGATCACTTAAACATTTTATAAAATCAAATCATAAAAAACAACAGTAGAACTCTGGGCGATGTTTAATAGTGAACGGACAAGCATTTCCAAATGCACAATCCAAAGAGAACTCAAGGGATTGGGACTAAACAGTGGTGTAGCCCTAAGAAAACCATTTATCAGTGAGGCTAATCTTAAAAAAAAAAAAAAAAAGTTTGCTTCCGTTTGCTAGGGAGCTTAAATAAGGACTGTGGATCATTAGAAAAAGTTTGTGTCGTCTGATAAGTCCGGACTTACCATGTTCCGGAGTGATGACTGCTTCAGGGTAAAAGGAAAGGCAGATGAAGGAAAGGCAGCATTATGTACCTTTCATGCCTAGTGCTTACCATATGACCATATACCATATAACCCAGTGCCTGCCTATGCCTAGTGCCTGTGGGGTCAGTGTTATGATCTGCGATGGCTTTAGTTGGTCAGGTCTAGGTTCAGCAACCTTATGTGGCCAAAAATGAGGTCAGCTGAGTACCGGAAGTTTTTTCATTAATGGATTTTTTTATTCCCTGATGGCACGGGCATATTCCAATATGACAATGCCAGGATTCATCAGGATCAAATTGTGACAGAGTGGTTCAGGGAGCATGAGATTTAATTCTCTTGCATGGATTGGCCACCACAGAGTCCAGACCTTAACCCTATTGAGAATCTTTAGGATATGCTGGAGAAGGCTTCGCATAGATGCCTGACTCTCCCATCATCAGTACAAGATCTTGGAGAGAAATTAATGGACTCAGGATGGAAATAAATGTTGTGATATTGCATAAGCATATCAAAGCAATGCCATGGCCGTAATCAAAGCAAAAGGCAGTCCAATGGAATATTATCATGAACAACCTGTTTTTTTTGGCTGGGCAGTGTATAATTCAGTTATATATTAATGAAGCCTAAAATCTTACCTCAGTTACCTTGAGGTCAGTTAAGGAATAATTGTATAATGGAGTGACTTCCCCTGTGGTGCTGTGAACGTGAGCTCGGTCACTGCTGTGGCAAGACGGGAAGGAATTTGTATGCGTGCGTATGTGTGTGCATGTATGTGTGTGTGTGTAGTTGGGTCTCAGTACAAAGCCCTCACTTCTGACCTCTAGATCTCCACTACCGCAGACAGCAACAGGAAACAGAAGTGCACACAACACCATGAGGACACCCTCCTACTGCGCCTCGACAAGTCATGCTGGGTTTATTTTTCTCATTCCCTATGATTATTGTTTCATCAGCTAATATGTGACCGCTTATCAACCTTGCTAACAAGGCTAGTGTGTGTTTGTGTATGTAGAAACATATGAAAGTAGTTGTGGGTGTGATTATATCTTAGTGTTTTGTTTTCCTCTGCTTGTTCATTTCTGACTATCTCTGAACAATTGTATTGTGCGCCTCTTTGCTGATCCCTCCCAACACTATCTGCCTCATCGGCCAGCGATGATAGTGTGGAGACTGGCGTCTGAGCCAGTGATAACTGTTGGGGACAGTCTCTATCTCTCTATCTTTTTCTTTCTTTCATTCTCTCAGTCTTACTCTGTGCACTAGAGCGTGCTATTACAGAGGCAGCCTGTCCGGGGGGTGTAGCGTCACCCGCTGTCGTGAGAAAAAACAACCAGTCACCAGTCTATGTGAGTGTGTGTGTGTGAGAGAGAGAGAGAGACTGAAGACAGGATGGCACCAGTGTGGGCCAGTTTGTATCAGCAGCAGCCTGGAGCCGCCTGAGAGAGGCTAGCACTATTATCGCTGTGCTCTGGGTGCCCCGGTGATGCAAAAACCCCTTATCTTCACCACCATCATCTTTTCTGATGGTGTGCCCTAGTGGGAATCTCATGATTATTCAGCTCTGGTGGGTAAAGAATGAAAGCACCTTATACGCATCTTCATGTCTGGCAACTTATTAACCGGCAGCAAAGGGGCTTTGGTGGATTGGATCACCTTGGGGGGCAAAAGGGCCAGTATAGTATTTTTTTCATGCCTCTCCTTTCTTCTTCACTTTTCTCCTTCTCTGAATCTGGAGGTTCCCATCTAGGCCTGCCAATCATGCTGGAAAACTCAATAAATAAGCAATGAATTTTTTTTTTTTTACAAAGACAGTGTCATGAATATGTTATGTACATACCACTGCTTATATGTGAGTCTTATTGTTTACAAGGTTTAAAAAGTATAGCAGAATTTTAAAAAGCTGTTTCTCTTTGACCTTACAGAAATCAGGCAATGGCTCAGACATTAATAACAACACACAATCAAATAAAATTAAATTGAAAGGCTTTGGGCTTGAATTTTGCTATAGGCAACTAACTGCTGAATTTTGGTAACAGCACAAAATCCAATCAACCAGTCAACAGCATACACTCTAGCAGCTTGCTCTGAGCGATTTTAGGGTATCACACTCATACAGGCATGACAATCCTTCCAAACCAACTTCGGTAATGCACATGTTCATGAAACTCACTTTGTGCACAGGGGAATTGTCATGCTAGGATGGGCATGCTAGGAAATGCACATAAGGTTGTTGATGCTCAGGTGTCCACATACTTATGGTCATATTGTGTTTGATACCCCAAGTATTTTCCCTCTTTCTCACAGAAGTATTAATACATTTATCCAGTTTTCTATTGTTTAGCAAAATGCCCACCCCCAACTTATCTGAAAGTCTATACAAAAGACCTGAACCTGGAGACTAAAAAAATTAATTTTTTATCTTTAAAAAAAAAAAAAAAAAAACTTTTTTTGTGAAAAACAACATTATCGACTACATAATGCCACTTGGTCTCTTCCTCGCTTATATATAATCTTTATTTAGAAATGGGTCTGTATATCACAGACTGCACTTTGCAATTGTTTGCAGAAAGCTATTATATATAAATCCATTATTTGCTATAAAATCAGATCTTGGTAAAAGCATCAATATTACATGGGCTCATATATGTGATGTTGATCACCTAAACGTGGTAGTTAGTAAAATGTACGGGTTTGTGAAGGAGGATTATATGAAGATTATCATTCATCGAATGGCTGCTACTGTATATGGTGGGCATCTGCCTAATCTACCCGTATGGATGAGCCACAACTGCTCAATCTCATCACAGATAATTATCAGTTAAGAGCCTGTACAAAGATGAAATACTTGAAGTTAATATACAGCAAAAACATTGAACATTTTGTGCTTTACCAGAAACATACTGATGCAGCAACTGCTCAGAAGTGGTGCAACATGTTCTAATAAGCTCATTGTACATATCAACATGATTCATGGTTTTATGCAGAATTTGCAAAACCAATAGTGGTGTGTGGGTTTACTACTATTTTGCCAGAAGGAGATAGCTTTAGAATTGTGTAATGGAAGCAATATTACTTTTTATACATTTAATACAATAAAGTTTATCAACATTCCGATCAGAGTCCTGAACTCTTCTTTGCTTCTTGCTTTGCTAAATTGTTTGGGTCATTGGTGTTTGGTAGATTTACTTTGGCATTAGCAGTAGTAGTTGCAAAATCTTGATAGAAAAAAACAATCACTTTGAATTGTATTCATTTTTGTTGGGTAAGCATTTGAATATATGTGGCAGACACAATTGTGTGTCAAAGCATTTTTCGATGACCAAGTCTACCACACATTTATTGAGTGCTGTCTTGTGTTTCAGTGGTAGCCATTTGAAAATCCCTCTTTGGCAGTAGACTACCTTGAGAATAAAGAGTAAACAAACTGTAACCTCTTTCTATTAAATGCACCATTGGGTAGCCTCTCTACACTGACCCCGGCCTGCTTGGTTTAGGGCTTCAGTTTTGGACAGCATTGGGCTGAACCGTGTGGGACGGATAAGGGATGAGTAAAGTAGGTTGCTTGACCAGCAAGTTTAGGTCAACCAATGTTTGTTTCCTCATGGATGCAAATTTCAGCGCCCCTGGAGCATTCTTTCAAAGTTACAGAAAAATACATTCTTAAATGTGTTTCTTTTCTTTGTTTGTTTTTCCACTTTCTTGACCTTACAAACATATACAAGGGACATTCAAACTGGGACTTACGATGAAATTTCTGGTGAACAAAGGCATATAACATGTACAGAAGATTTCAAGCACAGTACAATGACGAGACTCTTGGCCATTGTAAAATATTTGAATGGTGCAAAAGTTTTCAAAGAAGGCTGTATATCCATGAATGACGTTCCAGCTGTGATATCTCAGCTAAGTCATTCCCGGAAACATTCAGCGAGTTTAACACCTGAAGATCGATGGAGATCTTGTCACAAAGTGTGAAAGAGGCACATCTGACTACAGAAACTATACATACAGTCTATGAAGACCACAGGGGCATTACAAGAACCCCATACACACCTGACCTAGCTCAAATTAATTTAAACGTTTGGTGCTGTAAAGCTTTATAGCTCCTGGGAGGCCAGCGTTTCAGATGTGAAGCAGGCAGTCTGATCACGGAGTTTTGAGAAAACTTTCTGACTTGATGGTATGCAAGCACACTGGGATTAGTGCATTAGCAGGTTTGTACTGAGAATTTTTAATCCTTCAAATCTGAAGTACTTTACATTTAGGCATTTGGCCTTATATATATATATATTTTTTTTATCTCAGTACACAACTGAGCAGTTTAGGGTTAAAGCCCTCGCTCAAGGGCCCAACAGTGGCAACTTGGTGGTCATTGGGTTTGAACCTGGGACCTTCCAAACCATAGTCTAATGCCTAATCCCTGAGTCACTTTGAATTGGACACCTCTTGCAGTTAGAAAGTACATTTATAATATACTAAGTGTGTCTGCGACTTCGTTCGCTGTTGAGTCTGTTGAATTTTGGAATGAGCTAAAATTTTTACATGTTATCATGAACGGTACGTAATGAAGGTGTGTGATTGCGTTTATTAAGTAGATTTCAACTGCACACTCATAAGTGCGTATTAAGAAATATACAGCGCCATCTGTTGAATTGTGAGATGACCTAATGATTTTTTTTCAAGGGCGGTTTCCATTTAAATTTCAAAGTGGCATATCATGGCATATTGTGATGAAAAAAAGCTTATATGTTACCTCAAGCTCGGCCAAATAGATTTGAGAGAACAGCATTAAAATTTGTTTAGTAGTTTTTCTGTGAAGTGTGCACAAACAAATAGACAAAAATTCCAAACACCTTCTGAAAGTGTTGTATTACTCATCTTACATCCCCCCCAAATACATTTTTTTGCAAAGATTTTCAGTGTACAGACATGACAACTTTACACTTTTATTATATGTACAGTATGTAGTGTATATAACAGTGACTAATTAAGGTTGTCGTACTTTAATTTTGCTTAGACTCAGTCAGTTAAAAACCAATAAAGCATTATCAAGATGCCCATTACAGAACTGAACTTTCCTGTCCTTCTCAGTTTGCTTTTTGCTACAGTTTTGGTCAGTGGTGGTTGGCAGATGTATTTATCTTGATCTTTATGGGATCATGTTTCTCTGTTGAGTTCCTTCATCTACCCTGAATGTACTTCCACTGTACCTGTGCTGTCTGGAGGGGTGACACCCGAGAGCACTGATGGCATTACAGTAGGCCGTATTTCAGGAGGTTCCCCATAGCCTGGGTTCTGCTGAGTGTCTGTATGTCTATTCCAGCTCAGCAAATAATATGCAGAAGCACAGAAGGTCCTGACGGATCCTTATTGGTAATTTTACCCTGTGCGAGGGACAGGCATGTAAGTGTGTGTGTGTGTGTGTGTGTGTGTGTGTGTGTGTGTGTGTGTGTGTGTGTGTGTGTGTGTGTGTGTGTGTGTGTGTGTGTGTGTGTGTGTGTGTGTGTGAGTGGTTGAGAGAGAGTGTGAGAGAGAGTCTGGCAAGGATCACCCAATGTCATCTGTATCAGTGTCCAGTGCTGTGCAATGTAGTTAATGTTACCTTTCAGAATGCACGCTCTCAAATCTCTGCTTCCAAGGACTCATTTGGTTGTCACCATGACCGCTATTAAATTTGACTTGGCTATCTCAAAGCAAAGCTAAAGATTGAGTGCTACAGCTTGGTTGACTATGCTGTATTGATTTCTGTTCTTCAAAACAGAAAAGCCTGGAAATGAAGCAAGGCACTTTTTTTCTCATTAAATGTTCTAATGTACTTACAAAATAAACCTTTTCACTCTTTTTCATAATCTTGAATGATGTGAAATATGAAAAAATATATTCTTATATATTTAGCATGAACTGAGATAGTTTAGAAGTACAAGTAGGCTATTCTGTGGTTAATAATTTTTATTATATATTTAAAAAATATATTAAGAAATGTCATCAATATATTTGGAGATAAATCTAGAGTGATTAAAACCTGTAGCATCTGGAAAATCGTGTTGATTTTTCCAGCTGTCATGTCATCCTGCTTTACTATCACCCTCATGCTATTTTTGAAAAGCACATACTGATACGCTGTAGCAGTCAGTAATGTCAGTAATGACAAACTTTAATCTACACTCTTCTTGCTACTAGCTATGAAATTATGAAAGAGAAAAGCTCTTTGAGTTTGAAAGCTAAAACATTTTTGGCATATGATTATATTTGAATATTCTATTGAAATATAAATGTATCCAGACCTGGCGCCTTCTTGTTTTGCATTCCTCTAGTGGGCTGTTAAAGACCTCTGTGTGTCTGCAGAGTGGTGGAAGTGCGTAGGGGTGTTCGGGACACTTGGAGTCACTCGTATGTGATTGTGTAAAAGTGCTGTCTGGGAGCAAGAATATTGGAAGCAGATGTGTGCTCTCAGAACATGGAGAGAGGACCTGAGTAAAATGATTTCACAGAGTTTATTGATTGCTGATCCTCTGGCATGTTTGGCCCTTCCAACAAGACTCTGAAGCTAGACGGTCAGCGTGAAAGATGACTTGGCACCTCATGCTTTTCTGGATGAAGACTGGAAAAGATCCGCTATTATTTGGCTTTGAATGGGAAACAATTAGTTCACTCACAAAATGTGTATTGTGCACGCTAGACATGTAAATGATTGATGCATCATTAATAATTATGACATGGGAATGTGTACATATGACGCTTTTGTCTAAGCCAGTCACCATCGCTGCTGCTACATAATGAATGTAGTGCATAGTTGAATAAATACAAGTTCATCCAGTAGTATGAATAAGAAAAAAGAAATACAATTTGTAGTCACCCAGTTCTTCAGTTTATATCTAAACCTACAAAAAAAAATTTTTTATTCTATTCTAACTAGCCATTTTGTCCTTGCAATATCTCCTCTTGATTATAACCAGAATGGAACCTTTGTCTTTCTTAGCTTTATCTCAAGCTGGTGCTGGGATACTGCGGCGGAGGCAAATGTTATTAGTCACAGCAGGAATGTAAAGCATGTGTGTCAATGCCACGCTAGTGTAATCACCCGTGCCTCCTGCACACCCCTGCACAATACAATCCCAAAGTGCTATCAGTAAAGACATCCTCCCATAGTCAAATCTCATGCAACTTTTCATATATATATATTTTTTTTAAATACAAAATTATGTAAATCAGTGTTACTTTTTGTCAGATAGTCTGGCAACTTTTTAGATTTATTTCAACCATAAAGGATAATTTGTGGAATTAGATTTGCATTTTATTGATTCTTGTATTATCAGTGACTGTTTTAAGTTCAGTACTTGCTGCAAAGTAATGTTTAACAAAGCAAGAGAGTTGAAAACCTATACATGAGTGTTTCGTGACAGGGTTCCTTAGCTGAATTAATCAATTTAAAATGGAAGTGTTAAAGTAAACCGACAGTCATAAATTGATTATGATGCATACACATTGTGGCCAAAACTAAGTGGACATCCGACCATCACCTGACCATCGAGGCGAATCTTCACTAAATTGGTTCCACAAAATTGCAACCACACAATAGTCCAGAGTGTCTTTATATGTCGTGGTATTAAGTTATTCCACAAAATAAACTTCATAAATTCATGATTTGTCAAGTTTGGAGTGGAACACCTCAAGTGTCCTGCCCAGACCTCTGACTACGAACACATTAAACACCTTTGGGATGAACTGGAAAGTCGACTGCACCCCGGGCCTTCTCACTCGACATCACTAATACTCTTGTGCGTAAATAGACACAAATTCCCACCGCCACATTCCAAAATCTATAAGAAGCCCACTTGGAAGGAAAAATAACTCAAGCTTTAGATTGCTGCACCACTCATGACCCAAAATTCATCAAAGCTACAGACTGTGGTCAGTGTGTGTGTGTGTGTGTGTGTGTGTGTGTGTGTGTGTGTGTGTGTGTGTGTGTGCGTGTGTGCGTGTGTGCGTGTGTGTGTTTTCTTTAATGTAACTCCATTCATATATGAGTTTACGCCAATCTGTTGACTGATGTACAGAACGACAGTTGCCATAAGGGGTTCTCGTCCCGGGTCTGCCCCCATTGTGTGCGTCTGCATCTCCTCTTCCCCTATGGCCTGCTGATAGTTTTCTCTAGCCCCAGCAATTAGGCGGCTCCAGCCCTTTCTGTGAAAAGAGCGAAAAGGGAAAGAGATTAGCAGGAGCCAAGAGAACAGTAGAGGCAGTCAGAGGAGGGAGGGGGAGCAGAGAGCAGCCAGAGAGTCTGCTTCCCCAGGCACCACTCTGCTCCTGTGGCTGACAAGGCCTGACGCCGCTGACTGCTGCGCTTATCAGCCAGCTCTGCTCCACTCCACTCAGCTCACCACTCACTGGCTTAAACAAGAAGCTGTTTATCTGAGCGCAGCCCTGCACCCACACTCTGGCTCCACTCAGATCTGCCCTACCAGACCGATTCCCAACAACACAGTCTGCACAGACAGAGAGAGACAGAGAGATTATAGAAAGATAAATCAATAGAGAAGCACCCACTGTCTCTGACCAAAACTGTCCCACCCTCCACTGGACTATTATATCTCATCCTTGAACAGTAGACGTTTCAGTGTTGTCTAATTTTCTTTTGCGATGGTTGAAGTTACTGTCCACGACTTCAAAGTCTGCACCAACGTGTACCCTCTTCGACTCTTCTTTGTTTATAGAGCCAAAGTTTTGATGAGACTCCGGACTTTAACACGAGGTCCCTGAGTGTTGTGATTTCATGAATTTCTTTCAAATTATATATATATTTTTTTCTTTTTTTTTCTTTTTCTGATAGATTTAAGCACTAGTACACTATCTAAAGAAAATAAAGAATGGTGTTTGTTAACTACTCCATAAGATCTGCCCATCAAAGTCCTTGCCAGTTCCTAAGAAACTGTTTCCTATTGAAGGTGTGGTTATAGCCTAGCAGACTACTTTCATAAGACAATGGTTAGCCTCAAATAATCTAATAGTCTGTAATTTTTCATTAGTTGGTGGCATCAAGAAGCTCACGTAAGAAAAGTAGTTTTCATTTGTTTCATATATACTTGAGCATACTAAGGACTACTTCCATTTTTTGCTAAAATGAATAAATGCGAAAAAGAAGAATATGCTAAAATATAAATTACAGGATAAAACAATATGCAAATTAACTGGTTACAAAAAAAAGTTGCAAAATGAAAATAACCCTGAGAGTACGTTTAATATGTTAAGAGTAATTGAAATGCTGACTACACATTTTGCATTATTTTCACAGTCTACTGTAGTTTGCAATGTGGAGGACAGAGAATGATAGCGTGGGATGTGTTATCCCTGCTTATATGCCCTTTGCCACCAGTCCGTATTGTACATAATCTGCATGTCTCTGCATGTGAACATGGTTTTCTGTCACATGCATGTGTCTTTGAAGGTGCAGTATTTTTTTTTTTCTGTGTGTTATTTCCAAACCATGTTGTTATGCCTCTGATGAGGTCTAACAGCATTTAAGACTGAACTGTAATCCAAAACCAGCAAATGTGCAATTGCACTGCTATTGTCTGGGTGCTCAAGAGCAGAACGATGACCACTGTATGGCCTCATTTAGAATGTTGGTCCAAGCACTAGTGCAACTGGTTGATAAACATACGGCATGCCTCAGTAGGTGTTAACAGTAGTGGTAGGGTTGGAGGGAAAGAAAATGAACACACACACACTTAGAAGATACATACAGTACATGTATAAAAATGCATACACACATATATGCAGAACATACACATCTACATAGTCACTTATACACACACACACACACACACAAAGAATTTGCCATGTCCTGATTTTTGTTTGTTTGTTTGTTTTTTGCATATTTCTTACATTTTGTCAGATCAAACAAATTTGAATAATTCACAAAGATAACTTAGGCAAATACAAAATGCAGTTTTTAAATGATTTTTTCATTTATTAAACGAAAAAAAGGTGTCCGAACTTACCTGGCGTTATATGAAAACGTAATTCCCCCTTGCTAAATTATGAATGAACTGTGATTTTTGGAAAGCTGAGTTAAATTTCACTTTGCCGCACCCAGGCCTGAATTAAACAATCACTTAAATAGAACCTGTCTGACAGAGTGAAGCATGCTAGGAGATCTCAAACAGGCAACATGATCTATAGAAATTCTGAAACAAAGTATTTGACATGAATCAGTCCAACCCAATAAAATACCAAGCTATTTTAAAAGCTTTGATACTCCAGTGGAACCACAGTGATAGTCATTATGCACAAATGGAGAAATATTGGAACAGAGGTGAACCTTCCCAAGAGTGGCTGGCCTACAAAAGATATTCCAAGAGCACAACGAAGACTCATCCAGGGGCTTTTAAAAGATCCCAAAACAACAACTAACTCAGTAAAGATCAGTGTTAATGATTCAACAATAAGAAAGAGACTGGGCAAAAGTTGTATCCATTGGAGAGGCACTGCTAATAAAAAGAACACAAAGTCTTGTCTCACAAAATATCTTGATTATCCCCAAGAATTTTGGGCAAATATTATGTGACCTGATGAGACAAGGTGAAAACTAACACTCCGTTTCATAAAAAGAACATCATCCCAAGTGTCAAACATGGTGGTGGTAGTGTGATGATCTGGGGCTACTTTGAAGCTTCAGATGACCTGTATGACTTGCCATACTTTATGGAACCAGGAATTCTGTGCTCCATCAGAAAATCCTGAAGGAAAATGCCTGGCCATCAGTTCGTGACCTCAAGCTCAAGCGCACTTAGGTTATACAGCAGGGCAGTGATGTAAAACACACCAGCAAGTCCACATCTGAATGGCAAAACAACAACAACAACAACAACAACAACTTGCAGAACACCTGAGAATGTTGAATGTCTATATGCTATAGTGTTATAGTGTACTGTTTGCAATCAACACGGAATGGCGGCTAACAACACCGCGAGAACTAGAAGCGGAGTTACGAGTTTATTACATATAATCTGGCCATAAGATACTTTCCGAACAGTCCTCATACACTCATACATGCATATATACTGTATACTATATTTATATATACTGTATATATATAGCATCTCCTCCACATATGTAACGCTGTTATCTGTCTCAGCATTATCAGAAGTTCAAGAAGATTTAGTGGCTTTCTTGAATTATCTCAAAGGGACCCAGTGTAGTCTTCAGCCTCCAATGTGAATAGATTTAGGGGAACTAACTCTTGCATGATAATTGAGAAAAATGGGGTTATAAAAAGAGATTTCTCTAGGTAGTAGAGTGGTGTTATCCTGTGATGGCTGTGCAGACACAAACAGCCTTGGGGTCACGGGCTTATCATCAACATCTAGACCTCATTCCTGAGTAGTCGGGTAAAAAGAATTCTCCATTTATCTCAGAAGCAAGGTATCCTTATGAAAAGAATAGACTGACTGATGGGCTGTGCTGATTCTAAACTGAGTAAGCTCTGTTTGTACTTTACAAATAATAAAGAAGAAGATCCGGATAAAAATGCAATGGATTCTTTCCTGAAAAGCATAAAACCAGGGAAAATAGAAGAGTTACCAAGTCACACAGAAAACACAATAAAAGCACTCTTGGCTTGAACTATTAGACAAATCCTTCTTCCTCCTTAAAGCATGTCAAAGGCATGGACAATATCTTTGTTTTGGCATATGCTCTCTTGGCTCCAGGCCCAGCACATTTATTTAAGAGGCATGACAGACAGTTGCTGTTCATTCATTCATTCAGTCCCCTCAGCAGACGAGATGTTTGACTGCAGTGCCAATGCTTCTTGGTGTTGGGGATGAGAGTCTGCCTGGAATGTACCCATATCACACACTCCAAATACCTCACACTGGAAGTGAGATAATGGCAGCGGTGTAGGCTACTTCAAGAATTTATAGTCAACACATTGTTGGCAGTTATGAACTCGTAATATTTTAGGCACTTATTATTATTACCACATGGGCTACACCTTCAAATCCAGTGACCATATGCTTCTATCATTTTAATAAGAAAAATGTCTGATAATTTGCTTCACTAGGTGTTTAAATGTGAAGAATGACAAACATGAATTGTAGCATTTACAACAGAGTGCGTTTCAGGGTGTTAGGGCCAGGCGAGGCTAAGGTTTTGTTATCTAAAGGGTGTCTGATGACCCATAACAGGAAGTTCCTCAACTTTGTTATGCTGTCTTTGCATTTCTAGGCATCCATATATCTGTCTCACACTTCACCCAACTCATCAAGGCATTCTTAGGCTCTCATGACTCCAACATTTCACACTGCCTAAAAAACGTCTGATGCTCTGTATACATGCTCTGCATGCATCCACCGTGCATGCCTCTGAAACTGAATATTAGCACTTCCCTGGATCAGTGCTGGTAACTTACAGCTAAAATTGCAGCTAGGGGCATTTAAAAAGCTCTTAATGTTTCTCACCGTGCACAGAGGCCTCAACTGTGTTTACTGAGTAAAATCCAAGAGCTGCTGGCTGCTGTTAAAGACTGGACAGGATGAAGACAGGGTGATAGCCTCTCAGCTGAGGATCATGATAGTGAGATGATTCAATTTATGTTTACCAAGCCGCCATAACAAGTCTGAGAGCTCGTATGTATAATTTATGATTATTGAAACGGTGACTTCAACTAGACGTTTTTTTTCATTATGGTGGATCATTTTGGTCTTTATGCCAAATAAACACAACTCTGATCCCTAATATGGTGCGGAGAGAGGCTGACAATGGTTTGGTCTTATTCAATGCTCCTCTCCATACAAACCAGCCACTGCATGCAGTATGGTCCCAAACCCAGTCAGAAAGTGGGAGGGTTGCCATAGGAAGGGCATTCAATGTAAAAAATGTGCAAGATCTTGCAGATCAAATGATCTGATGTGGCAACCCATCATGATATGAGCAGGAACTACTTTCTGAAGTGGACATGTCACCCTAAATTTGCCAAAGTTACTCTCATTCTTTACTCTGGATTAATTTCTGACATCTATGTTTAAAAAAAAAAAAAAAAAAAAAAGCTTAATCATTTTCTTCTGTATGGTGTACGACTAGCCCTGAATGAGGGTAGTGCTGCCTCCAGCCCACCAGAATCAGCCTTATTTTTACCACCGGTCTGGGAAACGCAGGGCTGCAATCACAGAGATGAGAATGGCTGTAATTACAGTGCTTTAGACTGAAACCCTGCTGAAGTCATTCTCCTCATCTCTCTTTCTCTTCCTCCATGTACAGTACAGTGTCTCTAGTGTTCTCTCTTTCACTTTCCTTCTCCTTCCTTAATTCTTTCTTTCACTTTTTCACTAGTTTTTATCAATGTCAGATGTTACCTGCTCGACTGTGCATTCATCATGAGGGCCCATGTGGCTTCTCTCCGAGCGGTAGCAGAACTGCTGGATTAAATACAGCTGTGGTTTCCTTAAAACAGATAATGATGGAATACAGTATGGCAGAAATTGATACAGCGTTTGTACTTGGATGGAGATTTCCAACCACAGTCCCGGGCATCTGTCTTACCAGTTAATAGTTTTCATGTCGTCACTACACATTTACACGCTAGAAAGTACAAAAGACGAGGGGTAAAGTGCTACTATAGAATTACTAGCTTGAATTTATAGACAGGAAATAAAAAAAAAAAAGGAAATCACAATTTTACACGTTTGTACTTTTACACAAAGATTGTCCAGTGGCTTGGAGTAGAATATTGAAGGTCTTTGTGCGAGATGAGTCAAAAAAAAAAAAAAAAACCCTTCGACTGCTTTTATTAGTCTAGGAATCTCCTGCATCCTTCAGCATGTGCCAAAACTCTCCCTTAGTTATCAGCAGCAGCCTGCTATTCAAATTCCTTTTCATGTTTTGCTGACCTCCATCCAGTCATCTTCTGTTTGTTGCTGTGTCTTTGGTACTTATAAAGCGATGCATTTGGACCACAAATTTAAAACAACTTAACATTTAAAAAAAAGCCAAAAGTAATGATCCCCATTGTAAAACTGCTGACTGGGACAATACATTTCTGGAATGCTGTTTTTTTCTTTGCCTCTTTTTTCTTCTGATTTGTGAAGGAGAATGGATGGTAGCAGCACTCACACCGATACTCTGCATGTGTGTGTGTGTGTGTGTTAGAGAGAGGGAGAGAGAAAGAGAGAGAGAGAGGAGCCTTCAGGACAGTATTTCTGAGATTACTTTGTTAGGATTCCAGGCTCATGTTACTTGTTAATAAAAAAATCAGTTTCCCCAACAAAACATTATATACATTATCGAACAAATATTTGGAAGCAAAAAAGGTTTGTCAAAATGTCTATGTCATTAGTGTATAGCTAATTTCTTTTTTGTTTTGTTTTGTGGATCTGACATGTTTTTCCAGCACATCCCATAGCTGCTCAATTGGACTGAGATCTGGAGACATTCAAGGCCAAGTTAACACCTCAAACCTCTTGTTGTATTCTTCAAACCACTCTTGAACCATTTCTGCAGCATGGGAGGGTGCATTTATCCTGCTGAAAGTGGCCACTGCCATCACGGAATGCTGTTTGTATGGGTGTGTGCTTGGTCTTCACCACTGTTTAGGTAGGTTGTACGTGTCAAAGTAATATTCACATGAATGGCAGGGCCCAAGGTATCCCAGCATAACACTGCCTCTGCCGGCTTGCCTTCTTCCCATAGTCCAAATAATCCTCAGGTAAGCGACACACACACACACACACACACACACACACACACACACACACACACACACACACACACACACACACAAACACACCACATGATGTAAAAGAAAACATGATTCATCAGACCAGGCCACCTCCTTCCATTGTTCTGTGGTCCAGTTCTGATGCTCATGTGCCCATTGTAAGAGATTTTGCCGGTAGACCTGACCCTGTTGCAGGTTCACAGCCTCCCTTACTTGGACCACTTTTGGCAGGTCCTGATCGCTGCAGACCAGGGACATCCGACTTGAGACATCACACAATTTTGGACTTGCCCTGACCCAGTCATTTACCCATCACAATTATGTCCTTCTCAAAGTCATTTTGAGAATATCCGTTGTCTTCTGGCTCCAACACATAAGTGCATGGAGAAAATGTTTAATTGCTGATAAATATATCAAACACATTAGTCATTGTACCGAGATGATCAATGTGATGATCACTTCACCTCTTATTGGTCATAATGTTATGACTGATTGGTGTATGTTGTCAAGTGTTTTCCTCCGAGTGCACTGCTGTCTGTGATGTGTGCATGAGCAACAGTTCAAATAGCTGAAGCAACACCCTGCCCAGTTGGTAGCTGTTGTCTGATTAATCATTTATATAAAACAGGATTTTTTCCCTCACTAAACATATCTCTGTTTCTCTGTATCTCCATAAACCAGTGAAATAGTTTCCAAACCTTTACTTAAACTATATAAAAAATGTAGCATTTTGTTTGTGTATAATTGATTCCATATCCTTTAATGTTTAAACAGTACTGTGCAAAATGAGATACCCCACATTTCATAATATTAAATTAAACGATAATTAAGTAGATTCAATTAAAGAAATAGGAACAAATGTTTTACTGTGGCAGGCTGAAAAGTGCCTAAAGTGCTTACAAATCAGTTCTTTATGTAACAACCTCATCAGCAACCTCATTTCTCCATTCCAACCACTCCCCAGTCAGCATCACCAGTAGACTAATCACTGGCCTGATCATCTGCACCTGCTTCTCTCCAAAGTCCTTCAGGAACCCGGGACGTTCTACATTAAAAATGCAAGAACGTCTGGCTCTTTGGAGGCAAAATATGAAGAAATGAGGGATGGCTCAAGTTTTGCACAGTACTGTAACTCTGTTACTGTCATTATAACAATTTATAATACACAATACACCTCGTTAATTGAATATAAATAGCATGTCTAGCACCTGTGGTGTGCTGTTGCTAGAAAGTTCAGAAATTACTTTACAAAGCCTCGATGGTTCTAATAAACAGCTGTGATTCTACTGCAGTCTTGACATAATGACTCATTATGTGCGCTGATAGCTGTGGATATTATTTGAAGGTTAAAGCTATCCTTCGGTACAAAAGGTGTAAGAAGCCCTGCTCTATGGGAGAATATGGAGTACATGCTCCTTTGTCATGCAGTATCAGGTGTAAAAAGGACTGAAGTGGTCAGTATTCCCTGGTCACGTGATTTAACAGGTTAGACGCCATAAAACAGTCCAGCTTATTTTTTATAAATATTTCTACCAGGAAAAAAAGTTATAAAAGAGGAGAGAGGCTTTGTTTTTAATTAATTCCTTGAGTTGATCTCAAGTTGATGTTTCATGCCGTTCGGTGGACTGTAGTCTGTTTGTGTGTGTGTGTAGAGTTAAATGCATAGAATCCCAGGGCAAATGTGGGGTGGGTGTGGTGCTGGTCAGCAGCCTGTGGTACAGGACCCAGTCTGGGTGGGAGGACAGAGCTACTGCAGGGGCGCCTGTAGATTTGCGAGCCATTGAGTCCTGTGTTTGTGTATGGAGCACAGCCCTCTTATCTCCAGCCTGTACTGACGCCACACTCTTCCTGTTTCAAATCATTACTGCTGATGATTACTTTTCTCTTCAGTCCTGCCACAGTCGCCGCCAGGCCCGCCGGCTTTCTAGTCACCTCTTTTTTTTCTCTCTCTCTTTTAAATAATTTGTGTGCATGTTTGTGTTCTTTTTCATTTCTGTACCAAATAAAGTCAGTGCGTGAGCTAAAAGGCAAAGTGCAAACTGTGTTCCACTGCATTTTGTTTTCCACTACTAGGCGCCGAGCAGGTAACAGAAATAATTAAATTACATTGTTATTTGCATAATTGACTGTGCTGACTTCCCAAAAGTCTTTTGTTAGTCTGGCAGTCAGGAAATATTCAGACATACACATAACTCATAAGCACATACACATAAGCACATGTCTTATCACACACTCTTGCATTCCATACACATGTTAATGAGCAAGAAAATGTGCATAATGATACATTTTGACACATCTTTGAAAGAAATTGTCAACTAATAATCATTTGGACTGCATATGTTTGCAGATGCCAGTATACTATAGGTTTACAGTTTACATGTGTTAATTAATTTAAGTCTCGATCACTTAACATAAATAGACTAAAGAAGTTACCATGATAACCTGTATTGCGGTCACAATTTCTGTATTACGTTCAGCTTGGATACCAGAAAGATAGATAATGTTCTCAGTATGACAAAGCCGTGATCAGACTCCCGGCTTCATGTATAAAATGCTCGCCTCTCAGGGGCTCCTTTATTGGCCCAAATATGTGGAAATCATATCTGGAGGTTTCTGACAAGTTTTTTGTAAATGTGTGTGGCATGTTTTTATTGTAAATCAAAACATAATGTAATAAAATGTACATTATTATTGTAATACAAAAATTCATTGTGCTGATTTCATTCTTCAGAAATAATATTCAGAAGTATTCAGACCTTTCCAGGGCTTATTTGCAATTAGACTCAAACATGATTCCTTAATTCTTACTTTAGTTCCTCCTAGAGGCGGCACGGTGGTGTAGTGGTTAGCACTGTCGCCTTGCACCGCCAGGGTCCGGGTTCGATCCCCGGCCAGGCTCGATTCCCGTCTCTGTGTGCATGGAGTTTGCATGTACTCCCTGTGCTTGGTGGGTTTCCTCCGGGTACTCCGGTTTCCTCCCATAGTCCAAAGACATGTAGGTTAGGATAATTGGCGTTCCCAAAAAATTGCCCGTAGTGTGTTAATGAGTGAGTGTATGTGGGTGTGTCTGTGCCCTGCGATGCACTGGCACCCTGTCCAGGGTTTACTCTGCCATGTGCCCTAAGTCTCCTGGGATAGGCTCCAGGCCCCCGTGACCCTGAATACAGGATTAAGCGGTATAGATGGTGAGTGAGTGAATGAGTTCCTCCAAGAAAGCACTCACTGTTTTCAAACATCGGGAGAAGAGAAAAGACAAGACTTTAGCTTTAGAGGACAGATCACGTGTCACTTGAATGCAGATGAGAGGTGAGCAAGGTGAGAAGGAAAAAAATGATCGCTTGCATGACAGCATTATTTAATTACATTTTAATAAAAATCCTGTCATACATGACTGTGACCTATTTGGAAGCTCTCAGTATGCGCTCCTAGGGGCAATTAAGTGTTCACACCTAGGAGTAATTATGTGTACCCAATCCATTGACATTTTGGGAGGTGAAAGGGAACCCATATGCTCACATGAATTTCTTTCTTTCTTTTTTTATCAATATGTGTCTTGCACATGTCAAGAGCCTTCCAAAGCACACCTAATGAACTTGAACCTGAACTTACACTCACCTAAGGCATTATTAGGAACACCTAACATTGACATTTCTCATTAATGCAATTATCTAATCAACCAATCACATGGCAGTTGCTTCAATGCATGTAGGGGTGTGGTCCTGGTCAAGACAATCTCCTGAACTCCAAACTGAATGTCAGAATTAGCTCAGTTACTGGGATTTTCATGCACAACCATTTCTAGGGTTTACAAAGAATGGTGTGAAAAGGGAAAAACATCCAGTATGTGGCAGTCCTGTGGGCGAAAATGCCTTGTTGATGCTAGAGGTCAGAGGAGAATGGGCCGACTGATTCAAGGTGATAGAAGAGCAACTTTGACTGAAATAACCACTCGTTACAACCGAGCAAAAATGCAGCAAAGCATTTGTGAAGCCACAAGACGCACAACCTTGAGGCGGATGGACTACAACAGCAGAAGACCCCACCGGGTACCACTCATCTAAACTACAAATAGGAAAAAGAGGCTACAATTTGCACGAGCTCACCAAAATTGGACAGTTGAAGACTGGAAAAATGTTACCTGGTCTGATGAGTCTCGATTTCTGTTGAGACATTCAAATGGTAGAGTCAGAATTTGGCATAAACAGAACGAGAATATGGATCCATCATACCTTGTTACCACTGTGCAGGCTGGTGGTGTAATGGTGTGGGGGATCTTTTCTTGGCACACTTTAGGCCAATTGGGCATCGTTTAAACGCCACGGACTACCTGAGCATTGTTTCTGACCATGTCCATCCCATCCTCTGATGGCTACTTCCAGCAGGATAATGCACCATGTCACAAAGCTCGAATAATTTCAAATTGGTTTCTTGAACATGACAATGAGTTCACTGTACTAAAATGGCCCCCACAGTCACCAGATCTCAACCCAACAGAGCATCTTTGGGATGTGGTGGAACGGGAGCTTCGTGCCCTGGATGTGCATCCCACAAATCTCCATCAACCACAAGATGCTATCCTATCAATATGGGCCAACGTTTCTAAAGAATGCTTTCAGCACCTTGGTGAATCAATGCCACATAGAATTAAGGCAGTTCTGAAGGCGAAAGGGGGTCAAACATCGTATTAGTATGGTGTTCCTAATAATCCTTTAGGTGAGTGTATAATGTCTTTAGCAATGCTTAATGAATCAGCTGTATTGTATGCCACTGTACTGTTGGAAACACTTCCAATACATTTAATAATTAGGGTAATTGTAACTGTCAAGACAAATGTAATTTGTGTAAAAGTGCATGAGATATAATCAATGCATGCCTGACCTATGAGCTTATCACTCATGCATATTATACAAATAGAAACCCACAGTGTTTAGGCTAGAGCACATACATGTAATTCTTATTTACATATATATTTTATACAAGATGATTTTTTACTACTGGTTAAGGTATCCAAGAACTAACTAGTCCATTTAGTTATTTTAATTAAGAAAATTTCCTTTTACAAATATGATACATGGAATATAAAGAAATTCATAATTAAATATGTTAAATAATATGGTCTCAGGGTCAGAATGATAGGGCACATTTAAAAACATGTTTTTTTGTTGTTGTTTTTTGGAATGCTTTTTTAAGACTTGTTAGTTACATGCAGGAATTTTATTTTTCTAAGATATTTCATTGTATACATGTTTTAAGTGAACTGCGGAGCTCTGTGTCTACTTACAGCATTTATGTTAAATGTTTAAAGGAAGATCCACTCAGTTTTGTATTGTGCTCAGTGTAACCCACTGTACTGTAATCATTTACATCATTGTACTGTATATTTAAGTTGCATAATGTGTCTGGGGGTTTTGGGAGGGGTCTGTCATTCCTACAGTTCTCTCTGTGTTTTTCTTGCAGAATGCAAATCACTTCAATCTAAGATACATAAACACAGTGTTAAGTCTGCCTGACTGGCCCTTCCACTTAGCAATAGTCACCCGCTTGTCTCTCTCCACCTGTCTGCACCCAGCCGCCAAGACGGCCAGTTGTGATGGCGCCAAGTGCTGCTTTGCTCCCGCCGTAAGCAGAAACAGTGCAGGTCCTGGCTGCTATCGCTCATGGTTTCTTTCCCTTTCCTTTGTTTTCCACAAAATTTCCTTCCTTGGTTTCTCAGATACTCTCTCGCTCTCTCCACTGATGTAAGTCCAAACAGTGGTTTATTGAGAAAGTAAACAATTGAATGGAGGGAGGAGTCACGCTGACACTGCAATTTATGGAGATGAGACAAAAGAGTGCAGACATCTCCCCTAGCCAAACCTACATTCATCATTCAACAGTACGTAACATGGATATAATCAGTCATAGCCAGGGGACGGTAGTAGGTTCTGTGAATTCTTTGGATGCAGTTAGATCAACATATTAGGACAAGTAGCTATTTATAATATAGTAAGGTCCCTTCTCCTTCCTTATAAGATTCTGCGTACTTTGGAATATGTTACATCATTGTACATATAGGTAAATACGTTGTTTCAGTAATAGCAGTAGAATCCATAATGCATGAATTCTCTGAATCCTGCACATCATATGCTACTATTCTAGGTTATTTATGCTACTGTTCCGATTTTCCACATCAGTCAGAGGCCACGTTTCCTCATTCTCCCATCTTTGCTGAGAGGAGCTCATAAAACACAGTAAGTAGGACCTTTATCAGTGTTAGTCCTGGGCCCCATAAAAGCATCACCTGGGCCACAGATTGCAGTCCAACACAACATTTCTCAAAGTGGTGATGCACACAGTGAGAGGCTGCACTGGGATAATTTAATCTTTACTCCCCAGACAGTGCTTTCACAAACAGTGGCTGTGGGACCCTACACTCCATGTCTCATATGTATCATGTTCAGAATTCTTGGTGGAGCTCAGAGCTGGGGTTTTATTGAAATAACTTAAATAACCTAAACTCAATTCCAATGTCCAGCTACTTCCCACAAGACACCAATCCCACTTATCTAACACCATCAACACCACCCCCACCCCCACCCCAAAACCCTGTTTTTGGTTATTGTACCAGCACCAGCCTTGCAGTCATATTTATGGTGAGTGTTCACCACTCCTGCTTGTATTTCTTTAAGAATCGTTGGAGTGAATGAATTCAAGGAAGTTTCTGAGTCACTATGAAATTTCTTCAATGACCCATTCTTTATTATTAAATATACTTCAAGCTTTGTCTTCCATGGTTCTGTCAGAGACAGAGTCAGAAACATCTGACAAATGGAACATTGCTATTTGATCAATCCATTATATCTGCCAAAAAACATATTAAGAGTCATCATGAAAATTGCCATTTTTATAAGGCAAGAAGAAGAAGATATTTTAAAACTTAAAAAAAAAAAGGATCTGTTTTGCACAGTTTTTTCTCTGACCCAAGAAGGCTTTTCTGGGCACATTCCCCCACCAGGATTTCCTCCCTCTGCCACTGACTTTACCCATGAGGCTGTGGGAGCTGCTGCTGTTGGCCGCCCATTGTAAGCAAGCCTACGTGCTGAGGTCATGAAGGGAGCCAGACTGGCAGGCAGTCTGCAGCTTCCTCTCAGATACCAGATCAAGTAAATCAGAATTAGAAGTCGTTAGTCCTCCAGGAGCCCTGATGACGGCGACTCCTCCACAAGCACGCCATGGTACCAGATAGGCGCCCACTGAGCTATTTGGAGTCTTCTAATGTCCAAGCGTTTCTTTCGTTTCTCACATGCGTCCTGCTCTTGTGTGGTTAACCCGACTCTGCGTTTTGAAGAAAGTGCTTGTGTTTGTAGAACAGATACAGCAGAGCTTCATTAGGGCTGCTGGGATCCACAGCTTCATGTGTAGCGTTGTTACTCCATCACCCTATAAAGAGATCCATTTTTCATAGGCTGCCTCGGGCTATAAAGATGAGAGACAAACTAATTGATTTTAACATGGCTGCTCTGTCAGAGGAGCACAAGAGAATAGACATATGGAGATTAATCACACCAGCACCAGTATTGATAACTTGTCTGATTCATGCCCTGATTTGCACAGATAGGCAAGGATGTGAAAATTATTTATGTGATGTTTCTGCTTGGATCTTCATTTAAAAAAAATAAAATTTACTTTATAAGTATTGTTTTTTTCAGTTTCTATGTAGTTCAACATACATATTTTATATAGTCATAATCCCCCACCTGAGCTGACTGGCTTTTTTTTTGGTCATGTTTAAAAAAATACGACTTGTTTTGTGCTAAGGTCAGCTAAGAGTTTTATAGCACAGAGGCATTGGATATAAGAATAAATAGTTTACGTAATAAATATGAACCATATAAATTACTTAGATGCAGCTAGTTTATTGGGTTTAGAAATACAGTGACATTGATTAAGGTTAAGGACATACAGTACAGAATCACAAAGCTCCAGTAGCTACACTGCGCACTCCTCTCTCCATCTTTTCCACTGCTCTCCCAGGATCTAGCCAGCAGGGCCCTACATTAGCTTCTCCGAAGCTTTATATGTTTTCCAGCTCATAAGCCAAGGCTTCCTGCTGGTCTTCCCTCTTTCCCAGCTCCTGTCTTGCTGTGATTTATTTCCACTAGCTGGGAAATAGAGAAATTACACTGGCATTACTGCCTATTATATCTGTTCGTCTAAACAAGTGGCTCTTCTGGGAGAACCAGGCCTGGGCAGAGTCAGAGGTCATAGTGGAAGTGTGGCCATCGTGGTGGAGTAAATCATGTGCTGTGAACAAGTGGGTCACGTGGCTGACCCAAGCAGCACCAGAAAGCCTTAAATCACCAATGGTGGAGAGAGGTAGCAAAAGCTTCATAATGAAAATAACATGTTTCGTAGGACAGTCGCTCATCCAACAGGTCAACTTTCTTTGATAAACATCGAAAGCAAGACAAGTATATTATTATTTTATTCCAAAACCAGAAAAGCAATCCTTTCTTACTGTTCAGTTTGCACATTTTCTAGTCTATCTTGGCACTAAACAGCTTATCTTTCTATACATCTCCATCTTGTCAGTATCAAAATGCAAAATTGTGTGATTGAACATCATCCATGGTGTTATCAACACTGCCTGTTGCAGAAGTTTAATCTTTACATACCAGTTGTGTGACCAAATTCTACAGGCTTTTTGAGTAGAATGATAAGGGTGAAATGTTATAAAGAGCTAGTTAGTGGTTATCTTTTGCTGCGACTCCAGAAACAGTGTTGTCTCCCATTAGAAGAAATGAACCTAATGACATGCTCTTCCTGTGTTATCCCCATTGTAGGTTCCTTTCCAGTGGATGAAATCTTGGAGCCTGGGTCTGTGCAGGCCACTCTATTTTAGGAGGTCATTTAAAGCCGGACAACATGTCTCCTCAGCACAGCCGGTCTCCTGATAGCCTATCTAACTGCTGGCTTTTAGAAGGGGAGCCACTGCTTACTTACCAGGCTGACGCCAGACCAACTGGTTATCACTATCAAGACCTGCAACACCCTAGTCACTGTGCTAATGAGCATCCGATGCAGGGCTGTTAGTGAGAAAATGTGCACATACACACAGAAATGAATTCCAAAAGTACAACAAGACTGATGAGGATTATTGCATGAAAACTTGAACCGTGACTCCAAATACTGTATAAGGCAGCCAAGTCGCTACAGTTTCCTTTCTCTTATAAAGCAAGAGTACGAATAATTTGTTTTCTTTCAGGCTTCTTGATAGTTCTTGACTGCAAAGCTTCTAGACTGTCTCCTGCTCTGGCTATCATTATTTAATTAGGTTGTCAGAATACATCAGTACACTTATTCATTCATCTTCCCAAATAACTATGCGACTGACTTGCATTCATTTATCCTGTTTTGAAATGTCCAAATGCAACGTATTTCTTCACAGGGCTTAAATGTATGCAAATCCAAGCAACAAACAGCAAATGAGGCCTCGCCACAAAACCATCCCAAACTTTCAGTTTAACAACAATCTGACAGATGTTTTGCATTTGCACAACACATAGGATCAGACAAATGGCTACCGATTTTTTAAGTTTTGCTCGAAATATCCCTGTACCAGTTTATGCTAATACAGGCTCAGTTCTGGCTCGTGTGGTGATGCACACTAAGCTGTAGGTACGTGGTATGTGTGGTGGCCACAGCAACTCTTTGGCTTTTTTAGTAAATAGAGTTTGTGAAAAATGAAGGCAAAAAAATAGAGATGATGTCATGCTTGGCATTAGATTTCAGCATGGATTTTTTTAAAGAGGGTTGGATTTACTAGCATTCGGGAAACATTAAAAAAAAGTTCAGCGGTTCACACTGGGACTGTTTGTACTTTCTCCAGCAGCCCTTCCCTCTCCTCTCCTCTCCTCTCCTCTCCTCTCCTCTCCTCTCCTTGTTCATCCATGTCCCTGAAACTCAGCCACCATGCCATGTCAGCGCAGGCCTCTACATAACAAACACACTTTCATTAAAACCCTCAACACTCCAATTCTCTCACTTGACCCTTTAGGGAACTTTTACAAAACTCCCTTACTGAGTGGTATTCTAGTGTACCTTATTCACCATGCACTGTTGTTGTGCCAAGTCAGTAATTTGTTATTAATGGAGGCCATGTTAAGTGTGTTTAGGGCCTACATGTGAATGTTTTTGCCCTAGTGTGAGGACTGGGTCTTTCCAATGTGTGAAAATCCACTCAGTGCCAGTTTGCTTTGGCCCTAATGCTTTACTTTCTGTGTGTGTTGGCATTTCTTTCTTGTGCAGTAATTTCGTCTCTCACTGTAATGTATCCATTTCTTCTAAAGGCAATCCAGAACAAAACTTAATGAACCTATAACTCTTTTCATACACAAATGTGCAGTGATTATCCTGACATTTCCATAATACATGCAATTAGACATACGTGTTTGTCAATAAGCTTTGGAGGGCCTGTATTTTACTATATTGTGCAGCACAGATAGTTGATTCAAATTCTGACATGATCCCTGCTAAGATCTATATGTCTTCTAAGATGGCAAATATATGTTTGCAAACAATTAATCTACCATGGGAGCCTTCAAATTGCAGTATAGAGAGGTATAGGTTGGTTTCGGGTGGGAGTACTCTGCCTCAAAGCTTTCTTCCTACAATGCCTCTAATTTGGGGTCGTTAGGAATGCTTGTCTGTGTGTGAGTGTGTGTGTGTGTGTGTGTGTGTGTGAGCGCATGATTGCGTTTAAATCAGTCTGGCAGAGACAGTGCAATTAGAGGCTTTCACTTGGTTATCTGGCTCTCAAAGACAGACTGTCTCCATGACCCACTGAACAAATGCTGATAAAAAGCTGGAAAATATTATTCTTCACACAAGTGTGTCTCTGGCTAGGATTCGGCTGACCTGCCTACATGGACCTCAGTCTTGCTGTCTCTGCTGGTCAGGAAGACAGAAGGGGGAAAAAAAAAAACACAAAACACTGAGATAACCATGCTATTGATTAGTCATCTCTAACAGCAGCCTTAAAAAAGAAATCATAATTTGATTGTGATGAACTCCTAGCTGCAGTTTCAGTTCCCTGGGAGAAGCACAGGTGTCTCTCTCTGTCTTACCTTTCTGCCCTGCATTGATTGGTTGGCTGTGTAGGCACTGATATTTGTTTATGTATAGAGAGCAAGTGGTACTACTGATTTGAGACTGTTCCATGTATGTGCATGTATCCGAACGAACCTTCATGCTGGGAATGTGAGGTCCAAGAAAACATAAATTAAAAAAGAGCGAAGTTGCAGTGGGTGCAATGGAGTGAATGAAATAACAAGGTTGTAATGAGTTATGGCACAGCATCATTACAACATATATTTTACTTGACCTAAACAGCCCAGACTTGTTTTTTTTATTTATTTTTTTTTTTTTTTAGTAGCAACACAATATATATATATATATATATATATATATATATATATATATTATAGCAACACATGACATCCTTACTTCCATAAAGCTACACTACCTATAATGACATACAATGGTCAGTTATGACCATATATATAACCATATGCTAATATTATGTAGGTCCCCCTTGTGCCACCAAAACAGTTCTGACCAGTCAAGGCATAGACTCCACTACACCTCTGAAGATGTGCTGTGCTATCTAGTGCTAAGATGTTAGCAGCAGATCTTTTAAGTCCTGTAAGTTGTGATTCCATGCTGCCATGGTGCAGACTTGTTGGTCAGGCGCATTATACAGCTCAAGGACTTGCCTTGCACTACTCATAGTGCATCCTGGTGCCATCACTTTCTCAGTTAAGCGACACACACACGCCCGGCCTTTCATATGTTGTAAAAGAAAACATGATTCATTACACACTCACCACCTTCTTTCATTGCTCCATGGTCCAGTTCTGATGCTCATGTGCCCATTGTAGACACTTTCAGCAGTGGACAAGCAACAGCACGGGCACTTTGACTGACTGTTCACTTGCTGTTAAATATATCCTACCGATTGAGAGGTGCCACTGTAATGACATAATCAATGTTTTTTACTTCACCGGTCAGTGGTTTTAATATATATTAATTGGTGTAAGACTCTCAGATCATTACTGAGTGGTATGAAACATATAGCACAATGCTGTGTCCCTGGCCTAAGAATAAGGAGATGTGAGGTGAAGACCTGGGCCCGTATTCACAAAGCTTCTTAGAATTCTCTCAGAGAGCTCCTATCTTAGCTTAAAAAGTCCTACCTGGGAGTCCTAGACTAAAAGTGATTAAAAAAAATTCTTAGAGCAACTCTGAGCTAGAAAAGTACAAACACTTTTATCTTAGTGAGGAGGTGTGGTTGACCCCGTTGCTAGGGATGATGCAGCAATTCAAGGACTGTGATTGGTTAATAAAAAATAACCTCTGACCTCTGCAAAGGTTTTGAAATGCGCTCTTTGTGAAAACAGACTATATGATAATAGAACCAACAGTGAAATCATAATTTTTGTATATGAAGAAATTGTATAATCATGAGTACAGGCTACTTTATGCAAAGTTTCTAGGCTTAATGTCTTAAAGATAATTAAACAGCTAAATGTTGAAAATGTGTCGACTTTTGAAGCAACTAATTTCCACACAGTAGGTACTATATTTAAGTTCTCACATTTATTTACCGTATTGATTTTATTACTTGTAATCCATTTTAGATTGATGGGAGGAAAATGTCTCAGCTTTTACAATTTACATGATTGCGGGACAGTTTATTTAATTTAAATCTAAGATAGATGGAAGGAAGTAAAACATCAAGAAAACCAAATTGGACAGAAGAGGAGTGTTTACTTTTAGCTTTATGTTCAGTGTTTGGAGAATCCACCATTATGTCCTCTGCTAAAAGAAACTCTTAAGCCTCTTAAAAGTCCTCCTCTCTACTCTTAACAATTTTTTCTTTAGGAGCTGTTTTTAGGGCTAAGATGTTTTGTGAATCATTTTTAGCTTTACTAAGATTTAAGGAGACATTCTAAGAAAATGCCCTAATTCTAAGATTTTTCTTAGAATTTCATCACTAGGAGCAACTTTTAGGCTTAAGAAGCTTTGTGAATGCAGGCTCTGGATTCCCAGAGAGAGGCTGAAATGTGTCCCATAAAGGGCTGGATCAAAAGGAGTGGGATCCTGAAGCCTAGCCACTGACAACATGCCCCTGGGGGCATGAATTACACTGTCAGATACAAAGAAAAAATGACACACACTCAGCCTCAGGCCTTGTCTGCCTGGACTGCCCGACTCCAACGAAACAAAATGAATCAAATTGCCTCCAATTAAAGATTTAACCATCTCGCTCTCCTCTCTCTCTCTCTCTTCCCTTTTTCCCTGCCTTCATCTAAACTCTTTGTAATGTCCTTACAGTCCTGTGACACAAACATGCCCGGGTAGTTGTAGGTAGTATTTTTAGCTTAAAAATAGGTTATGCTTTTTTGTGAATTCAACATAAAATGTAGAAAAACTGCATATTATTTATATTTTCGGAACAAACCTGTCTTGCCTTTTAACAGGTCCATTTACAATGTGGTAAGTGTTGCTAATGATTCTTTCTGAGATGAAACAAAAGGGCAAATGATGAGGTCAAGGACAAGTGTTCGCTATTAATCTTTTAATTGGTTGATGAAGGGTGCTTCCCTTGGGCATCAGCCATAGTACATAGAGAACTGTGAATTTAGCTGTAGAATCTCATCCAACCTTATTGTCCTCCACTCCGTGTCCACAGGGCTAAGTGTGTGTGCATGGTTCTCATTAGTTTCTCCCCACACATCACCCCCTCATGCACACACACTTCCAATTTCCTTATGCAGAATTAATGCCTCCTGTCCTGTGAACATATGGCTGCTGTCACATGCCAGTGGATTGTATTGTTGTGTTGCCATTCTCTCCGTTCCTTGACTTTGCAAAGAGATAAAATGTCCTTCTTTTCCACATCCTTTCTTTTAAAATTCAATAAGATTTTCTCCCAAAATAATGGTCTTAAATTTTCATTTTAAACCATGTTTGACATGCATTTACTCATGTAAGTAAACATTAGTTATTTAGTGTAACAAACTGATCTTGGACTGGACTTTCATAAGACAGAATGTTCTCAACAACTCATGAATGATGGTGTTTCAATATGCAGTGGTTACATACTTCTGTCTGTCTTAAGTCTGAAGTAAGTCTCTGGAAGAACTTTGTGTGACTGGTCAAAGCACATATTTCTGCATCTGAAGTGATGCAAAAGCAGGGAGTTAATACACTTGCAGATCCAACTTTTATCATATGACCCCATGTGTTCCTGTGGCATTCATCAAACATTTTCTCACCACAGTGTTTAATTAAAATCTCTGTTGATTTTAACTAAAATGTTGGGTTCTCACTGACATGCCTTTGGCACTGACACTGATGATGTTATTACCCTAGGGGGAATGGACAGTGAATTAAGGTCCAGTGGAAACAGTTGGGCCATGTTTTTAGGACTCTGACTCTATTACCTTTTCAGAGTTGAAGAGCATTTTGCTCCATATTTTTGCAAATGCAGCACACATTAGGTTTAGCTAAATGAAGGAGGAAGTTAGGTGGGTCAAATCTTAGGCCTTTAAACTGTATACTCTATCAAAGCAGGAGTCTCTAACACTCTCACTCCCAAATAAATTCCTTTATTTTGTTCAGGGTTGTGATGGGTTTGGAGCCCAGGATAACTGAATATGAGACTATAATAATGATGTGAACATGTGAAGTGTGGACATGTAATTTATGTGCTCTATGATATATGTACACCTTATATGAAACTTAAAACATGTCTTTGGTCATTCATCAGCATGCTAGTGGGTTTAAGAAACATGACAAGTGCGTTTAAGAAACATGACAAGTGCTTTCTCAGATATTCTGAATATGTAAAGAAGCACAAATAACATTATTAAAATATTTGTAAAATATATATATTTTAAATCAGATGTTTGCTTCTTATAGACAATATATTATGGGACATTGACTTTAAGTTTTTATTATTATTATTATTATTATTATTATTATTATTATTATTATTAATAATAATACTTTTTTTTTCTAGGTGATCACATGTCACATGTCACATCTTTACTCCTTCAGTCCTGAAGAATCTCAGATGAATGTGATCTCCTATTTAAAGACACTTGAAACAAGCAACCAAGGCTATAGGGTAACAGTTTTCCTTTTCTTACCCTGACTTCTGATTGAGTTATTGGCAGTGACTTCATTGTCTCAATCCTTCTCACGCTAACCTCCATGAACCTGCTACATGAACCCAATTCCACTTCACACACACTGACAAACACAACTTTATAGCAAGGGTATAGCAATGAGTGGATGAGTATATGAGTGTTGTTGTCCGCACAACAGTTTGTCACAGGTTTTACGTAGGATGCCCTTCCTGACGCAACCCTTCCATTTTATCCGGGCTTGGGACAGGCACTGCATACAGTAGCTGGGGTTTGGGAAATGGCTGGGAATCGAACCCGGGCCTTCCGCTGCTTATAACTGCTTTTAAATGAATTAATTGTCTTCTTTTTAGACTTGTAATTAAGGCTGTTTGGTAGGATTTGGATGGCAAGCCAATGTGGTATAATTCAGTAGAACTTTGATTAGAAATTTAATGATGATGCATCTAACAGGACAAAATGTTGATCTTTTATTTCTATCGATAAGTGGGATAACTACTTATACTATTTAAATCCTTCACCTCTCCATTTCATATTGTATTCCATTAATAAATAAGACTGTCAACACAACTGGTGCTGAGACCGTATTTACATAGCTTCTTGCCGAATACGCGTGTCAGATGCTGAGCACCGCTTTCTGGCAACCTGCCGGCAAATGGGGAATTTATTTCATTCACTGTCAAATGTAAGAACAGCGGTGCTGCTTTTTTTCCTTCTCAGCCAATCAGTGTATTGGGAGGAGAGTCGTAAAGCCGGGAGAGCCAATCAGCGGCGCCACTTGTCGAACTTTTGCTTCTTTGAGTAAGTTAACATGGAGGGGGCGTGGCCTCGTCTGGCAGACTCCACTGAGTGCCTTTAACTCTTTACATGACTCGGTTGGGCAGAGCACTTGCGGCAAGTGTCAAAAAAAAAACTCTACTCCTGTCATTCAGCACCAATAGCGAAATAGTTACACGATTTATTGACGGTATAATTAATATCGCATAGTCAGTTTCGCAACTGCAAACCAGACGTAAACGCATGACAGAAATATCTTATTCTGCCGAAGCCGAAATATACGTCATAAAGAATTATGATACAGAACGCTATATACTTACATATCATACCTTAAGAGTCATCCATCATACACAAGCACACTGATACTTACGCTTATTCCGTCATAAATGTGTGCAAAACATCATATTTGTTTTTTGATCTAGTTATTGCGAATAGTTGGAGTAAAGAATTAGACTGTCTCCCACAGTGAAGTTAAAGCACAGGACGGACGGTGCGCCTTTAAGAGTTAAGAAACTTGAAACCTTGTTTGCGCAACAATCAGTGCAGCTCAGAGCCGCCAAAGTGTCTAGACTAGCACATGATGGTAGTCAGCCAATGGCTCCACCGCTCTCCTCAGGGGCCCCGTGCGTGCGCGTGTGTAAGTGTGTGAGAGAGAGAGAGAAAGAGAGAGAGAGAGACGGGGGTGAAAAAAGAAAAGCAGAGAAAGGGAGAGCTGTGAGCTGCAGTGTTTGACCAGGTCTGAACACGGATTCAGGAGCACACCTTAGTCGAGGATTGTTGCTTTCCTGGCCCCCCTCAGACAACGGATATTTTGGGTGACTAAACCGGAGTGTGCTGGAACAGTGAGGAAATCAGCCGGGATCGCGAGTTCCGACAGGGAATTTTCTCTATGGAATTAAATCGCCGAGGAGCTTCATTCATGTTGCTGTAGAGTGGGTTTCAATTGGTTTCAAAGTCCGAAACGCTCGAGGACGCTCAATGTTTTTTTTTTTTTTCCGAATTCGCCACAATACATTTTTTATTATTAGTTTGTAATTCTAGTTGGCGGTCGCCTTTTTCCTCTGGTCAGCGTAAATTATGCGCGATGTATGCTTATTCTCTTAAGAACATGAACTAGTGCATTACACAGATGAACTCAAGTAGTTGTACATGTGCGTGTCTCGCGCGACTGACGGCATTCGTTCTTGAATGCATTTTATTCTCACTGTGGCACTGCGTTTAATTTACGCGTTGTATATTTTAATGCTGCCTAAAAACGTGCCTTTCAACCCCATGTTGTGGTTTTGTTACCGACCCACGGTGCTCTGCTGTGCGCGCGCTGCACAGCGCTCGGCCAACCTTAATGTTGCACGAGCCCAAAAACAGTTGTGAAACCCCGCGATTAGGACAGAATTAAAAGAAAAGAAAACACACAATCAGATTTTTAAACTGTCGTATGTTCAGGACGAAACGCTCAGGTCTCGTGCGGCGACTCTGGAGAAGCCGTTTGGTTCCAGATAACGAGGAGGGTGACGGCAATGGCAAGAGCGGAGACTGCTGTCGGGACGATGTCGGCGAACATCCGGAAAAAATCGGCAAAACCGAGTTCGGAGCGATGACCCCGAGCGGCTCGGCCGGTGCGGAGCTTGACGGAGGTGTGTGTTCCAGCGCCGGCTGGGGGGTGACTTTGGACCAGCGCGGCGGCGCCGTGGTTTGTGTCCCGGAGCGGGGAAGCCCCCGGTCGGCGCAGGACATCGACAACAGGACGGTGACGTGCTGTTTGTTCAAAGACCGGGACTCTCCCGGACCCGGAAGCTCGGAAGCGGCGAACGTGCCTCGCGTGAAGGAGCCGAGCTCGTCTCAGTGTGCGCCCCGGAGTCCCGGTAGCCCCTCGGCCGAGAGTCCCGAGACAAAACGGCGCTCCTTGGCAGAGCAGGAGCTTAAAGCCGCCACGTACTCTCTGCTGAAACGGCTGAAGGAGAAAACTCTGGATGCCCTGCTCGAAGCTGTGGAGTCCAGAGGCGGTGTGCCGAGTGAGTGTGTGATGGTGTCTCGGGTAGAGCCGCGTCTCGGCGCTCACGCCTCTCCGCCGCAGCTTCTCGTGTGTAAGCTCTACCGATGGACCGACCTCCAGCACACGGCGCAGCTCAAAGCGCTGTACGAGTGCAAGAGCTTCGGCGGGCGCGACGCACCGCTCGTCTGCTGCAACCCCTATCATTACAGCCGCCTGTGTGGGCCAGGTAAGCACACCTGCGCTCGCCATGATGATGCTTTATCAGAGTAGAGTAAGTAGGAACCCTGAAGCTTTAGTAGAAGGCGCACGGACACACGCCTGTCCTCTGAATTTAAAACTGATTTAAAGTTTACATTAACAGTCATGCGATCTTTTTTGTGCCTGAAATCGTTTAGTGCGTTCAAACTCATATATGATGTATTCTGCACGACACCGGTTCACTCGTTTGACAGAAAGGAGGAATGTTATGACAGAAGTGTCTAAATAAACTTAAATTCTACTGTGTTGGACAGTGTTAATCTATGTTTATGTAGGTTAAGCTTTTTTTTAAGGCAAAATTTGGCGTTGCCTACCATTCAGTGTGTGGTGTAAATCTAAGATGTTTTTCTCCAGCTTTGCATGCTAGATAAGTGTTGGAATCCTGCCATGAATTGCACTCTTATGGAAAAAAAATCTTCACATGTTCTTTAAGGGTTCATTTTATAATTAGGCCCAATGGTTCTTTGCTTCATCTACCTGATTTCTTTCAAATACGAAAACAGCCTGGGGTTTTCATAGTACCTTGAAGAGCGTCCTCACAGGGAAAACCACACAAGCCTTAAGTGTCCTAAATATTCTCAACAGTGTGACAGTCTGATATGACGTTACTTGTCATACATTCTGATGATAAATTGTGCGGGCCCCAGTGACTGACTGGGAGATTAAAATGGTTTCCAGGTTTAAAGTAAAGTGATACACACTCCTGCCAGTCAGCATGGAAAGCCTGTTTATGACACAGAGCAAGGAAGCCTTGAAGTTATAAACAAAACTGTATGCATTCAGAGCAATTTTCCACTCAATTTCTGTTCTCTACGTGGCTGCATTTCTACATACCCAACTGAACTCTTTCCATTACATGCGGTCTCTTAAAGTCTAAGTAATTCCAGCAGCCAGATGACCTCCTGACTAATTAACCTCTTTCTGCCGACCCTTGCAAAAGAGTATAAAATGGCCTACATATGCATTCCAATTGGACTGTGTTAACTAATTAACTCCACTGACCTGCATTTTTTTTTAACTTGCTGAAATTTAGGCTTAATGTCAGGGAGTATGATGGTGACTTGCATCACTTTTAATGGACCTAAGCAAACATGTGGCAGGTATAGCGTAGCTAATCATAGTGTTAAAATGTTGGTGGGAATGAACCTTTATGTGAAGATCTGCTGAATGATAAAGCTAACTGGTTATGTGACACAGATGCACTCAAGCTAAGTAAACAAACTTGATCAGCACTAGTTCTCGAAATCTTTTCAAATGGCTATTAGGATTGTACATTTTGGTATCTTTCCCATTTTATATAGACTATGTATTTTCTTTCCTACCTCAGCCATATAAAAATTTTAAGTTCCATCTATATTAAATAAATGTAAACAAATTTCCATGAATCTGATGGAAGCAACCATAGTACACATTTTCAGCAGCACACAATGTAAGAATTTCCTCCAGGGCCTTTTTCTTCTTCTTTTTTTTCCGTAGTAACCATTTTTAAAGATTCTTAATGAACAGTATTAATGAGCTCTTGAGATGCCAGGGTGCAAATTGTTAACAGGTTGCTGGAGATCTAAAAACCCTGACCAGTCAACATGAAGGCCATACACCCCAGATTACACTCCCCAATCTTTATTTTTACGACTTAGCACAAACACTGCCTTCACTAATTTGCAAGGCAGACCGTGTTTTAGATTACTAATCACCGTTTCTATGGTGTAGAGGTGAGAAGACCCCCGCTGCACTTTTCCATATTGACATAACTCGAGCGCGTTCATGCATGTCCTGATAAAGCCGGGGTTTCTTTCATGGCTGAACCGAGGCCTCTCGACTCACAAACTCGCAGTTAATGTTCACATAGGACGCCTGAGACAAGCATTCTGTAGTGAATACAAACACCTCATATTTATTCGTGTTAACCTGCCATTTCAGTGTTTCTCACTAACAACGCCCAGGTGTTTAAAAACACCATACAGTTTAAATGGTTTATCATAAAATCGCAACATGTCCACAGAAGCAAGTCTACACTAAACGGAACTCGGATGCGCGCAGACAAAAACCCTTTTTCTTTTATTTAGTTAGGCATTATCCCTTTTGAAATGAGATCAGTTTCAAGTTGCGTTTTAAAAGCCCTTTTTGCCTGAGAAGGTCCCCCTCATGCTATTTAGGCGAAGGAGTGGTGATAATATACAGTTTGCATACTGCTGGCGCCAGACTGACTAGCTGTGTGTATGTGAGTGACTGAGTTTAGGATCCTGGCAATTACCGCCGCCGCTCTTAAAGAGACAGACGCTATTATGCTCTTCCCCCCTTCTTCTTCTTTTGCTTCTCCCTCTAGGCGAGGTCACGTGCTTACAAACTTTTTTTTCCTGTGTGTGTGGAACGCCAAACGGTTCGTAAATACGGCGAGTTTACACGCTGAGTTTGGACTAGGCATAATCCTGAAGCTTTTTTTTTTGTGGTTCAGCATTGTTTTAGGCGTTTACATTTCGTGAATATCGTACACTCCAACGTGACACTTCGCCACAGTGTCCCAGTATATCGTGATCCATTTTGGAAATGCATCGAAACACCGAGAGAAGTAATCTTGAACACCTCATGAGACAGCCTAATAAAACCTTAATACATAACATTTGTTTGCTGGAGTGGGACCAATAGTACATCTGTTGTCCATTTAGCATGTATCTTTCACCTGAAAACATGAATATTATGCACCTTTAAAAGCAACTTGAGATGCATAACTGTTGTTTAAGGACCACTGATGTATTTTTTAGTTTTGCATGAGGTGGTAATAATAATAATAATGATATGTCACGGTAGCGTAGCGTTTAGCACTGTGGCCTCGCACGTCCAGAGTCAGAGTTCGATCCCCACCTTGGGTCTGTGTGTGTGCAGAGTTTGCATGTTCCCCTAATGCTTGGTGTGTTGTCCTGATTAAGTGGCATTGCCAAATTGTCCTTTGTGTGTGTGTGTGTGTGTGTGCGCACTGCAATGGATTTGCCACTCTGTACCCTGCTAAGTCTCCTGGACTTTTCTCCTGGAAATGTCCCTGCGATAAATGGTATAGAAAATGAATAAATGGGATTTCTTTTTAGGGATGCCTGTGTTCATCACCAAAGCTATTTGTGAAGTAGACACCAAGATTTTACCTAGCCTGCTATGTATAAATGTTCTAACTTGTTTGTGGCAGTTGTATACAGATGTTTAACTATCAGAAAAGCTTTAGCTTCGTGTTTACCTCACACCCCTCCTAGTTGTCATCACCCTGCTCACCAGCAGGTAAACACAGAGCCATGATACTCCACACACAGAAACCCAACAGTGTCCTGACCTATCTTCTAACAGACTTAAGGAGATAAAATAACTCATTTGTTTATAATGGTTCAAAAACGTCCATAAATTAATGAGTGCACTGCTAGAAAGGGTTCAAATATAAAGTGAACACCACATGCACCTTCCTAGGTAAACATAAATAAAAAATAAATAAATACTAAAGATGCAACTTTGATAGTACCACCCTACCACCTTAGGAAAATACAGTTCTGTTCTGTGATTATTATAATCAACTCTGGATTAAAGTGTAGTGATTGGGGTAGGCTATATATGAATTAGTAAAGGCAGCCGCTAGTGTAAATAAATTACTTGTATGAGAAATAAAAACAAGATGCAATGTAAATTTAAATTTGACAAAAAGTACACGGCTAAGTTCTTTACAATCTTGTCAGGTTTTTGGCTGGATATTTCAGGCAGTAACAAATGATCACGGCACCCCTTGGACTTCTGGGCTTTGAAGCTGACACGTTTTAGAATCACTAGCCTTATAAATATATAAAATATTTACATTTGGGCACAAATATGGATGAGGACGAGAATGGAAAAAATTAGGAAACCGAAGTGATCGATGAGAAACAATTTACCGTGACAACCCTGCTGTAAACAGTCTTATACACGGAGGCGAGGCAGTATAAACAGTTATCATGATTTCTTTTACAAAAGGATCATTATAATTAATTTTAGCTATCGCATAGCCCTAAAGCTACTTAGCCTAGACCGCTTAGTCAAATAAAGTGCCTGAGCTTTCAGCAAAGGAAAATAAACAACAACTGCTTGGTTTACACTACTCCTCTTTGTATTAAAAGTTTATTTCAAAGCATAATTTTACTTATAGTTCTGTTTAAATATATGACTGCAAACAGCCTTAAGTAGCATTTAAAATATATAGCATTTCTTTGTTTGTTGATCTCTTAATCTTTATATGCTGCGGTAGCACTGAGAGACAATAGACCATGCACAGTGAGGGCTAAAATTGTGCTATTTACTGCAATATTTATGCAGTGCATAATGAATGCTTTAGTGAAAACTATCATTTTGTTCTGTTCTTCTACAGAGTCACCTCCTCCTCCTTACTCAAGGCTTTCCCCTAGTGACGAACACAAGCCACTGGGTAAGTCTCCCTGTAAGAAACACACCAGCCAGACATGTATATCCAAAAATCTGGCACACTTTTCCTTTTTAAAGACAAATTAATGGCAAAAAAAAGCTACACATGACCCATGCATCAAAACATGTAATAACCTGCCTTTACAATGGTGCCAGTTGCTAGTTGAATCCCTGGCTCCAGAGAGGGATGGAGAGGAAGCAGGAGTTCAACAATGTGAAGAATTTTAATGGTGGCAATTAGGCACAGTGGCCAGGAATGTGTGCGGTAACTGTGAGAGTGAGCAGTGGCTGCAGCCAGCATCCGACAGGCCCATTTTCAACATGCCAGTGTGGAGGCGGGCAGCCTGGGCTCAGGCCTGGCTGTGTGGTGAGAACCAGTGGAGCCTGGCTCAGCATTGGGGTTTAGACTGGGATATCCCCCACTACCACTGTGAACTCTTGGGGACTGGCGTCATTTTAAAAATGGCTGGCTGATGTACTTTTCGTTTGTCATGGCTACTTGTTTGGACAACTCTGCTATTGTGCAGTAATAGTTATTGTACATGCAAAACATTGATAAGATATGATGTGGAGGATATGATGACATTCCTCCATAGTGGAAACTATTCTGAAAGCGTAATTGAAATCGATGAAATTGAATTCAAGGACACACGTGAAAGCGCTGCATTTGTTTGACAGAGAGTTTACATTCTAATGTTATGCTTTCCTCTCAGATCTGTCAGATTCCACACTGTCTTACACTGAAATGGAGGCTGCCAACTCGCCAAACATCACCCAAGGAGAGTTCTCAGGTGAGTCCAGTTTACGTAAGGAATGTGAAGGCCTTGGATGTATATGTCATTGCTTTAACCAAGAACATTTGTGCTGAGTATTAGCAGGGCACTTGCTGTTGTCAGATTTGAAGGCTATTTTTCAAAATGTATGATGTAATATCACTGTTCAAACAAAGGTTCTGGGACGTTTTAGAAGGACTTGAAGGAATAGTTTATGGAATTAATCATCAAATAAACCATTGTTTCTGAAATCAGTCAAGGCAATTTTTTCTAGATTCATGTGGTTAAATGTAGACCTTCCCAAAGCTTTCGCTGCTTTTTGGTGTGTTAGTGCTAGCATGGGGTAGAAACTGTTTTGTTTAGTTTTAGTTTTCCTTTTTTGCTTTTTGTGTGTGTGTGTGTGTGTGTGTGTGTGTGTGTGTGTGTGTGGTGTTTGAGGCTATGAGTTCCCATTCAGTTTAGCTAAATGTGCAAACTTTGCAGGTAATTTGGTTTTTATGTTGTGCTTCATTCCTCCTCATTCACTGGCGTTCGGAGTAGAGAGAGAGCGCCGCAGATAAAGCTCTCATTGTAAGGCAGTCCGAGGCGCAGTGGGCCGTGCTGGCCACAGAGCTGGCCTCCCCTCCTGTTTTTCTTACAGAAATATTTGAGTGGGATCAAATTGTAATAAGATCCAAGCTAGCTGGGACACACACTAGATCCGTCTCTCTCACACACACACGCATACACGTACACTACAGCAGGCTTACTCACTTTCAAATAGCACATGTTTGACCCCTACACACACACACACACACACTCAGAGTTACAGCTCTATCTAGGCATACTAAAAGTAGGAATGGGGGTTGGACAGGTTTCTGCTCCTGTGAACAGGGCCACACTAAAAGAAAAGAGGAGAACCAGCACCACCTTTCCGCCGACTTGAGATGAAACCCTTCCCTCTCATGGCATGAAGCTACCATGCCCGTCTCATAAACCTGGAATCATATAGGAGACGCCAAGACCTCACCTTGTTTCTCCACCATGCTGGGAATAGCATAGCTCATATTCAAAACCGCACACGTGAATGGAGCTCTTGGCCAGATAAAGGCTCTCACTTCACATTCACCGTATCCCATCACCACTACTGCCCGGCTGGCGACACTCCCTGTGTCAACAAACGCTGGTTCAAACACTAACTCTGATTCTGGTTTGATGTACTGTATATCATACGGCGGAGAGTCGTGTGAGCTGCTGCAGTCCCCCACTTCAGTGCAGTGTGCTCATAGGACCCTTTTGCTAAACCAAACAGAGGTGAAATTTTCCTTTAATTCGAAACAGACTTTCACTGAGCCAAGTCAATTGCATTTTACACACAGCTTTTTTTTCTTTTCTTTTTTTTCCACTTGCTCTTCCTTCCTGTCCTATTAGAGTCTGATTTGTGTAGCTAATTATGTTGATCTTGGTTTGTGCATTGCACAAAAACTTCCTGAATAAGTCAGTGCTTAAGAATTCCCTCAGCACTCAAGAGAAAAGGGAGAAACCTTCTTCTTCTTCTCCACCCCCGAGCACTTATAAGCACACCTCCACATCCGTCTCCAACACCCCACCCTTCTGGCACGCAGAGAGTGGAGATCAATGAGCAGCAGTCGACCGTGTGGTCCCCCACCCACACGCAGGAACTAGTAAAGCTCTTAAAAGCGGGGCCTGGGGGCAGATTGTGTGTTTTGTGGGGTAACTGCCTGCTGAAGATTGTAGCCCATAGGCTACTGTAATACCTGCTCCTAACACTTATTCCTTGTTGTTTGACAATCACTGTGAAGCATGTCTCAACTGGAGATGTAGGAGAGGTCTTTTTTTTTTTTTTTTTTCTTTTGGCAGGGGGATTTTTGTTTCCAAAGTTGAAAGCCAGAGGTTGTCTATTTAAAAAACAAATAGCATCATATGTGATTTATATGGTAATTATAATTATTATTATAATAATGCTCTAACTGAGTAGTACCAGTTAGACAAACCCCAAGCAAAGAACATAGGAAATGAACCCTAGGCTATTTGCATTTTTGGAATGTTTTTTCCTTCTTGCATAGGATTCCCCCAAGCACATCTTATGTTCTTTGCTTGGGGTTTGTCTAACTGGTACTGCTTAGTTAGAGCATTAATAATAATAATAATAATGATAATAATAATAATATCTCTATTTCTAAAAGTAGTATCAGTCTGGAAACTACATCTACAATTGGTATAAAAAATAAGTAAGGTTTGAGAACTGCCTTTTTTTTATTTTATTTTTTTAAGAATATTACAGATTTGCATTTCAGTCACTTATTAGCTAGGTTATGTATTAAGACGAAATAAAATACATAACTTATAAAGCATTATCTTTGCATCTAAAAACAGTTATTGTGACATGATGCACTATATATATAAACAGTCCAGCAAATTGTATTATTTATTTATTTTATTTTTACATATTTTGTCCATTGTTTTCTGTAAGTTTTTTTTAGGGTATAAAAGGTTATAAAGTCATTTATTTCATTGATGAAGAGGTCGCTTCGTGTTATCTATAAAAATGCTGTGTCCTGTGTCAACGCTTCCCTAAGAAAGACGTCAGTCTGGTGTCAGGTGGACATGACCCCAAGCCACAGGGCTTCCTTTGGACTGATTAATTGACCAGTTGTTCAGACAACCCCATGACTAATCAATTGTGAAAAGATTTACATTCGCACTACCCTTAGCAGTGTGTTGCCTGTTGATTTGCAGAATAACTGTCAGATGTAGTACATTACACAAAGGACAGTCTTTTTTTATTTTATCCGCATAAAATGCGCTTGTGCATTTTTTAATGGGGCGTACTTCTTGTCTAGTCAGATAAGGGGATTGAAGTGTCCTGTACGAAATAGTTTAGTGTATTATTATGATTATTATTGTTATATATATTTTTAATTATTATTATTATTATTATTAGTAGTAGTAGTAGTAGTATTTATTATATATATTTTTTGGTCTTGTTTTGTTTTCAAACAGATTAAGTCTTTATGTACAGTTTCACAAATTGCACCCTAGCCTTGCTGTTCTGAAAGTTTAGCAATGGGTCTGCAAATATCAGGTGATAATCTGTCGGGTAGGTGAAAACTTCAGTGTGTTTCAGTGTTCAGTGTTTCTGAAAGTCTTATCCATTGTTTATTGTTAAATACAGTTTGCTGAAATTCAGCAGAAAATGTTGACTATACAGTTGCATTAATGCTGCCGTGCGTCAAGGTCGACCCTGCTGTTGTTCAATGTATAATGCATCATTTTTCTGCTACTGTTTGGGTTGCAAACTGTTTGTATTTGTTGGTTTCACTCTGGGTTTCGTTTGCCGAATACATCTGTTTTTCTGTCCCTAAATGTGACCAGTGACAGAAAGTGTGTGTTTGGCAGCTTGTGTTTACTCTACATCAGTGAGCAGCTATTAAGTCTTCATTTTTCATAGCATGGCCACTGAACATATGGTCCTGTGGTATATCTGTATCAGGGTGTGTGTCTATATATGTGTGTGTGTGTAAGACAAAGAGAGAGAGAGAGTGTATGCCAAATCCTCGACTGGGTAGTCATGCAGAACACCTGTTTCCTCACTCCCCACTTATGGTCATGTGGACATTACAGTGATGCCCTTTGAAGTTTTTTCTCATTGCTTCCTGTATAACTGTGTGCACGAGACTCCACGTTTCCCCTCAAACTTGGGTTTTTGTGATCTATGTGTCTCACACGTTCAGACCTCGGGATCAGTAACAGCGCGAAGTTGTCGCCTCTCCGCTGCCAATGTTCCTGCTGCTTCCTGAACCTTTCAGGCCTTTTGATCATTTGCAAGTCTATGAATACAAGTCGTGCATAGAATTTTGCATTTGTGTGGAATTACCTTACAAAACATTGATAAACAGACCAGGTGTTGGGGGTTTGTGCATCCAAGGAAGATGGCCTGTAGTGATCACCGCAGCCGCAGCATCGTTACAGCCTCAGGTTGACGTCATGAGCCATCGGAAGCTACCTGTCCAGCACAGCTGCAGCATAAGCTGCTAAAAAGGAAACTAATAAGAACAAGTGTACGTCTGTGCTGGGAGACTTCTGAATGGTATTACACCACCATTATGTGCATCGGTTGAGCAAATAGCAGAGCTGTTTTTCTAAACATTAGTATCTTCTTTACCTCTGCTTAGTATGAAAAAGGTGAGAAAAATCTATACACGTTCTTTTCTCTTTGTCTCTCTAAAGTCCGGATGTGTCAGAATAGACATTAGAGTTTAACCCTGGCTTTTTTTGGTTGTTATAATCAAATTAGCTGCGATAGCTAAGGTTAGGATCTGCTTTGCATTTTCGGATCCCAGATCCCAAGGCCACGGCTGCAGACGGAGAAACTTGAGACTGGGAATCATACAGCTTTCACTCCGGCAGACCGCAGAATGCATGGCTCCTCTCTTGTGTTGTGTGTTGGGGTTAAATCTGCTAGTCTAATGCCTGTGAGTCAGCGAGTGACCGGTTTATATACACACGTAATAAGTCTTCATTTGAACTGTGTCTATCCTATTGTAATAGACCGAGTTAGTCGGAATTCAACCGGAACTGCTGGGGTTGTATCTGTGTCTGATATAAGTAAGGGTTTTTATGTTCCAGTCTGATATGCAAGTACAGTACACATAAACACACACATAGACAGGGAGTTGTTTTCTGCCGTTCTTTTTTTGATGCACACACTTTATCTCCTAATATCCCTGTCTGTCTAGGTCAGTCTGAACCATCTCTCAAGTTCAGCTTACCTTTGAACTATGCTTGTGTGCGCGTGTTAGAAAGAGAGAGAGAGAGAGGAAAATGCATGGCACATTTAAACTGTAATCAAAACATGCGTCACTGTACGGATGTAGCCCTGATTAGATGGCATGCATAGATTTTGTACAGGTTTAAAGAGAGAGAGAGAGAGAGAGAGTCTTTTCCTTACAGATTAAGGACATTTGCTTGCTGAAAATAGCCAGAAATGCCATAAAACCTTTTTTTTTCATTGCACATGCTTTGTTGTCTCAGACCGCAGTTAGGAAAAGATGGCCCTGTTAGGAAGGAGCCTTTGATTCTGAGTTTGTTGTGGAAAAGGCTGGCTTTTGTCCTTTGAATGGAATTAACATCATTTGGATGTCATTTGGCCAGATCATTTACAACACACCAAGATGGTACTGTGTGTTATTTACGCTGTAGTGCTGCATCTTAATTTTAGCCCTTGTTGCAACATTTTCCACTAGTCATGCCAGCATGTGTACCTGTAAGACATTAATACCTGCTCATCTCCTTGATGTACCATATATCCAACCCCATGACGGCCGATTAAAGGGACACTTAAAGGGACAATCACACCAGAACCCCCTTTTTTCCCCTCTATCTTGGTTTGTCCCGGTGGACTGCTGCCTCTCTCTCTCTCTCTCTCTCTCTCTCTCTCTCTCTCTCTCTCTCTCTCGCTTTCTCTGCGTCCTTCTCCTGTCTGCCTGGCATGAGGCCTCAGGTTTCCACCGCAGCCCCCGAGCCTGGCCGCACTCCCCCAGGGCCTTGAGAGCTCCAGGATACGGGATGTGGAAATAATGTGACTCGAGTACTTCCACCCTGCCTCCAGAAAATCAGGTTCTGCGGATTGTTTATTTGAGGGGAAGGAGGCCTCGGCCAAACATCCTGTTTTAAAAAGGCTGCCTGGGTTTTGTAGCGCCGGGGCTTAGGGCCCCGCTCAATCGCCCCTTTGACGGTAGGGGGAGGCTCAGGAATGTTGAAGAGAAGGCCAGTGGCCTGGAGGTGGTGTGGTTAAGAGTAAGTGTGTGTGTGTGTGTGTGTGAGAGAGAGATATTGTGAGTGCGTGTTCGAGCATTTGTACAGTGGCGCTCATTAATAGACCTTTCCTGACATGTTTTGTTTTGAGTTTTGCTTACAGACTGTGTGTGACGGTGGACTTCCTGAGTAAACATGTTTTTGTCTCTTGCAAACACACAAATAGCAAAACAGAGCCGTGCTGTCAGTGAGGCTCTCTAAGAGTGTGTGTTCCGGGCCGGAGAGACTGATTTCCTTTTCCCCTTACATAATGCACGTAAAGTCCGCACACACACACGCACACACAGATATCAGTCATTGGAAGACAGCTGTATGGGATGCGGGATTCACTCTTGTGTATTAGAGTACAGCTTCCAGGCTCTTGTGCTTTCACTCAGATCATGCCAGGATGTTTGTTTGTTTGTTTGTTTGTTTGTTTGTTTGTTTGTTTGTTTTTTTCTAGGATTTTTGTCATCTTAATATATTCAGGCGTGTATATATTTTAAAGAGTAATGATGCGCAGCTCTAACGTCTGACTTCTATTTCAGAATGTATTTGTTATCATAATGTGTATATTTTTCTGGGTGTATATTGTGTGTGTGTGTGTGTGTGTGTGTGTGTGTGTGTGTGTGTGTGTGTGTGTGTACTCTGCTTGACCCCTGGATGTGGGATTGGAATGAGATCTTGTGGATATTAGATTAGAATCTTTTGTTTGCTCTCCAGGTTGTTTGAGTGTTATAAGGATTTCAAGATGTGAAGCGTTTCCAGAGCGAGAGAAAGAGACAAAGGGGAGTCAAAGGGGAGAAAGAGATTGGAAGTGAGACGCAAATTGTTTGGAAGTTTTTTTTTTTTTTCTTTTCTTTTTTGTTTTTTTTTTCGTTCGGACAAACATGCCACATACTTTTCAAGCAGGCCAATTGTGCAACGTGTGCTGCCTTTTAGCCCTGTCTGCATCATTATTCACTCTGAGGATGGCAAGTAGCCATGCATCACAGTCAGGCATCTTCACGCTGTTTCAGGGCACGAGCGTAAATGCTCATCTGTAATCTATCCTAGTCAAACAGCCCGGCCTTTACGTGGCTGATAGGCAGCGGCTAATCGGCTAGTATGCAGTGTGGAAATAACAAGGGTTCCAAATCAGTAAAAAGCAAATAGAAACTGCGCTGCCGCATGATGTATTTATTTACCTCTCATGGCAACACTATCAGGAGCCGTGCAGTTCCTCAGCTGAACGAGCTGGCTTTCCAGCGTGTGGGGCATTTCGACTTGGAGTTAGCCCCGGTGTTTCAGCTTGACGTCATTGTTTTGCGTGCTTAACCTTGAAATAAGCCTTACGTAAGTTTACCATCCAGCGTGACCCATTCGACTTGGTATCAACAGCAAACTTTCTTTACACAGCTGATAATGCGTGTAAATGCATTCCCTAATACACACGAGCGCCTTCACTTTTGCAGACAGCTGCACGCCGTAGCCCGGGCCACTAGCGTCCTGCGATTTAAAAATACGGCCCGTTTGCACAGGTTATCGTTTTCACCAGGAGATTTCCTCCCATGCGCAGCAGTGGCAGTGAGCTAATCCTCCAGCGTGCTGTGGGAAGGTTGGCGATGCTTGTCTCTGCACTCTCCCTCCTCCTCCTCCTCGCAGCGCTCCCGCACTCCTCGAATGGAGCCATTCATCTAGACCAGGCCACGGGGTTAGGACAACAAATAAAGACTCAGCCATGCCATTAAAAATGTATGGAATGTCCAACTGTTGGTTTAGTATTTTAGCCAGCCTCCTCTCAAGGCTGCCGAGAGGCCGAACAATGCTGCGTTTGAGTGCTGGCCGCTCTGAAAGTGCCCGGCTGGCCCAGGCTCAGGGGAGCGGACGGAAAGAGGTGGCAGTTGTGGATGCTGACGCTGTGTTTTCCTCCACATTTTGTGTCTTGGCTGTTTTTTTGGGGAATGGCAATTCTAAATTGGTAAGGAGGAGAAGGGACGGGTTGTCGTGTAAACCTGCAGTGTGATCATCTGTCTAAAATAAGGTGAATATTTTTTCACTCCTTTCCTCTCCAGAGGAACTTCGACAGTCGTTTCAGGGCCGATGGCGGTCAGTATTTTTAAAACGGCGAAGAGTTTGCACGTTCTCGTGTGGCTGTAGAATGCTCAGCGAAAGGGCCCACGCAGCCCACCTTCTCTATACAGAGAGCTAAAGAAGAGAGAGAGAGAGAGAGATTCTGTGTATGTATTATAAAGAGAGCAAGCTCGGATTTTTAATCTCTTCATGTGTTTTGGCCCCTTTGCTTGGCTCACGATATGCTAACGTGTAATCCGAGCAGAGTGTATATATTTTGCCATGGAATTACATTTGAATTTCCTGTTGTGGTTGTTCCCACTTTCATACAGTTTTTTCCACTGCCCCAGCCAAGCTGAGATGATGTAGCCCGTGTCCTAAGAACGCATGCTGTAATCAGAAGACGTGATAGAAGCTCAGGCGTGATTGCCTGACTGATACTGGCACGTCGTTTTAGGGGTTTTCCAGAACATCACAACAGTCGTGTAGAGTTTGTTTGGCGCTTGAAAAGGTGGGAATATTATTCATTTGACCCGAACGGGATCCAGCATCCATCATCAGAGGTGTTCTTTAGAGGGCCAGGATTTGAATCTCTCTCTCCTGAACTTCTCTCCGAAACGATTCTGTGATTCTAGAAAGCAGACCAGTAGATAAAGGTGGAGCATGGTAAAGAGTAAGTGTACCCTTAGACTGGTCCCAGTGATCAATCTGTAGAGAGAGGTGCTGAAGAAAAAAACAACATTAAGTGTCTTTGTAAGGTTTGAAATAGATTCTACAATTACCTGCTAATGTACTGAACGTCCTCCCAAAACAATTTCCCCTGTTTTTATGATAGTGCGGTCCTGGCCGAAATCTCCTTTAGGTGTTCAAAGCCCATAATTTGCATTATTTTCATTCTCGTCAATCCATTCATCCATTGAGCCCTCATGCCCTGTTGCCTGGGAAAATTGTCATCCTGGAAGAGACCATGAGTGAATACAACCCATGCCAGAATAACACAGAGTTTTTCCTCGTTTAGTTTGTGTCCTATATTATTTTTGCTTACACACTCTAATCTCATTAGTTGGGTAATGAAACATACCATAGCTATTTAATCCCCCAATGCCATTATGATTAGTTAACATTGCAGGATGTGTGTCTGTGGGGTGGGGGGGGGGTGGGGGGGTGGGGGGGTGGGGGGGGGGGGTGGTGAGTCCTTATGAGCCTCAGCAACCAGCACATCATCTCTCGGTCCAGAGCCTGGTTTGCTCTCCAAATGTAATTACAGTGCTCAATAGAGAGTTTGTGCTGCCATTCAGTGCCCTTTACTGAGGCCTTTCTGAACTCATTTGTACACGGGCTATTTATGAACAGGCAAAAGATCTGGTTATCCTCACAGGGCTGACGATGTTGTCTAATGCATGCTTTTAGTTTAAATGTAGATTGTGTGTATAGCGCGATAGAAGGGCATTATTTGATTTGTTCCCCTCTGCCGTTGCCTTGTTGACATGCCTGATAACTTGTGAACCATCAGAAACGCTCCCTCCCACATTTTCATTACGCTTTAGAGCTCTCTCACTGGCCGCCCCAAAAGAGTGTGTCCGGGAGTCATTGTAATTGAAACTGAGTACTCGAATGGCGACGTCCTGACAGAACCCATTTTCCCGGCGCTTATGCAATCCAGTCAGTTGATCGATACTCAGGCATCCACACTGCCAAGTGTGTGTCCATCATCTCACAGACGCATCATATCCAAATACACAGCTTTCATCTTAAATGGACTGAATTTTACACTGGCCTGAAAGCAAATCTGCACTGTTATATCCAGCTGTCAGAGCTCATTGCCTGCAAACACGCTGGATGTGTTTGGATTTGTAGCGCAGATATATGGGTTACAGTTCTCACGGAACTCGTCCGGAGCTTCTCAGCGCTCTGAGACACCTGTGGAAAGACGTAAAGCAGAGTTTCACAGTTGGCGAATGAAAAAAGGGCTAAGGCACTGAGTTACTTACCGGAAGGTTGGCGGTTCGAACGCCGGATCCACCAGGTTGCCCTACCATTGTTGGGCCCTTAACCCTGTCTGCTCCTGGGCTGCTGTAACATGGCTGATCCTGCGCTCTGACCCCAGTTACGATGGAATATGCGAAGAAAGAATTTAATCGTGCATTAACTTTATTCAAATACATTTTATTAAGAGTAAAAGAAATAAAAATACAAAAATGTTTGTAAGGTGCTGTGTGCTTCCTTCAGAGTGAAGCAGGTACTGTACAGTATGTGCTCCTGACCTTTTGTTCACATTAGTTAAATGGCTTGAAAGGCGACTTTACGGCTGAAATCTAACCGTAGATTTTCTCAATTTTATGTTAATTATTGCACATAAATTGGCTCATTTTGGGAAATTCCTCAGGCATGCTCTTTATACACCATGCAGTGTCCAATGGGTCCCTACGTCTCTAATCTTGTTCAACAGTTTAAACCCAGAGGGACATAACATCTAATGTTAAAAGCCTGATATTTAATTAGTCATCTATTTCTTATGCAAATAGATTTGTGGTATTAAAAAAAAAAAGCATGGTTGAAAAATATATCTGGAGGAATTGCTAAAACTGGAATTCTTAAAATAAGATTTCTTGTTGGGGAGTTCAGCCTTTTGTAGTGTACTGTATTTGTATTTCATTTGACTTCAAGAATGAAAGTAGGATTGGTTTGAGCCCCTCATTTACAACAAACCAAACAAGAAACACATCTACAAGCGTCTTTTGTCAGTCCGAGATGCAATAGAGGTAATAGGAGTGGATTGTCATGGACAATTTACTGGATCATAACCACATAAATCACATTGGTTTGATATGTCTTGGTGTCTGTTTTCAACTTACTATATTCTGAGACTGAAGCGTTCAGCAGCTGCAGTTCTTCTACAGTTATTTTTTAAGAAATCGTTGGAATATTTGAACTAGTTTTGACAGGTTTGTCGAAACAATTTCTAAATAGTTTTGTTTAATTTTCATTTTGCATGTTGTTTTTTTTTTTTTCCTTTCTAGAATTTACTGGCTTTACACATTTCCAGAGGCATTACACAAATACTGTGGTTTGTAATGTCGCCATGCATTATGCTCTAGGTTTAATATTCCATGCACGCAGTCGCGCGTCTACATTTTACACACTCGGCCCTTCCAGCGGCGCTGTCTCACCGGTTTCTCTGCGCTCAGATACCCTATGTGCCGAAGTGTGAACACACGAGGGCCGCGGCACAACTCTCTGCATGGTGGGAGCCAAGTGCTGGGCTTTACATGTGGCTGAGGTGTGAATCTTGCGGTCATCTGGCCATGTATCCAGGTCCATCGTTAACCAGCGAGTCTTTTAGGAAGGATTACAGCAGGGTGATGCACCGCCTGAGTAAGAGTCACATCCTCAAGGGATTCCCTGTTCTTGTTCTTGATTATGTTCATGGGTTGGGCATTATATTAGTGCAACCCTATCTGAATAAAAGGGTGACCAGTGTTAGTGTGGAGCGCTCTGTGAGTTTCTGTTGCTTTGGCCTGTATTTTCTGCAGTCAAGACTTGCGAGAGAAAGCTGAGAGAGAGAATGAGAATGACGGAGAGGGAAAAGGGAAAAAAAAGAGAGAGACAGAAATCTATCTGAGCGAGGGCGCAGGACCGGTTAGTGCGTCTGGCTGATAGAGCCAGTCTTTGATGGCAGAGATAGCGCAGACGCCAGCCTAAATGTAGACGTAGCCAGTTGTAAGTTGCTTTGTAGAGATAGTCGTCTAAAAACATCAGAGCCGTACCACATAGCTGAAAAGGGAGGGTTGGAGGACGAGGCTTGGTGTTGTTTTTGGTAGGTTTTTTTCCCCCCTCGAAAGCAAACTCGTACCCCCATACCTCCCAGCCCTCCCCAAAATATTGCAATTCCATACAACCAGTACAGGAAACCATTGATACACCAGTCAGTCTGGAGTGATGGCAGAAAATGCATTCTGTCCTTCAAAACTGCGATCTTCTTTTCTTCTGCCCTGCTCTTATATGTGCATTTGCCCCCTTTTTCTCCTGTATACATTCTTACAAACACACTTCTTAGACCGTCCCCCCCTCTGCCTGTCAGCCAAGTGGTACAGTCTAATAGCTGGAGGGGAATCTAATCCTTGGCACAGGATAAGAGACTCCAACAACCCTTTCTTTCTCTCTCTCTCTCTCTCCCCTCCCCTTTCTCTTTCTGAGCAGCAGAGGAATGAGTTCATCTTTTCAGAATTCCCTGGATTAGAGAGGGATGAAAAAGAGAGCAATGTGGGTCTGCAGTTCGGCGGGAAGAGACGACGGGCCCTCTAAACCGTACTGCTCTTCTCCTGTCTACTCTTTTTCTCTCTCTCTCTCTGGATGTGAGTTTAGCCCGGGGCTCTTCTTCTTCTTCTTCTTTTCTTCTCTGTATGGTGCTTTTAAAAGCATTACTGGATAATAAGAGGGGATTGCCATTGAAACTCTCAAGACCTTTTTGTGTACTTAGTTGTACTTAGTAGTAATTACTCCCAGATTGGGGGGAGGTGGGGTCGAACCCTACCTTTTGTCCGCTTCTTTTCTAGTTGCTTTTCATATTGCCCCACTGCATGCAAAGCCTCGAGGTGCATCATATATATATATATATATATATATATATGTAGCATGCCACAATAATAATAATAATAATAATAAATTCCACATGTATTCAGAACTGACTTGCCTATAGAGCCTATATTCAAGCTCAAGTGTGGTCTTGAGTTTAGACTGACCTGGCGCTCGAACCAAACGATTCATGCAGCTTTTGTCGGGTTATTACGAAGGAAACGACACGAGCATCGATGGCTTTGATACTCCTCACTCCTCAACGAACGCATAAAGAGGAGCAGCGGCTGTATACGTCTGGAGTGGTTTCCATGGAGCACTTTGCTTGTTAGGGGAACAGTCTCGCTCTTTGCCCTGCAAACCACGGGATGAGAAAAGCACCATGCAATGCATTTGTTTACCCAAGCGATTGCGCTGCTAGTTTTAACAGGGCATTATGTGCAAGTGTAGACATTCAAAGGGAACGCCTTTGTGCGTTTGTGCGTGCACGTATGTTTGTGTGCGCTTCACTTTTTTGAAGTAGTTTGAACAATGAAGCCAGACAAAAGGCTGGACAGAAAGAAAAGCCTGCTTTCCAGTCCAGATAGCTGCGCACTTGCTTTGAACGTAACTAGCATCGTTTGCCGCAGGCTTTTTAAAAAAATTTATTTCTTTTTCCCTTCATTTTAATTTCTAAGTCTAAAAATCACTCGCATTGTTGACTGAACTGTATTATTTACACTGCACTGTTAACAGACTTGATCCAGAGTTTTGCGTGTGCAGTTTACCATTAAATCATCCTTAAAAGCCCACGGCTTTGATGTAATTCAGTTTCACGGAGCGGTGTTGCGGCGCACTTCAACAAAGGTGTAGCGCTTTTCTTTCCCCGATGAATACCAGCCTGCTTTTCTATACAGGATCAAGAGTGTGATTTGTTTCAGGTTTTTCCTGTTTTCCTGAATGTTATCTTTTTGTTATTTGTTTATTTTTTGGTAAAATGCCTTCCATAAGACTGTCTGCGGGCGCCGTCTCTGCTGCTGACATCGTCCGTCTGCTAGGAGACCAATGCTGAGAGGAGACAGTTGTGAGAATATAATGGTGATAATAATGACCGCAACTTTCCTAATGGGTAAACGGAGCTGCTCCGAGGTGGCAAGGTTAAACAGATGCAAAGTGGGGTAATTGCTTCCAGCTCTCTTCCCAACGTGTGTGTGTGTGTGTGTGTGTGTGTGTGCGCGTGCGTGCGTGTGTTTTTTTTCGGTTGATGAGAGTCTGGGTTAGGGATTTGCTCTACGAAAAGAACACGGTTGTATATATTTCTCAGGCGAATAAAGGAAATATCGATTGTTTTTAATTACCGCTGACCGTCTCTTTCACTTCTATCAAAGTTTCTCGAATGGGAAATCCCTTAGAATATGTTGCATTCGCCTGGGTGTCTGAGTTTCTCTCGTTTCTGGCACCTGCATGACAACTGACGCTCTAGTGCACCTGGCGTCACTAATGCACATCACTGCTTGTCTTAATGCTGGAGAGCTCTGGGAAGAGACAGGACAGGAGAGAGGAGCCTCCTCTTTTGTTATGTGCCAGCACGCTGAGGTTCATTTAACAGCCCTACCTGACGTCTAAACGGAAAAACAAACACGTCTTCTTTAAGACACCCAGCTTTAAGAGGTATGACAAAGTGATGAATACTGCAAAAGTCAGCGAGGGAAAAGTTAACCAAGTAAGACGGAGAGCCACGGCGTCTCTGCTGATTATTTCCAAACAGGGCTCTGTGTGTGGGTGTGTGTGGGTGGGTGGGTGTGTGTGTGTGGGTGTTGGATGAAGGAGAATGTAAATGAGAGAGAGAGAGAGAGAGAGAGAGAGATTGTACTGTTTTGTCAAGGAGATTCTAATAACTTTTCCCTTCCCAGGAAAATTCTCTCTCTCTCTCTCTCTCTTTCTCTCTCTCGCTTTCCATGCTGACATAATCATAGTCCGGCACAGCCAACACACACACAGTTCACTCCAAAACAAAAACACTGCCTGAAATCCTCCTCAGCTCTCGCATACTAAATATGCATACAGCAACAGCGATATACTCGCACGCGTATACACAAGCACGATACAATTAGGAAAGGTCCTGCCCTCCGGTGATATTTTTTACACCCCTCCCCAAGCTAAACATTAAATCCATTATTAACCTTTGGTCCCTACAACTCTCTCTCTCTCTCTCCCTCTCTCTCGTTTCGCTCTGGCTCTTTTTCTGGGTTCTTATTATAAATAGTAAAATGCTACATAATACCCTGGTGTTAGAGGCGAACTAATTATTTAACATGTTTGGCTCAGTATTATAAGCCCTATTAGTTGCATCCAAAGTTACAAAACACTATGTACTATGCACTAAGTATCCATAAATATTATCATTTCTAAAATGCTAAATTATCATTTGTTAATAGAGCTCCAGATTGCAATTCTAATAAATAAAAATAAAAGTATTGCATTCAATATCTCACTCACTCACTCACTCATCATCTATACCGCTTAATTCTGTATTCAGAGTCACGGGGGGCCTGGAGCCTATCCCAGGAGACTTAGGGCACATGGCAGGGTACACCCTGGACAGGGTGCCAATCCATCGCAGGGCACAGACACACACACATACACTCACTCATTCACACACTACGGGCAATTTGGGAATGCCAATTAGCCTAACCTACATGTCTTTGGACTGTGGGAGGAAACCGGAGTACCCGGAGGAAACACGGGGAGAACATGCAAACTCCGTGCACACAGAGACCGGAATCGAGCCTGGCCGGGGATCGAACCTGGACCCTGGCGGTGCAAGGCGACAGTGCTAACCACTACACCACCATGCCACCTTTGCATTCAATATCTGCGGTATATATTTAAGACAAAATAAAAATGTTGCAGGAGGTGTATGTTTATGTATCGTAGCTCTGTAAAGCTTTTATATTTCACTCATGTTAAGCTAGAACGTGTGTTGTGTGCGGCGTGTAGACTGCTCGTAAAGCAGTGCTTATGTTCAAAGCCTCTGAAATGATAGCAGACAGAAGGCTGTAAAGGCCACTCGGGGAGGAAAAAAAAAGAAAAAAGATAACTTGCAGGCTTGTGCAGGATCTGAGGAATTCACTAATGGTAACGTTCAGGGGCCCAGTAAAAAGGGGCCATTTTCAACGTTTGTGTGTGTGAGAGAGAGATTATATATATATATATATATATATATATATATATATATATACATATATATACACACAACCACACTCACACTTTCCCAGATTAGAGCTGAAGCCCAGAATATAGACTCTATATTTAATACATGTGACTGTTTGTTGCTGCGTTGTGACCGCTGTATGGCTCGGTGTAATAGGCCGGTCATTTATTAGGGCAAGTGCAGACAAGAAACGCATGAGGCCACAGAGCGGGCCCTTGAAATCCGGTCTGCCAACAGCTCTCTGAGGCAAAATAATGGCATCACTCGCCGTGCAAGTTAATGGGAGCTGATAGGGCGAAGCCTGGGGGGTCAGGGGGTCGCGAGCTTGGGCTAAGTCGTCAGGGAGCTGAATGCCATTCCCCTGGCCCACAGCAGGAACAAGAAGGGAGGGAGAGAGAGAGCAAGGAGAGACCTCCATCCCCCATCTTTTCCTCGCCACCTTCAGCCACCCACCGGAATGTACGCGGACAGAGAGAAAAGAAGGATGAGTTGTGGGGGAAGGGACTGGATATGAGCATATCATTCACTCCTGCAGAAGAATATACAAGTGGCAGAGAAACGTTCCCAAACTATGTGCAGTTTCATGGAATTTGGAAGTGCGTGTGTGTGTCCAGGGACTTGTAACTCAATGAGAAAGTAGAGGGCTTTGGCACTGAACACACCATAGACTCCTCTGCCATGAAAAGTGAATTAGTGAGCTGATTTACAGTTTTGGGTCTCTTTCTCTTTTTCTTTCTTTTTTTTTTAAAGCTCTCTGTAGGTATTTCACGACTGGACATTCTATCACCCTGAAAAAATAGATCTGTTAATAGATTAATAGTTTGCAAACAGCAGTTAATTTTATTTAAAGGGAGATACATTTGGGAGATTTTTTTTCTGCTTATTATCCAATTGTCATGATTTCATAGGTTTTTACGATATACCAAGCCAATGTCTTTCACAGACGAGTCAAATTGAAACTTGTGATTAATGCTAGTCTGAGTTGAAGTCTATGAGGGGTGCCCCCTTGAGGTAGTGCAAAAAAAAAAAAAGTACAGTATATACATCTAGCATAGGTGCCTGTTGAGCAAATACACTATTTATCAGTTCCATCAGTTTGTTAGTGACAACTTTATTGTCAATGCCAGACAAAGACATTTCTATTAAAACTGTGTAAATGTGGTCTCATCTACCTCCACCTCATCTGCTGTCTGTCTTATGCCAATCAGCTTTGCAGCCACCATTTATCTGAAAGAACTAAACAAAACAAACAGAAACACCCACATGTTCAGTTTGTCCTGATTTATGGCTGACAGGTAGCAAGCCTTGAAAATGAACATGGCTCGGAATGCATTTTCAACAGTTTGCACGAGTATGGTTATTGCAGAGCAGAGAGGTGATGTTTTATACTTAAATAAAATGAAAACACATTGCTATTAAGAACAGGTGCATATGAGATGAATAACATTTGAATTATCATTTTGACACTTGGTATGGAAAAACTTCCATACCCTCCTTGACAAATTAATTAATGATGATGATGAGAATACTACAACTACTACCACTAATAATAATAATAATCCATATAAAATAACCTTTTGTCTCTCTCTTTGACAGATGCCAGCTTGTCACCGAATGCCCCTAAGCAGAGCCACTGGTGCAGCGTGGCATACTGGGAGCACCGGACACGAGTGGGTCGCCTCTACCCAGTGTATGAGCCCTCAGTGAGCATCTTCTATGACCTACCTCAGGGCACGGGCCTGTGCCTGGGCCAGCTAGGCGGCGAGCACCGTGGTGGCACTGCCCAGCGCACACGCAGCAAAATTGGTTATGGCCTGCTGCTCAGCAAAGAGCCGGACGGTGTGTGGGCGTACAATCGTAGCCAGCACCCCATCTTCGTCAACTCACCAACGCTGGAGGCGCCAGGAGGCCGCGGCCTGCTCGTACGCAAGGTCATGCCCGGGTACTCCATCAAGGTTTTTGACTACGAGCGCTCAGCTCGGCTGCTGCTGCGCCACGAATCAGAGCCTGCGCTCCCGGACGGCCCATACGACCCCAACAGTGTGCGTATCAGCTTTGCCAAGGGCTGGGGACCGTGCTACTCACGCCAGTTCATCACCTCCTGCCCGTGCTGGCTCGAAATCCTCCTCAACAACCACAGATAACACACAAACAGAATGACAATGAGAGCCAGTCAGAGACTTGGAGCCAAAAGATGCACCAGAGACTGGACACGCCCTACAAACTATCCCAAATATCGTCTACTTAGATTTAATATAAAGTTTTATATATTATATGAAATATATATTATACTTGTAAATACTGGAGTCATTTTTACAATGTAATTATTTATGTATGGTGCAATGTGTACATGGACAAGTGGAAAAAAACAGAAATGCACTTTGGCTTTTATATATATATATATATATATATATATATATATATATATATATATATATAATTAAATATCTATAAAGATAAAGAATTTTTCAATACCGTTTTGGAAAAAGAAAAATTATACAGCAAAATTAGACAAACCTGGTTTTGGTGTATAGTTTTGACATATTACTAATATCCAGACAAAAAGCTAACACCGTTCACACATTGATAATAAAGTATTCGCATAATATTTGTCTGGAACTGCTCACTTCTTTCCTGAATGAATGACTGGAATTTTCACTGACATCACCATCACTATTCATTTAGTGGCAATGTGCTACCTGGGTGAGTCTACTTCAGAAGGTGTGTACAGCGGGTGGAGCGGCCCTCAGGCACTGCCACAGGCACCAAAGAGTCTAGCAAATAAAAGGAGCCAGTGTGAAGGTATCCTCTGGAGGCTGGCTTGTTTTACTCACCAATGGCTGCTTTGTGTTCCTTGTGAATACTAGTGAAGACAAGAGGGAGTATTTGCGTACTCTAGTGCTGATCACGGTCACTGGGATGGTATTGTACAATGTTCTTTTGAAATGAGCTTCTCAACTGCTTATTGAGGAAACAGGAATTCTTATCAAATGTCTCTCTTTTACACAAACATCCATGCAGTTTGTCAAATGTATGAAAGAACTAAAAAACATATTTGTGGGGTGAAGCATATCTGCTGAAAATAGAAAAATAATTAACATTAGATGTAGTTTGAAAAGAGAGTTTTTTAAATATAAAATAACGAGCTGAAATGGGAGCCATCCAGCATCTTTCCACTGGAAGTCAAGAGATTTACACTTTAATCACTATGACAAAGACACAGACAAAACGAAAAATGTACAAAAATGCAGTTAAATAGGAAAACTATGGCCTTGTGGGATGTTCTTGGTATGCAGTGGTTAGAACCTCCAAAAAGTGGTCCAAAGAAGTAAATCCTGTGAAACTGCGACAGGGTCATGGACACGTGTGGAGTGAAGGCTAGTCTGTCTGGTCCAGTAGCACAAATTGCTGAAAAAGGTTTATGTTGGCTATGACAGAACTGGGACTGGATACACGGTGTATTGCAGCTTCCTGTGTAGCTGCAGACCAGTCAGAGTGCTCATGCTTCATGAAATAAGGTGGTCTGATAAATCTCATTTTATTTTACAACACTTGCATGACTGGGCATGTGTGTGCACTGCTTTCCTGGGGGAAGAGATGATACCAGAGGCAGTGGAAAAAAATTCTGCTAGGAAACCATGGGTCCTTGCATTCATGTGGGAATTACTTTAATACGTAGCACCTACCTGAACATTGTCGCAGACCAGGTACATCGCTTCATGGAAATGGTATTCGCTTTCAGCAGTACAATGCACCCGACCACACTGCAAGGAATGTTCAAGAACGGTTTGAGAAACAAATGAATTGGTGGTGTTGACTTGGCCCCCAAACTCCCAGATATCAGTCTGACCGGGGATGTGAAAGATGTGCTGGACAATTTTCCGATCCATGGAGGCCTCACTTCGTAACTTACACAAGTTGAATCAGCTGCTGCTGGTAACATCTTTGTGGCAGAGGTCTTGTGGAGTCCATACCTGGACGAGCCAGAGCTGGTTTGGGGGCTCAAATGGTACCTACAAAAGATTAGATGTTGCTTTCATATTATGGCTGACTGGTGCAATTTAAACTTACAGATCTTAGGTAAGTTGTAATGCAAATATGCATATGTTGTGTATGCAACATGTAGTGCCTAATTATTGATCAAGATCTACAATTCTTAATTTACGTTTGTGGATTCCTCACTTAAATATTCCTATTGTGGAGTATTTAGGATGAATGTAAGATGTTTTTTGACTGGCAGCATCTGAATTTTGTAATGCATCTGACTCGGCCAACATGTACCTTCTATTTCACTCCTAAGTTTAAAACACAGCTCTCCACCAACAATCCTGTCCTGTAGCTTTAGCTGGTTTATACAACTCTGCAGCCTTAAGTTCCTTCAAGTCCTTGAGAGCCTAACTGGTTGCTTCTGAGGAGCAGGGAGGAGTTCAGTGGAGAGGGACAAGGCCTGGCCCGTTTTCCTCATCTGTGGTGCGGCTCAAGCTAAATCCAGCATGCATGCCTGCCGAGCACTGAGTATCTGCAGCGGGTGGTTTATGGACACGGCTTTGCTTCTCACAGTAAGTGACCAGAGAGGCGGCTTCACGCTTATATGCGCTGATAAATGGCCTAAGTGTGCACAGACTGAAAAGGTCCAGTAAGAACTAGGTGGTTGAGCTGACTTTCTTTTTAAATTTGAGTGCTGCATTTAAAAGTTCAGAAGGAGACAGGGGAAGGTTGAGGTTTAAAAGAATGGGACTGGCCATGAATTCTCCCTCCAGCATCCAAATCATGTAAAGCAAAAATTTGATTTCAGGGCCAAACATCACCTTCCTTTAGCTGCCTTCTGTATTCAGCAATAATAGTGCCAGAACCTCTGGTGAGTCCTTGCTGGACCTTGCACTTTCCTGACAAGTTCAAAGAGATTTACTATAAGTACTGAAATCAGTGTGGGAAAGGCTAACCATGTTGTGTAGAGAGTGCAACTGGGACGCTTGATTGAAACATGTTGAGAAAACATGGTCTGCGCCTTGTGGTCTTTTATTTGGGCCCATCCTCAAAGGTGCAGGGAGTGTGGTGAAGAGGGCACTACCCTTGTGCTGTCTCATGCAAAGCCTTAGGCTCCACAGCCTGCCGGTTTTCCCTTGGTGCAACGTCTGCCGCCAACCCCGTGCAGAGTTCAAACATCCCAGAGCCAGAGGAGTGGCTCTTCTGCCTACAAGTGTGGCCCATTATCCTGTGCTTTTGTGTTTGCCTTATGGGAAGGGGGTCTGGATCAACACTGGGGGAAGGAGCTGGCAGGTTACTCTGCCAGACAAATGGAGAGAGTGATACACACATTACACAAGGCCCTGTAGAGGGTGTGACAAGGAGGCCTAATTAGAGTGGGCATAGCAAAAAAAAAAAAAGTGTCAGGGGAGGGAGGGAGGGGCTGGTAAGACACCCTGCTCCTCATAGTTGTAGCAGAGCTGCAGCTTTTAGTAAAGAAATAAGGGAGGGAATGTATGAGGGAGGGATAAGAACGGAAAAGCCATGTAAGCAGCTTTGCGAATGTTCTGCTACCTCAGGGATGGTCTTGATTAAGGGCCCTCATAGAGCTCATACTCGCTCTCTTTACTAAACAGGGCCAGACCCCAGCATAATTCGATTAGCTTATTTTGATATCGCATCTTGGGTTTTAGTAACTGAAAAAGAAAGGTTTTTAGAATGCAACATTCTTTCGACGTGAATTAATATACAATAAAAGTCATCTACGAATGTATTTTAACTTTGCCAACCTCAAAGCTTCAAATTCCTTTTTTTTTTTTTTTCAGTGTACAGCTTTGCCTATGAGTGCACTGAGGACCTACCAATTTTTTAAAGCACATTTTGGAAACCTTATGATTATTGCCTCTGTCCTGCCAAAGCCTTGTAGTATGTCATAGATGTAGATGCCAGGACTTGAGTCTTGTTCTGCGGAATACAAAAGAACACAGCAAAGTACGCGTACAGCTCAGACTTTTAAACAATATTTTTAAACAGAGCCAAGCCACTTAATATCTCCTACTAAACAAAATTAAAACAGTGCTCTGTGGAGACGTCAAGGGATTGGTATGATACTGAGCGTATTATTAAAATCATTGTACTGAACTTTGCTAAAGTCTCTGCCAAACTGGGATACTGCGAGTGACAAAATGACGTCAGCAAAGAATGGACCCATAATTCAGAAATTTGTTGAATATTTTAATAATTACGACTTCCAGTCCATAATGCTATTTAGATTAATCTGTAATCATAGTGGCAAAGACTTTTCTCAAAATGATATTCTCAAACTTTTAAAATAATGACAATCAAGATAACAAGAATAATTTATTTTATGCAATAAAATTGCTATACAACCTTAATTATATAGTATGATGTCCTTTTTTCTTCATAACCTGCTGAATCGGGCTGAGCATAGAGTCAAAAATGTCTGCAGTACTCTTGCACAATCCATGCCTGCATGATTGCTTCTTGAAGATCATGTACAGAAATTTGCCACCTAGCTTTAGCCATTTTTCGCGCAGGAAACATCCTGCCACGTACTTCTTTCATCTATTACCTAGACCAGCTCATTCTAATTAGCACAAGTCTTCTGTCAAATAGGCGCGAACTAATAGGTGACATCACCTGTTTTGTGCACAGAGAGAACTAATAAATGGCACATGTTGTCTTGATACTTTTGGTCACCACCGTGTATTGGCACTATGCCGCTCTGAGAACACGTAGGGAAGATTACATACTAGATTTTCATTTGAACTTGTGCCATTAGCACAGTAGTCTGTCAGTAATGTAAAACATTTTGTTCTCAAAACAAGTAACTCAGCAGCTTTCCAGCTTGCTCACCACTTTCTGCTTGCACACAGGCACACACATACACACTTAGCTCACTGCTCTGGGAGAAAAGAGAAAGAGGTTACATAAACATATTTTAAAAAAAAACAGGACACAGGTCTGCCGTGTTAATCATTATCCCCAAGCAGCTCCTTCCCAGTACAGACCCACACTCCCACATGCCAGACCTAGACCATGTGTAACTATGGAATCACTATTCTCAGTCCTTTTCAGTGGCACCAGAAAAGTTATTAAATATTTACACAATTGACTTTTTTCAGGGTAAAAATAAGGCAATGGGAAAAAGGAATAAGTTTTCATCTGTCTGCTTACTGATTTAATCACTGCGGTTAAAGAGTCAATACTTACCAAAAATGTTCATTATAATAATTTTAATGTCCATAAGAATAAAAACCCATTAAACACATTTAAAAAAAACTTGAATAGTGCTTTTCCCACTTTGTTGCCACCATTTTTGAATCTCAGTTTAACCCCAAGGTTATCTACACCTTAACATCTCCTCCCGTATCATAAGGCTGCTTGTAAACTGCACATTAATAGCTTACTTCCTGTCATTCTTACTTCATTGGAATCTCTATCATAAAGGATTCTTAAGATAATTCTCCCATTCCTAGCTCACAAACTGCAGCGACCTTTCATTTACCATCAATACAGCAAACTGTCTATTTTGCAATATAATCTTATATTGTACCTTTAATATTGATATTACAGTCACAAATTTCTAGACCACTGCTACACCCACTAGGTCGGGCTTTATTACTGCAATAAAGCATTTTTACAACAACAGGATTCCTATATTTGGCTTGCAGTGCTGATAAAGGATTTTGTCCAAAATGTCCCGCGAAAAGCACAGCTTCTGAGTCCTTGCTTTAAAGCTTAAAGACGATTTCTTTAGAGAAAAGAAAACTTTCTGAGCTGTGTATTTTTAGGACTGAGGTACTGAAGCACAATTGCAACATTGAGGATGTGCATCATCAATATTGTCCCAAACAATAGCTTTAGCCTCAGTCCAAACCCTGAACATCTGGCTCCAACACACAGAATGCAGAGTAATAGCACGTTAGACACTGGGAGAAAGAGCGAGATTACACCAAGTGACTGGAAGACTTCCTGCTCCTACTCTCTCATGAGGCTGACTTTGGAAATCTTTTCACCTAGGCTTAGAGCAGCCTAATTATAGGCAACGACCTGACACTCACTGGCAGTTATAATCCAAAGCAGGCCGTTGCACAGTTACTAAAACATGCACCCACATGCTTATCTATAATGTCTGTGTTTTTCAGAGGAATAAGGGGATCCACAGAAAAAGAATGAGAGAAGGATATCACACCCTAGTGAAAGACTAGGATCTTGTTTATCTGAACTTCAGAATATCACATACTTATGTTAGTAACTGGACTAAATATTTTGTTGCGAAAGCTTAGTAGTTGTAAAAATTTAGATGTTAAAGTCTACTGCCGAACCAGACCCTCTCCTTGGTGCAGCTGTAAAGCCATTCCCATATACATGAAAACCTGAATAGTAGTGGAGAGTATGAGTACTCTAAATGGACAAGCAACATGATGTACAGACCAGCAAAGATGCCTCCTGGTATCGATTGCGTGGATGATCGGTGGGCCACATAACATTTCCCTTTACTGAGCCTGAAGCACTACAGCTATTTACACAAGGTGCTGTAATGTAAGGAAACAATAAAAAAAAAAATCACTTTAAAATTGTTCCTTCTTCCCTAAATCGATTTTAGGACACTAAAAGGACTACTAAAATTAGCACACTGTTCACTGGTTAAGGCATTGGCCCTATGGATTTGGCCCCAGGTTCAAACCCCATCATCACTAAGTTGTCACTGTTGGGTCCTTAAGCAAGGTCCTTAACCCTCAACAGCTCAATCGAGAATGTGATGTAATTGAAAAAGTAAGACGCTCTGGATAAGTGCATCTGGCTAATGCTGTAAATGTAAATTCCCAAGTCAGTTTAACCTCAAATGCCTTGCTCAAATGCTAACTCTTTGCTCTACCTTATCATCCTATAGCATCAAGATCTGATTCCCACATCACCTGTTGTCTACATCGGGAAAAAAAAAAATATTTTGTAAGTTTTGACTTACAATTGACAAGAGATATTAGCTAATGCTAAGCTCAGTTAACCTTACTTTTTGCCTAAAAGCTGTGATTAAATTTATCTTGAAATGCATGTTCTCATTCTCTTCCCTTTTACCTTCTAGCAGCGGTATCAATAATATCCATGTTTCTGTGTTAAACAATCAGCTGTAAGGTTCAAGGAGATCATTTTCATCAGTTAGCTAGTCATGGTTCTTGGCATACAAACACAATTAGCTTACTTTTTAAACCTCGCTTGGCTCACTTTAGGCTTTATGAATAAAGCTGGATATTAACCCATTTATTTACACTTAAACAAATCTGATACTTTTTTGGGAAAGAAAAAAAAATCATATCATGTGTGTGTAAATTTATGCATAAATGTGGTTAGCACTGTCGCCTTGCACCGCCAGGGTCTCTATGTGCATGGAGTTTGCATGTTCTCCCCGTGCTTGGTGGGTTTCCTCCGGGTACTCCGGTTTCCTCCCACAGTCCAAAGACATGTAGGTTAGGCTAATTGGCGTTCCTAAATTACCCGTAGTGTGTGAATGAGTGAGTGTATGTGTGTGTGTGTGTGCTCTGCGATGGATTGGCACCCTGTCCAGGGTGTACCCTGCCATGTGCCCTAAGTCTCCTGGGATAGGCTCCAGGCCCCCGTGACCCTGGATATAGGATTAAGCGGTATAGATGATGAGTGAGTGAATTACTTCTGGAAAACTTTGATGAAGTGGACAAAAGCACACACAGTGCACACATCAGGGGCATTTATGAAAATGGAGAAGAACATGCAAACTCCACACAAACAGGACCAAGATTGAAATATTCTACATTTGAAGCAACAGTGCTAACCACTAAGCCAGTTTATTGCAAGAAAATATTATATTAAATGTGGTGAGCACTGTGTGTATATAGTATATATATTTCATGTCCATGATTTAAGAAAGTTATGTAATGAAAGGAGCATGAGCTACAATAACTTGGACAGTGTTCAAATCAATTCTGTTTTCCAAAGCACATTTTAGTAAATGCTGTGCAAGACTTCGTCAATACTGAATGACTGATAAGTGATTGATCTGTTATGTCTCAAGTTGCAGTGTGTCATATAATCACTAATGTGCTATCTCCAGGCTTGAGATAGCACATTTTATACTAGGATGGAGACATTTTATACTTTCATTATAAACCACACTCTCATACACACACGCACATGCACGGTCAGTCGTTCCCTAGCTCAGGTCTCTCTCCCAGCTCTACCTCTTATAAAATCTTCATGTAAAAACATGATCTGTTACCTGGCAGTTTCACCTGCCCCTCTCCATCTGTAGGCGTCACTGGACCACACCCCATCCCCCATGCACCCCCCCCACCCCCACCCCCAAGCTGCTGTTAACATCATTACGTACATGAAAATGGGTTATGTACTTGTTGAACTAGAAAAGTCAACTATTTTATCCAAATATTTGTACATAAATGAAGTCAATAGTTCAAACAAGTGATTGCGTCACCTCTTCAGGAAAAACATAGTTAAATCATATTCCAACTCAATTCCTTTCAAGCACGACAGATGTTTCCATCTTGTACAGCAGTACCACACTAAGCATTAAGCACTGTATTCAGCCATTCCCAATGTGAAGGGACCTTGTTTGAAACGACTGTCAGGAAGGGTCATCTATGTGTCTATCTATGTAAGGAGGGCAAAGGGTGTTGGATTAGCTCTGTCCTAACTTAAGTTTACCTCATAGTTGGTCCTGCTATAAAAGTCCACGGCCACATGGCAGTGAAAAGGCTGCTGCTGAGCCGGAGGTGCTTTCAGAGGCGGTTTCAGGCCCTCAAACCCTCCCCAACCCCCACACCCCCCTCACCCCCCGGCAGTAATTACAGGGTAAAGAGCGGCCTTGCTGACGTACACGCAGGATTTATTTTAGAGAGTTTCCACAAAAGTTAAAAGAATGCCACAGCACTCCCTCACAGTGCACACACACACACACACACACACACACACACACACAACAGACCCAAAGGCAGGATTTTGACAGCATTAATCAACAGATACTTTTTCCCTCTCTCCACTGTACTCTTAGCTTTAATTGGTGATAGGCTTGTGAACACAGACACACAATGAACCTTGTTTTTATTTTGCGGTCACAGGTAAACCTTTCTTCCATGCTTAAAAAATTGTATTTGAGTACTATGTACTAGAGTTTTATAGGCTATTTAGGCTATGAATACTTTGTAGTGACATGCAAAAGCTCAGAAAGTTGTATGGTTAAGTGAGATACAAATGAGATTCGGCTCTTAATTAACCCTATCTTGGGGTAAGACTCTATGCACATGGCTTCAGACTAGAATTGCCTCCATGGCACTACTATTTTTTTTTTTTTTTTTTTTGGAAAAAAGTCACCCTTTTTGTGTGTTTGGTGAAGCTTGGTTTCCCAAAAATAACAATGGAGAACATTTGTTTAGCACTCCATATACAGCCAAAAAAGTTCTTCCCCTCTTACCCTGACGCACTCATCAGTCTGGAGTAGGGTCAATGTAACCCTATCAAGCCGTATGATCAACACATTTATACCCCTCTGAAATGGCGCCTTTTTTTTTGTTGTTGTTTTTGGTGGGCAGCATATCATATAAAACAATGATAATTGTGTTACTGCAAAGCTTTTTTGGAAGGAGATGCAGTACAATATATCTAGTGCATCCGGAACAAATCTTATGCAATTCCAATGTAACATTTGATAAAATGTGATACTTGATATAGAAATAAGTACAAAAGTTGGCATTATCTCTGATACCAAATTCAAAAGACAAACTGTAATGATAATAGACTTCAGAAATGCAGTAATCACAAAGACACTAAGAAAAAGTGGACTGAATAAGTTAAAACCTTCAGGGAGATTGAGTGGTCGTCACTGCAGGTGGTTAAACTGGAACTAATCCGACTCCTCCTATAAGCCTAATCTTAACCCCTATGTCTTAAGCCACAAGACACTGTACAGCACGGAACAACAAACACACTTATCTAGCCTGATACACAATGATTTGTCTCCACCTTTGGGACCTTTGGTTTAACATCATCCCCCATCTCCATCCCCGCTAGGAGAAGCTGGATCATCTCCATCCAACCCCTGAACTTTCGGGTTGTGCAGCAAACCAAAGCGATGCTTGGACAGATACAGCAAGCAAACAATGCAGCAACTGAAGTATTAGTAAATATAAAACACACATTCTGTGTTCTTTAGAATTGTGTAGTTGTGTAGGAGTAGACATGTGATCACACACCCACACACAGAGCATGAAAAAAGCACACGTTAAATGTCTTTTTTTTTTCTTTTCTACGCAAGGGCATGAAAACCTACGTAGTTAATGGTAGTAAATAGAATATGATTGATTTTTTTTTTTTTTTTTTACAAACACACAAATCCACAGTCCATGGTAAAAAAAAAAAAAAGAAAAAAACATAAGTAGATCAATCAATTTGTCTTTTTAAAAAAACCCTTTTCATGTTTTAATCCATGGTTTTTAGAGGTAGTAGTTAAAGGTCTATTTTTCTTCCCACCAGTCTGTCCCTTCAGCAGGAAGGACCCTTTTTTTTTCTAAGGGGGGGCTGTTAAAAAGAAAATGTAGAGACACTCACACTCCTAATATGTTCCATATTGTAACTTTAAAATGGGGTGGACTCAGGAAATGCAGTCACACTAACATGCCTTCCAAGCTTCCAGGCTGAGGTTTGGCCCGCTGTGCTGGTGGTTCTGCGGGCTTGGGCTCAAAGATCAGTCCGTGTTGGGTTTCCTCCTCCTGAGAGACTTGATGTCCAAATTACCAGGCCACGCTTTGTTTTTTTCTGGTACATAGGGACTTTTCATTCAAAAGAATTTCAAAATGTTTATTGCGGCAAGGTCAGGTTCTTTTATAAACAGTATTGTTTTTGCAACATTGCTACACTCCTGAAACATGCGAACTTTTTCATGTGTGTCGCAGGCACGACAGTAATAGAGATGGAGTGTGTGTTTATGTGTGGTATTTGCTGTAGACATGAACAGATTCTCTGTGCTTAGTGAAGCTATAGTGCCGTAGAAATGCTGCAGCAGGGAAGGAAATGGGGAAATCATCCTGTAGATGCATCAAACTCCTCCATCCTCACCGTCTCTCACACTTTCTGTTTTGCTTCTCTTACTAATCGAGCGCAGAGCTCAGAATGTCCGTGCCAGAAGGTGAAGCACAATTGCAGCCAATTATACCACGCGGCTTCACCAGCTATGTTTATGATGTCTTTATCTCCCCTGTTGAAGCAGTCATTAAGCAAGCAACATGTTAAACAGTAATGACGTTGTGCTCATTGTGATTTCATTATATGAGATAACCTCATGTTTAGTGTGCATGTATGTATGCATGTGTGGTCTGGGATGCTCTCTCTCTCTCTCTCTCTCTCAATGAAGAAATTCTGCTTTACCTCAAAGGTCAGGTTACACATTCCAGGGGCGCAACACCACCACCAGCCTCTGACTTTACTGACATACCTGAAAGTGGGATTGAAAGCGTGTGTGCGTGGTATGTGTGTATCCGTATGCAAAGACTGCACACATGTCTGCACACAATTCTTATGCTGAAAGGTGCCTTTTCCCTCATATATGTGTCGAAAATAGTTTTTCAATATTATACGAAGCATATCATTATGGTGAGACATGGGGATTTGTTTGGAGGCCATTTTGTGTGTGAGGCTGACATGACTGTAAAGGAATTGCGCTGGCATAAGGCGTTAGCTCTGGGGAGGAGGGATGAAAGAGACACAACCCTGGATTCAGAATGTTTCATCTAGCATGGCATTTTTTTTTCTTTAAGTACTTCTAACATTCATAAACATTCCTATAACGATGCTGTAAGGCTTCTAACGCTAATGCTAACGTTAACGCTAACCGTAGCAGTGTTTGTAGCACTTTAATGCGCAAACCATTCCTACAGCAGAGGGTTCTAAAACATTCCAACTTTTTTTCTATCAGCACATTATCGATGAACAAACACCTTAGCGACAAGGAAAGATACACTTTATGGTTTACACACACTGAGAGTGAACGCAAGTCATCAACAATTACATTCATCTGGGTTTTTATATATATATATATATATATATATATATATATATATATATATATATATATATAAAAAGAAGAAAAGCTGTGAAAGGAAAGAATGTCAAAGAAAGAAAACAAGAAAGTATCAAAAGGATGAAAAAATGTAGGATGTGTAGGATTGTGGCAGGGTTTATGCCTTAAGACTTTCTGGAATCCAGTAAGGGAAACCACGGAACATGCTTTAAGAGCTACACTGGTGCCTACTGGACTGTGCAGAGAAAGAAGGAGTGAAAGAGTGAGACACATACAAAGCATGATGTACAGTACTATGTTATATTGTGAAGACAGCTAAAATTGCACATATTCTGTTCGTTGGCTTGAGTTTGTTCTCTTATCATATCAGGTGTAAAATAGCGTGATGTGGTCGTATTGCCAGGTGCATGCCCGACAAGATGTTCTTTAATCACTTAAATGTCAGTGATGTTTTTTTTCTTTAAACTTTTAAACTGTATAGCAGCCTGATACAAGACCATTTTAAGACTTATTTTAATTAGGCTGCAACAACTCATTGATACAAATTCATAAACTTCAGACGACGAGGTAGCATAAGATTAGAAGTTGGTTTTGTGTGTGGTGTCTCCCAGTGCATTAGTGGGTTCCCTCTGGGTATTCCAGTTTCCTTCTACATTCCAAAGACATGCAGATTAGGTTACTTGGCATTCCCAAATTGTGTGCGTGTGTGTGTGTGTGTGTGTGTGTGTGCTTATGTGTTCTGCAATGGATTGGCACCTCATTCAGGGTGTCCCAAATCCTCTTGACACTGGTATAGAGTATGAGTGAGTGAACTATATAGGACAGTGACATATCCTGAACATCAAACACGTGTTCTTTTTAAACATCTCCTTCCAGAGTTTGTTCTCTCTCTCTGCTGTTTGTCTCATTGTTGTTCCACTCTACTGGGAAGGGTTTTTCACTAGATTTTATAACAGCATTAGTGAGGTCAGGCACCAAGAATGGGAAAGTAGGCCTGGGGTGCAGTCATTGTTTTAGCTTATCAAAAATATGCTTAGCTGGATTGATGTCAGGGCTTTGTAAACGGCACCCGAGTTCTTCCACACAAACCTCGGCAAACCATGCATCTTGTACTGTGCATTGTCAGGCGGGAACAGGTTTCCCTAGAGCCAGGAAAGGGAAATTGTAATGCAACATACAAAGACATCCTATATGACCCATACATAAAGGTTCCTCTAAAAGTATTGGAAAGCCAGTGCCAGTTCTGCTGCTATATGCTGACATCATTTGAGCTTGAGAACAAGTGAGACAATATATCAGAATTTGACGGTCTATTTCCCAATATTTACATATTTACAATAAAATGTACACAACAATAGATTCTGGGTCTTTGGAGGATAAATTAAATAACGTGATATTTGACTGCCGATCTCTTGCTTGCGAAAACAGCATCAAGCCAAATACCTGCGGATGTCGCCAAACCATAGTTTACTTGTGATGTTTTTCCAACCTTGCACCACAGTTTTTGTACGATTTGAGTCCTTTCACGGTACTGTAATATCTTCTCCCTGCCCTGTGGAGTTTCTCTGTTGTTTTGTGGTTTTCTTCACAACTCTCACAGTGTTTCTGTCATAAACTCCTGTTGTTGTCTGGTTATTACATCACAAGTGATTTCACTCACTCACTCATCGTCTATACCGCTTTATCCTGTATTCAGGGTCATGTGGGGCCTGGAGCCTATCAGGAGACTAAGGGCACGAGGCGAGGTACACGCTGGACAGGGTGCCAATCCATCGCAGGGGACACACATACATACAATTTGGGAACACCAATTAGCCTAATCTGTAGGGCTTTGGACTGTGGGAGGAAACCGGAGTACCCTGAGAAAACTCACCCAGCATGGGGGGGAAACATGCAGACTCCATGCACACAGAGACGGAAATCGAGCCTGGCCGGAAATCGAACCCGGACCCTGGAGGTGCAAGGTGACAGTGCTAACCACTACACCACTGTGCCGCCCCTCATTCTTCTTTATTTTAGGACATTCCAAATCATTGTATTGGCAACGATCAGTAGTGATACAGATACTTTTTTTCAGCATCCGCTTACTTTTAAATGGTGGTTTATCATTTTTAACAACAAATAGAGTCTTCACAGGTGAAAACCAGAGTAGAAATTCTGATATATTTATTTTTTTAAACCAGCAATCTAACTGCATGCATCTGGGCAGCAAGGCACACCTGTCAGTCACATAACTTCGATATTTTTGATCACTTGAAATGTGGTTGGGTACAAATAAAAGGTGTCAGCAAATTAAAGCAGAAATTCAGAAATTCACAACGCATTGGACATGCTGTTCCAATAATTTCAGAGGGGCCTCTAGATATGATAGCTTGGTGTCCACATACTGATGTTCACGCACATTGCCAAGCTTACTCGCTCTTGTTGATTTCTTCTTTACAACATCTGAAGAATTCGCCCACTTCTTTCTACACAGGCTACTCAGGTGCTTGTTCAGTTCCTTGTCATTTCAAAACTGGACTACTGCAACTCACGCCTGGTAGATCTGCTCCTGTGCACCACTCGTCTTCTGCAGCTGATCCAGAATGCAGCTGTAGGTCTCGATTTTAACCTTCCCAAGTTCTCCCACACCACCCCATTTCTCCGCTCCCTGCACTGGCTTCCTGTAGCTGCCCGCACCAAATTAAAAACCCTGAAGCTTGCCTACAAAGCTAAAAACGGCCCCACCCAATAACCTCTCAGCTCTGATCACACCCTCACCCAACATTCCCTCCGATCATCCAGCATTGCTCAGGTGGTCCCATCATCTCTCAGAGATTGTGAAAGACATACACCTAGACTGTTTTCTGTTCTGGCACCTGGATGGTGGAATGAACTTCCTCTAGATGTCCATACAGCTGAGTCTCTGCCAATCTTTAAATGATGACTAAAGACCTATTCTTCAATATTTGGGTTAATCTCTCTCCCCTAAACACCCCAGCAACCCCCACCCAACCAACACACACAAAAAATAACTTCCCAACATTGTTTGACTGGCGGTACTTAATTAGTAACCTAGTAACCCAGTGTAAGGATCTATCCAGTGACAGAAATCTCAAAGCACGTTTGGATACGTCACTCTGGATAAGATTGTCTGTCAAATGCCAAAATATAAATGTAAATTTATTCTCTATGTTATAAATCTAGAAATAAACTCATAAATAAATGTACACTATTAACAAATAAATGATGTACCATAAGCAAAGAATGAGGCAGATTTCATTATATTTGAGAAACTGGTTAATGGTATTTTGTTTTATCTTTGACCTGCTTCATTTTAATTCACACCTGATAATAAACTTATATGACAGTAACATCCTGACAGATTTTTTTTTTTCTGACTCTTTCTTTTCAGTGTATCAGAGGGGCCTCTCTTCTGAACAGAAACAGTGCTGGAGGCTCTCAAAGGCCAAAGTAGTGCCCCTGCCTTAATAACCTCCCTGAGCTTCTCTGTAACTCAAGCCCGAGTTTGCATTCCTCTCCGCTTTTGTTTGGCAGCATTTGGAACTACGCTGAGTGCCGGAGAACCTGAGGGTCTCACTTGTCTTGTGCCATCCTACAACAGGCTGTTTGAGGGCTCTAATCTAGCCATGTCTTTCAGCTCAGCCCTGTTAAGACTCAAACTTACTGACTGTGAATGCTGGCTTCTGTCAACACCTGGGTGTAAGAACCTGAGAAGAAATGGGTGAGAGGGGATGGGGGACTGCGTGGGATATACCCAGGAAGGAGCCTGAAGAGATATGACAGGCATTTTGACCTCGCTGGAAGCTTGATAAGACAGAAATGTATCCAGCATCTGGACATTATGATCAGGACTAGGATTGATGTTGGCCTTTAGGTAGTAAAAGTGAGTTACTGACAGAATATATTTTAAAGCAGAGGAAAAAAATATAGGATCCCATTCTTTGACAAATCTAGACTAAAATAGCACAGAACAGAATGTTAGATGAAGGACATGTTGTTATGGTACTTCAAGAGCCTTGATCACGTCAACAGCAAGTAGCTAGCTGGTTACCATTAGTAGACGTATTGAAGGAAGGAAAAAGCAAAGCAAAGCGATGAACTACAGTATGTGTATGCCCCATCTTTATCTGCTTCTGCCACAAACACAACTGGCCAGAATCCTCCACTTTTGTTCCTCTAATTCAGTTTCTTACTAATCTTTCTCTCTCTCTCTCTCTCTCTCTCTTTAAGCAGTTTGGTATGGCAATGTCAGAATATTTTCACTATAATGCTTCATTTTAGGCAGGACAGTGGCTTAGTGTGTAGGTTCAAGTCCCGTCTCAGGGTCTGTGTGTCTGGAGTTTGCATGTTCTCCCCAGGCTTGGTGGGTTTCCTCTGGGTACTCTGGTTTCCTCCCTCAGTCCAAAGACATGCAGGTTAGCCTACTTGGTGTCCCCAAATTGCCCGTAGTGTGTGAATGTGAATGTTGAGATGCTAAAATGGGGATAAAAACAGTGGTAGTCACCATTGGCCTATACGGTCCCTAGTTGGACGACAGAGATTCCTAGATGGATATATGCAATGTTTCATTTTAAAGCTTAATAATTAGGGATTGTATTATCTGAAACAGTGGGATCATACCAAAGGTATGCATGTACACTGTATGTTTCAACTGTGTATTTCTTGAAAGAAGCACAGACATGTTGTGATAGAATATACCAGTGGTATATCTCAACTTGAGTCCTGTAGGACCACTGCCATGCACTTTTTAGTGCTTTCTCAGCTCCCAGCACACCTGGTCTATTTGTAATTGAAGTGTTTGCAGTAGAGCAGAGAAAACACTACAATATTCAGGGCAGTGGTCATCCAGTAATAAGGTTGAAAACCACTAGCATGTACTATGAAGAAGAGAATATAATGCATCAGAAAAACTCTTTCAGAATAGCTAAGTTTAAGCTTTGTATATATAAATTGCATACATGTTATTTAATGAAAAGTTTATTTGTTGCTTGACACAAAATACATTCTGTAGCAGTTCCAATTTTCCTGATTATTCATTCGTTCACTCATTTTGTCTGATAATTTATTAATTTGCCTCAGTAAACATTTTGTCCCAGTCAGAGTGACAGTAAATGCACAGCTCATCCTGGGGTCAGAACCCTGAATAGATTCCTAGGCACGTTATCAGGCACTATGAACACAAACAGATTTATAACTTGAAGCAATTTCTATAGGATATTTCTTGGGAAGTAGGATCAAACCAGTAGATAAAACAAATTTGCATTGGGAGAACATGCAAAACTCGGCATTGTAACGTTTTTGTTTTGTCCTGCTGCTTATGTTCTTGTGGGATCTCACGGGGAGGTGATTTATGGCCACACCCTTGCTTTAGCCTGTGGTTGCAGGTTTGAGTGGCAGGAGTCTGGCAGTGCTGATGCTCACAATGTTCAAACAGTCATTAACAAGGCAGAGGATCCCCATTAGGAATTAGCCTGGAGCAATGGGAGAGAGATAAATGCTAACGCTAAACAGGAGTGGCACGTACCAACATGCCAGACCCAAAAACTCACATGAGTGCTTAGCGTTTAATGATTACTGAGTTTTAAAAAAGTTCGATTCATAAATTTCTTTGACTACCTGCTTAGTTAACTGGAAATGTAAAAATACTTTTAACCTTTGTGTTCTTATAAAGCACCTCTGTTTTGCAATGCTACATCACAGTATTGTTGGCATTCCCCTGTAAAATGTCTGTCATCTCCTGCTTGTATGAACAACATTAAGCAAGTCAGAGTTGATATAAATGCTGTAATAAGTGCCCAGAGGGATCTGAGAATCAGTGTAATAGCAGGCGCCTTGGAATAGGAGAAGAGAGACAAGAGGGAGAAAAGAAAAAGAGGGGGGAAAAAAGAATAGGCAGCCTCATTAAACTCATGCGTTCTTCTGTAAAGGTCGGCATGTCAAGGCTTGTCCTTCCTGCTGTGAAAAGGTGTGTGACCTGTCTTCTTCCATGGCTCAATCCCAAATGTCTCAGTACATATGAATGTACTATATGGAATATACAATATATCAGGATATTGTACGTTCTTATGTAAAGACACATTTTATATACAGTGCATCTCGAAAAATTTGAATGTAATGAAAAAAGTCACATTTCTTTGGCAATTTACTTTAAAAACATGGAATGATATATTCTAGATATGGTACATGTAATCATAAGAATTTTTTTTTTATAATAATAATACATTTCAAAATATTTTTTCATGATATTTGAATTTTTCAATGTATACACACACATATACAGTATATATATATATATATATATATATATATATATATATATATATATATATATATGTTTCAGACATGCAGTGGTTAGTTCCCATCAAAAGTGATGTAAGGAAGGACAAACTGTGAACCAGCAGTAAGGTCATGGGCCCTTAAGGCACATCGATGCACGTGGTAAATGATGGCTATCATGTCTGGTTTGATCACACAGAAGAACTACCGTAGCAAAAAAAAAAACACATGCTGAAAACATGAATACTGACTATGATGGAAATTAGTCACAGAACACTGGGCATTTCAGTTTGCTGAGAATGGGTCTGCTGATGATGAATCATGTTTTTATATGATATCGACGGCTGGGTTCATATACAGTACATCATTTACCTGGGAAAGAGATTAAACCAAGATGCACTATGTGAAGAAGGCAAGAAGGCAGTGTAATGTCCTGGGCAATGTTCATCTAGGAATCCTTGGAGTGACCATCTGTAATATGTGCTGGACAAACAAGTCGAATCCATGGAGGCTTCACATTGCAACCAACAGGATTAGTTAGTAGCAGCCTTTGCTTGTCTCCTACAAGTGTTGGTGATAAAACACCATCAGCGATCTAGTGAAGTTGATGTATTGATGGGTCAGAGCTGTTTGGTGGCACCAGAGAGACCTACACAATATTAGGCAGTTGGTTTTAATGTTATGCGTGAACAGTGTATATTTATGTAATAAAGAGTATGCCCCGATTAGGAGTTTAGTCTAGCTTCTTCTAGCTTCTGCAAGATCTGCAAGATCTATATGGTTCCTGGTAACCAAGTGAATGCAGTAGACAACTTTAATATAAATTAAGCTTACATGAATTTGTTTGGCATTTCTTTCTATTCAAAGTAATCTACAGCAAGATGAAATATAAAAAGTATAAATATAAAGTAGGCGTCACACAACGATAGTTCTCTGCTAGTCATGGGATTTAACATCATGCCTTTAGTTAACTTCATACTTAATCTCAACTATCATTAAATCTATTGGCCATGCAGTAGTAAATGAAATTAACCCTCCTCGGGATAAATCATCAGTTTGTAACTTCTTATAAACCTTTAAATCAGACCTTCAAGTCTCTTGGCAGGTTGTAGCCCCATCGCTGGCACACTTTGAGCGGTACAGTGTTTGCTTGTTTCAGGGGATTTTCTAGTGTCTCAGCCAGAGAGGTAGACTTACCTCGGGGGAATTTTCAGCTTTGGCTACATGTGATGAGGTAAGATGACTGTCCAGACTTTCTGTTAGAAAAGCAGGTACTGTACGTGTCAATGCCATCACTGTTAACAGTAAATGACTGGAGCCTGCACTGTTTGTTGTGAGGACGCAAGCAAGAGACGCCTGGATTGCGACTGACTGTACCCACTATATAAGGCGTCAAAGAGGTGTTTTTATTTTGTTTTGACTAGACAAATATTTGTGAGACCATTATGGGGCTACACCTACAGACACGAGGCTTAGGAGACAGTAGGAGTTTGTTTTCATCCTTTTCATCTTTTTTGCTCCCTCCCTCACCATATTCCTCCATCCCTCTTTCTCTCCCTTCCTCACTCCAGAGTTTTTAATATCAAAGTGCACTGTCTGACAACGCTAAAGGAGGAACAAGGAGGCTTTTGTTGGATCTTTCCACAACTGGCCAGGAACGACAAGAACTTGTCAACCCTTGTTCAGTGAGAACGGAAGATGTACGTTTGCGAAGAAAAAAAGAAATGCTGGAGAGGCAGGACGGAGAGAAACTAGTCTGTGGCACACAAAAGAGATTTTTTTTCTCTCTGTGCCTGCTTGGGGCACATGTTTGAAACTGAATAACTTAATTTCACCTCATCGAGCCAGACAACAGAAGGCTAACAAAGGTCTCCTTTTTTTTTACCCCAGCTCTCCTGCCACTTTGTCATTTTCAAGATCCAAACTTCTAATAGCCGTAAAATAGCACTATTTTCCATTTTGATGATGGGAGCAGGGTTCTGTCCAGGGGTTAACTCCCATACATTTCAGATGAAAAGCATAATTATAACTAGATTAAAAGACTTAAGTCTGTATAGTGGGGGGAAAAAACTGCCTCACTGATGTGCCTTCCCCCAGGATGTGGTCTGTATTGTTCTATAGTTTGCCTGGTAACTAAGAAAAACTGGGATCTGGGTTTAAAGTTGTCAAAAGCAAAAAGAAAGAGTGAGTAAAATAAAACATCTTCTGTTCTACTAAAGATATTTCCTTAGGCCATATGTTAAAGAACAAGATTACATTTTGAAAAAATGTAAAATAAATGCTATCTCACTTTTTAAATATATATATATATATATATATATATATATATATATATATATATATTTTTTTTTTTTTTTTTTTTTTTTTAAGAAATCTCTGGCAATTTATGCACAAAAATCCCATGATACAGCATTTTTTAATATTAATAATGTTTATGTTTGCTAATAATCTTTAGAAAATAATTGTATATAGTATAACAAAACATTAATAAATAACATTTAACTCTTTTTCAGAATTTCCTCATAATTCTGGAAATTGTGATTTGTATATTTATAAAGCTCTTATCTCCTTAACTAATTCAAATACAAGGATTACAGTCCTCATTGGTTGAAACATGATTTATTTAAAGATCAAGACATTTTTGAACAGCACCCAAACACTTATCAGATATCTCATCACCTTTTTCCCTGGCAATAGGAACATGGCTTTAGATTTGACAGGTTTCATAATAAATGTCATGATGGAAGGTAGAAATATGTGTGTGTGTGTGTGTGTGTGTGTGTGTGTGTGTGTGTGTGTGTGTGTGTGTGTGTGTGTGTGTGTGTGTGTGTGTGTTTGTGTGTGTGGTGTGTGTGTGGTGTGTGTGTGTGTGTGTGTGTGTGTGTGTCACTCATGAAGCTAGTTATTGTCAAGGCTGCAAATGAAACATTTTCAGCAGTGGTAATAAAGTGCACAGACAGATCACTATAATGATGCAAAAGGCAAACAGCTGAGAGCTTTGAAGAGCAGCCAGTGTGCATCTCCAACATCTAGCAGGCACAGGGAGGTTAGATGAGCTGACTTGATCATTTGAGTTGCCAATACTGGATTATCCAGATTTTGAACATCAATAAATGTTTACAATTTTTATATCTACCATAAATCCAAATCCACACCTATTGCATTATAACTATAGATGTCTTTAGACGAGACATACAAATTAAGTATTTACCCAAGGCTCTTTGAAATTTCCTAGCACTAAGACAGTGAAATAGTTTGTGGTACTGTACCTGTAAGTGATCTGGTCAAATTGAACAATTTTGGACAATTTTGTGTTGAAATGAACTCCTCTGCCTGACCAAGTGTTTCCATCACTGAAAGAAAGAATTGTACTGTAGAATGTAAGAATATATTAAAACGTTATACACCTGCATCATGTTTCAACAAGCTTATGCAACATCATAGCATTTATTTCCATCCAAAGTTGAGTTCATTTTTGGCCACGATTTTGTATAGATGGAACGTCTACTCCCAAACCCACCTCAAAGACATAAGGTCAGAACCAACTGTGACAATGTCCTTGTGTGAAAATTATTCTTCATGCTCCCAGAACCATTCAGTTACAATTTTAGCCTGAAATGATCTTTGTTCATATTATCGTGTGTGTGTGTGTGTGTGTGTGTGTGTGTGTGTGTGTGTGTGTGTGTGTGTGTGTGTGTGTGTGTGTGTGTGTGTGAAATGTCCCTACTGTCACTATTGAACATAGCTCTGATTTCCAATGTATATTAAGTAATGATGCAACTTCATCAAGAGTCTAAGTAATTAACTAATAATGTGTTCAATAGTTCTTAACTCAATTATTAAAACATAACTCAAACTCATTTTAGTAATCTTTTTAGTCCCCTTTCTATGCTTGATTCAGCCCAATATTTTGACCTTTCTGAAACACAGTAGCATCTTTTTTAAGATTCATCGTCTGTCATGGTTGCTTAAGAAATTACAAGTTCACATTTATTGGCTTTAACAACTACCATTTGCAGTCAGGTCCATGAATTTTGGAACAAAGATAACTTCTTTTTTTTTTTTTTTGCCATGTGGCCGCTGTACTGTACAGATTTTAAATGAACTGCTCAAGATGTGTGAAGAAGTCAAGACCTTCAGCTTTATTTCAAGTGCTTTTACAAAGTCTGGCCTTAACTATTCAGGAATTACAGCCATTTTCATATACACACTCCTGTGTTGGGGTGCTCATAAATAATGATAAATAAATAAATAAATAAATAAATAATAATAATAATAATAATAAACAAACTGATATAATTATAAATATAAGGATTGCTTTTAATAGTTGGATGACAATTATTTGCAGTCAACGTCCAGCTGAAGTCTGGTTCTCATGCACATGGAGTTTCATCCATCAGTATCCTATACCTTTACTGTAGCTGCCTTCAACTGCTTATTGTTTGTGAGTCTTTCTAAATTCACTCTTGTCTTCAGTGAAAAGCACAGATGTTCCATTATTTATGAGCCCCCTAAATATGGTTGTATGTATGAAAAGGGCTATAATTCCTCAATGGTTATTGCCACACTTTTGCAAAACCCCTTGAATTAAAGACGAAAGTCTTGCCTTCTTGAGGTTTTCATTTCAAATCTCAAATGGTAGAGGCCAAACACCAAAAAACTTTGTTAAAAAGGTTATGCCCCAGGCTGTAGGTGTACTTTATAAGAACATTTCAGGTAAACAGAATTTTCTTTCCTTCCGGTAGAGGAAAATGAATCAAAATGATTGTAATCACACATACTACACATGTGGCAAAATAGAAGACTGGATTATTCGTTTAACAACTGGATGATATGCCCCTTTTCGGTTCCTCAGAAAACATTGCTTTTGGACAGCTGGAAAGAGTGATTGTCACATCTTGTGCAAGATTTAAATAGGAACCAAAAATGGTGCAAAGAAGCCAGTTTTTTTTTTTTTTTTTTTTTCCCCCAGAACACATATGCAACTTTCCATTGCCAGGCTACCTACCATCACGTTTTTGGGAGGTGGAAGGAAACCAGAGAACCCAAATGAAACCCACAAGACATTGACTTCACTTCACTCCAGGACACAGACAAGACACAATTCTCACGAGGTGCTTCTTTGGTGCTGCACATGTTGAACAGTGTCATATTTCCCTTGTTCTTCTATACCTTATGTAAACTTATAAATGGTTCAAACGGATGAGGTGTGTTAGTGCAGAAAGAAAACCTTAAGAACAGTGCTATTGAATTTTACACAAATATAACCAGAGGACATGACATGGTACAATCTGATGTATAATTATGTTTTTTTTTTTTTTTTTTTTTTCAAAAGCATTGAAATCAATTTCCGTGGGAAGAAAAATATTATGCAAGCGGCTTGTGCTTTCACAATTACTTATTTGTCTTTCCTCTGTGGTTTGGTGTAATAGCTTTTCGGTTAATTCACTCAAAAAATAGTCTCAACTGTGTTTTTCATTTATTTATTTATTTAATTCTTTAAATAAGAAAATCAGTCACAGTTCAACACCAAAACAAACAGATCCTGAAATAAGCTGCTGTGCCCAAGGCTTGATTGTGACTGAGTTCATGTTAGGTCATGTTCTCACAAATACCCCCAACCCCTTTAAGCTCTCACCTTTCCACATTTCACCACTTATTTTCTCCTCTTGCTTCTATCTCGTTGCTCCTCTCTCAACATTTTCTTCTCGTTTCTTCCATTTTCAGATTGATATTCATGTCCTCTTGGCCACAGTGTTTTCCATGCACTCAGTGCACTCATCTTCATGAATCACTGAAACGTTCTGTCACCACTGTGGACACTTGGAACAATTCATATACAGCTCCTTCATGTCGACTGTATGTCTAAATCAGCACCCTGTCACGACAACAGTCTTACTTAAGGTGTTATCATCTTGGGCTGGACAAAAATCTTGGGTGGGTAATAAAGACTAACTTGCACTTTAGGCCATGGACAATCACACTGCTGCCGACACACATATTATATCATTTCATACAATCACACAGTTGCTGCCATACCCAAACTACAGTTTTAATTCTATTTTATTTCGTAGCTTCATTTCAAGCTTAAAGGTTTATTTTATTGCAATAGATTGGCAACCCGTCCGCCTCGTCTGCTAGATAGACTCCAGGACCCCGGACTAAATGACTGAGGGAGAAGATTTTTATTTATTGTGTAAAAATTGGACTTGAATTGATGAAGCTTGAACTAATTATAGTTTTTCATTGAGGGTTTTTACAGAAAACAACTCCCAGGATTTATGATCAACTCATAAGTTTTAGGGGGATTTTTTCAGCACTGCAGAGGCGGGATTTTTACAGTGTGATCTGGCAACCCTGATTGCGTCCACTTGTAATGTCAGACATTATTCACAACAAAAAATTGTTTGTTAGATTCTTGAACAATGCAAGCACAAACATACCTGTTAATTGGTCTGGAATCAAACATTATACATCACCTGGTGTACGACAGGGCGGCAAGGTGGCGTAATGTTTAGCACTGTCTCCTTGCACCTCCAGGGTTGGGGTTCGATTCCGCCTCGGGTCTGTATTGAGATTCCATGCTCTCCCCATGCTTGGTGTGTGCTCTGCAATGAATTGGCACCACATTCAGGGTGTACTCCGCCTGGGATAGGCTTCAGACTCCCCGTGCCCCTATACAGGATAAGTGATATAGAAGATGCATGAATGAATAAATGATGCATGGAAAATATCCGACACATATCGTGGCTCTCATCACCATGACTGGGTGAATGAAGTCATTCATTCAGAGACGTTAATGCAAAAGTGACCTATTTTTGAATCACTTTAAAAGTTTGCTAAATCCAACAATGTTACATATGCCATGTCTGAAAAGGGCTTAAGAGATCACTGGCATCACTTCCTGATATAGCTCAATTCCAGCTACAGAGCCTTCTAGAGCCACCTTAGTTATTATTGTTTTGTAGCTCTATTTGCACTAAAGCTTTGATTTCCTGAATGTAATTTATTGATTTATGTATGTATGTATGTATGTATTTATTTAATAGATCCTAAGCCTATGTAAAGATCCTTAAAACTTGGTTGCTAAAAAATTCCAGAAAGATTTGTAATAAACAAAACTTCTGTAATCATGTAAGTAAAGCGTGTTGGTGGAGAAAGCCTACTTTCTGATGACAAGCTATATACTGACGAAACGATGAACTGTGAGTCTCCCATTTCCAGTGGAGACTACAGGACTGCCTCCAGGCAGTGCACTTAAGCAAATGAGAGGAGTCTGGCGACTCTAAGTGGCTTCAGCCTAAGGCAAAGCAACCTGATTGGTTTTTAGTTGAATTACCTGTTTTTTTTTTTTTAAGGCTGAACTGTTCAGCTGAGCATATAATGACAAGAGGTAACATTACAAGGACTTGTCTTAATCATTTTCTTCTTTAAAAATGTGCACTGCCTCTTTAGCTTTCAGCCCTTTCAGTCCACTTCTTCATGCTGTATATTTTCCCGGCCCTAAAACCCATTCACAAATAAACACACTGCTGAAGAAGGAGGTTTTGCAAACAGAAAAGATATGGGTAAGGCGAGAATACAGCGTTCTACGCCGCCTCCCACACCACCACCTCCACCAACGCAACCATGTACGTCTTTCTCTCCTTCTTCCTATCCCTCCTTCTGTCTTTTCCTATTTGATCCTTTCCTTACCTCACTTTCCCGCACCATCATTCTTTCCTCCCCCAACCCCCAAGATCCCCCCAACCAATGGCCTCCTTGGCCTCCCCAAGGGGATCGGATGTTCTCAGCAGTTATAAGCAAGCAAAGCTGGCGGCCGGCAGACGGGCTGGCTCCACAGCAGCCTGGGCACACAGACAATGCCAGACCTTCTGTCATGAGGCTCTCTTTCACAGAGGTCAGCTAAAGCAGCTCATAGGCCATAGCAAAGAAACACACATATGCAAATACAGATAGATAGACAGACAGACAGACTGAGAAAGAGAGAGAACAAGAGAACACACACACACACACACACACACACACACACACACGCACACACGCACGCACACACACACACACACACACACACACACACACACACACATATATATCCTCAAAAACAAACTCATATAAAGTGGTACCTTGGCAGATGAATGCCCCATTTCACAAGTTTTTGCCTTAAGAACTGAAATTTGTTAGAAATTGCCCCAGCATACGAAGCCGTACAAGTGACTGAACCGAGCGCCGACTTGCGCCTACAATTCGCATAAATTGCACCCACATCAGGGAGCCATTCAAAACCTCTTTGCGTTGGTGTCGTTGGGTAGTATGCATGAAAGTTTGAAAGTTTACTCTTTTCTTTACTTTTCTTTTTCTTTTTGCATGTTGGGCAAGATTTAGTGAAGACATAGAACTATGCATCATAAGAATATTATCAAGACCGGTTGCAAGAAGAAAAGGGAATTTCCCATTTCAGTTTTGTTTTTTATAACAGCTAGTGCCAAGAGGAATCATAAATTAATTTTAATTGAGGTTTAATGTCTATTGATTTCATATTTTACTTAATTTACATGTAGTTTCTGAATGTTTTGATTGTTCTTATATGTAAGAATATGATTATAGTGATGGAAATTGGTAATATTGGTAATATTTTTGGATGGCTGGAGCTGATTATCTACACTATATTTTACATTATTTCCTGTGCAAAAATTCATTTGCAATACATAATTTTACCTTAAGAGCTCATCTCTGGAATGAATTCAGTTCATAGAGGCGATCAGCCTGTGGCAATGCTGAGGCATTAGTGAAGACCAGGTTGTCTTTATAGCAGCCTTCAGCTCGTCTGTATTAGTGAGTCTGGTGTTTCTCATCTTTCTCGTGAAAAAAAAAAAGATAGATTCTCTATGAAGTACAGGTCAGGCAAACTGGGTGACCAGTCAAGCGCAGAAATATCACGGTCAGCAAACCAGTGATTTGGTTAGTGGTAGTTTTGGCACTGTGGGCGGGTACTAAGACCTGCTGGAAAAGGAAATTAATCTGAAGTAAATCTACACAAAGCTTGTCAGCAGACAGAAGCATAAAATGCTCTAAAGATCTTTTGGTAGATGGCATTGCACTTGATAAGACACAGTATACCATCACCAGCAGATGACATCAAAACATCACTAACTGTAGAAACTTCACACTGGACTTCTGGATTCAATGTCTCTTCACTCTTCCTCCTGACCAAATGAAATGCAAAATTTACTTTAATCTAAAAACAGGATTTTGGACCACTGCGCAACAATGCCGTTTTTTTTTGTTTAGTCCGGGAAAGATGCTTCTTGCTCAGTTCAGGTGTGGGGTGATACTAGGAACAGTCGTAATTCATGTTCATGTGTAATGAATCTAGAATATGATGGTTTATACAGGATATATACACACAGGTACATTACTCTACTGAGTTAAAGTATAATATTGATCCACACACACACACACACACACACACACACACACACACACACACACACACACACACACACACACACACACACACACACACACACACACATCCTGACGTCTTGTTAAGACACATAAGCACATACTGTTTAGATCAGCTAAGGCCTGAACAACTCTCTGGGTGAATGTGTGCAAACATGCATGAGCTTCCTCACAGATGTGTGTCTGACCAGAAGTAGTGATGAAATGGGTAGTCTGTTCAACTTTGATGAAGGGGCCAATCTGCTTATGGCCCTAGAGAGAAAGAGTAACATTTTACTGGTGAACTGTTCCAGCAGAGGTTATCCAAAAGGCTGACTGAGGCCTGGTTCTGATTTCACACTCGAACCCCCCACCTATGCTTCACAGACTTTTCACTACACACACTCACACACGCATGCTTGAATCCTGACACTCACCACAACAGGTGTTTACACCTGCCTGTCTGTTCACACAAGTCTAATGATGAATTATGGCAGATTAATGGAAATTAACCATGAAAGATAGCATTGTGTTTCAGGTCCTGGAAGAGGGAGCTGGGAGTGCTAGTGCTAGTGTTGTGCACAAGATAATGTCTTGTGTTAATAAGTATTTTTAGAAACTGTAACTTAAAATGAATGATTTTTTTTGCTATGCTTAAAGAAAACAGAAATTGCTGCGAATCGTTCACTTATTATATGTTCTAGATCCAATATTAAATACAGAATATTTCTGAGAGTTTAGCACTGCCACCGCACAGCTTCAGGGTTCCTGGTTGGATTTTCATATGTGCTCTGTGTGTCTATGGGCTTCTCATAGAATCTTCCCATTTCATAAACAAATCGTCCATAATCAGACCAGGTTGCGGAAACTGAAGTTTATTGAAAATAAATGAAATGAATTGGAGGAATATATTACACAAACAGAGATGTGGAAGATACGCTATATGAAATTCCATTGAACAGACAGGCGGTGTAGTGGTTAGCACCATCGCCTTGCACCTCCAGGGTCTGGGTTCAATTTCCCACCAGACTCGATTCCTGTCTCTGTGTGCATGTCAAGTTTGCATGTTCTCCCCGTGCTTGGTGGGTTTCTTCTCACAGTCCAAAGACATGCAGATTAGGATAATTGGTGTTCACAAATTGCCCATAGTATGTGTGTGTGTCCTGCGATGGATTTGCACCCTGTCCAGAATGTACCGCGCCTTGTGCCCTAAGTCTCCTGGGATAGGCTCCAGATCCCCGCGACCCTGAATACAGAATGAAGCGCTATAGATGATGAGTGAGTGAGTGAGTGAGTGAGTGAGTGAGAGATTATAACAGAATTCTGTCATTTTTATATTCACTTGTGACTTGAGACTTTGCTAAATCTTGTTCAATGTTATATCAATATTCCATATATATAACATCATGATTACTAGTAATATTGATTTAATGTAATCTAATCATAAAAAAAGACATGTAAATTTATAGCCTCTGTTATTCCTAATGCTTGCATCACTCCTTTTGCTCTACTGCGCAAAAGCTTTCAAGTAACAGCCCAACAAAAAGCATACAATATGTATGTCTACCATCCTCAGAGCTAATCATGGCGCCACAGTGGCGCTGTTTCAGCTCTGCTTTATTGGCTTTAAAGCTAAAGCCCAGAATGTAGATAGCAGGCATTATGTTTATGCAAATGTGACAACAAACCTCGCCTTATTCTTTTGCCTGGTGCCAGAGATAGTGCATTAGGCTATATTTATGAAAGGGGAGTCAAATGTGGATTGGTTCGAAGGAGAATTAAATCATCCATTTTTGTCTTGGGGTGTAGACAAAGCAGCGGAGTGTGATTAAGCAGTCTTTAAAGCATGCCCAAGAGAACTACGCAGCAAAGGGAAAATAAACTGCTTCGAGTTCCACTGGAAACTTTCTCTCTCTCTCTCTCCCTCTCTTTCTGAATGAGACTGAGGAGTGCTATGAACTTCTATCAGAAACATGTGTGCAAAGTTTAAAGCCACTGAAGGGAGGAAAAATGCATGCAAGGGTCCCTCAAAATGTCCTGCATTTAGTTATGCTCTGAAACCTTCATCTAGGACCAGGTGCCCTGACGAAACTCTCGAAAATCTCTCTCAGCCAAACACCAACACAAGCAAGTTCACGAAACCTAGAATAAGACAACATCTGAAGCTCGAAATATCCCAGAACCGTGGCTACAAGTCGCTGAGAGCGAAAAGCTCTGGTTGAAACGGCACCAAAAGCTTCATGAGGAATTCTGGCTCCGATTCATCCTCCATAAAACAAAATTGAACTTTGAATCGAATACAAGAAGGAATGGCTTTTCTTTTTCCGTTCCTCGCTTCCTCTCTCAGTTCTCTCATGTTTATATATTTCATTTCATCTAGCTCTTTGCTCCTTTCTTACTTTTTTTTTTTTTTTTAGTGTTGGTGGTGGGGGCAGGTGGGTTTTTTTTTTTTTTTTAGTAGGTTCTCAGACATGGCACGTTGAGAGTGTGGAATGTAAAGGGACCGAGTAGAAGAGGCTGGATAGAAAGGAGCACACATCCATTACCAGCACATGACATCATGCAGGAACACAACGGACAGTAACATTTCCTCTGTAATTATGAGAGCCAATATTCCACTGTAGTCCGCACTGTTTTCTTTTCAGCTCCCTTGTGCTCGCCTTGAGAACCCACAGGACAGTCCATATGAAACAGGGTGACTCTCTCTCTCTCTCCTCATGTTGTTATATTATTTGTGGTTTACAGGTCTATCGCTTGAAAGAAGCCAAATGGGGAACTTTGAGTTGCTTGTTTTTGGAACCTGAGGAGAACATTTTTTTGCAGGAGCACTGTGGAAAAACACACTTGTGAAAATATTCTACCGCCACCTTGTGGCAGCCAGGGATTATTTCTTGTCGTGCATGAAGAGGAACTGTGGGAACAGCAGGCCTGCTCTTTTTAGGCACTGCCAGAGCCTCACAAAACAGACATGTAAAACCACATCAAATGCTCCTCTATGAAAAATATGCAGATGTGATTTTTATCCACATTTGTTTAAAGTATCATTTCTCTTTCGGTTGTACTTATGCTAGAAAAACAAATTGGTCTGTGCCGCAGGAATGTCTCTGTTCCAAACTAAAGTGTGTGTAATTATTTGTTCTAAATATGTCTTCATTTATCTTTAATAATCATTTTATCCTGTTAATTGTCACAGTGAATCAGGGGCCTATTCCAGGATCGCTGGCTACAAGGCGGGGCTGCGAGGAGGCAGCAGGAGGCCACACTAAAATAACGTTACATGAGTTACTTAATTATTCTTTTCAATATTTCCTTTTAATTTTAAAAAAGTATCCATGTTCTTTCTGCTGCTCGCATTAAAGGGTCGCCATAGCGGACCTGATCTGTACATTTAACTTGGCACTGCCCTTCTTGACGCAAACCGGGCCGGGTACCAGCTAAGGATGCCCTCTATCCAGTGGCTGGTTTTGGGCGCTGATCGGAATCAGACCCAGGGCTTTTGCATGGCAGCCGAGGAGCCAAGAAAGTATTCTAGTAATCATGGGAAATTTATGGAGGCATGAACATATGAAAAGAAATTTCTTTACTTTGTTATATAAAACTGATCATCTGCAATGTATTGCACGAACTGGTGCTTGGTATGTGCACTGAGATGACTAGTGTGAGTTTGAGCTTTAAGCATCGGTCAGAACCGGGCATTCTTTAAGCTTTTGTTTATGTGTTAGGATCTCCCCTCCTCCTCTTGTGGCCGTGATTCCTTTTGTGTAGCAAATGTGGTGAGTTTGTGCTTGGCAACGGCTGCAAGGCAAGCTGGGAAAAGGGAATGGAAAAATCTGTGGCATTTAGGTAGAGCTCTGTCATAAAGCTAGCACTAATGAGGCCAGGCTTTGGGGAAAGCAAGGGAAATGGTTTACATATGGATCTGAGAACACGCAACGCAGTGCATGTCATGAGACAGAGCAGCACACGCACACAGAGACAGACAGACAAGACAGGCAGACATAAATTGTGTCAACTGCTGCTGATGAAGACAGAAACAGGTTATGGATTATTGACTTTCTAAATATGTTCTACTTGGAACCCTTTCCGATATGGGAAACACTTTAGGATAGGGATCTAATAAGGTTAGAGTTCTCAAAGAGTGAAAGGTAAAGGAAAGGTTATTGTTGAGAGAGTGGAGCGCTTATAGTAGAATGATTTCCGGGTTTTACACTTAGAAAGAAGGTTCCTCACAGGTTTCATTATATTTAATCACTAGCAAGACCTGCCTGCGTATACCAGAGATAGAGGGGGAGAAACAGGGAGATAAAATACAAACAGACATGACTACAGCTCATACAGCATACATGCAGAACAAAAAAGACAGAATTTAACAAGATCTCTTTCCAAAACCACAAACAAAAAGTTTGTTTTTTATAAAAGTCTTTTTTTTCCTTTTCTTTTAGAAAGTCTGATTTAGTGAGAAGTCTGCAAAATCCATACTATCAATTCATTTTAATGATCCAAAAATATCATTTGTAATTTAACGGACCACAGTAGAAGTACAACAGGAGTTCCATCAATGCAAAACAGTTTATATCCATTACATTTACTAAACCATAAAAATAACATCAGTGTGTGGCAGTGGTATTTACAATTTTATTGCATTGCTTGGAGCATCAGGCCAGAATTGCATCAAATTAATGAAACGATATATGAGGAACTGGCAATTCTGTTGTGAACTAATTAAGCATTATATAGCAGGCTTCATGTGGCTCACCAATTTGTAAGATAATAACATTGTATATAAAAACTTCTTAGTTATTAATGTAGTATTGCAATTGCACCAATTTAGCGCATCCTAAGCCGTTAGTTTAGGCAGGACCAAAGATGAAAGCTAAAAAATAAATGTCCAATTATTTCTTAATGTCATATTCTAAATAATCTATGTGATGCAGAAGAGAACAGCGTTACGCGTACGTTTTATTCTTAAATGTATTACTCTGGTTATTACAATCGAATACATTCAGTGAAATATTCTATTAATTACTACTAAGTATGCTATAAGGATTCTTTGTACATCTTTGTGCCTGTACTACTTCAGTCACCATAAGAGAGGACATGTCCCCCAGCCAATGGCTCTCCAAAATAAGCATGTTTTAATGTTCATGAGTAATGCTTAATTACCCATACATGGCAATTTACAAGCAGAGTGCTGTAGGGCTGCTCAGTAAAGAGACAAGCCCCAATTTCATGGAAAATAACATTAGTGTGAGTGCAGGAATTATCCACAGCATTAGCCCCATTTCATAACCCATATTAACTTAGGCAATTTCATGCGTGCGGTCACAGGGGCTCATAGCAGGGGGGTCTCTGATTGCACTTAAAGTAATTTCATAATAATTAGTTTAGTAGGGAGGAGTGCTCCTGATATTTCTGCTAAAGCCCTCAAGTAAGTGTGCATGTACACATGTGACTGTGTGTATGTGTCAATGCATATATGTAATAATATATGTGTATGGCCATTCATTTCTCCTTTTCTCTCTTCACCATACCCCCAGGCTCTATGCAGTGCACTTTCGCAGACTTACTCATCACGGAGCACATAAATACCCAGCCCACTCATTTACTCCAAGTCTCTCTGTGGATCTGCATCTCCTGGGACCTGAGAGCAGGACTGAATGAAGGGGTAGGCTGTACCGGAGATGGATCGACTCGATCAGCACAGCAGTTAGAATATGTGGCCTGCGGTTGGCTTAAAGTGTCCCCAGAGAGAGAGGCTCACACACACACACGCTGGGCCTGCTTCGTGGAGCAAATGGGGGTTTTGCCCTCTGGGTATTGGAATATTAGATAGACTGGAGCATGGTTGTTTCTTCTGTACTCTTCTGTACCGCAGCAGTCTGAGACAATTCTACTATCAAAATAAATAACCGGGTTGAACCCTGGACTTTTCCCATCATGTTTGAAGAAGATAGCTATATGAATACACATAGCATTCTTGTTTACTTTTTTTTTTCTAGGGCCATGATAAGTGACCCAACTGCACTTTTTGAGCTGTATGTTTGTGTGTAAATTAAAATAATTATATGTGATTAAAAAAAAATCATATGTTTTTATTTTATTTGTTTATTTATTCTATTTTTTTACACTTTCACATATCATCGGCTGTACACCAATATATACTGAAAATATCTAATATAGAGAAAAATCCCTATTATTCACATATTTTCAAACTATATGCATAAAAGTTGTCTGACAGTTTTCAAATAAAAATTATTTTGTCATGCAATACTAAAAACCGAACACTAGATGGCAACACACAATTATTTTAAGCATGACAAAGACCATAGCAAAGACTCCCTGAGAAGAGCTTAATACATACAGTTAATGGTCTTTTTATACCAGATAAAGTAAATGTGTAAATTGTAGGTGTACAGTTAATGACTTTAATTATTGAGGCAGTTGCACAATTTGCAGGCAAACAGTTGGTGGACTATTAGCAGTTTTTTTTTTTTAACTACCAGTGCTATTCACAAAAACATGCCACTATTATGTTATTGTCACATCTTTAGTTTACCACCAAGACACATATTTACCAGTGGGCATTTTAAATTAGACAATGCACCTACAGTAAATAGGATAGAATAGTAAATAGAAAAAAAAAGTAAATAACTTTTTTTCAGTCATAAGAGGAACCCAGGAAACTAAGAGCAAACTCAGAAGGGCATGGGGAGAACAGAAGAAACTTCACAGATGGTAATTACACTGGGGATTGTGAAGCTGATTTGGCTGCACCAGTACTAAATTGTGTAATAAAAAAAAAAGGTCTAGGTTAGATGCACCTAATAATATTGCAACTTCATGTATGTATGATAAACAACCATGTAAAGATTTACTAATATTGGAATAAATGTATTTATAGAGGTTTAGAAAATAGAGATTTAGATTTAGATTGAGTCTTAGTAGGCCCTGTTTTGACTCTCACTAAAAAAACGAAAACATCTCAAATAAATAAATAAATAAATAAATAAATAAATAAACATCCAAGAAGCATGGTTTCAGGTTATTACTGAAGACACACTCGTTCTGAGCTTTCTATTGATGTAATTAAACTGCATTAGTGATATACAAAGCCATATAATCCTCACCCCCTACTCTTTGCCTCATTGTGTAGTCCAGCTGATCATCCTGCACCCACCCAAAATGTCTGGCACAATGCCTTTGTTATCCATCAGACTATTGTCATTCACCACTCAGACTGCTAGTCTTGCCTTTTGTCCACTGCTAGCCCTTCCTCTAGCTGTGTACATGAAATTTGCCCTTTTCATACACGGCTGTTTCACATCCCATATGCCCCCCACATGCTCTGTCCACACTCCATACCAGCTGTCCTCCTCTAGTCCCTGGGGTGTAAACAGGTGCTGGGCTTGTGCAGGCTGCAGTGGAGGCACATGGCAACACATGCTGCTTCTTCAGCCTCTGTTCAACTCCAGCTTGTTTCTAGCTCCGTTTTCTGCTAATAAACAGAGTTCGCATAACATCTCTAAGTGTGGTGCTTTGGCAATCATGTGAAACAATTCGTATGATCGTGCAGCTCCACGCACAACACATCCAGTTGCTGAGAATTGATTTCATTCAAACTTTCTGCGACAGGAAACCTATTCCTGCCTCTCAAGAGCTTAGTCAGTGAGCCTTCCCGTGCAGTTAAGGAACATGGAGCAATGCCAAAAAGCTCAAAGTATATAGTGGTGTCATTGGTGGTGTGATATAAAAAGATAAAAAGGAAAGGGAACATAGGGATGGGCCTCAAGGCAGTGCTATTTTTAGCATGTGCCTAGTTCTGTTCACATAAAGGACATGGGGTCAATGCTTCATAATCAATATTTTCACATAACCAAACCAATGTAGACAGCACAGCAGTCACATTTAATTTACCCAAGAGAATGAACTAAAATAAAAAAATAAAATAAAAAATCACCTCTAGTGTGAGGGTTAGCTAAAGCGGGGTCTTCTATTTTCAGAGCCAACACAGAGGGGGTGTAAACCAGGAATGTGTTGACACTTCACATGCTGGGGCAGCCAGTGAGGCGCTTCCTTTTACAATGTCTGGCTCTACATCTCACTTGAAAGGCACTGACTTAGTAGACTTAGAATGACTCAGGACAATATGTTTCTTAAATCATTAAAATGACGTCTCAGATTATCATTTGATTGACAAGGGTTTTAAGCTTATCCAAGTTTCTACGCATGGGATAGAAACGTACGTCCAAGACTAAAACCTAATTATGTCTCGTACTAGACTTTTTGCAGAATATCTGATTTGTCCCTTCAGTGTAGTGGCACTCTACAGTGCTCTGAGACAGAGTTGGTCAAACTTGCTACTATATTACAGTGCATGATGATTGAGACCAACAAGAGGTACATATGTAGCCTCTCCGCAATGTGATTTGAGGTCACGGCACATTGGTACAGGGGATAAGCAGCTCCATGGTCCCTGATTTGAGTCCAAAATAATATCAGTAGATGCATTGGCTACCCTAAATCTCCCCTAGGTGCGAATCTGCACACTAGGTGTGTGAATGTGTGTGCATGGTGCCCTGTGATAGACCAGTGTCCCATCAAGGAGTGTTCCCAGGATACCATCCACCATGACCCGGACCAGAATAAAGTGGTTACTAAAGAGATTTGAATGCATTAATAGAGTGAGTCTGCAATGCTTGAATAATCATACGGCATATAAGCTCTCCCAACTTTCATACCCATGATAGTGTTGACCTTCATAACAACAAACACAAAACTCTCTGCATGTTTGCAACAACAACATATTGTACGTAAGGCATGCTGCCCATGCTTCTTCTGACCATGTTGAAAGTTGAAATGACATGCTGTAACAGGCCTGCATTTGAGAATCCTCAGGGCCACTGCTGCATTTCCCCCCCTCCTAATTTCTCCCTGACTGCTGGACATAGGGACATGTCTCACTTTATATCCCAGTCAATATCTTTTAAAGTTTTTCACTGAAAGTCAGATTGATCAATTACACCTTCTACGAAGCAATGCTCCGTACGCCATGAGAGGTGATTAGAAACATTCAAGATTCATTATAACACTACAATATTAGAACAGTTATCTAGTACACTGTGATATGTTTAAAACACGATCCCCAGATATTGAACTACTGCACTTCAAATTTACAAATTGCACTTTGTCATGAGGTTTAATTGCATCAAAACATACAGTCGCAAACTTCTCAGAATATGTATAAATGAAAACAAGGAAATTATATTTTACATTTCTGTTCATAAATAGCCCTAAGGAAAGGGAACACCGAAGTCAGGATGTGTTGCGTACCAGTTATCCGGCCTAAACCTTCAAACTATAGGCTGAATCTTAAATAGCCACATGCTTAATATATAAGTGCACTACAATCTAGTCTGTTCTTTGGGTTTTGTAGTGCGCTAGATACTGAATTTGAGGGCGTTTGGAACACAGCCGCGGTCTGTGCACGAGCCTGTAGAGGAGGAGGAGGAGGAGGGGGAAGGGGGAGGAGAGCGGTGGGGGCGGGGAGCGGCGACATTACTGCGCTTCTGCACTCAGGACTCTACAGTTAGTGCTTTAGCCGTCGGCTAAATGTCTGTTGCGGGAACTAAACTTTCGTTAACTGATATTCGGCGGATATTTTGGTAATATTCGACGGGGCTGCTTTTTCACAAAGCGTGCGAAGAGGCAGAGAGCCGCGCGAGTGAAGCGAACATGTCTATCCTGCCGTTCACACCTCCGATTGTGAAGAAGCTGCTTGGATGGAAAAAAGGAGAGCAGAACGGACAAGAAGAGAAATGGTGTGAGAAGGCGGTGAAGAGTCTTGTGAAGAAGCTAAAGAAGACGGGGCAACTTGACGAACTGGAAAAGGCCATAACTACTCAGAATGTAAACACGAAATGTATAACCATACCGAGGTGAGTTGTTTAGTCACGAGCCGAGTTTCTGTTTTGCTAACTTGTACGTTACACCTTCTAACACTAGTTAGCCGCCTAGCAACGGAGTTAGCTAACCATGTAACGTTACTAGATACTGATGTAACCTCTATCTCGGTCTAAATAAACAAGACCTGCTACACCTGTAGGTAGACTTATATCAGTATTTATACCGGTTGGATTTTGTTGGCGATATATTTAGCAAACACATAAGTTGATGTTTATAAAGTTAAGTTTTGCAAGTGCATTTTAAAATCTGACATGGCCAGTATCAAAGACAGCAGTGTTGACCTTTCTTTAAAGTAAACAAACCTTTTTTGTGTCTACGTATTAAAAAAGGTGTATATATTTTTTAAATAACTAAAACCACACAGTTATTGTACTAGTATATTAAGCAGAACATGTTAGCCAGGGAGTGGAAGAGGATGATTATGATGATGAAGAAAATAAGCTCGAGTTGTTGATTAGTTTTGACTAACCATGTTAATAAGTCTCTACAAAGCTACCCAACGTTAATGTTTATTAGAAAGTCAGCTGGTTGTTCTGGGATCTGTTCAGGTCTGACACGACACTGCCTCTTTTTAGCTAGACTGATGTTTGAAAGTTAGCTTCATGGCTAATATTGGGGCATCGGTTTACTTGCTGTGTGAGTGTGTTTTTGTTTGTGTTTAAAGAAGTGCATTAAAGGTAATGGAACTGGCTAGCTAGCTTATCTGAAGGCTTTTAATCAACTCATCCCCCACAGTTCTATCAGCTTAAGCAGCTGTTATGCAACATGTTTAACTGGGACAGAAGCTCTGAGCTCTGACACTTCATGATCAGTGTGTGTTTGTGTGTGCAAGCAACCTTAACATTAAAACAAGCCAAATCACGTGTAATCACAAGTAACTCTCTAGCTAACAAAATCAAACCCCTGTACCTCTGTTCCCTGCAGCTTCTCTGTCCTTCAGTTTAATAAGGAATGTGTTGTGAGAATGATTTCAGGTTGTGTGTACTAGTGGAGGCTTGTCAAACTTCCTTCTGGTGTTGCATAGTTTCTGCTTTATTTCACTTTTTTATACAGGTGCCGGCTGCGCTGCTGCACGACATGGACACCGGCGTATAGCTAAAGGTTTCGATTGTCATTTGTCATACTTACATTAGACCAAACTGGTGATGCTGTATTTTGTTGTGGTTAAGGATCGGGCTTTATTAATGACTGTATTCAGCCAATTCAAGAGTGATTTCTCTCTTTATTTCATAGAGGTACACTACACGTCAGTGGTTTGGACACACTTTTTTATCCCATGGTCGTTATTGATTTTCCTTACTTTCTACATTGGATGCCTTCAGCATACTTTTACAAAGTGTAAAATAATCTCCTTTGAACAATTGATACTGGGATGTGTCTGTAAAGCCATCATAACGGCTCTAATCTGACATACTGTTAATTGGCGATTTCTGAGGCTGGTAACTCGAAATGAACTTCTCTGCGGCAAGGGTAAGTTTTGGTCTTGCTTTCCTGAGAAGGTCTTCATAAGAGCCAGTTTCATTATGAAGCTTGATGGGTTTTGCAAAAGCACTTGACAATACGGTTCTTTCAAGAACTGTTCCAGGTTGTTAAAATAACAACCGACTCTTATTGTCGTTGGTAAATTACCTAGTCCCGCAGGTGCCGTTCTTAAATGAAAAAAATAAATACGAGTTTGTGTTGAGGCTTTTTACTAGTACTGTGGGTAGTGGTGAGATCTTGAGTTTAAACTGGTTCAACCTTCTTCCAGTGTCAGCTTAATGTAAGAGCTATATAGTGTGTATTGAATAGTAATTTCCGACCAGAATTATTAATTTGGCTGGTCAATGTTTGGTAAATGAATCATGTAAGATAATCTTCCCAAACCAGTGCAATGGTAAGAACTGCTTGGACCAATCAAATACAGTAAGTGTGTTCAAATCAAAGCAAGATTAAGTCAATGATTTCTCACAAAATCTTACTTGGCGTTGACACAGATGTGCCAGGACTTGCATGTGCCATATAAATCTGCAGCTGGTATCCGCATTTTTGTTAATTTATTTAACTTTACAAATCTGACTCACTCTATAGAGAGTTTACAGAGTAGTCATCTACACTAACATAGTTTTTTTTTTTTTTGGTTAGCCTGTTCATAAGCAAGGCGAATACCTGATTAATTATTTTTGTCTGTTGGAATTGCAGCTGGCTGATTGCATATTATATAAGACATTTTTATTCCAAGAAAGATGAAACTTTATAACATACTATTTCAGCTAAAGCAGCAAATGGCATTTCGGTGCTTTTCTTCTGTTTGTGCCTGTCCGTTATTTTTATGAGCAGAAGTATTTGGAGATCTGATGTTATAACATTATAGTTATATAGTCCCTAACTCTAACCATAGGAAGTCAATCTTTAAAGTTTTCATGTTCATGCACTTAAATGTTCTCTAGAACCTATATACATTAGTAGCAAGTTATGAGGCAGGCAAAAGTGGCTGTTTGGTGCTTCTTTTTTTTTATCATCATCATCATGTCTTTCCATACACCGTTTCATTTTTGAGTAGTTGAGAAGCACAAATTTTTTCATAAAGGTGGAACTTGGTCAAGTTTGCTGTTGTATGACTGATATTTTCTTGGAATGTTTTACTAACTCGGGGTTGTCAGATCCTCGAATGTCAGAATGAACAAAAAGGTGAGAGAATATACAGATGAGAGCCTACCACTCTGATATATCCGCTGTCTCTTGGGAATGATACCTGTGACCTCAGTTCGAACACACTCCATAACTCCCGAAACACTTTGTATCTCATCGTAGGTCTTGTTAAAGTTATCGAGCGTGGATGACCGTGTGGTGAGAGATCGTTCACAGGTGAAAAAGCTCTTGCTAAACTCATTTTTGTTCTCTATATTTAGTTAGTTAAGGTTTGTGTCGATTTGGAGGTGGGGTGATTGGCTTATCTGAAACGCAGTTTATTTTTGTAAATTACTCTTCAGTGGACTGATCATTCATGGGCCCTTGACGAGTGTGCACTTGCCTGAGGGATACACGTCATAGAGGATGCAAAACAGGATAGAACACCTGCACCTCAAGTCGAACAACTGAGCAGTTTTTATTTCCAACCCAGTCGACTATTCATCACCTCATTTAGGCTTGGTTCTTCAGCATATAGTCAGCAAAAATGTTGGCTTTGTGATAAATTATTCTGTCTAGTGTCTTTATTTTCTGTGTTTAAAACCATGATTTGCCCACATGTGCTAGAAGAAGTGTTGTATCAAAGCCTTCAAATATATTGCACTTTCACCAGTATTCTATTTGCATGATACTCAAAAAATATTCTACTGCCAAGTATGCACCAGTGTCTATAGCACATTGTGAGATTTGCAGTGAATTGTAGCAGTGAGGTCAGTCAAACAACCATGAAGTTTAAGTTTAAACATGCAAACCAAATGCTAAGTGTTGTTGATGTCTGTTGTTCCAAGCCTTCTGGCCAGTTTTCTTTTTTCCATCTCTACTACAGTGACCTCTGAAAGTATTGGAATAACAAGGCCAGTTTAAGGACACTGACATCAAAAGACATGGATGGACTTTACTGTGCCCGAGACCTCCTCTTCAGGCGGACTCTGGCATGGTTCCCAAGCACAGAACGATTGTGTTCTCACTGATCAAAATGACCCAGTCTTCGTAGTCAAGTTTTTTCGGAATTGATGCTGGGGCCCTAAAGTGAAAACTCTCTTGGAGTAAATACCACTTAAAAGTGAAGGGAGAAACCCCCCAAAAAAGCAAATAACAATTGAAAAAAGGTGCAAGCCAAGGAAAGTGTCACAAAAGGAGGAATGCAACAGTTTGCTAATGTCAGAGAGTGGCTGGTATGTCATTGGTCTGCTCACTGAGAAGTTCAGGAGGAAAAAACTTTTAGCAGTAAAATCATAACCAGATCTGCTGCTTCACTAAACCAGTGTTTAAAAAAATAAAAGAATTTGTTAAAAAGGGAATTCTATGCTGGCATCAACACTCTTGTTTATGTGCACTGTGTGCACTGTGTACACTGTGCACATTCTTAAGATCTTGAAATTGTTACTCATGCTCTGCACTCTTACTGTGCTATTATATAGACAGATTGACCTCCTTGTTGTTGTCAGAAGCTGTTAGTTTTGAGGGTGTGTGTGACTGAAAGACACAGGCATGCCGCCATAGTAAACAGGATTAGCATTAATGATTATTTTAATAATAGGCCAATTTATAGATTTTCTTTTCACTGGCGTCAACTTTATTGGTTAAAAAACTATCAAACTACTAACTAAACTAAATATAAACTACCAAATAAATATAAATAAACAAATAACAAAGAACAAATCCCTTTCTATAATTATAAGTTTAATTAAAATACAGGTCACTAACATGAAATCAAAAACAAACAAACAAAAAAAAGTGTGATGGCTAAGTGTGATAAGGGCTCTGAGTTACTGATCGGAAGGTCGACAGTTCGAGTCCCAGCTCCAGTTGCTGCTGTTGGAAACTTGACCAATGCCCTTAACCCTGTCTGCTCAGGAGCACCGTATAATGGCGAGCCCCGCACTTTCACCCCAGCCTATTAACATAAAACACTGGGATATGTGAAGAAGAAAGAATTTCACTATGCAGTAATGTATACGTGACAAATAAAGGCTAAAGGCCGAACCTCTTGAAATAGCTGTGATATAATACCTCTGACATATATCAGATAATCTGACAAAGCAACAAAATATTCAAGAAAATCAGGTGGGTATATCAGTTGACTGCATTCTGTACATTTTTACTTGTTCCACACACATTTCTTTTGCAAATGTCATATTTGTATTCCAGTGCCTGATTTGTTCAGAGTCCCAGAGATTAATTCAAAATAAAGGTCAAATGAATATCCTCTGGCTGTCTTAATGTTAAAGGCATTTTCTTCATCAGTTTACACAAGGCAAATCATTTCAGGTGAGAGGAGACAACGTCACATTGGCTCTGCTTGTGATCGACTTTGCTTTGTGCTGTGTAGAGACATTTCTGATTGGGCAGGAAAGATGGTATATAAACAGGCAGTTTGAAGTTTCTGTGACTTTCATGTCAGTCCAAGTCGACATTCTGTACAATTTCATACTACCGGGAAGGAAAGATGGAGCAGAAAATGAAAGAGGATTTTAGTGACTGCTTACTGAGGTAACAGACCTTATAAACTGTTAAAACTGTGTTGCTGTACAAACGGTATTAGAAAACACATTCTACTATGCGTGTTTGAAGTCATCTGAGAAGTCATGTCTGAATGTGGCCGTGAGAGAAGAGTTTGATTGTATCCCTTTACATATTGTTCTTTTGTGCATGTGGGTCAGTTTTGGAGCATGACCTCTTCAGAATAAATAGGCCGCATTGAAAACCCAGTGTGAACAGCCAAACAAATCTGTGCCGGGTTTTGTCTGTTGTGTCAATGTAACCTTAGTCTAGAGGTGCTTTTACACTTGGAACTGTAGCAAAGTAAACCTGATCCCAATGTCTGGTACATTTAAGTAGTCTGAACACACTGTATTGTGCTCAGACACGGATCACTTAGCCACCATCAGATCCAGCCGAAAAGTGTACTTCTGTTTAGAACTTGGCATCATTAAACTTGTTTGTCTCCTTTGAAATATCCATATGTGCACAGCACACACCAATCCAATCGTCTGAAATTCACATTATTAGCTGATAAATGTAGGAAAGAAAGCGAGACCGTCACTTTTGACACCATGTCAAGAAATCTATGATGTTAGGCACAGCTCGAAGGTTTGTAGTAGTAGAGTACAAGGAAGTCGTGCATACTGCCACCTACAGTATCAACAGTAGATGTCAACAGTGTACAGTCGTGGCCAAAATATTTGAGAATGACACAAATATTAGTTTTCACAAAGTTTGCTGCTAAATTGCTTTTAGATCTTTGTTTCAGTTGTTTCTATGATGTGCTGAAATATAATTACAAGCACTTCATACGTTTCAAAGGCTTTTATCAACAATTACATGACGTTTATGCAAAGAGTCAGTATTTGCAGTGTTGGCCCTTCTTTTTCAGGACCTCTGCAATTCGACTGGGCATGCTCTCAATCAACTTCTGGGCCAAATCCTGACTGATAGCAACCCATTCTTTCATAATCACTTCTTGGAGTTTGTCAGAATTAGTGGATTTTTGTTTGTCCACCTGCCTCTTGAGGATTGACCACAAGTTCTCAATGGGATTAAGATCTGGGGAGTTTCCAGGCCATGGATCCAAAATTTTGGTCCCCGAGCCACTTGGTTATCACTTTTGCCTTATGGCACGGTGCTCCATCGTGCTGGAAAATGCATTGTTCTTCACCAAACTGTTGTTTGGAAGAAGTTGCTGTTGGATGGTGTTTTGGTACCATTCTTTATTCAATCCTCTTTAGGAGACGATCCTGGCGCTTGCTGGACTTTCTTGGTCGCCCTGAAGCCTTCTTAACAAGAATTATACCTCTTTCCTTGAAGTTCTTGATGATCCTATAAATTGTTGATTTAGGTGCAATCTTAGTAGCCACAATATCCTTGCCTGTGAAGCCATTTTTATGCAATGCAATGATGGCTGCACACCTTTCTTTGCAGGTCACTATGGTTAACAATGAAAGAACAATGATTTCAAGCATCACTCTCCTTTTAACATGTCAAGTCTGCCATTCTAACCCAATCAGCCTGACATAATGATCTCCAGCCTTGTGCTCGTCAACATTCTTACCCTTTCAATAATCGTCAGTTAACAAGACGATTATTGAAATGATCTCAGCAGGTCCTTTAATGACAGCAATGAAATACAGTGGAAAGTTTTTTCAGGATTAAGTTAATTTTTATGGCAAAGAAGGACTATGCAATTCGTCTGATCACTCTTCATAACATTCTGGAGTATATGCAAATTGCTATTATAAAAACTTAAGCAGCAACTTTTCCAATTTCCAATATTTATATAATTCTCAAAACTTTTGGCCACCACTGTAGATGCGCAAGTGCACTCTGGTGCAGGTAGTGCTGCACAATTAATCAGTCAGGTTATTACTGGTAATATCTGCATAGTCAATAATTCAATATACTTGCCTGAAGTATACTGAACATGACCTGTGGACTCAGAGACTCATGCAAAATGAGTTATCCAATCAAAAGCTTCTTTCATATACTGTATAAGAAAGAAGCTTTTATTTAAAATATACACAGTATATATATTTAATTTATTATTTACTTTTTTAGTAGTAGGTCTATGGTTTTAGTGACCAGAAAAGTTAGTTTTGTGCTTTTTGAACATAAAAATAATTTACATAATGAACATAATTTACAAAATAAACATAATTTATGTGAATAACTTGCAGCTAAATAAGAAAGTCAAGAAAATCCACAAGTGCTGTCCCCGTTACTTGGCGAAGGGTGGTCATGTTTTGAAAGAGAGATTTCAGAAACTAATAATCAAATGAGACAGAAAATACAAGTTCATGCATTATTCATGCAGCTATGTCTAGTAACATTGTTTGCGTTTTAGTATAAATAGTTGTAGTTGTAAATGGAACATTTAATAGTTAAATTGCAGTGTTTAAAGAGTTTAAATTTCAACTACAATATGTGACAAGATGTGGGAAAAAAAAGTTTGTCTAATCGTGCAGCCCTAGCTACAGAACAATAATAAGAAAGTGAAAACTGGCCAACGGGGGATGGGAAGGGGAAGAAATCATACTCGGTCACAGTACGAAGCAGTTTAATGGGGATTGTAGAGTGGACACACATACTCAATGAAAATTACTTTTGGTCCACTTTGGAAAAAACCTCCAGTGGCCCTAGACATGCAACCTCTACTTGACTGGAATCACAGGTAGTATACATGCTGATATCTTTGTAACTGTATATACTGGGGATGAGACAATTTGGTCAGGACAAATGATGTGACGTTTTGCCCCTAATGCCCCTAATTTCTCCAGGAATTGTCTAGTTATCAGGTATTCCTGCTTTATGTCAATGTTGATTGTTAATAGTGGTGTACAAATAGGTGAATTAAAATACCATGATGTGGTTCAGAAAAAAATTAAACACTGAGAACATGTATTTATCTGCTGTATTAGTACATTACTTTATATAATTCTGCATTAGTCTATAGTGTAATTTATATTTTATTGATTTTTCCATAAACCATTATCTGTTTTGTTGGTGTTGTTGTTGTTATGCACCCCCCCACCATATGCAAGCTTGATGAGTAGGTTTTTTAAAGTTTTTTTTGACAGTTTGGTACATATAAACCATTCAGTTCAGTTACAATCTTTTGTAAAACCTACTCATCAGCTTTGTATTTCTTTTTTCCCAGGTAGAAGTGTGCCATAACAAAGAACAGCATTAATGCGGTCATATGAAGCATGGGTGGAGATTCAGTACACAAACACCATAATCAGTCCAATAGAACCTAAAACAAAAGACGGGATTGCTACACTCTATAAATAAGTTTCCCAAACTCTGCAGCATCATTTGTTAAGGTTTGCAGCAAAGTAAATCTAGAAGCTTGAGTCAGTCAGATTTTAAAAGAAAAAGAGAAAAGATCAGCACACACATATTTGTAAAAGCTGCACATCTGTATCTTGAACCTTAACATACCCTTGCTTGTTCACACTTGTCCAATACGCTGTGTGTCAGAAGTTGCTTAGTCAGAGAGCAGGCAGACTGTTTAGACTGTAGAAAGGCTGAGAAAGTAGGTAGAGAAAGCTTATTGGGAATCCCCAGTAATGACTCATGCGGCGTAATTAAATTGAACCGAGTTCACTGAGACATGTTGGTGCCTAAAGTTACATTTTTGTGTGGGTGTGAGAGAAGTGTGTTGACTGATACTCAGGGTGGAGAAATGTCAGAGACCACCGATGCAAAAAAACAAACAAACCTTTTTTTCACTTTTTAAAAATGTGCCAAGAAAAGCAATTTGTGCCTAATTTCATTATTGACTGCTAGTAAGCACTCTGTGGCACACTTTGTTACTTTACTTACATCATCAAACGAGAAGGAGTGCTTATGTTGTGCTGCATATTAGTACGGATGTGATGAGGTCATAGACACGGGGGCACAGCCTAAGTGCCGAAGATATCACAGACATGATGTTGTTCAGCACAACAGCAAGACCTTGAGCGTGATATTGCTTTTATACAACATTTCCACAAACATCATTTATTGTCATCAGATTACAATGTGTTTTGTTTATTGAATCAGCTATTTTGTTCATCCAACACATATCCTTCCATGACTGGAGAAACTAGTATTAAGTTGACGAATTGTAGTTAGCGTAATTAACAGTTTTAGGGAATGTTCACACTTTACATGTTTGGTTCGATTTAAACAAACTCTGTTGCGGTTGGAATCCATACTTCGGTGCTCACTAAGCAAGCTACATTGAGTGGTCCAATTAAAAAGTGAATGTGCCACAGACCACAGATTTGTAAATAAACCAAGTCTGCTTTGCTAGCATTATCTGATGATGATGATGATGATGATGCGTGCCTTATGTGCCTTATAAGACATACATCAGTGCCTTATGTAGCTAAAGAAGGACCTTTCCCTCCTAACTCTGTAGTTAGCATGGCACAGGATGAGTTTTGAAAGCAAAAGAAATTAATACTTAACATAATTTAATAAATTTAAGACTGGATAGTGCTCGAAATTGCAGGAGCACACATGATGGCACAGGAGGGCTGGATTTAATAACAAGAGCGTCTGTGAAACATTCATGAGCATTTTGCAAGACAATTTTTATGAAATGTTGCATGTTTTTGAGCACTTTATTCATTGAACATTCATTCATTGTCTCGTTATTGAACACGGATGGTTCAGAGGCAATTCACAATGACTTAAAAGCAGTTACTATGGAGACAGAGTATTGTTTACGATGACAAAGTTAACAGACTTTTTCTTCATAAAAGTGATTGTGTTGAATGTGGTTTTTGGTAGGCAGCTGCTCTCCCCTTTTTCCAGTACTGTGCAGTGATGTATATAAGTAAATGTACTAGTGCTGTTATGATCTACTCTCACCACTCATGAAACACATCTCGTCTAATCAGATTTTTTTCAGCTAGGACTAACTGTTGTGATTTCAAAACAATTGTAAAGTTTAATGCTTTTTTTTAGGTGTTCTACCTTATCTGTTTTTCACACACTTATGGATGGATACGTTTATTCATCTTTCCTGCCCTATCAGAAAACATCACCTTGTGCTTTTTTTGCTTTTTTTTGTGTTGTTGTTTGTAGTTTTTGCATCCATGGTTATAATCTCTATACTACACTTATAAGCCGTACAAAAATTGAATGCTAAACGTTTCCTTTTCTTTGTCACCCGCAAAAACAAACCAAGGCCAAAGCTAGTGTACCTGTTGATTTGTTTGCTTTGCTTTCACGCTCAGGAATTTTACAGTGCCAGAATTTTTTTTTAGCCAAGTTGAAATGTGTGGTTTACATGGAACAAAAGGGTACTCGCGCAACTCACACACACAATTTACACATTACGTGTTTGCGTGCCGTGTGGCCTGGTTGCTCAGAGGCCAGGAATGCAGCGTGGGCCCTGGGGAGGGCGTGGGTCACTCTTTGGTTTATGGTTTAGCCTGTGAGCTGGAGGTTAGGGGAGGAAGAGGGTACAAATCATGAACATTAGTGCAGCTGCAACAGAAATGCAGAATGGCAGGATCTCAGGGTGTTTATGCACCTCTAAGAGAGAGAGGGGGGAGGTGGGGAGAAAAAGAGAGAGAGAAAATAATGGCTGCTTGCATCAAGATGGCTGTGAAACACTAAGTCCAGCTCATGAAATGACCAGCAGCTCTGAGTTTACTGAGGCCAGGTGGATCTATTGCAGCGTTTCCCCCCCCCCCCCTTCTTCCTCCTAATGCCTGAATTTCAGACAATTTGCAGCAGCTCTTAAAATCTTTTAGATGACAGAAGTGTGCGTGGTCAGCGGTTAGTGAATTTGAACACCACAGCACAGATGAGGAAGTGTGACTGGTTGAGCTGTGGATAGAAACCTCATTGGCTGCTGGTGTACAGCGGAAAACAATGAGGGGACTGGTCAAACACACATCCTCACATTTCTCTCCACTCGCTTTCAATTCTGCCTTTTTTAACAACAGTGGCCTGCGTCTGATAAGTCTCAGTAGTAGTCTATAATAAAACAAACAAACAATATATATATAATTATGTAGCCCTTAAACAATTTATTTAATCAGTTGAGATGTGAGTGTGAAGTTGTGTCAGACCCTTTTGCTCACACAGATGAGGGGGCAGGGTTGATGCTCTTGGTTTTGACTTTGTGCTGAGTGGGGGTGTGATGTGTGTCTGGCCAGGCCGAGGGGTTAGTGAGTCTGCACCACTTGGAAAAGAAAATGAATTGTAGACTGCTGAGCGACTAGAAGACCTCAGACTTAGCCTTTGTCTGAGGGGACGTGGCGACACAATAGAGGCCTCTGGCCTTCTCTTTCACTCCACATTCTCGTAGAAGGGCCAGTCAACAGCTCATGATTGAATTCAACTCTCTAGCAAGGCTTTATTTTTTCAATTGGACCTCCAGTTCTTTCCAGTCCATAAAAAAAAAGTGAACTACTGATTAATTTTGTAGGTTTGGGTTTTACAGTTTTAGGTCAAAAGCATGTTCTTGTGTACTCACTAACAGTAATTTCAGGTTTGTTTGTTTTTTGTTTGTTTGTTTTGGTAAAGGCGTCTCAGTTGCAAGTGATCTAAAGCGCAGGAGGAAGTCCCTACCCAATCCCACTGGGTGGTGTTTTATTCTCAGATAATAGCTTTCTGAGAGAAGTGGGTGCAGTATTCACATATCACAAACAACACCAAATATGTATGGTTGTCATGAATAAGTTCATGATTGACTAAAGTAACTTGGCACCTTGTGCTGTTGCTCATGAAGCTGGTAGCTGCTAGCATACAAGCTAAACGCTGAAGCTTTTCCAGGAGTGTCATCATGCCCACGCAAATTTGTTCTTCGACAGGCACATGATTCTCAGTGGAAAAGAGATATAAAAATGTGGATATTGAGAAATGAGTTTGATTTGCCTTTTAGTGGATCATTTCATTCCCTTTTCATTTTGATCCTGTCTCTTTTCACTAATTTTGAAGTCTCTCTCACTTTTCTCTCTTTCTCACACACACACACACACGTATACCTTCCTTCTTAATCTAAAAAGGTCCTTAAGAAGTGAGAAAATACTGATCCATAGTGAGCAATGCATTAAGATAATTGAGTGCTTTTGTAGGGCCTGTCGTTGGTGACAAACTAGCAGCACTCCACTCTGGCACTAAGTGACCTTTTAGCGAGCAGCTGTTTGTTCCACTCAATTTATTTAACTGAAAGAAGGATGAGATAAAGCCTTCTGCTCTTCAACCTGAATACAGCACTCGCATCATTTAAATATGTTCATATTGGATAATGGCAAAAGATACAAAATCATCAAGAATTTGTAAAGTACCTGTTTTCAGGGTCATTTCAATAATTGCATTTTCTGAGATGGTTGCTTGTACTTTATATGCCACTACTTTCAAACGTCATTATCAAAAAGTTAAAATCCCAAATGCCACTTAACAATTATTCCGATCTACTGAATTTCAATCAGATCTACTTAAATGTTTTCTCTACTAATACTTATCTTTAATGTATTTATGATACTTGCCTTGATGAGTGATGTATTCAAGGATGGGCTTGAAGAGCAACCTCACTGGCCTTTGTTTTCACATCATCTGCATCATTGACTGACCTGACGTAATAACTGGTTAGGGGGCGTCTTTCACAGACGTACACTCTATTTCTTTGGCAGTATAAACTACTGTATATAGAGATGGGCACTGTGGATCATCTTCACAGATCTAATATTGAAAAGTCGATGAAATTCACAAGAACGTTTTGGAAATTGCAAAGTGTGTTATATCAATTACTCAAATTGGCTTTGCTTTTCACAGCTTCATAAATCCTCTTGTTTGGCTGTTATGAATAACATATTTTTGTTCTATGTGTATGTACATTTACAAAATACAGGTTTGTGTAGAATAAAAGACATGACATTTTTAAAAAATTAAAGACTTACAGAGTTTAATCAAATGTATAAAATAATTGATCTTCAAAATAATTGAATTCACAGTTTCAATTCACGGTACTTTTCATTGATAGTGGACTGGTGGATTTAAGGTGGATTTGGTTGGACATGCTGCATTTAAGAAAAAAAAATGAAAGTGAAACAGAAAAAAAACAGCCATGTCAAGCTCAGAAATCACAGCCGCACATGCAACACTTTGCAAGATTGAGGTGACAAACTGTCAAGCTGATGCATTGAGTTTCACACAGCATATAAGAATTACAGAGAGAGGTTCAGAGAAGAAAACAAATACTGCTCACGCTACTTTTAAATTTTACTAATTGTAAGAAACTTTTGTTTCTATGTGATAATACTCAAGCCAGCATAACTATTAAAAAGCACATGGAATTTTCTCTATAGGCTTGAAAGTAGCCACAGTTTAGCTTGACAAGGAAAGTCAGACTTTATAACTTTTAAATGCAAAGTGATAAAGAACCACAGCTTATGACCAAAACTAAGACTTGATATTAAAAAAAAAAAATACTATGTGCCACATCATAGGCCTAATCAGAGCCATGATTTAAAAATCACAGTGTCAGCTTTGAATGTTAATGGGAATGCTTCAGAAGTCATACGTAAGGTTTTTTATTGCTCCAAAGTGTAGTACGGGAGGATGGGGTTAAGCTGAGGCTTCTGTCCACTTATAATTCTGTTGCGCTCCATCTCTGTTAGGTCTCTGGACGGGCGTCTGCAGGTATCTCACAGAAAAGGCCTCCCTCATGTAATCTACTGCCGGCTGTGGCGCTGGCCTGACCTGCAGTCACACCATGAGCTGCGTGCTATAGACCAGTGCGAGTTCGCTTTCCACATGAAGAAGGACGAGGTGTGCGTCAACCCCTACCATTACCAGCGTGTAGAGACGCCAGGTAAGTCCTCTTAGCAGGCTTGACAGATCTCCAAAGCGTTTGATTACTTTATCAAATGATGCAGAACGCTGTAGTTAGTCTTGTTGACTCATCCTTGATCACCAATTTTTTGGCGTGTGTGTCTAGTTTTACCTCCGGTGCTGGTTCCCAGACACACTGATATTCCTGCTGAGTTTCCCCCGCTGGATGACTACAGCCATTCTATTCCTGAGAACACCAACTTTCCTGCAGGGATAGAGCCTCTGATCAACTACATACCCGGTGAGAGCAAAGCGGGGAGAAATATCACATAGTGCACAGACATGCACTCTAGGCTGTGCTCATAAGTACATTCTTGTCTCTTGAACTTAATAATTTAAACTGTTTATCATAATTAAAGGAAGATTATTGGTTATTATATTGAAATTAAATGAGATACAGAATTGATCAGAACTGGTGTGTTAGTAAGTTTTTATATCCATGCAGGTGGGAGAGGGTGGTCAGATTTGAAGCTCAGAAGACAAAGTTAGACTACATCCGTTGAAATTTGAGTGTCCAGGGTGTTCACACAGCACTGTGAAATGCATTTATCTCATTTATCCTCAGTATCTGCTCTATCCTGTTCATTATGGGTTAAATTAGGAGTTTGTGTATATTTTGGAAAATATAATCATCTACAAGTAAAATGTAAGGCTCAAGGGTGAACACTTGTAGTCAAGAAACCAGAAATCTCTGAGGCTAATGCAGCATTATAATTTCTTTCACTAATATTGCTAACTGACTGCTACTATAAAATACGTGAATATGAAGTGAAACAAAGCATAGAGATAAAGACTTAAGAGTGGTAATAAATTTGGTGAAAAAGCTTTTCTAGTGCATTATTTTACTTAGCAGCATAACGCTTGTATATGTATAGATGTAAAACCCATGCTAATAGAATTTTTATTGCATCATTACAGTATTATAAATATATTCATGAAAGAACTCTAAGCAATGAATATCTGATTTTTATTTTTTTGACATTTCGTTGCTCTTTCCTACTTTATTATTTTTTATTATTTAATTTTGGTAATTATTTATTAATTATACTTTTATTAATTATTATTGTATAAAAGCGTTAAATTCATATTTTTTGTTTAAATAATGTTTCATAAATTCTGATTAGTATAGGCAGGTCAAACAAACTAGTGTTAGTAATGAAGATTAATAAGTACCAGTTGCTTAATAAATTTTTAAAAGTTGAAAATAACCCCAGAAATAATAACTCCTGTCTTTAATTGGTAAGAAATTTACCTCCAGAAATAATACTATTTTATTAATATGTCTCCTAAATGGTTTTTAAAACATTTTTTCAGAGATTAAGCCATTTTATCTATCTTTAACAACAGTGTCAGGATTTTAAAGAGTATATAAAAATATGGACAGTTACTGGTTACTTATTGGATCAGGGGTTCGAGACACCAGCACCATCAAGTTGTCACTGTTGAGCCCTTGAGCAAGGCTCTTAACCCTATCTGCTCCAGGAGCACTGTATCCTCTCTGACCCTGCGTTCTGACTCCAGCCGCTTTACTGGGATATGTGAAAATATTACCCTTTGGGATTAATAAAGGACTTAAAAAAAGGACTCTGGACTGTCAAGTGATGCCAAGTTTAATTCCTGAAGATGCCAAGTTTAATTCCTGAAGATGCCAAGTCTAAGCATGACTGGGAGCATAGGGAAGAAAACTGTGCCATGTTCTCTTTGCAAAAATATGACCATATTCGCCTTAAACACGACACGTCTTCTGACTGGGGCCCCACACACTGCTAGCTGATGTCCACACTCTGTTAAACACGGTACATAGCTATTGTAGCTAATGCTACCTGCTGCTGTCAGAGCAAGTGCATTTACTGCGTTCACGCACTCCTCCGATAGTCTCATTTCCCCAAGTTTTGCTTTTAAGTCAGAATGTGAAAACAACATGGACACACTTGTTACTACAGAGATTAGCTGGATTTGTATTATTAGATCGTTCCAACTCGCGTTCACCTGCATTTTCTCAGTCTGGAAATATTTTTTCATGTGCAGTGAGGGTGATTTGATTCCTTTTACATCCGTTTCAGAGAACCAGAGGACAAATATTTGCATATATTACTCAGGCATCTGCAATGGCACTGAAGTGAGACACTGAAATCTGCGTTCTGATTTAGTTCTACTGCCGATACCGATTATATAGGTACAGATTTTGGTACCCAACCCTAGGTACAACAGGAGTGCAATTTCAAAAAGATGATGTTGACTGGCTTCACATCCTGCAGAGGAAGCAGATATTAATCTTCACCCTCCCTGTTTGGCCACTATTTTCTGGGTAGAGCTGCCTGGTGGGTGGGAGCCGGCAAATGATCAAACTGGGGGAAAATCTAAAAACCAAAAAATCTAGCATGTTGGCTTAGAAAGTTAAGTTTCAGCGTTACTGATCAAAAGATCATAGGTTCAAGCCCTAGCACTGCCAGTTTGGCAGGAATATTATTATCATTAAATTTAATATTTGACACAATTGCATACATTTTGTACACTGCAGACATGGACACCAGTTTGTTAGATGTGTTTAAGAAATTGCGTTACAGAATGAACTTAAACTGACCCTGATCCAATAGTATCTTTACTGTGAGAAAACCAGCAGTTGCGTTAAAGTCCTTTGTTGCAAATGTGAAGAGGAACTGTGTATTGGGTTGTGCAATCCTAAACAGTGGTTACCCACTATATTACAAATTTCTGAAATGCCTATAGTCTAAAACTAAGAAACTACTTATTTTTACTTAAATAGAATATTTATGCCCTGGCTTTTAAAACATCTTGAACATACACATTTATCAGTCTAGATTTTGGGAACAGGTAGACTAACCACTCATTAATTTTCACCTATGAAATCAGTCCAGGTCTACACAGCATTTTCCTCAAATTCCTCAAATGTGTGAAACTGAAAGAAATCCCATGTTCATGTGTGTTTTCTGGGAATTTCCTGCATTTCTGTGAAAACGGAACCTACAGGACCTTAATATATTTTCACGAATACATAGATTTATTTTTTGTTATTTATCTCACTAAATCAGTATCTTAATATGTTTATAATAGTGAAGATATTTGGTGCCGGATGTGTATAATGGCGTTGAACATGTGCTTTGCCTTTATTTCAGAGACCCCACCTCCAGGGTATCTCAGTGAAGATGGTGAAAGCAATGATCAGCAGAATCGCAGCATGGACACAGGTCAGCTTCATTTCCCTTTTGTTTTTGTGACTAATAATAATAGCCGTATTCTGTGAGTTCTACATTTTGGGACGTTATCCTCGTATTCACCAACAGCTCCTGTACCTGTTTATTCTGCTAGTGAGAAAGTGAATGGTCTACTACTAGTTAATTGATTGAGAATGATATTATTCACCCAGACAGAATTTTTAAAAAGGATGCGCAAATGTACTTGGGGTGGCCATCTGTATGCTCGGACAACTCACCCAAGTATAATCTGTGTGTGGGAAACACTGCGCTTACGTTGATTAATTCTATCATTTCATTTGCAGGTTCTCCAAACTTGTCACCAAACCCTGTTTCTCCTGCAAGCAGCAACCCTGGTAAGAAGCACGAGCAGTTACCTTTTTATATTAAGCACTCATATAAAAGCTATGATGGAGTGGATGTGTGTGTGTGGGAGGGGGGGTTAATAGATCAGCCTGGCAAAAAGTGAATATTCTTTTCCTTATAAATTTAATTAAAATTAAAAGAAAGCTTGACCGCTCTGTAGAGAATGTCTCTAAAAGACCTCTGGAATTTTGGTTCATTCACTTGCAGAAATGGATTAATATGGATTACCTGGTTTATGTTATCTCCACAATGGTTGTATGTGTTTGTGGGCACCAGGGTCTTTACAGTGTGATTAGTGGGAGTGAAAATGCACCTTTGCTTTCCTGAGGACTTGCCCCTGTTACAGAGCAGCAGCTGATTACTCTTTCTAAACTTCAGATTTTGTAGCCTAGTTTCAACATAAATTGCTACATTTCAGCTGGTAAACTAGAATTACATCGACTCCATGTATATGACAAAAACAGTATTTCTCTTTGAGGTGTAGTTGTCTTGGCTGTTGATGTATTTTGGTTTCTTGTGATTTTTTAAGGAAACAACAGTTTCTTCATGTGAGAAGTGTTTTTAATTGTAAAGTACAACCATTCAGTTGGATATTATTCATATATCAATGGTTAAAGTATGATTAATGTTGAGAAAATCTCATTGCTGAATGTTCTCTTAATTATAGATATATTTGCTGTTTGATGAATTGGGTAAAGCGCTACACTGTACACGCAGTTCTCTACATGAGCCCATCTCACACTGATTGATTAAGGACAATGTAGTCATTTTCTCTCATTGCTAACACGTCCGCATTCTGTTTGTGTCCCGTTTTATTTTTTAGTCAAGACTTTATTGGATTCTTCTCATCCACTGTGACAAGTAGTCATCTAAGAAAAATAAAGGTCATGCAATGTAAATACACGTTGCTTGATAATGATACAATTTCATAATTTCATGTGACAGTTTTGATCGAAAGTGACTTTACCAGTTAGAAGGTTCCTAATTGTGTCAGAATTCTTCATGTTATTTTTTTTTTTAACTTCTCTGAGTGCATAGTTCAGGACACACTTGATACCCTGATTACACTGGGACTTGCATTCAGCTGCTACAACTAGCTGGAGATGAGTCACAGTTTAACGTACTTGAAAACGGCTACAGGAGCTGAACTTTGGGTGGAAGCCACAACTCATAGTGACTGTTTGTGGGTCATAGTTAACATGTCAATGGTGCTGCCGGGTTTATTTGTATATTGGGCAATGACTATGTGAAGGAAATGTGGTAACTGAAAAGAATATTTCTGCTTTGCTTCTCAGTTGTTTGTTACTGATTTAAGGTGACATCAGAGCAGGTTGTTTTATAAAACCGGAATTTTTTAAAACTGGAACATTGTGAGACTTGTCTTGATATTATTATTATTTTTTTATTATTTTAAACTGTGTGCATTAGTGGATTTAGAATGTTGTGTGGGTGGGTTAAGAGCACAGGGAGGATGGTAGTCATGAGGTCATACTCTACTAGGGTTTGCCTCTTTGCCCTGAGTCGGGACCTCATATGAAAGGAGTGTTTGTTTCCTTCCCTTGAGAGACAGCCAAGGTAATGTGATGATGATGGGTTACTCCATGAAAAGTTTAGCCAAACTGTGACATTAGGGTAAAATTCCAGAAAAAGGAAATTTGAAGAACACTCCCACCCCTATTCTGACCTCATCATCAAACATAATTGTATACAAGTCGAAAGCATTTCCTCTTGCGCATTAGTTACGAGGCATCACATTATCTATGTTTTGCATGTAACAAGACACAAAAGGAACAAAGAATTTATCAATTAAACAGAAGAAGCAATTACTTACTTATTAAGCAATATAACATGGGAAAGCGTGCTGTTGTACTGAAAATCACTATTCCATGGCAATGTCCTCTAAAGATTTAACAAAATCATCAAATATTTATAATATAAAACGTGTTAAAAGCAAAGGGCAACAATGTAACATTAACACTAATGTAATTACTTATTAGTCAACAAGTGATGGTAAAGTCACTTTAACACAGAGCTTCTGAAGCTATTAGTAATTTACACATTTATTGTTGTCATGTCATAAGCTTAGATACAAGACCGCAGGTGTGTCTGTGTGCACCTTTCATTGTTCGGAAAGTGTATTTGGCTTCAAAATTATGTTAGTAAGTCCTACTGAAAAAACAGAATTTAACAGCTTCTGCAGAAATTTAATCTAAAATTTTGATTGAGCACGTGCCCCATCAACTAGAACGGCCACGATACCTCTGATTAGAACTCCTGTGAAGCAGAGTGATACACAGAGTATTACAGCACTGGGATATTTATCTAAATCAGCACTCATGGAATGCCTTTGTTGATTAATTGTTGATTAAAATCATCAACAATTTGGACAAAGCTCACAATCTGTTAATTTGAATATTTTAATACAACTCTCGAGTATCTTTTCAGTCTGGTCCATAAGGATTCAAAATGCTGAAATGCACTTTAAGTCAAACCGTATCAGTTATTTCATTTCATCATATTTTTATATATTTTTATACTAATGTAGTTGCAATATTAATATACAGTATACCTTGCACAAAATTAACACAAAGAGTGTAACATGGACAGAAAATGTCTGCAGTTTTTTATGGAGTAACTCTGATGTCCTGCCATAACATTATTCAACCTCTATTTTGATTTATTCTTCTCATTTCTTTACATATCAGTGCTCACAGAACCTGCTGCATATTACATCATGGCTGAATATTCCAATTAAAATATGTACTTCTGTGCATTTTTATGTTTTTGAAATGACTTATTTATTTTTTTTAATTCCTTCTTTGTTTCTTTTTGTGTTTGCGCATGACACTCTTAGACCTGCAACCGGTAACATATTGTGAGTCAGCGTTCTGGTGCTCCATCTCGTACTATGAGTTGAACCAGCGGGTAGGGGAGATATTCCACGCCTCACAGCCCTCTCTCACAGTGGATGGCTTCACTGATCCATCCAATGCTGAGAGATTCTGCCTGGGCTTACTGTCCAATGTGAACCGCAACACCGCTGTGGAGCTCACGCGCAGACATATCGGTACGACACCTCAAAATAAACACCTCTGCTGGCGATTTTTGGTGTAATACCGAACACTAGCTTGTGAAATGTGACATAAGATAAAGTTAGATGTAATCTCTTTATATACTTGGTTATCATTTCTTCTCTCTCTCTCTCTCTCTCTCTCTCTCCTGCTAAGGTCGGGGAGTGCGGCTGTACTACATAGGTGGTGAAGTGTTTGCAGAGTGTCTGAGTGACAGTGCCATCTTTGTCCAGAGTCCTAATTGCAACCAGCGCTATGGCTGGCACCCTGCCACTGTGTGTAAGATTCCTCCAGGTGAGTCAAGTACAAACAAAACACACAGCACGTCTTGTGTCAACAAGCTCTGATTGATGGCATACACTCTTGTGTGCATGTCCTTGATGAATCATTTTTGCATGTTCAAACTGTGTTTGTGTACTTTTCCTTTCAGGCTGTAATCTAAAGATCTTCAATAACCAGGAGTTTGCCGCTCTGTTGGCTCAGTCTGTGAATCAGGGGTTTGAGGCCGTGTACCAATTGACCCGCATGTGCACAATTCGTATGAGCTTCGTCAAAGGCTGGGGAGCAGAATACAGGTGAACATGCGCGTGTACACACCCCTAAGCAGGCAATAAGAAAAAAACTATCAGCTGTAAACAGGAATAAAGGGTCAGCAGGCACATCAACAGGAAGGATAGACTTGTCAGATGAATCTCTTGTGAAATCTTTCCAGCTCCTCCTCGTTGTGCATCACATCCGAGGTCACCGAGGTCACCGAGGTCATAGCTGAGGCGATTGCGCAAGGTGTGACTCACAAAACGTGTGTGTGGTCATTGCCAGAGATCAGCACTGAGCTCTTAATTTACAGCCTTCATGATGAAAAAGCATGTTCATCCATCTCTCTCTCCCACATTTAATAAGAAAAGCACACTCTTAATCTCATATGTTCTTACTTTTACCTATAAGACATACAGTACAGAGTCTTATAGACTTTGACGGCCTTACCCTCAACTTTTACAAATCCACTCTTATCTCTCACCATGTATTTTTCTGGCTGAGAAAATTTAAACTGCAGAGGTTAAAACTCCTTTTACACATTCATGATTGTGGTGTGTTACTGGGAAATTGGACTGGTTTATGTTGAGCAGATGGAACCAAGATATATCCACATGCAACACAGAGGAAGGGTTAAGTTTGTCAGCACTTGGCATCACTTGAAATGTCATTGTGATTCACTGAGGGACGTTCTCGTTGGAGAGAGGGAACGAAGCAGCAGGAGAGCCTTGTCTAACAGGGGAGGAATGCAGTTGGTGGTTGCGAGGGTGTAGGAGGTATTAAGTGATGAAGGGTGAGCTGTAGAGAAAGCTGGTACATATCAGTCACAAACAGTGAAGTTTTATATGGTAAGATATGCTTTATTAGTTTTTATACCACAGAGCAGTTGAATTCTTGAATCAGGAGCCTGGCATTCATTTTCTGTAACCGCACAGTTCTCACACTGGTTCTGGCTATAACATAAATTATGGGTACATATTAAAATGCTTGTTAATTGTAAAAAGAGAACGTTTTCACATTTCACAATAGATGAAACGACAAACAGTTAAAAAGCCTGGGATCATCCATTAATATGTTAACAATAGTAATCATTGGAAAATCACCAGTGCACTGCTGGAACAACAGGCTGCTTTTATGTGGAAATGATTTTCCTAATCAATCAAAAGTATTTTTGTGTAAGAACCATAAAAAGTTCATATTGCTTACTCCGTTTCCCTTTCTCGGTAGGCGCCAGACTGTAACCAGCACCCCCTGTTGGATTGAGCTACACTTAAACGGCCCCCTGCAATGGTTGGACAAGGTGCTCACCCAGATGGGCTCACCTAGCATCCGCTGCTCCAGTGTGTCATAGGAGACCCAGCACCGCAGGATTCACAACCAGGAACCACCAACCGCGTGCATACTAACCAAGAAAACATGAGAAGGCTGGACAGAGAGACAAGCAGACAGACAGATAAATGTCCTCTCAAGTGTTTCCTTTTAGTGTCACTCCACTGCTTGTCAGTTCAGTGATTTCCACACAGTTTTGAGCACTTTTTATTGCTGATAGCTATACAGCATGGCTTGTATAGCTGTGCATGATACGTAGATTTGTTTTGGTCATACAAAGATAGATTATATATTTTGGCTGGGTTTTTTTTTTTACATGTAATTTTAAGCTTGGCTTAAAAATTAGGTATTAAACCTTACAGAGTTTAAACACTTCATATTCATTGAAGATGGATATGGATAAATAACTGGTGAAGTAGATTTTTATTAATAATCACGTATATAAAGCTTGCAGTACTTGAAAAGCTGCAACACTGTAATTTGGGGAATCTATCTGAATTTCTCTCAGGCCAAACAGTTTGCTGTGCCTGCATTTGGCAATTTCATAGGCCCTTAACCTCAAGAGGGTTAGTACTGCATCCCCATGGCCTTAATTCAAGCGGCTGTGCGGGTATAACCCTAGCTGTTGGCTGTTTTAAAGTGAACAGTAGCTAGGTACTGCTGTTATGGTGTGTTGGTGCTTACATGCCATATTGGGTAACGTAGTGAGCAGTTCAGCACAATTTATAGGATGGTTCAATGCTGTTAGCCTGGTTAGTGTTTCTTTTTTCCTTCTAGTAGTATGAAAACTAGATATCGCCGTCTCTTTAATATGATAAAAATCACATCTTGATACAAGATGTGATGTCTGAAAGATATATTTAAGATTTATATTGTGACTTGGAGCTATGTTTATGCGATACCATGTTATTTAGATGATACACTTTTTTGACACTGGTTCCAGGAAAAATATTCAGCAGGTATAAATCAGTATAACACTTTTTTTTTTTTGCTTCAATATTATCTTAAAGGTTTTTACATGAAAAAAAATAACTTATTGCTGTACAGGTTGGGGAACATTGGATTAACTGTTTTCGTAATTCTCAACAAAGCATCTAGGATTTGGTAAGGACCTTATCAAATGTGTCGTCCCATAGAGGCAGATGTCTCCCAGCTGCAGTTATGTTTTGTGCAGTAAATCATGTTTGAAATGTGCTGCTGTTTTACTACGTCCAATAAATATTCGGCACATGCTTTGGCATAGAGCCCATGTTCCACTTTCTTCATCTTCAGAGCATGTGAGCAGTTTCTGATTTTCATCAACGTAATACTAAGCTAAAAGTAAATAAGGTTACTCACCATGGTTCAGTAGACTACTTTAAAAGAACAGTTACAGCTTTCTCAGTCGTTCTCTGTAGCAAGCTGCAGTGCCATTTACCACATGGCTCAAAGGAACAAATAAAAATGTGATGTCCCAAAAATGTGTATCATTAACTATGCGTTAACTTTGACAGCCCTTGGTTATAAAGTTACATGCCCTTGTTGTGTTTTGTATTATAAATACTGAAAATGGTGCATTTTTATGGTGCTTAGTCCCATGTAGCACAACCTTAACAATGTTACGCACTTGCCTTTGCTTCTCTATCGGAGAGTTAAAAAAAATTCACTTCAACGCTGGGAATTAGAGGTTTGCCAGTGACATAACTATTGTTTTCATATGTATTAAAAAAGCATTTTGCATAAAAAGAATTGTAATTCATAATTTTTGCATAATAACCAGACGGCAGTGCAACAGTGTATGTTTGCTGTCACTGAGTATGTCAAGAGGCTTTAAGAAGACCCACTTTACTTTTTTTTTTCCACTCTATGCATGAGTTTTGCTTGGCTACTTGTTGTCTGCAGCCTCAGCTTTACTAAAATGATTAGGCATTGAATGCCTGATGAATTAAGAAACATTGCATGCAGCAGCTACAGCTTCACGGCAGTATGTGTAGTATCAGAGAACTAGGGGAACCTGTGTGAGTTAGATTGATCACCTGTGTCCCCACCAATGTTTATCATGCATTTATCAGTTTGCTGATCCAAGATTGTTGCCCTCCATGGTTTTTAGCCTTGTCATTTTTATATATATATACTGTATAGACATGAGAGAAGGTCAATACTGCCTGTTCTTTCTTGTTCACCAACATTCAAGACATAGCTTGTTCTCACTATAGATGACATCTATGGGTTCACTGTAGTCACATTCACTTAATTCGCTCATGTAATACGATTAGATATGGCAAAGATTTATTTTAAAATCTCTCACTGCCAGTTATAATTGTGTCAAAGAAAATGGATGGTTTATTGTAAATTACAAATATATTTTTGAGAGAATGTCAGGGTGAGGAAAACACTGCTGGCAGCTCCTGATACATGCTCACCTATTTACTACCCGAGTTTGAATACTCACATGGGATGCTCTGTTCTCATGGCTGGATTTTTTTTATCCAGGTCCTATCAGCAAGATGGGCATATTTTTTTCAATGTACTCTGAAGTCAGGGTGGTTATAGAATCCTAATCTATAGTGTTTTCCAACAATGATCAGCAGTTGCACTTGTAATTGCCTAAGCCATCTGCAGTCTAAAGCCTACTACATGTTGCAATATTGCACTTACATCTTGCTTAGGAAAAATGAGTCTGCATTATCAATGAAGTCATAAGGAACTCCATTTACAGAACTGTCGATTCATGTGGTTTGATCTTTCCTTAATATAGAACCCTAAACCGTGCATCCAGTGCTGTCGACCCTGCTGGATCTCCTCCTGTAACAGTGGCAGCAGTGTACATATAGGGTCATGATTCTTGTCTTGAGTTTTTTTTTTTTTTCAAATTGAAATACTGCTTTGTAGGATCATGTGCTTATCCATACACTCATTATGTGAGGCAAATGTAAATCTCCGTTTATGTTCTGTGGTTTCAATTCTTAATAATTACCCCTTATATATTTTTCAGATGTTGCTTAGTTTCTGTTTTCCTTAAATACGCTTCATCTCTGTTACTTTACCTACATAGATTTTCCTTACATTATATGTTTAAGCTGTTGTTATATTGCTTCATTTTGTTATTCAAAAATTTGTAATAAAATATGTATTTTGAACTGGATTTATTTTGTCTTAGAACATCTTGAATGTGGGGATCTCTCTCACAAAACATTTTCGGTTCCACACATCACACACATTTTAAAGAGGCAAAGACAATTTAATGAAGATGATTTTATGTCATAAATGTTAATTATCAATAGTATGGCTTGGTCAGATTGTGTCTATAAAACTGCAAAGGATATTTAGACATTTTTTTTGAATGGCCAAACAACCAACCACATCGTTTTGTCCATAATTATGACCTTTTCTATTCTTGGACAAAATTATGGACAACATGGTACAAAAACAAACTAGTACACACCTTCCATAGTCCAGAAGCTAGTTTTTACACACATAACACGCTCTTCTACGGCAATGCTGTATGTGGTTAACTTTCAGAACTTAGTTTAGACCCACTCCAGAGTAATTCTGGGTAATCTCTTGGCTGCTGTATCCCCTTCCCCTCCAACTTAGATTACAGTATTTAAAAGTCACTGTGTACTCTCTTACTGAGGTGCTGGTGTTGGAGAGAGGAATAATTAGAGTATCATAAGAAACCTCTCTGCCTCTCTCTCATCCCAACTTGCCCACACACATTTCTTGATGCCACAGCCCAGTACCCAAGAGTCAGACTGCCAATCACACGGCAGGGTTGGAGAATTATGGGTAACAGACTGGTGCTGGATAAAGAAATTCTGCTTTAGCTTTCCTCCCCTGAAGACAAACCGTCAATCTCGTCCTGGTCCCCGCCGATTGCCATCCAAAATGCCTTCGCTACCTAATAGACGTAAATTAACAGAACAACTTAAGTTGCTTAAAATTTTTTCACTGATTATGCTGGTTGTGAAGTATATCGATCAATGCACCTCACCTTTTCTGCATGCACCTTCCTTTGCTCGTGTGGCAATGAAGAAGCTTTGTCTGTAGCAAAAAGAAAGAAACCCATCATCTACACTGGAACATGTGATTTGAGTTTGCTGGTAGAAAAGAAACTATAAGTGAGAAACTCCATGCCTCACCTTTCATCTCCTTCAATTTAGTAAAAAGACGCTCAAAGTTGTCCACATCTGCATCTCCAGCTGTGAGGTTGGCCAACTCCTGAATGTCCATGTCAGTCATCGGGTCTGTGTTACAAAAAGCAATAAATATCCCTCTCTCCGAACTGTGGTCCTGCATACAGTGGCTGTGTAGTGATAGAAACTGCTCATGCTCTCACCTACTATTGAATCCACTTCCCCTGTACTGTTCTGCGAGTTTCCGGTCTTCTGTCCTTCTGTGCTCTCGTCTGCACTGTTAGACTGGCACTAAAACAAATACAAGAATGGAGTACATGAATATTCTGTTCGGTATTAACATTTATCCAGAATACTTTATATATATATCATGACATTTTAAAATGATTTTTTTTTACATTGTTACTAACAATACAGCTAAATTTTTTACCCATGGTTGTTTTTAAGAGTTTAAAATGTCCTCTAACGAGCTAAACAATATTTAATGTAAAAATGTATGCATAGAATGCTTAATGAATTCATTCAGAGGTGGAGTCTGACCTGCGTTTCTATAGATCGTGGGTTGTTGTGACGAGAAGCAACCAAACTGCTCATTAGACCAAATCCCTGGTTGTGTTCTAAGAGGAAGAAAAAACATGACCTGATGTAAAACTCTTTAGAATGACTAAACTGTCGTGTGTGTGTGTATATTTGTTTTTGTTTTTTTTATTTAATCTAAAATTATCTTTACCATCCTTCATCTCAACACTGGACCACACATTCGCATCGAGAGCCTGAACAATCCTCTTCACTCCTGTAGATTCTGGAAAGTCATCTAAAGCATAGCAACACAAACAATAAATAATATTTCTAAATGTTATGAATATAGGCTGTTTAAAGGAAATCATAAGCAGCACATTTAAGCACATCTTTGCCGGAAAATAATCATAGCAGAACTCCTTTATAAATTGATTAATAAATAATTAAATAAATGTAATGGATACTGTACACCAGGGTTCTTCAGCTCCAGTACTGGAGGGTCAGTGTCCAGCACAGTTTATAATTCACCAACACCTAAACACATCCACTGGAGCAGGTAATGGAGCAGATTATTTGAGTTTGAGCAGAAGAATCACCAAGCTGTGTTGCAAACTGGCCCTCCAGGACTCGGTTTGAAAAACCCTGCTGTATACACTGGACATATTTCATGTGTCTCACCGTCTTCATCGGGCAGCTCCTCTGGGTTGAGCTCTACCAGTTCAAACGCATGAGCCAGGCACCACTGCTGAGCTTCTTGTCTGTTTACACCTGTTTACACAGCAGGATAAATCAAATTGCTAATAATGTCCACTTTATTAGACATACCCATGCTCATCAGCAGTTTTATATAATTACTGACCAAAAAAATGCCTCTTTAACCACCAATTATGAGATGATATAAATGCAATTCACTTAGTTGACTCTTTAGAGGGTCAAGTTGCAAAATCAGTTATTTAGACACAACAAGAATGACAACAAACTGTTCAAGGAAAGAAGCTCATTGTGGATATATTTAATTTTCCTAATTTTCATTAAAATGAGCCATGTCTATGTATTCAACTGTTGTGTACTACATAACTGGATGTTAAAACCTTCCCATACTACACATGGTCAGCCATAACATTAACACTAAATATAAATTCTATACCAGTAAACCAGTGACAGGATCATGAGCACACAATGCTCACCCACCCATGCCCATGGGAAACAAAGGCGAGCCCGCCTATCAAACGGAAAAGCTAATGCAGCACAAAGTGCCAAAAAAGTAAATGCTGGACATGGTAGAAAGGCACCAGCAAGTAAAAAGGGCCCAGCAAGTAAAAAGCTCAAGGCTACCATTCCGGCCTCCAAACTCAAATGAGCACTCATGGGATATGCCAGACAAACAAGCAGGATCCATGGAGGCCCCACCCTGCAACCCACACCACCCGAAGGATCTGCTGCCAAGATCCTGGTCGCAGACACCACAGCACAACCCAGGGGTCTTGTAAAGTCATATACTGAGTGGAATAAGGAGAGCCTATACAATACTGGGCATAATGTTTTGCACTGTTATGTTATGGCTGATCGGTGTGCGTGTGTGGGCATTTTCCTTTGTATGAAACATTATTTCTCTTCCCCAAAAAGTTATTATATCTCATTCTTATGTACGCAGGACAGCATTCTTCACAGAGAAGGATTGCTGCTAAATCTTACAGCATTTTCGTGTTAACCTTGTTCATTTTTAGGCCACCCTGTACATTAGACCTGCTCTGACAAGTGCCACACATCATGCTTGGTGCTTTCCATGCACGAACACAGCCAACTTATCATGTATGAATTAATAGGTAGCTGATGGCTCTTGCAAAGACATGAGCTGATAATTTTCATACTTCACTGCAATGATTAAAAACTCTAAATGTCTTTTTTTTTTTAATCTGACCAAACTGGAGTAACTATCTGAGGTGGACAAAAATCAGGTCCCAGTAAAAGCACTCACCATTTTCGCAAACATGGTCACACACCAAGATGAGCACCTCAGGAGCCAGTTCCTCCACCAGTGCTACCCATGGAGTGACAGCAGCAAGGCCATCTTTCTGTAACGTAGAGAAGGTCAGAGGGTAAAAGAATCCAGGAATGCTAAACAGTGACTGAAATTTTGAATTGATCACCTACATTTTTACTGTCAAAGTAAACAATGAAAGCCTGTGTGGCTTGGGCCACTTCTGAATTCATGCCGAACGGACTTGGCACGACACAAAGGCTGACATTTGCAGTGTAGTATTTGTTGTTGATCGTCCAGGGATACCAAACCACAACATCCTCCTTTTTAGTGGGTTCTGGTAATGACGATGAACCCAAGATCTCTGGACATAAGCAAACAAAAGTCTGGATTAATCAATAAGGAACATACAGTTTCAGAAGCACCATAGAGTGTTAGTGTCAGCTGACTGTGTGCGCGCGCATTTCCAGTGATGAGCTTGAAAAAGCAATCAGTAGTTAAACACTGCCTACTGCTGGCCATTAGCCTGCACTTCATACAGCTCTGAAAGGTTAGTAACACATTCGTACGTGTTACTGAAAAGGTAAATTTGTGAATATACAGTAAAGTTATATCCTGTCATGTTTAAGAAGCCAATTTTCTCCTAAACTCCAACACAAGACTGGGATAACACCTCTAATGCATCTCGAACGCACCAATCACCTGCTCGTGCAGTAAACACACCCACATCAGTCAAGAAGAGAAGCAACGTTTGTTTGTTTTTTTTCTTTCTGTAGAGAAGGAAATAATCAAATATATATCTAACGTTACAATAACACTGAGTAATTGTCTGAGATCAATTACAGACCGCTCCGACGTTGCTCTGTTTACTGTGACACACACACAGAGAGAGAGAGAAAGAAATATTGCAGACTACCATAAAGGAAACACAAAACTCGACTTTATATATTGCTTAATTTGTGTTTTCTTTACGTTAGCATGTTTCTGTCCGAAACAGCTAAGAAAGTTAGCTAGTTAGCTTCATTTTAGTAGCACACTGGCGATTAACCCCCACTCAGTTCTGTTAGCTAAGCATTCAGGCGGACTGCTAGCCGGGTTTCTTCTCGTTCACTTACGCCTGACAAGCTCCTCTTCCTTAAACCCCGGGTCACAACTTGTTATTACAACACAAGGTAGTGCAGTTTCTCCTTCATCTCTTTCCCCTGACATATTTTAGCCGTTCTGACAGCTAATAAGCTACAGTGCTCTCCCAATGTCTCAACTCGAGCGTCAACCCTGAACTTCCGCAGTGACGCACTAAGACGTAATGACGTACGATACGTCCAAAAGCGCAGACGTATCCATTCCAGAACCGTTTACTATTAAACGGGAGCTGGAAAAATATTTCATCTGGGATTTAATCAAAGTTTATTCAAATTCTTCTTTAACAGTTTTATTGTTGTATTTTTTTAAATGACAAAAAGTGAGTTAGTATATTAATTCATTCATTCATTCATCTTCCATCCTGTACAGGGTTGCGGGCGGCTGTTCAATAGTTCAATAGTGTATTTTACAATGTAGAACGAAATACAAATCAGGAAAGACCATGGCGTTACCATTAGACGGCGTGTAAACCTTTACCTGGTAGTGCGTGTATAAAATTCGCTAATTTGTTTGTTTGATTGATTTTGTTTATTTAGTACGTATTTTACCGCCCCCCCCCCCCTTATGTCGATTTGCTTTAGTGTTTTTTTTTACATTCCTGTGCATATATACCGATTTTGTCAATAATGTCTTTGTTATTTATCTTTAATTATTATAATGATATTATAATAATTATCTGTCTTTTAGATATACTTGAGTATGAACTGCTGGACTTAAACACGCTACCGGCCACTAATGTTAAAACGATAAACATAAATGCAATGTGCACATTTTGCATGGTTACGAATAGCACCAAATAATTCTAACAAGCAAAGAAATAAATAGCAAAAAAAAAAAAAAAAACAGCAGCAGAACAGAGCAACTGGCTAATCTGCTAAGAGTAAACATTAGTTACCGTGGACGCCACGATCACGTGACCTTGTTGCTCTGGACACCGACGACAAATTAAGTGCGCATCATAATGTTAGTTAGCTAGCAAAGTTAGCTAATCAATTCATACACGTTTAGATATCTTTAGAATTGGTCAGTTAGTTTTGTTTATAAAGAATGGCTGTTGTTATTCAAAAAGGAGCCGAGCTTGGGCGGGTTTTGGTACAGGTAAAACTAAAGTCCAAACTATTCAGCCTGCGTTTTGTGGCTGTGTAATGTCAGGGGATTACTCGTGTAAAATTGTTAGATATGTATTTCAATCATTTATATTGATTATGATGTGGATATCGACGCTGGTCGTTCTTTCAGGTGCAGAATGATTTGAGTCAGCTGAGGAAGAGGCTGGGGCGCGCAGAGCAGTGCGGGACTCTGGATGTTCGGGCTCTGGACGAGGCGATACGCAGGACAGAGGACAGCGTCAAGGTCACTGACACACATCACTCAGAGCCATGCTTCTCCAAGTGGGGAAATCACAATCTCCCATTATCTCATTATGTTGATTACTTCATTAGTTTATTACTTCATTATGTTTATTACTTTATTATTCGTTTTTTTTAGCCTGTCATTGATGATATTTAATCCAGTCCTTAGTTTTTAAAATTACTTTAAATCTCAGTGCCTTAACCCCCTGTGAACCCCCCCTGCCCCATTATAAGTAAAACAAGTCAATCTAATGAGAGCTGCAATGAAATGAAAATAAGTCTAATAACAATTTTTTATTTGTAATATGAGTGAAAATTTCAGAAATTTCAAGTCAAACTGGGAAGTTTGATCATACACGGATCATCTTCTATACCACTTATCTTGTGTACATTGTCACGGTGGCCTGGAGCTTATCTGAGAAGACTTTGGTACAACCTGGACAACGTACCAAGCCATCACGGGACACGTACACTTACTATGGGCTATTTGGGAATTCAAGGTAGCCTACTGTGCAGGTCTTTGGACTGTGAGAGGAATCCAGAGGCAGGGAATGCACCCTCCACCCCCTATGTGCAAGGCCACAGTGCTAACCACTACACCACCATTCCAGCTACCATGCCGACTATCAACACAGTTGAAAAACTATCTGAGAGTAAAAACTTTCTTTCTCTATATAATCTCCTTATCCCAGCGTTTCACTATTTCTTGGACACCATCAAGGTAGAAAGTTTTCTCAGTCCACAATGATCATCCTGATATCTAAAACAATGACCTCCCAGAAACTCATTTAATTGACCAAATATGTGAAAATGGCTTAGAGTGAGGTCATGATGTTTGTGATGTATGGGGTTTCAAAAATGTGAAATTAAAAATGTAAATGGTCTATTCAAATGTTTTACTGCAGCTCAGAGTCTCGTCGCTGAACTGTGCTTAAAGTCTTTTTAAATGTCAATTGGTTTGACCCCGCCATTCATGAGATACGTCATAATTTGCCCTGATTTGACTTGCCCCTTCAAAAAAAGGCAGATATTTAGATAATATTTATAAAATAAATGTGTCCTGAAGACAACCACAGTTCTTTTTGTTACAGTTACAGGTGTCCCTGACTGCATAAGGTTTGTGAATCCTCGGTTTTGTGTAAATACAAACGTTTCTGCTGTAAGATGAAGAGATCTAAATTCTTCTTCTTGTTCTTCTTCTTCTTCTTTTGACTACTTGTTTCAAAAGACATTTTTTCTTGATCGGCTAACTGAGCCATGGCATTTGAAAGGCAACTCCCGAGGAATCTTTTGATAAATGGAATGAAAACATGACCTTAAATTGTATTTTCTCTTATTTTTATCAAGTTTTAGTTAAAGTAAAAGAACATTAATAGAATATTTAACAAAAAATGTCGAGAGATCTTAAATGTGACCGGACCTTCATTCATTCTTTAAGCACAGTGAGTTATTCCTGTATTTTCGCTTCATGCATAAATAAATTGCACTGGTTGCTGGTAGCGTGGGGAAGGCAGAGTAAGAGCTATAAGCAATAAATGAATATCTACATATTGCACATATACATACTATATATAATAATATTATATTATATTATTAAAATATATATATAATAATATGTTTTACTTATATATTATAAATATTATTTTTACCCAATAAAATGCCCAATTGCTACAAGGTAGTTCCACTGATTAAAGTGACCGTTGAGTATGAGTTTAGAAAAACCTGTGTTTTTTGTGTTACTCATTCCTTTGATATTTACAGATCCATTCAGAGGAATATCTAAAGACAGCAAATAAACAAGTACTGACTCTTCCTGTTATTGAACATGTTGAGAAGAAAAATGTGAAGATTGCCAAATGGTATAAAAAATTTTCTTTAGATTTTTGTAACATTACAAAGACTTTTAGAATAAGGACAAAAGTGAATAATACATTTCTGATCCATAGGCAGCCATCCACTGAGTCTATTCCATATCTTCCTCCTCAGAATAATCAGGTTGCTATAGCATCTCCTGGAGAGAAGGTTGGCATTCTTTTATATTATGTGCTGAACCAAACCATTGATTCTTTTTACTACTGTACTGAAGCACATTTTTGATGTTTATATAGAAGTGACGTATATATTTATGTCATTGCACCAGCACAAGATAGCTTTCACAATGCGTGTTTTATGCAACCCTGACCACCCAAAACACAGAGACCTGATGCATCAGAACTATGGCATTCAACTTCCTGATCTGCACAAGAAACCTGGGCCTACTGTGAGTTCTATTTCAAGAATATTCCTGTACACTTGGAGTGAACCTTAGGCTATAAAAAATGCATGTTCTGCACTTCATGGTATAAATATTATGGTATTGCTTGTCCTCACTAGCATTATGTCTATCCAGGTTAACCAATGCAACTTATAAAGACATTCTCATATGACATACATACATTTTAATATCTTTGTATATTACATTTTTTTTAAAAATACAAATTTCTTTCAGGTTTATTAGAACTGATGTAAAATGCAATAGCTGATTTTTGATTTCTCCAATAGTGGTGTTTTGGTAAAACAGTGTAGTTTCCTGCTAAGTAAGTTATAAATGTTGCAGTGAGATGCTGCCTTAGCACCAGGGACTGAGATTTTGGTTTTGAGCTCAGGTTACATTAGGGTACTGTTGCTTCCTTTCTGACAAGGCTATGGTCTAAATCACCTCTAAGAGTGAGAGAGCATGGGAATATGTGTATATGAGGTGTCCTGTGATGGATTTAGCTCCTCATTACTGACCTAGTGTTTTCACGGATGGTTCCAGGCATTCTGTGACCCTGAGCAACAAGACGTAATGACTGATTATGAACAAATGAAAGAAAAATGAACGAAAGTATAAATGAATGAAGGAAGGTCTTAAAATATTTAACCAACCTTGTTGCATGTGCAGGAAATTATTTTACTTGTTTTTAATGATTCTACTTACTATTAATATTTGTAAAATTAATTAACATCAATGTTCTACAGAAAAGTAATTTTGAGCCAATAAAGTAATGAAAACGTAAGGGTGGTTTAAACAGATGCGGGCATCAGCTTATTTAACTTTTTTCCTTCTACACAACATATATGACATGGAAGTAAGTGATGGATAGGTCAGCACTAACAGATGTACTCTAGTCAGTATGCTTTTAAATATTTGTAAGTTCAAAGTCACTTGCTTTGAAAGTCAGTGCAAATACATTTCTTGGTCAACAAATTGATGTTCTCAAAGGTTAAAGTATGTTGTAGTGCTCAGTCTGGTTCATCTCTTTGTTTCTGGCATCCTGTGCCCGTGATGTGGAGAGAGATTCGGGGAGGGAGGGTGTTGGGGACAGAGGCTGTCAGGTTGCTACAGTGGGCGATGGGAGACTTGCCCGGCAACCTCGGACAGACACAGATTTCTGCACATCAGTATTCTCATGAGAAGGTGTTGGTGCCTGATTGCAGTTGTATGGACTGCTGCTTTACAGCTGTCTCAGGACAGGTGCCGCTACCTGTTCTTGCATGCCAATAAGACAGGCGCATCTTACCCACCCGGCAGGTGCTGGCAGCATGCCAAATGCCTTCAACACATAAACACCTCGGTGCCAGCTCACTTCAGCATCTCTAGAGCCGCTGTTCCCGCTGTGGTCATTTCGGTGTCCCGCTCATAACACTTCCACAGCTGGCAGGCACTGCTGGTGTGTCACTTGGCTCAGTGACTCAGTGAGAATGCACAGCTATAGAACCTGCAGGAGCACGATGGTGGGACTCCATACATGTTTATTTTTAACCTTCTTCCAGTTCCTACTTTGTGTTACTTTGTATTATCTCTCATGCTGGGACTTTAAAATGATATTTCCTGTGCCGAGATTGTAGATGCTACTTACATAATGGGAGCTGGGTTTCATTTTTTATTATTAGGCATCCATTATTTCACTGAGGCTTTTAAAAGGCTGTAAAATTGCTGTAGATAACATGCTTTTATCTGGTTCGGTCTTTAATGATATTGCATCCTGAGAAAATATATCTTTGCACATAATGAGCAGTTTGCCAGATTGATTGGCAATCGTTAAAATTACCCTACTGGTAAGATTATCAGCATGAGAGTAAACATTGCCTTCTCGATAATCCAAACAGATTCCTGATTGCTTATTTCCTTGATAAATAACTGTGGAGCACTTCTTGCCTTTTGATTCATGAGCTGTTTTATAGCTTTGAGGAACTAGTAGCATTTTGGGCATTGCTCTGATGGCATTTAATTCTCGTAGATCTCAAACAGCTGTTCACTCAAGAGAAACCAGGAGAGAAATAAACATTTTGAACCATGCTCAAAGTCTCCGGAAAACATTGCCAGCTTGTGATTGATTGCTGGAGGGAAGAGAAGCTTATTGGCTAGTTTACAATGTCATTAACTGCCTGTAAGCTAGCTCCAACTTTCTTTTAATGAATGCAGAAAATCTGTTGGTTGTAATCACACAACATTGCGTTCCTTTATGCACGTACATTTGTGAACTCGAACAGCCGGTGAAATAGTAAGAGGGACAAGGAAGAAAAGGAAGAAACCATATTTCTTGACATCTACAAGCTGCCACCAGCCTGATTAATGGATGGCAGCCTTTTAGAACAAAGTTTTGTTTGGAGGGAGAAATCTATTCAGTGACCCGAAGCTAATAGTGTTCTCCTTGAACAAGCTATTGAGTGGCTTTTTTCCGCCTGTTCCATTCTCCGAGTAGCATTGTTTTTGGTTGTGAAGCCTGAAGGCAGATATTTTTGCCTTAGGAAGGCAAAAGAATTCAGCTAAAGCTACTTGATTTAATACATTCAATATGACATGAATGACTGAAACCCATTTTTAAAATGCCATAGTATACTGTAATTTGAAAGAAATTTTCTGTGTTAATAAGTTGGAAAGTATTTGATGTGCCACAAAGAAGAAGTGTAGTGTGTTTTTCCCTGAAAGTGCATAACTTGTGTCTCTCTCCAGGTGGGAATCCAGAAAACCGTAAGCTCTACTGTAACTGTGCTACCAATAGACCAGAACAGAAATGTCCTCCCTGCATCCCCTCTCTGTAACGAGGACAAGAATCTGCAGATACAACATCAAGGTCCTCCCACCACTCACCCATCCATGAATCAGTAGATCTAATTATGCACCTATCTACACCAATCATCTGTAACATTGCAACATTAGACTTACAGTAACACCAGTTAAGGGTTGGGATATATTAATTAGGTAATGGACAGCCATTTCATAAAGTTGATGTGATGGAATCAGGGACTATGTGCAAGCATGAGATCTGAACGATTTTGACGAGAGCCACAAATGATCTAAAAAACACTAGGTCTTGTGGGGTATTCCCACTATACAATGGCTAGTAATTACTCGAGGTGGTCAAACCCACAACATGGGCAACCAAGTGAAGAATAACCTGTCTGGTCCAATCCAAAAGAAAAGCTACTGTAGTCCAAATTGCTGAGGCCAAAGTTGATGCTGGCTTTGATAGTAAGAAGACCCACGCTGACCCCTGTCCACTACTAACAGTACTTTAGTCAAGTGAGCATTAAAACTGGACTAAAAAAATGAATTGCATTTTCTTTTATATCATATGGGTAGCTGGGTGTGTGCGTTACCTGGAGTAGAGATGGCACCAGGATGCACTATTGGAAGAAGACTCTATATATTAATAACTCTTATATTACCGCCCAGAGAACCAGAACCTTTGGCATGAAAATCTGTAACTTTGATTTTTTTTGGCTGACAGTTCCATACAAAATGTTCCAGTCATGTGATATTTGGTATCAGTTCAAGTCTGGTACAAGCAGGACCTTGAAGTTAAGCTAGCAGCACTATTCATTACTGACTGATTATGCATGCTACATCACACTCCTGCAAGAAAACGCATTTTGAAATGTTCTGGACGGAGATTTTGAAAACGCAGCGATGGAATAAAAATGTAGCCATGGATGATCAGACAAAGGACATTGTGTTGATCTCTTTGTTCAAGAAAGGGAATAGGCAGTTGCTTATATAAAATTATGGAGAATGAAAAAAAACATTTGGGCCAGTTCTTACTTTTAAGCTGTGCAAAAAAAATTATGTTTGTTTGTTTCCCTACAGTATATGACTTACCAGTTGCTTAGAGAAAAGTCTACCACCCTCAACATCTGATCTCAGTTTAGTGAAAACTCTTTTAATATCCACCAAAGAGAGGATAGCAACCCCAATAAAATGGCTTATACATAAACCACTGTTTCTGTTCATGCTATCCTTGGGTACTTTTATATGTTTTTTTGGTGTCATGAAATAAAATAACACATGCCCGTAAATGTGTAGTATTATATAGACATTATATTTTAAGCTATGTAGCAACCCTGCTGCTTATATTTATGCACCAAGCAAAAATAGAATGTGATATGAATTCAAAGATTCCAAGCACATACAAAAAATAAAATGAATAAAAAAGAATATGTGAAAAGTTTGGGACATTTGCAATAGAATTTGTTCTTCCTGAATTATACAAAAGGTTTTATTGTATAATTATTATTATTAAATATTGTAATATGTGAACAGGAAAACAGCAGAGAGAGAGAAGACAAAATAAGGACGTCACCATAGCTTTCAAAACCATTGGTGCTGAATGCCCACCTGTTTGGGCCACACTGACTCCGCCTCCCACTGCTGCCTCTGATAGTAGACGCCTTCCCCGTGGACCAGGACGACTCACACCACTGAACTGTCAGGTATAACAATCAAAATCATTATAGTAGCACACTCACTCACTATGTGTCACTGAAGGGACGTCATTGTAGATGTTCATTCCCCATTCGGTTTCATGCTTTATAAATGTATAAAATGCTTGCATAATAGCTTATAGCTGTTTCCATATGTCAGTGGCTTATAACATGCTTTATTCAGTAAAATGGCTTAATCACATTGTGTTACGGTTATCGACATCTCATAATCACCAATGTTCACTGTGTCAGGACCAGCCTCAGGGTTTTCATGTCATAAATTATGTAAAGGCTAACTTCCACATAGATTTTCACAAATCAGTGACTTTCTAGCTTCAGCCTTGCTTAACATTAATACTTTATTCTTTATTTACATTTTACATTTTAGGATACTGTATAGTTCAGTGCAAAAATTTAAGTGGGACATTTGTTCCTTTATAGACACACAAATACAAACACAATGCAGTTTTGTTTCTGTTTTTTTTTTCTGTTAAAAATAGAACAAACAGTAAAATAAAGCTCTCTGAGACATAACCATAACATCAGGTGAAAGTCATCATGCTATAAACCAGACTACATTTTTTAAAATTAGAAAATGACTAAATAAATCTTTGCCTCTTTTGGGCCTATTATTATTATTATTATTATTATTAATATTATTAATAATATATATTTTTCTCTGACAGTTTAAAACGTGTTCTCTGTGGCACACCAGCAGGGCTCCAGGCATTTATGAAACTCTACATTGAAATCATATTATGTCTACAGCATGATATAAAACTGGAGTCTTATATGATGCCGTATACTTAATATTAATTCAATATAGAATTTCATAAATAAATAGTCTATATGTAAGATGTTTATAATGTTTATAATTCAGTTCAGTTACATTTTGTTTATATATTACTTTTAGCAGTGGACATTGTCACAAAGCAGTTTAACAGAAATATAAATTACAGATGTCGAAATTAAAATACAAAATTGTGTACATTTATAAGTTAAGGAGTTTATAACTAATGAGCAAGCCAGTGGTGACTATGTCAAGAAAAAGATCTCCATATTGACATGAGTGAGAAACATTTAAAGGAACCAGACGCGAAAAGGAACTCTTCCTCATTTATCTGGTGCTCTGTACTGTAGCAATTATAAATCCATATAAATTCTGTGCTGTGTGGTCAAAAAGTGCAGTTGTATAATAAAAAAAATTAGGTAATATGAACTCCACATTGTTGAGGTTAACTGTTCACTGATGTATACATGGGTACAAAACTGTTTATGGCAAATTAAGTTCTTCAGAGAAAATGGCAGTCAGAAGAGGTCATAGCAAAACTGTTTGTTTTAATTGAAGTCCAAAGTCATGCTCATGGTTTTAAGGTAGGCCTGTCAGCTATAGAAGGTGCCAGTAAACATGGAGCTTTTGCTTAAAGTAGGCACGGTGGATAATAGAAGACTAGATGTTCACTCAGGTACAATTTTATGTAGGATTAGATGTTCATTTGTTCGCATAGAATTAACTTGCACACTCATAAGCGTGTTTTAAAAAAATGTACAACGGCATCTGTTGAATTTTGGAATGAACTAAAATTTTCACGTGTTACCGTGAAGTGCATGGAATGAAGGTGTGAGATTGTGTTTAATAAGTAGACTTCAATTGCACACTCATAAGTGCGTATTAAGAAATGCACAATGCCATCCGTTGAATTTTGAAATTAATGAATTATTTTTTCAAGGTCTATTTTTTATAAGGGCATTTTCCATTTAAAAGTAGCATATCTTCTCTTCCCATGGGCCGATTGTGATTAAACAAATCATATTAACATTTGTTTAGGAGTTTTTACATGATGCATGCACAGGCAAACAGACAGACAAAAATTCCCATACCCATCTTACTGTGTTCTATTACTCATCTTACGTCACCCCAAATTATTTTGCAGACACACCAACTTTACAGTTTTATTATATGTATAGATTTTATAATCAATGCAAAATATCACTGGGAGCCAATGCAGTGTGGATTAAATAGGGTGATTTGCAGTTGATTTGTCCTAGTAAAAGCCTCTGACTGCTGCTTTCTGGACTAACTGGAGTTTGTTCATGCATGTACTGGAACATCCAGACAGCAAGACATTACAGTTATCTAACCTAGAGATAACAAAAGCATTTTTTTTGTGCCATCTTATAATGACATTATTTTCTTTTTATCTGACATTATATTTATTCTTACCATAGCAATATATCCGAAATGAAAGGATATCCTAGTAATATTATCTACATGAGAGTCGAATGATGGACTGGGGTCAATAAACACAGCATTTTTTTCATGCTCTTTTTACTGGTGCACATGATGTAACAGAAATGCTGTCCAGAGTTATTATGAGGTTAGAAAGCTTAGGTCTACTTGGAGGTGGTCCCAGTGCAAGTACAGTACTTCTGTCTAGACAGAATTGAGGAGATTGAAGTGAATAAGCATACACATACACTACTGCTCAAAAGAGATCACTTGCAAATTTCTTTTTGTTTAGTGATTTATTTTCTACATTCGACAACAATACTGAGGATTTCAAAACTATAAAATGACATATGGAATTAGATAATTATGTAACAACAATAGTCAGTTGTTATTTTAAGACACAGAGGTCAGCCTTTCTGGAATAGTTCTCCCAAGAACAATATTGTCAAGTGCATTTGCAAAACCCATCAAGCACCATAATGAAACTGGCTCTCATGAAGATCTTCCCGGGAAAGCAAGACCAAAACTTTTCTCTGTTGAAGAGGAGGAGTTCATTTACAGTAGCGTTACACCAGCCTCAAAAATCACCAATTAACAGCACATCGGATTAAAGCCGTTATGAAGGCTTTACAGATCATGAGTAGCAGATAGATCTCAACATTAACTGTTCAAAGGAGATTCTTGCATATTTTGGACACCTTCAAATTGATCCAAGTTCAGCATTGCTTTAAATGTAAAAAGAAAAATACTTTTGAGCGGTAGTGTAGTTATGTGTCATCAGTGTATGAATGAAAATGAATAGCATGGTTATGAATTGTATTACCCAGAAATAATATATAGAGAAAAAAAGTGCCTTGCAGAACTTTACCTCGGTGTGCATAGAGAAGTCTCCAGTTACAAACTGATAATGATCTGTCAAATAAGACCTGAGCCAGTAGAGTTCCATTCCCATAACTTTCACAACAATAATTTTCTACTCTGTCAATGAGATTAATATAATCATCAATTAACAGGTGACCATGGAGGAGAGCAAGGTGACACAACCCTGAAAAGAGGCCAGTAATAGGTCATCTACCACTTAAACCAGTCCCGTCTTTGCTATACAGCTGGACATATGCTGCCATAATAAAACATAACAACATATAAAATAACCTATGGCAAATTTATATGTGCTAATGTCAATGCACTTTTATGGAAGCAAATTAGCATCATAATTATATCAGCCTTTGAAAAATACATTTTGAAATTTAATCACTGTTGAATTGTTAGTTTTGAAATTTAAATACTACTGAATTTATTAAACTGAAATATTTGACTTTAAAAAGCAACATCTTTGAATTTAAGTGCTCTGAATGTCACACGAAATTTTCAACAATCCATTTCAACTGTGAAATTCTGATAGAAAATTCAAGCTGTGAAATTCAGATAGAAAATTCAAGCTTGGAAATTCAAGTACAAATTCAATACAAAATTCAAGCACAAATTCAATACAGGAAAAGCAATCGAGCCAGAACGGAATCCGTTCGTCAGTCACGTGACCCAGGGAAGCGGCTGTCTTCGATACCGGCTCCCAGTGAGTCTCGCTACATGGCGGAGGGCAGCGGCTCGGTAAGTGCACCTGTAGTGTGTTACACTAATTATGTATATAATCCGATGTTTTATTCATTTTACTGTGATAAACGAATTTAGTCAAAGTTTAGTTAAAGTGGGGCTAGTGAGCATGAGACACAGACTGATGTTTGTTACACACGCACGAGAGAGAGAGATACACAGTGGTGGCCAAATTATTAAGCCAGCACGTGCCATGTATTAGTTCTCTCTGTGCACAGAACAGGTGACGTCACCAGTTAGTTCAGGTCCGGCTGAAGAGTTGTGTTCATTAAAATCAGCTGCTTTAGTTAATTGATGGAGCAGATAAGTGGCAGGACTTGTACTTTCTGAAGCCAGGGTGTCCACCTCTGTACAAAACCTTCAGCCTTAGAAGAAAATGACTTCAAACTAAATACTGATAGTTGTATCGCACTTTAGTAGCATAAAATAGGTTTTTCTGTATAGTCATTATTTAAATGTTTGAGGTTGATATGAGAGCAGCGACTTTCACTTTTGTTCACCGTTGTATATATTATTATAAAGCTAGATATAATTATGTTGAACTTTGATTTAGTCCCTGATCTTTTTGTTTTTGCTTTCAGTACAGGTTGTTCTCCAGCACATCACCTGACTCACAATGAGATGAGGATGATGGTTGTTCACTTGATGCACATGTCAGGCTATCAATCGTCAGTTCATCAAAGATTTTATGTAGATTTTCTTTTTTGTAATATGCTATACTTTATGTAAATGTGAGTTGATATTACTTAAACATATTAAAAGACATGTCCAGTGAGCAAACGAAAACGAAATTGCAAAATAACTGTATTTTACAGGCCAAAAGCACAATCACTTTGTTTAGTCACCAGAGCATGTATTTATACTAAATTAGTCTAGATTATTTGATACGCAGTGGTTACATCTCATGAGGAGGAGTTTGTCTAATTGTTTGTCAGACAAACTGTTCCTCTTTGGTTCCTCTTACGGCTGATTTCCATGGATATAAACTTACTGTAGGGAAATGGCTCAGGATCTCCATCTGACTTTTAATATTTAGTCACCTCAGTGTCGCATTTGAGAGAAGCTGTATTCTCATCATCTAAAGCAAGTAAATCATTCTCACTGAAGTGCTGCATCCTACAGCCCATTGTGGTGAGAAATCAATTCACCCAGTGCTCAGCAGAGATCATTATGCAGATAACTGAAGCTATGTAAAGCAAGTTCCTTGATTATTAACTGCAATGTAAATACTGAATTTAGGAATAGTAATACATTACTCCATTACTGTAATTAGTTGTATATATTTATTTGTAATGTGCTACTTTGTAATATATAACCCCACACTGCCTGCATTTGTAAATATATATATATATATATTTATATTTATATATGTATCACACGTGGACAAAATTGTTGGTACCCTTCGGTCAATGAAAGAAAAACTCACAATGGTCACATAAATAACTTTAATCTGACAAAAGTAATAATTAAAAAAAATTCTATGAATGTTAACCAATGAAAGTCAGACATTGCTTTTCAACCATGCTTCAACAGACTAATTTTAAAAAATTAACTCATGGAACAGGCCTGGACAAAAATGATGGTACCCCTAGAAAATACTGAAAATAATGTGACCAAAGGGACATGTTAATTCAAGGTGTGTCCACTAATTAGCATCACAGGTGTCTACAATCTTGTAATCAGTCAGTGGGCCTATATATAGGGCTCCAGGTAGTCACTGTGTTGTTTGGTGACATGGTATGTACCACACTCAACATGGACCAGAGGAAGCGAAGGAAAGAGTTGTCTCAGGAGATTCGAAAGAAAATTATAGACAAGCATGTTAAAGGTAAAGGCTATAAGACCATTTCCAAGCATCTAGATGTTCCTGTGACTACAGTTGCACATATTATTCAGAAATTTAAGATCCATGGGACTGTAGCCAACCTCCCTGGACGTGGCCGCAGGAGGAAAATTGATGACAAATCAAAGAGACGGATAATCTGAATGGTAACAAAAGAGCCCAGAAAGACTTCTGAAGAGATCCAAGGTGAACTTCATGCTCAAGGAACATCAGTGTCAGATCGCACCATTCGTCGTTGTTTGAGCCAAAGTGGACTACATGGGAGACGACCAAGGAGGACACCATTGTTGAAAACAAATCATAAAAAAGCCAGACTGGAATATGCCAAACTACATGTTGACAAGCCACAAAGCTTCTGGGAGAATGTCCCATGGACCGATGAGACAAAAATGGAACCTTTTGCCAAGGCACATCAGCTCTATGTTCACAGACGGAAAAATGAAGCATATCAAGAAAAGAACACTGTCCCTACTGTGAAACATGGAGGAGGCTCTGTTATGTTCTGGGGCTGCTTTGCTGCATCTGGCCCAGGGTGTCTTGAATCTGTGCAGGGTACAATGAAATCTCAAGACTATCAAGGGATTCTAGAAGGAAATGTGCTGGCCAGTGTCAGAAAGCTGGATCTCAGTCGCAGGTCATGGGTCTTGCAACAGGACAATGACCCAAAACACACAGCTAAAAACACCCAAGAATGGCTAAGAGGAAAACATTGGACTATTCTAAAGTGGCCTTCTGTGAGCCCTGACCTCAATCCTATTGAGCATCTTTGGAAGGAGCTGAAACATGATGTCTGGAAAAGGCACCCTTCAAACCGGAAACAACTGGAGCAGCTTGCTCATGAGGAGTGGGCCAAAATGCCTGCAGAGAGGTGCAGAAGTCTCATTGACAGTTACAGGAATCGTTTGATTGCAGTGATTGCCTCAAAAGGTTGTGCAACAAACTATTAAGTTAGGGGTACCATCATTTTTGTCCAGGCCTGTTCCATGAGTTAATTTCTTTTTATAATTCCGTTGAAGCATAGTTGAAAAGCAATGTCTGACTTTCATTGGTTAACATTCATAGAATTCTTATTTATTATTACTTTTGTCAGATTAAAGTTATTTGTGACCATTGTGAGTTTTTCTTTCATTGACCGAAGGGTACCAACAATTTTGTCCACGTGTTTATATGTATATGTGTGTATATATGTGTGTGTGTGTGTGTGTGTGTATATGTGTATATATATATATATATATATATATATATATATATATATATATATATATATATATATATATATCCTCTTGAAATGAGTAGTAAATATACAGATCATATATGGGAAGAATGTAGACATACAGTGGTTAGTTATGGTTAAAATATTGCATATTCATACAGTATGTGGGAGCAATACTTCATTCAAGCACTGATCAGAGGTGCTAGAACATTAAGCATTTTCTGACCACAAAACCTTTTTCAACTCTGTATTGTAGACACACGTCCATTCACATACTAGTTAAAACAAACTGTTGTATCAATGATGCAACCATTTCACTGTGCTCATTTAGTACAAAATGTATAAATGGGAGCATTGGCTCCCAATAGTTAATAGCATTAATCAGGAACATTATGATCATAAAACAGCAGCTACAGTATTTTACAGTAATTGTAAATACCATTTTAAGTATGAACAGGATCAAACAGTCATAAATATAACTCATTGTTCAAAAGATTCATAAGATTGAAATGCAGCAATGTAAATGTCACACCCAAAGTACTGGGATGCAGCCCTTGGATGTACAGCCTCTTAATGTTGTAAAATTGACCATTGGTGAGGGGGATTCCCAGACTTGGGACACAGCACTGGAGTGGTCAGAAAGAGGTATTCTACGGTCCTCCCAATCAGCAGATTGTTGAGAGCCTTAAAAGCAGGGGAAAAAATAATTGAACATCACACATGCGATAAGAATTGAACATACACCCAGTATAAATTTTGTAATGTTTTGGCATTTGGCCTCTGTACATCACCACATTTCATTTCAAATGAAACACTCAATATGCCAGTGAAATCGAAAGAAAAGTGTGTCTTTAACCATTCAGGAATTACAGACATGTTCACATACACACACACTTATTTTGGGGGTTCATAAATAATGGGGAAAAACAATTAAACTTAAGGATTGCCTTTAATACTTGAATAAAAATTATTTGCAGTCAATAACTGCCTGAAGTCTGAAACCCATGGACATGATGACCAATGCTGAGTTTCCTCTCTCTAGATGCTTTGCCAGACTTGTGGCTCTTCCTGCTTTCAGTCTTTGTTCTTCCTTTAGTGAAAAGCATGCTCTACTTTTATTTACTTGCTTAGTCCTGCTACTCCAGGCCATGCAACTACTTGTCAGCCATTTGTTCCCATTATTTATGAGCCCCAACCCAAATTTTATGACGGTTTTAAGTTAATGTAAACATTTAATCTAAGTTACTGTAAGATCACAGCTAGTTTTCCTGCAGCTGCACACAGTCAGAGCACACTGACAAACTCTGAAGTGTCATTTCCTCCACAATTACAGCTTTTTTTTTTATCACAAGTGCTATCAATTTACCGACTTTTGGTGGTACTGAATATTATTTAACTATTCCATAAATACTTGCAATAGCCAGATTTATTTGAAGGTGACTCATTTCAGAATCATCGCTTTTTTAAGCACTTTAGTAGCAGATTCTCTATTTTTGCCAGACTACATTCATGACCTTTCTCACCTGTTATTGTCATTACTTTGCCAGAAATTAAAAGGTAGGAAAGATTTGGCAGGATGTGTATGAACATGAACATCATGTACAGCGGCTCGGTAGCGAGACTCACTGGGAGCCGGTATCGAAGACGGCCGCTTCCCTGGGTCACGTGACTGACGAACGGATTCCGTTCTGGCTCGATTGCTTTTCCTGTATTGAATTTGTACTTGAATTTCCAAGCTTGAATTTTCTATCTGAATTTTACAGTTTGAATTTTCTATCTGAATTTCACAGTTGAAATGGATTGTTGAAAATTTCGTGTGACATTCAGAGCACTTAAATTCAAAGATGTTGCTTTTTAAAGTCAAATATTTCAGTTTAATAAATTCAGTAGTATTTAAATTTCAAAATTAACAATTCAACAGTGATCAAATTTCAAAATGTATTTTTCAAAGGCTGATATAATTCAAATAATTATGATGCTAATTTGCTTCCATACACTTTGCCATGATTTTATTGAAAATTGTATTGATGCTTGTTTGCTCAGTGTGTTCCAGCATTACCATCAGCTCCTAGTAGCCAACACTTCTTCAGTATAGTGAAGGGTCAAATTGATCCAAGTGCTGCTGACTTCTGTGCTTTTAAGGAGCACTACTGTCTAAGTTGGAGTACTTTGCTAGAGGTGGTGTGGCAGCTTGAGCAGCTGCTGTGCCAGTTTGCTGTGCCTCGTGCACTTGTGTGTGGCGATCGACTTGTGGCCTTGGCACAGAGTGGTGAGCTACAATGGGGCAGACAGGAGTGCCTCCTCTCTGCTCTGGAAAACAGAGAGGAAGTGCTAGAGCTGATGAAGCAGCCTGGTCAGCGTTACAAGAGTGAGGGTGGCCGTCGGGCAGCTGCTGTGTGCATCCAGGCCTGCTGGAGGTGCTATCGTACTCGCACTGCTTACGTGCATCAACAGAGGCGCAAGTGGGCGGCCAGAACCATTGCAATTTCTTGGCTATTGCATGCTCAACTGAGCCGCGTGAGAAAGAGTCTGCAGGCCACCCGCCTCCGTCACCTGGAGAATTACCACAACAGAGCGAAGGTGAGATTCATCAATGCACATTAAAGCCATTCACAAATACTAAATCAAGAAAGAACATACGTGGAAACAAAATTTTCTGTGCAATTCATAATGATACCCATGTTTGGTATATAAACAAATTTTATTTTTCCAGTCTAAAAGTGTAGACTTACATAGTATGATCTTAGAAGATTAGAAATTATAAACACTGAAAATGCTTAGATGAACAAGAAGGCAACATTTGTTTGAGATTTAGTTTAAATAAATGCAGTCAACCTTTATTTTGTGAATTTCTGTATGCAAATTTCTGCCCTAGCTTGGTTTCTTCGAGACAACTTAATCACTATAAATCCATGCTCACCTTCTTCTGCTGTGCCAGTGTTTAAACAAGACTGATATAAATTGAATTGCTGTGTAGAGGTACTCATGCTAGAAGCAATGGAATTTCAGGTGCCTCTCACACCCACATGGCAAGCGTCAGCGTATCCAGTTGTTACAGCAGATGTTTTCCTGTGCCATCATCCCAATAACATCTTTATTAATTAGGATGCACACGTTCATTTGTTCATACCGTCACTCTACCATCTTGTCTGTAAGAACAAACAAGAGCGTGTGCGTGTTTCCATCCTTTAAGCAGTCAAACTGTGTTAATTAAGCCTTAATCTACCCCTGGCAGAAAGCATCATGTAACCTGCTTATTGAATTAATAGAGGGAAGATGTTTTGAAGCAAGCGCTTAGCAGATTTAATGAATGGGATTTATGCTTGATTTGGCAATCCAAAGCCCACAGAGAAAGATGAGTGTAATTTGCTGTCTGCTTGTTGTTTGTGATGGGCCAGCAGTGTGTGTGTGTGTGTGTGTGTGTGTGTGTGTGTGTGTGTGTGTGTGTGTGTGTGTGTGTGTGTGTGTGTGTGTGTGTGTGTGTGTGGTTGATCTTCTGTTATGTGTTTTGCATTGTACAGCATTTGGCCACAAACTGGGACCAATTCATCACCTCCAAGAGGACCATTATTCACATGCCCTCATTAGGTACTGATTTTAATTCAGACGTTTTTCATACTAATTCTTCTATACATCCCTTTCCTCCAGGTTCTCTTCTCTTCTTTTCCTAAAATAATTCAGCATGTTTGAATGTCTATGTTTGGTGTCCTGTAATGAAATGGAGTCCATGGTTTATTTCCACCCTCTGCCCACTGTTTCTGGGATGGACGCTGGATCCATTCTGGGATGGACGCTGATCAGGATAAAGCACTTTACTTAATATAAATGAATAATAATAATAATAATAATAATATATAATAATTTTTGCATATTTCTCATTTGTTTTTGTTGTTTTTTTCCTGTTGCACCCAGTAGTCTTACGTCAGCAGTTCAATCTATTTATGCTGTGACCTGCAATCAGTGAGCAGATACAAATAATAAAGGGAAGAATGCGAATAGTAATTAGCAGCAGATGGAGTGGTGTATTTACACTGGGGGTGGCTGAGGAGAGTGCTGTGTGAGCTGGGATAATTAAGAAGTTGAACCCTATTGTTTTTATTGCCACACTCTGATAGTTCATCTGCATTTAATCATTTGATTACCTTTATATGCTTTAAGTAGAGCAGTCTGTTTCAAAATCTGTGCATTATGGATTGATGTATTTACTCTGTGCGTGTGCGTTCGTGCATGTGTGTGTCAGGATACTCTCAGCATCTGCGTCACAGCCTAAAAAGGTTCGACATACTGCAGAACACTCAGATGGGTCGGCTGTGTGACATTAGAGGTAGATGCTACAGTGTTGCCTTTGAATTAATAAATCTTTAATAAAATGCATTACATTAAACATTTTTGAGACATTTGTTGTTTGAACTCACCGACGTTCTTCCTGGCAGATAAGAATGTGGAGGTGATCTATGTTTGTCCGGTGCAACTGGGAGAAGACTTAATCCACTACTACACTCATCTGCTGGGCCTGAATGCAGCTCTTGAGACAGGGAAGCCAACACCTTCTACCTGTGCCAAAAGTTTCACCATCCTCACACCTGAGGCACATCAGCCCTTTTCAGTATGGTTCACTGCATTCAAGACTATCCCAGATACCAACCACCTCTTGAGAACCTTTTATCACATTAAAAAAATTAAGTGGTTTACTTGCATCAAATTATGGATGCAGGGCAAGAATCTTGTCTGGTGATTCTGCTTTTAACCTGTAGGGGGTGTGTATGAGGCATCACATGCTTACTAGAGTACTAGACCACTGCTTTGCTCGTCAATTATGCACACTTGGTGATGAAAAGTTTGTTTTCCTCATATTTATCTGAGCAGAACGTTTTACATGCATCTATCCTTTTATTATCATTTTATAGGTGCTTACAAAATGTGTATAAATAAATAAGGACATTAGATTAAAAAGTAAATTATTAATGAACTGCAGCTATGGCTTTTACTCAGGTTAAAGGTTACCTCTTGTTGTTTTAATTGCTACTGCAAATCACTGTAATCGCGTGCAATAGCCTGTTCTATAATGTACAGCACAATCCAATATCTAATACCAGTGGGCTCAGGACATGATTAAACAAAGGGCTGCTAAGCAGGCCAGGTCCTGTTTACATTCGATCCACCCCTGCATGTTTACTGCATATCAATACAGTGTAAGTGACCCTGCCTACTTCTACACAGAAGCCAGCACTATAGTCTTACTTACAGCCTGCCATTAACTTGCAGCTAAACACAGGCACCAGGTTGTCTTTCTCGCTTTTCCCTATTGATTGCCCAGCTTGGCAGCATGTGTAAACTCTGCCAGACCTGTCAGTGGGATGAATCGTTGTCCACCAGTGCCAGTGACAGAAGGGAGAACTCTGTATAGATCAAATAAATACAGATGTGGAGTAATTAGTGTGAGTCCCAAGGAGCCCATCGCTTAGCGTGCAGAAAAGATAGGCTGGAGGAAGGGCACAAGCCAGTGCCTTCCTTTTGCTGTATTTTGCCAGTTGAACCTGCTGGAGTACAGGAGAGGTCATGACCCCTCCGGCTGCTCCTAATGGGCCTGGTGCGTGTATATACCTAATAAATTATAGCTGCAGACAAAAGGGAGACCTAAGAAACAGGGACAGAGAGGACATTTATTTTTGTGCAAAGAGCTATGTCAGAGATATTTTTTGTACAGATGGAATTAGATAAAAGCTGCGCAATATTAATGTCTTCTCAATTTGTATATTTATAACTAGTGTAAGTACCGATCATTGACAGTTAGAGTTTGTAGAATTAGTTAAAAGGTTAAAGCTAAAAAGAAGCCGATCAACTAATGTCATCAATGATATTATTATTTCAGGTTAAAGCCCACGCATAAAAATTAACTTATTAATTACATTAAAATTCTCTTAGACCACTTTATAGCTTTTTTTTCAGCAGTGAAAATAGTAATCCCAGCTTATCTAAACTATCTGTTGTGTTTGTTTACGTTGAGCAAGTAGCTTATTAGTAGCATATTTTAAAGTTTTAAATCCACTGCATAACTGTTCATAACATCACTTTTACTCACTGTACTTTAAGTACTGCAAAAGTTTCATTAAATCCTGCCCAGCAGTCGATTTAAGATGTGCATGCGCAGTACGCAGTCAAAACTGTTTATAATCTAGTGGTCGATTTAAGACACGCCCACAGTTTGACGCTCCCCTTCTACTCAACATTTTGATTTCGTTTATGGCACAGGTTTAACTTCAGGCAAATTCAGAAGGAGTGGCAAAGTTTCATTAAATTCTCTCTAGCCAGTTTTGCAGACATACATACATACATACAGACAGACAGAACATTTTCTGAGACTGGTTTCGGGTCCTCCAATGTATTAAACGTAAAGAAAACATTAACAGAGAGAGTTATGACCAATGTACAGACATTTCTTTTATTGATGTATAGATTGACCACAATAAATATGATGATGTAAGTGGTCTGTGTTTTTTCATCTATCATTACTAAATTGTTTATTGTGTATCATGTAATGTAATATGTCCTGTAATTTTACAGCAGTTTTTTGAAATTCATAACACATGCCTAAAAACAATGTCTTTTATTACAGAGTCATTGCATGTGTGTGTCCACACTGCTGAAGTACAGCCCACACACATTGCGCATTATTAAAGGCCAGATCCAGGGAAAACAGGCCTGTTTAATCAGTGGTTTCCCCCACATGGATGATCTGGCTGTGGCTGATGAGTTAGGAGTGCCAGTCCTAGGCCCGGAGCCTGCTGTAGCACAGCTCTATGGTACAAAGTCTGGAATCCGGAGGATCTTCAGCAGCAGTGGGGTTAGCATGCCTCCTGGACACGCTGACATATACACACTGCAGCAGGTCTGTCTGACAAGTGCACATCTGCACACGTACAGATCCTTAATACATTTATTGTAAAATTTTAGATTATTGTTTAATTGTTTTGGCTTGAAGTTTGGCGAAATCAGAAGCTTATGCATAAGCATGTTGTTAGTCCTAAGATTTAAGATGTTCACATAAAGAAAATGTTTAGCATTTTGTGTCTTAGTGCAACTTCATTCTCCACTGATGTTTTTTTAACATAAAGAAATTTATTCTTACACTTTTCTTTATCACAGAATGCATATAAAAAAGAGGATGGGCTAACATTCTGTATTATATTCTAAACATTTTGCACATCATGTGCCCCTTTCTCAGCTGCATGAGTGTTTTGCCCAGCTGCTGACAGATCATTTAGAGGTGCAATGTTGGCTGTTTAAGATGGATGACGAGTTGGGTGGCCGGGGCACAGCCTACTGTGATGTCTGTCATGTGAGCTTCCGACCTTGGGCTTTGCACGAGTATAATCGTCATGGACCACAGATCTGGAGCATGGCTTGGGCTCAGGTACGGGCCTGACACATTCCCATACCTCAGACTGATAGACTGGTCTTTTTGTAGTCCATAGACTTGCTTTGGAGCTATAACTTTGGCAGTATTTCAGCCTAAATGGCTCCTCACTGACTCTTTGCCTGGTGTTAGTTTTCCCCGGTGTTATGTAGATCATGTTCTTATCTCACTTTTCCATTGGTGCTGATCAAGGTTAAACTTAAAAATACCATTTTAATGTCTATGGACAAAGTCTAATGAGAGCTTGTCCACGACGTGTGAACTGAACAAAGTGTTGTTGGTTGTTAGCGTATTGGATTGTATTCTAATTCTCATCAATAGAAACACATTTGCTAAGCAGCTAAACATTGATTTGATATATCTCTAATGCTGTGTGTAGCTCCCTTGGCTTTCGCTCTTTATCCCTCATAGGCTTATAATGGGTCTTTTGATTTTCTGTCATGCATTAATTACTATTCTTTGCCATTAAACTGTAAGCATTGTGTAAACTAATTACAAGGTTATCATCATATAGGCATGCAAAACCTGGCCCAGGCTTTTTTTTTTGTTTATAGGCTTTTTCTCTTTAAATGGAGGAGACTTAGTGCCCTGCCGCTCAGCAATTAGCTCAGTCCTTAATTCATGCGAGGGCCGAGTGAGGGGATGTAATTGTGGCAGCATTGGCGCTGTTAATTACAGGGGTAAGCGGTTGAGGCCCAGCCAAGCTTCATTATGGCAAAAGCAAGTGAACGAGGTTTAAATGAAAAGGCAGGGGGGGTGGGGGTGGATAGGGGAAGCTCTTCACCAGCTGGGGTCCCTGAGAGAGACGAGGGAGTTGGGGCCTGATGAGCTGGCCCTACACCCTTAGGGCTCTGCGGCCATATGGAAGCAAGTGTTGGCCTTTATTCCACCACTCCAGCCTTTTAATCAATGGCAAGCGCTGCTCGTAGCACTGCGATCTCAATGTTAGTGCGGCATGTCATCCATTTTCTATAGATCCGTATTCAAACGCTGCTGTTAATTCACTAGTTCCATTCTAAGTGCCTTTCATGCCAGGAACATGAATTTTGCCAAATGTATACAGTGAGGCTATTTGCATACTTTTTTTTTTATAACAGACTGCTTGCTCTAATGCATTTAGTCTTTATGACTGCAAACCAATAAAATTTAAGCACCAATGCTGAAATATTATAGTTCAGCATGATCAGTCTAAGTTTTTAATTGCAGGGGTGTTCTGAGGAATAATGGGTAAATATTGCCTTCTGTTCGATGAATGATAGATTAGTATACATACAGTCTTCTGCTCATGCATATGCCTACACAAAAATGTACTGAACCCAGAGAACACAGACCATTTCTATGATCTCTCTGCACTGCAATTACTAAATCCGAATGACTCCACACTTATTTGCTGTTAGCTGCATGTATTAATCAAATGAAGGCATTTTTAGTAATGTGGACCAAGTAATATTCTGTCAGTCTTGCCCGTGATGAACCATGTGGAAATCTCCCGCTATTCTCCAGACTGTGTGAATATTGTTTAATTATTGATTGTGCTATAATGCAAAGGCAGTAACAACTACCAGAACTCATGTGGTCCTTTAGGAAAAAACATTCAGCGATCTCTACCCTAGGGCAAGTCGGCGAACACACCTGGGGGGCGTATAATGAAAGATTTGATCATTTTAGGATAAAGGCTATATGGGAGGCCCATGTCCCGAGGCACAACATCTCAGCCTCTCAGCTTTCACCCCATTCAGAAAAGAGGAGCTAAAGATGTATGGATCTCAGTCCATTCAGTGGCTGGGTGAGCCCATACATAATATACGTTACACATTACACACTTTCACATACTGCTAACACATGGGTCATTACACTCAGTGGGAAATTATGGTTAATAGCATCAACAGATGGGCAGTTTGCTAATAGTTTATTTTGGAAAAGGTTAAAAACACTTAAGTTTCAATTGAATTGGTAGATGAAGCTTTTTTCCACGTTTTGATCTGTGTTAAATGTTACACAAATGGAAAATTATAAAGTTGTATTTTTAACATTTGTTTCAGTCAAGATTGATAGTTTTGACATTTCAGAGTAGTTTGATATATAGTGAAGCTTTATGATGATATATTAAAGTAGCAAACGTTAAATTATTTGATTTTGAAAAGTTCTTTAAAAAATCAACATCTTTCTGTAGTTTACACAAAAGAAAACATGGCATGAATATGAAACAAGTCAAAATCCTCCGTGTCTCCTCAATGCTGCTGCTGAAAGTTATATACACACACACACACACAAAAAAAAATCCTCTGAAAATGTTGTGCTCTATAATGGAAAGCTCAAACAGCAATCAGTGTACATCATTTTCTTTTTGTATTGTCAGATTGCTTATCTTTATGTGGAAGCCAAGCAAGGCTTGAATCTTCTCTCACACACAGCCTGCAGTTTAAGTCCAAATAAAGGATGGCAGAAAATTCTTTCTTCCTTCTACACTGTTGTTCATGCGAAAGTGCAACAGCAAATTCTCTGAATGCGGGTGCTCTTCTAGGGAGAACAGGGGGCCGCTTCCTCGCACGCTTTTTGACGCACCATTGTGTGCTTTATGACTTGTGACAGGGTGAAATCACTGTGCAGTGATTGACCCTGGTTCTTACAGTACTTGAATATGATGATGGCTGTTTCATGACTGGAATATCAAACTCCTCATCTCTCATCTCTGGAACGCTGCTCAGTGGAGTTAGATGTCACACATTTGCTTTATAAACTATGTGCATAAAACAGAAATGTAAAAGAATTTATGACAGAAGATGTTTGCATTACGCTCAACATCTCACGATATTATTTCAAAACTCCTGCTGCTGCTTCATTTCTCAGGCAGGATTTAATAAATAAGGTTATGCCTTTAAAATGAGTGGAATTGGTACCCAGTGGGAACTTCTTCCTTCGCTCCGTTTTCTGTTACAAATGAACTGAAATACATAACGCACAAGTCGTAATGTAGCTGCCTTGGTAAATCTAAGTTTCGAAAGCTTTATGAAACAATAATGCTGAAAATATGCAGAAAGTCACACTGTGCAATTAACAACACAATCAAGTGCCACAGAAGAAATGGCATTTTCTAGTTAGTGAAACAAGAGTGCTATTGATCAGTGACTGTCCGTGATTGATCCACAGATTGATCGGCTTGCTTAGGCATTTATCAGCTTGCTTGTGGCCGAAGTTCTTTGTGGCAGGTGCAATCAGAGGGCAGTCAGTTAAAGCCATTATGCAACTGTAGTACTCTGACTCGCTGTCAATCACCACTTCCCCCCCAATCACCCCATTATTTATTAGTAGTTACACTACAACCTCTAGTGTTTGATTTACACTAGTCTCTTCATCCAAGTGAATTATTGTCAGCTAAGTAGTAAATACTGGTCTCTTGTAGAATGTGTTATTCTGTCCTAGTCTTTCACACTCATCCGTTTGCTCATACAGGAACAAGTGCTAAAAAAGTTTTTGGAGGCAGTACCTGCTCTGTTGGCTGCCCATGCCAAGCCTTTTGACACATCCCACTATCCAACCTGGAGCTGCTTCCTTGAACACTTTCTCAGAAAGGGTAAAAACTTGTTTACATCTACTTGTATCAAATTTAAATACTATCGAACCTTCAAAATGCCTGTTGTGACAGCTACTGTCATCTCTCAGGTGGTGTGATAGAGGCTTACCCTCCTTCGGATAGCGTAACCTGTATGACAGTAGATCTTCTGGTGGAGCCGGGTGGAGGAATACGCATGCTCACATGTGGAGATCAGCTGCATGGGCCTGGTCTGCTGCAGATTTCAGGCTGCTCTGTACCACAGAGTTCGGTGTGCCCTGATGACCTGTACACCATCTGCATGCAGCTAGGAAAAGCCTGCCAGGAGCGACGCATCCTGGGTCATTTATCCGTAGACCTGGTCACCTTCCTGAAGCCTGGAACGCTGGAACAGCAGGTCAGAGATCCTCATTCAGATCAGACATGTTTTGTGATGGGAACATATTAAGAGATTTTAAGTTTTTAAGATTTTAAGCCCATATAAAACTAGTATCATCTACCTAGTTAAAATATTATATTGTGCTCTTTTAAAGCAAAGTTGTGTCTGTTGATTTTTTTTCCCCTGAAAATAAGAGCAGTCGGAGAAACCCGGATGAATCAATGTCAATAGTAGGTTTTACAGTCAGTGAAACAAGTCTTGAAAGCTGCTGAGATGAGGTCAAACATGTGGCGCTATTGAGTTAGTGTCTTTTTACTGCCGTTTTGCTCTCACCTAGCTGCTATCACTGCTCAGTCTACTGTGTTAGGAAAGAGGTGTTATTGGGTAGATGGATGGCTCCTGGAGGGTTCCCTCCCATCTAATAAACTGTCCAGTCTTATTGTGTCAATAAACTAATTCCCCGTTTAGAGCCTTGCCCTTTGACCTTGTAATGCCTCGACCATATGCTGGTTTGTGTCTTGTCTGATTGTAGTCTCAGATCATCAGACATTGCATGCTTTGCCTATCTGTATTACTACGTATTGTATTATTTTAATTGTCACTGAATAATTTGAATATTCATTTTATATTATTATTAGTCATGAGCACATTAGAATATTGGTGAATAAAATAGTCCATCACTGGTGTAGGCTTTCTGAGCATTACGTGTAGACAACAGGCATCTGTGGTTTTTAACTAGTGCAAGCTAAATCATTAACTGGAGCATCACCACTAACCAGGTTCATCACAGTGCAGGGCAAATATCAGGTGTATTTCCACAAATTAAATATTGTAAATGATTTAAAATACACTGATATCTGATTTGCTGGCAGGCTTTCAATGTGCAATAGTCTAGTCTCATTATTCCTCACTGCAGTCAGTCTAACTTTCATGGCCACTAGAGGGCGAAGTATTTCCCTCTCATTTAATTGTTTGCTTTCAAAAAGAGCCTCTAAAGCCTTCCGCTATTTCCTAAATGTTTGCAAGGCCTGTTGAGAGATGGAAAGGCTGGTGGTTTAGGACACCAAGGCAGTGGTGTGTGGATTGCCCTTGTGGAGCACATGGGGCAGGGGGGAGTTCCTTGATCTGATCTCCTCCAGTGTTAAAGGCATTAGAGCTTGTAAAAAAAAAAGACATTTACTCAGTGCTGATGGATCCAAATGCCCCCTGGAGAACACCTCTGCAGTCCAAGGCAACCTGCGATGTGGGCTGCCATAATACACACACATCCTTTAGAGGGTTTTATTACAGTGGTCTTGTTGCGCTGTACAAATATTTGAAATTTCAACAGTGCACTACACTATAGTGCAATTCTACGTAGAGCACTGCTAAAATCGACAGACACTATGTACCAGTAAATGTAGGACATTTCAATGGTAATCCTGTGCTACATTTTGAGGTATATTTTAAGCTAACTTCTACCTTTTCCGATTATAATTTTCCATATATTGAACTGAAAATCACCTGTCATTTTGTGTGAAAATGAGGGAATATATATTTTGGGTTTTATGATGGAGTAGTCCAGTGAAATCAAATTATCATGATAAAAATGCAGGAAGTGAATTTGATTCTCTCAGCGTTGATGGGAATGCAAAAGGAGTTTATGGGCATTAAAGTCCCATTTTTCTCAACATTGAAGCAGGGGGAGAGTCCGGTAGGAGCAAACCTGTCTCTATTTGAACATCAATTTACATTCAAACCTGTTGCTAAAAGCTGGTGTATTTTTTAAAGGGATTCAAAGGGGTGGGGGGGCACATCTGTTTGCCCTTGTAGGTCTGCCTCACATTGTGTGTAAGGGGAGGCTCAGCTGCAGGATTGCAGTTTTTAATGAAAGCAAAGAGGCTATAGAAAACAGGTACAATCTGGGCATATATATCAGACGCTTTTGTGGAAGCTGACAATGAGGCAGGCCCGGGTGATTCTTACAGACTGGCTAAATAGCTCTCTGGAGCCTAGCCCATCACACAAACCCCCAGTATTAACTGTGGTCAGGAGACATGCCTGGATCGATTCAGAACAAAACCTAGGTTCTTCTTTGAGCATGCTTGCTCACTCTGTCTGCACAGTCTCGTGTTCACTGCTAGACTCACAGCCGGACATGGATCTTAATCTTTATTATTTTAAAAGACTTTGTTAATGCTATGTAATCAATTGAAATAATTAAAAATCAGATACTGATAGAATTCAAACACAGCATTGACATATTGTATGGTATATCAACATGGCTCATCGTGACATGTTTCCCCCTTTGAAATATAAGTATCAAATGTCTTCTATCAAGCTTTCGTGACAGGCACATTTAAAAATGTTATACCATAGATTACAGTATTGTTGTATTTCTTTCACTCAGAACACAGTTATTCTCCCCTACAGATCCATATGCGCAGAGTGGCTTTAGTTTGGGGTTAAGCTTATAGAATGAGAGAACTGATGCAGTAAGATGCAGCCCAGCTCTAGTGAGCCCCGATTAAAAGCATTGGGGGCAGAGTTCAGGAGCTGGGCTGCCATTTGCATTCCCTGGCAGGAGCGTTTAGCTTGACAAATAGAGAAGACGGCAGAGGCTGCCAACTGCCACTTAGTTATTAACAACTCTTTCACTGGTGATTTATTTCCCACTGTTTGAAAAGGGGCATAGCTATTAGTTTATTATCAGGGAAAATTAGCCCTGTTTAAGAATAAGGCCACGATGGGGCTTGACCCCTTAATATCCTTATAATGATGCCATTAACCATACAGATGTGGAGAGAGTAGCCCATCAGGCGGTAGACACACTGTTATACAGACTCATGCCATGCTTGCTCTTGTTCAGTCACTCTGTCTCTCAATTGCACATGCACACAGTGGGGTATTTTAATGTCCTGCAGCTCCCACATAAAATAACCCTTCCACAACATTAATATAGGCCAGTGGTTCTCAAAGTGGAATCCATGAAGCACAACCAGGGCATCTGTGATTCTTATGAATTTGTTGGAGATCACAAGTGATCATTATCAAAGTAATTACATTTAATATTCAGCCTTTATAGTTATAAGCCTATTAGACTGTCATTTGAGTTAAACGGGTTTAATCCAAACCTTAATAACCTTAAAAAACTATTAATAATGCCAAATTGGCTCTTATGTGTTTTGTCAGTTTAAAGTTCAGGAATAAAATGGCCCATGGCTCAAACAAACAGGAAGAATATAGGAAGAATATTATTATTGTACAAATAAAAAAAAAATCCTGAAATAAATCTGTATTTAGTGAGTTCAGGGAATTGATTTTACAGGTAAAGGGTCTCCTGACTGCACCAGGTACAGGCTATTAATATACTATTACATGTATATTACTGTATATAGTCTGTTTAAGCACTGCAAAAATTCTATCAAGTAACAATATTGTGAATATAGTTACATTTATCTCCACTTTCTTAAAATAAGATTACAACAAACCTAATATAAGATTTCAAATCAAATTATTTCTAAACAAATTGTACTCAGATTTAAGCAAACATTTCTTGTTCTATTGGCATAGAAGTTTACTAGTTTTTTAGAGTCATTTATATTTTGCAAGAATTGGCATGCTCTGCCAATAGAACAAGACATTTTCACTTATAATTTGGTAACATTTGGCTAGAAATAATCTTAATAATCTTATATTTGATTTGTAGTAAATTCTTTAAAAAAAATTATTGATAGGTTTGTCTAGACTCGAGAATATTTCACTTTCTAAGATGCTAAAATGACATTTTTTGCATTTAAGTACAATAAATCTTCACTATGGCACTGGATGATTATCATACTAATGTGCGTGTGTGTTTTGGTATTTGTGTATTTCTAGGTGTGGGCTGTTGATCTGGATCTAGGCTACAGTAACCAGCTGGCTATGACCCAGATCATGCTCCATATGACAGGAGGAACACTGAACTGCCACACAGGTCGTCTGGAGATTCCTTCTCCAGTCCGGAACAACAAGCCCACTGCATACCTGAGAGCTACAACAACTGATGCTGTACTATACTTTCTTTTCCATTTACCTCGCTGTTTGGAATAATCTACAACATTTCAGAATTGTATCAAATGGTCAGGTCAATGATGTTGTTATGGCAACTCATCAAGTGGCCTTGGTGCAATGTAGCCAAACCTTGTTGTACTGGAAGTTCATACATTAGCTGTTTGGCTTGTTAAATGTGGTTGTGTAGCACAGGAATGTAATTATCCGGCATCTAAAGCCAGTGAGTGGACTAGAGAGCAATAACAGTCCCCTCAACAGGATATTATCTCTATATATCACTGCATCTATAAAGAGTGATCAGCTGAAGGTTTGTTGTTTTATTTTTGTTAAATACAACTAAACGCTGTAATTATGCTTTGGACCTGATTGGTGTTTAGATGTTAAATTCATTATCATTTTGATAGATGAGCCTAAATAATCAACCCATTAATAATTCATACAGCATTCATTATGCATGTGTATGCATGCTTGAGCACCTCATCAACCTGATGCCGGCCCCCTAAACAATAGACTTTCTTTATTAGCAGCAAGCCCAAGTTTACGCTTGTTAATCTGAGACTTGTATTATTTTATCAAACATTCATTTAGTTTGTGTATGCATGTTTGTGGCTCGGTGTATTTCCTGGCCTGCTCTTGGTTAATGGCTCTAGCTTCGGCCATCACTTGGGGCCCGAATATTACAAACACAATTAAATCCCGGCTGGAAAGTCTCTTTATTGTTGGACGAGGACAGTGCCTTTGACAGCTCAAAGCACAGCTCTATTGGAAAGAAATACATAGCCTCTCTAGAGTGTGCCGAGGCCATTGCTCGTGCCTTACCTCTGTCAGAGAGAATATGCTTCACGCCTGTTCAGAGTCCTCAGAGTACTGCCACTCTCCACTAATCAGCTCCTGTAGCATGCTTTCAGAAACATCATTTAGCCTCTCTTGCTGTGAGCATTGTTGTCTTCTCGGGGACATCTTTCTGTCCTCTGTTTTGCTTTAAATTCACAATCCGAAGATTTCCCTAGCCACCTTCCTGACAGATAAATACTTTGCCAAGTGTGGGGTTATGATACAGTACTTTGTTTACCATATATTGTGCATCATTTAATTTCAGGCATCATGTCAATGTGTATTTCACAAGTGGCACCATGGCTCAATTAATACCTCATAATGCAAATGTCTCTACAAAATACGTTATTTACATGATGGGATTAGTGCTAGTACTGAATTAGTGATGTAGTGCTATCTTTGGGTTGTGTCTTTTTAGCCAAGGCAAGCAACAAGTCATTTTGCTGTGATGAGCAGCCGGCTCTTTCATACCAACCTCTCTATGGTTCACTACAGCGTATTCTTCCAGATGTGCAAGGCACACGGCATCGGATTTAACATCAAGGTAAAACCTTTGTGATTTTTCTTGTACATTCTGTACATTAGTGGTAGTTATTTGTTTGCCACTTTGCAATTGTAGCCTGTCATTTGACTTCGTATAGACGCTATATCCATTAATATTATTCACATTAAAATTTCATTTGCACTGTATGAGTGAAAATGATAATGTTAAGTTATGCTCACTCAGTGCCAACCAAAATTTCAGGAAAGACAAGGCTCTGTGTTTGCCCTCCATGACAGAGCCGAAAGGAGCAGCCTTGGCATGGTGTAAGTTACCACAGATGTGCTCTAAGCCCTTAATCATCCATTAATCATTGTTCTGTATGGAGTCCATGGACGTAGCTTTCTTTTCTTTCTGTTTTTCCTTCTGTGCTTAGTCTCACCTATCACTCACTGTATTTACAACTATCAGCGTTCTCCAAGGACTTAATTTACCACCTACACATTTCACAACAAATACCTCAAATAAAAAGTATAGCCTCACAATATACTGCCAAGCACAATTAAACACATTTATCACTCCTGTTCTATGGCTAACCACTCAAGCCCTGCTTCCTTTCCTTGTCTCTCCCTGAAGAACAACAGCCCTCTTTAAGCCTGAGAGCTCTCATTAAGCTCCCAGCAGCCCCGGCAGTCAAACAAGGTGATTTTGTTTCTAGTTTTCCGTCTGATGGCAGTAGATGGGGATCATTAGTAAGCTCGTTTGTCTCTGCATCTCGTTAACAGAACAATCTCACCAGATCTCCAGGGAGCACTGCTGACCTTTGCTCGCAACCTCACTGTCATTCATCAAGAAATATCAGCTCCGAATATGCAAGGAGAGACCAATTTTAAGGTGCGATGTTAATGAACTAATGATTGTGTGCTTTTTCCCCTGAATTGAACCTCTCTTCTAAACATGAAACCTGTTAATGGCATCCTTTACACACTTTAATCATCAATTAAATGCTGTCCTGTCATGAGCCTAATGAAATATCTGTGGCTGTTAGGAGAGTAAGAAAACAAAAGTTTTGATTGGTACAACCAAGCACCAATTACATTCACATATTTGAATTCAATTTTATCCCTCTGGAAATGCTTTGCTTTTCAATTAGCTATTTAGAGTGATAAGCACACTGTGAGATAATAACTAGACTCCCTCATAGCCTTGGGAACAATGAGTGGAGAAGTTGAAGCTTTTCCATTTACAATATTGTTTCTTAGAGCTCGAGTACTGGCATGAGTTTGAGTTTTGTGCATGTCTGTTAATGGTTTGTTAACCATTCAATTGAACATTTGTTTTTTCAATGTATTATTATTTTATTTTGAAGAATGATAACATGAAATGACATAACACTATAGTAAAAAAAATGGACCATATTCTGAAAGAGTTTATTACAATCGTTCTAATTGTCTACTTTTTATTTTACAACAAAAATGATGCTCCTCTTGGAAAATACCTACCTGGCCAAAAAAAAAAAAAAGTCACACACACTAATATTTTGTTAGACTGCCTTTTGCTTTGATTACAACACGTATTTACATGGCATTCTTTCCATAAGCTTATGCACTGTGACAACATTTATTTCAGTCGTCACATGAATTTCTCTCCAATATCTTGTATTGATGATGGGAGAGTCAGACCACTGCGTAAAGCCTTCTCCAGCACATCCCAAAGATTCTAAATTGGGTTAAGGTCTGGACACTGTGGTGGCCAATCCATGCATGAAAATTATATCTCATGATCCCTGAATCACTTTTTCACAATTTGAGCTCAGTGAATCCAGGCATTGTCATCTTGGGGGGGAAAAAATCCACTGATGGAAAGACCTGGTCATTCAATATGTTCATGAAGTCAGCTGACCTCATTTTTTGGGCCCATAACCTGGCTACACCTAGACCTGACCAACTGAAGCAGCCTCAGATCATAACACAGCCCCCATAGGCTTGTACGGTAAGCACTAGGCTTCTCTTCCTACCCTGATGCTCCCTAGCAAATTGACCCCAGTTATGTAAATTGAAATCGAAGAGAAATTTAATTATCCTCTCTGATAAGTGGCTTTCTTAAGGTTACACAGCTGTTTAGTCCCAATCCCTTGAGTTCTCTTCAAGTCAAGTCAGACCAAATGCAAGTACATGCATGGAGTGTGGAAATGCTCTTACTTTCACTATTAAACATGGCTTAATATTATTAAACATTTTACTTTTTTCCATTTGATTTCACCAAATGTTGAAGTGATCTCCCATCATGATGATAAAAAAAAAAAAAAGATTTCCAACCACATTTCTTCCTCAAAGAAAATTCACCACTATCATTCTGAGTTTTAATGCCGCTTTTTACATTTATCAACCAAATTTTGAAGTTTTAATAATATCCTTAGTTGTTTTCTATGCTTGTTACAGGACAAAATTTTTTGACTCTTCTGAAACAGAGTAACATCCTTGCCACAACCACAGAATATGTCATCTGACATGGTTGATTAAGAAATGAGAAGCTAGTCACTGCATCAGTAAGGGTTAAATAACTTGTTGTGTGTGTGTGTGTGTGTGTGTGTGTGTGTGTTTCACAGGACCTGATTAAGAATATTGAGAAGGTGCTGGATATAATCAAACAGAACACTGACAGTGAGCATAAAGACAAAGAGAAATGTTGAAATGTTTATAGGTTTAGTTTTATTTTTATTTTATCATTTAGCATGTACATATTTACTGCACATCTACACAGTATACGACTATGTATGATACCATATATTATATATCCTTCTATTTCCACGAAGTCAACATTTTTGGCCAACATTCATTTTCTTTTATGCAAAAATAAATAAATGAAGTCTAGGTTTATTTCAGTCATTTCATTGTATTTACTGTATTCTTATTACACTGACTGAAATGTCCATTTATCAACATGTACTTCGTGTAACCGATGCCTGCTATAATATTAATATAACGTACCCATTTGTGCATAAATTAAAAACAAAATAGATGCAGCGGATAATAACTTAAATCAAGGGATAAACTTGTTATATGTCATAAAAAAACTACGAATTATAACATTTAAATCAGCTGGAATCTTCTGGCTACGTAGTAAATGCGGTCGTATTTAATTTAACCGGAACCGATACTACTCTGTTGTTTCTAGTCGGGTAGTTTAGCTGCAGCACATGCTAACGTTAGCCAGCTATCAGGAAGAGTTTATAAGAGTCACATTACCGCTTTTATACGTTCGTTTGACGTTTTGTTGAGTTTTATATAAAGAACATGTATGGGTGGGTACTTTTTGGTTTCGTCGAGCCAGGAAGTATAATCGGGTTATCTGTCGAGCTGCGCAGCTAAGCTAACTAAGCACGACCCAAGCTCTGGTATCGTTAGTGAGTCTTAATAGGACGTTCATGTCGTTACTGGTCCTGCGTCTCCGGTGCTTTAGCGGTGCATGTGTATGAAACGTTTAGTTATAGATTTGCTGTAGCACCTGTGTAAACAGATATTGTTTTTAGGAGAAACTTGGAAACAGTACATTAGCTGGGGGTTTAAATGCATCAGTATATCGTTGTAGAGTTTTGACCATTGCCAGGGGCAATGACAGGAATACTGCGAACGATCCATAGCTGTTTTCTGAGGCTTGTGCTCTTCCCAAGTACATTTCGGAATAACAGTTCCCGTCCTGCTGCCTCTGAGGTTTTAACATGCCATCTATCCCAGCGCAAACTACCACCCTGGACTTCATTCTGTGTGCGCTACAGTGCTGTAATCAATAACCAGTTCGGCTTGTCCAACTTCAACTGGCAGGTACAAGGTGACAATTACCACATCCTCAGAACTGGAGCGTTCCCTTTCATCAAGTACCACTGTACCAAAGCGCCTCCGCAAGACCTTGACTTTGAAAACAGTTTCTTTGGCATACTGAAAGTCATCAACCTGGGTTAGTTCAAATTATCTGTAAACCACGATTGACCTGATTTACCATTTATAGTCCAGCAGCACTGTTCGAAATTAAGGAATGCTGTGGATGCCTGAGTTTCTCATCCTCCACCTTTTTGCTTGTAGGTATTCCATGTCTTGCGTATGGCCTAGGCTCATGGATGGTGGCTGGTGTAACAGAAACTGTGCACACTTCAGCTGGCCCAATCACTGTTTATTTTGCATATAAAGAGGTAGACGGTGCCAGGTACTAATGCTACATAGATGACTGCATTCTTCTGTATGTTTGCCTTATACCAGACATCAGACAACAGTACTGATTCAATAAAGCTTTTTCTTTACAAATTGTCATGGCACTACTTATTTATTGTATAAAGGAAACAGGCTACGTATGCTAAATGTACAGAGAATTCTCTCACAATTGCTGCAATTTGCTTGCTCTTTGTGTCCTCCCCTGCTAATGCAGAATTTTAAATAACTTTAGTTCATTTATTTAAAGTCAAATTAGTGCTCACTCTCTTCTCAGAATATTGACAATAGGAAGCAAGAGGGTTTGTTGAGAGGACAGGCTTGATAAAATGGTTTTTAATTACCATAGAGTAAGTGTGGCCTTCATGCACTATCCCCTCCCTTTCCCTCCCTCAGTCACGCTTGCGCCCTTTGATTTCTGATAATGTGCTCTGCTGACTTGATGCCGCTCTAGTTCTTTACTGCAGAATTTAAGCCTTCACGTTCCCTCTGAGATTGAGTTTGACAAACTGATATATCGATTCTTGCAGCCCCTCAAAGCATTCTGCTGAGCCCATTTATCAGAGACCTTGATTTCTTGGTCTTGCTTCCCCTCTTTTAGTAACAATTAGACTGGAGTAATAATTTAATGTATTATTGCAAATCAATCGACCATGTCACCTTTTTTTTTAGCGTAGGGTAATTTTGTTTAGCGTACGGCTTTTTCTTTGTTTTTTAATGTCATCTCTACCAAGGTTATGACATTTTACCATATTGAACTTTTTCTAATGATCTTCTAAGTGAGAAGTCCTGTCCCTGTCCCTGAGTTAAGCTGCAAAAACTAACATGTGCTGGACAGGAGTACTCCATGACTTAGCCTTATAGTATAAAGTATAACAGAGTATATAACCTGATGTGCATGCTGTTATTAAAATAATGTAAATGAGAGAAAAGTGTTATTTTAGCAAATGACCAACGATTATTTGTATTTATAAATAAATAATTGTATTTATAAATAAATAATGTCTATAGTCCATGATACAAGTTAGTTTTTATTATAATCTGCAATTTAGTCACTCCAAGGGCATGGTAGCGTAGTGGTTATCACTGTGGTCCAATCGTATGCTTGTGCTCGCACATCCAGGGTTGAGGGTTTCGATTCACACCTGTGGTCTGTGTGTGTGGAGTTTGCATGTTGTCCCTCTGTTTGGTTTCCTCCGGCATTCAGGGTAGCCCTGAGCCCATCCCAGGAGACCCATGGCACGAGGCAGAGGAATGCCGATCCATCGCAGAGCACACACATTCACACATGGGTAATTTGGGAAAGCCATTTAGCTTAAACTGCATGTATTTGGACTATGGGAAACCCACCAATGATGGGGAGAACATGCAAACTCCATGCACACAGACCCGAAGCAGGAATCAAACCCAAGGTGACAGTGCTAACCACTGTGCCGCCTCCAAAGACATGCAGATTAGGTTAATTGGCGTTCACAAATTACACTATGAGTGTGTGTGTGCTCTGAAATGGATTGGAACCTTGTCTAGGGTGTACCCTGCCTTATGCCCAAAGTCTCCTAGGACCCGTTCCAGGCCCCCCGTGACCCAGTACAGGATAAGCGGTATAGAAGGTGAGTGAATTTAGTAATTCCTTCACCAGCATCTTGTTTTCCTCTCCCTTTCAGTAAAAATAATAACTTGTCAGTTTACTAAGATCTTAGAAGGTGCAACGGTTTCTGTCCTGATGACAAGAGACCGTAGAAAAATCGAGTGTCTGTTTCTTTTCTTTTTTTGCTATATACTGAAGACCTTTGGCATTGAACTCAACAAGTTAACATGAGATGAAAGAGTTTCAGCTTTAATTTCCTGATGTTTATATATAGAACAACTTAGAACATGGCTCACCTGAGATTTTATAAGGAAAAATATAGAAACAGATAGTCTTAAAATAAATGATATGTTGTTATTAATTCCTTGCTCACAATAGCTGCAACAAACCGGCGACCCACTAACATCAGCAACCTGCAACCATGCTAATTTGGGCTGTGGTTTGTTGATGCTTTTGTTGTTGTTGTTGTTGTTGTTGTTGTTGTTTTCATGTGTTTTTAGAGATTGTCTTGCTGCATGATGACGTTCCCAAATTTGATTCAATGAATTTCTCAGTAAATTTAAAGTTTACCAAAAGTTTCTTTAGACTTCTGATTTCATTCTGCTATGATAAATTTGATCATCAATAAAGATTAGTGAGCCCTTTCCAGAAACAAGCAGCCTGAGTCATACAAGCCCTCATACAAGTTTTTTTTTTTTGAATATTTAAAAACATTTCTTCAATATACACTTCTCTGTTTTTCATATGGGTTTATGCTTTTTAACAACAAATTCACAAGTCTTCACAGGTGAAACCTATGGCTCAAACCAATAGTACACATTCAGTATTATTTTTTTAAACAATCAGTCTAACAGGACACAGTCATAAAGTCCAGTATTTTTGCAAAATGGTTGAGTTCAAAATAAAAAGTAGTTAAACATATCAAGATGTAAATACAGTATTAGGAAATTACATCTGAAATTCTGAACTTTTGTCCCATTGATAATTTGTTCTAAAAGCCAAGTGTTTTTTGTGTATAACAAAAACAAAAATAATTCGTCTGGCTCTTCCAATATCTGTATTTCACTACTGTCACTACGTCTGTCACTACTGTTGCTTCTGGTTAGGCTGTCAATACTAATGCACTTAAAATTATTTCCTTATTTGCATATTTACTTTGGAAAAATTTGCAGTGACTATACATACAGTAAATGCATATTTAATTCTTGCGCAGTATGTCTGTGATTCTTATCTTGCACTTTCTTTGTTACAAGTGTAACTTACGATCAAGTCCATATATGGGTCTTCCCCAAACTCTTGTGACAAAGTTGGAACCCTATAGTTGTTGGTTTTTTATCCTGTAAAATTACTGTTTCCCTTCAGAGCCTAAACTCTGTCTCAACTGTGCACAAACAGGAAGACATGGTTTGCCAAGGTGGGTGTGTAAGAACTCAAATGGCCTGCACAGAGCCCTCCAACCTCACTTAACACAACTTTATGCACCTTTATGATGAACTAGAATGCCAACTGCATCTCTGCCAATACCAGTACCTGTCCTCTCTAATGTTCTTGTGGCTGAATGGTGAAATCTCCCAGCCATGCTCTAAAATTCTAATATATTTTAAATAATAGATACAACCTTTTCTGTAAAGGGTTGTCATAGGAGGAAAGTGGGATTAAATCTGGAATGTGATGTGAAGCATATAGTGGTGTCATGGATCCATAAAATAACCAGTTAATTACAATGTCGTTAGTACAAGGTTTAGACCAGTAAATCAACAAACTGCGCTCTGTCTAGCCTTCCAGAGTTACAATGCCTGGCCAAAAAAAAGTTGCACACTCCAAGATTTTATTGACCAACTTTAGCTTTAATTGTGGTGTACAGGCAAATTCATGTGTGAAAATGATTCTGCATGCTTCCAGAAATACACTTTCACAATTTGAGTGCTGGTATATGTCTGTGACATCAGGGAAGGAAAAAAACTTAATTGATATGATAACCTGGTTATTCAGTACATTCAGATCATCAGCTGAATTTATTTTATTGCCACATAACGTTGCTGAGTCTAATTCTAAATCTCCTTGATTGTTTTCAGTGCTCGATGCAGGCCAATATGTTTGTCCTTCTGGAATTATGGCTTTTTTTTGGCCAGGAAGTATAGAATTGAACAGCTTTCATGTAAGAACTCATACGTTCAAGCAGCATGTTCTTAATGAGAATAAAATACCTTAATACTGTAGAATCATTTACGCTCCCAGTGCTATCTGCTTAGCCTTTCATATGTCAGCCGCTATCAGACGCTCCATCTCTGCATAGAGAATGTTCAGGGTACCATGTCTTAATTCCTCATTGACCCTTTGATCCCAGCCCTTGGCACTGATACTGTGGCTCTGTGGCAGGATAAGTTGCAACTGAGGGCAATAACAGGCCAGGCTTTTTCCCTCAGGGCTTTGAAAGGGTGATTTGAGCCACGTGTAACCTAAGCTGAGATGACTGTGTACCTGTGTTCCAGCCAGGCGCCTGGAGGCCTGAGCCAAGCTGCTGGAGGCTGCCATAACCCAAGCAGGTGCTTACTGTTACACCTCACCTCGGTCAGCGCACTAGGATAACAGAGCAGCAAATTGGCTGCTTTAAATTAATGGGGAAAAAAATTAGCAGTGCCACATTGAAGGATCAATGCCTTATTTTAAGGACAACACAATCCAGACTTGTGTCTGTAATTGAGGGACCAAATTACCCCATCTAAATAAAAGGTACCAATCAACAAAGGATTAAACATTTGTATTAGCAAGTTCAATTACATGATAATGAAAGAGGGCAAGGTAAAATCTTTAAATACAAACACTATTTACATCTTAGGTGACTAATTGAAACTACAGTAATTTAAATGCTTAGCTTGTTTTTGTATATATATATATATATATATATTTAAAAAAAAAACTCACCGGCCTTAAGACGTTCTCTCAGCGCAGGACTCGAGGATTATGACAATCTATTATTTAGCAGGAAACACATCACATTAATTTTCTTATGACATGGAGATGTATGGGTTTGGCAGAAACAATTACTGAATGACTAACCCCTGCAGTGAGCTCTTTGGAGGTTATCACTATAAGTGCTGAGTCCATCCTCAGACCTTTTGTGTCTCACAGGGTGCTTGAGCAGCAGGAGGACATCAGATGCATTGCGATCTGTGACATATGCTAGCTGTATAATTTTCCTCCATGATATCTGTTTAAAAAACACACTTGATGTGAATCTGCATCATCAATTGATAAGCCATGAAAAATGTTCTCTAATATAGCAAGTCAGCAGGACAAGCAATTATAGACCACTGAACCACATTCATGAGAATGTTCACCAGAATGTCAGACATTTGACAGCATATTAATTGCAATTTTTTAATACTATTATTCTTTATATATATATATATATTGTTTCTTGAATTCTGGTTGTCTTTCCAATATGATGACAGGCAACCTCGCCAGTCTATAAACCAGCATAAGGGAATAAAGGGAGGCAATACTGTAACTATACATATTTTATTTCAATTTTACATTTATAAACCCTTAAGAAATACTGAATATAAAAAAGACATTTTCTCTAAAGTTTAATATTGTTATAAAGTGCTGATAATATAATAATACCCCGTGTAATTAAATTACAAACTATAACCCAACTTCTTAATGTATTTAATGTACCAACCAGAGCAACTTAATATTACATTTTGGCCAGTGGGTACAAAAATTTTAATAAAGTGTATTTTGATTGAGAATTTTCTTCTTTTATCATCTTGCATAAAGAAAAGATGGGGGGAAAAACAGCACTGGAAAATAGATTTACTTAGACTGTTAGAAGCTTTAGTGATTTCAATGGATTATAATTGCTGACCTCACACCATTGAGGCTGGAATTATTTGATTTTTTTTCCAGCTTGCTATTGGGTGCTGGAAGTGGTTCTGGTGGAGAGGGGAAAAGCCATTAAAAATCTATTATAGCAGATCTTTTCACCCAGGGGGAAAGCCTTCTCATTACTAAGCAGATTGCTAGGGATGACAAGTGGCTCTATATTTCTTTTCTTTTTTTTTATTATTATTTTTTTTTTCTCTGCGTTTTTTTTTTTTTTTTGCACCTTTTTGTGTGAAACTCGCCAGTTCATAAGACAGACACACATGAGTGCCAAGCTGAGGTAGTAGGCTTGAGTTATTGCCCCGGTCATTTGTTTGTGCCTGTCGTATGTTGATGTCTGTACTATTTGAATATAGCTTAGCTTTGCTGAGACAAACATCAACTTTGGGCTGACTTGCTTTGAGCTGTTGTGACCATTAGGAGTTCATTCATATTTGGATTTTAGCCCCTACGCACACATACTTTTCTGCATTTCGAATCTCTTGTAATAATTTAGAGACTTCGGCTTAACGTGTTGTTTTCTGTCCCTGTGCTAGTTGATTATGGCTTTGTTTTTTCACTTCTCCCTTGGTGCTCATCTCATGTTCCCTTCATCCATATTTACTGCTTACAGTGTTGACATTAAGAGTAATGGATTCTAATGGTCTCTCTGTGAGTTATTGTGAGAGTTAAATGAACTATCCATTTTTGTTATATATTATGCAGTATTTAAAGTTTCGGGTCATTAAAAGGCAGACGCCACCCTCTGCCTCCCCCTCTAGGTTGCCTTTTACCCCCTGCCAGCTTGTACTGATGCTCCTGTCGCCACGGGCTGCATTTAATCTGTTTTTCATAAAGCATAATAAGAATATTATGGAATAATTATTTATTTTAGAATACTTTGTGCTTACCACTGAATGTCACATTGCCTTTCTGACTTTGTGTGCAGCATGGGTATAAAAAGTGAGTTTTATAGTCACTGTGTACCACTCTGACCTAAAGTTCAGACTATATCAGTTATTGCCATGCATACATAGTTTCATTAAGCTAGTGCCATGTGTACGGATGAAACTCTGTAGCTTAGACCAATTGGTTTCCAATGATTTAACAGATTTATGGCGTGATTCACTAAAATGTTTTTGAAGTAGTCCTTTGGGGTCAACAGAGTCCAAGCAGCTGATTTTTGAAAGGTCATGTGCTCTCTCTCCTGCCAGGGTCAACAGGAAAGGCTGCACATAAAGATTGGCCTTATATTTGCACACTAGAAATGGCTTTGTTGGTATTTCTGTTCATTTGCAGGCCACCTGTGCAGTGTGGATAGCAGCATGTACTTAGCGGTGAAACACTTATCTGCTTTAAATACTCTGTATAAGAAAGCCAGCATTCAGGAGCAATCTTCTGAAAACTAAAAGTGGAATAAATAATTCTCGTTCCTCCACAGTGATACCTTTTTTTTTTTTTTTTTTTACCAGCGCCTTAAATGTGAATGTTGGATCTCCAATCTTTCTGCAAATGAGCCTCGGCTCGCTGTAATGGCTTTCTGCTCCTCATGGGAAGACGGCCGTGCGTGCCCGCTCCAAAAGCTGCTGATTGAAGGGGAAAATGCAATACAGGTGTAAAGCAGACTTGATGGGGGTCTTATGCGAGGGTTATGAATTTTAACCATTCTCATCTATACACTGTACATACATAGCATAATGGAGGAGGAATGTGCTGTCTGGACTGTTTGCGGGCCCATGGAGACCAGCGGGTTTCTGCTGGGCTGTCGTTAATTCCAGATGAGAGGATTGCTTTTATGCTAAATTAATAGGAATTAAAGGCCTGAGTTGGTTAAGCAAGCACTTGATTAAGCTCAGGAAGGGGGTTACACAAGCTGAGCGGCTGATGTAGGTTACGACACTGAAGGTCAATAGTATTTCCTGAGAGCGGATCTTGCGAGCATATGCAGCACTCTGCGCTAATTGTAGTGTAATATGCTTATATCTCATGGAAATTCTGATGTGTGGACAGGAGCACATGTCCTGCACGTGTCCTGTGACCTATAAGTTCTTTGTGTGTTTGTCAATGTGCCCTTGGTCAGGCCCAGTCATTGCACAAGGCCAGACTAATTGAGGAGAAGACTCTATCTGTGGCTGCTAATGATGATGAGCGTGGAGTTGCGCAGGCTTGTCCCCTCAGGCTGAGCGATGGTGTTTGGGAAACAGCCCTGCTTAGTTATTGGCCAACAAAGGGGGAATTCACTTAATACAACCTGCGCAGATTAGTGGGTAATTGTTGCCATAATCAATAAGGCAGCAGCGCGTAAAATGAAAGGTGTGATTGTGTGGAGGAAGGGAAGTCCAGAATAGGTTTGCTGAATCTTTTCAGAACGTTAGGTCAATGTGCATCACTGCCATACACTCTACGATGGTCTGAATGCTTATGAGGATGTTAATGGTCCATATGTCTGTCCATAGCCGTGTGTATGCGAGCCTGTGATTGTAAGGGCTGTCATGTCAAGGGGTCCTTGTGCCTGATCTGTGTGTGTGTGTGTGTGTGTGTGTGTGTGTGTGTGTGTGTGTGTGTGTGTGTGTGTGTGTGTGTGTGTGTGTGTGTGTGCTTGCCTATCCATTGTAGCTGGGCCTGCTTGGATGAGCCTCATTGTTCCTGCGCGGCCTAGTGACAACGCTGGCGGGCAGAGAGTGATGAATCCTGGGCAGGGTGACAGTGATAAATAGCCCTTTTAATAACAGCTGCCCCACTTGGCCAGCCACTCACAGCCTGTGTCCTCTGTGTATTTATTCCTATGTTTATTTATGCATCCATTGCAAGAACGAAATCACAACCGTAGGGCTCCAATATGTCTTTTTTTTTTTTTTTTTTGAGTTGGTGGGGGAAGAACTCGTGGTTTCGCAATTTTGAATTTTTAGGGAGACTCGATCCTTTAACCCAAACAAGTCATCCATCTCTGCCTATGCCTCACCTTACCTTGAGCTCAGCATTTAGGACTTTTTCACTTCTTTGTTTCCACCCAGTGAAACCTACAATTTCACTTTTTGCACATTTAAAAAGGATTTCTTTCTGGCGTTGGGCACTGTGCGGGGTTGCCCCAATTAGCTATAATGTTAAAACCTAAAAACATTAGCATTGATTATCAGTTATACACCAATAAACCGGTGACAAGATTATGGACCCAAAAGCCAGCCAGTCTGGTCCAAACCCATGGAAAAGCAAATGCAGAAAAAAGTCCATGCTGGCCACTATAGAAAGGCACCAGAACATCCCACCATGCACAGGGCCCATGAGCCAAAGAGCCCCAAAACCACTGACTCCCCACATCCTAATCTGTTTGAGCATCCATGGGATGTGCCAGGCCTCAACCAACAGCACCCAAAGGATCCGCTGCTAACATCCTGGTGCCAGACACTATAACACACCCCCAGAGGTCTTGTGGAGTCATATGCTGAGGGGCCAGAGTGGGGAACCACAAAGGGAACCAACCCAATATTGGGCATAATGCTGATGAGTGTATATACCATGATTCTAAAAGTGGGGTCCAATGACTTCAGAGGATCTGTGAAGCGTAGCCAAAGGGTCTACAGTATGGTTTGTTACAGTGGTGCAAATCACAACCCACTTTTATTAATTATGCCTTTAAACAATGTCAACTAGGTTTTCATCACACTTTTAATAAAATTTGTTATAGGGTTGGAACGTTTAAATACAGAGTCAAATATTAGTGCAAATTAATCATTTAAATTTAATATTTAAATATTTGGATTAGGATTAAATATTTGTTTTTACATTTAGAGAACCCTTGCTCTGTATGTCTGCCAGTCTTCGGAATCTAAAATCAGTGGTCTATATGTCAGTCCTGTAAATTTCTTGCTGTTGTTGTGATACAGAAATCATAACACCAACTTAAAGCAACAATAACAACTTAGTATATTTATATAGCACCCTATATTCATTCAAAATGTACAATTTTGCATTTTGTCAGTTATATAAAGTCTCTGTTACTTATTTTGAATGAGAAGAACACACTAATAATGCTTTAGGGTGGATTTTGAAATCGAGTAGACTGTGAACAATTATGATGTTTGCTTAAAAGATACCATGGTTGATTGACTAATAGGGTACAGTTGGAGCTCAGTTAGCCAAGTAATCCCAAGTAATCATCTATGCAAAAAAAAAAAAAAAAATTATAATGCGCCATCAGAATGATCATAAATTTGATCAACTAGTCCGTCCTGTGATTGACTGGAATCCCAGTCAGCGTGTTTTCCTGCTGAACACCCTGTTTTCCCAGGATAAACACTGGATCTACATCTTCTCTGACCAAGATAAAGATATTATTAAAGATAAATTAATGAGTGAATAATAAAAAAAAGCACATAAAGAAATTTAGTTTGAAAGACATTAATAAACTTTTAATGTATTGACCTATTATTATTTATTGCTGTTTGGGTTGATGCTTAAGATCCTGATATGTGTTTGGAAATATATACAAAGACAAATGAACTTCGCAATTTCCTACAACAATTGTTTGGAAAAATGTTAATGTCGGCACTAGTAAGTGATTGGGCTAATTGAGTAATTAAAAACAGATGTCGGAACACAAGCCCAAGCACACACTTGTGCCCTGCAGAAACTCAGCACCGTGATGGTTTCCGACACCCCTGTAGTGCGGGGATATCCCAGAGGTACCTGTATAATAGTTACAGTTTCACCCCTGTGATTATTCGGTTGGAGTCTTTGATATTGAACCGAAAATGGTCTTTTGTGTTATTTGTGCAGAGTACGAAATGGGCTGGAAAGGAGCCACGACTGTAATGGCAAATCGTAGTGCATAATGGCCATAGCCAGTGGACCATGGCTCTGTCTGTGGCCAAGAGTTAGACTTCTTAGGCATACACACACTTACACACACACAACTACACATATCTCTTTCCTAGAGCACATGGTCTGAGTTTATGAAGTCTACTGTACTGTACCTGTATCATTAAGGAGATGTGATGTGTGTCGAAGGTGGGAATGCAGCATCCTATGACATCACAGGCTGAGGCTGGCAGAAATCCCTGTAATGTGTCTGACAGCTTGTGTGATTGGAGTCTGGCTGGCAGGCATTGCAAAGTGCAGATCAATAAGCAGCAAATTTCCCATTAAAGAAAGATTACCTGGACCTTGCTCCAGAATAGCCAGTGGCTGTGGCGTGGATAGACAGAGCAGGGAACGTTTTGCGCACTCGAGTTTTCCGATGTTACGTCCTGTACATAGCTTTAGGTCAGTACAGCAGGCAATCAATCTCCCATACTGCAAGTCGCGTATTAAAGAACATGCTGTGTAATCTAAGGCCCGCAAAAAAAAGTCTGAAACTGGTGTGATCATTTAAACGACCGCACATGTGTTCATGCATCCCACTGTGTAGACATATGCATGTATGTTTTCCACGGATCACCTAAGTATAATCACTGCATGGTGGTGAGGTCCCGACTGACAAGCATCCCAAAATCCTTTGATTGTTCATCATCATGCATTCTTTAATCAAACACAGCTCCATGGGCCGCTGAGCAGGAGTTGAGAATCTGCTGTCAATTGGTGGAGGACTGTGAGGGACAATTAAGAGAGAAAGACTGCTGGGAGGTGCAAAGAGGGGGGGGGGGGGGGACACAACAGGCAAAAATCAACACAGTGGCTGCAGAACAATCAATCAAATCTGTCAAGCCTTTTTTCCAGCCAGTGTAATTTATTGGAATTGTACTTAGGAAATGGGTACACCCTGTAACGTGTAGCTAAGATCACTCTCTCTTACACCTTGCAGCATTTAATATTGAAGCCAATCTTGGACCTGCGTCCTCTGATCTGTGACTCTGCCCTTTGTTGCTTTGTTGCTGTTGTGTTTTATTGAGAAATATTGTGACCTTATTCGGCTTATACAAGAGGTCCTTACTACTTTCGAAACACTGTATTTAGGTATATTTTTATGTATGAAGTCGGCTTTTGCCTCGAAGGTTTTCAAGGTCAAATTTCTAACCATTCATATCAAAGTGTTCAGAAAGAAAATATAGTTTTATTTCGTTAACATAATAAACACCAGCTATGCGTTAACAGCCCCTTGTAGTGTTTTAACATTATATAGATTGTATTTGCCTATGTCATTGTGTGCATGTGTGTCCTGGAGTTTAAATACAAGTCAGAGACATGCATAAAACTCTGAAGCACACACACTCAGTCACACGCACGCAGAAGCTTCAGCAGACCTCTAAATCACGTTTTCTAATTCCCTGAGCCACATCTCAATCATTTTCCCTGCTAATTTGAGAGTCACCCTCATTTCTTTTTAAACGATTCATTTTCAGCACATTTGTACAGTAAATGGCCCCGATGTGTTCTACAATTTAGTCAATTACTGTTCCAGCCACCCAGGCTCCGGGGAGCCTGAACACACATGGCCTAGAGCTACCATCTCAATAATTGTTTCAGGAAAGTTGGGAATGGATCGCTAACGTTGTGTTCTACTTATTGAAATGTCAATTGGAGCCAGGACTTCACATATCCCATTCTTCTCTTATATACTTTTGTGTTTTCCATTAGAAATGTATGGAATTCTTTGCCTCACGTTGGACGTCACAGGAGAAAGTGTACTTGCAGTAACCATGACATTCATTTTCACGTTTGAGAACGAAAAGGCTGCTAGTGCTAACAAGGAGTTTACTATAGTCAAATGCTGATTCGCAATTATTCACTGAAACGATATACTGTAGTATAACTACAGATCAGACCAGAGCAGAAATGCATATTGTACCTAAAGGTCCTCATTTTTCCTAAATGTAATTCTACAGCAGGGTTGCACAATTGCACACAGAACTTCTCCTGAGGTCCTCTTTAATTACAAATTAATTAAATCAGAATCAATTAAAAAATTAGATCCCATTTAAATGAGGTCTTAATGGGTGTTAATGAGGGGGAGAATGTGTAACTGGACCAAACAATATAACCCAGAGACCCCAATTAACAAGCTCATTTTTTGCCATCTATCTTCTGCTTGGCCATTTTCCAGTGAAATGAAATTCAGTTGTTACACAGCAGGTTTAAAATAATAGTTCTTTGCTAAAAAAAAAAAAAATAACCGCACAGCATTCGAAGATTAAAGCTCAACTGGCTACGATTACAATAAAACTCTGCCTGAATAAATGTCACTGCTACTATTTATAGTTCTATTGTCACGCATAGATGCAAATGTCGCCTTCGAACGGCCTGTGGAGCGATTGCTAGAATGATTGTAGTCTTTTGTTTGCAGCCAAGCGTGCATTCTTAAGCTGAACATCCAAGCCTTTCTGTTAGCACTCGCCATGGTAATCCAGGCCTATTATTCATGCAGCTTTATTAGTTGGCTCGGGATGATGTGGCATTAGGCAGTCAGTCTATCAGTATGTATTAAGCTGTCTCAGGGAGGTGATGGAGAAGGAGAGGAGAGACCTGGTCAGCCTCAGCGTGAAGACAAGCCCAGGCCTATTAACTCCAATTGACTGTGACACACATGTGGCCTTCTAAATGACTGGTTCCTTATTGATTTCTCTCTCACGCTCTCTTCCTTCCCCTCCGAAGCTGCCAGGGAAAGACTCCTTTATCTAGACTGATTGGGGACGGGTATTGCTCCTGCATATGACACTCTAATCCCAACTCTGCACCTTTCTTAACAAACACACCGCCGATTAATGCTGTACGGAACAGCATTGTTACAATACTTCACGTGTTCTGGTGCAGAGAATAACATCATGGTTTAGGGGTGAAGTGGCCGTTCTAAGCTGCACTCTGTCTGGCATCTGTTGCCAAAATGAAGTCTGACAGCAGATATTGACTTCATATCACCCCGAGTCACTGTGAAACAGAAAGATTGTGCTCTGCTAAAATCAGCTATCGATAGACTGCCAAATAACTTCCCAGTCTCATGCAAACCAACAAGATTTATTGATATACATTCTCTGCTTGCCAAAGGTCTGGAAGCGAACAAATAATGAAAATATATAATAATATTAATAAGCCATTTTCACACACACACACACACACACAAAATGATAATTTAATGTAGAGTTTGTAACAAATCCACCATTTCGCATAGCTTACTAAACCCACAAAAAAAGTCATTTAGACAATATGCCTTTTTGACTCGTGAAAAATATATGATTGTTAAGTTTTAACAAAGTTTGTGTTGCTTCCCAAGCATTATGTTTGTAGATGATGTAATGTTGATAAATATTCAGAACCAGCCATGCAGAGGGCATGTGGTGTATGTCTGTGTTGGGCTTTAGATGAACAATACACTGTTTTTCACTAGGTTTTTTTTTTTTTCTTACTCACTGGATGTTCACTCTGCTGAAGCTAAATGGAATTTCTTCTGTGTTTCCATCTCCGCGGCACTGTGATTCTGTCTAAAAGTTAACAGTAGCAAAATAGTTCTAATTACATTTTATTTCTTCTCCCTGGACTCCACAGTTTATATACAGTGACCTTCACGCTGTCACAAGCTTGTGCTGACCGTGCCGCTGCCTCTCGCAAGGGCTGATTAAGAGTTTATTTGCACTGAGTTTTGCTTAAGCATACAAAAATTCAAAGTATACACTGATTCACTCATGCATTCATGTATCTTTTTATGTTTTTTACAGTGACGTGTACAGATAGATGATTTATTTTCCTTCTGTTTTTATTTAACATATAATTTTACACCTTGTCCTTGTCCTTACGAGCTATGAAGTATAGTCTGTCCCTCCGTCCCATTCCTGTTTCTATGTTCTTTGCGAAATTGAACCACAAACATCATATTGATCTCTTTCTTTGTTCCACTGAACTTGAGGTGACCCTGCGCGTGCATACATTCGCACGCCGTGTTTCTGCGTGTATCGTCCGTGTCAGTTTTATCGCCCTATTATTGTACCAGTGAATCCGAAGTATTTATTGTTTCTGATGTTAAGCCGGTAGAATGCATATTGATTTTGAGATTGAGAGCTAGACTTGTTTGGCAGTGAATACATCTGTAGTCTATATAAGCCGGGGTTTATTTATTTATTTTTTTATCAGCAAGATCCACTCTAAACATTTCCCTAAACCTCCTGCTCACATCTAAGAGCCTTGAGGTTCAAGTTTACAAAAACTGCTCATGTTGATTGCTCTTATCGATTACTAGCATGCCGAATATCAGAGCGTCAGAATATATTTTAATGATCAACAACCTTGTTAAGTCTTCAAACAAAGGGGTTTGGTTATGGCTAATGAACATTCATTTTTATATAGCCTTACACATTCCCCCCCACTCTAATCTTTTAATGTTTTATAGGCAGAATATCTCATTAAATCTCGTTTTTATGACAGTATAATTGGAGCTGAGCAAAAGCACCTGACGACTCTGCGTTCCGGCACGCTGCGAAAGTCAATACTGCAAGCCAAACAACTTCGCACTCAATTGAACCGTGCAGAAAATCCATAGGCGCGCCATCTCTCTCTTTATGGCAGTGAAGGATAAGCACATTTCATTTACGGAGCCTCTCTAAATTTGATGGTGTACACTTACAAACAAGCTCTTTTTCTCATTCCTATGGAGATTCAAATTGGTTAAGTTGCAGAATTCCAAGTGTAAAGTGAGAACAGGATCAAGGGGAAAAAAATGTTTTCGAATTTTGCAGTCCTTTTGGTCGGTGGTTTATTTTAAGTATACCTGACAATCATATTCTCTCTCTCTCCCACACAGAAACATTTTTTTCTACTTCTAGCTGTTGCAAAAAGGAAGACTGGTGTTGAACTTAAAATGGTATCATTAGAGGGACAAACCAAAGAACCTTTTATCTAAACCTAATTTTTTTGCAATTTAATTAGCCTAAAATTAGCTTGTATTCCAGTACTTATGTTTAGGGTGTTATGAAGACTACCATGCAATTTTTTTTTTTTTTGCTTGATTGAATTTCTCACAAAAAGACACCAGTGCTGTTTCTTAAAATAATTATGCTTTGACACAAATTTGTTTCAGTTTCCTCATCGCATCTCACTGTAATCAAAGCTTGCCTAGTAAGACTAGCATAAAAGGTAAAGCGCTAACCGAAATCAGTACTGGCTTTTTATATGTTGTTGCTTCTTATGATCTTCTCAGAGTGTGACTGAACATAGCAGAACTCACTATGCGCCTGGTGTATGACTGCCATAAAGTGAGTTTTAATGGAGGCGCAGAGCTGACCCGGTCGTCTTAAGCTGAATTGATATCCGAGGCCGGCCCGTATCTTGCTCAGATGGTGAGCCGAACTCTGTCTCTCTCCACAGCCATCCAGATTTTGTGTGCAGTCTTTTAGAGAGGGCCATGAATAGTGCATGGCCAAGCTTTCATTACAGGCCAGACTGGAGTGTAAGTAAGAGACAGGAGGGAGCAGGACATGGGAGCACCGTAGCTCAGGTCAGCTGAGCCAAGGGATGAAAGAGCTGTCAGTCAAACTGAACCTACTTAGTTCCCATTCACTCGCCAAGGCTAGCACATGTATGCTGCGCTAACCTTGGGTCATGTTCTTTGTATGAAACAGATTCTGCTGGTGCTGCATCTTTTTTGTATGCCTCTATTTAGCATGACCACGGCAGGAATGAATATTTAAAAAAAAAATTGTTTCTGTGCTCTTTCACCCCATCAATGCAATTGCTCATGTACATTCCAGAGAAGAAAGCTGTTTGCTTAATACGACCCAAAATTGCATTGGAAATGGTGGTAAAATTGTGTCACATTTTTGGCAGTGCAATGAGCATGACCTCACAAAAATTCAGCTCATTCAAGCAATGCCTCAATGAATGCGCCACATAAATACAGCCAGAACCTTCTTTATTTGCTTAAAGCCTGTATCATTATGGCTCGGAAAACATCTTGTGCTAGCAGAAGTCTAATTACCTTTCTGCTAGTGTACAGGGAGCAGGATAATCACCATCAAATGCCAAGCACCATAAGGTACCTTATGCCTCAAAATTAATATCTTCTTCCCTACTTAATTAAGAAATGAAAGTCCTGCTTAACAGGTATTGATTGCGGCTCAGAGGAGAAGTAAGCCATCAACACTAAGAGGAGCAAAGAGGCCCCTTGGGTAAATGCTGGTAATGCAGCAAGCAGTGTGAGGGGTGCAGGACGACGACACCTCACGTTGTCTGTTCAGTGCGATTTTCCATAGGTCTGTGTTTGTTAAAAACAATTTACAGCCTTGGAAATTCAAATCTCCAAAGTACAGATGGACCATTAAACATCAGCATCAGCTCACTGATTTGAGTCCGAAGAGATTTTACCATTAATTAATGTGCTGAGACACTTTTCAAGTGCGTAAAGAGGTAACTGGACACTGTTGCCTAAACTACGGGTCTCGATGCGCCTCTTTGCTCCGGGGAGACAATTACACTCTTACTGTTTGTCATTGTTGTGTATGTGGCCCTGTCTATTACTGGGAAGAATATTGGTATATTTAGCTATAGTTAGGTTTCGCTATAGTTTTACTCTTACCGTTTATTTAAACATGAATGGACCAAGTGCTTTAGAGTATTAAAGATGACACGTCAACACCTATCTCCTTATCATCAAGGGATTAACCAGGAAAAAGATCAGCATGGCCATTAAGCTGAAACTTCCTTGCACCCCCCTGTCTCCGTGTTTCTCTTTCAGTAACCTAACCGCTAGCTCTGAAAGACTTGGGATCATAATTAAGTCATTAGGTCTTCTATTTTAATCAGGCTGTAACCCAAACCTCAACATGGTCTTGTGTAATGGTATCAGTGAATCCGCCCAGGTGCTGACAGGCCGATGAGGCTGCGCCGCTCTGAGAATGGGCCAATGCAACTTGCTCATAGACACAACCTGGCCCGCCTAACACCCGACCACGGCTTATCTGAGCATCTCTGAACCGTGATGCTTAGTTACTGCTGTGGCTGTTGTATTTACCGCCTGCTGCATGCTCTCCGACGTTTACAGGACTCATGGAATTGACTGGACTCTTTTGCTCAGTTTACCTCATCGTGGAATGTCTCGTGACTTCTGTGTTAGTTCATATAATTGATACTGTATCAGTACACATGACCGCAGTATAGAAGGACTGTTCAAGCTATCATGGGAGTTTTACTTGCTGTTAAAGCTGTAAAAAATTCGTTTCGTAGCAATACACGAGAAATCTAGGTTGAGACAGGAATACCGGAAGAAAGATGTGTATTAGGTGAAGTATCCACTTGAGAGATTTCAGTGTCAAGAGGAGCCAGTAAGAGTGCAATAAAAATGGAGTCTGCTGTGAAAGTGTGTAAGAGTACATGTGAGTGGCTCTAGTGGCTAGTGATGGTCACCGTACCCCCCAGTGAAGTGACTAACACACAGGCAGGTGGTGATAAATGGCTGTGTTTAGGGGAGCAATTGTAATCTATCCCTAATTGGTAGATTGAACACACAAAGCTCGTTCAGTAATTGAACCATTTAACCTCTGGCATAGAGTTCAACAATCAACAATAGAACTGTTTTCAATCTATAACAAAGCAAATACCGTTCTACTCCCATGCAGGCCCTGCTCTGTCTTTTTTGTCTTTCTCCCCCCTTTCAGTTATTATTATTTGCAACAAAAAAAAGGAATGTGTGTTTAGGTGAGTTGCTCACTGTCCCTTACTATAGCAGGCAGATTCACTTTATGGCCAAGCGTTTGTAGACCCCTGATCAGTATGCCCATATATAGTCCCACTGTACCAGCCTGCAAACTGAGGCCCATGAAGAAATAGTCTGACATGGTTGAAATTTAAGATCTTGAATAGCCTGCACAGAGCTCTGACCTCAGTCCCATTTAAACACCTTTACGATCACTTGGAAAACCTGACTGCTTCCCAGGTCTCCTCATCCAACATCATTTATGGTGATGTAGGTGATTGAAATGACTAAATAGTTACAGTCACATGCCAAAATTAAGTGGAAAGCCTTCTCAGAAGAGTGGAAGTTATTATAATCATAAAAGGAGGATTAAATCTGGAATGTGATGTGTTGAGCACTTGCAAGCTCACCTTTATTTCTCCTTAGTGCCCTTAGTTACCACGGGAAGGTCTGTCTTGACCGCTGTCTTACTGTGTACACAAGCGCACACTGCACAATGACCAGATAGCACTGCATTTCACTTTGCAACTCGACCTAGCGTCATATGATGTGTAATATTTGATGCCTATATATATATATATATATATATATATATATATAAAGTTGCCTTTATTGTGTATTTATAGACTATAGAATGGACATAAACCTGAAACTAGATGGCCCTGTTTAGTATAAGCTGAATTATTAAGCAGGGTGGTGTGTCTTACTAAGTCTGTCTTGGTGGGTGCAGCTGGGGGTCAACTTCCCAACAACCAGCCAACCAGGAGCAACATAATATCAGTGGCTTCGAGCTACTTCCTTGAAATCGTACACAGATATAATCTATTATATCGTCCTGTATGTGCTTAATAAAACAGTTTGCAAAATTGGTACAATCGAATACACAGTCAATAAAACAAGGTTGTCATAATGTGGTACACAACTAAGATTAAATCCAGTTGCAGATATTCACACGAATCTTTGCCAGAGGTGTAAGGCCATAAAGAATGGCAGCCTTCCGCTTCTTATAGTTTTAGAACGAGCAGATATGGCTTTCTGTTGTTTTTGCATTTGTAAATCTATTTTTCTTTGATAGATTATATTTGCCAGTGCTGCTAGGCTTTGAAGTGGGAGCAAAGTCGATACAAGCTGAGCGCTCGCTCTCTTGAAAGTGCTCCATAAATCCACCGGCATCCATCCATTCACACCCCTGGGCTGGTTCGCATCTCTGTAAAGAGCTATTAGATGTTCTGTTGGTCAGTGAGTGTGTGTAAAAAGCTCCATGGGTGGATGCTGCCTGCTTTTAATGAGTGGGGGACCAGGGGGAATGCGAGTAGTTAACACTGAGAGATGCTGAGATCATTTAGTCCCCCGTGGCTCCTGACACTGACTTAATAGTCGCCCATTTCCAGAGATGCATCTAAACTGCCTCTGTGGAGCCTTTCTGCACTTTGTCAGGGCAGGACTGCTGTGGTAAACAGATGGTCTTTTTGTGATACTTTTTCCATTCTTTGCTGTCGTCAGTTAATACTGATGATAACTCTGAGGAATTCGAAATCGTAGCTATGTGCTATTATAACTTATAATTGCAGAGAGTTGGTATTGCGTGCTAATATACAGCCAGCGTGGTTCACTTTACACAGGCTAGAGCTTTAACCTGAATCACGAACATGTTCATCAGGAAGTCAGTGCACGTTGTGCACGTTGGCTGAATGCATTTACAGTATGCAGCAGCATGTTTCCAAGTAGCTGTTCAGTCTTTTCCCGTACTGAGACTTACCTCTCTATTCATCACACCGGCTTCTTGGGTCCCATCAGTCCTGCAGTCATTAAGACCTTCATACCACCATGGTACTACGTGTCCCTCACAGCCGCTCGCCAATTGTTTCCCATCACAAAACTGGCCATGTTGTAATTACCATTCAGACAAACAGGAGAGCGGTTTCATTGCTATGCCGGCAGCGGCTGGGCAAGCATGGGGCAAGTGCACAATAGCAAGGGTGTACAGAGGGCTGTTTGCATAGGGAGGAGTGGGCCACCAGAGCCGCCCGTTATTCACAACACGCACCAACTTTAATTAATTTTCATCACCCCCTTCTGAGAGCACTATAGCGATGCTGACCCCAAGCTTTCCAGTTTGAATGGAGCCATCTCCTCATCACTAGCTGTCAGCAGGTCAGCAGGGCTTGCATTTCAACAGAGTCGGCCCTGGAGAGTTTGCTTATTGTCTTTCCTTAGCATGGGTGTGTAATGTAAATGTTCCACGCATGTGCTCTTACACACAGGTACATGATAATTACTGCAGTCCAAGGGTTAGTGACAGGCTACATTTTCAAATAATGATTGAATATGGCTGCTATTTTCTCCCGATTACATCTATTGATTCTCCATACGTTAAGATAAGAGGCTTAACATAAGGACACTTGACAAAATGCCCTGCATCCCTCTTTCCTGGCATTAATACATCTAGGTCTATGAAATAATATAGATACTCTGGCAGTTATTGGAGCCATTGATGAAAAATTCCACCAGAACACTCAGTCTAGATTGTATTACCTGACACTTTTCTGATTAAAACATGCTACACGCAGACTTCATGTTCACTTTGACTCTGTGTGAACCACTGATACAGCTTGATCAGAGGTTAATAAAATAGATGTCTTGTTAAACACAATGTGATACAGATTAAGCCACAGAACCCAGAAGACTCCCTCTGGTGTATAAGCCTGGTGTCTGATGTTCTCCTTGCCTTTTCATGGTGTTTGATGCTGTGGTTCACCTGCTGCGTCTTTGTGGAATTAAACCAGACATACATAATATGAAGTGTCGCCCATGAAGTGTCATATACTTATGAAAGCTTTGATACGCCGTGCACTTGAATACGGTTTCTAGTTGCCCCACTGAGGCTCAGGGTAGGAGTGATTAACTAATGGTGGCAGCACTTTTAGATGTGTACTTGGGTAGAGAAGCTCTGAAACCAGTTCAAAGCCCACGCTTAGCTGAGCCATTCCATTGCTGGACTACCATTAGGAGATTAAACCACACTGGGCTTCTGGACTCCCCTTGTCCTGCACACCACAACGCTTGCACAGCGTACACTTCCAAATACTAAACAGCTGCTGTTCCAAACTTTACATACCCTATGACACTCCCATGTCTACATTTCTCAACACAGACATGATGTCACACTACTTTACACTTGCAACAAGTACAATATATGTAGCTAAAATATGTAAAGAAAGCACACAAAATGTTTATCCAGGGTGTAGAAAAGTAAGTGACATGTCTATTAACTATTCATTATTAATTTATGGGATTGTTTATTTTAAAGCCGTGAAACTAAACCCATACTGTCTGTTCATTTTTCTTCGTCAGCTTTTTATGTGGTCATTTTGCGAATCAGATCAGAGAGGGTAAAGAAAATGAAAACTATAACAGGCTGTAAAAAATTCCCATTTCTGGGTTTAGCACTTTTCTGATCCAGTAAGCTGATAATTGCCATAAATTACATAATTGATATACTCTCTTTTAGTCCACTGATATAATTTTTGCGTCTGCATTAGGACACGGTTCCACCAGTTGACACCTTTTCATTACCATGTTTCTGTTAATGACCATTGCTTTTTCTTGAATTGACTAAGCTAGCCTTGGGAATCAGTCATCATTATGATTTAGTTAAGTTCAAATAAATGCACTTAAGCATTCCAAGCATACCTTAACTAGAGTGAAGTATCACATTATGGGTCATGTCAGTGCTTTATTACAGCATAGTAGCAATACAGAACTAAAGCACCAGGTAGCTGGTGTCCAGATGTATTCTGGTCTGTTTTGTATTCTTTGCTGGTCTGCAATTACCTCAAAATAAAGTTTGATCAAAGCAAACATTTCACCTGAGTGCAATAAAATGATTGAATAAATAAGCACACCTCCTTCCTTGTCTGAATGTATAAACAATGCTTGCAGACGAGCTCCTATTACCACCTCCTCTCCTGAGGCCTATGGCTGCCGGATGTGGTGAAGTAGCACAGTGGCCTAAAGGCACATGATGAGCAGACACTCCTTGTCCTGTCATCGTCAGGTTGATGGAACTGAGGCCTATGTGACTGACTATTCCCAGTCGAAGTGTGTGTGTGTGTGCGTATGCACGTGTGTGCCTGTGTGCCCCAGGCATGTCTGAGTGCTGTCACTCTCTGCTTCCCAGCATCTATTAATGCTGCCATTATCATGCTAATCTACACTGTATGATTACATAAAGTAATTTATGCACAGTTTTATTGCGTGACTGCACAGAGACAGGCTCTGCTGCTGATAAGCATGTAGTGAAGAGACACTCCATGTTCAGGTCTCTTCATCCTGTATCTCTTGTCCTGTATGGAGCTCTTCATTCCTTTATAAACTAGCCACACCTACTCATCGAGAAACACACCACAGGCTTATCATTTAGCTGCGACATAATGGGTCATTCATTACTGTATTGTTTTATTGCAGCAAGAGATGATTGTGCATGTATGCTTGTGATCAGTTATGCTTACGATGTCATTTATACAATATTTTAATACACTGTGACTTTGTGTTCAGTTGGAGCTTACAGGCTGTGGATGATAAAGCGGTGTATTTAGAAATGATGAACATATTTTTGGCAAAACAATAGTGCTGGTGAGGTGATCTCTAGGTTAAATATGATAACATGACGAACACTCTCAAAGACAAAAAGAAGGACGTATGTACACCGCCGACCTTCTTTTTGTCTTTGCTGCTGTGTCAGATAGAGAGAAGGACTAGAACTTGAATTTTCTTTTTCTCATTTAGTCACAGCCACTGATCTGATTGGAAATGCAGAGGGCTGTTAAATTAAAACTGTATTGCACTTATTAACATTTTAACTACTAACCCCACCCTCCTTTGATGGCACACAAGGACATGCTTGACACTGGCATGTTGCAGAGACAGTATGCAAGCCCATGGCCCAGGCAAGTATCAGCGAGTGACACATTTGGTCAGGGGGGATGTTTTGTTGCTGAACACACTTGATGCGTTTCCTATGCAAAGGGCCTCCCCATCCCTTCCCGAAACATGGCGTGAAGTTCTTCGCCACATTTCCTGGCTCCACTGAAACACTAGTTGTTAATGGAATCCTATTTGTGCTTCTATTGGAGGGGCTAATGGTGTCCCTTTGAGGGGAACGCTCCAAATTAAATAGCGCAGATTCGCATCTGTCAGACAAAAACCAGGAGGCTCTTTGTAATCAATGACCCAGGCCAGGAGAGTCTCCGTGGGGGACCTCTTGTTCATGATGGCATCGAATGCGAGGACACACTGGGGACAATGGAATCTCCCTCAGCATGATCCAGCCTCGTGCAGGACTATCTTCCTGAGGGAGGGGGGGGGGGGGCAAATGGGGTTAATGTACATTTATAAAACAGGGGCGTAAAATACTTAAGCCAGGGTCTGATTTATAATACTACAATATGACCGAACAGTAAGGGGAAATCTCTTCTTTTTTTTTCCTTGCCATTCTGTGCAAATATTGCCGGCGGTGTTGTGTTAAAGTGTTGAACCCCATTAATTTTATCACCCCCACTATCCTCTCTCTCTTTCCCTCTCTACATCTTTGAATTTTGTTTGGGGGAGAGAAGAGAGGAAAGAGAGGGTAGCGGCCTCCTGCTGCTGTGGAGATTTTCTCCTCGTTGTTAATTTTCCTCGCTCCATATGGCGCCACAGACTCCTTACCTGCAGGCTGTAGCAGGCTGGCGGCAGGAGGCGGGTGGAGAGGAGCGGAGCAGAGAGGAGAGGCAGGCAGGAACTCGAGCCCGAGCAAGCAGCCAACACACATCCTCAGGCCCAGGCTGTCATTTACACAGCCCTGTGCCTCTGTCTGGGTGTTTGTGTGTGTTTGTGTGTGTGTGTGTGAGTGTGTGTGTGTGTGGGGCAAACAGGCTTCCTTCCCTCCATGCATACATACATACATACCTACCCACAAACATATCCGACGCTGTTCAGAAACACTCTGACACCTGTAATTACTAAAGTAACAGTGAAAATGGCCATGTGAAGCATGAGGTCATAGTCTAATGCCTTTGCACCTGATCTTCACCATGTTCCCATGTCAGACTGATGTTACCACATTATGCTCATGTGTACATGTGTGTGTACTGTATTTGTTGCCCTCTGGCAGAACTGTGGCCACATAACAGATAGGTGCGCGGCATTCCTTTGTTGATGAAGGAAAGAGAATGGATGGGATGGTTTCATCTTGGCTTGTCATTGATTAGAGAAGGCTCTTTAATTCCCTCTCACCCCATGGTGGGATTCATTTGCATGTTCTGGCAGGAGGTAATGGAGTTTTGTTTTACGATTCGCTCTGAAAATCCTTGAAGACATAAGACATGATCTGATGCATATGCAGCCGCCAGCGAATTGCCTTCTGATTGATTGTTCCCTTGTTCTTGTTGCCTTTCTCTTTCTTCTTTCTCACTGTATTTTTTGAGTAGCGTGTTCGACATGGTGTGATGTGATTTTATGAATATATATGAGATGAGTTATCTGTCATGCTTTGCCTATATACATATACCAATATTGTTTAGATGGAGTACGCCATGCACAAATATGGAGAACTGTTTAGAAAGAGAAAGATACCTTTAACATAAACAAGCTATATATCATTGGAAGTTGCAAGAGCTGACGGAAAAGAGTCAGGCTGCTGCTGCAACTATCCCAAGGTATGATGATAGACTGCAATTCTTTAAACAGACTATAATTAGATATTATGCGTGTAGATGAAGTTGTCGAAAAATTAATTAAAAGTTATTTACCCTATTAGAATTTCACAGATTCTGATATTTATTTGAAAGCATATTAGACAGTCTTAAAATAATATAATATAGTAAGGATGATGTAGTAGGATTTACATTTGCCACCGGGTCCTGTGAGCTCAAGCCGTTAATAGATCTTAAAATGTATACACTGTGCTTACAAAGGTGGCAAACCTTTTTTTTTTTTTTTACTGTGTGCCTATGCTACATATTCCTGTCAGGGCCCAGAGCTTATAATTACTGAAACAGCAAGGCTGCACAGCAGCACATTTCAAACTTAACACGTCTTAAAATCTCCTAATCTTGTTACAAAAGATTTACTTTAGCACTTCTGACCAGAGTAAATGTTCAATTTTATTCCCAGTTAAGGATAGTGACTGGTCCATGACTGGACCCTGTGACTGGATTCTTGTGTGTGTGTGATTGCCACAGGCTGGGGTTTTCTAAATGGGGGCCTGGAAAGTAGTGGTGCTAAAAATTTGTCTGCCATTGGGAAAGGCCGTGTCTGGGGTCACGACTGAAGCCGGGCGCCGCAGGCAGCTGGCCGGCCCATAATTCCTGTGTAGACGAGAGGAGCGCTAACCTTTGCGCTAGTGGAGCCCACTCAGTCGGATTTCATTTCACCCACAGGATTGTCATTTTGATAACAACGAGGAAGAGTGTGCAGAGAGACATAGTCCTCCTCTCTTTCTAGCTATCTTTCTCTCCAGGCTTATCTCCATGGAGACCAGTGCTGAAAGCCCCATGGTTTATTTTTGACATAAGTTTGCAAATTTGGACACCCAGAAGTACAGTCGTTCCTTGAGGTGGTTTAACTGCAGCTCCACATTCAAACTGATGTATGCTTTATTTTACAATTCTCACCCCATTTACATCATTACATATGCATGTCTGTGTGTGTGTGTGTGTGTGCATGGGAAGGAGCGGGGGGGGAGGTGCATATTCATAACTTTTTTTTTTCCATGCTGAAAAACTGAATTTCCAGAAAGTTTAAATGGGCTCCTAGGCTATGACTGATGTGGAAAATGATGCGATCAGGAGGAAATACACACTTTTCCTGATTACTTCCCAACCCTATTGAGGAAGCTTAGATGATAAATATGCAAATTAACACCCATTGGGAAGCATGCCATTTGAATTTTAACATGCAAAAGTATTGTAATGTGATAAGTAATCAGATTGGCAAAATGTGCTAAATGCAACTTTGAATTCCCTGTGAGATAAATAAGCACGCGAAATGTGTAGGGGGGGTTTATTGCCGCTTTTAATGACAGTTCGTATTAACTAGAACGAATGGATAATTCACCTAGCAAACACACGTTAATATCATTTTCCCCATTTCCTCCTGCACGCGCTTGGCAATTATAGTTATTTTTGCAATGCAGGACGAATTCATTATCCATGTCGACTGATAATTCATTTGCTAGCAGCCGAATAGATGTTGTGTCAGGTGGGGGGTCTCTAGGTATTAACAGAGAGGGGAAATAGCGAAGCCTTATTTAATTGAGAGGACAAATCAATAATGGCATTGTGGCTTTGTCAGAAGGATCCTGCAAAATGAGCAGATAATGACGCGCAGGATAACTGGAGGGAGAGAGAAGTTGCCGGAAGTCTCACGCTGTGTTGTGAGCATAGAAATCTCGGCTCGTTTTAAAAGTTCTCAGAAGTTGTGTCTGTGTGGAAAGGCACACTTCCCATCCAGGAGTTCTACAGTCAACCCCTTTAGAATCTGTGTTAGAACAGCGAAATCACCCCAAAAAAAAAGAACTACAGGTCCTGACGTCCTGCCAGGTTAACTCATTTACTCTAGTAAACGGTCCACCAAACACTACATATAAAACAGGAGATATAAATAGTCTACACACCCCTGTTAAAATTGAAAATAAAAAAAGATAAAGTCAAGCGCATCATGTCAGCGATGTAATGTGATACAACAAACAACAAAATTATAGCAATTAACAAATAGTGATAAAATACACCCTGTTAAAATAGGACTGTGCTCAGCAGTGAACAATCACATTCCACCTCATGTTCAAAAGTAATTATCATACATCTGTCATCACTGAAGTGATTCTGATTAACCCCAAATAAAGATCAGCTGCTTCTGACTGGTTTATCCTTCTGCCAAAGACATTGTCCACAAAGAGCTTAGAAAAAGGGTTCGGGTTCCTACTGTCGATGAACCATGGAACAAGTGAAGGCCGATGTCAACAAGTGGGGAAAATGTGGCATCACAGTGACATATCTTATCATATAATCATATGATGAAAAATTATCAGGAAGGCTGCCAAGAGACCTAATGTATGGGTTGATGGAAGTCTTTTCATCCAACCTTGTGGCAAATAAAGGTTTGGACACACGTTCTAATTGAATGGTCTTTCCTATTTTTATTTCTTTACACACACAGTACACCAATACTGAGGGCATCCAAAATATGCATTAATTTACTCTGAACAGTTGATATTGAGATGTGTCTCCTATTTATGCTCTATAAAACCTTTATAACGGCTCTTATCCGAGGCTGTTAATGGTGATTTTTGAGCAACAATTGACTGTTGTTGTTACTTAATTATATAATTCCATATGCGTTTTTTCAGAGTTTTGAAATCTCCAGTATTGTTCTAGAATGTAGAAAATACATCACTAAACAAAAAACATTGAATGTGTTCAAACCTTTGACTGGTACTCAATGTTATGATCTATTTAGACCAATATAAAAAAAAACACTTTAGTACAAATTAAATACCTGTAATTTTGTTGACAACAAAGATTAGGCAATGACAACTATACTAAGATTAGCTATCCTTGGGAGAGAGGCTGCTCCTACTGTCTAGCATATAAAGAATTTTAATGAATGGTTCATTTAGCAAAGCAAAGTGTGTGCATTTTGATTTCTGCTGATAACATTTCAGGTTGCATTGGTCAACTATTTGTATCGTACAGGGCCACCAAAGTCTTCAAAATGGTCTAGGTATGTAAAATGTTACATAAATAGTGTACTGTTTAAAAGTCTTGAGAAAACTCAAATTTCTTCATAACAAATTGAAAGATAATTATGTAGATTAAATTTAAGATATGGAACCAATGTTTTGTTGTGACAGACTGCAAAGTCTTTAAAGTCACAATTTACTAATTGTGTCGTATGTAACAACCTCAGCATCACCCTCATTTCCCCTCTCGTCTGTTTCAACCACTCAGCATTCAGCATCACCAGTAGACTAATCATCTGCATCTGTTTCTCAGTGCATCAGTGGTTCATACCTTAAAGGGGTACTTCAAGTTCTGCTCTGCACAGCTACCGTGAAGTTTGTAACCACACTCTTAGAATTAATGTGTTAGAAATTTACACAAAATATGTGTTAAACAGTTCTTAACACATTTTGTGTTACTACAGACACATTGTGTGTAAATATCGTGCATGCTTTATTTTTTACACAATGACTGTGTAAAATACATTTAAGCAGTACAAAATGAATATCTATTTTTTCCCCTATTTAATCGAAAAGCGTTGTCTACTGTGCTAATGTAGTGTATTTATATAGTGTTGGGAATATAAAATAAACATTTGAATGTGCGGGTTGAAAATACTGGATTGCGGGGCCGTGAGCTTCTGCACGCGCATGACCTTTGGCGTTCACTTTCAACCGACGCTTCCCCAAATCTGTCAGGTGATGCTGCTCTCTGCCTCAGGTGAGTGAAAATGATTAAAATACATCGATAATGGTTAATATATTTTTTACACATTGCTAAAGATTTTGTGTTAATTGTCTAAGGTGTTTTTCCCCCCTTTTATAATGTTATCTCGATTCATTTGTACACCAAATATACGTGAGGTCTGTAAACTAACGCTGTCTAACTTTAGCTCGCAAGCTAGCATGTTTGTCGCGGTTTTTGTAAGTTTGTGCTGGAAGAATGTTAATAAGTACTAAGCGGATATCAATCCCTTAAGGTTACCGTGCCTTTATAATTATTATGATATATTTTGAATTTAACCAGGGTTATTAACCCGCTATCCCCCCCCCCCCCCCCCCCCCCCCAGAAAAATGTAACCTTTTCTGTGTTCTGAATTTGCAAAACGTATATAATGATTGAGTACATCTTCCAAACCGCGTTTTTGTTTTACCCCGAATCACCACGGTACGCTTATAATAAGTGCTTATTTTTGGACCATTGTAGCCTGGTCACGTCGTCACCACTGTGGAGTAACATATAGTTAGCATGAATCGCCATAGACTTGGAGAAGCAGCTCCGGTTAGCATGTTCTTGCAACTCTGTTTATTAGCCGCCAGAGCGCCAAAAGTTACGTAGTGCTTCTTGAAAACTGATATTATGTTGCTTGAAATTAAAATAAAATGATTAATTTGTGATTAATCGTGAATTAAATCATGACGGTCATGCAAATAATCGCAATTTTTTTTTTTTTTAAAGTCGATTGACAGCCCTAATGAAAATGTTTTCTTTTGTTTAGATGATGGAAGTCGAAGACCAGATTACAGTGACTATAACAATTTTACACAAAGTGCTTGCAACTGTCTTCATAGACGAAAAAGAGACATGGAAAAAAACGTTCACAGTTGAAAGTGTCGGAGAACTGATAGCCTCAGCCAAAACTAAGCTGTCTCAACAAGTATCCCTTGATCAAATACTCAGATTTGACACAGATTTTCAAGAATTCATTGACACTGATGTGAATGCAGAAGTGAGGGAGCTTGACAAATTTCAAATATATTGCAAGCAACAGCCAGAATTCATTAGAAGGAAGTGTTCAATTATTACAGGTAAATCATTAATGTATAACCTTTTGTAATTTTAGTGCTTAAAGTAAACATTTAAATAAGTAAAATGTTTTTGTCATTTCTTAGTGTCATTCAACAGATGCAACTCGAATTGGGAGCAACACTAGCTTGCTGACACTCCTTGAAGAAAAAGCCCCAACAATCCTGAGAGAACATGAAGAGACAGAAATTTCTTGTTAAAGTTGCTGTCAGTGACCTCGTAGAAAAACATGGATTGTAAGTATATGGTTAACAGTTATAAATTGTATTTGGTTGCAAATTAATATAAATTCAATTACATTAAAATAAGTTATAAATTTTAAAAATAAATTGTAAATTCATACAACAAAATAAGTTCATTTTGATAAGTGTAACAGTCTATAGTACCAGTTTCAAGAGTTTTTTTTTCATATTTGTCAATTTCTTGGTTAATGCCATTTTTGCAACTATTATTTTATTAAAATACTTTTTCAGTTATCCATCTGGTACAGAAAAGCTGGCACTAGCAAAAGAGATTGTGTCATTGTTCCCCTCGTTAAGGATTCAAGTGCCATTTGGTGAAAATGAGGGACATGTAAGGATGTTTTTATAGTGTTTAAAAAAAGGTTATGTGTATATAAACTGCTCTAGTATACTTTACTAAGTTTTATTTATATGTTACTCATGTCAGGAGCATTTTTTTGATGGGCCATCACACAGTGGATTAATAGAAATGAGACTACGAAACATCAGACGGAAGCTTCAACAGAGCCAGCGGATGTACAGTTTGAAACGTCGTTATTCTACACAGCAACCATCTGAAAGTCCTGATGAAACTGTGCCAAGTGAGTGGTTGGCCCTGATAAAGAGGATGCGGCCATCACCAGAGACTATGCCATCAATAAAGAATGCAATCGACCAAACCTACAGTTACCGAAGGAGATGGATAAAGACAAAATCACCAACTGTTGCTGAAATCTTCAAGGAATATCCCAGATTTATTGACATGCCAGCATTGGTAATAGACATGGTCAACTAAGCAGAGAGAACTTAACATAAACGTATACATTTTATCCTGAATATTTCTTTGTTTCTGTTTTTGCATTGAAGATCGACATCGAATTTTCCAAGCTCACAGATGGGAAAGAGAACTTGTTCATCCGGAAATGGGAAGGGACAATAATTCCAAAGCTCAAGGAAATAGCATCCTTGGAGAAGAAAATGGACATCAGACACTTGCTGGAGAAAGCCAACAGTCAGCATGATGGTATGATATTCCACCTCAGTGTCTGTTGGTTGTGCACACATTTTTAAGCATGATTTTAATGAGAGAAGTAAATGTGAATTTTAACATTCAATGTGTGAAATAAATTTCATTTTGTTTTAAATGTATTTTTTGCATGTGACCTCCATCTTCACTTCATCAGTTGTGTTACACTATGTTGAAGATTCTCATTCATCTTCTTCCACCAACGGCATCTGGGAGAAGTGTTGTTGGCAGTAAATGCTGTGTGAATCTGCTGTCTCATACCTGTTGGAGCAAATGCCGGTTTGTTTGACTATGTTAGCTTGTAAAAACAGAATTGTTTCACATGTAGCAATATTTACTGATGCTTTTCATTTTTTTCATTTCTGTAGGGTGGGACCAACATCACCTCTTTGCTCAGTGAATCTCTGAATGGGTCCCTGAAATCAGCTCAGCCGCAGTTGGTTTCATCGGTTCTCTGGGACATGGAGCCCAGTACGTAATTGTGGCGAAGAATGATTCTTTTGCCCTTCCTCTTGACGTTGAAAGCCTGACCTGTGCTGTAGACAGACTTTTCAAATTCTTCTGGCTGTGCAATCTTCAGTATCCCTGCCAACTGTTCTCAGTTTTCTCATTTTTTGAGTACATATATGACCTGCTTTTGTCCCAGTCCTCTTGCAAACGCTCAAAGGTTATGGAATTGATTGCAAAATTGCAGTCTCGTCCCTAATTGACATAAGCATGTATGTTTGTGGTGAAACAAAGCAGTTAGTTTGGCATTTAAGAGAAGTGCATGCACTTTCCGATAGTTACAGCCTAACATTAATTTGTAGTTAAAATGGTTGCCCCAGAACGTATCACAATTTTAATTCCTTTTTAAAACATCTTAGCCGAGCTGATGATGTAGTAGTTTTGGAGATAATGTCCAAATGTCTGAAACAGAGCAAGTTCCTCAGAGCAGTTCAAGTTTGACAGACTATGCTGCTGCTTTTGCTGCTCGCATGTATGCTTCTGCTAATGTAACTTATACCGATGTTCAAAAAAGTATAACCTGCACAAAAGAAGTAATTGATCGAACCTTAGATCATTTGCAAGAAAAGACAAATTCTTTAAAAAAAACTTGGCTGTTCCACTAGATAGTACTGAAGTTCAAACACTTATGAAAGAATTTGAGAGTACAAGAAACATGTTTAAGGAAATAGACACACCATTTAAACTAACTAAATACTTTTCTGACAATTATTCCTTTGAGAAGCCAAGTGAGGTTTTTTTAGGTCACAGATTAGATTGTGTTAGAAAGAATGGGAAAAAAGTCAGGTGTTAGTGGCTGTCACATGTCAGTACATCTCAATAATTAACACAATCAAATTTCTATTTAGCTGTGACAAAATGCAAAACATGTATATGCGTGCTTGTGGTAAACAGGGTAAAATGTATGATTATTGTGATGGTGCTCATTATGCTAAACATCCTCTTTACCAAAACCATCCCAATGCATTACAGATTCAGTTATACTTTGACGATTTGGAAACAACAAATCCTCTTGGATCTAAAACAAAGATTCATAAAATGGGGGCCGGTTACTTTGCATTATGAAATGTGCCTTCAGAGAACAATTCTTTACTGTCTAATATTCATTTATGTCTTTTATTCAGTTCTATTGATAAAGACATTTATGGTTTTGCCAGAATTCTGGAACCACTTTTAACAGAATTAAAAGAAATTAAGCAGAATGGCATAGAGGTCAAAATACGTGATAAATATCAAATACTTTATGGAACACTCTGTTTGCTGACAGCAGACAATCTTGCCTGTCACTCACTCTGTGGCTATGTGGAAAGTTTCTCTGCAAACAGTTTTTGTCAATTTTGTTTAATTGACAATTCAAGTTCTCAGTATGTTTTTGATGAAAATAACACAGAGAGACGTACAAGGGAAAACTATGAATACCATGTACAACTTAATGACGCAAGTGCAACTGGTGTCAAGCATAACTCATGCCTAAATAGCCTTCAGTATTTTCATGTAACTGAGAACATTGGTGTGGATATTATGCATGATGTGCTAGAAGGAGTTGCACCTCTTGAGATCAAATTGATGCTGCAGCATTTCATTTATGAGGAGAAATGTTTTTCTCTAGAACTATTAAATGAAAGAATAGAAGCTTTTGACTATGGCTATGGAAATCAAAAAAATAAACCTAGTGTAATTGTCAATCTGAGGACATCTGAAAATGCTATTAAGCAAACTGCATCACAGATGTGGTGTTTTTTACTAATCTTGCCTTTTCTGTTAGTTGATTTAATTGATCCAAAGAGCCCACACTGGCATCTTTTCCTGTTGTTGCGGGAAATATGTGACATAATTTTTGCCCCTGTTGTGTCAAAAGGGCTTGCTGCTTATCTTAAAAGTCTAATAATAGATCACCATACACAATTCAAGATTCTTTATCCTGATAGGAATTTAATTCCTAAACACCACTATATGACACACTACCCGAGTATTATGACTTTATTTGGACCCCTTTCAAAGTTGTGGTGCATGAGGTTCGAAGCCAAACATCACCCTCTTAAGCGACATGCCCAAGTAGTATGTAACTGGTGAGCAGTATTCAATGGTTTCCTTTGACATTTCATAATAAATGTACATAAATTGCATATGGATTGATTTTTTAAATCATTTAATATTAACATACTAAACAATTGCTAAAACAAAAGCTTTACATTCATGTTACATTTTAGAACACATTTTGTGTGTTGAATTTAACTCAACATGTGCTGTCCCTGAGAACACTCAGAAGATGTGTTGAAAACAACACATGTTGTGTTGTTTTCAACACATTTGTTTTAAGAGTGCAGGAACAGAAAACTATATATGTAATTAGGGTTATATTCCACAACCCTCAGTCTGTGACAAAATGTATTTTAAAGTTCAACTGAGACTCATATGAAACACATGTTAAACACAGAAAAAATCCCATCAAAAAAACCATAACCAAGTTTTTATTTCCCTGGTTTGCTTTTAAATTAGTTTGTTCATAGATAAGAATTGGCCAAAATGAAAGAATAAATATTCCATTAAGTAACAAACATATTTGGGTAAATTTATCAGCTGATTTGATAGAAATAGCACATAGGATCTGTCACAGGCAAAAGTTAAAATTGACAGAAAAATTCACACATGAGTAAAGTAGAAATGCCTCCCAAGTGCCTTTCTAATGTATTACAATACACCATTGCATAAAAGTGATTATAATCTGGAATGACACTTTTTCATCATTATTTTTCCGTGACTGCTTTGTAACCTCTATTGTAATGAAATTCTGAATAGCATTTGTTCAATTCTTTTGACAAAGAAACAAATCCAAATTAGGGACATGGCAGAAAATAAATAATTAAATAAAAGCCTCGTGTTGGGTTTGCGTAGATGTTGTGTAAGTTATACCAATTCTTCTGTATTTTGTATTTAATATATTTTGTTGCTTCTTAGTGCCATTTTGTTATGCCTGAGGAAACATATCTTGGGGCTCATTGTGTATGTGTCACGTTGCCAAACAGCTCCATTCCAACTCAGAGTATGCAAATTATTGTTTGTTTGTGAATTAAGAAGAGCTTTTAAATTGGAAAAAATGTGATGTTTTCATGGATTTTTATCATTTTGCATGATGTTGATAATGCAAGCGTCTCATCGATCATTGCCACTCTGAAGTAAATGGATGAAGCTAATCATAGTTTAAAGCGAAATATAAAAACCTACACTTTGGCAAGCACCCAAACATGTTAATTCCTGTGTATGGGTTTAGACTCAACTTCAATTTAAATGGCATTTTAATTGAAAATGAGATTATTGCATGGAGCCTCTCTAGAGAAGAGTAGTATGGGAAAAGTAGTTATTTCCTCTGTAAAGAAAAGTCACATTTCTGAGTACAAAATCAGAAAAGAGACAAAAAAAAAAAAAAAACATCATTTGCAAAATGGATTGTGTTCTTCCAACCTTGCAATTCTGCTTGGACCTAAAAGCTAGGGAAAGTGCACGGTTCCCCACATTCCCTTTCCAAATCAAGGCGCGGTCTATTAACAGTGGTGTATTTTCATTATGGAAATGGTGTTAACACATGCCCACAGATTGCCACCAGCCATGCTGTAATTTCCTCCCAGTGATCATAATGTGTCCGAATGAGTCGTTTTGATTATGACATGCTAATTACATATTCGCCGTTTCTTCTCTTGCGCTTTATTCTGATTTTCTGACTCACTCCATCCAGGGATCTTTAATGGTAATCTTTTATGAGTTGGAAGCAAAGGCGGAGAGGAAAAGGGGGAGAAAAAGAAAATATCACGGCTCCCTGTGTTCCTGACGGCAGTGTGAGGCCCACGCTTCAGCGGTTCCCTTTAAATTTCCCAAATTGCATTTCACAATGAAAAAATACCCAAGCCCTTAACTGCCTGTATTAGATTAGACACCATTAGATGTAATAGAACATTTCTACCCCTGTGATATTTTCATAAGAGTTTGATGCGTTTGATTAATCTGGGCACATTTTATTGCATTAATGTTTTTTTTTCCCTCACCGCACCACTGTAAAGACATCGTATGTAGGCTAATGCTGTTTTCTTCCCCCTTCACGTCTCTTTCCCTCCATGTCTCCCCCTTCTCTCTCTCTCTCTCTCTGTCTTGCTCTCTCTCCTTGTAGCCTGTTCAAGTCTGTGCAGTTATTGCAATGCATTGTTGATGAGGTGAGTCGCCGTCTTATGTGCTGTAGCTCCTAAAGTCATTGGTAATGGAGTGGAAAGCTTATATTTTGTTTCCTAATGAAGCACGGTGGAGGCACAGGCTGCTGCCGCTCAGGCTTGCTTTGTAATACCAGACTGCTATGGTCCTCGCTCACAGTCTGGTCCAAGAACACCAGACAGGACAGCACAAGGGTGGGTATGGATGGGTAATGTTGGCCATGCTAGCTCAGGCCTTTTAGGCAGCATATTGTCTACAGATTGACAGATTAACCCTAAGTAGGTAAGGGCTATTTACATTGATGGTGCAATTCATATGAGGTATGCTGACTTTAGAAGCTGATATCTGGCTTATTGTTGCCTCGTTGAGACACGGATACAGCAAAGGACGTATAATATGAATCCTTGTATCTTAACTCAGGGAGTAAATGGGGAAGGAGAGGGAGGCCTTGTATCTGGAAATGATTGTAAAATGTCCTGGGTGTCTGAGAGAAGAGTTATTCTGAGCCTAGCTTCCAGAGCAAGGTCATTTTTAAAACACAATGATTCTGACACTAAGTAGGTCACCTCTCTCTCTCTCTTTCTCTCTCTCTCTTTCTTTCTGCCTTTTACTTTCACCGAAACTATCTGCCTACCACAGCTGATAATTAAACACACTCAATTATCGCAAATTTAATGGGATCTCAGAGCCAGTGTTGTATTTAAAAGGTAATGAATAATATTTTAATTGCTTACAGTCAGTAAGTGTATGAGCCAAGTGTGGTTCTGTGTCTCCACGTGTAATTACTAAGCCAAGCTAATATGATCTGATAAAGTGTGCAGCGTCACTGCTACTGTAACCCGAAAATGCTCCGTCCGTCAGTTTTCTTCATTGCACAGCTTCTATTTTACAATCAAAAAATTGACTTGTGTATATGTGTGTGTTTTGTGGGGTTAAGTACAGGGTTCACATGCATTCCCACTTGCCTTAAAGTGTCCTCTCCCTTCTGGAGGTGTTTAATTAATAATTAAGCAGTTGCAGTTGTAATGGCCTAACCTCTTTGAACTTTTCATTACTCACATGACAGAGGCATCACTCAAACTCCACCTCCTTCCTGCTTCCATGTCTCCACTCTCTCCCCCCCGCTGGCTAGAGAACACCTATTTCAGCATCTATATTCAGCTGACCAGGGCTCTAATAGGGGCCTGGACTAAATTAAAACTCTCAGTTCCATAGAGAGCAGAAAGCCACTAAATCCCACTGAATACCTTTCTTCAGTAATCCTGTTCAGGCTTTACTCCCTGGCCCTGGAGTGGAGCGACTGAGTGCAAGAGAGAAATGTGGAAAAGAAGGAAGTTGCCACGGGTTGGGCTATGTCACATATTAATGACGTCCATTATTATTATGGAAGATGGAGGAAATAAAAGCATGCATGCTTAATTGTTGTTATTTTTCACACTCCCATGTGGATGATCAGCTCACTCTAACACTTTCTGACCTGGTGTCAATAGGCACAAACACACATCTCTAACACATAAGAAGCGTATTTAATTTTCTTCCCCTGTAATTACTGATCCATCTCTTCTCTTGTCTACGTTTAATTGGGACATAATCATTACATGTATAGTTACCAGTCACTGTGTGTGACCGCAATGTGATGTTCAGTCTGCGGTATTTGGGAAAGACGTGCCTCTATGTCCTCCAACCGAGCTTGCCTTTTACTCTAATCCACTTTCATTCCCCGCTTTCTCTCTCTCTTTCTCTCTCTCCAACACACAGGCACATACTTTCCTACATCGAAGGCTGCTGCCATTATGAATACATGCATGTCTGCTGGCCAGATTGCCTGGCTCAGTAGATGGAGCCTCACGCTACGCTGACTAGCCTGCGGTGCTGCACTTATGAAGGGGGGAGGGGAGGGGGGTTCAGATTCTGGGTAATGATACATTGCTCATCTGAATGGCCACTGCTTTCCCCTCGTCAAAAAAAGAGGAGAGTCTGATTACAACAAGTCACTCCTGAGTTAATTTAAATGGCCCAGTGCATTATGGCAGGTAGCAGCAATGAAGGCAAAGCAGCCAAAGGCTGTTTCTCTAAGTCTCAATTAGATTGTACGTGAGGCTTGATCGCTTGCACTTTTTGCCCTTGTTTTTTTTTTTTTTTCTGTACAGAATTGCTTGCACATTGTAGTTGTTGTTGTTGTTGTGAGAGCAGCTCCCAGGCTGTTTTTGTATGCAACACCAATGTGATTGCTGTCACGGACGACTTCTTTTCTTATTTTGCTACAACATATTGAACTGTGTTTTAGGGCGCCTTCCGTCATACGACGCAGTCACCTGGATTAAAGGAATTGGTATAACCTATCAGCATGTGGCACTACCCCTGTGCCATTAGCATGCGGCACTCGTTATGTCCAAATCTCCTTCTAGAAATCATCCAAAAGATAAATACTGGTGCATTTATTGGTTTGGAATTGGAATTGGTTACTGTAAAAGTTGTGTCGACACAGACATATCTGCCACTTTAATAGGAACACTTACAAAAGTTCTTTTATGCAATTATTCTTGTGGCAGCAGTGCAATGTAACCGTATGCAGGTACAGGCCAGGAGCTTCACTTAATATTCATATCAGACAACAGAATGGAGGAATATGTGATCATAATGACCTTTATGATCATTATGGGGCAGTGGTGGCTCAGAGGGCTAAGGCACTGATTCATGTGATTACATGTGATTACTGATTGAAAGATTTGCAGTTCGAGCCCCAGCTCCACCAGGTTGCCGCTGTTGGGCCCTTGAGCAAGGCCCTTAACCCTATCTGCGCCAGGGGTGCTGTATCATGGCTGACCCTGTGCTCTAACCCCAGTTGTGCTAGGATATGCGAAGATGGAATTTCACTGTGCTGTAATGTATATGTGACAAATAAAGGCTTAAAAACTTAACTTTGCTTGGCTCGGGTTCTTAGTCAAAGGATTTCAGAAAATGCTGACCTCCTTTGGACTTTCATACAGAAAAGAGGGTTCAGGGGTCGGACATTCAGTGAGCGTCAGTTCTGTGGGCAGAAACGCATTGTTGGTGAGACGTTGATCAGCGGATAATGACCAATCTGATAACAAAAAAGCATTTTTTTTACAACCATGCAGAGCAGAAAAGCATCTTAGCATAACTTTGAGGGAGACGAGCGACAGCTACAACAGATGAAAAGTCATTATCTAATGCTATTTTGTTTCATAACTAGCTTTAAATCTTGATTTATCATTTTCTTGTCAACTCATCTAATTTCATTGTACTCAATTGCACAAATAATGGACAGTGACTAAATCTTTGGACAAGGGTTATTGATGAAGAATATTAAATTTGGGTAATCAATATGAAATTATTTTTATAGATTTGATTTGCCTTTTTTTCATACCACAATTCAGTCATAGCAAGTACTACAGGATTTTTTTGCAGGGACACCGATGCACTTTGGGTCTTTAAAACCGCCCCTACATTTCACCTCATTAGTGGCTTGTTATGGGTTATAAAAGTGAACCAGTATACAGTAAGAATCTTTAAATAATGGCACATTTTTCATAGTCTACCCTTTGTGCATATATACTTCTGCTTTCCCCACTGATCCCAATGTAAATATGCCCTGTTTTTATAAGCTGCATCATCTACAATATAATTACAGCTCAGATCACCACAGTGTCACAGTGAATCCTTTATGAAATTCAAGTTTAAATATCATTTTAATGTATAGATAAACTTCCTGGCCTGTTTGGAGTACATCTAAGGACTTAAAAAAAGATTTAAGTATTTTAATACTATTAAAATATTTTTAACATGTTGATTTATCTATTAAGCGTTTACACTATGCAGGTTTCTCGCATCACAGTAAAACCTTCAGTCAAACGCTGCAGGAGTGAAGTGCTGGTGGCTTCACTCTTTTTCTTCTTCCACAGACTTAACAATACTAATGAGACTTGTATAGCATGATGATATTAATGTCCTCCTGCACTAATGTGCTACTGAGGGAGTGCTAATATAACCAAAATCACTCTTACAGGAGCCCTCACTTCAGGGCGATAGGACAACACCGGAGGAATAACTGTTTGCAGTGTCATTAGTCTGAATCCCATCATGTTAATGGAGCCTTTGTGCTCTCATCACCTGGTGTATATGTGTGTCTGACTGGATGTGTGTCTGTGTGTGTATGCTGCAGATGCTGTTTACAGCCTGCTGGCCATATTTACACAAACTGGTAGCCTTAAGCAAGCCTTTGGCCTGCTCACTGGAGAACCAGCGCCCTTCTCCTCCACAGCTATTATTAGTGTAACCCTAACATGCATAATTCATCAACATGCAAACAGGTTTAATCCTTAGCCCTAAATTCTCATAACCTCACCTTTCTGCAGCATTTACTGTCATGGTCACACAAAATATGGGTCATACACAGAAATATGCCAACATTATATAATATTAGACCAATATTTAATAGCATCTATTTCAGTCATTGCTGTGTATTGTATTGAATTTGTACTGAACACTCACTGGTCAGTCTAAATAAGACCATGTGATCACACAATAAACATCTGATAAGAAAAACTAATACTGAGAAATATTATTCAAGTAATATTATATCAGTTAAGTTAAACTTGAGTTGCTAACAGTAATGTAACACACTTTATTACTTCTGACTGAGGCCTGCTAGAAATGGCTGTTGGCCTGATTCACACACACACATACACACACACACGCACACGCACACTCAGGACCTCTAAGAGTCATTTCAGTACCCTGGAGAGCAGCCTTATTAAACTGGAAAATGACAGAAGTTCTAGCATTTTAAATCTGCTTACCCTCAAAAAGAAAAAAAAGAAAAAAAAAAGCTAATTATAATAATGAATTATCTATGTTAAACACATTTTATTATAGAGTTACACTTAACCAATAATTCTAAGTTTATGATCATCATGATGATCTACTTTTCATCTCCTCCTGTCTTATCACTTGATTTAAATCACTCATAGCATTCAAGCTGTTCGCTGTAACATCAAAGCTGAAATAATCACTGATTAATTCAGTGAGTTCTGCTCTGTTGGTTAGACAGCCGGTATCTGATTACAAACTAAATTGATTAGACTTCTGTCAATTCCACTACAACTATCCAACTCCAGCAACTGTTTTTAGTAGCATGTTTGCTCAAATTTTGGCCTGTATTCTTTTCATCAGTTTCCCAGGATCGTGCATTGGACAGGTTTTTCCCAAACAGCACATAATCTCCTTGCTTTTCAATACTTTTTTTGTTCATCTGTTAAGCCGTTACATTCCCTCATTAAAAATGTTTTAAGCTGAACTGCAACTGTCTTCACTTCTTCATCAGAAGTGAATCTGCATCCTCATAGAGCTGCTTTCAGGAGACCAAACAGGTTAATCTAATAAAACAAGATTAAGATTATAGTAAATATGCAATGTTGTCCTCCTTTTTGATAGCTAACACTTGGTGACCTTCTTTGAACTTCTCTACACACCTCTTCATTAACTCTAAGTCTTCAATAAATAATGGCACCAAGTGCACCCTCAGATGACAAAAACAAATCACTGCATGCTGCTCTTCTTTCGTGCAAGTGGGGCATCCATTTTTGCTCGCACCACAGTTACAAATGCACCCATGTAACACATTCACACCTGTAAAGCAGTGACTGCGGAGACAGTAGCCTTGAACGGAAAGCACTGATAAGACAAGCCAAAAGAAGTATTAATATAACCAGAGTGCAGATCATTTTTGACTCACCTTCGTAGATTGTGTGGAAAATAGTTGTTCACACACACCTAATTCTGCACGCTGGTCTTTATGTACCTCCACTTCACTCTATACTTCTACATTTGGTAAAAAATCTATGCAAATTAATACCTAGCTTACCAAGCCAAGCTCCAGCTAACTCTTTTCCTTTGTGCATCGTTTTCTTTGAGTACTAGTCCTTCCTTTCTCCTACGGGGCAGAAAGACAGGGAGGAAGAAGAGACGAGGAGGTCATGACCGGGACTCTTGGTCAGGATGGCTGATAGCGTCACCTCACCCAAACGCCTCTCTCTGCATACATATCACCCCTCTGGTGCACATCCATCTGTATGGAAATGCAGCAGCCTCCACAGCTGGAATCCCACAAAAGCGCTGTCCTTTACTAATAGTTATTATCTTAGCGGACTGCTCCTCCGATAGACCCTGCAAAACAAGCACTTCGCATCTTTATGGTAATGCCCCGCTATAGTATGGAAAAGGCCCCAGGCGAAGCATGAGCCCAGACGCTGGTTTTCATTACTATAATTCCCATTATCACTGGCTGATGCTCATCCAGTGATTGGTACTATTGGCTGACACGCTGAGCTGATGGTGTCTTCTTCTCAACGTTATTCTCTCATTCTGTGTCGTAAGAAATCCATTGCACTGTTTTGAATAAACGTAAGGAGTCTCTGTCTTAAGCTAAGATTTGTAATCTTGTAGATTTGGGCTATAGAGGGACCTGCCGGTGAAGCTTGGCTATATTTGACTATATTTTGAGCTGAACTATAACCTGAGGCTTTTTCCAAATTGGGAACTGTAGTAGCATGTAGTATTTAGATCTTGATACAGGAAGACAGTCGAATGGTTGAAGACACTATGTGTGTGTGTGTTGGTGTGTTTAATTGTCGCTGGTGAATGATTGACAGCTGTGGTTGCATTCGGCATACCTCCTCCTTCCTCATCCTGCCCTCACTGTCACACTGCCTTTTAGCACTTTTGTTCCCAGCATGCCTCATGAGAGCAGAAGCCTACAGTGGCAGATGAGCCCCTGCCTGTGACAAAAGGGTCCCTGTGCCCTCCATAATCAAACGCAGCAACAGCACCCCCTCTCATTTCGCACTTCTCTCTTACTCTGATGACATTAGAACACACACTACACCAACCTTTTTACGATGGTGACCTTCATTCCTGCTTTTCTGTCTCGCACACACACTCACACACACATCGAGCATAAACGTGTTCTTTGCTGCAGTGTGTAAGTGGTGTGTGTGAGACCCAGGGGCAGGCTTTTAGGAAGCAGATAAACGTCAGGCCAGGAGAGGAGTGATGTCTTGTTTACACATTATCAGGTTGGAGAATCTCCTACTTTAACTCAGCACACTTGTTCTTCATAACACTCAAGAGGATTCACTAATATCCAATGTACCACTGTTTCTTTTTAGCTTTGCACTCACACACACAAACGCACACACATTCAAGGGTCCTGTGTGTAAAGAGCTCTGTTTGAGACTTCAATTTGGTTGGATGAAGTTCTGAGGCCCTTAGTCTCTCGTCTGACCTTGATTGAGTGTGTGCTATCAGAAGAACTGACTACTGTGCTGCTCAGTGACACCATTAGTTAAAAAGAGACATCATTCCCAAAATGATAGATCCAGTGCTGCAGACCTGAAATTGCCCTCCGCCAGCAGACAGAGTGGTCAGAGTTTTACTTTCTTGGGAATAAGACTATTAGTATGTAAATCTGTAAAGTCCTCATTATTACACTGACCTTCTTAGCTACCCATGTTCATTCTGCCAATCACTTCTGTCCCTTTCTCTCCATTTTTACATTCACTTGTCCCTCGAATACAGTAGCATTCATTTAACAGAATCTCACTGAATTCAATATTCCACAATTCATACATGAACATACATGAAGATGTCTGAATCCAAATGCAAAGTCTTACGGAGTCCTAATTGTTTAACTGTGTGTCATATAAAGGGTGCACACAGAAACACTAATTTATATATAAATAAATTTTTTACAGACCAAAAACACATTTAAAATGATCACTAAAAAGCCCCAAATGTTTACGCATTACAATGAGACTGACTATACACTTTGCCTTTGTTGCAGAAATATATTCAATTCCATTCTGAATATTTACTGTAAATTATTTTTTTAATCTAGTTCAATTTAGTTTGAAAACACAAGCCTGGCAACTCATGTAATAAAATGTATTGCCCAGTACTCCTCCTCCATTGCCAATATTCATGGACTCAGCATGGGGCAGTGTGATTTCTGCCCCAGTGGGCCTCTATTAGTGCTTGTTACAGTCCCCATGTTTGACCACTAGGTGCAATAGTAACTCTATGAAGCCAAGTGTGTGCTGGTACCTGACTGCTCGCCTATCAGGCAAACCAATTAAACATTAGCTTCTATCTGTCAAATAGCAGTTTTTTATTGGCTGATCACTTAAAATATGTAATTAGTATTTCAACAGAATGTAAAAATGCATAATTATAATAGAGGGCTTGAAGATTAACATTAGTTCAATCACTGTAAATGGTATCTCTTGCCACATAAGCCACCACTGCTTTCTCTCTCTCTCTCTCTCTCTCTCTCTCTGTGCGTGTGTCATAGATACACATATACTGCAACTTCGTAACATCATCTAATGAGGTGATGACCAACCACTTGTTATAATTGCTTCAGAGTACTTTTAATTTTCAAGCTTATTAATCATATGTAGAGTTATTTAAAAATGCATAAATTAATCTTGAATTAAAAAGCTGATCAAAGCCTCAAAACAATTAAAGTGTAAGGTGAGATTTCCCCAGGGCTGGCAGTTTTATTTTAATGGAGTGTTCAGGTGATTATCACACTTTAATATGCAGCCTGTGATTAATGTAGGGCCACTAAATGGATTTTTCTTTTCCTCTTTCTTGCAAAAGGTTAGCATGAGACACACAATGACCTCCCAACTTTGTATCTGAATAGCTTTTCTCCTCCTCATTCAAACATCAGGTGCTGTCAGAAACTGTCCTCAGCACCGGTGTCAGGGTGTCTAATTCTTATTAGCACCATTTTCATTTCTGGGCAAAGTCCTACCTTACAGTTTTATCATGTGGATCATAGAATACACCGTGTTTAACTGGTTTAAATATCCAACCTTTGTCCACTGGTGTAACTAATCATGATCTTCTCAGATAAATTACATATGAATTAAATATGAGATATAAATATGAGATAAAAACATACATTTTAAAATTTTTAATAATGATTTTGTAAAATATGTTCTTTTTATAATTTAGAGCAAAAGTAAAGTGCTTAAAATGATTGCACCCTGATTATATATCAAACATATTTTTTCTACTGCGTGCAGATATTTTGCCTGCCATGCATCCAACATGTTAAAGCTGCAGTAGAACCAAAGTTCTATGACCCCCATGTCAGGAGAAACAAGAATCTCTGCTATGTGACTTAATTTTCTGACTTGACATATAGAATTAGCCTCACTGCCACTCACAAAACCAGGCCAGACTTTCCAGTGACTTTCCTCTGACACATTCTTAAACAATTTAGTGTTCCTCCAAACCACAACCAGGGCAAGCATTCAGTTTCACTGTTTCAGTGTTGTGTCGATCCACAGCCCTCATCCCTTCAGTCTTACTGACTGTAGCACTTTGGGTTTAAGGAATGCACAGTAAAGGGTGTGCAGTCCAGCACTTTTGTTAATTGTGAGATTAATAATTATAGGAGGCACAGTTAGTGTTTATAGGTTTGTACTTGAAATCTGGCAGCAGTAATAGCTACATTGGGATAATTTAGATGAATTGTGTATTTTCCCATGAGACAGTTCAGCTCCTGCTTAGGGCAAATGATTGACTGTACAAAGTGTTTGTTTGGTTTGTTTGGATGAAAAGGAAAATAAGAAGCTACCGAATGTACAGCTAGGAAGAAACACAGAATCAGAATGAGTAAAATAAATAAATAAATAAATAAATAACTAAGTAGTTGTCTATTGACTGATCGTATTATTTTGGTTTAGGGATGAGTTGCGTCACTGGTTGTGAGACACTTTTGTGATTGGCTGATCGTGACTCCCTCGTGTGTAGTCCAGATGTTGTAGTTCCCTAGCTGTCTTCTTTGACCAGTGGACAGGGTTAGTGCACAAGGGCAGCTTGTGCTGACAGCAACCCTACGAGCCAGGCTATTACCAGCACATCTTTGTCAATGTCCAGTAATTAAATTGTCCCCGTTTAATTTTCAGTCCACGCGGGTTATTTTGGAGCAATCTTTCCTTAATAAAGGGTCTAATCGAAACGCTATTTTCAAGTGAAACAAAGGAAGCTTTGAGAGGCGGACCGACAGGAGAGAGGGGAAATCAATAAGAAGCCGCTCGCTGGGCCGCTAGTGGAAGTGTATTGGGTTCACGGTGTTATGATCTTGTCACGACGATTTGTTCCCAACAACTGCGTTAGTTAAAGCTCTCGTGTTTTAGGCCTCTTTGTGTTTGGTACTAATGGTAATGGTCCTGATACTTACGCGGTGTTTCAGATCAGACGCCTGAAAATGTTTAACACACGCATTCAAGGCTATTTTACTCCTGATTTCTTGCAGCTCAGACTGAGAGTCTGATAAAGGGATAAACAAGCTGAAATTTAAAGCAGCATTTTTTCCTCAAAGGGCTGACGTGGTCTTTTTTAAAACAAAGGTATAAAATAATGTATAACAGATAATAATAATAATAATAATAATAATAATAATAATAATAATTATTATTATTATTATTATTATTATTATTATTATTACTGTTGTTGTTTTATTATTTTTTTTAATGACATTTTTATACCAATGAGTTACTGTCCGCCAGTGAAAGCACTTTAAGCTATAACCACACACACACACACACACGCGGGCGCGCGCGCAAACACACAGCTGCCGTAAATCAATCAACACTTTTTGACCAAGCAGATTACAGCGCAGTGTTAAAAAGTATTCACAATAAATTAGGTAACACATGAGGACGTCTTTTTCTTTTCTTTTTTTTAACCTTTCATTGCCTGGTAGTAGATTGTGCCGTAAACTGGACAGATTAAAAAGCATCCTCTTGCTGACTGCGGTCAAGTAACATGGGAAACAACCAGATGCCTGGAGTTTTGGGGGTGGGTAGATGATTTTTTATTATTATTTTTTTTTATCTGAGCTGTAGCCGTAAGTATATAAATACTACGAAGGAAAAAAGGAAGAGCTCAAATAAATTGTTTATTCAAATTTGAAACACAAATTTAAAAATTCGGCTTATTATTATTTTATAGATATATATATATATATATATATATATATATTATTTTTTTTTCAAGCCAGGCTCGATTTAAATTTAGGCCCCCTTTTTAAATAACATTATAATTACATTTATGGGCATTTGGCAGACATTCTTATCCATACTGACTTACAAAGGTGCTTTGAAGTTCCCGTCATTGGATAGATCCTTACTACTAGTTACAAGGTTACTAACTAAGTACCATCTTAGAAAGGTTTTTTTTCTAGTGGTTGAGATTAACCAAAATATCTAAGATATTATTATTATTATTATTAATAATAATAATAATAATAATAATAATAATTATTATTATTATTAATAGTAATTAATAATGTTTTTTTTACTGAATAAAAATATGATTCCGTTTCCAGTTAGTACCATGAACCACTTTCGCATGGATATATGTATGATCTTCTTTCCATACTCAGTTGTGTGTCTCAGCATGACTCATTAATGTCTTCACCTGAGAGATCTCACGCACTCATCTTCTGGGACGAACCTCAACCATGAGATATCAACCATGATGCGTTACCTGTATTATTTAGCAAATTCTAAAATGTTAAGCTTAAGAATGTGCAAAATTGCTAACAAAAGACACGTAGCGCTAAAGGCAGAAGTCATTTGAAGCAATCAAATCCAAAATTTTGGCGTTTCTCCTTAATAATTTCAAGAAGGCGGGGCTTATATGTAACAAAATTTGACCTATACACAAAATATTCTGCATAATGTTCGAAATGTAAACGTAAAAACATAATAACAATAATATTTTAACGCCAAAAAGAAATTAGAATTGTCGTCTATGTTTTGTCATTAATTAACTGTTGATACGAATGCACACCACCATTTTTTTATTTAACTATTTAATTAATTTATTTACTACGTTCTTGCTGATTGTTAATTATTTTCCCTAAATGTGTTTTAAAATCCACTGTCGTTTTGATCTGTATATCTACCGTTATTTTAGAGCAAACTCAATAACGGGCGAAAACACACAGGTTCAGTATCCTAAGTGTCAATTTCCCATGATCCTGCATGCAAAAAAAAAAAGGATATCAATGTGCCATTTAACTTACTCCTGAATAATTTAATAGAAGTGAATAATTACAGTCCAAGATGGTAATTATTGTTGGCGAAGAAGAAAGTCTCTTGTTTGTGAAAGTCAATAGCATGACACTGGGTCGGATTACTCCCTCTGCCATCATCAATATTGCAGAAAGCATGGGAGAAAGAGGTGCAGCAAGAATCGCCTCACACACCACCTGAAACTTATTTACTTTTTCAGAGCTGGTTTATACACTGCGGTTTAAACACATCGCATGCATTCCTCCATCTGTATAACACAGCCAATTCTCTTTCTCATTTCTGATTGGTGTGCTAAATTTCACATGACGTGCCTTTAAAATAAATACAAGCCTCATAAGGTCTAAGTGGAGAGCTGAAAGTTTTCCTGGGAAACAGAGCATGTGTGTGTGCAGGAGAGAGCCCCCACACCGCATCGCTCCAAACCCTCGCCGTTTACCAAGTCCCGCGGCGCACATCATTTCAATAACAATGTTTTATTCTTAAACCAATGCAGATGGAAAGGCTCAAGGCGATGGTGTCATTCTTTTTTTTTTTAAAGCCTAACTCATTTATCATTTGTTCGCATTTAATTGAAACAGTAGATATTGTATTGATTAACGACGCATGACAACGACAAATTGCAATTCTGAAAACGTTTTTGGGAAAAAAAAAAAGAAAAAGAAAAGAAAAGCTGTCGTTAATTATTTATTTGCAATTTGGGAGCTATTTTCAAATTTAACCAGGTCTATGTCTTTTTTTTCCCCCAAGCTGTGAGCACTTTGTGAACTTTAGATGCCAGTGAGCAATGCTCCAACCCCGGACACTGATCTCCCTGTAGCGCGACACTGTTCACTGATCGCACTATAAATACTTATCAATAATGAATACCCATGTAATACCTACACCACTTCGCTACTAAGCTAAATCAAATTTTTGTACAGTCATTTGCTAAATTTAATAGGTATGTTCCGAAAGCCGACCTACTTCCATGAAATTGAAGATATAAAGGTTACAATGCCTTCCAAAAGGGTAAAGTAACATAATTAAGCAATTGCATGCTTAACACCAGATGTGTTAACACAAGTTCATCGTGAGTGGAAGAGAAAACTCTTTGTGTGTTATTTTAGAAGTAATTTTAAATGTCGGTGTTTAGTTGTCTCTATATTGAGACTTTTTGGAACATGTTATATAATATCAGTTGCTATAATAAGGGAGATAGTCAAGCATTAAAAACAGGATATTATTTACGTCCTGGCAGCAAAATCGATTACTTTTTTTTGCCAATAAGGGTTTCTAAAAGCATTCATCCTAAAGGTAGAGAGAGAGAGCTTAATTTGACGCTTGCTCCACTACATGATGATGACTTGTGATCCTTTTGGAAATCTCAGATCATATTATTAGGATTAGTCTCGGCTAAACTCTCCTACTTTATCCAATCAAACAAGTGAACAAGGTAAGGTAGGCTTCTGTTATTAGATAGCCCACCGCTTACACACGCGCACAAACACACGCGCGTGCCTTTAAGATCACGTGGTGAACCTTAAAAAACGTCTCGGGCCTCTGTGACAGCAGCGTCCGTCGTTTCCATTGGTCCCGGAGGCGGATGCTTAATGTAAATACGCGGCGCTAAGTGGGAGTGCCTCGCCATTAGTTTAGCTGTCAGTCGATCTTCGGCGCGCGCGATCCACACACATTGCTTTATGTGATAAAGGCGCGCGCTGGCACGCGGACACTGTGCGCGGACTGCAGCATGCAGAGCCACGCGCTCTAAACTCGCACAGTGCGACTTCACACAGCCGATCACACACACACACACGCAGTCGGATTTCCAGACTCTAACCAAAAACAAGAAGGAAACACAGAAGACAGAAAATAATAATTAAATAAACACATTTATTTAGAGGAGGTGGCTGGCGAGATATCTACATAAGACTCAGAGCTTCGTTTCTCTTCAAATAAGGTAAGTCTTAACCATAATCGTTATATCCTCCATATTGTAATTCGCTTCATATTTCCCAAATATCACCTTAAAAACACTTCATCTGCACGTTCTATTATTTCTTAAGTCGTTCATTCATCACATAGAGCAGAAATGGTTTACATTTAAATAGCAATTTAAGGCCGAAATATTTTTTTTAAAGTTAATAACGAGATATTTTCTCGTCGCGATGCACTGTTCATTTTGGAAAGTGTCTTATATTACGAATTTTCACCAGGCGTAGTAATAATAGTTAATAATAAAAAATAATAATTCAAAGCAAATACACTTAGAAGTTTTTATTCCGTGAGCAGCCTTTCTGTATTGTTCAAAGTATTCTTCTTCACTTTAGTTTAAAAAAAAATTCTCACAGTAACTACATGCTAAAACTACCATACAACAGCCAACACACAAAGCACACATCCATCCTTAATTTTATAATAACTATTAGAGAACGAACACAATGTAATACATTAAAAGGAGTTCATTAAGACTAATTAAGAGGATAATCTCAGTATAAAGATCTTCACTCAGATTCTTTTCATTTGAATTAATGAAGCCTAGAGGAGTGCTTATGTGCTGCTGATGAGCCTTGAATGCCCCACGTAAGTTCCCTTGGTTAGGCTACTAAAATGTTATGTACTTAAGACAATCACTGTTGGCATGATTTATTCAAGTTCTTTCTTTCTTTCTTTCTTTGTAATTATTTTATGCGAAGCAGCTAAATGTTGTCTGCGTATTTACTCTTTATTTTTTTATATCGATGCACTTAAAACTATGCCATTTATTATTATTATTATTACTATTATTATTTATAGCAGCAGTAGTGGTAGTCTTTCAATTAATAGAGTTTCGTCGTTTAAATACTTATTTTATTTTGCGTCTTTCTGTTGTAGATTTTTAAGGCCCTCTGTTTTCACACTTGGCATATTGTGTCTTTAATCAAATAAACCTAATTTTGTCAATTATATTAACTTTGTATTGTATGTGATAAAATGTTCCCTTTTGTAACAAGTGTTTGGTGTCCGCAGATTTCCAGGAATGGAATCTATATCGAGCCAGCTATCAGCCGGGAGAGATTCCACCTGTTCACCAAACTCGAAACAGGAGTTGCAGTCCTACACCGGCCCCACACTAAAACCCAACCAAGTCAGTGAGACCTCCCTGTACGGAATACCCATCGTCTCTTTGGTCATAGATGGCCAAGAACGATTGTGCCTGGCCCAGATTTCTAACACCCTCTTGAAGAACTACAGCTATAACGAAATACATAACCGGCGTGTGGCTTTGGGTATCACCTGTGTGCAGTGCACGCCAGTTCAGCTGGAGATCCTGAGGCGCGCAGGTGCCATGCCAATCTCCTCCAGGCGCTGCGGAATGATCACCAAGCGCGAAGCAGAGCGCCTCTGCAAGTCCTTCCTCGGTGAACACAACCCGCCCAAATTGCCCGAAAATTTTGCTTTTGATGTATCACACGAGTGTGCGTGGGGATGCCGCGGCAACTTCATACCGGCCCGATACAACAGCTCGAGAGCGAAATGCATAAAGTGCTCGTTCTGTAACATGTATTTTTCACCAAACAAATTCATATTTCATTCTCATCGCACGCCCGAGTCCAAATACACGCAGCCCGACGCAGCAAACTTTAACTCGTGGAGACGACACCTAAAACTATCGGACAAAAACTCCTCGGAAGACGTGACCCACGCTTGGGAAGACGTGAAGGCCATGTTCAACGGAGGCAGTCGGAAAAGGACGCTGCCTGGACATGGGTCTGAGAGTTCGTCTCCTATGAAATCACAAGGCGCCGTCAGTGGAGCCCAGGGACGTTCATCTGAGGTGCCCCTTAAAACTCTTCGTTGTGAAGACGACAGAGCCACTGTGCCCATACCGAGTGGCATCCGCAGTTATCCTGTGATCCCGGTACCTAGCAAGAGTTTCGGGATGCTACAGAAGATTCCGCCACCCCTCTTCCCCCATCCATATGGCTTCCAGGCATTTGGTCTGTGTCAGAAGAAAGATGATGGTGTGGTAGGGGATCAGAACAAAACTAACTTGCCTGGTGTGTTCTGGCCAGGCGCGAAGGACAGCGCTTACCCTTCATTTCCCATGTTTTGGCCCACGGCAAGTGGCCTGCCCATGGCTCCCTATCACCACGCGCCACCGAAACCGCCTCCCGAGGTGCTTTGCGCACGGCAGCACGAGTTCGATGCGTCGGAGCCGAGCGAGAGGAGCGCCAGCACCCCCAAAGACAGCCTGCAGGAGAACGAGCGCTGCTCCAGCACACAGTCCAGCCGCAACGACGAGGACAAGTCCGGGGATGAAACCAGAACCACGGAAGGCATGCCAAGAAAACCGAGCTATGTCTCGGCCTTCAGGCCTGTTGTTAAGGACACAGAGAGTATAGCAAAGCTGTACGGCAACAGAGGCCCGTATTCCGGAACCAGGCCTGGTTACCTGTCACCTGACTTCCTGAGCGAAAGTTCGAGTTATCGGTCGGCCTCTCCGGACGTGGACGACAGCGCGGAGGACCCGGATGTGGACGTGGAGTCACACAAAGTACAGGAAGATGATGACGAAGAATGCCTCCAACTTTCAGTGGACGACCACCACAGTCCACCAGCTCTGTCTGCTCACGTGCACGGCGATGGAGGGAAGGGGCAAGGAGAGGAACAGCCGAACAGCCGAACGGTCGTAGTGAGTGATCCACACACTACACACCCGAGTGAGGCAGAGAAGCAGAACAAGCCTCCGCTGGAGAGCAACAAAGCTGCAACTCGATATGAAGTGAGTATCATCTTCGGCCTGATTCACAAGCATCTCAACACTTTACCAGACACATAGACAGCAAAATCCCCCGAACAAACTCACTTGTTTTTGACTATAGACTAAACACAGGTCATGCAGCTTTCTTGCTTTATAATGCATATGCTAGTTCAAAGTTAAATCAAATATCTGTTTATATGAATGTAAATATAAATGCGGTGTATTGACAGTGCAAGTCTATCCACGATAACCCAACTCAGTCTTACATTAATATTTAATGCTCATTGTAATGTTAATACGAGGCGATTTGTAATTGGTTCTCAATTTGGAAACTAATTCTAGTTACTTCTGTAAGCGGTCCTGCTTATTGTTCTTCCATTGTGGATGTTGAATTAGCTCGAAATAGGCTAGTGGTTATGCAGATTTGGTTTACTATTGAGAATTTGTTATAAATAGGCTGTTTTTCTGCATTCTCAAGAGGGATGCTGGAAAGAGTGAAATTGTAGATAATTGCCACTAATTGCCTGGTTAATTTTACAGGTGTACACACATGAAAGGATGGCGCCCCTGTATCAGATGAGTGCCCCGTGTTTCAGCTCGACAGCCACTTATCAGCGCGACTCCAGCGGTAAGCTCTACTTTTAGCCTGGCTCACGTTGTCAACACGCCGCGTGCAGCGTCTTACTTTCTCCGGAGTTGTTTGTACCTACGTTCATGTTTATTTCCCACAGTTAAAGATGCGCACGAGGAGGAGCCGTCATCCACAGTAGAGGAAATCACTGCGCCGAAAACCCTGCACGAGCACAGCGGCGCTGCTGAAGGAGGCGCGAGAGAGCCCGAGGGTGAGAGGAAGCATTCTGCATGGGGGAAATAAGTCATTGTTAAAACATTAAATGCCAAAACAATAGTTTTAATAAAATGCCAATTATAAAAGCATTCACAAAGTATTTTTTCTCTGTGTACAGATATGGAAACGATGCGCAGTGAAACGGGCAGAGCGTCACAGATTGAAAAAAACATCGAAAACATGGCGAAAGGTATAATGACAACAACAATAATAATAATACTTTGTAATGTGGTCCCTCATTTTTGTTATCTTTACTGAAGTGAGTTGACACTGTGACATAAACAGATCTCTTCAGATCAATTTTATTTTAATAAATTATTTAATAAATTATCTCACCTAATGACAGCAAATTGAATTATAGTCTGTAGTCTCTCTACATTTTATACTGTATGTATACGTTTACACTTTATGTGTGCAGTGTATACATTACAGCTCAAGACATGCTGTACGTTTGTGTTCATTTTTAGAAATCCGTAAAACAAAAATTGTCAAGCATTAGACACAGGAAAAGCTTGATTTATTCACCTTGCTTACTGGGCTACAAGTCTAATTATTGTTATAAAATGCATATATTCTAAAGGCTATTTAACTATATATTTTTATACTAATTACAATTCCTATATTTCTATACTATTGTATTTATTTTTCATGTGAGACCTGGTAATTAATTATTTATCCAGGGTCATTTTGCATAACAGCCTTTACAAACTGCTCTTAAATAACCATCTTGGATAATGTGTGTTGTTGAAATAACTGGTAAACATTTCTCTTCAACAGAAGAGCTGCAAAAACAACTAGTGGAACAAGTGGAGCTGAGAAAGAAGCTGGAACGTGAATTCCAATGTCTGAAAGGTATTTACCATACACATATTTTGAACATTTTAATATGAACAGTGGTTTTCCATTAAACATCCTTTTATTTATTAAGCCCGAGTTCTTTCTCCTCATGCAAGTCTTTATGTTCTGACTGTTCATACTCTTTATGAGTAAGAGACCCACTGTAGTATGATTATATTTTTCTTTTATTATACACTCACCTATAATATTGTTAATTTCTATATTGCTTCCCAGACAATTTTCAAGACCAAATGAAAAGGGAGCTGTCATACCGAGAAGAGATGGTTCAGCAACTGCAGATTGTTCGAGGTGAGGTCTGATTTCCCCAAAATAGTTTACATTACATGCACAAAAATGTTCCTAAAAATATTTTATTACATAGTCCAAGTGACATATTCATAAAGCTGTATTCATAAAGCTGTATTCATAAACAAAACTATTAATGCATGATTTTTTAAATCTTAAGGACAGATTTTTTTCATACTGTAAACACCAAGTTATTTAAATCCAAATTCAATGTTTTGCAAAAACGCATACTACAATTACTACTACATCATAAAATCATATAAGAATAACAAAAAAAAAAACATACTAAAAGGAGTAAATTATATATTGTGCAATAATTAATTAATCCCCTTTTCTTATTTAATTGTAATGTGTATTTACTACATAAGGGAATTAAGAGAAATTAAATTCAGTAAATTTGTGTGTAATCTTTTGGGTGAATTTGTTCTTGATAATTGTGTTTGGAATATCCTCAGTTTTAGAATTCTTTTTTTGTATCACGGTGAGGAAAATATCCAAATGAGAAATCCCCTACTGCAAATTTGTAGGTAATGAGTTATTTTCCTGACTTGTCTCAGTATCAAAAGTCTATAAATCTGAATAGCGGAATTTGGAGATGGGTAGATGAGGTAGGATAATTGGCCTTTCATATTTGAGTCATACTTTGTCTCTCCTGCTCAGACTCTTTGTGCAGCGGGTTGGACCATGAAAGAAAGGTTCGTTATGCTATTCAAAAGAAGTTAAAAGGTAATCAATGGTTCTAGCAAAAGAAAATCATAAAACCCAAGTTAGCCAAACACAAAACGTCCTGCTTAAGGAAGTGCTTAAATAATATTTCTGCAGTGTTGCAGACATTTGCCCTTTTAGATCACAGATTTTTTTTAGCCTGAAACATTTTGCTTGCATCATATCACAAGATTTTATGAGGGTTATAAAGACACAAACACACACAAACACACACAGATCTTGATAGATATTGTTGTTTTAAGCGATCCATACCCTTTTTTCCCAGAAGCTCACGACGCACTCCATCATTTCTCGTGTAAGATGCTGACCCCTCGTCATTGCTCTGGGACCTGTACTTTCAAGCCTCCTCTACTACCACCGTGATGCCTTCTGATTGTCCTTCACAGATACGACTGCTCAAACCAGGGACATTAATACATCAATAAAAACAACATTTACAACCACCAGAATTCCGTTATTGGCCTGCAGTGAGCAAGTGTACGGTAGTTTCCTAGGTCTCAAACTTTAATTACTACTAAATAAAAAGGCTTATTGTATCAACTGTATCATTTATATAAAATATAGCACAATAAGAAACCCTGACATGTTTCACTGAAAATATTATCATCTGTTAAGAAAATAAATTGTAATAGGTGGCTTTGTGCAATGCATATAGTATGTAATATATTTTATTTATTGTGATACTCTTTCTGTTGGTGAAATGTTAGGGCACTTTCTTACATTAGATCATACATTAATTTATTAATGTATTTTTAACAGTTTTATTTAATCCATGTTGTTCATCAATGTTTGTTCTCATGTGTAAACAATGTAAAATTGATGTAAAGCACTTTAAATAGACAGCGCTGATGGCAACCCTGATGACTGAAATGTGTATTAAAATATCTTGTTAACCTATATGATAGCTATTGTCTGATTACACACTGTGTGAATTGTTGCTCTCAGTCTTACAGCAATAACTATGTGCTACAGGATATATTTCAGTGTTTCATAGTATGAAATAACAAATAAAGTGGACATGGGCATACACATAGACAGATTATAAGGCATGGGCATAGTATGCAAATTTTGATTGAGCTCCATTCATAACAAAAACATACACACATACATGCATTTTCAGTTTAATAATTAATATAGATATTACTTGGTTATACTTTACATCTCAATTCATGGGATTTTATTAAAGATAATCACATATATCATGGTCAGATAAATGCAAGAAGATTCCAGTGCAAAATATCACAGGCCTCTATTCAATGTGTAGCATCTTTCCTGAATATATCAGTATGCAGATACACTTGTAGTCTATGTGAAAAGATTCTGTGATTAAACTGAGGATGTGCAAGGCTACACAATGTGTCACACAATAGAATTACTGTGGATACTGACTGTTATACACTCTTCAAGCATATACAGTATATACTTACATACATACCTTCAAGTATTACATTAAAGTCTTACATCTGTCCGTATATCTCATTGTCTGTGCAATAACACAGTGCTAGCTTCAGTTTTTCTTTCTTACTTTATCTGTGTTATTGCACACACAATAAGCTATACGGACAGAAGAGTAAAAGTAATCTACCTTACAACTTTTTGTCTGCGAAAGCAAAAGCAAACATAATTAGCTGTTATTAATCCTAATCTTTGCAAATATTTTTTGTCCTTTTGTTCTTATCTGTGCATTTATTTGTTTCTGTTAAATCATTAAGAATTAAAGTCATTAATTAGAGAAAGAAGATTAATCCGATTCCTAATCCTTCATCCTATGCGTTTTAACCTGAAAATTAGTGGCGAAATCTTTGTAATACTTGGTCTCATAGCGCCATCTAATGGCTATAAACTGCATATAATACTCTTCAGTGCAAAGCTAGGTTGAACAGCCGACTCCAGATGGCTACTAAATGTAGGCTTTGTGCACTGATTTGTCTAATAAATAAACGAGAACGCAATAATCTAGACAATATATTACAAAGCTGATTATAAAACTGACTAATGATTTTGCTAAACACACACACACACACACACACACACACACACACACACACACACACACACACACACACACACACACACACTCAGAGCGTACATACAGTATGTAGATGGAATGATTGGTTGGTCAAATTAAAATAGCCTCAGAGACCCTAACGAGTCTGTGATAAAACAAGGCCTCATTGTCGTCATTTTTAAAAATCACACTGTTAGTGGAAATCACCATCAAAAAGTGTTTATAATTGTTATTTACATGGAATTGTCTGGTCACTTGAAATGTAATTAATGGATTAACCTTAAACTCGCTTAAACCAAGGAGTGCTACTTTTAATCTAACCATAGTTTTACACATATGGATAAATAACAAACTTTATATAAAAAAATGATAATATAATAGAAATATACGGTAAATTAGATAGAATATAATAATTTCATAGCCACAAATTGTATTTATTTTTTTGTTTGTGGCTTGTAGATTTAAATTTTATTTAAGCAGCTACAAGGCTGATATAAGGTATCTTATTAAACAAAAATTACTAAAGACGTGTATTTCCACTGTTTTGACTGCATCTGTTTTGTGGGCGTTTAAAAAGATGATGAATTGCAACATATTTTTACTGTGTGAAAAAAGTTAATTATAAGACTTTTAACATTTTTTAAAATTAAATAGGTATCATTATTATAATATTACGGACAATACATTTGATAAATGTTGAGTAATGTAAAAAAAAACAGCTGTCAATGCAATTTTGAGCTCTTTTTTTCTTAACATTTAAAACGTTTTAGGAATTAGGTTTGGTGTATTTTACTGAACAGGGAGGCACTTAAAAGACACCAAAACATTCTCACAAAAACAAAAGTGAGATTTTTAAATTACATATATAATAATAATAATAATAATAATAATAATAATAATTCAAATGAGCAGGAACTGACAAGCAGGTAGGACTTCTTTGCAAATGGTTGCTGAAATCAGATCATTGACTGCACATGTCACTACTAGAATGGTTTACTGCTCTAATTATAACCACAAATTACCTGAAATTTCTGCTGAAGAATCCAGCTCAGTCTGGCAGTAACTAGTTTAGACTTTGTTTAACAGCTGGTAAGGTATTTTCCCAGATCTTTATTGCCGACTAAACTGACTGAGAATTTGCTATTTCTTAACTATGCTTAACTACTTAACTATAATGTTCTTAAAATGAGGTTGTCTACGATTCTGCATTAGTATGGCCATTCAGATCCGTCCTGCCAGATCTCCAGTCCTCCAGCACTTTCAGCAGCTGGTCTGTGCTTTGGAAGCTGCTTTTTCATCAAGGATGATGGTGTTTTTCATTTGACGACTCCTTTATTACGTTTTTCGCATCCTCTGTTTAATTGGGTGTTTCTTGTATTACTGCACTGCGTTAAATGATCCAGTCTCATTACTTGGGCTGCACAGATCTGGCCTATCTGAGTACTGAGGGTTTGTTTGAAAACTGGGCGCTAATTTTGAATTTGAGGAACGTTATTAGAAACGCGGCTCCCTCACGTGCCGAGGGCCTACCGCGCATGCGCCAGAGAAACAAGATGGCGGAGAGTGCGGAATTGAAGGTAAAGCGTAGCCAAAAATTTACTATTGATATCATGTGTAATTGGGGTATTCTTGGCTGTTCGGTAGTGTTTGCGTGTATTTTGTTTACATGTGGCAGTGTGCCAAATGTGTCTTAAGCGGCCTAGCACCATCGGCAGCTTTGTTGCCGTATGGAGGAGCGTTGTTATTGTTGTGATGTTCAGACTTGGTTGTGTCAACTGGGGAGGCTGAAAGCTAACGGAGCTAGTTAGTCCTGTCGGAGCTAGCTAGCTAGCCAGCTAACAGCTTCCTCTTCGGCCGAACTGGTGATGGTTTAAAATTCGAATTTTTAAACTCAGCATGAACGTTGCTATAGACTTGCCATGTCGTAGTAGGTAATTTTACTGCACATACTGACGTCACAATATCGTTGTTGGTGTAACAGTGTGTAGGAATATGCAGCAGCAGGCTGGAGTTAGCTTAGCTGGTTTAGCTTGGTTTCTCGCTCTGTACGCCTGTGCGTAGGCTGTGTGGGTCTGCGAGCCGGCTAGCTGGCTGTACCTTAATAGCAATGTATGGGTGAAATAAAGTTAACCATTATGCCTTCATTTACATGTTACAATTATTACAAGTTACTGAAAACAATAACTACGGGGGTTGTTTTCCCTCATTCGTGCCTGAGGGGTACAAACCGACTGACAGTGGACATTAATGTGAAGTCCTACAGGCTAGCTTAAGCCTGCCATCATAATGAAGTGCTCAGCTATCAATGGCTCTCTCAGTGCTGTGAAAACAAATACTTGCATATCTAATGCTTAAACATGTCATTCCTTACTAATAAGTGTTTAGATTCACAATATTAAATGTAGAAAATATTCTTTATCAAACGTTTTTAGCTAGAGGTGAGCTCTGGTTTGTGCGTGGCATGTAATATTTTGGTTAACAAAAAGATGAAGGGTTTTGTCTGAATTATTTATAAGATTTTATAAGATGATTGAAGCGTGTTATTAACTAGAAGAACCGTTTATTTATCTATTTTTTCTTTTAAATCTGTGATAATCAAGCATTCAGTGCCACTTTCGGTTTGTTAGCAGCCGATACGAAGTGCTACTTCAGACCACTCTACCGGTGTATCAGTTCCATCATATTATTTAACAGTTTAATGTAATTATACACCTGTTTTATTAATACCTATGCATACGTTCAGTTAGTAACTTAGTTCTTTTACGTATTGGCTTACCCATGAGATGCGCACGCCACACTTTCAGACTCAAAGATTTTTATTAGTCTTTTTTGACTTTGCTTGAAAATGAGATCTGCCTCAGCTCGATTTTTAAAACTTCAGAGAGGAACTGAATGAGTATATTCACTAGATTAAAAGTGCCTTTAGTGTAAAAGTCATATTTGAGGTTGATCTAAAAGTAATTTTAAATGGAAGCTTAAGAAACTGTTTTGCCAGTGTTAATGACCTGCTGCTAACTTTCCCTCATTTGTCATGTTGCAGTTGTTTATAGTGTGTGTGTGCGTGCATTCAGTTCAATTTAATTTATTTAATGCTTTTACCCATGGTCATTGTTCCAAAACAGCATTTTAGAATCAAAAGAAAATTAGGAAAATGGGTATAAAATAAAACATAATAAATGTGTATATGATCAGAATGTCCCTGATGAGCAAGCTGAGGGCAATGGTGGCAAGAAAAAACTAACTGAGATGACAATTCATATATATTATATAAAATGCCTCTAATGATGGACACATCTTAGTTTCACTTTCTGCAATAGAAGGAATAGAAAGATGTGACCAGGAACCCAGGAAGGCAGCAGTATTCAGAATGGCTGAAAGTTAAAATGACAATGTAGTTTAAAATCATTATCACAAAATGGTTTTTATATGTTGTTGTGTTCTTCAGTGCGCTGAAGAGCTCAACAGTTTTTTACAGAGCTATTTATTAGTGTAATATTATTGTAAAAACACCACTTCAAACAATATATATTAAGTTACAAAATAAACAAATGATGTATTGTGTAGCTTACGTATTCCTGATTAACCTGCTTTTGTGTTTAGTGGATCTAGACATCATCTAATAGCAAACACTGAGTGTTTAAAAGTGATTAAGCACCATCAAAACATATTTACATTTTTTTTTTTTTAAGACGGGATTTTCTTAAACATAGTTTCTACTTAAAAGTTATCACTTTTAAAAAAAATGCAGTAGATAATTTATTTGTCCTGAATTGGTAGTCCACTATTTGCTGTAATATTATGAGCTGTGAGCTTTGCTAGGAGCAACAATTGTGAAAGCTCAGATGAAAGGAGGTAATTCTGTGTTAATATGTTGTTAACAGTCCACGTAGCAGTATACACTACCTGGCCAAAAAGTTGCATTCACTAATATTTCTTTAAACTTTAAGCTTTTATTACACCATGCAATTCCTACAGAACTGTGTACACAACATTATTCAATGGCACAACGTTTTTTTTTTTTAATGTCCAGAGTTTTTCAGAGACCAAATTTATGAGAAGAGAGTTGAACCACTCAGCAACTATTGATGAAACATTCAGGTCATCACATGATTTGTTTTATTGCCAAATAACATGCTGAACCTAGACCTGACCAAGTGCAGCAACTACAAGTCATAACACTGCCTCCAGAGGCTAGTACAGTGGGCAGCATGCATGATGGGAGCATCGTTTCATGCTGTTCCCTCATTACCCTGACACACCCATTGCTGTGGATTAAAGCATATCCGGGTTCATCAAACCACATGAACTTTTTCCATTGCTCTGAAGTACTTTTGTCTAAAGTTTTTTTTTTTTTTTGTCTAATTATCCTCCCTGACAACTTGCAAATCCTGTTGGTTCTTGTTTCCTTGTGCTTGTAGAAGTCCATTTACCATTACTATTACACACTAAGATTTCTATTGTCTTTTATTATGATGCACTTCACCAAGCATCTAAGTGATCTCCCAGCACTTTCATTCATTTTTTTCCCCTTAAGAAGTTGGCCTTCAGCACAGTTCTTTCAGGCGTAAATAATGTGTCGAATAGTTTTTAGCAAAGTTCCAGTAATTTTAGCAATCTCCTTAGCTGTTTCTTTTGTTTGGTGCAGGCAAATAATTTGCACGTGAACATATTTTTCATGACTACGTTAAGAATTTAGAAGCTACTCATTGCATCAGTTATAAGAATTATTGCCAGCAGAAACATATTCATCACTGCAGTAAGTTTTCAATCATAGCCTCTTAAGTTTGCTTATTTAAATCCAAATGGTGCCTTTTTTTGGCAACGTATCTGTTTATTCCGTTTATAATACAGCTGTCTGATGTCCAACCCTGTTGTTTTGCTGCTCAAAGTGTTTCAATTAGTAAATGTGCTGTTATTTGATTTCTGTTACACATGATGGAGAGTTGACTTGTGCTAAGAAGTTGTGATTTGGCACAACGATCTCTTAATACAATAAGAAAAATTCCAGCAAATGTGCAGCATTGATGTGCCTAATCTTTAACATACTGACTCCCTGACACCCCTTCACAGGCAATAATTTCACACAACAAAGACAGCATATTTAATTTCTGTATGATTATCATCACCGTTAATAAGAATGTGGGACTCTTGCAAGTCAGTGGCCTGTGAAATTTCTGTATCGAGGGCTGTCAGGGCTTTTTTCATAAATCAATGCAGATTAATATTTCTGTTAAATCATCTCCTGTCTTTTGCCATATTTCGGTCTGCCATTTTTGGAGCTTGTGTGATTTAATATTGTAATAAAATACAAAAACATTACCAGATATTATCATATCCTTACTGAATATTGTGCCAGTGTGCTGTTGTGTAGTGATGATTAAATCATTATATTGCATATGCCTAATATTGAACACCGTCAAAATATATACCAGATCCACCATCATATGGCTCACTAATGCAGCTTGATGTTGCTTTTGGTGAATAAATAGAAACAATATGTTGTAAATTGTAAGCCTAACACAGCAAATTGCACCTTACTGCCTTTATTTTACAGCTTAGATTTGCTTTCCTACCTTGCGGTTTTACTCCTTAATTAACACTGTCATATTCCAAAAGTATTGTATATGATTCACCTAGGTGTATTTATTACTACTGATTTACACCTTAACATTTGCTGATGATGGCAGCACCCACTAGTCTGAGGAATCGATAATGTCAGTACTGTATAGAATGATAATTAGTGGGAAAAATCAATGAAATTGCATAGCTAGAGCAAGAGTAAATAGCCAAGGCAGTATATTGCTGTCTCAAATCCCATACTTTTATATTACTCTAGAATATACTGTAGTATAGGGTTTGTACAGGGTAATAACGTTTCTCTGGGTATCTAAAAATAGCAATGGTATCCCTTTAATTACCATCATGAAAAAAAACCTGCCATATAATTTGCTCTGTTCATGGAATCATAAATCATGGAATTTAGAAATCACATTTTACCGTCCTGGGAAAAGTTACGGAGAATAAATCTTTTTTAATTAATCACATAAAAATCTAAATTGCAGTGTGGACCTTGCGATTATTTAATTTCAAATTGGTTGCATCATTACAAGGTTGCAATTATCCCAAAGTTGGGAATTTATGTAGAGGTTGTAAATACTTAACATTTTTAATAATAATTATATAGTAATAGTAATTTGGGGGTGATAAAGAAAAAAACTTCCTCTTAATGAAATTGTTTGTGCCATTATTTGGTGTTGGTCTAGAAAAATGTATTTGAATATAAAATGGTACATCTTGAAAGCAGAATGTTGCAGTTCACATTGCAGTAATCATCAGAATAATAGCAATGAGAATTTATGATCTAATTCCCTAATAAAAATAATATCAGAAGTTTTTGACAAAGTGTATGTGAGAAACGGTGAGCTGGTGTTAAATTTCCATCTGATAGTTTGGAGTAATCTGTTCAGTTAAAGGCATGTGCGTGGCAAATACGTTGTAGACTTAAGTGGTTTGTCGTCTTTGTGCACTCAGTTACTGAATAAAAACATTAGCGTGGATACGAAAAGAAAACCTTCCTCACATTGCATTTAAACTGCCAGTTTTCCTGAGAACAGTGTAATCCAAAGCCTCATGGAGGTTTAAGGGCGTTTTCACATGAGGGCCCCAGGATCATTCCCCAAAGTCTGGTTCATTTTGATCAGTGAGAACAAAATCAGTCCAGGCTCGGGAACCGTGCCCGAATCTGCTCGAAGAGATGATCTCGAGCATAGTACAGCGTACTTGGGCACGTATTGCATATTGAAGCAAATCGTACCTGAACATGGAAGAGGTCATCAGTGCTGTTCTTCTCTGAAATCCTCATGAGTGCATTGCCCGAACCAACCTTGTCCTCTGACCCACACAGCCTTAGACACACGAGAACACTGACATTTTTTCTGGAATATTAATGATATTAGGCATTTTCACAAAAGTTCTCTTTTTTTCTCTCTTCTGTTTAATAAAGGCTCATAAACCAAACAGGTACACATCGGGGACTCTTTAAACTCTTTATACCTAAACTTTTATATTGGTCAATCTTTTTAAAAGTATAATGAGGATTTTTGATTAGAGACGCAGCACAGTAACACCATTCACGCTGACTGCAGAAAAAAAATGTCAATAGTATTGGAGCTTGTCAAGTTCAATTCAGAAACTAAGTGGATGGGTATATTCATTCTCTGATGTGCCATCAAGTGGATGCTGCTTTAAGTTCTCCAAATGCCATACATGAGCTCTGTATGCAGCACATGAATCATGCTTCTTGCATAGTAATAGCCTGTTCATACATACATGCAATTGTGACGTGAGAGTGAAGTATATTTGCGCCTTACGCGTTTTCCTGTTTAACTGTCTGGAATGCAATGCCGTAATGGAGCTACTAGAGACAGCAGTAGCACCGTTGTCTCAGCTCCACACAGCGCCATGCTCAAAGCTGTTTCTAGGCTCAGCACTTGAAAACGGAGCTGTTACAACAAATGCAGGAAAAATGTTCAAGTTTACATGAACATTTGATTTGTTGATTAATTTTTGTTGATATTCATGTATTTTGTTGGGTGTGTGATCAGATTTCATACTTTTGTTTCTGCTGGAGAAAGACTGGCTTACACAGTTATTACATCAGACTTCTGCTACATTTATTTTCAGGCGTAGTTAAACTCCAAATCATATTTAACATACCTTTGCAGGTTGTTTCATGTTTTTTTTTTTTAATTGTGTGATCTGTTAACGATATTAATGGTTTGCTGACATTTATTCCCTCAGGCTAAAGGCAACACCATAACCAGCAGAGAGCTCTGTTGTTGAGTGTGATTTGTGTCTTTGAATGGTTCCATATTTTTTGGCTAGTTTAATGATGCTGTCAATTAGTCTGTCTCCTTCCATGCTGTTTTGAGATGCATTCATGTTGACACTAAACAATGATGTGGTCATGTGCGTCATAGATCATTTGAGCCCATTCACACTTGTAATTCATGCTGTCCACATGTGATCTAATCACCCAGGACACTCAGGGGCCTTAGGATACTTTCCCACTACAAGCCTAAGCACATATCTGAGCACACTTGACCCTGAAGTCCGGTACGTTTGCATAATGTGAACATTCCATACCATGCATGGACATAGATCATAGATCTTACTGTGTTCAGGTCCACTTGAAACGGTGATCTCCAGGATGGTGCAGAGTACTCAGGCATGCTCAGATATGAAAACGCACCGCACCTAAACATGGAAGTGGACCACTGTTAAGAATGCAGTGACATTAACGCCATCTGTCTCTCCTCCAGTATCTGTGTGCTCGCAGCACGTGCCGAATCCATCCTCCGAACTGTGCAGCCATATTCATTAAAGTCCAAAGTCAAAAGACTCTTGACATGCTTTTTTCTGAAATATCAGTAACATTAAGCAAGTGAAGGTTGACTTCCTTATATTCTTCCTGTCTTTGTGTGTATTGGTGGCTTACAAAGCAACCAGGGGCATACTGTGACTTACTGTATTGGAGTGTTTAAATACGCAGTTTCAGGTACGAAACAACATTACTGATGTGAAAGCTGGCCGAGAGGCGGGGTGTGAGAGGGTACAAAGCAGTTATGTCTTGTGTGAAAACACCTCTAGAGCTGAGCACTGAGATCTTGTTAAGTATGCCGACAGTGGTTCATTACAAGTATACTTCCTGCTGAATCATTCTTATGGTAATAGTTGATTATCATAATAAAATTGTATAGCAATTATCGATTATATTACATCATCAAGCTTTAACAATAGCTGCGGCAAGTACTGTGCGTGTGTATGTATTCCATACAACGCACTTCTTTTTATCTTTGTACTTGCAGGTGTATGATGTAGTTGTGCAGAAGAGTATAAATACATGATATGAAACTGTTTGCTTTGTTTACACACAGATCTGTTTGCAATAAAACCTTTTTTTTTTTTTTGCGTTTATCCTGCTTGAATCGAGTGTTTTGTTTATTGTTATTTTTGTTGATTCAGAGCTAGCCTCAAATTAATGTGGGTAAACACTGACAAGGTATGTCAAACAGGGACCATCAATCAAACTTCTTATTTTTATTTTAAGTTGAAAACCAACAAATATAAAGGCGCAAACGTTTGTAGGACATTAGAGCTGTGAGTGGTTGCCTGTGTGTGATTTGTCACAGTCTCCATTTTTTGTATTGTTTTATTCAATTTAAAAACTTGAGATTATAAAGACATATCTTTAGCCCACAAGAAACACATTCTGCAACACACAATTTTTGTCACAAGTGGACTGGGGCGAAGTCTTTCTGATTTGTTCCGACCAGTACAGGAATTGCTTGTGGCCAGTAGCTGTCTGTCTGAACTTTTTGTTCATTTACTACCCACTTAAGACTTTTAAGAGCAAATTCACAAATCTTATTCTTTTCAATAGTAGGTCATTGGGTTTATAAATACTCTCCTTTTTTGTTTTGTTAGTTTTTTTAGCCCCTTTGTTTTTACGTTGACTTCACATCAAGTATGCATAATGCTGCCGGCTTGTTTTCTTGTGGAAAGGAAACTAACTTATGAAAAATAACATCCCCTTAGCGGTGCTTCCTCCTGCCAAATTGTTTGTCAGACTGTTTCAGTATGTCAGAATGTTGTGACTCACAGTAACCACAACCACAAAAAACCCCAGGACAAAGAAAGACGTTTTCAATCAACACCTGAATGTGTAACGTCTGTAAACAAGGTCTGCATGATCAATATTTACAGGGATCTGGATTTCTGCACGAATAAATTCTGATGTTCAAAATTCATGACGATAAATGTCAACTAATACAGTGTTCCCCATGTCTTTTAAATAATTGACGGGACATAATTAACAGAAGGAGAACGTGAAGCAACCGTATTAAGTAGCAGGATATTACATATTAATCTCGTTGATTTGTATAGCTGTTGTTTTGTCTTTCCGATGTTTGCCTTATCCTTCTGTTTCAGTTCATAGACATGTTTGTGGGTTGTCTTGATTAAGTGGCCTGATCAGGAGCTGCAATGATGTCTTCTGATTCAAAGATCACAGACGCCAGCCTGGCAGTCTGCTGTGGGACTTTCAGTACCATCTGGAAATCACTTGCGCTTTGATGGTTGCAAGTCAAAATGTAGCATTGAGCAGTACACCAGAGAAGCCAACATCGACGGTTTAGCCGTAGCATTTATGACTTCTGGTCTTTTTGCTAAAGCAATGAGGGAGACACCTGAAACCTACACTACTTTTACAGCCAAAGCAGTGCTTAGGCCAAACGTTAATAAGCTAATTCACTTAAAGGGAATGATTAAATGATTGCTTTCGCTTCACCAATTTTCTGATCTAGGTGAGCCTGTAGAAAACAAGGAGGCGGGTCTCTGGTTGGGAAAAGCATGCAACTTCTTTCTTGCTAATTTGTGCCTGAATTAATTTTATTTATTTATACATTTTTTTGGTCAGATTGGAATTGCATGTTATGACGGTTCACATGCATAATTACAAGTGACTTTTATTCGGCTCAAATGTGGATGCACTTGGCGTGGTTGAGTTCATCAATATCTCTTTGCTCACATTATTTCAAACAATGGATGCGATGACCACATACAAAAGTAAATCGGGTCCAATATGAAAACATTAGATTTAGGCATTCACACAATCATAAAAAAAATCTGAACCGTGTCCCATTTGGGGTAAAAAAATTTATAAAAAAATAGATGATAATAAATCACAATTAAATCTCTTCAGGCTGGGAATGTGAACGTAGCTTAAGAAACCAGGAGCAGACTTGTTAGATGATTATTATTTCCATTATGAATTACAAAATATATCATGTGTCCTCAGTCATATGACTACTAACTGTGTGTGAGAAAGGGTGAAAGCTAATATATGCTTCCCATGAGACGTGTGAAGCTGACCAACACACTTTTACAAACTGCTAATGCTTAATCAGATAGCAGTGTAACATATTATAAGGAAAACATGGCCTCCCCTTACAGATACTAATCACTTACTGGTGTTGCTATGATTGAGAGACGAAAGAAAGAGAGGTATCGTTAATGCATATTAACGTTAATGTGCTGATTTGAAAGGCATCTTTGCTGTACACGTTTTACATGCTCCTAGTTTTTTGAGTAAAGCTTAAACTCCTTGTGCAGAGTTTTTATCTGCAAGGTGTGATTTCTTCTGTATGATTGTAAGAAAGAAGAGCCTGGATATCCTGTGTTTTCGTGTTTTTTCTCTCTGTCGTGTTTTTAAGGGTCAGTATTGAACTTCAAATGTTTGCATGTTACATTTGGTTTGTCTGCTCGACTGGGGTTCTTGTTCTATGTCGCTACATATGAAAAGAAACATTGTTTGACATGTTTTTTTAAATATTTGAGTCTGTGTTCTCAGAGACTTTACAATGAAGCAAGTTGTGGGTGATTTAATGTATGTTGGTGTCACAAGGCTTGTAAACGCTGTTTTGAGTTTGGGTATACTGATTTTATTTTTTGAGGAAGTTTATAAATAGCCAAGTGCTGTGACAATTCAGTGTTTTCCACGATTCAGAAATATAATTGAGACGGGGACCACAACTAAAGAACTAAAAATTATTTCTTCTTTGCAGCGATATGTCATCGTTCTTTGCATTTTAGATTAAACAGTGATTACAGCAATGTTGAGTTCTTGATTTGACTGGTCAAAACGGGTGTGTTATTTTTATGTACAGTAACGGTATGGCCTAGGACAGCGGCTCCAGCTGTAACGAGAACAAGAGTTTAACATTGCTGCATTTGCTCTAACATGGTGTGTCTGTAGTGATAGCTCGTACACAGGGACTTGTAAGAACTTTGTAGCAAAGTTTCACAGCTCAGGAGATTCATCAGGGTAGACAGGTTGATACTTTCTAGGTAAAAAAGGCAATTGATGATACAAAAAATGTTTATATTGTGAAAATGTTAATTTTATTACAGAGTTCATCATATGTAAATTTATTATTATTATTATCATCAGTATAAGGTAAAATTTCAGAGTTTGTGAGGTTAGTTTGAAATTAAATACAGTATAGAATTAAACTCCAGCCAGATATTCCCAATTAGACCTGGACATGCCGTTCTCTGTTCAGACAGTAACATATATTTTTGTTTTTACTTTGTGTGTATATGCATGAGACATTTAAACATTTATACGTATAAAAATAATAAAGTCCGAGGCTTCATGAATACAATTTTTCTCCCCTTGATCCAGAGTTTGGATCGAATTTTTGAGTTCGATTCCTGGGTGATGCTGTAACCTCTCGCAGCCGGAGGCCTAGAGAGAGCTGAGTTTCAGTTTCTTTACAGACAGTACTAACTACATGGTACTTAACATTAAAGCATGAATTGCAAAGAAGAATGTTTGGAATTTAGGTGTGGCGTTTTCTCCTAGTCGAATAATTGTTTAAAAGCAGTCTGCAATGCAAGTGTGGGAAACTGCAGGAATTCAGCACGCAGAGACAGCGTACAACAACTTTTAAATTAAAAAAAGGTTTTAAAGCATATTGAAAGTATTAAATTTTCTTTTTTTCCCCATTTTACTGTTTTAAAATCCAGAGAGAAGTTGCAAAGGAATGGTATATATTTGCTTGTGCGAATAATCACTTATGCTATAGATCAGATATTGCAACAGCACTATATGGAGATTTTAAATCTTTGAGATTTTCAAAACTCGGCCAGCTGATAGAGCGCAGAGTGTTCTGTATTTCTTATGTTTCTGAAGATCTGCCTGAGTAATTTGAATGTATTTTGAAATTCTTTATATTTTGGCTCTGAACAGAACCTTTTGTAACCCATTTTCCACCAAGGTGGTTCCAGAGCTAGTTGGGAGCCAGTGCCCAATTTCGGACCAATTCTTTGTTTTCAGACAATCAAAGGATCGGCCCTCAGACAGAAAAACCAGTTCCATGGTGGCACCAACACTTTGCTGGGCTAGAACAAAGGACCGCTTGCATCAGGCGTTGTGAGTGGGATAATCACAAATAGTTTGTGACCGCCAGCTTTAAAAGTGGCCTTAAAATGCAATGGGCAGCTCAAATTATTTCTGTAAACTTTCTGTAATTCCAGATACTGACAGTTAAAGCAGGTTTGAAATGATAGATGCCATACCTGCTTGTTTTAATGCACAACCTCATGCCTGTCCTTTGACCCATTTTTCGTGTCTATAAATCCTCCTAAGCCATCAGATCATGGGAATTTGATTAAAAAAAAAAATTCACAGAACCCTTATCAGGAAGTATAGAAATCCACTAGCTATTTCATTTTATAATACGTTTTTTTACATTAGAGTTTTTTCTTAAACTCTGCTATTCGCAATTCCTATTTATAGGATTTTGTTCAAACTTGCAGAGTATCATCTTCATAAAGCATAGATGTGCATTAGTTGTTTAACTTCCTTAACTTTCTAATGCTTTCCAATATATTGTAACAGAGTTTTCGGTTTCACAAACCACTGAATAAATTAGAAGCTGGGAACGATAGAAAGGTCTGCCTCCAAACTCCCCATAACCCAATCTGATCAAGTACCCATGGGATGCACCAAGCAAACAAGTGCGATCCCTAGAGGCCTTACCCTGCAACTTGCTGCACAAATAAATTAACAAATAAAAACTAAAGGATGATTAATGGATGGACAAACACATTTTTAGAAAGTTGTTGTTCTATCGTGTAATCTGCTCCCATGTACTTTACACACACCTTACGATTGGCTAAAATAAATAAATAAAAACTTTGCTCTGCCCTATAGCATTAAAAACAAACCTCTCTTTACCTGGTCTTCCCCTCCCTGCTCTTGGAAAACAAAACTGGCCACAAAAAAGTCAGTGGGGAAAAATATAACAAATGTAACAAAAAAAAAAGGCAAGCTAACATTAAGATTCATATAAGGCAGATTGTAAACACAATGTTGCATTAATACAGTTAACTTTTCTTTCAAGTGTATAGCAATGTTTACTTTTGATCTTGGTAGTAATGTTATCTGCCGTAGGCAGATGCGTGTTAGCTTATTATCATTAGCTTCTTTGCTCACAAACATGTTAGCCAATCTGAATCGGTAATTAGTTAAAAATGTTATACTGCATTCTCGTTTAACTCACTACTGGTAAACCCTGAGATCGTCAGCGTTTAACTACAGGTGAATGTAATTCCTGCAACTTTCATAGCATCAGAAATACTACTGTTTGCAGACTGCATCTAAGTAACTAACTGATCGAATCTAATGGAACAAATTAATGTCAGCTGTGTGAACATGTCAACATTATATATCCAGCCTTTATCTGCGTTTCACAGCCGTTTTAAAGAAGGAGAGGCAGTCAGATTGGCAGAGGTCTGTTATCTATAATCTGTAAACCTTGTTCTTGTGACGTTTTTTGCAATTGCACTAGTCATAAACAAAGTACTCTACAGTCAAAGTGAAACCAGATTGTTGTACTCACTGCGCTGTAAATCTTTATTTGACATATCACAGGACATTTTAGTGAAGTTTGACGCTTTCTGGCAGGAAAATTCTATTGTAAGCAACTGGAAGAAGGAGGTTGTGTAACAACTTTGAAGCTGAAAGAAAGTAGCAAGTTAGAAGGTTTTACTGAACGTGCTGGAGAAAGTTCTTCTGGTAACTTCTTCGTCATACTCGCGCCTTTCTGTTTTCATGCAAAACCCATCAGTCTACATTAGTTTTTTTTTTTTTTTTCCATTTGAAATCTGGTCTGTAATGTAAAATATTGCTTTCTTTACAAGCATGCAAATATTCTTCTGTAATGTTATTTAATTATACATTTTTAAGTTATGCTTCTAAATGGTGGATTGTTTTGGCCATAATCCAGACATGATAGACATGTATAACGTTTGTACTACGGTAGTATGATGCAGTAGACTTTTACACAGTACTATATGTAGGTCTGTACAGTCTGCCAAAACTCACAATCAAAACCAGACTCTTTCAGCAAGTATTATCTTGCACAATATATTGTCTCCTTAGTAATTGCTTCCAAGTCATTCTAAAATCCCTTTGAACTGTCCATATTGCCTTATTTATCCCTAAAGCTATCTACAAAGTTAAAAAGGGCCTAACACAAGGCTGAGTCTCAAATCCCTCTCTAATACCTGATCAAGGGCACTGCTTGGTGTGTGAAACAACTAGCTTTCCATTGAACGCTGTGTGTGATTCAACCCAGAAGTTAATGTGACTGATATTCTAAAGCAGAAAGAGTGAAATAACGATTCTCCTCAGGTTTTGGCTACATAGTACAGAAGAGACAGAAGACGAAATGTTTTACTTTTTTAAATATTCGTTTTTTTTTTTAGAGAATAACAGGTCACTGGTTATTGAACGCAAGTTTATACTCTGCATTCACCAAGCCATATAGTATGATTTTATATGGTCTCAAGAAAACATTATGGTATTAAACATTGAGGTATGTTTCTCCCGAATGATTCTTGCAAAATGATTTCATGGTTCAAAGTAAAGTTATTGATTTCTTGTTATCTGCTTAAGTATGTTGCTTGTTTAAATGCGCCCCCCACTGCAAATTGTGATGACAAAATTTAACAGACCGTGGTCTTTGTCATCTATGGGTATGTTCTTGCATGTGTGCAGTGAGTCTAATCATATTCATATGGAATTAAATTTGTAAAAAAAGAAATTAATAGAAATTAAAGAATTAAACAAAAATAAATAAATTGAAAGTTAATAAAAGTACATTGCACATTAAATGCAAATGAATGCATTTCAGTTTTGCTTCAGTTTCATTTCCCAGTTTTTCAGTTTTGCTGCTGAGTTTTTGTTTGCCCTTCTGGCACCAATGTACTGTGTGGGTGGGTGTTACAGGGCTGCTTCCTCTTCATTTTAAATCTCTACTAGCCTCTCAGGACAAATTTAATGGCACGCACTGTTTTTCCTGACTAAAAGAAATTTAACTTTTTCGTTTCTCACTCGGTTGCTATAAGGAGCTATAATCTTATACCTAAAACAAAAAAAGAAGTTTTGTCCAGTTACTGAGAATTTTAATAGTTTAGGCTATATACACTGCTAGGGTGCTGGCTTACATGATCTGAATTACTTCCGTGGTGCAAAATCATTCACCGTCATAAGGAATTGTAAACACGCGTTTATCAAACATGGTTTGGCTTATTTTTCTGGTTTAATACTTGTGGAGATGTCCTTAAGCAGTGCTAAAATGTACAGTATTTTTTTAGAGCAAATGTGAGAAAATGAATGGAAGAGAAAAAATGAGCAGTTGTAAAGTGTCAGTGTGTACAGATAAAAATAGTAGTTATAAGCAAAATAGCATTGTTCATAAGCTTATCCTATGACTGGCTTAGTGCAGAATGCCACACAAACGACCTCCTGTACGTCTCCTTTCTACAGCCGAGCTAAATGAAGAGTGTCGCTGTTTACTCAGTAGGTCATGGAGGAGATGCTGTTTATTGTGCAGAATGGCTGAGTTTACTGAGTATCCTCTTTTCCACAAACATCTCAAAAGAATCTAGAGAGGAGCCCAAGACCAAGCCAGCCCTCTTCGTCAGTGTGATTACTTATTTATTTAGAATTTTCGGCCCTGGTGCCACCACCGCAACATACTGCTGCAAAGAAGCCTTCACTGGCTAGCAAGCACTGATGGTGTTTGCAAATGTTAAAGGACCTGTGTTTCACCAGAAATTAGCGTCTGCTCGTCTCTTTCCTGTACAAAGCCTCCGAGTTGGGCATTTAGTCCAGCTTGTTATCGAGAAGATCACGAAGACCTGGAGCCTTAAAGGATAATTGAACATCTGTTTTATATCAGCCATCGATAAGACTGTCAAATTGTTTAGCATCTTAAGTTAGGGTTTGTTGTCACTTGTTGATGAGCTGGCCAAACATGAACCGGGAATATAGTCAACTAACTTTACAGATAAGAGCTTGGCATGTAACTTGTGCACTTCTCTTCAGATGTTGTTTCTTCCATTAGAGGAAAGCAGTCCGAATCTGACCTCCCTGTATGAGACAGTATATTTGTGCTTGTGGGGGATGGGCAGGTTTAATAAAAATCTGTTTGTGTCCATACTTACGTGAAGAGTCCAGCTGGCAGTAAACTGGGCGAAAGAGGTTGGTCACTAAGATGGAGAAATGTGAGCCGGTAAGGTCTGCAGTTCCTTGTTTTTATTGGAGCTTTGCTTCACTGCTTTTGTTATGAAAGCTCGCTGGTTAAAGTTTAGATTCAGTCTTCCCCCTCCCCCGACATCTTACAAGCTTCTCTCTCTCCTGGGCTGGTTTTAATAGAAACCAAATGCTGGATGTTCAGCTGTTTGGTTAAAATGCCTGAAAATTTTTAAAGCTTTAGTGATTTTTGGTTAAATCTAAACTAATAATATCTGATCAGTAAAGCAAGGCCTCCTGCCCATCAAAAGAAAAGTCAAAAAGAAAACTTCAGAACTGCATGTTCTGTTCTCACAATAAAAGAAGCCTTTTTTTCTGGTGTTTAAGCATTCTTTAAAAAAAAAAAAGGGATTTCTATGGGAAAATTTATGTTCCCATTTTTCATGTGATGTAATTTAATGTGACTTGTGAAATATGTGCTGGTATCACAGGGATAGAATATTTTCTGCTTTATTATATTCCTGAATGATTAACTGAAGTTGTGAAGCAGGTTTTGAACCCAGAGTGTCAGTTACTTGAGTAACTGGGTACAGTATAAATCATTACATTTTTATAGATTTTATAGAACTTGTTCATGTTTCGGTATCTACAATTTAGTATGTTAAAACTCATGGTTATTAATTGAAAATGAAAACTAAATTTTGTTGCTCAAAAAAACTCTTGTGCAATAGTATAGATCACAGACTAATTTCATCTTTCTGGGTTTTTTTTTTCCCCTATCCTTTGGCATAACAGCAAATGGTGATGAGCCTACGTGTCTCTGAACTGCAAGTACTACTAGGATACGCTGGTCGCAATAAGCACGGGAGAAAGCACGAACTATTGACCAAAGCACTTCATTTGCTGAAGGCTGGCTGCAGCCCTGCTGTACAGATGAAGATCAAGGAGCTGTATCGCCGCCGCTTCCCCACAAAAATGGTGTCCCCGACAGACCTCTCTCTGCCTGGGGTCCACTCCACAACAGGTGTTGCGTCTGCAGGTTTGCCCGCCAGCCTCACCCAACTCGCCTTTGACAGCCACGGCGCACCTTCGCCTCTGCTGCCCGTCTCTCTCCTGGGGCCCAAGCACGAGCTGGGCCTTCCACACCTTCCTTCCGCCCTGCATCCTGTCCACCCAGATGTTAAGCTTCAGAGGCTTCCTTTCTACGACGTGCTGGATGAACTGATCAAACCCACCAGCCTGGGTAAGTGATTTTTCAATCTCTCGATCTGGTTCTTTCTACTTGGTGACAAAGACATCAAGGTGCTCTTGAAATGATTTATGGCATATCAGATTGGATATACATCAGCTATAGCTGTGGTGCTAAAAATAGGAGGCAGTATCACTCGAAAGGTGGTGTTCTACATGTTTGTGTCCAGTCGCAAGCTAGCTTTTTTAGTGAGCCTCAGATCGTGTGCATGTGGGCACAGAAGGCCAAGCGATATCTATTTGCAGTGAGTGAATGTTGGCATTGCATATGTGTGAGCTTTAAAAGCAGTAAGAAGGAGCATGTGACATAACCACAACCACAAATTCCATGACACTACATGAACAGAAACTACCCAATATTAACCCTAAAAAGCAACTTGCGTCACATATTACTCATACCATGTTTCCCATTATTATTCATGACTTAAATTCATGAGATTTCTTGTTTAAATTAAGCTATTACACTTTTAAGCAATTGGACATTTTTGCACATAATGGTCACATGGTTGTGAGCACTTAGTTTGAGGAGGTTTCTTTTTTCAAGCAGTTTCAGCAGAGATTCTGCGCTACCTTTTAAAAAGTACAGTGTTTACTGTGAATGTTAAGCCTGTGTTTAACGGAAAGAACAGTAACATAATATGTGGAGTTTCAGTGTGAGATATTGGATTGCTGTTCTAGTACAAAAGCAATTCCAGCCTGAGACATTCAGCTAAACAGTTTTGTCCACACATCTTAGGTCCATAGAATTTCAGGTTCCACATAATTGTTGTAAGCAGGACAAAAAGACTGTTTTACAAACTTGCATTTTCCACACTATATGTGTGAATATTGAGTAGGTAGAATATATATATATATTTTTTTACATATTAGTCTATGATAAATGTATGAAATAATAAATAAATAAATCTGATAAGTGTATAATTTTCTCTCTGTCTCTCTTTCCTTCAAGTTCTTCCTTACTATAAGCAGATTAAATTGAGTAAGTTCTTTTTGGACATGTACAGTTTGAATTGCATTTAGAGTGGTATGCAGCAGAGAGAATCAGTAAAATTGGATCTTGTATTTGTAATCTTGGTGAAAAATAAAAATGTTTAAACTGTTCAATTCTAAGAAGCTCATAGAATATCACAATGCTTCCCCTCGTAACTGTAAAAACTGCCAGCCATTATGAAATATAATGTTCTTCACACATGAACTACCATTTCAGTTTTATTCTCATGATTTGTCTACCTTATTCCTTTGCACACTGTTGTCTTCACAGCCTCAGACAACAATCAGAGGTTTCAGGAAACATGCTTTGCATTTGCATTGACGCCACAGCAAGTCCAACAGATCAGCAGCTCAATGTAAGTATGGAGGAGGAGCATAGATTTGGTTATGGTGGTTAGTAAGGGTGATGCAGATCAAGTTTGCAAATAAGTAGGGATTGAGTGGCCAAATGATTATATATTTATTTACCATCAAGACCATAAATATCGATGAAGTCACACAATTTCTGTATTACTATTGTTGTTGTTGTTATTATTAACATTTGTTTTTGGGGGTGCATTTTGAGCAATTACCCCATCTGTACTGTAACGTGCTGTCCTATCAGTTTTGCAGTATTTGACTGAATCTTTGCAGAACCATTGGCCATCCTATGCACTTTGAATTAATCTGTCAGAAGTCACATCAGTGTCCTGGTTCCACTGACAGCCATACATGCCCATTCCATAACACTGCAATAACCTTGTTTGACAGATGATATGTTATACTTCAAATCATGAGCCCTTACTTTCCTTCTCCATACACTTCTCTTCCCATCATTCTGGTACAAGATATTCTTAGGTTCAAAGAATCTTGCTTCACAATTGGACAGGCTTTTTACGATATTTTCGTAAAAAGCCTGTCAAAGTCTAATCTGGTCTTTTTGCTTTTGAGTGTTCCCAGTAGTTTGCATCTTGACGTAACCCTCTGTATTTACATTCACAAAGGTCTTTTGGTTGTAGACGTTGACAGTGATAGGCCAAGTATATCTTACTTTGTTAGATGTTATAAAGGGTTCTTATTCCATTGAAGAAAGAATTTTATGGTGTCCAGGCCTTTTGGTGTGTTGAGGGAGTTTTTCCTTGCCACTGTCGCCGTCACCCTTGGCTTGCTCATCAGGGACAATCTCATTATCTAGACACATTTTTCTTACACATATACACTTCCATAAGTTTTCTTTTCATTTCTGTAAAGCTGCTTTGAGACAATGACCATTGTTAAAAGCGCTATAGAAATAAAATTGAATTGAATTGAGTTCTTCAGGCTAACAATGACCACCTTTTCTTGCATCATCACCTCCTTTCACTACATGTTGAGAGTTCCCATGAACAGCTAAAATATGCTAATTCAACGCCGCTTGGGATAAACTCCAGACATTATATACTTGATATGTCATGAAATAACAAGGAAACAGGCCACATCTGCTCATTCAAACTGCTCATTAGTCAGTTGTTTAAATGTCTGTAAAAAACTATCCTTATGACTGAAAGTCCACTTTTCACTCTTGATTGCTTGATTTGAAATCTGTCATGGTGGTGTCGAGGCACAATTACCAAAATTGGCACTGTCCAAATACTTGTGTACATCTATTTTTGTTCATTTGTTTTAACCCCTCTCACACATGCATTCTCAGTTTTTTACAATGTTTGATTGGTGTCCTGCTTTTCCTCACTTCTTCCCCTGTTTCATAGGGACATCTCTGGGACCAAATGTGACTTTTCAGTACAGGTTCAATTAAGGTATGATCAAACCTTATTTCATTTGCAATGAGACACAAAAGAGAATTAATAAAGGTAGCCTTTTATTACCATTTTATTGTGAAAGTTTGAATGAGAAGATTGTAGATGAGAAATCTACATGAGAAATACTGCTTGTTTCCTCATTGTTTTGAATTGTTTAGGCTGTTTTTGAATTCCAGTGCTTTTTCTGTTTGGCTTTATCTTGTACAGGTTTTGCTTATCAGAGACGAGTTGTCCTCAGGAAGATCATTTCCCACCAAACCTCTGTGTGAAAGTGAACGGAAAGCCTTGTAACCTCCCCGTGAGTATGAGCTTGTCAAAAAAAAAAAAAAGACTCAATCTGGTTGCAGTGAAAGCCATGCTTCAACTTTCCCTTCTAATTTCCAGGGCAAAATGTTAGTAATTGATGCTCAAAAGAGTTTTGATGTAGCACTAAATATTATATCTGTGAATGGAATATTTGAATAGATTATTTAAAAAAAAAATGTTTCTGATTTTACATAGGGCTATCTTCCTCCAACTAAAAACGGAGTAGAGCCAAAACGACCAAGCAGACCCATCAACATTACCTCTCTGGTCCGTTTATCCACAACAGTCCCCAACACTATTGTCGTGTCCTGGACATCAGAAATCGGCAGGGTTAGTAATGAGACCGTGATGGAGTGATGCACTACCAGCTTTATTTGATCCTATGAATGAGTCAGAAATATCTCATTGCTTTTTTGCATTGTTCTGAAGCTGAATCTCAAGATAGATGTCATCTGTTGTTTGATTAGAGTTATTCCATGGCAGTGTACCTCGTCCGACAGCAGTCCTCTTCAGTATTGCTACAGAGACTACGGTCAAAAGGCATCAGGAACCCAGACCACTCAAGAGCACTTAGTGAGTTCAGTAGTGAAAATAATGTTTTGAATGATGTATGGCCAAAGATGCTATATTAGTATCCTTTTATTCATTGTGTTAAATTGGTAATCATGACTCGCTCTTTAAATTTCAACAGTCAAAGAGAAGTTGACGGCTGATCCTGACAGTGAGATTGCTACCACTAGTCTGAGAGTCTCCCTTCTCTGTCCGGTATGCTTGTTCCCTTTGTTGTAATTATAATAACGTACAGATAAATACCTATATAAAAACCTACTTTTTTCCATTTTAGCATGGCAGTTGCACTGCTTAGCCAAAAAAAGTTACAGGTGGGGTTTAACTAAGCAAATACTTAGGAGGATACTTTGATTGGTCTAATTACTGTACAGGGTGGGCCATCTATATGGATACACCTTAATAAAATGGGAATGGTTGGTGATATTAACGTCCTGTTTGTGGCAAATTAGTGAAGATACGAGATGCGCAGCACATGAAACTACTGATACTGGAAGCCTGTGCTGGCATTTCTCCTGCGGTGTTGCTATCAGTGTGTGAAGAGTGGGAGAAGAGGGTTGCATTGACAATCCATCACAATGGGCAGCACATTGAACACATTTATAAGTGGTCAGAAACTTGTAAATAACTCATGAAAGAATAAAGTTACGTTAAAACCAAGCACACCATTGTTTTTCTTGTGAAATTCCCAATAAGTTTGATGTCACATGACCCTCTTCCTACTGAAAAAACAAAAGTTGGATCCAAGACGGCCGACTTCAAAATGGCCACCATGGTCACCACCCATCTTGAAAAGTTTGCCCCCTCACATATACTAATGTGCCACAAACAGGACGTTAATATCACCAACCATTCCCATTTTATTAAGGTGTATCCATATAAATGGCCCACCCTGTAGTAATTAAAATGCTTCAGTTGTCATCAATTCTTTTACCCCTAACTGATGTAGTGAGTAGCTTTTCATTTATTTAACCATATCTGTAGATGTATCGGCATGAAAAGTTGTTCCTTTGTTTCAGAAAAGTTCAAATTATTGCTCTGCATTAAGCAAAAGAAACAACTTGGGAGATTGCTGAAATTACTGCGGTTGGGTTAAGAACTGTCTAAAGCATAATTAAAACCTGGAAGGACAGAGCTGAACTGTCAACTTCACAAAAATAATGTGAAGTAATGAATGACTGTTCACTTAAATGTTTGGTGAAAAAAATTTAAACAGTTAAAATCACTGTGTTTAGTACTTGGAGCATTTCTACATGCACAAAACAACAAGAATTTACAGGATTGGGACTTTGTTGCTCTATTCCAGATTGAGAAGGGCATCAGGTTAGCTCAGGTCTAGGCTTATCAATGTGAGGTGGCAGTCAAATTAAGTCAGCTGATGACCTGGATGGATTTTTTTTTTGTTCTTCTCTGATGGCACAGCCATATTCCAGGATAAAAATGCCAAGATTGATCAGGCTCAAATTATAAAATTTGGCATTGAATTGGTTATGGGGGCATGAGAAATCTTTTTCACATATGAATTGGCCACAACAGTGTCCTGACCTGAACCCCTTGTCCAGCACATTCTAAAGACTTTTAAACAGTGGGTCAACTCCCATCGTGAATACAAGATTTTGTCCAAACATTATTTTATGAAATGAAATTTCTGAATGAAATAAATGTTTTGAAATTGTATAAGGTTGTCCAAACAATGGCATGGCAAATACATGCCGAATCTAGCTGACTGTTCAACAGTAAAATCATACAAACAACTTCTTAAACATTAAAAAAATATATATATATATATATATATATATATCCATAATGTTCATGTGATTTGATTCTGATTGTGTGTGAATACATCTGACAGCTGGGGAAGATGCGGCTGATGGTTCCATGTCGAGCTCTGACCTGCTCTCACCTGCAATGCTTTGACGCTACACTTTACATCCAAATGAATGAGAAAAAACCCACATGGGTGTGTCCAGTCTGTGACAAGAAGGCCCCATATGAACACCTCATCATCGACGGGTCAGTGTCCCACTACTAAATTACCATGCTAATCTGTGGCATTTGAAAAAAATAAAAATGTAACACAAATCCTTTGTGAAACCTGTTGCATAGACGTCTTAGTTTTATTTCCTATTAGTCCATCTAAGCTAAAGCTCAATAATAATTACTGGACATACTTTTTAAGAAATATTATCTTTTGTCTGGATTTACATGTATACAGTCTTATGCAAAAGGCTTTAGGCTTTAAAAAGTGTTTGCAAGCTGTAATATCTGCCAGAGGAGGTGTTACTAAGTACTGATTAAGTAGGGTGCCCAAACTTTTGCACAGTCCACAATTTATTATAATTTTTTTTTTTAATCTTTATTCAATTTATGACTTAAACTTAACTATGCACTAATGTTTGCTGACAACATAGTGCATCTTTTCCATTTCCAAGAGAGACTGTGTTAAAATCTTTTAAATTAAAAAAGAAATCACCAAAATCTGTTATTTATCAAGGGGTGCCTAAACGTTTGCATAAGAAGGATTTTTAAAGATTTGTTTGTCATTTAATTGCCTTATTTAAGATTTCCTGGCTTCTGGAACTGTTGAATAAATATTACATTAAATAGGTGTGGTGCATTAATGAGTTATGCAGGAATTTGAGTGTTTTGTTGTGTGCAGGTTGTTCATGGAGATCTTAAACAGCTGTGTAGACTGTGATGAGATCCAGTTTAAGGAGGATGGTAGCTGGGCACCTATGATATCAAAAAAGCTGGTGCAGGAGGTGTCTGCTTCCTCAAACGGCTTAGAGGGTACGCGATGCTAACTCTCTCTAGAAGACACGAACACTCACTCACTCATTGCTATACCGCTTAATCCTGTATTCAGGGTCACGGGGGGGCTTGGAGCCTATCCCAGGCGGGGTACAGCCTGGAGAGGGTGCCAATCCATCGCAGGGCACGCGTACACACACTCACACCCTCATTCACACACTGCGGGCAACTTGGGAACGCCAATAAGCCTAACCTACAGAATGTCACAAAAGTGAGTACACCCCTCACATCTCTGTAAATATTTAGTTATATATTTTCATAGGATAACATTGCATAAATGACTATGACACAATGAAAAGTAGTCAGTGTAAAGTTTGTATAGTAGTGTAAATTTATTGTCCCCTCAAAATAACTAAAAATACAGCCAATAATAGCTGAACCCCTGGCAACAAAAGTGAGTACACCCCTAAGTGAAAATGTGAAATGTCAATATTTTGTGTGGCCACCATCATTTTCCAGCACGGCTTGAATTCTCTTGGTCATGGAGTTGACCAGAGCTTCACTGGTTGCCACTGGAATCCTCTTCCACTCGTCCACCACCTCCGTGATGTTGTGATGGAGATTTGACACCTTGTGCTCCTCCACCTTCCTTTTCAGGATGCCCCAGAGGTGTTCTATGGGGTTTACGTCTGGAGACATGCTTGGCCAGTCCATCACCTTTACCCTCAGCCTCTTTAGCAAGCCAGTGGTCATCTTGGAGGTGTGTTTGGGGTAATTATCATGCTGGAACAATCCTCTGCGGCCCAGTTTCTGGATGGATGCTCTGCTTCAGTACGTCACAGTACATGTTAGAATTCATGTTTCCCTCAATGAACTGTAGCTCCCCAATGCCAGCAGCACTCATGCAGCCCTAGATCATGACACTCTAACCACCATGTTTGATGGTAGGCAAGACACACTTGTCTTTGTACTCCTCACCTGGTATGCCGCCACACACGCTTGACACCATCTGAACCAAATAGGTTTATCTTGGTCTCATCAGACCACAGGACATGGTTCCAGTAATCCTGGTCCTGAGTTTGCATGTCTGCAGGAAATTGTTTGCGAGCTTTCTTGTGCATCATCTTTAGAAGAGGCTTCCTTCTAGGATGACAACCATGCAGAGCAATTTGATGCAGTGTGCAGTGTACGGTCTGAGAACTGACAGGATGACCTCCCATCCCTTCAATCTCTGCAGCAATGCTGGACACACTCATCTGTCTGTTTTCCAAAGCCAATCTTTGGATCTGACGCTGAGAATGTGCACTCAGCTTCTTTGGCCGACCATGGCGAGGCCTGTTCTGAGAAGAATGTGTCCTCTTAAAGTGCTGGATGGGCTTGGCCACTATATCTTCTTATAGCCTAGGCCATCTTTATGTAAAGCAAGGGTTCATTTTTTCAGGTCTTCTGAGAGTTGTTTGTCATGAGATGCCAAGTTGAACTTTCAGTGGCCAGGTTGAGAGAGTGGAAGAGCTTTTATACCAAGTTTAACTCACCTGCTATCTGGTGACACCTAAGACAGTGTAACACTAATGAGTCACATGACAAAGGGGAAGGAAAATGACTAATTGTGCTCAATTTGTACATTTTCACTTAGGGGTGTACTCTCTTTTGTTGCCAGGGGTTCAGCTATTATTGGCTGTATTTTTAGTTATTTTGAGAGGACAATAAATTTACACTGCTATACAAACTTTACACTGACTACTTTTCATTGTGTTAAAGAGTCATTTATGCAGTGTTGTCCTATGAAAAGATATAACTAACTAAATATTTGCAGAGATGTGAGGGGTGTACTCACTTTTGTGACATACTGTACATGTCTTTGGACTGTGGGAGGAAACCGGAGTACCCGGAGGAAACCAACCAAGCACGGGGAAAACATGCAAACTCCATGCACGCAGAGATGGGAATCTCAGCAGTCTGGGTCAATATGCCAAGAGAAATATTAGCAAACCTAATGATGAGATGGAAGAATATATATGTACAAGTAAAGATTCTGTGGCTTTTCCTTCTATAATTAAAAATTAGTTTTGCTCTGTTTTTTTGCACAGGTTCGTGTCGACCAGTGCCATCTGAGCACAGAAACAGTTCATCCCACATCAGTAGCAACAATAAAAAAGTGGAGGTGATCGACCTTACTCTGGACAGCTCCTCCGATGATGATAATGAGGAAGAGCCTCCTCCTAAACGAGCCTGTCCATCTCTTTCTCCAACATCACCACCAGTCACTAAAGGGTTAGACTTCATCACAGTAGACAAACTGTTAAAATGATGAGACTTGGTGACTGAGATATAATCTGTGTGAAACTTTCTTGCTAAAAATGCTACTACTCATTAACTCATTTAAATAGCTATGAAGTGGTTAAGTATGCATTTCCCTTACAATCAGGTATTTAATTTATATTCCACCAGGGTATTGAATCTTCACCATCAGGCTTCGCCAGTGACGCGCGCTCCGAGCATGCCACCAGTGGAGACGAACTACATTCCCCCACCGCCTCCTCTCATTCAGGACTACCGCCACTATTACCACACGCCCAGCGACCTTTCAGGTACGAGTCCGGCTGCATGGGGCTTATGGACTGTTTGTGTTCCCAGTTTCATAAAACTGCAGTAAACCCTGCTTGGTGGTGTTCCACGATCTTATTCTTTAGAATCTTTACTCATTCCATTCTGGTATTTGTTATATTTATTCTATTGTTTATATTATTTGTTTTTGTTCCACAGATCTGAATTTCTTTTCATTTTTACCAGGGGAAAATCCGGTAAGCTCTTAGTCTGACTTGTGCTCTGAAGCTTAGCTGTAAGGGAACCTTGCATGCCAATTAATGAGAATAATTTTTGTGTTTGCATGCTTCATCTAGGAATCTAAGGTGTACTGTATGGGGCTTTATTTTCTGTTTTTGTCAGATGTAGGAAACAACACATGACGCACTGTTATATGAAAATAATCAGGTGGTGGTGTAATATTAGCCTAAAGTTGATTTCTGATAATCTTGGTTACCAACGTGTTCTATTCCCCTTAAACCACAGCAGATAAAAAAAATTATGAATGTAATGTTTTCTGAATTTTTTATGAATGTAAAACTTTCCGGTGTAAAATTTCTGATGCTGAAGACTGTTAAATGTGCTAAAAAAAACTGCTATAGTATATTTTGTAAAATATATTTTTTTAAGCATTAGATTATCGTGGTGTCACCTTCTGATTAGAAAGGGTTAGAAAGTTCTAGAAAGACTAACATTTTAAAATCAGTAGTGTCCAGTATCTGAACCCCCTCTCTGTGTTTTCTCACCACCAGCATTATAATATGGTAATGGCAGCAGCAGCTGCAGCATCTGCCTCGGCATCAGCGTCAGAAGATCATGAACTCCTCCGCTTCTTGCCCTATAATTCCTCACAGCTGTACCTGGAGCAAGCAGGCACTGTACCAAGCAGTTCACTGGTACCACCCAACGGCAGTGCGGGCAGCAGTAGCAGCCTGCGGGACAGTCATGGACACAGCAGTGTGTCACGCTCACGGTCAGACACTGCTGCCTCAGTCATATACGGCTCCATCCCAGACGTCATCTCACTCGACTGAGCATATTGGCACAGCAATCCAAAGACAGGCGAGATGGCCTCTCAGCACCATCCATGGGAGATAAGAAGCCTGGTGTGCTTCAGGAGGATTTAGAGATGAATGGGGCAGAAGGAAAAGAGATGGGGAGGGGGGGGGGGGGGGGGGGTAGAGAAAGAGGACAAATACCTTTGTAAAAAATAAAAATAAAAAAAAGGAAGAAGAAAACGCTGTACAGAGAAGAAATATCTATTTTCAGTTTTACTTTTGTATATAAACTATAGGACGCTGCCTGCCCAGTGAGTGACTTCAGTTCATATTTTTTGTGTGAATACTGAAGATGTTTTTTCACTTCTCCATGTGCTGTCCCTTGACTTAAACTTATTCTTATCTTTTATACTCTTTTTTGCTATTTTATTTCTCCTCAAACACTTATTTGAGTCCCAGTCAATTTCACTTGTTTTGAGGGGTCAGTATGTTATTTAATGACACTTTGTTGTGCAGGTAATTTATGATGCTTTTAAGTTATGTAGTTTGTATGCTGTATAAAAGCATTTCCAGATGCCATTACAGGATCTAGCCATGAGGCACGTTCAGAACGGCAGACACCTCTTATTCCAGCTTTGCATTTACCTCCATCTAGCTTTCAATAAACTATGTGAAAGAGAGTTTTTTCAGATATTTATGCAGAGCTCATGTTGCACACATCTCCCAACTCATGAACTCGTGCTAATTCTTATGCTAATTATTTGAGGCTAAGTATTTTATTTTTGAGTAATTTATCAACTGGGGAGAATTGTAATTGAAGGTTTGGTACTACAGTGTGATACATTTATGAAGTGACTCAGTTAACCTAAGAAGTATATTTAGACAATGTCATGTAGCTGCAAAACATTGTTCATGATGTGCCATCGAGCTTATGTTTAAATTAAGAATTTTCTCTTAAAGCAGAAGATTAAGGTCTAATGGTCTGTTCATATTCGATTAAATTAGATCTTAATCTAAATCATCATGAGCCAGACACTGGGAAACAAAAATGTTGCTAAAGATTCTATTGATTGGACTGAAGAAGAAGAAGAAGAAGAAAAAAGCTGTGTTACAGTGGTTAGATTTTAAGAGCAATGGGACAGGTACCAGGAAGTGGTTAACACTGCGCATTCTGTACCTGCTGTTTCCTTCATTAAGATCTGTTCAAAAGCTGTATCATGTGCTACTCTTCTACAACGTCAAGTTTTCAGGACTGTGATGATCATCTCTTTGAAGGGATAGATTGACATTTTGACAATTAATATATTTTGTTACTTATAGTGATGAAATCTGTATCATCAATATATCTATATATACTTTGACGATCGGGTCATAACAGCTTGAGAAGAAATTTACAGATATTTTTTTTAGCCAATAGAAAAACACTGATCTTTATTGATAGTTGGATGTATGGTCTACATGTACATACACAAGAACTTGATCTTTGGACCTATTTTCAACCAAATTAACTTTTTCAAAGTGTGGTGCACACTTAATTTTTTTAATTATTATTATTGGCTTGGCATTTTCTTTTAAGACCGTTGTTGTAAAAGTGTTGTGCCTTGTTATATGGCTGGTCCTATAGATCTTCCTTTGGCATGCAGAAACCTAAGAATACGTTTCTGCTTACTGGCATTCACCTTATTTCTCCAAGTAGAAACAAGGTTTTAATGGTCAGAATGCTTAACTATCATTTTAAGTGACCTTTTGAGTTTTATTTAAATGTTTGTTTGTTTGTTTTTCTGGTGAGATCACAGCCACATCATCTTTACCACCCTCTCTCCTCACTATTGTAAAAAAAAAAAAAAACTGAATTTATTTATTTTTAATCTATATATATTTTAGTATTTGTTTGACAATTATCTTTACTGTTATCGTACATTTATTTCAATATTAATTATTTAAAAAGCCCTTGTCACATGCTTTGCATTGTAGCAAGCATCTTATTTGTCCTTGTGTTCATTGTTCTGTCATATTAATTTATGTCTGTTCTGTTCATTAATTCCGTCTTCAGAATTTATGGTGTTGTCAGATTTGACTATTTCATTGCAATTAAACACTTAAACGATGAAAGCCAGCTGAGTGTGGACAAACTCTGGCTCAATTGTTAAAACCCCTTAAGAAATTATTTACGAGGCTTGCCGTCTGATTTGTTTAGCCACTGACTTATGCACAGCCATTACTACCTGTATAAATGTAGACTTTTATCAGAGTATAGACATTGACTGTAGACACCATCTACTGTTTCATACAGGCCAACATTTATACATGTAGTATGTGCTAATTAAACTCATTAAATAAACAAATTGTGCACTGAGGGACCATGATGATCTTGTTTTTCATGAGAAAAGGTCTGCACTGGAAACTTAATTTTGATGAGGCATTAGATTACACTGAACTTAAGCCATGAAAATGAAGTAGTCCATATCTAGATTCAGGTAGAAGCACTGTTTTGTTTTGTTTGTTTTCCTAAAGAACTGGCGCACAGTGCCATGCTCGACTGACATTTCAACCATTTCCAGGTTTCCAGACAGAATCCTACCACTAGAAAAGCAACTTAGCCCATTTTAGCTGTTCTGGTAAGACTGGTGTGCATGAGATCTCTCTGCCTTAAATTCTTGTATTATTTTTATCATGAAAGAAATCATTATGTATATCAAGCCACTATCAGTTTGTACAAAACATCAAATTATTTATTTGATTTTGGATACATTGTTTACCTAATGAATGGTAATTGTTTATGTAGAGAGTGGTTTAGCTGTAATAAAACACATGCAAACTATTTGCTATATATTTCTGTCTTTTTATTGTCCATATTTTTCGCTCTTGCTGTTTATGTAGCTCTGTTTATGGATCTACATTCGGGAAAGGGCAGTTCCAGGTTTATTGCCCTCAATAAATATAAGTACAAACCACTGAAGAAATGTGTACCACCCATTAAAGTAATGGACTTCATCCAAACCACACAACGGAAATCAGCACAGCGGGGGAATCCATCAGGATTGAGGAGGTCATTTCAGTTCCTCCAGGCCAGTAAGTACAAATAGGCAACCAACTGTATATACACTCTGATTCTTATATAAACTCACCTCCAGAATTATTGGCACCCTTTGTTAAAGATGGGATAAAATGTAATGAAAGTGTTTAGGAACTCATCCATAACGTCTTACTGGGATATAAATGTTGAGTAGACAGCCACATTCGTTTACGAATTAAGTCGATCATTACCACTGGGCGGATGAAAGAAAGCACAATTTCAGTGGGACCTTCATAAATCAAGCAATGGCTCTGAACTGATCATGTGTATGGGGGAACTTTATCCACTATTAGAGCATCTGGACCTTTATAACAACCAGAACTGTAATGAAGTTCATGTAAGAGTACACAACTTTGCCCTCATGCACAGGTAAGAGGATGATTAGTATGGCAAAAAAAATTCTAGCAACAAATAATTATACTGAATGCAGAAAAGAACCACATCTCCAGTGGTATGGTTGAGGATCTTGGGTAATCTGGAGCTCTTTTTCTTCCAAAGGCCTGGGTGATCAGGTTAGGATAAATGCCATCATTATAACCTCCATGTAATACCAGGAGGTTTTAATAAAAAAAAATCTCTCTTGTGAGCAGCAGATGTTGCAGTTGGCTTGAGATAGGATCATCCAATGCAATCTTCCCAACCATTATGAGGCAAAACATGCATCCCACCTTACATAAATGATTTGATGACCAAAGAATATAGATTTTGGCATGGCCACACACTGAGGTGACCTAAAGTGGGAAAATCTGATAATTATGGTTTATACGCGTTTCCTGACACTTTTCAAAGGCATTTTAATATTTTTATTTTTTTTATCAAAATGGTTTGCAACAATGACCATTGGAAAAGCTCTTTATGAATTAAACTGAATTGAATTGAAGTGGAGAGATCACAGGAGAGGTGGCATAGTGGTTATCACTATTGCCCTACACTAGGGTTTGATTCTTGGGATGTTCTTCCCTTGTTTGGTGGGTTTCCTCCGAGTACTCCAGTTTCCTCCCAGTCTAACGAAATGCAGATTATGCTAATTCTTACAGTATTCCCAAATTGTCCCATAGTGTGTGAATGAGTGTGAGTTTATATATGTGCGTGTGCCCTGCGATGAATTGGCACCCTGTTCAGGGTGTACCCTGTCTTGTGCCAGAAGTCTCCTGGGATAGGCTCCAGGCCCCCACGACAGGATTAAGTGGTATAGATGGTGAGTGAGTTAGGAGAAGGCCAGAGGACCTTGAATGTTTAGTTTCAGTATTGGGGAGTGGTCTCGTGGTTCTTGCTCTGTAAACTTTAATCTCTGTTTCATAATCGGGCATTATAGAAGACTGGGGGCTGTTATCCTGCCAAAGAGAGAAGGCACACAAATACCACCTGCAGACACAGTAATACCTGATTGCTTTCTATTTAAGAAATCAAAAAATCTGTTAAATAAATGTTAGATTTGCGACATTATCCACAAAGATCTGACAGCATGTGGATCGCAGCAGTCAGGCCGTCACCCCACCAGCGAGATGCTTTTTTATTTCATCATTTATCGACAATTTTCTTTTGTTATTCGATTTTGATATTAATTAAAAGAAACAAAATGTGAATTTTTTTCCGACCTCAACCATCCACATGAATTACTTCGACATTCAGTTCTACACTTAGAAGCGGAAAGTTACAGATGTACACGTATTTTAATATCATACCCGCACGGACAAATAGTTCATTAGCTTGTAGTGTTAGCATCGCTCCTCACATGTCAACGCTCTCTCAGGCCTTCTGTCTCGGTTATACTGTTGGGCGCCATCTAGTGGTTTCCTGTGCCAGCCGCAGCTCCAACGTCATCCAATTAAAAAAGCTAAATAATATACACTCACTCACTCATCATCTATACCGCTTAATCCTGTATAAATATAGCAAATATTGAATTAAATGCGTATTTCATGAAGTATAAATATGTGTGTCTAAAACCGCAACCTGTTCATTAGATAAAAATAAAAAATTAAAGCACATTGGAGAAAAAATACAGCGCGGTTGAAATCCCAGGTCTCCATTGATCTACCCCCGCCCCTCTCTTTCCATATTGAGCTCATTACCGCCACCTGCTGAACTTGATTTTTTTTATGTTTTGCTCGCGTTACATATACAGACATTGACAGAGTACATTACTGTATACATTTAACATGCTTTATATAGTAATATAAACACAACAACTGGTAAATGCATGTATTTACATGGAGTGTTTATGAAGGTCGTGCATCCTTGCTTTGGCCTTCACTTATTTCTGCAATGGCTGCTTTATTTTTCACTGCTTTAGTTTCGGTATTTCCTAGAAAACGAGTAGAACGGGTTCAGGCTCGGAAGCAATCCGCGGTTGAGACAAACGGGCTGCTAGTAGTGTCTTGTAAGTAAGACGTTATTCTGAATACTGGTGGGAAAACGCTCCACATACACAACGCGTTTTGGGTGAAGTCACGTGACCCGGCGCCAAATTAATGCGTCAGGAGAGGAGACGTAGCGCGGGCGCCTTCACCGTATCTGAACAGAATCGGAGCTGGCGATGCCTGGATCTGATTTTCCAGCTATTTGTAGTGCTTAAGCTGTGAATGGCGCCTAAACAGGACCCTAAACCTAAATTTCAAGAAGGTAAGCGGTTTTAAAGTGCAGCAGGTCGGAAGGTAGAGAGCTGGTGAGCGCGCGCGGCTGCAGCAAGTACAATGGCGCGCGCGCACGAGCGACTCTGCTGCAGTACACACAAAGCCGGAGATTGAATTGAGATTGAGTTAGAGAAACACACATACACCGGGATCACGGAGTATGTGTGTGCTGTGGCAGTTACGTTGTTGTAAATGATGGCAAATAACACGAAGCTGCTACCATCAGGATACGTTTAGCTAGTTAACTAACTAACTAGCTAGCTAGCTAGCTCACGAACGCCGTGTAAACCGATGGCTAGTTAGCTCTGTGCTTAACTGGGAACTAGCCTGGTTAACGTAGCGTTACCATTAATACTAGTGACACATCACTTCGGTAGCTGTGTTATTGTTGCTTCTTGGATATATTTATTTGCCACTGCGTGTTTATTTCGCTGTTCTGGTACATTTTCTTGCTCGACGTTAATGCGCATGCGCATTTCGTTGACGGCCACAAATTCATGCTTCACTCGAATGCTTGAGGAAGGTTCTGATCGGCAGGCAAATGCTGTCTCTTGTCTGAATTCGTTGCACTTTCTTTCATTACCATCGCACAGCGTTCTGATTATCAGCAGCAGCTCCTCATCACGGATCCTTTTAGCTCGCTGTCACAACAAGATCGAGCTTTCTCACCTGTTTAGTTACACCGTGAACACATTGAAGCTTCCTCCTGTTTTTCAGAACTGTGAATGAATGTGTAATAACCACATTTTTTTCCAGCAAGAGTCAGGACTGCCGTGATCTGGCTTTAACCCACTGTCTGGACTTTTTACATCACAATCCTTACTGTAAATGTCTGATGATGGCTGAACATAATGTTTTTACTTCATTTTCCTCTGTAAAATTTCCCTCATGTAGAAACAGGTTTCAGGTCAATTATAGACTGTAGGTTTTACACAACCAAGTCAAATTTTTTTTTCTTTTTTAACAAAGTTATTTTTATATAAAATTCCATCATGTTGCATGCTTACAGAAGTGTCACTCTTTGTTTCAGGTGAACGAGTGCTGTGTTTTCATGGGCCGCTGCTATACGAAGCTAAGGTAACTGATGTCACTTTATCAGGATATTTTTCTTTGTTTTTATAAAATATAAGAATTTATCCCTGAGTTTGTATTTCTTTAAATATAAAGTTTGTACCTACTGACTCTTGCAGTTCATTTGCCACACAACTGTGTTTTCGTTTGCAGTGTGTAAAAATCAGTATTAAGGACAAGCAAGTCAAATACTTCATTCATTATAGTGGATGGAATAAAAAGTAAGTTTCTCACACATGTTTCTGTAGCTTTTCCGTCATTGCTATAAAAGTAAAAAGTAATTTACGTGATCGTAGATTTGAAACAGATTGAATGACCTAATCACCAGCAATTCTACGTTTTTTTAAAAAAATTTTATTTACTTTTATTTTTACATCTTTCATTAATGTGACCTGCACCCCTCCCCCTTGCCTCTTTTTTAAGCTGGGACGAATGGGTTCCTGAAAGCCGTGTACTCAAATATGTGGACAGCAATCTGCAGAAACAGAAAGAGCTTCAAAAGGCAAATCAGTAAGTTCTCTTTGAAGGCATAGCACACTCAGGCACAGATTGAATCAAATATGGAAGCCAATTGTACCTGAGCACAGAAGTTGATCGATCTCCCACAAAATCTCCACACAATCTCTTATCCTTTGACTGATACCACTATAGCTGACAAAGTAGGAAGGCACACGATGGCATTGCTTTTATTATAATTACTAATATTTTAGCAAAATGTCAATAATAAATAGGCATAATGCAAATGTTCCTTGTTCTCTTCTTCTCTTGAGTAATTTTGAAGTAAATTAAGTAGGTGCATACTGCCACCTGCTGTATCAGAGATTGTAAATACACAAGTGTGCCCAAGAGAGGAGAAAAAAATAATGTGAACGCTGGCCAGCTGGGGAGATAGGAGCGGGGAGCAACCGTTCCATTCAGTCAAATCAATCATGCCTAATTTGAAAACACCCTTAAACACTGCTGAACCCTTGAGGAAGAAACACTCATGTGTATCATTTTATGTTTAACCTTGTGTATCTTAAAAGATCTCCTCATCTTGTGTCTCCTTATTTATGATGATTTACAATTTGCTAACATTGATTTCTTCATGTAATATTTAGTGCATTTGTAAACTGTAAAACCAAAATTATGCTCATTTGTTAAAGCATGTGTGTCTGCCTTCTAGAGACCATTATGTTGAGGGAAGGATGAGGGGAGTTGCACCGAATAAGAAGATAGCTGCTGTGCAGCAAAAAAATGTTGATGTGTGAGTTTGAGTTCTACTTGATTTTTTTCCTCTTTGCCCAATCTTTCTAAATACTGAACACTTGGGCACTATTCAAATAACGTTTTCTATTTACTTTCAGGAAAACAAAAAAGAACAAACAAAAAAGTAAGTTTCAAATTTCTCCCACCATATTAGTTTGGTTCTACTATTTACATAAAAAAATACCAGTTTCATAATTTGCGATTTAACCCTAAGGCAGTTAAGTAGATAAAGTTCACTGAATTTTGTTTTTCTCCGCCAGCACCAGGAGCTGGGGAAGGGACCAGCACTGGAGAACTTCCTCACCCTCCACGCAAGAAGAGGGCACGTGTTGACCCAACTGTGGAGAGTGTATGTTAATTCCTATTTTGTCTCCTGGGTCACACATACAGTAAAAGTCAAAAGTTTTGACACAAGTTTGGATTTATTTTCTACCTTCAGGAACAATACTGGGTTTTTCAAAACTTTTAACTAAAACATTAGGGCATTTGGATAATTAAGTAATGATAACAACAATAGGCAGTTATTATTTTAAGACAAGAAGGTCAGCAGATCTACAGGGTGGGCCATTTATATGGATACACCTTAATAAAATGGGAATGGTTGGTGATATTAATGTCCTGTTTGTGACACATTAGTATATGTGAGGGGGCAAACTTTTCAAGATGGGTGGTGACCATGGTGGCCATTTTGAAGTCGGCCATCTTGGATCCAACTTTAGTTTTTTCAATAGGAAGAGGGTCATGTGACTCATCAAACTTATTGGGAATTTCACAAGAAAAACAATGGTGTGCTCGGTTTTAACGTAACTTTATTCTTTCATGAGTTATTTACAAGTTTCTGACCACTTATAAAATGTGTTCAATGTGCTGCCCATTGTGATGGATTGTCAATACAACCCTCTTCGCCCACTTTTCACACACTGATAGCAACACCGCAGGAGAAATGCCAGCACAGGCTTCCAGTATCCGTAGTTTCAGGTGCTGCACATCTCTTATCTTCACACCATAGACAATTGCCTTCAGATGACCCCAAAGATAAAAGTCTAAGGGGGTCAGATCAGGAGACCTTGGGGGCCATTCAACTGGAAACTGGATCCACTTTTCAGGAAACTGTTCATCTAGGAATGCTCGGACCTGACACCCATAATGTGGTGGTGCACCATCTTGCTGGAAAAACTCAGGGAACGTGCCAGCTTCAGTGCATAAAGAGGGAAACACAATTTCAAATATCCAGTGGCCTTGAGGTTTCCATTGATGAAGAATGGCCCCACTATCTTTGTACCCCATATACCACACCATACCATCACTTTTTTGTTCCAACAGTCTTGGAGGGATCTATCCAATGTGGGTTAGTGTCAGACCAATAGCGATGGTTTTGTTTAACTTCACCATTCACATAAGTTTGCCTCATCACTGAACAAAATCTTCTGCGTGAACTGAGGGTTCTGCTCCAATTTTTGTTTTGCCCATTCTGCAAATTGTGTGCGCCGATCTGGGTCATCCTCGTTGAGATGCTGCAGTAGCTGGAGTTTGTAAGGGTGCCATTTGTGAGTAGCTAGTGACATGCGGCGAGTGCTACGCTGTGGGCTCTTGCTGAATGAAGCAAGAGGGGACAGCCACTGATGTTTGTTCATTAGTGACCGTTTCATGCGTCCACATTTTGGCAAATCCAACACTGAACCAGTTTTACGAAAATTAGCAAGCAGTTTGCTAACTGTAGCATGGGAGATGGGTGGTCTCGGGTTAGGGTTAGGGTCTTGCATTGAAATCTGCTGCAATGACCCGGTTACTGTGTTTACCAGATATCAACACAATTTCGATCCGCTCATCACGTGTTAACCTCTTCGACATTTCAATGGCTGTGAACAAAGAGAAACTTGTAAATAACTCATGAAAGAATAGAGTTACGTTAAAACCAAGCACACCATTGTTTTTCATGTGAAATTCCCAATAAGTTTGATGTGTCACATGACCCTCTTCCTATTGAAAAAACAAAAGTTGGATCCAAGATGGCCGACTTCCAAAAGGCCACCATGGTCACCACCCTTCTTGAAAAGTTTGCCCCCTCACATATACAAATGTGCCACAAACAGGACGTTAATATCACCAACCATTCCCATTTTATTAAGGTGTATCCATATAAATGGCCCACCCTGTAGAATAGTTCTTGCAAGATCAGTATTGTCAAGTGCATTTGCAAAACACATCAAGCGCCATGATGAAACTGGCTCTCATGTTTTTTGATGGGATGGTCTTCATATCTCTGCTGCAGAGAAGTTTATTTTTAAAAATCGTTATTAGAGCTGTTATTGAAGGCTTTAAAGAGCATAAATAGCAGACGCATCTCAAAATCAACTGTTCAAATGAGATTATTATTTTGGGTACCTTCAGGATTGTTTTAAAAGTGTAGAAAGAATAAAAAATCAGGAATTAGGTGTGTCTAAACCTTTGATGGGTAGTGTGCATGTACAGTTGTGGGGGGAAAATGTCATCCTCCTTCAATTCTGTTTTTATTTTATCAGGGACTAAACAACTAAATGGTTCGCTCCAACTTCTGTATAAAAAGAACCTTGGGTAACAACTAACAGATTTTAGTATGTAGTCGAAAAAGTAATTCAGTATTTAGAAACCTTTCTACTTCCACAATCATTAGGAGAAAATTAGCAGACAGGTGTTACTACTAACATCTACAAGATTAGATGATCATCATGAAGTGTCACTACCTCTATAAAGCAGAACCTTAGGCAGTTTGGTTTTCTGAAGCACTCGGGTGTTTGTCTACATCATACCAAGAGGAAAGTAAATGAGCCATGAACTTGGAGAACTAATTGTTTTTGCTCATCAATCTGGGATGTGTTTTAAGGGCATCGCCACACCATTTTACAATCAGAAGGATTGTTTACAAACGGAGCGCTTTTAAGTCAAGCCAGCTGCTAATCTTCCCAGGAATCATCCTTCTGGTTAATTTAGTCTTAGGGTTGGACTATTTTAAAACTTGGACATCTAAAAGAAAACCACAGAGCTACATCACCTACAGGCTTTTGTAAAGATATTAAAGGCTTATTTTCATCAAAGCAGAAAAGCATCGTACAAGAAGGCAAAGTATAAAGGGATTTCAGGGAAGAGTGGCTAGGTAAAAGCCCCTTAAAATACGGCAGCATGACTTGGGTTGCATCTAAACAAACTACAAATTTCCTGAATCTTCTTTGGTCTGACAAGCCCAGGGTGGAGAAGTCTGGTCATCATGCACAGTGCCATGTTTAATGAGAACCAAACATAAACCGTGACTATGGTGGCCTCATGCCAACTGGTAAACATGGTGGTGCAGGGGTAATGATTTGAGCTCATTCTGCAGCTACAGGATCTAGGAAACTTGCAGGCTTGCAGGCATTTATATCAGAATATTCGTGAGCCAAATGCCAGGTTATCTGTCCAGCAGCTTACGCTGTTTCAAAATCTGGCCATGCAACAAGACAGTGATGCCAAGCACACCAGAAACAAAATTTCTCCAAAACAGTGTGAGAGACTAATAAACTGTTAGAGAAAATGTCTACATGCTGTTATTTTGCTAAAATAAAGCTCTACATGCTACTGAATTATAGGGTGTACAGCACTTACAGTATGTTGTCAAGTTGTGTTTGGTGTGTAAGACTCAAGCTGTCCAGCAACATTAAACTTGTTTCAGTATGTAGTTTGGTTTCACCTCAAGCATCATGTCAGCTATGTGTTTTTTCTTTTTTGTTTCTTTTTAAATTTACAAAGGTTAGCTTTTGAATTGTGCAATTAGAGTAAATTAAACAAAATCGTAATTATATTAAATTAAACTTATCAGATATTGTTTGATATAAGGTTTGACATGTACTTTGCATGGTGAACACTTCTGCTTAGCAAAGTTAGCCTTGCGTTTCAGTACAAAGCAGAAATATTGAGTTTTTTTTTTTTTTGAAGAGTAGGCATGGTTTACACTATACTTTTTGATATCATTAAAAGAAAGTGAACTTTAAGGTTTTTTATTATTATTATTTTATTCAGTGATTTTGATTTTGCATGAGGTAAGCCTTCTCATTTATGGAAACCGTTGTTGTGTAGGAGGAGACCTTTATCAATCGTGTGGAAGTCAAGGTAAAGATTCCTGAAGAGTTAAAGCCATGGCTGGTCGACGACTGGGACCTGATCACTAGACAGAAGCAGGTGATGCTTAAAAGGCTAATATTTTTCCTAATGCTTAGTCTTGCATCTTGGTTCTGGGACGTTGTCATAATATAATTTCAATTTTGTGTGTAATTTAGTTTTGAGAGTCCAGAGATTATATAAATTGTATATTAGAATGAATGTGAGATGATTTTACTGGAAAATGTAGTGGTGATTGTGTGTGGCATTTTTATTTCTGTAGCTGTTCCACCTGCCTGGAAAGAAGAATGTAGACATGATCCTGGAGGACTATGCAAATTACAAGAAATCAAGAGGAACCTCTGATAATAAGTACGCACAGTTAATAAGGTTATACATGGAGTTATGTAGTTAATGGAAGCCACATTGATTTGCTTCTCAATAAGAAGGAGCTGGGCTGGCCTTTGTCCTCAGCAAAACATTAATTCTTCATCCAATTCATGTTCCTATTGATAAAGTGGATATTGTTTTGAAAGGGCACTATTTTAAACAGGCTGTGACAGGCAGTGCACACTGCTTGGCCACAAAAAGGTATCACTAAAATTTTTTCCTGACGCTAGCTTAGATTTGAGCATGCAGTGTTGTGACTAATTCATGAATAATAGTGCTGAGGAAAAAAATCCACATGTTCCAGGAAACACTCTCAATTTTTGTTCTGGAATTTACCGGTATCACGAGGGGAGACACTAGTCCCTTAATGTGATAACCAGGCCGTTCAGTACATTCAGGGCATCAGCTGAGTTCATTTTATTGTCACGTAACGTTGCTGACCTGACCAACTATAACAACTCCGGGTCATAATACTGCCTCCAGAGGCTTGTACAGTGCATGATGGGTACGTCGTTTCATGCGACCCTGACACACCCATTACTCTGGAATAGAGGAAATCTGGCCTCATCAAACCACATGACCTTTTTCCACTGCTCCACAGTTTGCTTTTTCTGCTCCCTAGCAAGTTTAAGTTTCTTTTTTTTTTCTTCTATTTTTAAAATAAATATATTAAATATACCAGTGGTTATCTGTTGCCAATGTTTTTACAATTCAGCTTCACTGAATCATGATGTGCTCAAACCAGGTTTGTTCTGCAAAGTTCTTCCATGATTCAATAATGTGTTGGACATATCTAAAACTAATTCCAGTAATTTTATTGTTTTGCTTTCATTGCTTGATGTGTGCCAACAAATTGACCCTTCAGGAATTGAGGACTTTTTTGGCCAGACAGCGTATTTTTCTTCAAAAATGAAAACTGGCCTCATACACAAAATGTATGTATTTTTATTTATTTATTTATTTTTTACTGTGTGATGTTTTTATTTAGGGAATACGCTGTGAATGAAGTGGTTGCTGGCATCCGCGAGTACTTCAACGTTATGTTAGGCACACAGCTCCTTTACAAGTTTGAGAGGCCGCAGTATGCAGAGATCCTGGCGAACCATCCAGACACGTCAATGTCGCAGATTTATGGCGCACCACACCTGCTGAGGCTTTTTGGTATGCGCTGTTTGCCAAACTTTTCATTGTGATCATACTTGTAGAATATTTTCACTCTTAACCTTCAGTTATAGTCATTTCTTTCACAGTTTTACAGAAATTTTGTTTTGTTCATTTAGTCCGTTTGTATTTAAACTTAAGAAATATCTTGTGCAACTCTTCATACGTATCTGTTAAAAAATATATAAATTTTTTTTATTATTATTCCAATGTTACATGATTTGCATTATGACAAAGAGCTGCAACCAAAAGTATTCTAAAGCTTTTTAAATCCTCAAGCAGAAGTAAGGTGGTAGGTAAAGTAGTGTTTACACCATATTTGCATGCCTTTCACCTCTTCGCCTCTTAAATGTGTGACAGTGAGGATTGGGGCCATGTTGGCATACACACCTCTGGATGAGAAAAGCCTCGCTCTGCTGCTCAGCTACTTGCAAGATTTCTTGAAGTAAGTATGCATTAATACTACTGAAGCTTTTAAGCTGTCCAGCTTACAAGTGGTGCTTGTAGTGTGTTGTCTTGGCTAAAAATTAGATTAACTAGCGTTACAGAGATGGATGGTACTCCAGGACAGTGTAATTGAATATTGAGTTAGAGGGCCGTTGGAGAATACATCACTTTGAATGCACCGTTGCTTTAATTGGATGACGGCTTCTGGCTTAAATATTGAGTTGGTAAGAGATGCCCACTGGTGCTGTTGGAGAACGTTATTTATAACTATTGGATCTGTGCTAGCCTCCAGAGTCACAGTGAGGATGTGGCCAGAGTGTTACACAGAGCAAACAAGATGCTGATGAATCTGGGTGAAATTGTTACGTGGAGATTTTGTATAGAAAACCTGAAAAACTAAAGCCAAATAAGGGTTCTAGGAAACATTTGCATTTTACTATTATGAGCACATCTCATTAAAAAAAAAATAAGATCAACAAATAAAAATAAGTCGGTCATACATTAAGGTTTTGACTTGCCGGAAATGTAAACTTATTCTTTGATGCTTTGTGAAGTTTTGCAGACACTGACATACACTACATGCCTTTAGGTCAGTGAACATCCACTACAATATATCCTAAAATGCTTTTCTAGAAAAATTATCAGACTGGATGGTTTTCCCATAATGGCACTTTCTGAAGTGCCTGTTTATTTCCCAGGGTTAACAAATTGTATTTATTTAAAAAAACAACACTGCTTACATTTTATCCCTTTATGTTTAATGTTGTGGATCATCTGCCAAACATTGTCCTCTTACCAGTGATGAGTCATAAACCTTCTTTCACCTCATTTATGCCTCCACCACCAGGTGGCATAAGATTTTGTGTTGGCTCTCCATCTGTCTGCATTAGCACAATACCTCAATCAATACATGTTTACCTTTTTCCAAAGAGGAAATAAATAGTTTTTTTCCATCTTTAAAGGTCACCTATTATTTAAATATTTTTTTTATTATTTTGGTCATTCATAAGTCTCCAGGGTGTGACAAACACAAAACGAGAAAAGACCCTTATCATTTATCCACCTGCTTAAACATGCCAGCCACACCCCTCATGACATCATAAACAATCCCCTAGACCCTCCTCCATCTTAGTGTTCAGTATCATCCAGGAGTAACTCAAGGAACTGCTTCACGAATCGCCATGGTGATTTCCTTTCTACAGTCGACTCTGAATAGCAAATTAAGGATTTTAAGTAGCAAGACATTTCAGCAGGGACAGGCAATAAGCTGTTGTCATGTTTCAGAAAAGGTAGAGCTTGGGTTATTGCAAAAAAAAAAAAAAAAAAAAGGCAGTAATTACTATTGATGGGATGTCAGTTGACAATCAGTGCAGTTCCAGTGGTTTGATTCTGAAATTGATTTTAAACAATCCTAAAACACGCCATGTTTTGCATATGTTTTTCTGTACGCTCAGAAAACTTAAGAATACACCTTAACTTTGAAAGATACCATGATTTAGCTCAGTAGGCCTGCACAAGCCTCATAAGAATCTCAGCTGAACTATGGAATGCATTTTTATTTTCAGTGAGTGGAATTTGGCTCTGATTGCTTGTATTGTACTTGTGTTCCGGGTGACAAACTTGGTCGGTGTGCAGAGCAGGAAAACTTATGACAACCCGAGAACTATGGTAATATACTTGTATGCACCTCGATGTGAATTGTTTTTAATTGACAGACTTGGAAAAACACCCAGACTATCAAAGAAGCATTGTACTGTGCAATGCTTTATTCAGTTTATTCATACCAGTGATCGATTATGGAATGGTTACAGACTCCCATCACTTGTAATTATTTAGTGTTATTCTGTTTAATTTTATGGATAACATGTTTAAGGGTCATAGTGGTTAGCTGTATTTCCTTCCTATACTATACTTATACCTATATCCTATACTTCCTAAATTGCTTATAGTGTGAAATTGCTATAAGTCACTATACACATGTGACTTGACGAATCCCTGTGATTGCAATCCCCACCATTTCAGTAATTTCGTGGGTTTTTTTTTAACAGCCCGCAGGAATTTTTACAAAGGGGTGTGAGGGCAGGAGCTTGCTGCCCTCTGGCTGAAATACCACTCAGTTCATACATTCAGGCATTTTAAACAAGTGCCTGAAATGCCTGAATTCATGGACTGAGTGGTACTTCAACCAGAAAATTAAGACCTGTTTGGGGATGTTCGAGACCCCAGCTATACTTTTTTTAAATGGTATAGTAGTTTAGTCTGTCGGTGGCACGTATGCCACGTAAGTTTCTATATAATCTACTGGTTAGAAATGATAATGTATTTAAATGAGCGCATTAATATGAACCTGTGATTTGCCTTGGAGCTGAACTGCTTTCTGTTGAGTTGTGGTTGCAGAAATTTAATAAATTACAGGTAATAGAATTTAACAGCACTGTGATGGTATAAAACAGTTTGTTCTGCCGTTTTAATTGTGATCAATTTGTTTGATGCAGGTATTTGGTAAAGAATTCATCGTCCCTCTTCAATGCCAGTGACTACGAGGTTGCACCACCAGAGTACCACCGCAAGGCCGTGTGAACACAACGCCAGTGATGATCTGTGGTGCTGAAATTTCATTACTGAACATTTTTTATTTTTTACCCCTTTAAGGGAAACCCCAGAATCTAATGAAAGCCCTAGAAAAGTTTGGTTGACTGGAAGGTGAATCAAGACTGATAACAGCCCATTGTGCAGGACTGATACTAAGGCTTTGTGGAATGCTGCTCAGTGTCATCGTGTAATTAAAATATATTTTGGTTCAGATAACACTGAAACTGTGTGGTAAAACCAGAATCAAGGTAAATACTGCCGAAGTTTTTTTTTTTTTTTAAATATATATATATAGTATGTTTGTTAATAAATTGTCCTTCTCAAATATTACTTAGTGTCATTTTTTTAGTAGTGTTGATTTATGCAATGCTCAAACATTTTAGTCTGTTCTTGACAAAGTGTTGAAGGTGTTGATGTGGTCTTTAAGATCTGGGGAATTTAATCTATTCTAGCACCTCACTCATCAGAGATCACTCTCACTCACGGTCTATACCGCTTGGCTCATCTGAAGCCTATCCCAGGAGACTTGGGGCACAAGGCAGGGTACACCCTGGACAGGATGCCAAGCCATTGCAGGCATCTGGAAAAAACAATCAGCACTATTGAGGCTTCACCTTGCAACTTAACAGATCTGGTGTTAACATTCTGGAGCCAGATACAGGGGTTGGACAATGAAACTGAAACGCCTGGTTTTAGACCACAATAATTCATTAGTATGGTGTTTGGCCTCCTTTTGCAGCCAATACAGCATCAGTTTGTCTTGGGAATAACAGATACACGTCCTGTACAATGGCCAGAGGGATTTTGAGCTATTCTTCTTGTAGAATAGTGGCCAGGTCACTACGTGATTCTGGTGGAGGAAAGCGTTTCCTGACTTGCTTCTCCAAAACACCCCAAAGTGGCTCAATAATATTTAGATCTGGTGACTGCAGGCCATGGGAGATTTTCAACTTCACTTTCATGTTCATCAAACCACATTGTCACCAGTCTTGCTGTGTGATTAGCACGGCAGCCATGTACATTGGCACTGTGGAGCCCCCGACGAACAGTTTTGGTGGAAACAGGAGAGTTGATGTGCACATTTAATTCTGCAGTGAGTTGGGCAGCTGTGGTTTTATGTTTTTTGGATACAATCTGGGTTAGCACTTCTTGCTTCCTCTTGCGTCCACGGTTACTCCTGTTGGATGTGGTTTGTCCTTTTTGGTGGTATGCTGACATTACCCTGGATACCGTGGCTCTTGATGCGTCACTTGCTGTCTTGGTCACAGATGCGCCAGTGAGATGCGCACCAAGAATTTGTCCTCTTTTGAACCCCGAAATGTCATGCTTAATGTTGTGTGCATTGCAATATTTTAAGCAAATCTGTGCTATTACTCTGCTAATTCAACCTTCACACTGCTCTTACTGGTGGAATGTACAATCAATGAAGATTGGCCACCAGGCTGGTCAAATTTAGCCATGAAACCTCCAACACTAAATTGGCCAGTGTTTCATTTTCATTGTTCTCATTCTCTGTACCACAGCACACCTTGGGAGGTCTAGTGCAATCTATGCCTTCACAGGTCTGAGATGTTTGGTGGGACAAGGGGGACCTCCAAAATATTAGGCATGTGGTTTTAATGTTGACAATGTATGTGTGTATACTGATAAGTCCATTGGTAAAAGGGGTGTTCAAATCAAGCCAAATTATTAAAATTATCTTTGTTAAAGGCATAAAACTGATTGATTTTTATAGAAACTTTTTGGGAATGAGACTCTTCGCTGCAGTAAAATGTTTGAGTAGTTCAAATGTTTGAAAGAAGGATGCATGTTCTGTAAAATCGACAGATAACTTGTTGCTAACTTGTGGAAAAGACGAAAAGACCGATCTGCCTATGGAAACTATACACACAGTCATTCACAAACACCACTTTCACGTTAAAGAAACTTGCCTGGGTGTTATTGCAATATTCTTGTGCAGTCTTGACCTCACTCCAAGCCAGTTTGCACCATTAAAGTATTTCCCAGGAGGCCAGCATTTCAGATGGAAAGCAAGCATTTCGATCATGTCTCCGCTGTCCTGGGAAAACTTTCTACCTTGATAGTATAAGTGCATTAGTGTAGCGAGGGATTGTATAGAGAAATAAAGGGAGTTTTTGCTCATAACTGTTGTGTTACTCTGCACAAAACAAAACTCCTGTTTTGACCTGAATGCCATTTTTTCCCTTGACACCACCACAAGAGTGAATCGATCAATGGATCGCAAATGAAGCAATCAAGCTGTTATTGAAGTGCAGATCGTTATTATTGCATTAGCCATTTAGGAATTACAGTCATTTTAGTTAGTCCCTCTATTTTAACCAGTAATTGGCTGATAAGCAGATTCATAACAGCCCGTTTCCTTTTTAGTTTATGACAAATTAAGGAAACAGACTTATCAGAGAGATAGTATATGCTTTGGATAATGAATCTTGGTTAATCTTGGTGTGATCTGCTTAAAGAATCCTTTATCAGAACTAGATGGTCTTTTTTTTTTTTTTTTAAATGTTTTTTGTTTCCTGGTGTTACCATTGTAACACCAGGTGTGTCAACACCATTGAGGTGAACTGGCTGTATATATGTTAATGAGAGCATTGCTTGATTGTAGACTGTGACAATAATACGCCTACCTCCTCCAAAGTGTTCTTGATGTTGTAAATGTTTCCTAATGCTTCCAGAACCACTTTTCCACAGTTTGATCTTGGAATATGCCTGTGCCATCAGGGAAGAAAAACTGCATTAATGTATTAACCTGGTCATTCAGTACATTTAGCTCATTGCTAATTTCATTTTATTGCCACATAATGTTACTGACTCGAGTTCTGATTATCCTATTCAGAGATAATCAGACAACATGATCATTTTTTATTGTTCCAAAGACGATTTTTTCTATGCTCCAGAACAAACTGAAGCCTTTTTTTCTGTTAAGTCTCACTAACCAATGGGTTTCTTATTGCCACACAGCTTTTTAGTCCCATTCCTGAGTTCTCATCGTACTGTGTGCATATGCAAATGCTTCTACTTTCCCTATTAAATAACAGCTATGTTTTTTTACCTGTTGATTTTTACCGTACAACTTCAAGTGTTTAAGTGATTTCTAGTCATGATTTTTTTTTTCCTGACCACATTTCTTCCACAATGTTGACAGTTACATAGTTATATAGTGGTTAGCGCTATCCTTCAAGGTTTTAAAAATGTTGAAGTGTTCTTAATCTAAATTCCAGCCTTCCTAAAATCTTTCCTTTACTTTTGGTCGGTTCCCATCACTGCAGACCGGCCCCACAAATCCTTACGTTTGCCCATTCTTTCTGTTTCCAACACAGCAACTTCAGGGACAAAACATATACTTTCTACCTAATATACTTACCCAAATCCAGGTGCCATTGGCACAAGATATTGTAACTGCAGCTACTCTGACAAGGGCCGAGTTGTGACGGCTAGACGATTGGCTCAGAACAAATCCAAAAATGCAGATTTTGTGGGATGTTCCCAGTCTGCAGTGGCCAGAACCTACCAAAAGTGATCCAAGGAAGGAAAACCTGTGAACTGGCGAGATCAAGGCTCATTGATGCACATGACATTGAAGCCTGGATTCATGAGTGAAGCCTGCCATGTGCAATCCAATCCAATATAATAGCTGACGTAGCTCGTATTGCTGAAAATGTTAATGCTGGTTTCCTTAGAAAGGTCTCAGAACACAAAGGTAATTACTATCTTGGTGGGTAAAGGAGGATCTACTCAATATTAAGCAGGTGGTCATAATGTAATGGCTGGTGTGTGTGTGTGTGTATTACAGTTACAGCTGATAAAAAAAAATTGCACATACTTAAAATATTTTTAAGTGTTATGCACCCATAATTTGTGGGCTGGACATCAGAGCACACAATGACCAAAGTTAATGTGGTTATTAATTATGTAATGTAATGACAAACAGTATGGATGGGAAAGTTATATATATAATAGTTATATATACTGTATATTTTTTTTAAAAAAGCTAGCAGGTTACCTGTGTGCGCGCGCGTGAGTTACATTTGAAAGGGACATCATGTGAAAGTGAATATAGACTTCGACCTTCACACTGGGACTTTAACCTGCCCATTGGATTGAGTTTCCGTTCTGGTGCGTGCGCCTAAATGTGTGTGTGTGTGTGTGTTGGAAACACGTCAGTGTAAGCGGCGGAGTCTGAGTGACTGCACAGGAAAACACGCTGCTGAACTTCAGTACAAGCGGACAAGTGTAGTGTGGAGCCGGACTGTGTGTGTGTGTGCTGTGTGTGTCCCCGCTCCCGCTCTCCTGCCATGAAGAGTCTGAAACAGAGACTGAAGAAACACGACGCGTCCAGTCACGTGAGTAAGATTTATCTGAAGAGTCTTATCTCGTACTTTTTCAGTCACTGAGTGGAGTTTAGGAAATAGCTTTGGCTACTTGCTAGCCTCCTGAGGTGCGGCGTTAGTAGGAAAAGTAAGGGTGTGGGTTCCTGAAAAGCCACCAATTCATACATTTCATTCTTGAGCCCATGAGTTTTACCTCGTTATTATTTTAGAAGATACAATTCCAAGGAAATAAAGATAATGGCAGCCTGTAGCTGCAGTGCTTGTGATAAAGGAAGCTGTCAGCTTTGCACCTGGCTGTTAAACCACAGTAACCTCTTAACCATACTGGATAAATCTCACATCTCTTTACAATGCCGTTAAAATAATAATCATAAAAAAATGCTAAGCAGACACATGTTTGTCAGTTTCGCAATTTTTATTTCACATAATCTGCATGTCTTTGGACTGTGGGAGGAAACCAGAGTACCCAGAGGAAACCCACCATGGCACCAGGCAAACTCCAAGCGGGAATCGAACCCAGACCCTGGAAACTGGAAGTGTGAGGCGACAGTTCTGATCACTAAGTCACCGTGTTTGTGGGTGGGTGGGGGCAGCACTGTGGCTTATTGGTTAGCACTGTCTGCCTTCAGGATCTGGGTTCGATTCCCGGCCAGGTTCGATTCCCACTTCTGTGTGCATAGAGCTTGCACGTTCTCCCCGTGCTTGGAGGGTTTCCTCCGGGTACTCCGGTTTCAGATTAGGCTAATTGGCTAACCCAAATTGTGGGAGTGTGTGTATGTGTGTGTGCTGTGATGGATTGGCACCCTGTCCAGGGTGTACTTCGCCTCGTGCCCTAAGTCTCCTGGGATAGGCTCCAGGCCCCCCCGCGACCCTGTAAGCAGTATAGACTATAAGAGAGTGAGAGTGAGTGAGTGAGTGAGTGTGTGTGATCCATACGTGTTTGAGTATTTTAGAAGGAGCAGCATCTGAAGCACTTGAAGTGTTTCCCTTAAAACATTCCACTAGTGCTTGTCTTTAGCTTCTCTGCTATGTTGGTTTTACTATGTGTATTTAGACACAACCTTTACCTTTACATGCATTTTCATTCCAGGAGTTTAGAGCTATATAAATATGCAATAAACTGAGACATACATCTCAGCAATCTCATGAAACTCTGCCCTTAAAGATCGAGTGTTCCTGGACATCTACTGTAGTCATGTGGACACAATTCAATACTGAATGTTCGCTGGTGTTGTCCTTGTATCTAGCTGTTATGTTTACCTGATGTTACAGACTACAGACTGGAACAAGTATGACGAGCGTCTCCAGAAGGCAGTGGAGAGCGATGATGTGGACAAAGTCACCAGCATGCTCAAGAAAGGAGCGATCGCAACCAAACTCGATGCTGACGGCCGCTCGTCGTGAGTGTCACCTTTAAATAACATCCCCTAATCAAAGACTGTTGCTTTCGTTACCGTGATTTCATAATTCCTGCTCGTTTCATCCAGTATATTGTATTTAACATTTCTTAAATATGTGGCCTGATTTTTGGGGTGGGGGAATAAAAGAAGATGCAGGCACATTTACTGTTTGCATTTGTATTTCTTGTTTTCTTCTGCACCATGCTTTCATTCAATTTGAAATGTAGGATGAGTTTTAAGCTAAAACATTTTCTGTCTTTTTCTTTTTTACATCTCTGCTCTATAGTGCTTCTTGTTTTAAGATTTAGCTAACTACTATACAGACAGATGACAAATTACAGGGAAAAACAGTGACTAAGGGGCATCAAGCCACTGAGCTGGCATGGTTTGGGATTTTGTGCCTTTAGATGGAAGTTCACTATAAATAACTGCAATGCTATTTTGATTAACTATCTTTATTCATTTAACATTTAAAGTTTTTTTATCATGATGACAGTGGTCTTTTCCACCATGAGTTCCTATCTACAGGGCACAAGTGTTCACAAAATGGTTTAATGAAAATTACCAATCTGACAGGATGAGAGCCATTACATGAGTGTTGATAATAAATGGTTACACCACTAGGACGTTTAATTATATATTTATTACTCCACATCCCAGGTGTTTTAATAACCGTTATTTACACTAACTGTCGGTTACGGCATGAAAAGTAGGCGGGTACGGTCTGCCATACTGCGGAGAGAGCAGCTACATGCCGAAAACCATACTGAAAACCAGTCACAGAAACCAGTCACATAAGCACTTTCAGCAAGAAAACACCTCTGATAATGTTATGTGATCTGAAAAAAAAAAAAAACTTTGACTCCGTGATAAATAATTGCTTTGAAATTGTTTCGAATTGCCCCTGAATCATGCATATTCTTTTATTCATGGTTACAAAGTTAACTAGCTCCTAACACAAGGCTAAATCCGAAAATTGCTCTCCAACGCCTAATGAAGGACATTACTTTGTGTGGAACAACAGATTGTACACCCTAGGTTTCTGTTTAACGCTATTTGGTATTCAACCCAGAGGTAAACTGAGCTGATATTGTGGAATAAGTGGAAATATAAAGAGAAACGTCTGAGCTTTACAGGACTGTTCACCACCGTCTCCATGGTTTATTCTCCTCACCTTTTGTCTACATAATACCGATAGTAACTTAACACTACTTTCACCCCTGTTATTTCCACTAACTGTCGGTTCCCATCTATTCCAGTAGCGGTTAGTTAGTTTCACCAGTAGCAAAATGATGTGGTTAAAGAAACAAACCAGTCATAATCTGTTTATGATAAATAGTGTTTTTGGAGCTGTTGTCTCTCTGACTGCTGATATTCACTATCACTCCCTCTCGTGTGAATAATGTCGTCTAAACCCAGCTGACACCTTTTGGAGATTTTAGACAATTTTGGACATTTTCACTCAGGTATATTTTTAGAGACATGTAGAATCAGTGCAATGAAACTGTTCTGGTGGTGTGAAATACACCTTTTTGAAAACTGTACTCTAAAATAGGCGTTATATATAAGTATATATATATACTCTGCATACCCTTACCTTGTTTTTAAAAGCCATTGTGAAATACGATAGCTGTTAGCTGAAGAATGCACTTACATCAGCATTGACTTTTCAGTGTTAAATCATCAATAACAAGGCCATTTTGGACTTAACATGTTCTCAAAAGAGATTATTTGAAATTTAAATGTAAATGAAATTAAAATTATTTTTTTAAACTCATTAGCTCATGCCTCAGTAGGTTTAAGCAAAAGGCAATATTTTTTTTATCCCACTTTTTTTATTACACTAACAAGCAAGCTTGGGCGTGGTAAAATAATGATAATAATAATAACGGATAATAATATGGGTGGCACAGGGGCACAATTGTGAAGGTTGCTGCCTCATGGTTTAGGTTTAGTTGTATGTTCAGTCCAGCCTTCCAAAAATATGCTCATAGGTGAATTGGCTGGTCTAAACTTGCTCAAAAATGGGTGTATATTGCCCTGTGTTGTATATTGGACTGGTTATATTTCTATGTCATCTCCATTGTACCCAGGATGGGTCTGGGATCCACCGTGGCCCTGACCAGGATAAAGTTAGACATGAAAGCTGAAGATAAATCTAAAAATGAATTCCATCTCCCTCACTCCCTCACCCTCTCAGCTCTCAGTTCAAATCCTGAGCTAGCTCAAGCTTGGTTGGAGCTCATAATACTGAAGAACGCCTACGAATAAAGCGGTTTTGTAGTCAAAAATCCTCGTCACGCTTAAGTATCTAATCACACAATGACGATGTGTTATGATGCATGTATTACACTGTCTTTGAAGCACAGAAATAAGGATTAAGGTAAGACTTGATCCTATTTGTATCCCTTAGTGCCTTTTTTTTCTTTTTGTTTCCTCTCCTAACATCATGCCTCACAGACACAATGAATAAGCGTTGTAACTTATTGAAATAAATGCTTTTTAAATAATTGCCATGAAATGAGGAATGGAAACTATGAAATATAAAGTAAGAATTTTCATTTCTTCAATGCAGGCTTCACATAGCAGCAAGAAACGGGCTTATAAATAGCCTCAATGTTTTCCTTGCCCACGGTGTCAACCTACGCACAGCAGATGCTACTGGTGAGAGTCATTCTCCACTCTTAATAAACCATTGTGACTCGATACATGACATATTTCACTTCTGCACTGATTGTTGGACTGCAGTTTGTGTCTGAGCACATTGAAAGCATGTCTCATACATTAAAAGCATCTCATCCTGCAGGTAAAACTGCACTCCATCTTTCTTCAAGAGACGGCCACTCCGCCTGTGTGCAGCGACTGTTGCAGGTACAGCAAGTTTTGCTTTCGCTCAATAACAATTGCAGGAAGAACACTCTGTGAACTAGCTGCCTCGAAATGACAAGTCATGATTGAACCATGTTTGTTGTAAAACAGCACTCCCAACAATGACTTTTTCAAAAGCCTGTTGAACAAGATCCAGTGAAGGCTGTTTTATTTTCTGTTCTTACTGCATATCTTTGTATTTTGTCTCCTTTTGTTTCCTCACATCAAACATTTGAACTTGAGCTGAGGCAAGGTCAGAGCAGGGATTTTTTTTTTTTTTTACCATAGCAACACTACCTCCTCAGTGTACAGTAAACAGCGAGGAGTTATAAAAAAATAAATAAAAAAAAAGCTACTTCAGGGATTCCTGAGTAAAATATGTTTGCCTTAAGTAAAGTATCAACACCAATGTCATGATAAAAACGGCATTGTGTCCTTAAATAATGGTCATTATGTGAAGGAAAAGGAATTGAATTGAGTGATTTGTAATGCTTGATCCTTTCAAATAATAATAATGAAAGTTTGCTTCACAGTGTAAAAGTCCCATTGACTGTATAGATCAGCACGGAAAGACAGCTTTACATGAAGCAGGTGAGCAGAATATCTAACATCACTTAGATGTCTTTGTGACAGGCACAACCTTTGTTCATCATGTTCCCCAACATTATTTCCTAGTTCGACCTGGACTGAATACTAAAGACTGGAAATACTACATTCCGTTGTTCATATCAATTCTCCAACGTGTAATAATACACCTTTGTTTTTTATGGCATATTCCCTTGTGACTATGACCGGGGCCATTACAAAATCATTATACACTCATATGAGCCACTTTGTTAGGAGCCAAATCCCAATATTGGGTGACACCTGCTTTTCTTTTTGATCAGCCTGAAATACTTCCATGTTAAACGTTCCACAAGGTTCTGGTCCATGTGGGCAAGATTGCATCAAATACTTGCTGCAGATTTTGTCAGCTGCACGTTTCGTCTGTGAATTTGCCATTCAACCATTTCACAAATGTGCTCGAATTTATTAAATCTAGTGCCTGGAGAAGCCTTGTGAAGTCCCAGTGAGCTAATTGTGATAATCATGGAACCAGTTTTAGACTAGTTTTTTCACATGATCATGCTGAAAGTATTTCTAAGGTGGGGACTTTGGGTGTATGGAGTCATGCTGTTGATGCCAAATTCTGACCCTGCCATACACACAGGCAGTCACACACATGCTTGCACCCTTGTAGAGCAACTGTATATCAGTTCCAACAGTCCAGTTTTAGTGACCCTTTGCCAACTCAGGCCACAGAAACCTTGGACTTTGGTTGCCAGCAGTGGAACCCAGTGTGATAAATTGGTCATCTGTTCTTGTAGTCTATCTATCTTTGTACTATTGTGCATTTTAAACCAACCACAAACCAGTTTAGCTATTGTTCTCTGATCTCTCTCATCAACAAATGGTTGGCTTCACAAAGCAGTTCATCTGGCTGACCAGTCCAGCTTTATTGATATTGGCATTATTTTATGCATTGTGCTGCTGTTATATGACTGATTCATTGGAGAATTGCATGAACGCAGTGCAGTGAACAGTGGTACATTGGGCGGTGAGTGTAAATCAGAAATATTATTTTAGCGACCCATGTGCATTCAGTTATCTGCAGATCAGTTGGCAAAAGTGAGCCAAATAACTCAACTGCAAAAGTGAGGACACCCCTAAAAAAAGGATTGTGTTATATTGAGAACTGCAAAACATTCTTCAAATAGCACAGTGTCATAATGATTGTTATATAAATAGATGAATAGTGAAGTGAAGGTGAGAAGGTGAGACACTGATGTGTCTCCTATATGATTTATAGATTTAATCTAGTGCAGTACATTACCAGCAAAAGCAGGTTGTTTAGCTTTCTCACGGATGGGGTCATATTTATTTTCTCTCCAGAGGGCACTGTGTGAGGAAATTAATGTAAGCTTACTCTAGTTTTCATTTCTGTGGACAGGTATGTACAAAAAAGGAAAATCACGATTTGTTATCAGACCAAATAAATAAATAAATATAAATCTATATGATATATGACTGTATATTATAATAATTGCTTATCCAAAAAATAAATAAATAAAAATGAGCATCATCCCTGATATGCATTGAAGTAGTTTATGAATACGTTTTTTATCATAATCATACTATATATATATACTGTAATATGAGTGGAACCCACATGATGTTAATATTAGCTTGTTTATTCAGCATATGCAGGTCATACTACAATAATCAAAATGCTGTGTGGCAGTGGTGCAGCTGTTAGTGCTGTTGATAAGGTAAGAACAAATCTTTGATCTGTGTGTGTAATTAAGCACCTGTTTGACTTCATAGAACTAGCGATTTCCTTGCAAGAAAAAAAATATTTTTCCCTGTCCTAGAAGGTCAAGTATATATCCTGTAACTGCCACACCTTATTATCAAACACATGTAGGCATAGCAGACGGCTGCTTGAGTCTATTTACATTTAACCACATCCTTATTATCAAAATGCCCTGCAAAACGGAGACATTTCTGTTTGAAGCATTATATAGAATTTTTGCTAGTAGTGAAAGCTTTGTTACATTTTTAATACCCCTTTTCAGCCAAAAACATATATAGATGCCAAATATTATGATTTATGCCAATAGTTTATATGCTCACAATACAAAACCACACTTCCCATGTGGAATCATTCCAACTTAATCATTTCAACTGATGGAATGATTAAGGCACCAAGATCGTCAGTAAGATCAAATCAATTAACAATTGAAACTTAAAACTTAAATTGAAACTTAAAATTAAATAACGTATACCTTCTACATGTTTTGGCAGACTTTACTAGTTAGGCACTTTAGTTTCCCTGATAATCTAATTTATCCCAAGCCAATAGTATCTTCCATCGAGTCATATTCAAGTCAAGTCAAGTAGGCTTTTATTGTCATTTCAAGCATATACAGTTCAGTACACAGTGAAACGAAGCAGCGCTCCTGCAGGACCAAGCTGCTACTTACATGCAACATAAATTAACAGAATCTAACTAACTAACTAGAACACCTAATTACCTGACTATCTAAGACAAACCATACGTACATCATAATTTTTTTTAATGAAAGAAAGAAAGAAAAAGTAAGCAAAAGCAAAAAAAAAAAGTATTAAACACAAGACAACAGCAACACGACCATGACACAATGCAATAAACTGTGATATACTGTGACAGTTGATTGAGTTAGTGCAAGTTATAGAGTGCACAGAGTTCAGAAAGCAGAAGAATAATTTAATATTTCACTTCAGTGGGAGGTTACAGTCACTTAATACGTTTAATATTCAGGTTGGGGAAAAGACCTCGGTAGGAGGCATGGACTGATGAAGACAAAGGCAAAATGTTTCTGTGCAATAGTGAAACAGAAAGTCACCTCAATCACTTCATGTGGTTTGTGCTCATTTCTCCCCTCTGTGTGAGGTGTAGATAAAGGTAGGGTGTTGCATTGCATTTGATACATAGCTTTTGGGAAAAAATATTCTTCAAGAGCTTGATTTCGTTTTTAAGAAAGAAATAAAAATTCGTCTGGGTACTAAATAGTTTTTCTGCTGATGATCTCTTATTTAGCCTTTAATAAACATTATTATACAAGTTTATACAAGTGGCTTATTTCAGTAGATTAAGCCCAGACCTCACATTATTAACCAGCAGGATTGATAAATGTTTTTTATTTTTGCCCATGGAGCACTTGAGTTTAGTCCTGAAGGGAAATGGTAGTGTTTCACTCATTTACATCCCAAATAGTATAACAGGCCTGTTATGCTATTTGTTGTGGACAATGCACAGGAAACTGGCGGTGCCATCACATGCCTCCCTGAATGATTAAAGAGCTCTCATCTAGATATTTAACTGTCTTGCCTTTTATAAGGTGTGCAAACTCTGGTTGAGGCTCTTGTACTTGCCAAAATATTGTGATCAGATGTCATTTTGTTTGTGTTGTGGTTTATAACTGTTAAAAATGTAATGAAATATTTTTCTGAAGATATTTGTATTTTCATCAGGATGGTCGTACTCCTTTGATGACAGCAGCACAAATGGGTCACAGCCGAGCTTGTCAACAACTTTTAAACTGCGGGGCTTCCGTCAATCTTCGCGACAAGCAAAATAAGTATGTCCTTTACTTTCTGTTCATATTTACTTTTTTAATGATGGTTCTTCAAAAGCCCCAGTCTGGATACAGGGTTTCTCTCCGCCTGAACAGGAACCACACATGGTTTTAGACGTTTAATCGATGATCCTCAGTCATCAAAGGACTCTTTGACTTTGCTGTGGTTAAACCTGACATGGCTGTAGTGTGCAAAGTAGCTTTGAAAATGCTCAGGTCTCTATGGGTCTCCTCGGTCAGCCTTTAAACAGCAAACACAGGACAGGTGGCCCAGAGGGAGGTTTGAAGTATGCTGTAAATATTGCAGGTTAAGGGTAGGTGCGCTTCAGGGATCATGTGGGAACCAACAAAAAGTTATAGGTTTGACAAGAAAGGGTAAGAGCTTTATTCTGGTCTGAGTCACGGTGGTTTTAAATTTTGGGAAATACAGCCAAGTCTGCTAGAGAATATCACATGCAGGTTCAACAAAAAATAACACACAGCATATCCAATGGAGCAAAATTGCCCATGTTCTCTGGGTGGGAGGGGTGGAATACTTTTGTCTCTCTCTCTCTCTCTCTCAGCCATACATAGTTTTATGATATCAGAGAGCTGGCTAGTGGGTGGAAGTTGGTAAGTGGCCAAACAAAGGAGAAAAATCGAAATATGTGGTTTTTATACAATAGCTGTTGTATAACTGTATACTGCTGTATAAGCTATATATAAGCTGTATACTCGATTGTTGGGTGATTTCATCCATCACTACTATAGTATCAAAAGAAATTAAACAACTCATGAAGGTATTTGCATTAGATTTCAATTCAGGGTGAAACATCTGCTGGAGTGGTTTTTAAAGTGTGCTTCAAAGAACAACAAAAAAAGAGAAGAACTGTATATAAAATAGCATTGCTATCTTGTGTTGGTGGAATTATGTGTGTTTACATAAAATCTTTACCCACATGAGTTGTAGTAAATAAGGGTAAGCCCAGGGTATTGTTATCTGGTGCGCTCTTGGGTAAGAGAATGTCAGGAAACCAACGAATGAACTTTTTGTTTATATTTATTGATTTATTGAAGGGTCTGATATGAGGTTTGTGTGTGTTTGTGTGTGTGTGTGTACATAGGACTGCACTGATCTTGGCTTCTGAGCATGTTTGCTGTGAAGTAGTGGAGGTCTTGCTGAAGCATAAGGCAGACGTGACTGCTGTGGACGTGCATGGCCATAACTCGTACCATTACGCCCAGCATAGTGGAGACCAAGCTTTGATCATGATGATCAAACAAGCCTGGGATGCAGCCAGCAAAGGCAAGTTATTTAAAGCAAGCAGCAGCTTAAAGTGAGAGTTTTGGGGGTTTTTCAAGTCAGTCTTAAATAAAAAAATGATGTGCAGATAAGTACATTACAGTAGGTCTTGGTCATTATAAGTCTTCCTGCTGTGCGAGTACAGTGAAAAAAAATCCATCCCAAAATTCAGCTGAGACTCATATGAAGCTTCTGCAATCCCACTCAGCTAAACTGAGTTTTCTCAAAGTTTAACCCTTTCCTTCCCCTCGAAATAGCTGTCTGGATAACCAGAACTAGTCACATAGTTAAGCAGAACTGATCGTATAGCTACTCTCTCACTCTGTAAAACAGACCTTTAGGTAAACTTTTAATAAGAGCTCTAGGGTGGCACTGCTGGATAAAAGAAAAGTGTTTTATATGTTTTTTTATATGTTTTGTTTAATGTGGTAAACAATTTTCTTACATTAAACGTAATCCACATCTCAATCACAATTAAGAGAGAATTTTAGATCAGGATTAAAAATTAAATGAATTCTAGCAGTTCCTCAGAATTACCTTGGAAAAGGCAAAAGACATCATCCAGACATCTGTACCATTTGAGGGTGTTAGGGATTTAACCCTGAAAACCTAGAACATTTTAGCCATCTTTTGCATTATTACGTTTTAATAAATGAATAAACACACACATACATATTTTTTTACATATATATATATATATATATATATATATATATATATATATATACACACGTGGACAAAATTGTTGGTACCCTTCGGTCAATGAAAGAAAAACTCACATAAATAAGTGTACCTAACATACATAAATTTAATCTGACAAAAGTAATAATTAAAAAAAATTCTATGAATGTTAACCAATGAAAGTCAGTCATTGCTTTTCAACCATGCTTCAACAGAATTATTTAAAAAAATAAACTCATGGAACAGGCCTGGACAAAAATGATGGTACCCCTAGAAAATACTGAAAATAATGTGACCAAAGGGACATGTTAATTCTTTTTTTTTTTGGATTTTTCCCCGATTTTCTCCCTAATTTAGTCGTGTCCAATTCCTCCCCGTCACTAGGGGGCTCCCTCATTAAGGCTACTACTACCACTCAGCCGGGAGGGCCGAAGACTATCACGTGTTTCCTCCGAACCACGTGACGCCAGCCGACCGCATCTTTTCGAACTGCTCGCTCGCGCACCGTTGGGGGCGGCGTAACACACTCGGAGGACAGCGCTATCCACTCCCTCCGTTGCGCGAGCTCACAGACGCCCCTGACTGGCTGTAGAGCCGTGATTAATGTAGGAGCACTAAGTACCTCTCATCCCTCCCCTCTGAGAGAGCTCGGCCAATCAGCTCTCTCTAGACCTCCGGCTGTGAGAGGTTACAGCACCACCCGGAACATGTTAATTCAAGGTGTGTCCACTAATTAGCATCACAGGTGTCTACAATCTTGTAATCAGTCAGTGGGCCTATATATAGGGCTCCAGGTAGTCACATGACATGGTATGTACCACACTCAACATGGACCAGAGGAAGTGAAGGAAAGAGTTGTCTCAGGAGATTCGAAAGAAAATTATAGACAAGCATGTTAAAGGTAAAGGCTATAAGACCATCTCCAAGCAGCTAGATGTTCCTGTGACTACAGTTGCACATATTATTCAGAAATTTAAGATCCATGGGACTGTAGCCAACCTCCCTGGACGTGGCCGCAGGAGGAAAATTGATGACAAATCAAAGAGACGGATAATCCGAATGGTAACAAAAGAGCCCAGAAAGACTTCTAAAGAGATCCATGGTGAACTTCATGCTCAAGGACCATCAATGATCGCACATCAAGGATCGAACATCAAGGATCGCACCATTCGTCGTTGTTTGAGCCAAAGTGGACTACATGGGAGACGACCAAGGAGGACACCATTGTTGAAAACAAATCATAAAAACGCCAGACTGGAATTTGCCAAACTACATGTTGACAAGCCACAAAGCTTCTGGGAGAATGTCCTATGGACAGATGAGACAAAAATGGAACTTTTTGCCAAGGCACATCAGCTCTATGTTCACAGATGGAAAAATGAAGCATATCAAGAAAAGAACACTGTCCCTACTGTGAAACATGGAGGAGGCTCTGTTATGTTCTGGGGCTGCTTTGCTGCATCTGGCACAGGGTGTCTTGAATCTGTGTAGGGTACAATGAAATCTCAAGACTATCTAGGGATTCTAGAGAGAAATGTGCTGGCCAGTGTCAGAAAGCTGGGTCTCAGTCGCAGGTCATGGGTCTTGCAACAGGACAATGACCCAAAACACACAGCTAAAAACACCCAAGAATGGCTAAGAGGAAAACATTGGACTATTCTAAAGTGGCCTTCTATGAGCCCTGACCTCAATCCTATTGAGCATCTTTGGAAGGAGATGAAACATGCTGTCTGGAAAAGGCACCCTTCAAACCGGAAACAAGTGGAGCAGCTTGCTCATGAGGAGTGGGCCAAAATACCTGCAGAGAGGTGCAGAAGTCTCATTGACAGTTACAGGAACCGTTTGATTGCAGTGATTGCCTCAACAAACTATTAAGATGGGGGTACCATCATTTTTGTCCAGGCCTGTTCCATTTTTTTTTATAATTCCGTTGAAGCATGGTTGAAAAGCAATGTCTGACTTTCATTGGTTAACATTCATAGAATTCTTATTTATTATTACTTTTGTCAGATTAAAGTTATTTCTGTGACCATTGTGAGTTTTTCTTTCATTGACCGAAGGGTAACAACAATTTTGTCCACGTCTGTATATATATATATATATATATATATATATATATATATATATATATATATACAGTATACAGTACAGACCAAAAGTTTGGACACACCTTCTCATTCAAAGAGTTTTCTTTATTGTGTTCTTTATTGTGTTCTTTAGCCCAAACAAGTCTCTTCTGCTTGTTGCCTGTCCTTAGCAGTGGTTTCCTAGCAGATATTCTACCATGAGGGCCTGATTTACACAGTCTCCTCTTAACAATTGTTCTAGAGATGTGTCTGCTGCTAGAACTCTGTGTGGCATTGACCTGCTCTCTGATCTGAGCTGCTATTAACCTGCGATTTCTGAGGCTGGTGACTCGGATGAACTTATCCTCCGCAGCAGAGGTGACTCTTGGTCTTCCTTTCCTGGGGCGGTCCGCATGTGAGCCAGTTTCTTTGTAGCACTTGATGGTTTTTGTGACTGCACTTGGGAACACTTTCAAAGTTTTCCCAATTTTTCGGACTGACTGACCTTCATTTCTTAAAGTAATGATGGCCTCTCGTTTTTCTTTACTTAGCTGCTTTTTTCTTGCCATAATACAAATTCAACCTCTTTGAATGAGAAGATGTGTCCAAACTTTTGGTCTGTACTGTATATCCTTTTTAAGGATATCCCGGATAAGCATTTGTTTTTATCTCTTAACTGGTCACTGACCAATGCTGTGTTTCCAGTACAGATCCGTGCCCGCTGAGTTTTAATGGTTCAGACACACTTTGAGAAAAAATCTGAACTATACCTTTAACTACAGTACATGCAGGTAAAAGTTGTACCTGGCAAGATTTGGCAAGAATTTTTTTTTTTTTTTTAAATCCGGAGCATTCTGCTTCTTCTGAAACGTGGCTGTACATGTAGCACTTACAATACATTCTTTTGTTGATTACACAGGGCGATTTCAGGGTTAGGTGATGTATGAGGTACATGGTTAGAAAACTGTACTCAATTGTTCCTGAAAAACAGAGTTTTCTACACACAGTTTAATGAGCTTTGGGGTTAGCTTTGTCATTGAATGACAGCGTGTCAGTGCTTTAAGCTAAAAAATAAATAAATGAATCTGACAAGAAGTAGTATTCCCTTTCATAACAGATCGTCCCGGTTTTTCTACTCTGCCTACTTTCCTTAAGCTTTTATGGGTGTGCACATGGCACTTGTTGTATTCTGTCAGATGTAGTTGGCACTTGTCTATGAATGAGCTCATTAAAGAACGAAACGTGTGAGATGAATCAGCGCTTCAACTCTCTGGCTTTTGGATGTAGGCCCCTACCGAATACATTAAAGTATTTTCTCTTCTGAAGTATTCTGATGTATTTTTCAAGTTCTGACGGCTGTGAAATTTACTATACCGTGAAACAAAGCCTTGGAGGAGGTTATTGAGCTACAGGCACAAATTACACGCATTGTGTTATGACCCTGCCTCTAGAACTAGCACCGAGCACATTATAAATAAAATAAAGAAAAAACATCTATGAAAATCTTATAGATTTGATACTAAAACATTGACTACTATCTGAATGAGAAATATATTGCTCTTTTTTTTTTATCATAGAGGCTTCCAAGACTGGTCCGAAATTACAGCAGCAGGTAAGAATAGAATTTAAAACTGGGCTCTTAAAGCTGTGAATAGTTATCTATGAGTCATGCTTTAAATCATTTAATAATGCTCCTATGAAAGAGTGAATATTTGACACGTCCTGCCTCACTCGCACTCCTCGCTGCTTGGTTTTCATTTGGCTCCGCACCAGGTTCTAACAAAAGCTCCTCTCCTGGTTCTTATGCTAGTGTCTATTAATCTTACAGCAACCGAGATGTCAAGCTGCTAACAATAATCCATCTCTGCCTTGTTAAAATCAATAATGAAAAAATGAGTCTACTTTTGTTATTTTCTGCTGAGGTCAGTGAACAATGAAGCTCAGGTGAATTTTAGGAAGGTGAGTGTGTAAGTAAACCTGATATTGCCCTTCAACAAGCCAAGTGGTAGGTTTCTCGCCTGTCATGCGGAAGGGCCGGGTTCGATTCCCAGTCAATGCCCAAACCCCTGGATGCAGCGCCAGTCCCAAGACCAGATAAAATGGTGTAAAACCTGTGCCAAGCTTGTGTGTGGACCGGGTGGTCCACTGTGGGGACCCCCTGCTGGGAGAAGCCGAGACAACAACAACAATTTATTATTATAAGTAGTAGTAGTGGTGCCATGAGGGCTGTTCTTATTATTATTTTCAAAGCACAAAAACAATTAATGCAGGTTTCCTCCTCCCTGCCAGAAATAGCTTGACTGATCATTTTCCCTAAATTCTCCTTTTTTCCAATTCTGGCCTGGATGGCTCATGACAGATCTGTTTGTTACCACTTTGGTTCCCTGACTCCAAGCTCCCTCGTTTTTGGTCCGATCGGACAACGAGATGCGGCAAAAACTCTATGTACTGTATGTACTGAAAAATCATGTTGATAAAAAAATTATTCACTTTTTCAAAAATAAAATCAGTGCAAATATCACTCCATAGACATTAATGGGGTTTGTAGAGTAGACAGACGCTGAAAAACTTTGTAAAGTTTTTCTGAAAAACTTTGTAAAGTTTTTCTGCATTCAATTTTTGAAATACACTCATGAAACTTGAAATCCCGCAGGCTTCAAGCCTATTCTCTCAAAATCCTATACACACAGTGGAATCTCAGGCAGTATACTCACACCTTTGTAACAGTATGGTCTAGTAACGAGAAGAAACAGCTCAGGTTTTGTCTTAGTCTAGTTATTATTATTATTATTATTATTATTGTTGTTGTTGTTGTTGTTATTGCTGTTGTTCTTCTTCTTATTGAATGGTGTTAAGCTGGACAAGGACTTTTTGTGTGTTTGAGCATAGTATCACTAATATGTCACGCACGTTTACTGACTGATATTATGGCACATTTGCGAATTAGGCATCATCTTAAAATCAACATATATGCTAATCACGCTGGTAAGCCTAAACATTTTCAAAGAGCCTAAATTTTAAAGGCTCCTGCTAAAGGACCATCTTTAGGTGTTGGTTGTCCAAACACAGTTGCACCACAGCATCATACAGGGAGTAACATCCTGTGGCTGATGAAGACCGAGCTGGAGGAGCAGGCTTTGTTTCTGTTTGTTTCATTAATGATCCCTCTCTGAATTACAGAAGGATTATGGCAGCCACTCAGAAAACGGTAAGAGTTGGACTTTAAGAACATTATCCTCCGTAGCACATAACTGTTAGTCTGCTGTTTTGACCTTAAATTTCTGTGTCTTAAAGAGAAAGATAATCTGCAGAGTTATCATTTAGATTCTGCACAGGTACGTCGCCTTCCTGAGTTATTCGTTATAACACGATGAATGTGACATTCAGCCATTTCATTTTCATACCCTTGCTACCTTTATCTGTCAATTTGATAAAGATCAGAAAGCAAATTTCTGTAATGTAGGCAACACAGAGTATGCAATCTGAAGTTAAGCTCTTGACTGCTCAAAGAGAATATTTGAACAGATCTCCTTCTTAACCAATTCTTGAAAAATCCTGCTTCAGGTTAGACATCATGCTCCACATTTATCAGCTCCAACCTCATTTAAAGTGAAGGAGGTGATGGCAGGTGAGGCTGATCTTCTTAAGAGGGAGCTGTGGGAGATGAGACTGAGGCATGACGCAGCCCAGGAGGAGCTGCTGAGACTGGACTCGGCTCTGGTCCTTCGCACCCGGGACTTTGAGGAGCTGAGGAGGAGCAGTGAGCGGGCGCTGCAGCAGGCTCATAGTCACGCTTGGGAGCTGGAGGAGGCGCTCGGGGAGGTGCAGCGGAGAATGGTCGCCTCGGAGGCTAAAGTCAGACAAATGCAGGCACATTTGGTATCAGTGCGTGAGAACCTAGTGGAGGAGCTGAGAGCACAACTACATGAGGCCAGAGCGGCGCTGCATCGAGCCAACGAGGAGCTTGGCCTAAGCAGAAGGGAAGCTGAGCAGCTAAAAGAGAGGAATGACATGCTCCTGCAGGAGGTACACAAGCTCAGTGAGGAGCTGCTGAAGAAACAGGACACAGATGCACTGCAGGCACGACTGGGAGGTCAGGAGGCTCAGAGAACTGAAATGGCTTGTAAGGAAATACAAACCCCCTCAGAATGGAAGCCCGGTTCTACAAAAACCACCATGACGGATCTTACGGGCGAGATTCTTCAGCAAGAGATGGATAAGAAGAGCTACATCGGTCTAGACGTGCATGAGTCTATAAGAAGCTCACTCAGTGGTGCACTTCAGCAGGCACAAAGCCAGGCTCGGGAAGCGCTTCTGAAGCAGCAGCAAACCAGTGAGGAAAATCAGAGTCTCATTAGAGAACTGCAGGAGCAGAGGACAGAGCTGGACACCCTGCAGGAGGCTCTACAGGCCCGGTTTGTGCCTGTGGCTATGCTGGAGACCAAGGAGAACGAGGCGGCTCAGCTTAGGCTTGCTCTTAAACAAATGGAGGAGAGAAAGGAGACGGAGGAGGAAGTCAAGAACGCTGAATCGCAGAAGCAGTCTCAGCCTGAGCAAAGATTACAGAGCAGCAGAGGCACACAGACTGAGGAATGTCAGGAAAAGTGCGCCATCAACCTTACAGAGAAGAACATGCCCTTAAACACAGCTGGAGGACAAAATAAGGTAGCAGGTCCCATAATTCAAATCAGATTTCTGTTTGTACTATTAGTTCTGACAGAGATGTAAATGTCTGTTCCTGTAGTTATAGCAATGTTCGAATGTTCAAGCACTATCGATTTATTTTTTTTGTTTGTTTTTGCGTTGGCTTACCCAAACTGTTTCCCTTTCCAGGATTCAGAGATAATGGAGGAGGCAGAAGGCCAGAGGGCAGCGCAGAACAGCTCATCAGCACCAAGCAGTGTTTGTAGCCTTGTGCGCTCAGACAGCACCATCCTGCAGGCGCACATAAACAGCCTGGAGCAGCGGTTGGAGGTCAGTCACCCTGTGCACGCTGGGTAGTTTAAAATGACCCTTCTTCTGCTCTGCTCTCAGCACATACGGGCACTTTGATTATGCCTGCGATTTCATCCACAATAGTTTCAGCACAGGTCCACTGTCTGTAGTGTTTTCCTAATGAGTTGATAAGCTGATTGGGACTCTTTGGATTTTAAAAACGTTTGACCTTTCTAACACAAACCACCACGTTTTAAAAAAAAAACGTTTGACCTTTTCTGACACAAACCACCACAAACCCACAAGATTTCCTTCATTTTGTATGTAGTCTGTCACTCAAAACCATCAAATTGATATATTTATTCACTTTCTATACTTCTTATCCTACGGCCACCACGGACAGGGTGCCAATCCATCGCAGGGCACTCATTCACAAATTACATGCAATTTGGGACTGCCAATTAGCCTAATCCTCACTTCTTTGGACTGTGGGAGGAAACCCAGCAAGCACAGAGAGAGCATGCAAGCTCCATGCACACTGACCTGAGGTGGGAATCGAACCCTCGAACCTGGAGGTGCCAGAGCTAACCACTACACCAGCATGTCTGATCTGATTTGACGTGTATATTCTTATTGCACGCAAGCATAACACATGTTTATGCTTGCACGCAATAAGAAGGCATCTTGCATGCATGTTTTGTTCTTCTATACAGTGCTATAAATGTGCAGGCAGTGTGTTCAAAGTCTACCTCGTTATTTTGAGCAGCAGAAAATGGAAGCCACCTCAAACCCACCTGAACACACGAGCCTAGTGTCCAAAGAGACACTCACTTTACTTGATTGTGCACAAATTCCTAACAATAAGCATTCTGTCATTTTACACACATGCTGGAGTTTTCCAGGAAATTGTCTCGTATCGTCAGGAGAACCGAGATGGCTTGAACAAGATTACATTTTCGAGTGCTTATTGAGATGAAATTACTTTGACCTGAACTCAGCCACTTAAATAGCTTCTTGTACTTCCTAACACATGAGCGTAATGTTGCTTATTATGACTGGAGGATGAAAACTTCACTTTGTCCCTTGTTGATATTTTCAATTGCTTGTTCTGGTATACAATGCACAAAAGTTAAGTAGTAAATTCCCTGATTGTGATGTTCATGCTAAGATGATACGCATCGCAATCACACTCTTCTTTGTTCGTCACGTTCATATTTGTCTAACAGTGACCAGTGGTTTCTTCCTGTTTTTTAGCCCTGTAAATCTCTCCAGCAAAATTTCTCAGGCTTACCAACTTCACAAACACTTCCTCTTTCTCCTGCGAATATGCGCATGTGTATTTGTGGCTATGGCCAAGGTCAACCATTTCCTGGCTTATCTGTGAATTTCAGGTGTAGAGATTGAGCTGACAGAGTCTGTCGTCATGGCTTGTGAAGTGTGAAGTTAACTAAGGAGTGCATTTATACACAGGATTTAGATCAGAAAAAGCTGAACGGCTTACACTGTGTAAAAATAATCAGCATAATGTATTTCTGTTTCACCAAGTTCATGATCAGTCAGAAAGCATACTGTGTTTAAATCATTTACGTGATGACGGCACACCACAAGCTTTAGAATTAGTATACATTTATATGTATGAGCTGGTTTTATTTGCAGTTTGGTGATGCAAATGATAAATTTCTCAGAGGAAAAAAATAATTTGTTCACAGGTAATGGCAAGAATGCTGTAGATAAGATAGGAAAACATCTTTAACTTAACTGAAGGTTCTCTCTCTCTCTCTCTCTCTCTCTCTCTCTCTCTCTCTCTCTTGATAGAACTCTGAAAAGCATTATAGACAAGTTCTTGGTATATATCGCACACGTCTCCTCAATGCAGCCCAGGTATGATGATTTTAATCTTACGCCACATCAATCCATATTATTGTGTATTGTTCTTAATAATAACACCTTAAGCTATTAACCTTAGGTTGATTCGCGCTCACTTTCTATCGCTTCCTATTAGTTTTCCAGTAATTATTGGGCTTTTTATGAAATTATTATAATTAGTAATATTCATATTAATATGAAGTGTTCTATTAATATGTGGATAATTTGCTTGAACATGAACAGATAGATCATATGCTTAGAGCTGGAGGGGTTCAATGAATGCTATGTTTAACAGTATGACTAAAGTCTTTTTTTGTTTTGTTTGTTTGTTTGTTTTTTGCATGTGCAGGGCCATATGGATGAGGAGGCCAGACTGGCACTGCTTCAGATCGCCCAAATGAGACAGGAGTGTGTATGTTGATCATTGCTTGTCTCCGTCTTTCAATGTCTGAATCTCTGAAAATATCTCTCTCCTTTTTTTTCTTGTGTGTGTGTGTGTGTGTGTGTGTGTGTGTGTGTGTGTGTGTGTGTGTGTGTGTGTGTGTGTGTGTGTGTGAGAGAGAGAGAGAGAGAGAGAGAGAGAGAGCGAATGTGTGGTTGTACTATTGATCAAGTACAGTATTAGGATTTAAGCCACCTGTGAAATATGAGTTTACTCCAGGTTTTTGTATTCTTTTATTGAATGTAATTATGTAAATATTTAAATGTATATATTATTTAATATGCACAAATTACTAACAATCTTTAATAAAAAAAAAAGTGAAATTGATTTCCAAGTTGTTGCCTTTCATGTTTCCTTTTAAAAAAAAATACATCAAAACTGTTTTTGTTTTTTTGTCATTTTATTAATTTTTTTTTTAATCTGCTGTAAAATGTGATCACGGTGTCTTTATTAAGCGGTTGTTATTGCTGCTGCTGTGCATGTAACAAAAACAGGACTGCCCTCTTGTGGTTTCTGCTGGAAATAATTTTTAGTGAGAAAATATGGAGGATTCTGCTTTTGGACAAAGGCTGTGCAGTCCAACTCCCCTTTATGTACTAGTGGAGTCCAGTGAGTGAACCTTTTCCAATACTCGAATGCTAAGTGCAGTCTGGCCTCATGGAACAAAATTCAAATCATATATATTAGAAATATCTCCAATTTCTTTAAGACAATATTTGCACAGTCAGTAAATCCTATCCTCTTGCAGTATATCCAACATTTACTTAACCACCTCTCAGTCGTGCTGGTATTTTTCTCCATTAAGATCCTGCGTTCTCATATCCCTTTATACGCTCTCCAGAACCTCTCCGCATATGGCCTTCATTTGAGCAGTAACCTGAGAAATGATTCTTGTAGCCTTGCGTTCACCTCAGCACAGTCATCCGTCTGCTTTCTGATTTCTATTAATAAGATTTATTATTTAAGGATAGCTCTAATCCCCCTGCTCACGCTCGCGTCTCCATTTGTGTGTTTTTCCATTCCGTGGCTGAACAGAGTTATTGTGGTCAGTGTGGTTTTATTCACTTTCTCAGCCTGGGTGGCTGTACTGCAGCTGCAGTTGATGAAAGCAGCACTATTTTGTGAAAGAAAAGAAGCTTTTGGAATGAGGGATATGTTGGGTTTAAAAAAAAAAACACAAAAAAAACTCAAGGCTGGAGATTTTATGCAAGAGAGAGAGAGAAACTTAATACGCCATTTAACTTTGAAGCCGAGCCAGCCACATTCCCCTCCTCCACCCCTTCACCTCAATTTGTTCAGTTGAAATCCACTTCCATGCTCTGGCCATTATTGCGAGTTCTGGTTTATATTTAAAAGCCACAACATTGGTTTCTAGTTTAGTTCTTTGCGGTCTGATCTGTCAAAGCTGTTCTCAGTAATTATGGTGAACGCCTTTCAGTGTGCCTGGAGATTTGCCTTTAATCAGATTTCCAGTGTCCTAACCAGAACCAGATGGCTGCTTTTGGTTTGGTTTTGCTCATATTCTTTAGTGCTCCTAAAGATCATAACATGGCATTTAACAGCCTTCTAACAAGTGTTGGCTGCATGTGGCTCTACCCGTTACACCAGGCCTATTACTTCAGAGTTATAACTCGTGCTGTAATCAAATGACTTTGAAGGAGGAAAATTTCCCTTTTGATTTAAGCCACATAAGCCAGCACACTTATCCTGTTCCAGACGTTTCATGCTAAATCTTAAGTCACTTAAGGGGCTGCTTTGTTTTTCTTGCCTATAAAAGTATACATATAATACATGCACGGTACTAGCGAATAGTAAAAGACCTGTACAACTCAATCCTACCTGTACTCGTCAATCAGCACAAAAAATGGTCAAACAGTATTAGTTAGAATAAAAATTTATATTAATTCATATCCAATCAGTTTTATTTGTATAGCGCTTTAAACAATTGTCATTGTCGCAAAGCAGCTTTACACAAGCAAAAGAATTATTTAAATATTAGGACCCAGGAAACCCAGGTTTAATAGAATACACCTAAATCTAGAGGCATTCTTCAAGATGTCAGTGGGACATGCTCAAGTGTCATGTTAAAAATATTATTGCAGCCATCAGAGTGTGTAAGACATTTTACAAATAATTTAAAAAAAAATGTGTGTGTAAAAACATAATAAAAAAAAAATGCAGCAACATTTTTCTACAACATTTTCACTGTGCCAATATGTATTTGAAAAGAAATAACAAAAAAACATTTGGGCGATACGAAATACTCGCATGATTCAACAGCTTGTGGGTCCACCTTTAGTAGCAATAACTTGAAGTAATCGTTTCCTGTATGACTTTAGCAGTCTCTTACATGGTTCTGGCCCATTCTTCTTTACAACACTGCTTCGGTTCATTGAGGGTTTTTGGGCTTTCGCTTATGCACAGCTCTGTTAAGGTCCCACCACGGCATTTCAATCGGGTTGAGGACTGAACTTTGACTAGGCCATTGCAAAATGTTGATTCTTTCCTTTTTCAGCCATTCTGATGTAGATTTACTGGTGTGCTTCGGATCATTGTTCTGTTGCATGAGGAAGTTTGCAGCAAACTTTAGCCGTCAGACTAGAGTACTTTGGAATATACTGTAGAGGAGTTCATGGTCAGCTTATTGACTGTGGCTGCAAAACAAGTCCAAATCATCACCCCTTCACCGCCGTGCTTAACAGTGGGTATGAGGTGTTTCTGCTGAAATGCTTGGTTTTGCCAAATATTGCGCTGGGCATTAAGACCAAACAACTCCACTTTGGTCTCATCTGTCCAGAAGACATTGTTAAAGACGCTCTGTGGTTTGTTCAGTGGCAGTCTTCCAAACGTCAGTAGTATTTAGATGTTCTTTTTAGACAGAAGAAGAAGTTTCTCCTGGCAACCCTTCCAAACAAACTGTACTTGTTCAGTCTTCTTCTAATTGTGCTGTCATGCTCAGTGAGGCCTGTAGGGGCTGAGATGGAGTTCTTGTTTTTTTTTTTTTTTTTTTGTGTGTGTGTGTGTGTGTGTGTGTGTATTTCTTAATCTGGGGGTGAATGTGCTGGAACATCCACTCATGGAAAGATTGGAAACCATCTTGAATGCTTCCCATTTGTGAACAATCTTTCCTCCCTATAGAATGTTGAATTCCAAATTGTTTTGAAATGGTTTTATAACCCTTTCCAGATTGTTGTGCAGAAGCAGTTGCTCCTCTAAGACCATGGCTTATGTCTTTCCTTCTTGGTATTGTGAATGCAGCACACAAGCAAACTGCCCGAGGTTTCTGCTTTGATAGACGTCTTTACACTGGCTGATGATCAATTAATCAAGGGATGAGGATTAGCAATTTACCCTCTTAAATCCTGTAGAAGCAATAAGGGTTTGCTCAGTATTGCCTGCATGTCCTCAACTCCTCATAACATACTGAGGAGAGGGTTAGACCATACTGTAGCTCAATCAAACGAATCATCTACTTGTCTCTATCTTAACTACTTCACTTACGAAAACATCTCAGCATCATGTGTGAGCACCAGCGTTATTTTATTATGTGCCTTTATTTCACTTCACACACTTACACTGGTATTTAAATGCGGTGTCCACCGAGTCTGTGATCCTGCTTGCAGTGTAATTTTCACTACCTCTCACCATACTGTAGTCTTTTCATCTCCCCCCCCCCCCCCCCTTATTAGTGCATCTTGTCTCTGTTCCTGTGGCTGTCTTTCTCCAGATCAAATTACCATGCACTTGTGGTTAACTATCCTCATTTTTCACAAAGTGCTGAGCCACGCTGTGTAAAAGTAGATATCAAAGAATCTTGAACAGATGGTTAGAGATCTGACTGGAACTCAGCCAGAAACCACATTCACAGCTTGTTGCTCTTTGCACCAGAGTCCCTGCAGTATCCGTGCAGTGTAATGATTATTGGTATGTCAGTTTGTCTGACTGTTTTATTAAACGAGACTTTTTTTCAAAATGCTCACAAGGTTTAAACACAGTATTGTTCCGCTCCAGTTGATGGCCGTGTTTAGTCCTATTAGGCTGTCACTGGGTTGCAAGCAGCTCTGTTTTATTTAGCTGTAAGACATTAACAGCAGAATATCTGTCTTTAGTCTTTCTAATTGTTAAGCTATACAGCAAGGGTGTCCCTGAGGGCCGCTTTAATAATACAAAAAACAACAACAACAACAACAACAAAAATGTTATATTCTTTGACTGGAATTAGGTCGACGACACAGTGGCTTAGTGGCTAGCGCTGTCGCCTTGCACCTCCAGGGTCCGGGTTTGATTCCCGTCTCTGTGTGCATGGAGTTTGCATGTTCTCCCCGTGCTTTTGGCGTTCTCAAAGTGCCCGTAGTGTGTGAATGTGTGTGTGCGCTTTCCAGGGTGTACCCCGCCTTGTTTCCTGGGATAGGCTCCAGGCCCCCACACCCTGTATACAGGATAAAGCAGTATAGACTGTGAGTGAGGAATTACTGCATGTCTTGTTTGTGCACCTGAAAAGCAATTTATTTCTTGTTTTTTTTTAAATGCATCATCCTGAATACCTGCTTTTTCCAGGTTTGGGTTCGCTGAGCGAAAAGAAGTGGAAATAGATGGCCAGGATACAATTTGCTCACACTTAAGTGCAATTTACAGTAGCCAATCCACCTGGCATGTTTTTGGGAAGTGGGAGTTAAAACGGAGAATGCGAAGGAAATCCACATGGACACAGAGAACATGAACATCTCCAGAAAGGCCATCTTGATAGAGTATAGAGTGGAACACATTTTCTTGGCTAGCTTTGGATAATGGTAAAAAAAAAAAATTATATTCAATTATATTTCACCAGAAACACAATCCAGAAAAGCCCTATCGTATAGGCTTGGTAGTGATTACTCTTATGGCCTACAGATGCTTAACTGCTAGACTCAATAACTTTTAAAAAACCTCTAAGTTGTGTACTGGAAAAAGTCACGAGCATATGTTTTTGCAGATTATATAAAGTGATGAGATGTTCATACAGCCGATGTGACAGTTGCAACCAGCAAGCTGAAACGGCAGACCACAAACCAAACCTCAGTCAGCATCCTGTCAGAATTTATCCCGGCACAACACACACAAGTTATACACCAGCCCACAGGAAAGATTAAGTGTACGGCCTCGACTGTTCGAGACTGTCTCGCGCTCTCTCTCTCTCTCTCTCTGATCGGCCTGGTTCATACACTTCTGTTAAACACTTTCTGAAGAGCCGCTCCAGCTGCCGGACCACACGGGGCTTCCAGAAGTGTTGGAGGTTTTTAATATGGCTGTGAATGTTTTCCCAGAGCAGGAATTAGCGGTAGCGTAATTACACTGTCGGCACGGAGCCCACGTTCTGCAGTGGAGGGGGTGAGAGGGGGTGATCTAGCTCTGTTCGTGTGTATGTTTGTGACTGTTGATCATTAGTATTGGAAAATGCTTCGGCCACAAAAAGGGCTTGCGGTCTCTCCCATGTATTAAAAACATGAAAGAACAACCCTCTCGTCTCTGGAGAGAGGAACCCACCAGACATAAACAGCCTGTAAAATGGAAAATGACATCTGTGTTCATTTGTCCCATATGAGATGGCAACATTTGGCAATGCTTACTGAAAATTCCTTCCAATCGCTTAGATCAGGACATTTACAGAAGGGGGAGGCAGCTTTGCTCATCTGTTTCCAGTGGCGCTTTGGAGTCATAAGGCATATGTGTCAGTGGCGAGAGAGTGATCGGATGTGAACGCTCGGAGGCCTCATCACACTTGAAAGATGTTTAGCTCTCATGGGTCTTGCATCACTTCCTTCTCTGATGAATGTTTATGCAGAGTTTTTCAAAGACATGTGGGTTTAATGAAATCCATGTTGTGTGGAATGTTGTCCATCCCCACAGCCCAATTTTGTTCCCTACTGTTCTATAGGAAGAGTTGAATGAGGGAAACTGTTTGAAACCGTATTCTGACCTTCTGGGAAATTTCATGTGGAAGGAGGATTTCTGTCTGTGGAAAGATTGAGAAGGAACAAGAGCATATTTTATGCGTCTGCCATCCTAAGAGCATAACGATATTAAAAGTTGGATGATTGCATGGGAGATGCACAGGTGACAGAATCAAAGGCTTGACACGCACATCGGCAGGGTGGCATCGGGGAAGCATTAAGGTGTTTTTAACTGAACCTCCTGAGGCTAAAAATAAGCAGTCCGTCCTGCTCCTTATCAGCCTTTTTTGATGTGCAAGCGAGGTGAAAATGTATCAGTGAAAGGTGGTTGTGAATACGAGAAGACAGAAACCTGCTCTCTCTCTCTCTCTCTCTTTCTCTCTCTCTCTCTCTCTCTCTCTCTCTACATTAAGCTGAATATAGAGGGAAAACACTGTCTAATGTTGCCCTTTGAAGCACCTGTCCTCAGCCCTCTTTTATCTCAGCTCCTTCACAGATTTTCAGCACTTTGATCACTATTGTGAGCTTGTGCCTTTGATTGCACCTTTGTGCGTCAGAATTATCAGTGCATTGAAATGCAAATTCCCTAGTTAGTAACTTCCTAAAATCCACCTTTTAAAAATAAAAATCACTTGAGGATGCAATTATCTACCTGTGATTCATGAAGGATTATTTTACATGTGTAGCACTTGTAAGGCCTGTGTGTTTTATGTGTCTCCCCCCTTCCTTCCGTTCATCTGTGTTTCTCCCCCCTTCCTTCCACTCATATAGTCATCTGTGTGTTTGGCTCGTAAAATGATGCCTAATGAAGAATTATGGATCACCCGGGAATGCGACAGACAAATATCTGGTGGCTGAAAATGATTTAATAACTCAGATATGTTGATGCAGGGACTGCTATTTGCTACTAATGAATACTGCATATTTACTTAATGAAACAATAACAATAACAACAGCTAAGTAATAATTTCTCGGAAAATTTCCTGGAGAACTACAAGGTACCTAGTCATCAGTAAAAATGATCCAAACATTCACCCGTTTTAGATCATCATTAACCCTTAAGCATGGACACTTCACTCCATTATTCAGTAATATTTGGAAAAGATCTCTCTCATAACCACATAGACAGGGTGATTGTGATTGCTGATTATTCACAATGTACACTGATAGAATTCCGCACAAATGATGGGACAAAGATCAGGAGGATAAAACATACTGTATATCCTACTTGTTCTACAACTATTCTGCTATTGTTTTAGCCAGTCTCATTTGTAGACGAGTGTCAAGATTGACTCACATTGCCATAACTAAATGTTCACAGAGAGCTCAGAAGCATGAAGTGTGCATTGACTTCTTTTTTGTTTTCATTTCCAAGAGAGACTTTGTTAACATCTTTTCAATTAAAAAAAATCACCTAAATCTGTTATTTATCAAGGGGTGCCTAAACGTTTGCATAAGACTGTATATAAGACTGTATATAACAAATGCACAATGTTTTCAGCAAACATTGGTGCATAATTACTTTTTATGTCATAAATCGAACAAAGATGAAAATAAAAACATTATTATGGCTATAAATAGTTTTAAAAAATTATTTATAGACTATAAATGAATGCCAGAGCATTAATCAAAGCTTACAAATTCTCACCCGTCTGAGGCACTGATTTTTGCAGGATTGCAGCCTAATTCTGATAACATTTGTTAATTTCAGGTGGCTGAGTGATTTTTTTCCTCCTACTCCCCATCTGTGTCCACTAGAGAGCAGGCTTGTACTTCAGTGACATATTTAAAGGTTTTGCCTGCTTGGCACTCTTGTACCAGCAGATGGCGCTTTGCAAAGCACTGGAGATTTTTTGTGTGTGGCTCTGCTCTGAACAAATACTGCATTTAATTATGTTGTTGCTCTGATTGATGGTTAAATTCAAACAACATGTCACTTGTAAACCTCATATTTACAGCAAAATCTTTAAGTTGTCTGGAATAAACACAAATAAAGCTCTGTGCTGCTCTTAACATCATATTATGGAAATAGCTTCCGAGCATTAAAACCACCTGATTATTATTTATGATACAGTGCGAGTCTACTGGATGACTGAGCTCTGAGCTCATTCTGCCACCGTGTGCAAATGAGGGAAAGAGCTGATCGTTCGCTGCGAGGCTGTATGAGTCAGCAGCATGACCCCAGTGGAAACCACAGACCTCAGCACTGTCACTCTGCGCTCTCACAGACTCTGTTCCCCCCTATGGGTTTGGCCTGGAGTTGACCTGTGGCCTGATTAGCACGCCCAGATAGCTTCGGAGCGGATGACACTTTGTCAGTTAGCCCCGATGCAACATTTAGGTGTGCTGAGATTTCCCTTCCACGGATTTCCAGGGAACTTGTTAAAGACTGCAGCTGGGATCTAATGAATGTGTTGAGAGCATCGGAAATTAATAAACATGTGGTTAGGGAGGCAGGATAAACATCTGTGAGACATCCAAGTATGCTTTCAATAGAAGACTATTAAATTAAACAGACATTTACACTTTTTTTTTTTCGCCCCTGCATTGTTTGCCTTTTCCAATTCGACAGCTGCATGAGCGCTTTATGGATATGTAAGCTTTTGTTAGATAGTTTGGGTTGGCTCAGATTTGTTGAACAGCTTAGTCCAGGATAACAGGTTGTTAGCAGGAGAGCAGTAATATGGTACGTGCCACCCCAAAGCGGCTTGCCAGGGGAGCTCGTCGGAAAATCACTGATGTCTTTACAAATATTTACTTTTGCCCCACAACATCTGCTAGATGTATTGTTTTCAAATTCCCCACCAACCCCAAGCTAAGGATTGTCCAGATGTTCCCAATAACCTCTGCTTGTTTAGCCACAGTGGAATATCGGAGGTGCCCTTGGGCAGGTAGAGGCCTGTCCTGCTCTTTAACTATTTAGGCTAGCTGGATTATGGCAGATGTGGGTTCTTAATATTAAAAAGTGTTCTGTTGTGGTTGGGCTTAAGGTGGGAATGTTCCTGCATGTTAGTGAGGTTCCATACGCCGTGATATTCCTGCATGATCTGAGTGCATTTCTGCGGGTATTATTGATGATTTAGACATTGCGTGTTAGCTGTCAGAGCCATTTGGAATAGCAATATATCCCCATGAGATGTTTAATCATCAGATGCCCTTGGATCGGAGCAGCGAGCCTGCCTGGAGACTGGGACTCCTGCTGTGTATGAGGGTGTGTTTAATTTCTCCTAGTGAAGCGTGTTGTGTTAGGGCACAGATGGGCCTCTCTGCGGGGCTGCCTAACCTACAGAGTACGCTCTGGGATTGCAGATTCATTAGTCCTGCACCGTGTATATGACCCACTGCAGATATGTTAACCTCTGCACAGACAGACGGCATAAAACAGCAGGTCTCTGGAGGTTATGAATGAAAGCTTGGAGATCCCCAGGTAAGGATGAGGCTCAAAACCACAGTACCTGTCTACAAGGAGTATCATAAAGGCTGGTGATGGAAGTGTAATTTTTGCATACTAGGCTGTGCTAATTAGGGTAATAATACTGTACACACACTTATTATTTTAGCTTGTAGCGGCTAATGACATTTTCTGAAGCATTTCCAGTAGCCCGCTTTACACCATCGTGACACTATCCAGACAGTTGCTAAAGATAAATGAGCGAATTGTAAGTGTATTGTATTTGCGTTCACACTCTCACTGTCTTCTCACTTACACCCAAATAACAACGAAAACCTCCCACTTGTGCTATTCATGTGTGTATTTGTATCTATGTAGAACATATTATCTTAACATATCCGTTCAATCTGGATAATGTATTCATAGTCGGTTACCTAGTGATTATGCATGCTTATTAGCTCCTTGTATTTGTATGCGCTTAAATGTCTGTGCATGTTTTGTCTACATTTGTATGTCTTTATTGTGTTGTCGAGTACATGTGACATGCTTTTGCTGCAGAAGTTGGAACAAGCTCTTCCAGAGGATCCAGCAACCCATTAGCAAGAAAGAAGAAGGAAGGGGACAGGGGCAGCGGTGGGGAGGAGTGCGTGGCGTAAATTATTTGTGCTGGCAGATGTTCACAGACCCAAATATGCATAGGTCTGTAGACCTGGCAGTTCCTCACTCCTGCCAAGCTACCTTTGTTATTATTATTTTTTTCTTCCTTTTTTCATGATGCATGCAGGAGCAGTTGTTATTCTGGCTGTTTTACAGCAAGCATTCATCTGAGCTGTCATCACCTCTAACCGCTTTGGTGGAAATTATTTCACTCCCTTATTAAGGGAACTCCAGTGAAACATTATAGACGGCAGCCAGGTCAACATTCTTGGCGGCTCTGTCATCGCGCTGCTTTGCTCTGCTGGTTGACGTTCTAGGCTCTGTATTCGCTATAATTTAAACCTTAAACCTCAGCTCAGAAACACAGTATATATATATATATATATATATATATATATATATATATATATAATTTTTTTTTTTAATCATACATGTAGCTGTAATTCTATACTTCAGTTGTGACCTCACGGTCTAGAAGGAAATCACCATTCGTATTCATGCTATTGAAAGTCACTACATTTTACTGGTGTTAAAAGTCTGCCATAAAACGGATCATCGGTCTGACCGTTGTGTTTCAGAGCATTCCACATTTGTGAACCACATGCTTCCAATTATGGGTGAAATGTGGAAAATGTGTGTCATATGAAAGAACCAGCCATCAGTTTATTCTACCGCTTTCTTGATGAGACACTGAGAAATACTCTATCCATCCATATTAAAGTCAAACGTCCACTTGGTTTATTCTGGATAGCGATCGGATGAAGTAGTTTTTTATTTATTGTGACGTCTCGTCCTGCTGGGCTTGTGTTATGCAATTTAAACTGCATAAGTATTTAGTATGTTATGCCCATAATGACCTTTGGTCTATGGTTCTGTGTAGATCTACGGCCATTTTTGTCACTGTCAGGACCTTAACCTTTCGCAAATGTCACACTGATGGTATGTGTGTACGCCATAACAATGATCATGGTGTAATCAACTCATGAGTGATGACTAGTAAGCATTAAAAGTGCAATTAGAATAATGAACATTTCCAGACTGTAAGATGCGAACATGCAGGTTGAGATTTTAGCAGGGAGTGAAATGACTAGAGCTGTTTCTCGAGGAGGGCTTTTGGCAGACTGCCACAGATTGCCTTTCCCCTGAGGCCTCTTACTCACCAGTCAGAGAAAAGGAGAATTACACATATTAAAGCGAGTAAACGGCTGTAATCACAGCTTGGGGAGGAGACTGGAGGAGTCTTCAGCCTACTGAAAGTGTATGGATGACTCTGCAAAGTACGAGACCATCTCTAGTCATTTCAACACACATTACTTTACTCTGGTAGGACGATGCATCACGACTTATTTAACCAAGAATGTCCTTGCTAGTGCACAGAGAGGTATTTCATCAAGCAACCCAAAATGTAACGGGATACTTGAAGGAAATTAAATAGGGTGTAATGCCTGCGTGACAGTGGCAACTAATCCACAGGAGCATATTGAGCAGAGACTAAACATACAGCGTGTATCAGACTTTTCTTTAAAAGCAATTTATAAAGTCCTCATTCACAACCCCATGCATTTTAAATGAGCAACTAAAAAATACAAAATAAAATACTTTTTGGCAGATATAAGCTTATGTTTAATTAATTTACTTCTTTCTAGATGTTACACAGATGTGGAACAGCAAGCTGGCTGCCTCATCAAGCGCCATAAAATTATTATTGCACCAAGTGCTCGAAAATGAAAATGTCTACAAACCATAACAGAGGCCCACTGGGGCAGGTGTTACACTGCTCCATGCTCACTCACAGTTTCAGTGCAATAGAGAATAGTTAATGCCATGCCATGCGTTCCAGATTGGTTTAAATAAATAAATAAATAAATAAATAAACATAATAGTTTTATACCAAATAAACCGAACATGTGCAGAAAGTGTGTAAATGGGCTCATTTTTAATATGAAAAAATATTTTTGCGCTGGAAAATTATTGTGGTGTAAGTGGAACAAATATTTTAAGACAAGACATATCATTATACCACCCCAACAACATGTAATACAAATATTTGTTCAATATGTTAGATTTTTGCCGGTCAACAAATTTCATACTACTACTACTAATTAATATTTTCAGTTATTCTTACAATATTATAGTTACATTCATATAACAAAATGTAGTAATGACATTTATATATACAGTCTAACAGAATATCTTGTCGTGTCTTCTTGGGTGGTGCAATTTCATGCGTTCTGGCTTGAGCCAAGCATGAAATCATCCGACATTTCACTCCAACTCTGCACAAGCCATGAAGCTGAAAACACCGATTTCTAGACTACATCGCTTACCTTGGCAGTGGCCCTGGGCCCTTTTTATGAGGATCAGCCTGTTTGTTTGTTTGGCCAGCAGAGTTCACTCAGCTAGATGTGTGTTTGCCAGGTCAATCGAGTGAAGCAGGGAGACCGGGAGGGTCAAGGAGCAAAAAGATGAGCACAGCTGCAGAGCCTGACTCAGCCCCCTCCATCATTGCATTATTTATCACTTGTCCTCCTCGTGTGTGTTCCCTCATTCTTTTCTAGGGAGTCGCTGGCCATGGTGGTGAGGTTTGCATGGGGCAGACCACCAAAGCTCTCTGACTAGCTCTTTACTCTGAGAGTCAGATAAGAGGTCTGGAGCAGGTCCAGATGAATTAACTCTGGACTGAGCCTCCGACACAAACCAGGCCCTCGAGAGAAGCGCAGGCATCCATAAATATTTAGGCACCATAAGAGGTTTATGGAGTTTGTTGTAAAAGGATTTATGGCGAACTGCAAGTTCGGCCAGACTTGCGAGGGAAGCACGGGGGGGCTTTTTTCTTTTTTTTCTCTTTTTTTTTTGGAAGGAATACATCTCTTGATGGTGTAAAATCAGAGTGGCCTGGAGGGGACTGATCCAAACAAGCACTTAAACACCAAGAACAAAACCCAGCACATCTGGCCATCAGCAGCTTTTCACAAAACAGGTGTGAGCTAATAAAAGGCTCTTTACCTGCTGTGGGAGGAATTCCATGCTGGTATGCAGAACACATCAACAGTTTTTGAGGCCTTATTAGGACAACACAGCAATAATCTGCCTTCTATGTGCATTGCACGTAGATTACTGCAGTGTGCATGATGGCCTGCGGCCAGTGGACTCCTCTGTCAAGGGGCTCCTGTGCTTATTTGGGGAAGGAAGCTCTAGAGGAATGAAATTAAAAATGGATCTTGCAACTAAGAATAGCAGATCATTTATCAGGTCTAAATCCAGTACTATCTTACTTCATATATAGTATGTAAACTACACTGCTTGTTTGACTCCTTTAGATCATTAAGTCCCATTATGCCTAGTGTCAAGGAGGAATCGGGAAAATGCTGGAGTGAAAAAACAACAATTAAACTTTAATTTAGTTGACAAAGGACAGGGACAAGTTTAATTCTTGAAGAATTTCAAGTCTGTATGCCAGGACAGAACCCTTCGTAATAGTCTCTGTCACCTGTACGCTGCTGTTGACGAGATGAAATTCACTCAAATATCACAACCAATTACATAAAGTTATCCATTAAGGAAATCAATTTGACCCGCGACTCGGTTATTTTGCTACTCTGTGCATTTGGAGTATTGTAACTATGTTAAAACTAAATAAACCCGAACCCTTCAGACAATTGCCATCGCAATATCCGGCCATATAGCTGAAACCCCACTCTGCTTTCCCTGTCAGTTTGTCAGACAGTAGCATAATAAAAGAGAGACTAAGGCTAGTCTTTGATATCAGGAAATATGAATTATTGAGCTGTCTGAAGATGGGGCTTTAGATTACATCAGATCCTATCTCAGGCAGACATCACATAATGAAAGAGATTTATCATTTTAATATGTGCATGTCTATGCTGTAAACAGGAGCTTGTGTTAGCCGAGGCTCTAGGGAGGGCACTTATTGGTGAGGGAGCTTGAGGTCGATGTAGTCATATTCCGTCGGCACCACATCCATTTACATTCTCCTTACCTTTTTCCTCGTCCTAGGTAATTGGGTTGTCAGTCACTCCTTGTGCCCTTCTTTATTGATTCCTTCCTGTTTATCTCTTATTTTCAGGATCTTCATTGTAGTAGGACAGCATGATTCAGGAACACCCCTGGAGAAGTAAAGTATTTGCACATCCTAAGATGCAGATGCATGGTCTCAAACTGTCGGCCATGAAAACGATGTACTTAGTGCTCTAGGTGGAGTGTAGGAAGCACTTGATCCAGCAACACCTTATTGGCTGGATTACCATTTGGTAACATCTCTTACAATAAGCAATGAACACGAATAGAACGATGCACTGAATAGCTATTAACCGTTATGTTATGTAGTGTTATGGAGCAACTCATTGCTAATCAGAGTTAAACATGTATGCTGCACCCTTAGTTCCATTGCATCAGCTGTACCCAAAAGTCTCCGACCGTGTTTCGTCACTGACTTTAGATTAGCATTTTTTCCATTGTTGAGTATCACTTTCTTTCACCACCTACTGCTAGTGTGTCTGTCTGCTTCTGTTCACACAGTCCTCTCCAGTATCTGGTGTAGTAACTTATGTCCCACGCAGTCTCTCTCTTTCTCTCTCTTTCTCTCTCTCTCTCTCTCTCTCTCTCTTTCCTGATCTTGCTGGGCCCCAGATGCCACTTTTCAGACTTCTCCCTCCTGGCATCCATCTGTCCATCCGACTGTCTTCGATTCTTCTGCAAGGAGGTGAGAGGTCCTTGTTGCTGTAGATAGCCTGGAAAATCAAGAGTCCTCATTATTCTGTTAACTGTACATTAATCAGACAAGAGAGTAGGACTGAAGCACCTGGACCATCATTAAACTTTAATAGAGAGCGGGTAAAAACGGGCAGGAGACGTAGCGGCGGGGGAAAGGGAGTAAGAAGCAGTGTTCCTCTTTAATGTCTCTGATAGCTCTGACAGGATTATTAATCAGGAAACTAAAGGAAATTTCTGGACCTTTTGCCCCTTGCTTCTTCACTTTAAAATCTTTTGGTTGGGTCCATTCCAGAGCAGTGGCAGGGTCACCAGGTCCGCTGCTAATTGCTTCTACGGGGTTTTGAATAACAATGAGCTAAGCCCAATTACTGAGCCACATGTGTGTGTGAGAGAGAAAGAGGTAGAAATGAGAGCACGAGAGCTCAGTCAGTCCCTTACAGGGAGCGGATGGAGAGAAAAGAGAAGTGGGCTATGTTTAATCCTAACTTCCTCCCCCCCCTCCCCCCCTCCCCCCTCTCTCTCTCATTCGGTCTGTGAGAGCATTAATGAGATTTCCAAATCAACACTGGCACACAGTCTAACAGAGGGCTGTGCTCAACAGCAGCATTCCTGCAGGACTGCGCCGCCTCATTGCCTATTCCATTTGAAGAAGCCATTTCACTCAATCACCGGGAATAGTTCTTTTAATGTTCCTGATATCTTTTTTTTTTCTTTCTTTCTTTTTGTATCATTTTCTTCATTTATTAGTGCTGTGTAATTTTCCCTGAACACTTTTCTGTCTTTCTCAGACAGTCCAAATTAAGGCTGGTTGATGATTGGTTATAAATGCAGTCTTGATGCATTGATCGTATTTATGGATGCAGATTAATCTTCTGTCTCGAAAGCTGTGTTACTTTCTTCAGGTGATGCAGTTTCGCAGTCCAGTTTCCGCAGTTTATAAAAAAAAATGAAAATAAAAAATATATTTTCTGTTTTTAGAAAATAATCTGTTTACCCCTTGATTGGGTAAACATACCTGCATACGTTATACAATTGAAACTTGTCCAGAGACGATTAAGACACTGATGTGCTGATGGAGATTTCAAAAAGCCAACTTGTCACAGCAGTCCTTGTCCTTATCTTAAAAGGTTAAACATGCTTAATATTAAGGTAGGGGATTTAAAATATAATAATATTAGGTTTCAAAATTTGTTCTCAAAACTACATTTTTAAAAGCCAATAAGCCCTGAATGTTTGGATTTCCTCTGCATACATTACATCATTTTGACAAACATTTTTTAGAATAATGGTATGTTTTTATGTTATGCAGGTTAATTGCACACAATTTCAACTAATCAGTTTGTTGTGCTTTATTACTTAATTTCACTTTATGAAATTGCCTAAATCAATTTGAATAAGGTATTTTTTTAAAATATATACAGTATAGACTCGTATAGACTTTTAGTCTGCACTTTTGCCCTTGAACTATAGCACCCACAATGAGTGTTGGAGTATGAATTTAATTTGATCCCAGTTTAAATAATCTTTTTCTAATTCATGGATTGGCACGAAGAGACCAGAGCACCCCCCCCTCCCCCGCTACCTGCTCATCGTTCTCCATAAGCCCCTAGAGAAGCCATCATTAGACCCTGGCCACACTGGCGTGCACTGAGCCGCTTTTCATGGGCTGTAAATTGGAAATGGGACTTAAATACAGCTTGAAATGGATACTTTATATTCACGAAAGCCATGAGACTGTGCTGTCAAGTGCAGAGAAGAAGAAGAAGGAGGAGAAGAAGAAGGAGAAAAAGAAGAAGGAGAAGAAAGGGAGGGAGCTTTCCACTAACAGCTGTACTTCTTATGCAGATATGAGCAGAATCCGTTTAATTACCTGAGCTGAAAGGATTTTTTTTTCCCTGACCTTTTCAAAGTCATGGAGCAAACAAATTCAGTCTAAATGTAATTCCCCTTGTTTAAAAAAAAAAAAAAAAAAAAGCTTCCATGTGTAATCTTGGACTGTTGAAGGAACAGATGCAGAGCTCACAGCTCTTGCTTTCGATGAAACTGGATTTGAAGCAGCAACTCATTTAATCGGTTCACTAGGCAGAGTGCTAAGTGGTGGAGTCGTGTCCCATCTGAGTAAAGTGGATTATCTCATTTTCATTTCGGGAAAAAAAAAAAAAGCTGTTACTGATAACGCAGTGCGAGTCTTCTGGAAAGAGGCGCTGCTCGTCTTTATGTGACCCTTTTGTGTTCCTAACGGCTCTCTGTGAGACGGGGCGGTCGGGCTGCGTATCAGGTCTATTGTAGCTCCAGCTCGAGCTGAACCATGGATGTTGTTTATTAAGCCGTCATGTGATCCGAAACCTAAGTAAAATAGCTCTTGAAGTTCCACTTAGCACGAAGAACTGGAAGCGCTGAAGAGCTTTTAAATCCCCATGCTTAAAGAACAAACTGGATGCCATCCACTTTATTTTGACAGTGAGATCTAATTATGCGTGCACAGCTTCATAATCTGCATATATGCATACAGTAGCGACGCTGCAGATGTACTCTCGGAAGAGTTCATCATTATTTCACATTTATTTTGTCTCCCTAATTACCTCATTAATTCTGTTGTTTTGATTGTCATGTTTACCATTTGCTCGGTGGAGGCATAATTCGGTTCTATTTGTCTGTTTGAAGAAGGAGACATCTCACTGAATAATTCATGCCGTGCTTCAGCGATAGTACAACCATTTAAACGACGGAGGCGTTGGTGAAATCCGCGCTCACTCTTTCTCCTCGCACATGCACAAACACTTACACTCCCAATGTTTCGCTTAGCCTCCCTCCTTTCACTGCTCCAGCTGATAGGAAGTGAAGAAAAGTGATGCTTCATGATGCTTACAAGATCCACCTCAAATGAAGCGATCAGTGTGTGTGTGTGTAGGTGTGTGTGATAGACAGAGACACATGTCCTGTAATACATCTCAGAGTGCTGTTAAAGAAGCATCTGAGAGCTCTGTGCTGTAGTGCGGCACACTGTAAGATCTAGCCTGGCCCTAGAGGCTCTGCCTCTAACATCTCTGCCGAGGCTCTTAACCACCTGATTAAACTTGTCAGGATCTTAATGATACTAATTAGGAGCTTTGCACTAAATTAGATCCGATGGGCAAACTCTCAGCATGATGACTGGCCACCCCTGTAGTGGAAAACGGGCCGTTCGTGGGTTGCATGGCACCTTGTGGGTAGGTAGCTTTTGGTTCTGCTTATGCTTCCATGACTCTCTTGAGATCCACACCTCCAGCCTACCGATAGCGTTTCGCGATCGAGAAAGAGAGAGTGAGAGAAAGCGAGAGCAAGAGCAGATGCTTCCTGTGAGGAGCGGAATACAGGTGTCTCAGAGGAGAGGATGTGGGTGAGAGAGTGCGTGCTTTCGGGGGCGTGTCTGTTTACCGAGTTTGCATCGAAGCTTCATGACCCGAGGCTTTCTACTCATTTCAATACCACATATGCAATAAATAGTTACACACACTCTCACACACACACACACACAGGGTGCTTTGTTCTTCTCAGTGCTCCTCTCATCTTCCTTTTACAATTTACTGTAAATACTGTATACTGGCCTGATTTCATGGTCCATTTCCACTTCGTGTGTGTGAGTGTGTCAAGTGTTTGTGTATGTGTTTATGTGTGCAGGCCCCTCGTGACCCAGGTACCAGATAGCTTTCCAAAACAGCCCCAGAGTTCAGTGTGTACTCATTAGCACTGCCACAGCAAAGTCATACAAACTACAGTATGTCGAGTTGTTTTTTCTCTCACGCCCCCTCCATCACCTTCTCTTCTCTGGCGCTCTCATTCTTTTTATTACTCTTTCTACTTTACTGGGTGCACAAACCATGGAGACATTCCTTCTTGCAGACAATCATTGAGGGAAGAAATCATTCCATTCCATTTGTGTGTGTGTGTGTGTGTGTGTGTGTGTGTGTGTGTGTGTGTGTGTGTGTGTGTGTGTGTGTGTGTGTGTGTGTGTGTGTGTGTGTGTGTGAGAGAGAGAGAGAGAGAAATAGGAGATGGAATAAATCTGTTTATCTTCTGAAGATGTACCACTGTGTGATGGACGTTATCACCTCCAGAACAGAGGTGCCAGCAGGATCTCAAGTTATGCTGTGTCCTTTAAAAAAAAAAAACGATTTCCTCCTGTATCATCTTTCCCTCTGCCCCCTCTGTGTGAGCTTTATGTATTTTACAGCCGCCTGTTCCTTGATCTGCCCCTAGATGAGCACCTTTAATCTTTCCTGACAGCACTGGGAATGTGTCACTGCCTCTCCTTTTGCCCCACTGCATATTTTATCCTGTAGATCTGGCTGATGCTCAGGCTGCAGCTCCACACCGGTACTGTATACACACCCTACCTGCGGACGAGCAGAGCCGAGGAAAAGGCAACCGTGATATTTTCATTAACACATATCTTCATTAACACGTGCAAAAAAAAAAAACAAAAAAAAAAAAGAAAGAAAGAAGCAAAAAAAAAAAAAGGCAGGGGAGCAAGGGAGGGAAAATAACAACAACAGCAACGGCATAACGAAACCATGGCACCCCCTGTGGGCGTTCTGCTGTTTGTAGTGACACAGAGGACAAGTTATGCTAATTGAGTGTTCTTTGCATAATTAGAAAAGAGAAACTTCATCATTATTATGAGTAGAGAATAACCAGACTGAGGGTAATTTAGAGTTTCCCCAGCAGGGTGCTAGCAGGAAAAAAAAGAAAGAAAGAAAGGAAGAAAGAAGGAAAGGATGCCCTTTCAGTGTTATTCCTACATCCCCCCAACACCCCCCCCCCCCACTCTCTTATACAGAACAGCATATTCATCAGGATGCTTCGCCAAAGTGTGTCTTAATGATAATTACTTTTCTCAGTACGATCGTTTCAAAGTGATTAAGTACATTTGTTTTTGAAGAGCGCCCATTTGCAATGGAAATTTACGAGGCAATATTTGGATTAAAGCAATTCGCACACATTCAGGCATGCTGCCAAAGTCGTTTTAATAGGACCAGACCCCTCTGAATCAATTAGAGCACTTAAAATATTTCGCTGTTGCAAAATAGCGCTATTGTTTTCTCCACAGAGAGCAAGAACCTCCGTGAAGCATGAGCACCGGCGTTAAAATCTCGACCTCCTTCTACAGCTGATGCCACATGCAGGCGGTACGGCTTTTAGGTGGTGTAGGCTGCACGAGGCGACGGTTCAGATGGCTCAGAGGGGACGGTGAAACTCCATGTGGGCAGATACAGGACTAATAAGACTGATACTGAAGCTACTGCTTCTATATCTATATGCTTTCACAGTGTCATCACCTGACTCATTTCCTCGCCTTTCGTCTTGGCGGTGCCAACATGGCTGACCACGTCTTCTGCCTTGGCTCGCTGTCTCACATTCTCTGCTGTCTCGCTTTTTTTCCCCCTTTTTTTTTTTCATCTCTATGTACCAGCCTACAGCCAGAGCAATGGATTAATATTTCAAAACATGTTTCTCACCCACTCTTCCTCCCTCACTTTCTCTTCCCCCTCCTCTCAATGTCTCACATACACTCTCCCCATTCCCTGTTCACCACTTTGCGTTTCTCTCTCTCTCTCTCTCTCTCTCTCTCTCTGTAGAGCCTGGCTGCAGATACGTGTGATATTTTCCCTTATCTCATGTTTTGCTGCTCCATTGCTCCCTCGGCCCAATCACTGGAGCACTATGTTTTATGAATTAATAAGAGATGATCCTGGAAGGGGAGGCAGCTGAGAGAACGAAGAAGGAGAGAGAACATCGATGGGGGAAAAAGAGGGAGAGGGAGAGGGGAGAGCAGGAAAAAAAAAAACCGAAAGAGAAAAACAGAGGGTGGAGGCTGCAGTCGAATTTTAATGAACACCGAGGGGAATATCACGTTCCCCCCTCACTCCTTTGCTCTTTCTGTCTGGATATCCTTATGGTACGCTGCGCTAAATCACTGTCATGCAAACAAGGTATTTCCCATCATGCCCTTGGTTTTTGGATGGTAATTGTGTCACCGTGTGGCACAGCTTGGCTCACCGGGTGCACCTGCTCCGTTGTCCTAATTGAACAGATGATCTGCCAATTTGTCATGTTTATCTTTGGCGCTTCTCCTCGGTGGCTGGCCCCGCTCCTCACAGCCCCCCTCCTGAACGTGCTGCAGATGTTAGCAGCATTTTTTATGACAGATCTTGTAGTCATTACTGAATAATTCATGCTTGCATTAATGTCTTCAGATAGCATCTCCAGCTCCTCTTTCTCTGTCGTTCTCTGGATCCTTTACTTCTCTCTCTCTCTCTCTCTCTCGCCCAATCACATGGGAAAACTTTATTATGCCTCCCTCTGACAGCAAAGTATACGGATAAAAGATAATTGCCTGGCTTGACTCTCCCCATTGATATGAAAATAGGCTTTGAATTATTCACCAAGGTTTAAAGGTTAGTTGAAGGTTATTACTTGGGGACAGAAATAAAGGAAAGAGAAAGAGCCTCTCTGCGCATTGTTCGGCAGCAGGCAAACGAAACATCAGTGAAAGGCTAATTTGCAGAGCATGCCGCAGTGGTCTCTCACAAATAAAGCCTCAAAGTCTCTCTGGAGATTTTAACATGGGAGAAGTCAATTATTTATAAGCAAATGATGTTCAGATTTTTTTCTCTCTCTCTCTTCCCTTTGACTTTAAAAAGAAAAGTCTGTAAAATACAAACTCGGCATCTTCTTTGCTGTGTGGCTCATGCTAATGTTTTGGTTTTGATTTTTTTTTTCCCTTCAGTCCAGGCAAGCAGGACAGAGGATAATAAGCAGCCATCTTGAAGAGGGAAAGTGTCCTGGATGATTGCTTTTGACATGAATCAGATCAGTTGAAATGCTAGCAGGTTTCAGATGGCTTGGATAATGGAGCTTAGAATACAGTGGCCTCAATATATCATTCCCTTTGTTGGTGTGTATTTTTCTCTCTGTACGGGTTCAGAGTCGCAATGAGTTCTGCGGTTGGTCCTTCTGTTCTTACGCCATGCTGCATCACCATAGCAACCATGCGTGCAGGTACTCTGCTTTAGCGGGGAGTCATGGTGAGCTGTGTGATGGAGATGGACAACCCCCACCCTCCCTCTCTCTCTCTCTCTCTCTCTCTCTCTCACACACACACACACATACACACACACATGCATGCACGCACACACAAAGGCTCTTTTTATCACTCAATCAGTCTACCCCCCCTCCCTACACTCTCGTTCCTTGGAGCCGGGTGACCTGAGGTGGTGTGTTTATGAAGCTCTGTTTATGTTCTCATATATGTCCGTGCGTCTTTTTTTTGCCTCAAGTTCATTTGCATGTTCCCACGCAGTGCTACCCCTCAGTGGGTGTGAAGCTCCGGGGCCTCGTCTGCCTTGTCATTCCTCTAACTGATGTGACACCTCATATCTCACTGCTCATTTGATGACTTGATTGTTTTAGCACCTTAAAAAAATCTAATTAATGAGTGTTATAGAATGTATGTGTAGAATTGTATTTGTAGCTAGACTTTGTTTTTTAAATAACCAATCATAAGCTGCATATTTACCTGAGCCTCCAATAACGAACTGGACTCCATATTAACTTGAACACATCATCTGTTATATTGAGCTTCCAGCTGCCTAACACAGTATGACTGCACATCAATTCCTGGTTACCACCTAAATAAGGATGTTCCCTGTTCAGTCTGGTTCCTCTCAAGGTTTCTTCCTATTGACATCTCAGGGAGTTTTTGCTTGCCGCCGTCACCCTCGGCTCGCTCATCAGGGACAATCTGAATCTGAAACTTTCTCATATTTCATACACATTTCCATAATTTTATATTGATTCTGTAAAGCTTCTTTGTTGCAATAACTATTATTAAAAGTGCTATACAAATAAAATTTAATTGAACTGAAATGAATAGAGAGTAAAAAAAAAAAGTATGACGTATATAATATTAATAATATTATCATGTTATCATAATATTATCATATATATCAATATATACTGTATAACGTATAGCAATAAATTTGGTGTTAAAATATTTGTACAAGTTTTTCTTTTAATGAAGTGTGTATACATTTTTTGGCTTTCTCTGTATATGTTTATAAACACACATACATTTGAATAATTGAATGCTATAAGGAGCAAACAATTTACTTACACTACAGAGAAGTCATGTGTCAATTTCCACCCATTCTAGTCTTTCATGTCTATTTTAGGTTCCTTTTGGTAGCATATGAATTAATTCATAAATGTTCGAACATAACGTTCATTACACCTGTTACTAATATTCGCCCAGTTTATCATCTTTTCCTCACAGTCTCGCTCGCTCCTTCCTGCTGTTAGTCTATCTGGTTTCTATGAATAATACACAGCTTATCAAAAGCAGTCATCCACGAAACTCATTTTCAAGTGGAAATATGGGTCACTTTGACTTAATTTGGCAGAGACTCTTTTATAGCTCCAATTTGTTGGCAGCATTTTGGCAGAGGATGTAAAGACAGCTTTGTTTTTGACAGCTTCTCAACACATCATTAGCTGAAAATAAGGAACTAGTAAGAGGCTTGCCAGGCGCACTCTAGCAGAGACGAAGTTCCAGATGGCAAAGCAATGCTCTAGAAAGCAGATGTGTTGAAATAGGAATGCTGCACACCCACCGCACTCTATTTTGCTACTTGAAATTGAGCATAGTAATCTCTTTTAGTGTATTTTATATCTTTTTTTGCGTGTGTGTGTGTGTGTATTTTAAAAAGCACATACTGTTGCATTCATGGAAGCAAGCATATTTCAATAAATTCTGTGCATAGACATTGGCTGTATTGATCTGGCTCTGCATTGCACAGAATATCTCAGCAGCTAATCTTGCTTCTTTGACAATGCTGATATCTATGCTAAAGGCATGTTTCCCAGAATGCTGGGAATGTGAGACCACTGTCTCTGACAGCTCCAGTCCGCCTCCTCAGGCTGAATGGCACCTCGGTGTCGCTGTTCCCTGACCTCAGCTGTTGTGTGCAGGTCAGTGTTGTAGCCTTTCACAGCAAGCAGGCTATAGACAACTCTGTGTCACTTACATACACTGGAGGATGAACAAACACACACTTTCCCACTGTTTACTAATTACAGACACTGCATTTTTCAAGCATGTTCCTTCATTCTACTGCACAGCTGTCAGGACTGGGATTATAGTATTGCCAACTTTTGTAAAATGTTCTGGGATTAAATGCCATTTCGATTCTGACAAGGCTCACATGTGCCTTTGGATGATATGATGTGATGGAGGCTTCAGATCAGCTTGTAGCAGTGTAGGCTGCCAATGAAATGCTAATAGAAGATGGCAGAGCGATCAGTGATGTTCCTCCCTCTCTCTTTCTTTCCCTTCGCTCAATTACTTACCTCTGTGACAAGGTAACAAAAAAAGCACTCTCCATCTCGGGCCATGCCAAGAGGCACTTCATCGAGGACTTTTGCCCGCTGCTTCAGAGCGCTTGTCTGATTACAGACTGATCAATACCTGGCCCCTTTCCCGCTCTTGGCACAGGGAATGATGCGATGCTTGGAGCTGTGACATTGACTGGGCCCTGGGGGGGGGGGGGGGGGGTGCATCCTATTAACTCTGCTGGCCTCCTCTGTTGTGATAGTGATAAAAGCCAGAGAGGAGGACAAGAAGGAAGAGGAGGAGGAGGCATTAAATGACACAAATGCCCTCATAATTGCCCCCATTTGATTCTAATGGTGGAGATTAATCTTGTTTTGTTTGAAGGCATACTGGTGCCAGAGCAACCGCTGAGGAAATAAATCTTCATTGGTATAACTCTTTGACTTTATCAATGCGCTATATTTCCCATGGTATGTTTTACCTTTATATAACATAGCTAAATGCTAAACATTTTGTCTTCAATTACTGGCAGTCGTAGTGTTTGAAGTTTTGCCCTCTGCCTGTGCTAAATCCCACTACAATGGTCTGAGCACTGACCCTGTGGCCTTCTCTCACTGGGCCCATCCTTCTTGATCCTTGCTGAAGGTTTCCCATAATGTGGCTGTGCATTAGATATCTGCTCTTGCCCTTTGTGCAGGTCATAGTGTTTATCACCCCATCAAAAACAGCCTGGCTAGCTGTTACAGCTTCTATTATTTACAGCTGAGCCAGCGTCTCTCTCTCTCTCTCTCTCTCAGGCCCCGTTCCTCCTATTGAGCACTTTTATTGTTTCCCCACTATTTCCTTGTTTGAAACAATATAGCCAGAGCTGTTCTTATTGATTCCACTGGATTGTGCCCTGAGTAAGTGCTCCTTTGAGCCTGGCTGCTATATTAAGCCATCGCTCCAGCAACGGATGACAGCTCTCCTTAGATCACTGGCTGCCTCTCACTGTGCCAGTATTACTCATATGTTAATTGATTGGGTGACAGAAATGGAGGAGACTGGTGGGAAGGTGGAAACAACTCTGCTGAGAATATTAAGTAACAAGCAGCAAACTCCAAAATGAACTAAGGTTAATGATGTTCTCAGAAACAAATTAATGAGTTGGATGATTACATATCTACATATCTAGCCAAGTCGGAGTTACAATCTACACCCATACTGTAACCAATGTCTCCTGACTCATTTACATAATGCAGTTTGATTGATGTTTTTCCAGCCCCATATTCCATTTGCACTGTTGGTAACATGCCATTTGCACATCACTATGGCTACATGGCATCATGGTCTGTTTTGCACTTTACATTCAGTGTGACTTGTACTTTACATTCGTGCTTTAAACTTCTCCTCATCAAAGAGGAAGCGTTTGCACTTTAGTGTAGCTCAATTCTAAAGAAAAGAAATTTCAATATAAACCAAAAGCTGCTGTGCAGAAAGGGTTTTATCTTGTATCTATGTATGAGAAAAGCTGCTTGAGCTGGATATTACACTATTCTCTGACTGAAGACAGTGCCAGAGCCAAAGTCTGTACTGTCGTACAAGCCAAAAGAAGAATGCAGAAGAATTTCACCTGAGAAAGGATTCATTTCCTCCTTCCCTTAGTTTTAATTCATTTCATTTCAGGATGTTTACTGGCATTGCAAGTAATGATACACATACATTTGAAAGATCCTTGGATTGTATGTTTTATTTAGTGTTAAAAAATAATGAAATAGCTGTTTGAATCTTGTGCAATATGCACTCGCAAGTGTAAAAATGAAACATTGCTGACATTGCACATTAAACACTGCAACATTTTAGCTGGAAGACAAGATAAAAAAAAATCAATTGTGTAGAAGATAATATTGAAATGCTTAAATGTATATGTACTTATTCTCACTGGAAAAAAAACAACAAAATACTGAATCTCCTTCTTACTGGATTTAGCAGGCATCATTTATTATATCACTGTTTCTCAATGTTAAATATTGTGTGCTTGTTGAGTTCTGTTGTTGTTGTTGTTGTTGTTTTTTTTTCAATCCATCATTGTTTTTTCATGCCTCCATTGTCTATACCCTTTATACTGCAAAGTGCTCCGGGGTTCCTGGAGTATATCCCAGGAAACTCTTCCAGGGCACAAGGTACATTGTAGATGGGGTCCCAATCCGTTCACACCCTCACACACCCAGTCGTACACTATGGGTAATTTGGAAACACCAATCAGCGAACAACAAGCCGGAACTTAAGACAGAAAAGACTACAATGGGTTCCACTCCTGTGAACCGAGAACAGGAACCTGTGACTACGGTGGGCACAAACTCACTGACAAGAAGAACTAAAGAGGTTTCCTAGTTTTGGTAAGTGTATATATAAAAAACAAAACAAAAGAAGATGCATCCCAAACAAAGGCAGTTGCATTGTTTATATTGGTCATATGATCAATATAGCAAAACTACCGTCTGAGCAAAATAGCAGCTGGTTTGTATGAATTAAATGTGTTTGTTTACATGTATACATTGTATTTCTGGAAAACGTTGAAGCCAAGAAAAATGAGGTTTACAGCATGTTACTGCAATCACAGTTTCCCAGTTGCTATGCTATGGTGTTTAAATTTACTTTCAGTAAGACTCTAAACAAATACATAACAGACGTTTGTGACATTTTAGTTAAACTTAACCAACATATTAATGATAATAACTTGCATATTAATATTGCAACCAACAGAAATTTAGGTTGATTCATCCATGTAGACACATCTATGGGAGATGGAGTTATAGCATTTTGCAAAATCATACCAAATCCACTTTGATTTGACCAAAGCAACTGTGATAAATTATTTTTCCATTTGTGCTTCTTAACAGACTTGTGACTCAAAGATACCATCCGAAAATATTCTCTATCAGTTTGTAATAATTATAATCATAAGACTATATGATTAACTGTTTATTATTAACAATTAGTTCCAACCAAGTAATCTGATTGGACGAAAGCCATTCCACAAGTGATAAGAACAGAACACAAAAGATCTGGGACATTTAACTATATATCACTCCAAAGTACTGAAAGAAGGGGAGAACAGCTGCTTGCCACACCCACACGGTCAAAACCAGTTATGGAAACACTTTCAGCAAGAAAACACCTCTGATAATTTAGTCATCTTAAACACACTTTGTTTACTTTAGTAAGTGCTCCAAAGTCGCTGTGAAATGCCTCTGAACCCTCCGTGTTGCTTTGTTTATGGCTAACATGAGCTACAAAGCTAATTAGCTTCTATCCCAAATCTGTTTCCCACCCCTAATCAACGCCACTACTTGTGGTACTTTTCAGTACTTGTGTGTGGAATCATGGATTGTACACCCTACATAGTGCACTAGCTTTCCATTTTACACTATTTGGGATTCAAACCCAGAACACCTGAAAGATAGCTGTAATGAGTGGAAATATAAAGTAAATATGAAAGTTTTTCAGGTCTGTCCACCATGGTTTATTCTTTCCACCTTTTTCCTGCACAGTACCGGTAGGAATTTAAAACTACGTTCAGCCCTGTTAATTACGCTAACCGTCAGTCACTAACTGTCAGTCGCTAGCTCAATGCTAATTCTGCCAGTCATGGTTACTTAGTTCTGCAGGCGTACATACTGTATGTACGTATCTGTATGCAGAGTAAACTAACTGGATAAATAAACAAACAAATTATAATCTATTGATAATTAACTGTGTTTGTGTAACGCAATAATATTTTATTATTGCTTAATTATAAGAACAATATTACTTAATTGTTAAAGCAATTAAAGCTAGAGCCAGTATTATTTGGATGATTTGAACTGAAACATTCATACACATAGCATTTGTCTTTCTTTGATTGTTTTAAATCTATGTTTATGATTTAATGTTTGCTGTTTCAAATTGTTTATATTGCCATTTCTGTTTTTGTTCCTCTTAAAAAAAATGCTTATATTATTCTACATTTCAGCTGAATAAATGTGGTGTCCATCTTTCCTGTTTTCTCTCTTTTACTTCCTTTCTGGTAGTATCATGGTGGAACTGATTAAACTGATAAATAGTTTAACATAATATTTATGAAACCTGTTATTATTCTTCACTCAGTTTAATCCCTTCTCTTCAGAGTCACACTCTATTGTGTTAATGAACCTGTTTTCTATGAATACGACTCTTCATATCAAAATCGGTCATCTGCGAGACCCATTTTCAAGTGGAAATACGGGTCATTTTCACTGAATTTGGCAGAGACTCCATTAAAGCTCCAATTTGATTGTAGTATTTTGGCAGCGCACATAAAATCCTGTTTATATTTTTACCACCAGATGGACTGCTATTCACTGTCACCACATGTGGTGTCCAGATAGGTCCAAATGTTTTCATATTTATTCCTTACCAACTGCTTTTTCGATTTTTGCTGTTTTGTGCTGATTTGGGCTAATCTGTGTATTGTTAATATTATGTGTAATGTCTTTGCACTTAAATAAACAATAAATTGGCTTCGATCAGAGAGACAATGTCAAACAGGGACTACATTTGCCCTCATACAACTACAAGAAGTCTTTGCAGTTTTTGTTGATCATGTAATCCTAGAGGTTTCTCATGGCTAAATAAAAGTTCTTATTAATGCTTGGCATATTATTTCTTTTTTCAATATACCTTTCACCTTATGTGTTTATGAACTGCAGCTGCACTTGTTGTTGTAGTTGTTGCAGCATTCCAGATCCCCACAGATGATTAGATATCCATGTTTCTAACTCTAGACATGTTAGGATGGTACAATATATATGGCACAGACGAATGGAACTTTTTTATTTATAATAATCCCCCGCCACTAGAAGGTTTGATTTATTCACAACCACTTCCACAACCACATCCACTAGTATCTAACAGGTAACAATGTGTCTAGAAAGATGTGTAGTTGTGATTTATAAATCCATTCTTACTTGATGCATCGTGTTCAGAAAGTGCATTCTGTGATTTCTGTGCTTTTTCAAGGAGTGCAAATGGTGATGTCAGCCTTGCAACAGTTTACTTGGGAATGAAGATACAATACAATTATACTTTGTTTATTAAAAAGATTGATGAGTTGAATAATATAATACAGTTTTGTAAAGATGATAACGGTATTTTTTTAAAACCAGTGCTTAGGTCAGAAAGGTTTAAACCTGTATGGTGGATTGGAATTTGCTGTAATTACTGTCCATTCATTTTATTATTATTTATCATTATTTCTCTCCCATCCGTGAATAATTAGGAAAATAGAGATGAGAAAACCAAACGGCTGACCAGATTGCTACAGGAAAGTGGACTATTCGTTTTGCCATTTAGAAAAGGATGACTTGACATTTAAGTGGTTTTCAGTTTTGTACTACTGAGGGATAATTTGCTAATGGAAAGTGTTCTTGTTCCCTAAATGTACTTAATCAATTATGTAGAGAACAGTTTAGTTTGTCAGCCATCAGTGGAACCACAATATGCTATCATTCTGTTTGTAGTGGAGAGTGAACTGCCAATTTCAATTTCTTTTCCTATAACAATATGTTAAAATGTTTTGTTGTGTTGTGACACTGGTCTGTGGCCTAACACAAGCATCTATCCACTGCCACGCCATTAGCGACACAGATCATTTACACAGCAGCATGGCTAATTTTCATAATGTTCCTTTTATTATCAGAGGAAGAAATTAACCCAGGAATTTATTTACATATCCACTGCAAACGGCAACAGTGCACTAATTGGCTGCTAGATGATTAATAAGCTTACAGCAGATGCTAATGAATCGTGCACTCACTGTTCCGAAGGTGCTCTTGCAGTGCGCCTTGTGATTTGGCAGCCTAATTAGTCTGATAATTATGTACTTGTTGCGTTGGCTCTCAAGCAGATTATTAATGTGGATTGTGTTAAAGATAGCAAGTGTTCCTTCTGTTGTTAAACAGGCCCGAGCATGTGCTTTCTTCATTTTTGTATTTGCTTTACTTTGGTTATCACATAGTCTTTGTCAAATCAGGTTTATTATCATAATAAACGAATATTCATCAGAGTAATTTTACTGAGAAGTATGTAGTAGATCAGTAGTTAAGACAAATGATACAAGCTACAGTGTCTTTCCGTATAATTCAGTTAAACTGAACATTGAAAACTGATTAGACAATCTATTTTAAAACGTGTAATTTAATCAGAACATCTGTTACTCTGAACCAATTATAGAGTTGAGTTATTAAAGAAATCTCTCTTTTTTATTTGAATGACATTGAATAGAAAGTATCTTTACACCATGTATAGCATTAGTTTTATAGTATTTTTTTTTTAAGGTGCAGAAGACCCACAGCAAAATTTTATCCTGAATTTTATACATTGTATTCAGATTTCTAACATAGGGAGGGACCCAACAATTTTAACAGTTATTAACTATGTCCTTTTTAACACTTGAATTGAATTATGGCAGCAATGTGTAGTGTTATGTTTCCTCTGAAGATGTCCGTAGTCGCACCATCGTTGATGCTCAGAAGAGATGCATATATTTTCATGTTGAAGTGTATATACATTTTTTGGCCCCTCTTTTTTCATTTTTAGTGTTGTTGAGCAACCAGTCTGATATGGGAGATATCTGATATATGGGAGATTCTAGCACAATTTAAAATGGTCTAGTGAAAATTACTGTATTAATTACTATATTAAACTGTCATTTTCTGCCACAGATTGGTCCTAAAAACAGTCCTATGATTAGCCTAATTGTAATTGGGTAGTCATTTATGACCAAGGTCAAGTTCAAGTTCAACGAAAGGTACTTTTTAGGAGGCAGGCAATATACTCTCTAAAACTCATGAGATCTTGGGATAACTCAGAAGCAGATATGTTTGCAAGGAAGAGAGGAGGCCTAATAAATACTTAACAAACAGGAAAATGAGTTTGAAGTTGTTATTATATTGATTTTATTGACTTTGTTCATATATATAAACCAACCAATTATTTAAATAAATCTGAAAACCATATTTAGACTAAGGTATTTAAAATAATTTCTTAATCCTTACATTAACATAGCACTTGAGAGACACTTTATTTATGTGTACAATCTTCCTCATTGACCTATGGCAGGAAATTGTATTGTGTTAAATTACTTAAAGTGGAAAGCACAAACTTCTTTGATAAATGTGTGTGACAAAAATAGATGACACTGTTGAAAACTAAAGCGTTTTTTTCTTGGATTTTTTCATAACATGAAATACAAATATGCCAGACTATTTTTGAATTATATTAAGGCAGGCAGCTTAGAATCTGATGAAATCAAGACTGAGCATAAATCTGTGTCACTGTGTAATTAAACAAGTCCAGTAAGTCTGTCGGCTTTCCACATAATAGTTTGTTTAGCCTATGAAAACAGGATGCTATAATAAAACCTCCAAATCGGCTTGGTATGGAGGGCCATTAGAAAGCACTTGCTTATGAATATTTTATACAAATCCTCCTTTTTATCTCAGACTCAGCTTGAAGCAGGAATTGTGTTGATCTGGTGTTATAATCACGGATTAAAATGGGTCTCTCCCCAAACAATTCTCTGATTAAAGGCCTGTTTACATTCCACGCTCACGCACTGGCAGAGCACAGTGAGCTGAGTGCTGTAGCTACTGTAGACTGGCACTAATAGGCCCCTCACTGGCTTCTGGAAGCATTGCGGATCTCACACTTGTGTTTCAACTCATTAGTTTCCTGATTTGGCTAGGTGTCCAAGCCTAACCACAAAGGGCCGGTGTGCCTGCAGGTTTTCATTTCAGTCGAATAGGAGACACACCAGCTGCAGTCCATTTGGCAGCAATCATGACCGATCCCTACTATCAGTAGACTACACCATTCACACCATAACATGATGCTGTATTAGCCTGACTGTCTGTTTGCCTGACTAAAACTGGACTTTTAAAAATGACATGTGAACATGTTAGTGAGATTAAAATTATGCTAAATCTAACTTCTCGGTTTGGACTAGCATACCCAGATAATGCGGTTGGGAGGCAAGCTGCTCCTTGCACGATCAGACACAGAAATCAGCCAAGATGCTCTGCACGTGCCTAATTATAGTTGGGTTTTGACCCTGACGTTGACCAAATACATAAGCAAAGCCGCTAACAACACAGTTGACAAAGGTGTTGTCTGCCTTTGGATAACCCCATAAACACAAAGGACAGCATGCATGTCATGTGTACAAAAAGTAAAGCATATTGCCCATAAAAATGTACAGCCATAAGGTCAGCTGGGACTACAATACTAACAAGCTGAAAGGGGGCATATTGCCACCAATTGTAGCGGAGTCAGACATTCTTCAGCCAGTAAATTGATTCCCCTCTCGTGCCTGTATAATGGGACAAGAGTAGTAGTCCAATTAAATGGCCTAGTCAAGCTATAACCATAGCTCAACTTAACTGTGCATGTAAACTTACTGAGTGAGAACTCTGAACATTCCCTGCTGTAAGGGTCAAAATTAATGGCCATTTAGAAGCCACTTAAACGTCACTTGAAGTGAAGTAAGTGTTTTTAAACCTTTGTTGCATCGGTCTGCATTTTGTGAGACTTCTTATACTAGTTCAACCTGAAGTGGATGGAAAACCATGAGCAATAAGTCAGCACAGTTTACCATTCTATACGTGTTGCTGAATAGAGATGTCTGTTCATGGGCATGTTCAACACAAGGCCAGATTTAATGGAAATTCTCTTGTGCATAAGTGAATGCAGTTCCAATATATAAAATCCAATAACCAATATAGTTCTTGACAACTTTTCTTTTTTATCCTTGAAACCCAGCTACACACTGAGCTTTAATGTGAGTGAAAATTTATCGCTATACATATCTGATGAGTTGAAACCATCGGCAGCCAAGCATTGCTTAAATAGTAAAAATGTTCCTCTATGAGAACCTTTTCTTAATTTTTCTTTATTTATGTATTGTTTTTTTTTTGGGGGGGGGGGGGGATTTCCCTCTGACTTTCTTGTATTCCCACCCGCAGTGTTCGGATGATTACCCCCTCTGGAAAAACCTTTAAAGTTCTGGATCAGTTAAAGGCATTGTGAAAATTTAGGTTTTTAATGATGAGTGCTTTTTTTTAATGATTTTAATTATGGCCGGACTATGTTTTCCATGCTTCACTGATGCATTATGATCTAGTTGAGAGACATATGAAAGAAAAAAGGATAGTTTCTATCTAATCAGCATTTCTTCCCCTTAAGATTTTGGCCATGTGTAGATCTGGATTACTCTGAATTTGGGGGAGATTCCTGCTCATGTCTAGGCTCTATACATTAAGAAAGGCCCCAAAGTGCCCCCATATCACCCAACCGCTGGACATTTGCACACTTCCCACCTTTACTCATCACCCATTCGCAAGGCCTCTTGTCTGAAGTAGCAATAAAACTTTGGTATAATATAACGGTTACATAACAAGCAATTTGAATCTGCATGAGTGTAATGCATGAAGCTCTTTTAAGCGTAGTGTAGTGGTGCGGAGAACACACCGACTGAAGCCTGCATATATTCTGGACGAGAGGCTAGATGGGGGTGGCGGGTCAAAGGCACAGCAATCAAATCAGCCATGGAGAGTGCTTGAGTGACAGCCATGAGAGGCAGTGTGCTCAAACGAGCATTATAAACGCTGGATAGGCTCTTGTAGTCTGCCATGTGCTACTGACCTCCTGTTGAGGGCAAGCTGATAAGAGGGGTTTGGGACAAGTGAATTAACATTGCTCCAGATGCATATCTGTATCTCCTCTGTAGAGAATTGCGTGCACTCACGCTGTCTCCTTTAGAATGACTGTGTTTGACTGTGTGACAGTTTTGTGTTAAGCACACTTGACTGAATTCGAGGCCACACTGCGGTCACGGATGTGGTCAGCTTTCCTAAATTACCCTATCAGCAGGGATCCTCTGCTGAAAAACCATTTAAATGTAGTACTAGGCTTAATTTATGCCTTTACGGCACAGGTTTGACAGTCGAAATGCTGTTTTTGTTAGCACTCACACATGCTCTGCCATTGGGGAGGGGTCCAGCCGTGTAAGATCTGAGCGATTTCCCAGCTTGTCAGTTTTGATTTGGAGCAGTTGTGTTTGAGAGGGCGCACATTCCCACCCCCCGACCCCCAACTTGGCTTTTAAGGGCCTGTGGGACTTTTTTTCTTTTCTTTTAATGTTACTTGCAAACACGTTCTACTGTGACAAAGTAGAACTCCTTTTCGAACTCGCCTCTGCACAGCAATAATAATTCATGGTCATCCTCTTATCCCTCTCTTCCCTGTTAGCTTAAGGTGTTTAAATCCACACAGTATAAAATATTAACCGGTAAAGAAACGTGTGTGGCGGTCCGCCGCGCGTAGGTCTGGACAGCATAACTAAGCACCTTTCATGCCAAATTCATTTCCAGGTAGAAGCTCAGGGTTGGATACAGATGGCCCCTGTGTTAGCTGTTTACACTACTGGAAATGTACATCACTGATCTGCCAATCAACTCAGTGTGATAGACAGTACTGCTAGCTGGGCTTTAAGAAACGGCCTCTGACTCCGGAGCAGACAGATCGGAGACTCACGAACAGCAGCAGGCTTTGGTGCTTCTGGCCCACATAATGAGCTCAGTGGGGTGCTGTACTAACGCACAGAAGATGTGCTAGCAGAAAATGCTTGCTTTGATTAGCCCGTAGGCATCTGGCCAGCCTCGTCGTCCTTGCTTATGGTACGGAACAGAGACTGGACTGTATGTCCGCAAGTGTGTGTGCGTGTGTACATGGGTGGGCCGACCTATTTGCTCGGCCGTAGGAAGTTGTTCCTGTAAAAGCAGATAACCAAAAACGCTCAGTATATAACTGCAGCTGTCTCATTCAAATACAAAACAATACCAAACATCATCAGTCATAACGTACAACGATTTGTGAGAAATTAGTAGTGTGTTTTTGGTGGAAAGAAGCCCAAGCTCAATTAACAACTCTGGCAGTGTAAATGTCAGATTTTTAGATGTACTTTGAAACTTAGAAAACTAACTTACCTTAATTAGCTGTTATTAGTCATTAGCACTTTGGCAGGGAATGCGGATAGAAAGCAAGCCCTGAGCCAGACAAAGCGGAGGCAGACTCTGGTCCCTGCTGCCGCCCTGATATAGTGGAATGGCGCTCGTCTGTGGGTCTGCTTGCCTCCACCACTGAGTCATATAATTGCTCCTCTCTCATTCCGCTGCACTTGTCTCCAATGCTCGCAGGCAGCCCTGCCGACTCATAAGACGCTTCCAGCGAAGAGAAACATTTCTCATTTTGCATCTGATTCCTTCCTAACAAGGCAGTGGTGTCCTTGCATTCAAATGCTGAAATAATGAAAAAGCCTATGAATATTTCAGCACCGCGACAAAAGAAAGGGTTTGTCAGACAGCAACGAGTTCACCAATCAGCCCAAACGGCCCTAATAACCGAGACAGCAATCCAGCTCGTCTGTGATGTGAATGTGTAATGTTAACTTTTTTAATAACTGTGGAGGGGCCTCAGGGGCCATCAGAGAAATGGCTGCCTGGTGCACTTTGGTATTTGTGCGTTTAATTTCTGCTGAATCTTTAATGTTTCTCTGGGGCAAGCAGCTCCAGGGGTTGAAGGCAGACCAAACTGACTGTCTGAATTGAATGCTACTTCATCACCGGTGTCACTGTTTAGCCAATGGCCAAACCCTGGTTGTAGCTGTTATGTTCGGTGCATTGTGAAATTAATAAACAGCATGAAATCTTCATCCTATTTCCTAGCATTAAGTTTTGAATTTGAGTTTTTCTGAGTTTTAGTGGCCTACTGCTGCGTAAAGCTCGTTTTTAAGATACCGGGTATCATATTGCTGAGGCTATTCTGAGAACACTTGTGTTACTCAGTGCCGTATAGGCTAACGTCATTGTCATTTCAGAGGTCAGGTGAGGTCAGCCTTCAGGAGACCTCTGACCTCTACTCCACCTTTTCTCCCAGCACCTGTCTCAACACCTGGTACGCAAGCATAAATCTCTGCTGACTTTCATCTCGGTACAGAAATATGCACGCAGCATAGAAACACAAGGTTAGAAGAAGTAAGCCGAATACTTTGTACGCCTTACAAACTGTGTGGACAGAGCTGAACATTTTTCTCAAATGAAATTATTTAAAAAACGGATACCATTTAACAGAATTAAAGTGAACGTTTCAATTTGCTTGACTCTCAGAGTTTGATGTAGTGATCATTCCTGCATACATTTGCCTTAGAGGTTAATACACAGATACACTCTTCTTCTTTTCTCCTACACTTGCTACAGTAACAGTAATTAAGCTTTCATATTTGCAGATTGAGCTGAAGGTATAAAAGATTTTAGAATAGCAGTGATTACTCAACACCATGCCTTTGTGGGTAGGTGTTAAACGACACACACACACACACACACACACACACAAGAAAAAAAATCCTACTAAACAGGTGCTGAACCTCTTACACATTAATTACCTCCATAAGCTACAGCTACGTGATCATATTATTTTAATGATGATCATTGAAAATGTGCAACTCAAGTTCCTCATTATGCACAGCTAGCTTTAAAGCACTGTGGGATAAGTTGTTTATGTGCATACTACAGAATGTTTTGAGCATAAATGCGGCTGCACTTTACTCAACCAAAGAGTTGATTTACATTGCCTCCTTGGCAGCCTTCAGAGGACCACTGAGGTGTAAAGAGTATGTAATGAAACAGAGGCTCCATTTATGAGGAGAGCATCCATATTCATTAACAACAGTGCATTAACATATGATGCCTGTGACAGAACCCTGATGCATATTTTATGAGCTCAGTTAATGCTGCACTGACAACACCATGAGTACAATGATAATAATAATAATAATAAAAAAAGATGCACAGTCCTACACCTCCCCAGGAAAGCCACATGGCACTGTGCAGATTATTGATTCTCCCCTGTGTCCTATTGATCTCTAATGTTTTCATCTCACAAAGGCACTGCTAAGCTTTGCCATGTATCTAGGAGACACACTGACAAAGCAGCCCATTGACTCTTGGCTATCAATAGCCATGGTAGCTGGATATCATTAAATCCTCATCACCGTGCTTCCATCCAGCAAACAACGGCAACCGCCTCTCGTGACCTCCAAATCAAAGCAGTGAGCCGTGCTGCCCTCCCCCGTCTGGCACCGAGCGCGCCGTTTCATTGCCACCATCATTATGACTGTTATGCCTGTTATAATATGGTGAGCAGGCTCAGTTCATATCACACACCGTCATCCGTGAACATAAATCAGAATCACAAGGCTCATTACCGAAATAATGTGTAACTAATGAGATTAACTCACAACTTCTAAACATGCATGCGCATTGGCGAGGATGGCAAGCATATACATTATAGCTGAGGCAGTGAATAGAGGACCTGACTTTAATTTCTCACCGGGCGAATAACAAACGACAACGATTTCTGTCCTGATGCATTAATTTTTCAATTAAGATTATTACATCTAGCAGCAGTATTGCATGGTTAAGGGCTAACTGAACTCTGAATGATTCAAAGCACTGTGGCGTTTCAAATAATGTTTTTTTTTTAGTGAAATGAATGGATCAGTGATGTGAAACATGGTGAAATCGTTCCGTGATGCTAACATCCCCTGTATGGGACATGTCTCTGACTGTAAATGGAGATTTGTGCCTCCTACGCTCCACTCGCTGCTCACCCACAGGACCCAGATTAGCTGGTGATGGTGCCTGGGGCCTAAACCAAATTCCTCAGAGAAGCAGAGGGAAGCGAGTCATCAAGCATGTGACTTCACGCAGGGAACATACCCCCCCCCCCCCCCCCACCCCACCCCCCACTGACAGGAGGGGACGTCCTCCTCCTTATCACAGGGGCTGGGGATAGGAACAGTGACGCAGGGATTGATTTGACTGGGTGACAGGGACAGGTGTGGGGGAGCTGTAGCAAAGCCATGCTCCATTAAAGACAAGGGGGAGTGTCCCACCGCACCAGACGTCAGCCTGACAAACAGCCCAGCTTCTGATAATAGTCTGTCTCTGTCTGATCAATAGGCTGTCCTCTGCCATCCACTCTCTAGGGAAACGCTGTGGAGAGGGGCAGGCTTGGCTTCTGACCCCAGGGCAAAGGTCAGAGGTCCTAAGCTTATAAAGGGAAAGGGAAGGTCCACTGGAGGCGTTACTTCAGCCCAACGTATTTAAGTCCATTTATGAGAGTTAAGTTAGGAGATATTTTTGAACCAGCGCATTATATCTACCGCTACTAGAATAGACCTGATTTCTCTGAAATCAGAAGTGCACACACACACACACACACACACACACACACACACAGACCTCATCTCTTCTCCAAGAGACCAATTGATTTATGTACATCTTCACCGCTGCCTCATTTGGTTTCATCACTCTTGGTTTTTACTTCACCGTCCTCGTTTCTCCCCCCGTTTATTGATCATGTGATGAAGCAGAGAGTGAAAGAGGAGAGGAGCCTCTGTGGGTTTTTTAGTAGATTTAATGGTTTTCATTTTGCCACTGCGTTTCTGTGGACTGTGTTATTGATGGTTGTCCTCAGCTCCTCCGTCATGCCATCCATTTTGTTTATTTGCAGAGCTGACCTTTCTCTGAATTGTCCCATGCCTCCATCCTGCCTGCTTCACCACCGTACACATAGTCATCCCACTATAAGCAACTACATTACTACAATTTTAACAAAGTTTTTTAAAAATATATAATTATTTAACAGGTTATTTTTTTTGCAGTCAGTCATGAGAATGGTTTTAAGATTGTTTTGAGGCATTGCGTGTGCACTGTATTAATTACAGTCTAGTGAGCAAGACACTTGAAATACGGTATGTATTAAAATAATGCACCACATTCTCATCTTCAGCATCTGTAGCATATCAGCAATTATATATATATACTTTACTTGAAATGAATTTTTCCACTTTATGTGTAAGGGAAATAAATGTTTTAGGATGAGTCGGGTATGAGCGCCTTGCTAAAGCTGTTGTTTTGAACCAATGTATATACAGACCTTACGAATAATTTGCAAATAACATTAACTAAATTATTCAAATGTGAACTCTACAAAATAAATGAGTTTAGACAAACAATGTTTACTTTTCCATCTTCTGTCGATGATTTTGTCACCCATGTGCTATAGATGCACGAGATTGAGATGAATTTGGAACCTGTTAACCTGACAGATTGCTGGAGGCTGCTTATAGGAATTTAAAAATCGGCCTAGAAATTTAAATCTATTCATAATTTCTGTGTGTGTTTGCTCCCTGAAGGGTAATACAGTAAGAATTCTCTGTGGTGTGTATGAAGTAAAAATGTGTGCTAGTGATACCAGTGGTCAGTCAGGATGAACCTGTTCGCTTTCATGGGGATGATGGTGTTTTATCTGCACGCACAGAAACGTTTCAGATAGGATGTTACATGTGTTGTAGCCGTATTCAGCACATTCAGCAGTTGTTTTTATATGAGCCGGATAGGAAACTGTGAGTCAAAGAGGCCTCTGCTTGTATCAAGCTGTGTTGCGGCTTGTGTGGAAGTCACGAGTTTAGTGGAACATAATGAGGTTAAAAGAGCAAGTTCCTTTTCTCGAGGCAAAATGTGGGGGAAGTAGTGACTTCAGAGCAAGCCTGAAACCCAGCACTGCCTCCAAGGAGGAGGATATATATATATAAAACTTTGGGTAGCATGCAATTTCTCACATACAATTTCTCTCTCACTCTCTCTCTTTCCTAACATGTGCGCGCACACACATTCATATGAGTCATAGCCACAGGACTATTTTAAAGGATCCTCTTCTTCCTCTTCTTGCGTCTTGGCAACGTTATCTCAGAGTGACAGTTGTGGCTTGAATGGCAGTGATATATCCTGACGGGGAAAGTAAGACTGCATATCTTTGAGGGAGAGCAAAAAGCCCACAGACCAAAACCGCATGCCGGCAGCCTCTGCCGACTTCAAACGCTAACAAGCTGGAATAACATTTTGCTTGGGGTGTCTGCTGGAGGCCTACCAGCTGCTGGCAGGCTGATTGGAGAGAGAGAGAGAGAGAGAGAGACATATTCATCTTGGGATATGTAGCATTCAGATGTGAGCTAAACCACTTTGAATGAAAGAATTGTGTGCGTGCATGCGTGAATGCATGTGCCTTGTGTGTGTGGTGACTTCATGGGCTAAAGTGACGCTCCTTCCACGTTAAATGACTGTCATGGCTGTCTGTTGACAAGGAAACAGGAAAAAAATCTCCATGCTGGCCTCCATGTGTCCTGTGATAGAGTTTATCGTGCTACACATCCTTACATCCCTCCTCATCCCAAAGTATCAAGATCGATCTGTTTCTTCAGCACACACCAGTTTCTGTCTTCTCTCTCTCTCTCTCTCTCTCTCTCTCTCTCTTTGGTTGTGGGCTCAGATTGTCCACTCACATAGTGAGGCTAAGTGATAACAGGAAGTTGGAGGTGCTGAGCCAGTGGGATCATTTCCTGGTCGAGTCGAGGCTGTGTTATGGCAGCCACACATGGACACTCATACATCCAGGCCCTGATATCGAGATTATACCATCATGAAACGCAAGTGTGAGTTGTTTCATTTCACAACCTCAATGCAGCGCACACACACAAACACATTTGCACTGGGTCCAGTGCTCGAAAAGACAGTAGGCCCTTATGTGACGCCGCGGTCACATGTCTGAGGTGAGTCTGTGGCTTTGTTGAGAGGTGCTGTAAGAGACAAAACACACACACATACACACACATACAGAGACCAGCTGACAGGCCTGTGACACCAGACATAGAAAGGGAGTGTGTGTTAGATGTTAGAGCACAATAAAAAAAAAAATGTGAGTGAGAGAACAGTAGCTTAACCACACCACACAAACGGAAGTGGTATAGAAAGGCTTTCGTGTAGAGGTGTGGGCTGTAGCTGGTGTTAAAAAACAAACTTGGTGCTTTACATCTTTTTCAGGGTTGAATAGAGCTTCAGAAGAATTTCATTTAAAACACAGAAGCTCTGTTCAACCGGAAAAAAAAGATGTAGTGAAACTTTTAACAGTGCGAAGCAACGATCACATGACTGCAATGATGGGAGTAGATATCTATTATTAGGCATATCTCTCCTTCCACTTCAAATGACTTATGTGCATGGTGTTAAGTGCAGTAAATGTGTGCGCACACACACACACACAAGAGGCATCTTCATTCATCTCAACAGTATAGTTAAACTCCAGTACTTGCACGCCATTACGGATCAGAGCTTTTCTATAGAGAACCAAGCCTTCCTCTATTTACTTGCTTTTCTAGTGCTGAAAAAAAAAAAAGGCAGCTGAAGCACAGCTTAGACCACCCACAATGTCACGGAAGTATAAATTGGGTAGAATGTGGTCTGGGTGCAGCGAAGCCTCTATCCAGATAAGTCTGTTCTTTCATGAACCACATGAGAGGAGCCTACAGCTGCAGAACATTTCCGCTTCGCACAGACGCAACACGGCTCGCCGTTTCGACTTCACAGAGCTGCAAATCAATGATTTTATTGAAAATGATGGTGGGAAAAATAACATGCCCATGTAGTTTATGTAGCAGCGGTATTGAATAGTGACACTGTGTACATGTACCAGCCAGCATGTTGATGGAAACTGTGTAACTACCTTTTTGTTTTTTTCCCACATCTGTAGCGTTTTAACAGAAACTGTTCCATTCTATATTTAACCACAGCGCTGCTGCATTCTCATTTCTGATTGAGTGTTAATTTATTTTTATTTTTCCTTCATAGTAGGTCCTGTTGCAAATGTTTATATCAATGCAGAAGTTCTAATCCATTATGTTTTTTTTTCACTGTGACCTGTATGGTGGGTGTTCCATATAAATGTTTGGAATTGTTGATATACCGTAATAAAGGTATCTGGTTAACGTATTTATTTAGAATATTTGGAATGAATCCAGTAAACTTTTCCAGATTTTTCCTGAAATTTGAGGAAGTCTTCAGGATACGGTTGAAACCCAAATATACTTGGCTGCATTTTTTTTTTGCATCATCAACACATACTAAGACATTATCTTCAACATTTCTTATGAAAAAAAAACCTTTAAATATTTTTTTAAACAAATATGCCATCAATGAAAATAATATTAGTGATGGCAAATTGCTGTTTTTCAGGATGTGCTGTTAAAAAAAAAAAAAAAAACGTGTCCAGATATTACCCATCAGTGGTATATACAGTAGGCGGTGGTGTAGTGGTTAGCACTGTCGCCTTGCACCTCCAGGGTCCGGGTGAGATTCCCCGGCCAGGTTCGATTCCCGTCTCTGTATGCTTGCAGTTTGCATGTTCTCCCTGTGCTTGGTGGGTTTCCTCCAGGTACTCCAGTTACCTCCCACAGTCCAGAGACATATAGGTTAGGCTAAGTGGTGTTCCCAAATTCCCCATAGTGTGTGAGTGTGTGTGTGCCCTGCGATGGATTGGCACCCTGTCCAGGGTGTACTCTGCCTTGTGCCCTAAGCCTCCTGGGATAGGCTCCATGGCCCCTGTGACCCTGAATACAGGATAAAGCAGTACAGAAGATGAATTCAATTCAATTTTATTTGTATAGCGCTTTTAATTGTCATCGTCACAAAGCAGATTTACACAGTCAAAAGAATGATTTAAGTTTGTATGAAATGTGAAAGTATATGAATCAAAATGGTCAGATTGTCCCTGATGAGCAAGCCGAGGGCGACAGTGGCAAGGAAAAACTTCCTGAGATGGCAGTAGGAAGAAACCCTGAGAGGAACCGGACTCAACAGGGAACCCATCCTCATTTAGGTGAAACAGAAAGCAGGAATTGATCTGCATTCATTCTGTGTGTTAAGTGGCAGACAGTTCAGTATAACAGATGTTAACAGATGTTAATTGATGTTAATATGGAGTCCAGGTAGTTATTGGAGGCTCAGGAATGAGAACCCTATGTCCTCATAGTATGGTTGGTCATGCAAACATCTTGTCCATGTTTTCATTCCTGCCCAACACAATTGCTGCAGATTCATCTCCTGAACATTTCATTCTGTGTATCTGCTGCTCTTCCTCCTCATCTCAAAGGTGCTCGCTGGATTCAGATCTATTTACTGAAGTTCACTGATGCTCATAGAATCAGTGTTTAGATGACTTTAGCTTTGTAGCAGTATCATGCTAGTAGTAGCAGTTATAAGTTAAGTGGCCGAAAATGGATGCACGTAGTCTGCAACAATCCGCAGATGAACCCTGGCATTCAAAGGTCACAGTGTGTGCCAAGAAAACGTCCATCAGTTTTCCATCAATGTAAAACATTACATCAGCAGCAGCAGCAGCCTGAACTGTTGACATAAGGGCTTTTGGGTCCATGAATTTCTGTCATTGACACCAAATTCGGACCCCATCATCTGCACGTCACTGCATACAGTAAATCAAGGCCGTGTTTTTCCCGTCTCCAGCGCTACACTTTGTATGAGGGTATACGTGGTGCAGCCTCAAGCTTCCCTTCTTTTCTGACAGGAATGGAAACTGCTCTTGTATCCTCTCTTCTTTAGGAGTCAGCGTGTGAGATTCTACTCAGTACAGTGGTAGAGTGGTGATTTCAATGAATTTCAGTTTTCCAATCTATACTCGATCTAGTCTGGTCATTCTCCTCTGACCTTAATCTTAATCTGTATTAATTAATTTATTAATTACTTACACAGAAGCCACATGACTGGCTGATTGAATAATTGAATGAATGAGCATGCATATTCACTACCTTCACTGAAGTAAACATCAGTTATTTCCTGTATTCTTAAATATGTATATACTGTATTGATTTTTTTGTAATACATAATTATTGAAGGCTGCACGGTGACGTAGTGATTAGCACTGCAGCCTCACACCTGTCACACCTGTTTGTATGTTCTTCCCGTGCTTGGTGGGTTTCCTCCAGGTAATCTGTTTTCCACCCAAAGTGCAAAGACCTGCAGATGAGGTAAACTGGCATTCCCATTCCTATAATTTCTCATTGTGTGTGTGTGTGTGTGTGTGTGTGTGTGTGTGTGTGTGTGTGTGTGTGTGTGTGTGTGTGCGCCCTCTGATTGATTGGAGCCTATCGCAGGAGACCCTGGGCGAGGGTGATGCCAGGCACTCGTGATGAATGAAAATGTTTATTTGGCATGTATTTACAAACAAAGAAATCTAAGAGTTTCTTGTGATGCTGAAGAAATGTTTTTGTTTGTTTGTTTGTTTGTTTTTTACATTAGCAGAATGAATGAGGCCAAAGGATGAATAATGGCCGCTTTATGTTTCCTTTTTATATGTCATCGATTTACAGCAGCGAGGCTGCCTCATTGTCCCTGCCACTAAAAATAACAGAGAGGGAAAATAACAACAGTGACACAGAGCTGGTATTGATTTTAACGGCTGGCCACGGTCTCCTAGCCGCCCCAGGGCACCTTTTATCGAGAGCAGTAAAATAACAAAGGAGATGGGCTGGAAGTTTTCCATGTATACCAATCAGAGTTTATAAATTGCTCCATTACCTTCATTTCCCTTGGTTACTCTGGGAACATTAGCAATTATTTTCTCGGGGGCTTCACCCACGAAACTAATAATCTGGTGATTTAGTGCCTTGTGGCGCGGTGCACCTACTCCCTCCTGCCTTAATCCATTCATCCCGCCACCTATCAGTTTGACTTCGCCAGGACAAATTGCTTTCCTGAGCACATCCAAGGGAAAATGGGTCAATAAGTATTCTCCAAGCTCCCTCTCCCATTAGGAAGTGTTAACAATGTGTCTTGAACCCACGTGCTTTAAGATTAGTGAGGATCATTATGCTGCTAATAAATAGAGAGCAGCTTAATGCATATTCTATATGATGAATTCAGAATCTTCTGGTATTTATCTATTGCTATTTACCGGTTACGGAGCACAACGCTGAATAAATCAGACATCTCGTACAGTATGTACCGCAACATTAGGATTACAATATATTAAGATACTTATACGGTACATCATGTTTGTTTAAGTGTGGATTAGGTGTGTGTGTGTGTGCATACCACGAGTAAGCGGTGCTGAGGCTTATTTTAGCCGGTACAGTAGATGGATAGCAGGCTGATGGAATGGACAGGGTTGGTGTGCTGCCTCAGCCTGCTGTCCCATTAGCAAGTCCCTAGGGACAGACAGACCTGGAGGACAAGGAGACAAGCCCAGATTATCTCATATATCACTGCCTCGGGGACGGCACAGAAATCTGTGACATCATCATCCGGGGACAAGGTGGCCACCCCACAGCATGGCTGATCGTCCACTCCTGCAACACTCCGACTCAGAAGATGTGATCTGACAAGTTGCTTGTTCTGCAGCATCGCCGCAGTGGCATCATCACTGTAAATCGTACTCAAGGGGATTTTATCTGAATTTTTATCTTGAATGTGAATGTTGCCGAGCTTTAAGACTAGATAGTATTAAAATTTTTAACATGTTCATATAGGTTAATGGAGAAACGTCTGTGTGAGCATTTATAAGAAAACAATTACACAGATTTTTTTTTAAATTTACTTTAGATTTTCAAATATCCTGCTGTTTATTGTGGACTTTTATTAACCCTATTTTCTTATGTAATTGTTAATGTAATAGATGATGTTGTTGTTGTTGTTGTCATTTTGTCTTTATTTTTTACAACTTGGATGAGTTTTTTTTTTTAATTACAATGTTAATGCCATCACTAAACATATTTTGGTGTTTTTCAACCATGTGAAAGATCAATATTTTTTTGTTTATCCAACTGACTCTCTTTGACAGCTTTGAGACAAAATAGCTTGACAATTTGCATGTTTAAACATCTCATGCCTAAAATTTAATAAATACTGTATGTGTTAACGGTAATTGAATGTGATATGTTGACTGTGATAAAACACCATCGAGTAAATAAACTAGAGCATATCAACAGGACCTGCAAAGTTTTAAGCTTGCTAATAAACCTACTGACAGTCTCAACTACTGTAATATTTAGGCGATGCTGTAACACGTTTCAAGAGAAAAATATCAATAAAAGAACATGTCATTCTGTTTTGAGGGATTTATTTAAAGAAAGGGGATGCAGACTTTTCGCGCTCAACTATATAAGTTCAGAATTACTTGGGACAGGACAATAAAGATTGTCTTGTAGTCAACACTGGAGATGGAGCTAGAAAAACAGAAGCATAGTGAGAGATGTTTTCATGCAGGCCTTAAATCTGAACATGGTAAACAGTCTGTAATAAGACTTGTGGGATGTGCGCATACAGACACGCACACACATACACATTCGCCTGTGGTCACATGGTCCCGATGTTGGCCAGCAGCCTCGACCTCAGCTCTTCCCAAGCTGGGTGGGATCGGCGGCTCAGCCAAGCCACAGCAGTGCCAAGACAGGCTGGAGACCAGCACTCACCACAGACAAAGTGTGTGTGTGTGCGTGTGTGTACCTTCATGCCCAACATCACTGTACTCCCACAGCATGATGATATGTGGTTATCCCCACCTGGAGACATTTTTTCTACCAATGTAACATACCATAGAAGATCACCCATGAATACACAAGCATACACATACACATGCAACCGTAATCTATCTAATCAGCACCTGATAACAGCACATGGTTCAGTCCAGGCCGTGCATTAACCTGATAGTGCTCCACTAAACGAGGTGCTTTTACACAGGATGTGATGCTCTTTGAAGCACAGTAGTGACACAGTCATGTGTCATGATGTACTGCACTTTATTGGAGTCAATGCCCCATGCTTAATTTCAGTGGCCGGGGGAAGAGAGGAAGGAAGAGCGCTTGCTTTTCTTTTAGTTGCACCATGCTTCACTCCCTCATAAAGAGTCCTCCAGGCGCAGGAGGACAGGATCTATGCGTCACCCGGGCCCAAGTCATCTCTCTCTCTCTTTCTCTCTTCTCCTGCTCAGGCCCCTAGGATCTGCCCTTTGTTGCTGTCATGTTCTGTCAGTATAATCATTCAGACTAAACTGTACATTTACCCTGGATCTGAAGCGGCGATAAGAGACCCTAAGGCTCAGGCTTATCTGCAGCTATCAGAGTGGGGAAAAAAGTAGGATTTGAGCTAACCCCCTTCCCCCCGCCTACACCACACTGCTCATCTGTCCTGCAGGCCTTCTGTTTTGGCTGAATGTATGTGCAGATTTGCGTAACAATGTCAGATAGAGAGATCCAAAGAGAGTGTGTGTAAGAGAGAGAGATCGCCATGCAGCAAATCCTCCTTCATAGGAAATTGTGCTATTTCCCTGAGAGATAGATAGCACAGACAACTACAATCCGTCCTTCATCTCTTCCCATTTCCACTCTGGACTGTACCATAAAGGGCTGTGAGGAACATCTGCCACATATTTTGGAAAAAGCGCTAGCAGCGTTCAACATTTTGAGAACTGAGTAATTGCCGCCTTATGTTCCCTCCTGTCAGTATTAGCATAGATTTTTCTCAGGCCTGTTTGAACAGATTGGTGCCATTTTAAAAAACCAAGACGAATTAGGCATGATTAAGGGTGAGGATATACATAAAATCCCAGTCTGGTTGCGCAGACTGGAATTATGCACCTTTTTTTTTAAAAACGAATCCTGGCTGAGGAGCTGTTAAGATGGTGCATGTGTTTAAGCTGAATCAATCGCTCAGCCGTAGACGTCGCATGCAAACCACACCGCGGCTGCCCGAAGTGCAAGTCCGCCAGCTCCACACCAGAGTCTGCGCTACCCGAGGTCAGTAGCTAGGGAGGGAGAAAAACATCACATGAGAGCCACAATTACAGCCCTCAGACATGAAAAGTGCCTCTTTTTATTCTTTGACAGGCCTGATGTTGTTAATGGCTGGCGCTGGGCACAGACTACACTGCCTGTAGCTGCGGCGGTTTCGTCAGCGAGGAGCCGAATCCGGGACAGAGAGCCAGGGCCGCGGTTGAGGTGGCGGAGCTGCCTCGTTGCGGGCTTCCCTCAATTGCAAACTCTCTTTTATTCCCTTGTGCGCTCTATTACTATGCTCCTGAGCAAGAGTGTAGCTAATTGCCTCTAACAAGCAACTGTCTTCCAGCTGATTAGACTACTCCCAGTCAAGCAGACATGAGCTATTTCACACGCCTCCCAATACACCCACTATCATCCAGTCAAGCGTTCCTCCTGCTTTCAGAAATGCAAATGTCAGTAGGCACCTATCTGTGGCCTGACATAAACACATGTTTAAATATTGTTGCATGTTCCATCCTCTGCAATACACACAGAGGATTTGAGCACAAGCATCAAAGTGGGCGAAGGCAGCGGAGCTCATGCCAGTAGCTCAGCATATGACATGCTTTACTGCCAAGAAGATCTCGCTCCAAGGCTGTGATTTATTATCTGGCACATCGTAGCCTTCAAGTGCTTCATACACGCTGAACCTTTGAACTTCTCTTTTAAATCTGCAGGATTAAGTGGAATATTAGTCCCATATACAGCCGAATTCCTCCGATGGAGATAAACTTCCTCCATATCTTAATGGAACGCAGACACATCGCTCTCTGATGATAAACGAGCCCCCCACTCAAAGCCGGCAGATTTGCCAGCGCCGCTGTAATGCTGCGGATGTTATGATACATTATCGAAGCTCTGAGTTAGTTTAGGGTGGACAAAAGTGCAGGCTCAGGACTTTCTTGCTGAATGGAAACACTGGCCCAAATGCCCAGATTCCCTCGCACCCTCACTTACACTTACACACACACATTTGGAAAATGGCACAGCTGCTGCACCTGCCTGTGTTTGCCGGCTCTAGGCTCTCCTGCATCTCCTCACGCCTCTCTAAGCTCTGCTAATGAGGGGATTTTAATTACTGATAGCGTGGCCCTATCCCTCCGCTAACTGTACTCAGCTTCATTAACCGCCATCAAGAGGAGAGTGCTGCACATAAACACAGCTCATTAGTGCTGCCTCCCCTTCTCTGCTCATTGCTCTCTCTCTCTCTCTCTCTCTCTCTCTCTCTCTCCCTATGGAATGAACAGGCAGGTCATTTTTCTGTCCCCACTGAGATTAAGATACAGAACATTGTAAGCAACAGCAGCTCTGGGGTGTATGTGTGTGTGTGTGTGTGGGGGGGGGGGGGGTGATGTTTGTACACTGAATATTTTTTTTACTCTAAGGGAAAGTCAATATTTGTGCTTTTAGGGGCTGTAGTGTGGTCAGATCGCCACTGGATACCAAGAAAGGCTGGGTTCACGGTTGAAATTTACACGCGGGTCTTGGCAGGTTATCTCGTCAATAAATGTCAACATGGTGTGGGTTAATATCAGTGCAAGTGGATAACAGCCGCCGATACTCCATAACATGTCAGATAATATGGTATAATCTGCCTCTTCACACTTCAGATAGTGCAGAAGGGCTAGGTGAGATAGCTCGACCTTCACCTCACACCCTCTCCCTGTCTCCAATCAGAAGTGCTCACTGGAGTTGAAAATACATTTGGAGCTGTGTCCAGAGAGAGAGAGAGAGAGAGAGAGAGAGAGAGAGCATCAGTGGCAGCAACCTGTTCTAGTTTATCTAGTTAGTTTATTCATTGCACCCACCAGTCCTCCCACACACATCTATACAGTTTATATTGCTGCCAGCATCTATTTCTCTCTAGTGCCAGAATATTATGTTTGAACGTTTCTGGGAGAAGAATACCACAGTTTGACTTCTCAGCGTGCTGAGATTTACAGGCGTGTTGCTGTGGGGCTAGTTAAAGCAAAACTGAGTGCTAGGCCTGGAGGGATATGTGGTCGTGCGTGACAGTGGCTGCCCAGTAAAAGCAATCCTGACAATTTCATGTGACTAGAGAGAGAGAGAGAGAGAGAGAGAGCAGAAGTGCTCATGACTTCATTTCCCTCTCTGGACCGTGAAATGTGTCAGATGTAAATACGCTCATTTGCCATTCTAATTACTCCACAACCAATACCTCTACAGCTCTCAATGGCCGGGCGTTACATCTCAGCATCTACGTTTCTGACGGCTGTAAAGTGAAAGTGGTGTTTTGTTAAAAAAAAGAAAAACACGCTCGGTTTGACACTCTATCGTTTCGTAGCCGAGGCGAAAAGAAAGCCTTTTGGAGAGGTGGCAGCCAATCGCACCCGCCCACGTCATCAAAGCCTTCAGAGCTCGGCTGGCACGAGCACGATCACTGTAGCAGGTACACTGAGCTCTTTGTTTACCCTCTTCTCTTACCAATCTGGCGCACAGATGGCTAACAATTATTTCGCTGTGTGCTCATTGCTTCTGGCAAACTACCAGTGTGCTCCGAGATTGGTGTAATCTTTTATTATTTATGATTGTCTAAGATTCCTGGATCAGGATTTGAGCACAAGCTGTTGAATAGCTGAGAGGAGCGACTGAGAGGGGGAGGCGGAGGAGTGAAATTGAGTGTAAACACAGAGCCTGGAAGCAGAAAGAAGTGGGAGCGCCGCCGTAATGAAGTTGTGAATGTTGGAGGCTGTTTGCAGGAGAGACGCACCCTCCGAATTCGAAGGAATTTAATCCCATTACCACACACTAAATATACAATTTGTTTTAAGCTCGCCGTCAGTTACGTTTTATGATAATAAGTGGAACGCTGCGGGCGCTTTTGGGAAGACTTTTAGAGGGCATGGGCTAATAATTAGATTTTAAAAGTAAGTCAATTTGGCTCCTCATTTGAAGTGAAAATAAGAGGCTTAGCTTCACACTGTGGCATCATATTAATTTGCCTGGTCTCCCTTTCTCTCTAGTTGGATTATGTGTGGTTCATAATATTAAAAATCTCAAAATAACAAACATGGCTGCCTTCCAGGGCCAGAAAATGTCAGTAATTTATGAAATATAATATCATTTATTACATTGGCATCATGTGTATAATACCTTATCAGTGAGGGTAGGTTGAGTACGAGAAGCTCTGCTGTCGTTCGATGGCTTTCCTCTTATCCTTTTCAGCAGACCTGCAGAAAAAGTGTCACCAGCCTTGATGGTGCTTGATAACAGTGTGTGTACTGTGGCATGCTGCGGATCTCGCTGTGTGATCTCTGTTCAAAGGAGGCCAAAGCTACAGCCTGAGGCCCTCTCTTAACACCAAGCCTCATCTTCTGTCAGAAACCACTGCTCCATGCTTAAGAACTCTTTCTCTCTTCCTCTTACACACTCACCTTTCTCTATTATTCTTTTACTCAACTCACCCCTCTCATTTTCCCCTACACTCTCACTCTCTCTCTCTCTCCCTCTCTCTCTCCCTCTCTCCATCTCAGTCTCTCTTTATCACTCTATTACATTTCCTCCCTATCGTGTTCTCTCGCTCTCTCATTTTTGACTTAATAGCGGAATGGAGTCCCCCTTGGAGGCGGTGGGCTCGGCGGATGGAGGAGTAATTTTTTTAGGGGAGCATGTGTCAGTCAGGAGCTCTAGTAGTGCTTGTGCACAGGCAATTTTGCCTGGAGGAGCAGTGGTTTATTGCTTTTGTGGCAGGAAATAAGAAAAGAGACCCTCTATGGTGTGGAAGTCATGAAATTACAGTATCCTGGAAGAAAATGAATAGGGGCCCTTCGTGAAGTAATTGCTGGCGGCTTTGTTCTGTGAAAGGAGCGCACACTGGCTGTCCAAGCACCACAATCCTCTCTCTCTGTTACTCCAGGATGAGGGATTTGCTTGGATATACTGTATATATATATATATATATATATATATATATATATATATATATACACACACACACACACACACACATAAAAAAAAAATTCACATTAACATTGATTATAAATTATGTAGCAGTGAACTGAAACCATGGCTCATTTATACTTGTGGTGAGCAAAGGCTAGCCGGTCTGGATGCAACACAACTTGCTGAAAAAAATAAATAAAAAATCAATGCTGTTCATGATAGAAAGGCAGCAGAACACCTAGTGCAAAGAGGGCAAGGTCACAGACCTGGAGTCATCACCCAAGCAGCCATGAAATAGATCTGTGAAATATATGTGTTCAAATGCCTCAGCCATAATACCTGAATGTTTTAATTATAGAGCTTTTATGAAACTTTTTTTCCTGGTAGAAATGATATTTATACATAAAAGGTCAGTAGTTTTGTTCAATCATAAAACAGAAACAAACAAACGATAAGATACTGTGTATCTGATACTGTGATTGTGATTTCCCACTCATTTGTCAGACAGTCTGTCTGATCCTGTCTTTTGTGCTTTTTGGTACAGTCACTTTATTAGCTAAGTTCCTCTGGTTCCTAAAATATATGCCATAAATCTAGAGTTGTCATCTGTAATGGTGCTGTGTGTGATATATCTTTATAATCACACAGCACTGCTAGCTAGACAAGTGATGACTTAATCCCTCTCGTAATTCCCCACAAAGCACTCGTTTGCACTGAACAGCCACGGTTATTTCTGCATCAATGACAAAAATCCCAACCATTTAAACGCTGCTGAATTTTTTTATTTCTCCACACGATATTTATAGGTGAAGGGCCTTCAACAGCTAGTGACTGCTTTCATCTGACTTTTGATTATAATTGATATATTATTCATTCATTCATTTGTCTTCAGCAAATGTTTATCCTTGGCGGCATCGTGGTGTAAACTACGGCCTTTTCTTGGGAACACAGGGTATCAGGTGGGGACACAGACTGAATGGGGCACTCGTCCATCACCAGGCACCATGCGTATAATTATTCACACTCACATTCAAATCTTTTTATAAAACGTTTGGATAACAAGTCAACCCACTTGCATGCTTTTTGTAACTTAAATTGTACTTCAATCTATGTCCAGTAGGTAGCAGATTGGCTGGAGACCTGGTTGGACACAGTGGGCACGAGGAACGTCTGTGCAAAATAAACAGGCCTGAAGACTTAAGACATTCTGCACTGCTTCTTTTGAATTGTATGATGTTGGTTATAATAATGCAGCTGACATGCCTATCATAATAAATCAATTTATGGGTATTAAACTAAGTCCTACCTAGAAACAAATGTTTAGTTTCTATAGTTGGTAATTGTTTAACTTAATATCTAGCGATTATTTTCCTAAAGTAAACTATTAAATAAATCTCACTATCTGACCTGGGATTATTTGTACTTGGCTAAAACACTTGCTTCCTCAATTTTGTTGCTCTTGCTCTACAAAAGATAAATCTGACTTGCCATCGGTATACCGTGAGCTCCATTAAAAAAGCGAACGTAATATTGCATATAAGAGGACAATGTTTATATTTTATTGGCAGGGTAAAAACATCTTGGTAGGTGGGCTGCATTTGGCCAAAAAACATTTTGCTGTGAAAATCGTGCTACATGTACAACTGAGCAATCTTCCGTATTTATCAGCCTCTGTGAATCACACTGCTCACACTTTAAATACATGTTTGTTTCCGTGGCAACTATGCCCCGACTATACAGAGTTGTCATGTTGTGGTGTTTGCTCAGCAGGTATTTACAACCAGTCAGATTAGATTATAAATGCACATCTTAAAGCACAACAGTGATCACATTTAATCACTCAGAGCAGTGATCTAACCTAAACCTAAGGCTGCCTTTTCTCAAACTAATTCACACTTCCCCCCAAAAAAACAAAACAAAACACACACACACACACACACACACACACACACATTCATATTCTTGGGCAGTTTGTTCACCCTGTTGCAGAAATTACAGTATTGATTAGTTCTGGCATCGTGCAGAGTGAGTGATGAAGGTATTGCCTGCTGATGTGGTGTTTAGAGGGTACCAGCAGCGAGGGTGATTAAAAAAAATAAATAAAAAATTTCAGGCAAATGTGCTGGCCTGCCTGGCTTTGATAAGTAGGCTGACATGGGAAAAAAAAGGTTTCGGATAAGAAGTAAGGAGTCATGAAAACACTGAAGTGAAGGAGGTGTTTGTTATGTTGGGAGGACAAGGTGTGAAGCTGCAAGCTGTGCTGACTCCTCATCTTTGGTTTTGGAGGTAAGGGTGGGGGTGGGGTTTGGGGTATTTCACGGGCTGAATATGTACTGTATGTCGACTATAACGAGAAGCCAACATCACTTTTTGGCTTCTGAACACATTAACACGGTTGTCTCTGTGGCTGGCATGTGTGAACAGAAATCCTGCTACTTTGTGCGTACATGTTTCGTCCCCGAAGGGCTTGGCTGGAGAATCTGGCTCAGAGATGACATGATGACCCCAGTGGCCCACCTGCAGCTTCGCCCTGAGGCTGGCATACTCAGCTGCAGACAGACTTCTGCCCCTCAATCTGCCCAGGCAACACTCCCTGTGATTGACCCACAATCCACTGGGCTTTCAGTTCCCATGGTAACAGATCTCTATGCAGTCATGAAATGATCTACAAAATAATGCACATCAGTGTTTCCTGTAATGCGCCCTCACTCTCTAACCCTCTCGCTCAGCAGCTGGTAAGGAGATACGGCACGAAGAAGGAATCTGTCAGACAATTAGTTTTGCTCAGATTCATCTGCAGCACTGTCAGTCGTGATGCTTAAATCAATCACACTCCAGTGATTTCCTCCAACTGCTACCGTGTTGGAGCTTAAGGCACTGGAAATGTATGACAGCGAATCCCAATTCGTGAAAAAAATGACTTCGAAATGGGGAGGAGGAACTAATTAGAAACTGCCTAATCTTTGAGAACATGTTAAGTCTTTCAAAATCATTCCATCTCGATTAGGTCCGTGTTAGAATTCAAACCGTATGATAATGACATTAACTGGATATAAGGTGTGCAAGACAGGATAAAAACATTGTTTTGTCTGACAAAATATGATCACGTGTGAAAGGTTGTATGGCCTGCAGCAACAAAGTGACAAACAGATATGTAAAATTGACTGCTTTCATCTCCTTTGAGCTTTTTTCCTCTCCTACCGTGTGTGTAACAATGTATCACTAAACCCCCAACACTTTCAAAAGCCTTCTTTAAGGTGTGGCAACTCTAATGCTCTTGATTGTTGTCCATTGTGTTGTCTTTTCTTTTGGTTCACTTTAACCTACAGCTCCTTAAGGTTTATGACCCTAAAGACAAAATAGGAAGTACCTTTGTGGGGGCAAACTATTTAGATAGATGTGTATAAGTGTGTGTGTGTGTGTGTGTGTGTGTGTGTGTGTTTGCAAAAAGGGGGAGACGAGTGTCAGACAAGTGAGAAAGCCGCCTGTTGATCAGTGAGGAATAATGACAGCACAATGCCCTATTAGGCTCTGCCTTCCAGTGAGTAATCTTCTCCTGCTTTAATGAGAGGAAAGGCGAGAAGAGACAGACCGTGGTTTTATGCTCAGGGAGTTCAAAGGGACGGCTCTGGGAACTTTAGCAGCTCATTGCGAAAATTGATGTAGGCTAAATGCCGAGGAAAAGTGGCCCTGGCAATTACCTAACAGCAGCGTGAAAACAGCTCCTGCTTAGCTTGAGTGAACATGCCAGCACTCCGCAAGTGTGACAGTGTGGACATACACCTCTTCTCACCTCCACTCTCTGAAAGGGATGAAACTACAAGAAAACACCAAGCATGAGCAATTATATATATATATATATATATATATATATATATATATATATATAAAACATTTTGCTCAAGAGTAAAAAAAAAAAAAAAGCATCCATCTTGAGTGTTGTCATTTTCTCTGCTCAGCATATTAGCCTAAAGCTATGTGATTGTGTATCAAATAAATTAATGGACTACTAATCAGCAGGAGCAGCACAGGTCTTTCAGTAGCTAAGAATGGCTGACAGAAGGTCACTCTTCAAGGGCTTCATATCATACAGCCTGCCCGCCTGAGCAGAATCAATGATGGCGTTACCATTATGGAGGAGGAGAGGCTTTGTAAATGGGAGCGCACAAGCCTCTTGACAGATGAGTCAGACGCAGCACACAATAGTCATTAAAGGCGCTCTGTTCTCCGAGCTCTCGTTGTAGCTTTTTTTTCTATATTGTCAGCCGCTGAATAGCCTTAACCCCTGCTTTAACGACATGAATATAATCTTAACAGATTCTGAAAATTAGACGGGGAAAAAAAATGGCCATCTGACTGTCAGCGAACAGGTGAACAGTGACTGTCTGTGAACACCGGAAGGAGGAACTGTGTGCTGGGTATTTGTGCCACCATTATCAGAGCTATTGATTTTTTATGACAACACAGTGAGGAGGTCATTGTAGCTGAGAGACTTTACTGTTCAGTCAGCCACCTCTTTAGCCCAACAGAACAAGCAAAATCGTCTATGGTACGCACACCCTTGTAACGTTCACTCACTTTAGTGATGAATAATGCAGTAATAATCTGACACTGAATATTACATAGAGTCTATCACTGTGTTTCAAATCATTCCCTATTCAATTGTTTTTTTTTTCCCTGAAAAAATATAAATGAACAAAGCCTTAAACACTCCTCTACATGAGTTTGCTCATTATTCTCTAAGAACAGTGATGTCACATCCCACAGTCATATCATACACACACAATAAACAATCGTTTAATCGAAATAAAATTTTATAGTCAAACAGTTTTGTTCTAACAATCTATTTCACTGATTAATATAGTTAATATGGCAATGTCCCATGTCAGAGTTCTTAATATATAACTGTGACATGGGACATTGCCATATTAACTATATTAATCAGTGAAAGTGCATGTGAATCAAACAGAACAACACCACACATTTCACATTTTATATTTATTGGACACTGGGGTATGTTATTTGTGAAATGAAACATTTGTGGAGTGCATAAACCCAAAGAAAACACCCCCTCAAACTTGCTATGTTTGGGAGGGTTTTTTTCAAGAACGGGTTCAGCATATGATGTCAGGTCAACATGGCCAGTCACAGCATCAACAGTACATATCATAATAATTCACTGTTATAAATAAGTTTCATATTTACGTTAGATAAAAAAAAATTCTAAAAAATCTATAGCGCAGTTTGCTGTTTTGAAAGTAAACACATCATAAACACAGGATCACTAATGTTATCCGCTGTGTTTTATTCCACTCTTCAGAATTTATCATCTTTGCTGTGGTTTTTACGCATCACAAAAAAATAGCATGCCCTGAAAATTGGGCACTATGAAGTGAACAGGAAAGAGGTTTCAAGACATAACACATGTCAACAACCTGTTAGCTTCCAGCACACTGTACTGATGTGTGTACTTGACGTTTTGAGATATCAGTGAGTGGCGGTGGATATCTTAGTATTCAAATTTCAGAGTAGTAATTGGTTGTGTTTCCCTCTGACCAGTTGTATTGAGGCAGCCTGGGGCCCCTGCCAATGTCTCCGTTCCTTTTTGTTTGGTGACACTGTTCATGTCTGCATTTGTCCCTTTTGATAAGGCCTTTCATCCTGTTTGCATTGATTACAGCCTGTCGAGTCATCCTGATACACTGTCAGCCATTCATACCCCCTCTGTCACACACTGGGCCCATTGTAGGGGCTGGAATGTGTGTGTGTTTCTGTGTGTGTGTGTGTGTGTGTGTGTGTGTGTGTGTGTGTGTGTGTGTGTGTGTGTGTGTGTGTGTGTGTGGCTATAGGCTCGGATTGGAAAGCATGAGAGTATCCTGGAGACAGCGACATGGCTGCAACCCACTCATCATGAAAATAAGACCCCCATTTTCTGCTCCATGAGCAGGAACCTCAGAGTGAGTACTCACAGGAGCGGGGAGCATTACTCATTTATATGAAGAGGGAACATTTCTGGGAGTCTGAGAAGCTTGTTTTTTTTTCCTGTGTCATATTAATGACCACAAACCAAGCAATCTGCATATGGCACCAATCAGTTGATGATAAATACAGCTCTGTTTAATAATTTATCTCTGCCTTGTTTTTCAGTGTGCAAACAGTAAATGGAGCTCAAAAGATACATGACCTTCTTATCAGCTAACCCCATAACTTTGGCAGTGGCTAAGACTACAGAGGGGGAAAAAAAGCATTTATTGTGAGAGCTTTCCCACACAAGATTACACGAGTGCTAACAACATCAGAACACACATTAATACCTGAAAAACTGGACTCCCCGTGCTCATTGTTACTGGTCCGTTTGAACGCTGCTTGTTTGGAGTTGTTTGTGGTGTGCGTCTGCGTGTGTGAAGGCAACCAGGTGGGTGTGTGGGAATGGGGCAGTGACTTGGGTTGAAAGTGGAGAGGGCGATCCCTTGTTCTGAGAAGAATTAAAAGCACCTCTGCAAATAGCGGCATGTGTAAATCCTGGGGGTGGGAGGTTCACAGCGGCTGGGGTTTCCGTATAAATAAACAGTGAGTGAGGTCTGCATGGGCGGATGGGCCCTTGCCCTCTCCCCCACTCAGAGGTTAGGCCCAGCCTTTTGTTGCTCTAAATCCAAGCACTTTCTATTCAACCGACTGGGGGGGGGTTGCCTGGGAGAGATTAGGCTGCCAGTTCTAGTGAGCACACACACACACACACACACACATACACACACACAAACAGCTTCTTTCTCAGCCAAAGGAATGGCCCAGAAAAACACCTCCTCGTTTTTTTTGTTGTTTTTTTTAAACAGGAATGGACAGAATCAAGAGTCTCAGTCCCAAGCCGGGTGCAAAAACCTGTCGTGTGAATGAGTGTCTGACACCGTCGGTTTGCTACCAAAACCATGGAAACCTTCAGTTCTACAGCCATCACATCAACCAGCCATAAGCACTCCCACAACTGGCACTAGCGTCAAGTTTTTTTATGGTGCATTGCAAATTCTCCAAATATACAAGGCCACCTTATTCTGCATGCTGGTGTTGCATAATCATGTGTGTATGCTAGACTGACAGTAAACATGGTTCATGACATCTGTATTATTATTACTAGTAATAATAATCAGAAATCCCTGCTTTAGCTCAAAGTAGTAGTTACTGCGTAATTGTGAATCGATGTTATATATCTATTACACATATCCACACATTTATTATATTGCAAATAATGTAGTTTTAGATTTTTTTTAGAATAATACCAATTGACAGAAACGCGTACAGAAGTGTTATTGATTAATGGATAAAAAAACAATCATATTAATATTATTGAAAGAAATCCCTCCGTTAAGTGTTTGCATGCTGCTTTGTTCCTTTGTTTTATGTAAGGCTCTCATTACCACGTGGTAGTAACAGATTGTTTGAACTGGAAAGAAAAGCCATTCGAAGCTAATTAAGCAGCCATTCCAGGCACTATTCACGAGCAGAAGACCGAGAAGCACAGGCATTTGTCAGCGCTTGACCCCGCGTGGTATTGATTGACAACAAACCTTCCTGAATGACAGGCTTAACCTTCGCTGTCCAATCAGAATCCAGAGCATCGGTGAGCTGCGCTGTCATTGGCTGAGAAGGTGTAAAGCCGCAGACCGAGCCCACGTGGGTGAAACGAAGCAGCCAACCCAGGATAGGCTGTTACTGCACGGTTCAGACATGGCCGACGTTCACGGGGATCAGACCCAAACAATCTTATTTCCAACTTCAGCTATCCGTCTATCGACATAATGGGTCATATTCTCACCGTTATGCGCACTTTAAAGGCTTCGGGAAAAAAGAGCGTCACGCCAAGGACTGCACGAATCCAGCAATCAGTCTACGAGGCACTCTCAGTTTGAGCCTCACTGACTGTATTCGGAGGATTTTTAAAATTTATAGTCATCATCACTAAATCAGGGCAGCATCAAGCTGCGCAGTTTTTTTGTTTTCTATCGAATAGTAAGACGTACAATAGTTTAATATGTAAAGACATTTTTGTCTCGGGTGACTTGAGGTTTTAAAGGCTTTTATTTGAATAAGTTCTAGTTATTTAATGGGAGAATTACAGTGTAATACAACCAAACAATGTCCTAACAGTTTATTTTTAAACCAGCAAGTGTGTAACTAGATAGAAGCAGAAAACAATGCTTCCTCGATGACAATCAATTTAATTACTTTGTGAATTCCAGTTAAAAGGTCGTTCACATTAAGAGATAATCAGTAGCAGAAATACCTCGAAATGTTTAGCGATTGCGAGCTACCTGTTCTGATCTAAAATGGCGAGGATGACGTCACCCAACGACCCGACGCTCCCACGTGGGGACACCACGCTGCGATTGGACGGACCGCCTCGACTCCGTGTCCGGGTCTATGATTGGTTCAAGAGAGGCGCTTTCGCGGCAGTTCAGCCCTCGTGTCAGTAGTCTGTCTGTGTGTGGCACAGGGCAACGGCGCTGGACGGAGAGGAAACCCGAGAGCGGACTACAGCGTTACTCTTCCAAGCCTTCCTAAGGCTCTTCAGAAATCGGAAGTACATTTTGGCACGATTTTTTTTGTCGGAGGATTACGCGACCGGTCGACTGACTGAGTGGCGGAGTTTTGCGCGGTGAAGTGAGTGAATCTTTGAGCCTGGGCTCAGGACCTGCAGCAGCAGGAGAAGAGCTTGTCTTCAGTCGCCTTGGAGAAAGAGGGGGAGAGAGAGAGAGAAAGAGAGAGATGGTTTATGTTCGACTTTGGTACTGAGACATGAACATTTCTGACGCTTGGACGGCTTAAAAGCGACAGAGTCTCGCTGTGAGTTCTCAGGACAGCTGTTCCGCGCTATAAAGCGGCTCCTGCTGCTGTTTGGACTCTCGGAGACGCGGAGGCAGGTACGCGGCTAGCAGGTTAGCATAGCCACAATATATTGTTCTTTCGGGAAATTCGGGAACGCTCAAAAAAAAAAAAAAACCCAGCACCGGCGCGGTTGATTAGTTAAGCTGTACATCTGTGTTTACAACGATTAGGACTTAACTACTTGGCGGAACCTGTTTTCTAATGTGTATTTTGGAAAAAAAGGAAGGTGTGGACGCGTAAAGGCTAAACAAAGAAAGAAAAAAACCCTAACCAGCTCGTCTGGTCAGTGTTTTCTGTGTGATAAGGTCAGTTTCACATGTCCGCTTCAGGTTACTGTGAGCTTGGTGTGAATAGTTTGAACAGATTGTTGAGCGACGCCGTTAAACGCCGTTGTTGCGCTCAGCAGCCTTTGTTACTCTGACGAGGAATTAAAAACTAAATTCTCCCTCGTGCGCGTGTCACATCCTCGAGCAGCAGCTCTAGCACTGAAACGTGAGAGCAGGCAACCTGTGTGAGGCTAACGCTGTGTTTTCCACGCTTGTGTTTTCATTGTCTGCCCGAAAAGGTGAAAGGGTTCGAGCAGATCTGAGGGAAGGGGAGTGTGTCGGTCGGTCGGGGTGTGTGAGTTTACCCCCCGCAGCTCTGGCCGATGTGCTGAATTACACTGGCTCATCTCCATCCAGCAAAGCGGCGAGGCTCCGACAAATAAAGGATACATTTCAGGATGTATCCGCAGGGCCGGCATCCGGTAAGTCCACATCTTGAACTGATATGAGCCGTAATTTGCTGCATCTGCATCGATTTAGCTTTTTTCCCCCTCTGCTGTACACAGCTCCTCCACTTCTCCTGCTAAAGCGTGTGTGTTTATGCTCTAAACGAAACAGCAAGTCAGAGTGGAAATCTTCCAGGAAATGTACACTGAAACTGATTTTAAAATTTTACTCAATTTTAAAAGGAATTAAGAATTTAGTATATAGAATAATAATAATAATAATAAAGAAAACTGAAATAACTGTTTGCTGATGAAGTAAAATGAGAACAAAATCCTTGATTTATTAAAGTCCATCAAAATGATTACAAAACTGACAATGTATTGTTTTTTTTTTAGTTTTGTTTAATTGTTTTGTTACTTTCTATTTGCTTTGTTTGTTTGTTTTGTTTCTTGACCCGCTCCCATATACACACACACTGCCTGGGGTTTATGCGAGCCATTAAATCACCTAGATGTTCCTATAGGAAAGATGTCCCCCTTGTTCGCGGGGCCTGAAATATTCGAGGAGCTCCCGGCGGGCGCAGAATGCGTTCGCTGCAAAACAAATTTAGCTTCTCTGGGGATGTAATTGAGTTTGATTGATGTGATGGCTGTCTTTCAGGCGCCCCACCAGCCTGGTCAGCCAGGCTTCAAATTCACCGTGGCAGAATCATGCGACAGAATCAAGGATGAATTTCAGTTCCTGCAAGCTCAGTATCACAGGTAATGTTCTAAAGATTCTGAGATGGTCACATAATGTTTTGTGCCAGAGTAGGTCGATGTCTGTCTGTTCCACTAGTGATGCATGCATTTAGCCAAAAAGAAATGTCATCAGTTTTTCCAAAGAGAGACGCGAGCGTAACTGCATGTTAAAGGAGGATGAAATGGCAGTGTCTAAATGCCTGTGTGTTATTTCAGTCTTAAGGTGGAGTATGACAAATTGGCCAGTGAGAAGACAGAGATGCAGCGCCACTATGTCATGGTAAGATATTTAATTTATTTAAATAAAATATAATATGCAAACTTAATCTGCAAATATGCTCTTGTTTAAAGAGAGTATGAGGGATTGGTGTGCTTGGTTTATATACCTGCATTGTTATTAAGTGTGTATGTTGCTAAGAATCCTCTCCCAGTGCCTTTAGCTTTATTAAAGGGCCCTGAGTGACTATTCTGAGCCTTAGGCTTCTTTATACACTGCCCCTTAGCCACAGGGGTCAATGACCATAGCATTGTCCCCTTTCTTCCTCTGCCTCTCTCCTTTTTTCTGTATTCCACCCTCCCTCACTCCCCCCTCTTTCTCTCTCTATTGCTCCCTCTCTTCCCCTCTGTGTGGGGATCTGATTATTCTCCAAGGAGACGCTGCTCTCGGACAAATGCATGGCTGTAAATTAGGTGAGGGGTGATGGAGGAGGGCCAGGGGCGTCTGTGGGAAAATACTCGATTGCGGCGGAAAACTTACAGTCTGCTGATAATGAGATTTACCACACAAACAAGGAGCTTTACTGAAAAATCGCTGTTAATCTTAAGTGCAAGCTTAATCATTTACACGTCTAAAAAGAAGCAGATTTGACTGTAAGTGTTTGGAGATCATAAAATTCGCCCCGCCCCAGGTTTTATGATTAGTAGAGGAACAAACAAAGGCTTGACGTGATGTAATTCTACAAGGTCAAACCATGGAAGTGTATTCTCTTATCTTGGGTAAACACGCAAAGGATGACTTTAACCAATACCTGGAGACGCAAGTTAAACATTCCGTTCGCATTAAGAAGCTTGTCAGACTGATAGGAGGAGGAAAGGTTAGGTAAACACCAGGAGGAGTCCTCCATGCTGACTGTGCTGATAGAAGAAGCTGCAAGCAGAAAATCCTTTAGAAAAGAATAATCCCAGGTCAGAGATACTGCTGTAGTCAAATCGGTATCAATTATGCTGGATTTTTATTAATTGGATTCGTTTGGATATGTCTTGTCCCGACTTGACTTAAAGAAGCGAAAGGGCTAGGTTTGAAATACCAATGTGAAAGGGTTTGAAGTGCTCATCAAAAGCTCCCTCTTTCTCCTACCCCTTCATCTTTCACAAAAAAAAAAAAACGGCACCTCTCTGATGTGCTGTGAGAATATTTGATGATGTTCATATATGCTGAGTGGAAAGAAAAAAAAAAAGAATATATTTTTCTGTTTTTTTCCCCCAGTACTATGAGATGTCCTATGGGCTGAACATTGAAATGCACAAACAGGTATGTGAGCCTTTGATCCTTCCCTGTCTTTATACACACTGTCTCTGGATCTAGTATTCTAGAAAGGAGATTGGTGCTGTGTGAGTGTGTGTGCGCGTGCGAGAGTGTGTAATCAGTGTTTCTCGGTGTCTCTTCACTTTTTCCTACCTGTGCAGAGTTAACAGCGCCTGCCTGCATGGCCAGTTTCAATGAGATTAAAGCTAAGCATTTGGCACGAAGCCCTCTTCTGTCTTAATGACTAAAGCGAGACGAGGCAGTCCAGGTCCCATTATGTCAGCAGGTCTAAGAAAATTGTCTAAAATAAAACATGGCAAAAAATAGCTTCTGTCATAAATTCAGCTCTTCTGGTCAATTTCTTTAGAAAGCATAAATTTCACAGTAAATAACTAGTCTTGGAATCTTTCCTTTGTTTGCTTTGTCCTAGTGACATTTTCCCAAGGATTATCTCAGGAAGTATTTGTAAATGTGAGCATGCCTGTGCATTGTTTTCATTTATCGCATGACTCCATGTTCTAGGTAATAATGCAACAGCAGGATTCTCTTCATGCGGTTGGTTCATCACAGAGGAATGGTGCTAGTTTAGTCTGCTCTCCCCCTTACACTCCCTGTACCTCCTGAAGGTTAATAGCATCAGGGAGGAGCAGCAGAGCAGGCGATCCATCAGTGTCCTCCGTGTGTGTCAGTGTGCTGGGCCGTTCATCAGGTCCCACACTCTTCTGATTGCTCCTGTCAGCCACTTATCTCCCAACTAGAAACGGGTTGCGAGAGAGAGAGCGCGTGAACGGGGGGGGGGGGATGTTGGGGTGGGGATGGGGTTGTGGAGGCAGCGAGGGGAGCAAGTGGGAGGGCCAGTCCTGTGTAAACAGGTTAATCGACTGATCCATTTTAGTGCTTTGACTTTTATCAGCCGCCGCCACAGAGCCCATGTAGGCACTTGAATAATTCATCCAGCCCTGGCTCAAACCTGCTAGATAGGGGCACGATAGAGGTGGGTGTTGGAGAGCAAACGTGCACACCTCCTCCCACTCCTCCACATTAACCCCAGCTCAGGAGCACAAGGAAGACGAGGAGCAGTTAACCGCCAGAGGTGGCTCGGATTACTCGGTCCACACCACCATATCCTCCAGACTTAAGGATTTATTTCCACCGACAGACAAATCCGACGCTCTGCATCCGGAGACGGTCCCCAAACCCTATGCCTTCACCCCGCCTGTGTTTTTATGTTTTAAATGGACAAGACTGAATGCAGATTTTTAGATGCCGTTTACTCAGCGGCTGATATCTGCAGACAGCTGTAACGGCAAGCGGAAACAGCGCTCTGATGGCTGCATTACCCTGTCTATGAGCTGTCACGATGGGTTATTATTATTATGAGGCGATCCAGGTTTCTCATCTGTTGTGACTGGCGTAGTGAAAAATGCCCCTCCCTCTGTGGCCAGGTGGGTGCTTCCTGTGTGTAGAGCCCTGGATTGAGCTGATCTGCCCTGGGTTGACACTGGGACTCTGATCAATGATTTATACAGGTGGGACTCTAGTAAGTGTTTGCTAACTGCTGGATAGCTCTTCTTAGCGCGGACCAAAGCAAATAGACTCGCTGTATGAGGTGAACACACACAGCCCCTGTTGAAAGAAAACACAAGGTGGCTGTAAGTGAGGGCTAGGATCCCATAGCCAACTCCACCCCTCATTCTCTCACTATGTCTGTGGTCAGGTAACTGCATGCACCTTACACTGTGAATCAGCTATTTGTCATGGTTTGTTTTAGAAGGCACGCAAGCACATGTTCAGGTTTTATTCTTTCAGACCGCACATTTCAAGACTTTTCCTTCAGCAGATAACCACAAGTTCTTTGCTAATTTTCCACACTCACAGCGCCGCTATTGTGTGTGAGATCACTAGTTCTGTGTCGCATGAAGCGAGTGGTAGTTCTTCATTACCGTGTCAGAGGACCATCCTACTCTCTATTGAAAATTGGAGGCCTATCAGCCTAGCTGGGTCAAGTATTATTTGTGATGGGGAGCAGAATGCTGCGAGCACCAGTTGTTTTTCCTCCATATTCAATGCTCATCAGTGTCTCGCTCTGTTCCGCCCGCCACTGATAGCAACAGACAAATAGCTTTCAGCACGCCATTGACAGGCTGGCCCTAGAGTGCTCTTGAAGGGGTGCTAGACAGGTCCGAGTACCTGTAATTGTGTAGCAGAGCATGAAGCTTGCTGTTCAAGAGCTGGGCTTTCATCTGCTTAAAGTGACATCCTATTTTTACCCACAGCCAAAGCGAACACCCTTTCCCACTGCCTTCGCTGTGTGCAGGCTACATTTAGGTGGAAGCAAAGCATGTGTTATGGCTTGGAGATACACATTTGTGGCGCTCAAGATAGTGAGGGATTTTTTTTGCCATAGAGTGCGAAGGTTTACATTGACTGACAGATAAGTCAACCCTTGACCCCACTCAGCCAGCTGTCAGCATTGTGGTAAGCTCTTAAGGAATGTGCTTGATAGTGTTTAGGCCTCTCAGCAAATCCTGTCAAATGTTTGCCCTCGACAGGTTTATCTTGGCAAGTGAGGATTACACATTCGGCTGGCTCCTCTACTTTTTGTTTACACGTTCGCCTTTTCTTCCTTCCTTCTTTCTTTGTGAATGATCAGACCCAAGTAAGTAATTTAAAGTACTGCACCCCCGTTAGTTTAGTAAAAAAGAGACGTGATGCAGCAAATTTACAAGGCTGACTTTTATTGCATGTATAACAGGCTGACAAAACGAGTTGGGTCTGAGAGGAGAGAGCATACTGAAAGCAACATGTTTTGGCCGTGTCCTCTTATCCACTTTCATGTCCATACTCTGCAACGGCTTTGATGTGGAATACTATCCGCCTAAGATTACTGTCAATACATCTTCCATTTCCAGCTGCCTGTTTGCTTGTTCCAGACTGTACACTGACTGCCTGGTCTGAAATGAATATGGCCACATCATACTGGGGGAGAGGGCAGGGAAACTTTTATCCATCATCTCATATATTGTGTTTGGCCACCCTGGTCACTTGGCATTTTTCAGCAATATGTTATAAATAATTTCCTGGTCAGCGCAGCACTGCATGTTTACAATTGAATGAGAAAAATGAAAAATAAGGCAGAAGAGCAGTGTGATGTTTGTGCATGGCTCTGGCCCTGGGTTGAACTGAGGCTCATAAATTCTGTAGATGATGCATCTGTAGCCAGGCACATTCTCTTTCCCTCCCTCATTACAACATTTTTTTTTATCCCCCTCATGTCAGAGTCTGAGCGAGACATGTTATGTGAGTTGTGAGACAGCAAAGATATTGGTTATGCAGAGAATATATGGATTTCCAGCTACAGAGTTTGAGTGCTGGTCTGGAATAGATGCTTTAGGAGGATATATGGAGAGATGAGGCCAACCGTCTTCCTTCTGTTATCCCTTCCCGCAGCCAGCAGCCCCCACTGCCACCATTTCCCCCTCTCTTTATCCACCTTTCGTGCACGGTGCTCATCTGATCGACAGGCCGAAAATTCAATTTAATGACCTGCCCGCGTGCCTGTAATATGATTTTACAGGCTGTTACGGTCAAGCAGAGGTAGCATTTGCATAATGATTGGGGCGCAATAGGAGACGGGGGCGCTCGGCCGCAGTTGCCATGGCAACGATGGCCAGGCTGGTGGAGAGAGAATGGAGGTCGGGTGTGTATAGCTGAGGAGGGTGCTGAGAAAATGAAGAAGGAGGGTAGTGGGGGGTGGATTGGGCCCAGAATACTGACAGAATTGGCTCTAATCCAGCGTCTCTCATTACCGACTGCCTCAGACATTTCCATCCTTAGCCAAAAGCCTCATCTTAATTCCCAACATCAACAAGTGGCTTTTCAGTATGTAGCCAAGTCTAGTCTAGGCTTAACTTGAAGCATTTCCTTATCGCCCTCTCAAATACAATCGCATGTCAAGCACTCGTCGTGTGTGAATGACTTCCGGGTTGCAGTACATGTATCTGACATAGCGTAGCGAGTCACAGGGAAGTCCTCATCATCAGCACACTGTATTACCAAGCCGGCAGCGGGTGAAGTGTAATGGTGCTCTTAACGTGGCTTTGGCTTCCGTGCGGTTTGGAGTGTACACTCATCGCAGCTGTGCTCCCTCTCCCCTGGGCCCTCCTAATGCTTTAAATATTTCACATGTCAATATCACGCTGTTTGGAGTGTGCCGAGTCAAGCGCTGCTGATTGCCATGGTAATTGACTTAATCGTTGTAAACACTAAAAGGGGTTGAGTCAAGCTTTTTTTTTTTTTCTTTAACAGTGTTGTACTTTCCAGTGCTGGTCCATTGCCTCATCAGTTTCTGTTTCTCTGCCTCTCTTTCAGACTGAGATTGCTAAAAGGCTTAACGCAATTCTGGTTCAGATCATGCCGTTTCTGTCACAAGAGGTAAGTTTTATGCTGTTTATTATGACTTGTCAGATCAGAAGTATTAGTGCTTAGCACACATTTATGTTCTTCATGTGTTTAGTTATGTGGCAATTTGAAAGCAATTAAGAAGTTTATCTGCTCATGTTTATATATAAAAAGCATCTGTATTTATATGTTACATAATAGTGGATGATTGATCGAATTTAAACCCAGGACACCTTGAACTCATTAGTTTACCAAAACGAATATGATGATTTTAAACAAAGGTGTATGACTCTAGCCATACTGCACCACTAGTTTGCATTCGTTCTTAACTGCGGCTTTATCTGCTTTTTTTACTTTGCATATAATTATCCAGTGCCTTATTATACAAGGCACACGTCCACTCGTTTTGCATTGAAGAGCATTTGAATATAGCATGCATTATGAAAATGTTTTCACATGTGCCGTGTGGAGCCTTTTGGGTCTGTCTGACTTTGTGTGTGTGTATTTGTGTGTGTTGCAGCACCAACAGCAGGTTGCACAGGCTGTTGAACGTGCCAAGCAAGTGACAATGACCGAGCTGAATGCCATCATCGGGGTACGTGGACTTCCCAATCTGCCTCTGACTGTGTGTATATCCCTTTAATTCTTTTTTTATTTATTCGTAATAAGGGGGCACAGCTGCAGTGTAATCATCTTCAAATTGACTGTAATTCATTAAAATTACGAGTATTTTTAACAGAATAATTTGAACTTGTGAATTTGATTATACACAGTTTTGCCCCTTACATGAATTCTGTTTTAAAATGCATTTTAATGAAATTATTGTAATAATATGATTGTTTTTAACACCGTTATATAGCAGTTGAGGTGGCTGTGTGCGTGCGTGTGCGTCTTGTTACTAAACGCGAATAAGCAGCCTATTGGAAGCTTCTTCTATAAACTACATGCATTTAATTGGATCACATTTTCCTGGAAAGGCTCATCACTTAGCTGACCTGGATGGCTCTGACGGATAAGAGATGCAGATACTTTGATGTCGATTATAGATAACTCGCTCTCTGGCTCGCTCAGCAGTCATCGCATTGGAGCCTTTAGTACACCCCTTTACCTTTACAAGTCCCTTCATGTCTGCCCACTGCAGTTCAGCACCACTTTCTTTCCCATCTGCTGCAGATTGATCACCCTTATAGGATTTAGATAAGTGTGAAAGTGAACAGATCCAGTCCCATAGCCTCAGAGCTGGCCTGGCTGTGGTGTGATTACAGCAGCTGAATTCATATTGACTGGTCCCTTTCACCAGCGTGATACCAGTGCTGCTGTGAGATGGAGGACGAGAAGGGACAGCTGTTTAGCTTGATCTCGCAATTCAATTAGGAACTAAACACCGACACACAACTATTCCCCCCCCCCGCCATTCTTAGATAATGACTTCCTGGAATCTAGGGCGGAATGAAGCAGGCATGTGGCCACTCTTAAATGCCAGACTATCTACTGGGAAGGGCCCATTTGATAGCTTTGATGCCGCGCTGCACCAGACCTGCTTTATTGCTTAATGACTCTGTTAGAATGAGAGAATCTGAAAGTATTGGTCGGAATTCTACTGGGGAGGTCTGACTTTTTTTTTTGAGTTGCGAATAAGATTTGGTTATTTTTGATTTTTATAAGTGGGTCACCTTTCCTCCCTTTGAGAATGGATTAAAAATGGACTCGACATTTACGTTTCTGACATTTGACGGTTCTTGCTTTCATATCCATTCTATATATTTTCTCTTTTGTGCATTTTTTTTTATTGTTTTTATTTTTTTATATCCTCTGGCAATAAAGTGTTCGGTTGTCTTGGGTTACGTGTATAATGGAAAAGGACTATATATACTTTATTTTTGAGGAGAAGGAGCAGGCAAGCATTTGTAATTTCCACAGCGCTCAGTATGTGCAAGTGCATGTGTGCGCATAGATGCCAGTGTCCTCATAAATACTTCAAGGCCAAGGTGAGATGCGAGTGGCGTGCTCCTTCACACACATGCATTGGCACAGCTGCTAACATGTGTTATTGATGGACCCCTGAGCAAGTAATAGGATGCATCTAGGACAGCCTTGCTTTTTTTCTGCATGTTTCTGCAAGATGGCTTCTGGTGGCAGCTCAGCATTTCTGCCCTCATCACTTAGCACACGACTGCATTTGGTGCTGTATATTTAGAAAACATTTTCACACCCTATTTCCCGCCTGTGGTTACGAGTGGCTGTATTTAGTTATCGCTGTGCGTAGAATACGCTGAAGCATGCTGTGTCTGTGTATTAGGCTGGAGTAGATGTAAATGGTGTTTCAGAGCAGTACAGATACAGACTTGCACATGCTCACAGCTCTGTTACTGCCACAGAACTGCTTTTAACATGTCCTTTCAGACCTCTCACAGGAGCATTATTAAGATGGCCTTCGCTTGTGGTGAGGGTCCAATTAGGTGTGTGTTCAGGTGGGAGAACGGTCTGTTGTAGAGAGTTCAAGGTTGCATGGATACTGTGCTGAACAGTTTAGTTTATCCTACCTGAGGACAAGGGAAGTTGAGCGTCTAATTTGGCCAGTAGGGTTTTGAACTGCCCAGCCATATTATTATTATTTTATTTGTTTACTTATTTATTTATTTTTCCATCTGGTGGCCAGCCAGTGTTTGGCAGCAGCACTTCACAGTTGGGGAGGAGATTAATGCCAGCAGAAGAGGTCTTTATCTACGAATATTAAATTAGAGGAGGCATTTTATTTCTTTTTCTTGTCTTCATAGCTGGGCTCTAATGAGGGTTCTCAATGATTGTCCATGCATATTACACATCAGTGGCTCATTAGCCAGAATGAGCAGGGAAGGGCCTCCCCCGTGAATCAACTGCCTTTTTAATTTCCCTCGTGGTCAATCATCTTCTCTAGCGCGCGCACACACACACACACACACACACACACACACGGTTCCCTTCCATAATCGCATGCACTTTCTTCCACGCGTCCAGCCTCGCAGCCTTATGATAAACACGTGATTACTCGCTCACATCGATTTTCTTCCTTATGTCCACCTACTCGCTGGTTCACATGAGGCCTGTCTCATAACTGAATTGGGGAAGGAGGGGGCCAGGGGGGGCAAGGTTGCATCTCAAATCCCAGGTGGCACGTCTCTATATACCATTCTCTTCCCTGCCATTCTCCAAGGCCTTCACAGCAATATACAGCCAGCTGTGCAAATAATCGGCAAAGCTGTTAGCAATTATAGTCACCCCTGAATAAGAGCCCGTGATGGACATCTTAATAATGATTTGTCCTCTGGAAAGGGCAAGCTTTCGGAGCATTCCAGGCTTCTAAATAAGCCTTTAGTATTGATATTTACTCTTGGCATGGCATTAACGACCTGCTAATAATTCCGAAAGGTTGTACCTCTATGATCGTCATACATGGCCAATAATATCTAACCTTTTCACTTCAGAAGAAAATGTGCACACTCAAGATTTCAGCGGGAATGGCCATAAATGGCAGCTGATTGAGTTGTGGTCTGTATAGAGGGAGTGGCTGGTACATGCCATAACAGCAGCTAAATTATTCAGCCCTCCAGAGCATAGTAATAAATTGTGAAGTGTGTGCGCATGTGTTTTCTTTTTACTGGTGCCTGTACTAAGTATTATTTAAGCTTGCTTTAAACGGCACACTTCCCATGCTGAGAGGCTTTTAACTCCTGTTAGCTTGCCCCAAGCCCTTAAAATATTAATGGGAATATTGAAGGCTTGAGCTCTTGCCAGCACGAGTCTGGTTGTTGTCCACATTAACCACACACACACACACACACACACACACACATTCAGCTCCTGCTGCTATTAAAGTTGCTTTAAAGTTTTCATGAGTGACTCATAGTTTGTGAATTAACCATACCCAAATGTGAGGTGTGTGTGTTCAGCTTTTTGGGAGCAGGTGCTAAAGTCCCTGAGATAACAGACTTTTTAATGCTTGTTTTTATAACAGTGTCTTTAAACAGTGCTTGCCTGTCCTGTATATGGGTGTGTGCAATTTCATTCATGTTGACTTGACCATTTTGTTTCAGGATGTTTTCCATCATGGACACTCATTTAGACAGACATGTCAAAACCTGTCTTGCATCACTGACTTCCAGTTTTCTTTGTTTTTTGAGCTTTCTCATCCGGCCATGATTAACCTAACTTGTCTTTCTGGTCTCACAGTACAGCCCCCCCCCCCCCCCCCCCCCCCCCCCCCCATCCACACACACACACACACACACACAGCTTTTCCCTGATAAATATTGAAATGTGTAAACTGTCCTGACTGCAAAAATGTAAAAGATTTAATGTATGTGTAATGGTCTCCTTGACCCTTACTATGTCTCCCCTAGTGTACACTTCTGGACTGGGCTCCTACTCGTTGTATGTGTCTCGTTGTGTTGGTGTGTTTTCTCTCTGGCCCACTCGTAGTGTGTTTTTTCTGCAGCAGCAGCAGCTCCAGGCTCAGCACCTCTCTCATGCTGCCCATGGCCCTGTGGCTCTTCCCCCGCACCCCTCAGGCCTGCAGCCCCCGGGCATTCCCCCCGTCACAGGAACCGGCTCTGGCCTGCTGGCACTAGGTGCACTGGGCAGCCAGCCCCACCTGCCTGTGAAGGATGAAAAGAACCACCATGACCTGGAGCACAGAGGTGAGAAGATGTCTGTTTAAACACTTATGTCTTCGTCTAGAGAACTAATGCTTCAGAAAGTGGAAGCTATTAGAATTCCATTTTATCTCGATTGATCCAAGTCTTGGTGTCTCAACTGGAGGATGAATTTGTCTAGGTGATGAAACCCTCACTTGTTTGCAGAATCTCACTGACTTTTGTTGTTTCTCTTTTCTGTGGCTGGCCAATTTTCATGTCTATTTCTCTTTTCCGACTGGATCCGCTGACTGCAGAGAGCACGGTGAGTGCCCAGTTTACCATTGGCTAATGTGTTGGCATTTGTATCTCTCTCGCTCTTTTTCTTCTTCTTTCCCCCTTTTTTTTCTTCCCCCTCTCGCATATCCTCTGTTCACTCGCCCACTCTTACTTGCTCTCATTCTGTCTCTCTTTGTCTCTCTTTCTTCCTGCATGAAAGAGCTTTTTAACCTGTTTCACGCCTAAGAAATTTTCCATTAATGTAAATGTCAAGCAAGGCTTCTTTTGCCTGAAACCCTCACAAGTTGCATTGCGTACAGTAATCTGCTTTCATTAAAGTGACTAATGGGGAAACAAGGTTTTCTATGAAATAAGCTCTCTCATCTCTATGCAGATGGGAAATGACTCATATTACAGTGTACAGATTAGCGCTACTGCGTAATTGCATCACAATTAAAGATGACTTTAACTCCCCTTCCTTCTCGGCAGATTAATTTGATCCCCCTTGGTCTCTCCCTCCTTTTCTGGGATATCACGTGCCTTTTTACTGCCCCCTTTTCCCGTGCTTTTTTTTTTTTTTTGCCTAGCTGATAAATATGCATGAACATAGGCGGTAGCATTGTTTTGCTGCCTCTCATCTCCTTGTAAAAGGCGTTTATTTGATGGGAGGGTTTAAATCTCTCTGATGGCCGATTGTGGCAGTAAGATTGGGTTTCTAACAGTCCCGGCCAGAGCTCAATGGGCGCAGTCATGTCTAAAGGAAGAGGAGCCCCTCTAGCATTTACAACCCTGAGCCAGTGTGTGCGTGCTTGTTATGCCCGTGTCTTGGGTCATCTGATAGCATAGTTGTGACTCTATTTAATGAGACACGCCAAGCATCTCTTTAAAAGGTCAGGCAACACACACACACACACACACACACACCATCACACACACAGAACTGTGGGATCTCTGCCCAGTCTGCTACTTCATCTTACATCTCAGACCGGTTTCTTTTTACACTTGCCATGAACTTGAAGGCATTCTTGCCCTCTTGTGCTGAGCATTCTCTGTTGAATTAGGGAAACCTAAGAGAAGCTCTCAGGGTGGATTATACTGAGAAAATGCCTAGAGAGCCCTGTTAAAGCCTTTATGCGTCACTGGCACCTCCATCCTGATGCTCTTGCACACATACAAGAATGAAAAAAAAAAACTATAAAAAAAAATATACATCATATGAGATATTTTGGGAGGATAAATTCTAAGGTCTGAATTCTGGTGTCCAGACAGTCTTGTGTATGTATGGTGTCCTCTTTCTGAGGGAGTCGACCTGAAAATGAAATGAGGATGTGTGAGATCCAGTGGACAGAGGCTCACTGCTGGAGTGCAGCTGCCTGCATGTGACCTGCCTGCCTTTGCCCATTTGTGGCTGTGTACCCAGCCAACTACACAGGCTTGGAGTCAGAGCTCAGCATGCTACAGCAATCAATGGCCATTACATGGTCCCACATACACACACACACACACACACACACACATCCAGTCCGGCCTGGCTGCTCTCAGATAAAGAGCCGTTGTTTAGCGGTAGTACTGCTCATGTCTTCCTGAAGCTGTTTGTTGTCTCTTTTAGGAAAGGGGGAGGGAGACTGTGAAAACAAGCCCCTCTCTTTGGTCTGCTTAACTGTGGCTGCTCTGTTGTGTAGCCAGCAAATTCTTGGGTGTTTAGTCTAGCGTAGGTTGTTAGATACGGCTTGGCTAGTTTCAGCACATTGTGTTAAGCCTGTTTTGGGTTTTGTAGGCGGCCAATGGGAATGAATAGGCCTCTTCTGGCTTTTTAAAGTGTATGGTTTTGAAGCGATATGAACTACTTTTCTCCTTTCCCCCGTTTTATATTCTCCCCTTCGTCTTTTTCATCTTGGACTTTTTTTCTGAACCCACAGCTGTAAAGTACCTGTCAAAGCTGTCTGCAGTTGTGTTGAAATCTGGATAAAATTATTAGTATATTATATTATATTTATATATATTATTGCCACAAGGCATATTTCCCAGTGATGGATAACAAATAAAAGTTGCTTTGCATTCTATCAAGGAGAGTGACAGTTTTTTGTCTCCCCCCCCCCCTCCCCCCTTTCTTCAGAACAACTCCATTTCCCCCTCTGACAGCCTGCGTGCTGCCAGTGAGAAGCATCGCGGGTCGTCTGACTACAGCCTGGACTCCAAGAAACGCAAAATGGAAGAGAAGGACAATATGAGCAGATATGTGAGTCTGACAAATACCATGTAAACTGATTTAAACTTTGCCTCTAGAACTTGTGCAATGGTAGATTATCTTTATATAAATGTATTTCTTTTGCGGGTTTTTAAAATTTTTTATACAGGATAGCGATGGAGACAAAAGTGATGATCTTGTGGTTGATGTTTCTAATGAGGTGAGATTTTATTGTATTCATATTTTCATTACATTCAATTTGTAAAATTCAAAACACACAATTTCCCTAAAACTTGTGTATGATCAAGCTGGGATTCTTACATTTGTTTTTTTTCTTTTTGTATAGGACCCTGCTACACCCCGGGGCAGCCCCGCCCACTCACCACCAGAAAATGGTATCGACAAACCCCGTCCCCCCAAAAAGGATACCCCTAACAGTCCTGCTTCAGTGGCTTCATCTGGCAGCACGCCATCTTCCAAAACCAAGGACCATGGCCATGTACGAAAGCATTTTCACACTATTGCACTCACTACTTAAGTAATCTTTTCCATCACTTTTTCATCTTTTGGGGTCGACTCCCAGTGAATTTTACCTGAGAGATATGGAACAGCGACCTGAGCTTGTTGTCATGTCTCTTGCTTTTATATGGGTTAGGAATGAATGCTTTTCAGCCTTGGCTTTAAATACATTAGTATTACTTAGGAAATGTCAGACATATAGTGTTTCTTTAGCAGGATCTGTCATGTCTTCTGTGCTCATAACTCAATGTGCTTAACCATTCTAGGCTTTCTGCCCTGTCAGAAAGATTAAAGGATGAAAGCAAGGGGAAGGATAAAAATGAGCCTCATCTCCATTGTGCCAGTAATGGCTTTTAGGATGAATAGTGGAGTTTATAGCTTCACAGGAATTGGATGTTTGTTGGAATAGCACAAGATTATGTTGAATGACCACTCAAATCTCTGCTTATATTTTGCCTCACTTTTTCAGAAGATTTCTAAACTGTTTGTTTTGTTTTGTTTGTTTTTTCCCCCTTTATCTCTCTCATGTCTTTCTCCACTCGTGCTCAAATGCAGAATGACAAATCCTCCACACCTGGTCTTAAATCCAACACTCCCACTCCACGGAATGATGCCCCGACCCCCGGCACCAGCACCACACCAGGGTTGCGGCCCATCCTGGGGAAACCGCCCATGGAAGCTCTGGGTAAGTACAGCCTGTAAAATATTCCTCTCGAAAAAACAAAGTTCCATACATTGTACATGCTCTTTGCTGTACATCAGAAAAAGAATAAGCCTTTCCACTTGAGCGTTTTTTTATTTTTGTTAATCGGAGAGCTCTTGTGACTGTCTTTTGAGAATTCTTATGTACCACTTAGTATAGTTCCATGAAAATCCACTCCATACACCTTTTTCCTCTTTCTGCCTGTAACTAATGCTTACGCTTGGTTGGCTCTGTGCATCTGTTTCTTTAGCTGCTTCTACCCTGCGCACTCCCCTTTCCATGCCTGGATCTTACCCAGGTCCTTTTGCCATGATGGGCCACCATGAGATGAATGGCTCACTCACAAGCCCTGGGGTCTACGCCGGTCTACACATCTCTCCCCAGATGAGTGCGGCTGCTGCTGCTGCATATGGCCGTCCATCCATTGTGAGTGTGTGTTTGTCCTCTCTTACACCTGAGCTCTATATTGTAACAGACATTATTTCAATTATTTTGCCTTTCTCATACCAGGGATTGAAAATCATGCTGATGTAATGAGAATATCCAGCCTTTCATGTTTTCACGACATGAAACAGAATACAATGCATGTTTTTGCTTTGCTTTTAACATTGTCTTGTACTGGTTATAAATTGCTCTGTGATACCAAGTGTGAGGATCTAACGAGTTGTTTACTTGCATTTTTAAGGCTGGTTTTGATCATCCTCATATGAGAGCCCCAGGCCTCCCTGCCAGCCTCACGTCGATTTCAGGAGGAAAGCCGTAAGTTTCTTGGCATTAGCAACCCTCATCCAGACCGCTGCTTTTATTTCGCTGTACCGTTTGTGTTGGTGTGTCTACTGCAGTCACAAACAGCACTTTTTTTCTTTTCTTTTTTTTTTTGCAACTCTTAACTGAAAGAACACATTGCAAACCATTTGTTTTAATTGATTTCATTATCTCACATTAGGCAGTAGTCATCTCATGCTGTGGTCCACAGAATACATAAATAAGACTCTTTGGTATCTTCCTCAGAGCCTACTCATTCCATGTCAGTGCTGATGGGCAGATGCAGCCTGTGCCCTTCCCTCCTGATGCTCTGATGGGTCCTGGGATCCCACGCCATGCCCGCCAGATCAACACACTAAGCCACGGCGAGGTGGTCTGTGCGGTCACCATCAGCAACCCTACACGTCACGTCTACACTGGAGGCAAAGGCTGTGTGAAGATCTGGGACATCAGCCAGCCTGGGAGCAAGAGTCCTGTTTCCCAGCTAGACTGTCTGGTGAGGGCTAAACTCGGTATTTACTGTTATCAGTGTAATTCCCGACATGCATCTCTTAAATGTCCTGCCCACTGCACTGTCATGGGGCATTTGATGGATGAGTGGACTTAATGTTAATTTTTGTAAATGAAATTGAACCCATAATTTTTCTAGCTCTTTGTCAGCAAAGCCAAATATCAAGATGGCGAGCTGTCGTCAAATATCAGTATTTCGTAGCATTCCTGTACTGTAGAAAGTTAAAGAATCATGTAATGGTGTGTGAATTTTGTGTGGAACAGTGCTCCACGATGCTACAGCTTGATTGATTGATTGTACTTTGTCAAACGTCAGAGGTAGGTTTTCTTCGTTTTGGCTCACTACTCCGTTCTTCTTTGGAGCAGAACCGGGACAACTACATCCGTTCCTGCAAGCTGTTGCCTGACGGTCGTACGCTGATTGTGGGTGGCGAAGCAAGTACCCTGACCATCTGGGATTTGGCCTCACAGACGCCACGCATCAAGGCTGAGCTGACCTCATCAGCCCCGGCCTGCTACGCTCTGGCCATCAGCCCCGATGCTAAGGTCTGCTTCTCCTGTTGTAGTGATGGCAACATTGCTGTCTGGGACCTCCATAATCAGACGCTTGTCAGGTAAGTCCGTGAGAAGGTTGATAAGTGTGACTTGTGTTTCCGAAGTGTAATCAGCAGGGCCTCTGATCATCTACTGCCTTATGGGTATCGTAGGCAGTTCCAGGGCCACACAGATGGCGCCAGCTGCATTGACATTTCTCACGATGGCACTAAACTGTGGACGGGTGGCCTGGACAACACTGTGCGCTCGTGGGACCTGAGAGAGGGACGGCAGCTGCAGCAGCACGATTTCACTTCTCAGGTCTGTCTTTTATTCTAAGGTCACGGGCAGTCGCCTAAGCATTTCACTGCATATCGTACTGTGTATGACTGTGTATGTGACAAATAAAATTTGAACTTGAATTTGAACTTGAACTTGAAGGTCAGGTTCTCTCCTGTTCCTTTCCTACCAGAACCAGTCAAAAACTTGTCGGTGATATTGAAACCATCCTGCATTCCATTCTATGTACAGATTTTCTCACTGGGCTATTGCCCAACGGGTGAGTGGCTGGCTGTGGGCATGGAGAGCAGCAACGTGGAGGTGCTCCACCACACCAAGCCAGACAAGTATCAGCTCCACCTGCATGAAAGCTGTGTGCTGTCCCTCAAATTCGCCTACTGTGGTAAGCCACCAAGCCTTGTTAGGTTTGCCTTGCATATGTAAACTAGTACAGTGAAGGCTAAATGAGGGGAAAAGTAGAATATAGAATGATGTCTTTATGATTAATGGTATCTCAAAGATCACCCTAATTGCATGCTTTCCACTATTTTCAGTTTCAAGCTATTTGGTGTTTATACACGAACTGCATCTTCCAATTGAACACAACCTTGACTGTCCTCTCCATTTATCCAGTGTTCAGTGTCTTTGCACATATCTCTATTTAGCTCTATCTTGCCTTGGCAGCACAAGCAGAGCTCTAATTACATTTGATTTCCCTTGACAAGGTAAATGGTTCGTGAGCACTGGGAAGGACAATCTGTTGAACGCGTGGAGGACTCCCTACGGCGCCAGCATATTCCAGGTACAGAGATCAATAAAGTCTGTCTGCAGGAAGCTCGCCCTGGAGGGCAGAGTGACCGCTAGCTGATGGACAATGCCTGCATCAGCGGAAATGGACCAGAGTGTGTCATTAGCGCCAGGGCCCTGACCACTTAGGCAGGATGTGGGCATGCACACGCAGCCACCATCCAGTAAATAACACTAAACCTTTAGTGCTCAAGGCTGGAGTTAGTGTAAGAGCTAATGCGGTGTGGTGGTGTGGCGAGAAGTGCTTATGTATACAACTCTTAGCTGCTTTTTTTTGGTTTGGTCAGGGAAGAGGTAGTGCCTGTGGGCTATAGCTTCATGCAATTTTGCCACTGAATGTTATAAATGTTTTGACAGTTATTTCTCGACAAATGTACTCGCTTTATCAGTTAACATCCTCTTTTTGTTTCTCTTTCTCTCTCCTCTTCTAGTCAAAGGAATCCTCCTCAGTCTTGAGCTGTGACATCTCGGCAGATGACAAGTACATTGTTACCGGCTCTGGGGACAAGAAGGCAACAGTGTACGAGGTGATCTACTAGGACGAGGTAACGTGAGTGGAGCAGCTCAGCCCATACTGAAACGAAGAAATGGGGAACGGTGTGTCGAGAGAAGCCATGCTCCTTTTGTCCTTGCCAGATAAACAGCTCAGCGCCTGTCTACCTGATTCCCATCCCTCCTCATCCTCCTTCTTCATGGACTGTGTGACTAACAGCAGCCTGGACTAGTCTGATATGGACTGATTTTAAATCAAGACTTGAACTGCTCTGGAGGGGACTGGGCAGCCTTTACCCCATTCACTAATGCTTCTTACTCGCTCATTCCTTGCCCTCTACACCCAATGTGGGGCGTTTGGCACTAGAGAAGAGAATATCTTTGTTTTTCTTGTTGGATTTTTCTGTCTTTATTATAATTTTTTTTTAAATAAGGTAAGATTGTTGCAGCATGAAGCGGTGCTTCGTTCTGAAACTTTATTCATGTGGAGGTTCTGTGAAAAGTGTACATAATGGAGTATTAAAAGGCCTTTTATAGATTTATATTTTGGTGTTCAGTTACACTCATGATGGTTCTTTCTCTCTCTCACCCTCTCCTTGATGCTTTGTTTTTTTCCGCTGGGGTTTGCAAATTAGATTAGGACATTATTTTTTTTCTAAGGATATTCTATCTCTTTTTGTTCCTGAGAAGTTAATTTTCTAGGCTGACCTTTTATGGAAATCTAATTTACCCCCCTCCCTTCTTCTTCTTCTTCTTAAAAAAAAAAAAAAAATCAGTTAGATCATATTTCTGGGACTTTTTTTTTTTTTTTTTTTTGTAAGATACCCTGTGGACCTTTTTTCCCCTCGGAGTGGTAGTCTAGCAGAAAGGGCAGCTCAGGAGGATGGACGCTCAAAAAAGTGACACTTCCTTTAAGTGGCCTCCTAGGAGACTGAGATGCCTCAGGAGGGGAGGGGCTTAACAGGGTAGCTGTAGAAAAGGCATGTGTGTGTACTGAGTTGACAGGAGGACCCTTTCCCCTGATCTGTGACTTCATTACATTGGTGTATTGACAGGACACAGCATTTTGTCTTGTAATGGATGAATATGATTTGGGTTAATTGGTTATTTTCCCGTTTCCCTTTTTTGGAGCCTCCTTGGAATTTGTGTGCATAGTGTCCCATATGCAGAAAGCACAGAATTAGTTTATTTGTCTGTAGCTGCACCAAACGAAGCATTATGTCCACTTTAGACATGCAGACATTAATCAGACAATTGGCCAACTTCTTCATTGTACTACACTGTCTCCTGCCTTACAAAGAGTCAGTGCATTCAGTCATGTCTTAAAACACACACCAAAGTATGTAGCAAACTGTGTTGTCACTGAAGATATGTACAGTTGTTGATATTTCAATAAACTGTTTTTGTAAAAAAAAAAAAAAAATCTATATTCCAGATGCTATTTATTGTTTCTCTGTATCTTACTCATGCTTTGAGACCCTTTTATAGTGTGATCAATGGAGACCTGAACTTACCCACTTAAACAAGGCATGACACAAACTGGGCTTTGCAGCCTCCCGAACGGTCTATTGCCACTGGAGTACTTTCAGGGTGCTGGCGGAAACAAATGCCCTCTCCAGCCCTTGTCTCCCTTTCTGTTTCTGAGCAGAAGCAGTCCCTCTTCTGGCTGCCTCTTCAGTAATGTTGTTGTTGCCTAATAAAGGCTGAGGCGGATGCTTTGGGGTCTATGGCGCTCTCTTTCAGTCTTTCACTCCCTGTCTTTCTCAGTAACCCCCTCCTCCCTCCCCCAGCTCAATGAAGTGTGCATTTCCTGAGTGCGTTCTGTATGGTGGCTTCCCTCTTCTAGTTCAGCTCTCTTCTTTGTTTCTCCATCCATCAACTGAGAGGCCATGTAGGGGAGAAAAGCTCTCACTCCCTTCTGAGTACTTGACAGTCGGCTCTGCAGAAGGCCATAGGCCACCTAGTGTTGTGACCTCCATTAATGTTTGAGGCCCCAATGCAGTGTGCTCAGCACTTCTTTTTTTTTTTCTCCTTTAGTCTCATGTTTTATGGTCCTCGAAAGCCTCATAATTTCTTTTGAAAACCTGATTTGATGGGTTTAATGGATAATTATTGATTTAAAGGATAATTAATCACCTCATATCATCAGTGCAACTGTTTGTTATAATTGATTTTTAATCCCTCGTTGCTGCCACCAAAGCATGCATGTAAGTCTGGGCACAACCTGAAAAGAGCCAGTGGAGAACATGGCATGGCAGTGGAGGCTTGTTACAAGGCTGGTGTGTCTCTTCTCTGCTCTTTAGCCAGCGGATGAGGATGTTTGGGTTGCTGAGAGGCTGGCAGAGCACTGAATGACATGACAGCGTAATAATCCTCTAATCACCTGAGCATTGCCAGACTGGGGTTTTATCTGCCGTAGATGCAAAAGCCCCTCGGTGATGTGTGATTACTGCGTTTGATCTGGGTAATAACTTCTTTACCGTGGCCCAGCCTGAGCCCTAATCTGCACAGTGCATTCTAGTGGAATCACGTTACACAAAGACCACCAGAGTTTTTCTGCAGACCACAGGAAGAGGAGGAGAAATGAAGGTTGTCATGGAGACAGGGCCCTTCTACCTCTCTCTCTCTCTCTCTCTGCCTCCTCACTCCACCCCCTTTCCCTCCACTCTTTAACATCTTTTTTGTCTCCCCTCTAATGCTCTGGTTCTCTCAAGCCCCCCCCCCCCCCCCCTTTCCCCCATCTCTACCCTCTTTACCAGTTTCTCTTTGGATAGATGAGCATTGTTTTTACTTGACACAGTAGGGCATTCCGATCCCCAAGCGGTGCTGACCCTGATAACACTTACGTGCTACAGGAGCAGGCCACTGACAACTGATAATCCACACACTGTTCATTTGGATTAGTGCGGATTGAATTGGATTACACCCTTTTGTGCAGAGATTGCTGATGTCCAAAAGTACAGCATTGTCTGTCAGTCAGTCTGGGAACTTTGCCTCCCATGATGCCTCAATTGAACAACTGTGCCTAACTAGATTCTGTAATCGCTCAATACAATCTACGACAAAGCATTCAGTAATCACCGGCTTGAATCATTTCAGCCAGCATGTCTGCATTCCAAAGGCTCTTACACTGATACTGTATTGAGCGTACTGCATTCCTCGCAGTTTTTGTTGGACCTGTGCTCCAGTGCTTGCTTGTGCCTGGGGTCACATGACCGGCCCTTTCCATCCCATTGGCGTGTCTAATTTGCCTTGATCAGAGTCGCACAACAGCATTGTGAGAGGGGTATTTTTTTTTTTTTTTTTAAGGCTCCAGCGTCAAGGCTGGTCTTTGTATTCCTTCCAAACAAGCATTGAATTCCAGGCAGTAATTAGATATCTCCTGTAATGAGATTTGTGTGATAGGTTTGCTCTGGGAAGGTACCAGCACTCGCTCACTTTGATATTTCGATCAAGATAAACACAAGAGCCATTTTATGGTATGTGTTAAGTTAACATGATAATTTCACACAAGCGCTAGGGTTTTCGGCACAGCTGGGGGTAGGAATGAAGCAGAAATAATTAGCGGGACAAATATTACTTCCAAATGTGCAGGAGTTCTTTAATAGCGTTTGCTCATCAGTTCAATCCCTTATGCATTTCAATTCAGTCTTGTGTATTCGAGTGTTTTGGTGTGGCGGGAATTTTTTTTTTTTTTTTTAACGTCAAAGGATTGCTTTGTTCCGTTTTCTAATCTACTGACAGTAATCGGGGCATTTGCAATAAAAGATGTTTGGCTTAAGTAGACATGATATTTATTAAGTGAATGTCATGCTTCTCGCTTTGAACACACACACACACACACACACATTAGGCTATTTCTTGAACCTCAAATAGCCTTAACGATGGCTTCTATTAAGTTGTCATGCAGTCAACCGTCAGTAGGTTCGAGTTTATTTTCTGAGGCTGGTTCGAAACGAGTTCCCAGATGCTGAACTTTAGCATGTGGAACTGCTTTAGGTGGACAGGACCGGTCATATAATGAGTTCCATTTAGGTAATAATTGCCTTTAATGGGATACTGAGCAGGATGACTTTCAAGCTCAACAGTGGCTAATTTGAAATAATTACCATGTTCTTTTTATAACCCTAATCAACCATTTTCTGTTTGTTTGTCTTTGCATGAGGTTGTCATCAGCATCCTTAATATATTACTCCTACCCTTCACAGACTATGAATTAACAACACACACATTTTTATAAACTTTGCTAATAGAGTCAAGTATTTGTCTTGAAGTGGAGCATATTTATTTGCTGGGGTGATGAAAATTGATGATGCTAGGTCAGGCTTAGCCAAATACTTATATTAGATGCATGTTTGTGAGACGTGTTTTCTTCGGTGATTATTTTCTGAACGTGGAGTGGTGCAGGGCGGTTTTCGTGGACAAAAATAATACATTTGAAGGTCGCAGTGAAAGTAGCAACTTCCCACTGCTTTAACAGGCAAATACTGGCCACATCATTCGTGCATCTCTAACACGTAGGCAAATGTCGTGCAGGGTGAGGTCTCTCTCTGTCTGGGACACCCGCTTCAGACACGGGAGGATTATGCTGCTTTGGATGGATCTCCTTGTATGTGTGGGGTGATTTTTACATCTTTTATCGCAACTTCCATATTTTTTCTATTTAGAATTACTCCTCCGATGTGCAGCAAGCCGTCCTTATCTAATTGTTTGGATCATTCAGCGTGTGTACTTCACAGAGCTATGAATGATTAGCCATGCAAGTTTTATGGCTTGGCCTGATTTGCCTTCCCCAAGGTAGCCATGCAAACATGTGTGGCGAGCGCGAATGCGCACACATACACACTCACTCACTTAAGGGCAAATGCACTGAGGCGAATATGTGTATTTTAAGCAGATATGCAAAACCTAAGCGAGGGTGCTCATGGTTATTGTACTTAACTAAATTCAGTGTTCTGTATGACGAGCTCTCGAAACTCAAGTTTCATTTCATCTTGGTTTGCTTCATTGGCTCGGTGTACGTGGGGTGAAAAAAAAAAAAATGCAACTATATTCATACTATTACATTTGTGGTCCATCATTGAAGACAAAGGTCATTTTATTTTTAGGCACAGCGGAATATAGTGCAAAATGTCTTAACATAAGATCACTCCCCCGAAGACTATTTAATAAGTAACCGTGTTGTGTTGTAGGATCAGACACTCAGATTGGCCTCCCAGTGTGGAACTGCCTGCTTATTAAGATGTTACTTTTAATTGGCTTCGATAATAATTTAATCATGTATAATGCAGTCGTGTATTTAAAAAAAAAAAAAAAAGCCATCATGGTGGTGTAGTGGTTAACGCTGTGACCTTGCACCTCCAGGGTTGAGGGTTCATTTCCAGCTTAAGGTGTGTGTGTGTGTGGAGTTTATATGTTCGCCCCAAGCATGCAGGGTTTCCTCCAGGTACTTGGGATTCCAAAATGATTAGGCCTGTAGAGTGTGTGTGTGTGTGTGTGTGTGTGTGTGTGTAAGAGAGACCTGCGATGGGTTGGCACCCGTGTACCTGGCCTCGTGCCTGATGTCTCCTGGGAATAATCAGTATATTTGTATTGTGGCGGGTGTGCTATATGCTTTCTCTGTCTGTGCGTTTAGTGGTCATCATGCCCTTTACATTCAAACCACTACCTGTATGAGTAAGAAGAACTTTGAGCTACATGTTCCCAACACAAACAAAAGTGACGGTATGGAGCAACAAAGTGTGCGATTTGGGCAAAATTTGTCGACAAAATTCTAGTAATCAGTTAAAAATTTGTCGATGAACTGTTTACATCCTGCGTAATGGTCTGGTTGCTCCCTGTGTAACGGTGGCTTCATCAATGCACCAGTCTCGTCCTCTCTCTGCCAGCCGCACAAAACCAGAGACATGCTGGGTTGAAAGAGCGGATCTTTAAAATGGATCTCTTTTCGAAAATATATTATGACATAATCATGTTTTCAGCCAGAAGCCCAGGGGAGACTGTCCATCACAACCTTCTCTCTCTCTGTGCACTCACCTTCCCCCAAACAACAGAAAAAGGTAGAGAGAGAGAGAGAAAGAGTGGGGCGGGGGGAGGAGAAAATGTGGCTGTGTGCTAATAGAACCCAGAGGCACTCTGAAACCCTAGCCGTTCTGTTTTTCCGCTCTGAGTCGGGAGATTAAAGCCGGGGAAATGTTACGGGAGGCTGGATAATTGCCCCTGTGTCTCCAGCAGACAAAAGCCAACGCTCAGACAATTCCCCCTGGTAAGTTGTCAAGAGGGGCTCAAGGATCCTTCAAGGCTGCAGCAAATTGTATAGTCCTGTCTAACAAACTACCAATCTCTGGATATTATAAGACGCCCATACAATCCTGGTCGTAATGACAGCTTGCACGGCTGTAATAGAGTGGAGGCACAAAATGGCTTTTCTTTTTTCTTCTTCTTTCACGAATGCACTTCAAAACGAACAATTGCTGTCTTGAATTCCAGTCTTTCCCATTGTTTTAATTTTCCCATTTAATTTTTGATTAATGTCTGCATCATTTTAAAGCTCTTTATTCTCATTATTAGCGCCGGAGCTGAGGTCTACAATGATGATTGAAATGTTTCCTCCTGAGGACCACTTGAAGAACGGGGGGGGGGAGAATCTGCATTCATCTAATGATTTGCCAGCGTGCCCAGTGGTGTGTGTGTGTATTAATAAGGGATCTTTCTCGGCTTTGCTCTGCGTTTTTGAGCGTCTCTCTCTCTGCTTCTGTTCTCCTGTATTTTAGTATTTCGCTCCGTATCTCCACCTCCCTTTTACCTGCCTCATGCTTCATCGCCTCCTTACCAGCCACAGCAGTATTGCCTGGCTCCAAGTGGCCCCTTTTTTGTTAGTTCGGTTCATGTTTAGAATTAGCCATTTGACAAGAACAAAAGAAATTAATTGGCGGTTTAAGCCCTAATGAGACGGCTGTGAAATTAACAGGCCTCATCAATGGAAACAAACAAAATCCTTCAGCGCCGCTGTTGAGGGAGCAGTACTCTGACAGAGCTTTTGACACAATGATGAATAGTGGGTCAGGAGAGACCATCTGTGCTTATTTAAGCCTCTGCAGGAGGGGGGCTGGGCTGTGACCTGGCTGGAAGAAATGGTGCTAAAAGAGAGAGGGAGAGGAGGAGAGAGGGAGTGAATGAGAGAGAGAGAGAAGGAAAAAAAAATAAGCCTAGAAAAAGCCTCAAATTCACCAGCTTTATTCATCACCCTTCAGCATGACACCACTGCCCAACTATGGCTACAAAGGGAATAAAAAGCACTTACATTTGCATGTGAAAGGTTTCAGGGACTCTGACTATGCGTCCAGAAAGCCAAAGAGCTCTGATTTCAAGGGATATTTAACCTCCATTCAGATGGCAACAAAGGGCTGGCTGTCGGGCTGAGAGCACCGGCTCAGGCTGATTGGGGATGGAGGAGGGGGGAGGGGGGAAAGAGAGAAAGGGAGGAGGGGAAGTAGGGAGGAAGGTGGTGTGGGGGTGGCTTTTGGGATCACAGACCTCATTTGTTCTCCCTCTTTACTTTGGCCTGTCTCTATATTCACCAAGGAGCTGCTATTTCCTAACCACCAACCCCCCCCCCCCCCCCCAACAATCCACGGAGCCCGCTGGGCTTTAGGCTGCTTAGTAAGGCGCTCGACTGTTTCACTGGCCCGAAATAAATATATTAATGAGAGATCTGGTGCACGAGGTATAACCGTAATTGCGATGAATTGGGATACACACAGGATTTCTGTGCAAGTACACGCCTGGCCCGAAGTTCAACGCACGATGACGGTGACTGTTCTTTCTGGATTCCCAGAGTCTCTCCTGTGGGCCATGATGAAAATAAACATCCCTTGTTGGCTTGAATTGGTGGTGTTCGTGGGGTAGGGGGAGGGTGTATGAGAAAGAGATAGTGTGTGTGTGTGTGTGTGATGTTGAGCTCTCGGTTAGATAAGGAAATGCTGTGTGGTTTAGAGAGGAACGCGAGTAGATCTAGGTCTCCTAATCTGATTCTGAGAATTGGCTGAGCCTCATTAGACAGTGGTAATTACATAGTAGGAGGGAGACCCCCGCCCTTTACTCTCCTCTTCAAAAACCCCTCCTGTCTTGTGGGGATGATGGTTGGTCGATGCTTTGCTTTGAATAGGCTTAGTATTGAGGAGAAGCTCAGCATGCACAAAAACATCGTCACAGTGTATTAGTGTTGTCTACGTACTGTATAACCAGACGAGGTTACATAAATAGGTGAATCCTTTCTAAGAACAGCCTGATTCACTCCATCTATTAATGAGGATCATGCTAAAAATATAAGACTTGTTGCTTGTTTTAACAGACCCAAGGATTGACTTTAATCAACTGCAAACTAACATCCAATTAGTCATTAATTGGTCTGTAGAGGAGGAATCAGGCACTGCTAAAGTTGCTACACACCACCTATTTTTGTCCTTTAAAATGGTACAGCGTCTTCAAGGCCTTCCAAGTTCAGACTTGTTTATCTCTTTTAAAGCTCTCGTGATTAGCTTAGCTCCGCTTTTTCATAATTGCGTTAAGAGCTGCAGGATGTAATCCTATAAGGAAGGAACATGATATCCACTATTAGGTTTTTTTTTTTTCCACCCCATAGTGATCACGTAATGTTTTTATGCATGGTTACAGGTTATGTGCGGAGAGAGCTCAGCTGAGGCATGTCAAGCAGGAAATCACAGACTGAAGCAGGTGCATGCAGTTTGCACTGAAAGGCTCCTGCTTTATCTTGATCATCAGATAAGTATCCTCCCTGGGCTGCCTTGGAGAAATTGTGCAGGCAGAGAAAATGTGCAGGCCTGCTCTTCCTCGCTGCTTACCTTCTGCCACATTACACACGGCACCATCAAAGTGTCTTCTGCATAATAGCCAGCTGTCGTTACAGCCTGGGCTAACAGAGAGTTAACCTTCCCTAAGGGCCCCCGTTCGCTCGTATATCTGCACATCGCGCATATTGCGCATTTTAGCCTCCCGTCTCTTTTCCAGTTGGCATATGAGAGAATGTTTGTGCATGTGCCCTTGAATATTGAACGGCCTTGTATATTAAAATGCACAGACCAAAAAAAGTGTGGGTGTGCGTGATTTTCTTTCTAAATTGCACCCATAAGGGAGTGCAGAGGCTCTTCATCTGTAGAAATGACTTGCACGCATGGCTGGCGTTTGGAAAGTTCGCTCGGCTAATCCACTCATCGCGCCGCGAACCGTGCAGCGCGCGCCCGGGTGCCCCTGCATAAATTACTGCCATGGAACATAAAGCGGAGGATTTTGCTTAACGATTGCCCCGGAACCGCTTTAAATGCTTCTGCTTGAGTAGTCGATAGTGCTCGGCCCATTCAATTATGCAGCCGGCCGTCCCTCATTAACAGAAGGCCGACCTTGACATATCTAGCCCTATTTCTCCACTGCTGCCAGCGGTGGCCCCACACCAACGAGCGCGCACACACACACACATACTGCTCGGTGTTTGCTTTGCGCACTGGGCCTGAAATCCATGAATATCGATTAGTTGTTTGCAGTGTAATTGAAAATGTCAGTTATGAGACGAGCACCGATAAAGATCGACAGGCTGACTGTAGGTCTACTACTAGTGCGTGCTCGGTGTGTGTGTGTGTGTGTGTGTAGGGGTGTGTTAGAGGTGGACAAGGCAGTAAGATAAATAATGAATTTCAGATACTTGGTTGTAAGTTTGCAAAAGGACATGCTGGTGCTCGGTCCATTGTCCTGGGTTTAATAATAATAGAGGGCTATATGGGGAAATATTCATGGAAACATTCGAGGATACTTTTTTCCTCTTTCATTTCATAACCTTTTGCTCATGCTGGTGGGCTTGATGGATTGACATCCAGGCGTGCGATTTGAATTCAGAATCAGTTTCCTAAAGGTCAAAGGTTGTTTGGCATTCAGTTCACATGAGGCTCCAGCATACAGTGAGGAACATTCCAGAATTTCTATTCCACGTGGCATTAAAACATAGTCGAAGCGGTTTCTGTGTTCATGTAGGAACGGGACATCTTCAAAGTGCTAAAGCGCAAGCCATTTAAATGACCCATTAGAAATGCTATTATAATAAAAAATATATTCTTAAAATATGTATCCTACAAGATTGGCACGATTTCATTCAAAATAAAGAAATTTTACTAAATCATATTTATAGCAGAAATTATTTTCCTAGGTCATTGGGACTGAGCTGTCACTGCCCTGCAGGAAACTCCTGCTGCCGCCGGCCTTTCAGCCTTAATCTTCTCGACAGGGGTTATAGCCTCTAAGTTCAAGTGGCTACCCGTATTTCTACATAATCAAACAAATCTTGGAAAGCTTTTCACAATCACCTTCTCACACCAGCCTCCCCTCAACAAACCCCTTTGAGCACGCCAACCTCCCAGGATGCCAAGAAGCAGCACTGCCCGCCTGCTGGTTCCCTAATCGATTGCTAATGGCTTCAGTTCCATCACTGCAGAGCGGCTTGGAACTCAGCCCCAGGACTGAGCGGAGCGGAAAGACCATTTTCAGCTCCATGAGCCGTTATACTGCATCGAGAAGCCCATTCGGCATGCTCCATAACCCTGTTGACGGCTAGTGCATGGCTGCTAGATGGCTTTTTACCCTCTCTTTCTAATGCCTCCCCTCTTTTCTCCCCATCGATTGCCTCACCACTCATAAGATCTGGAGCCATTTGGCACACACGTAAAAACAATGCTCTATTGCTTACTTCGTCATCTAATCTCTTTTAAGGTCACCTCTTCCATATGACAATGCTTCTTTGCTTACATGTAATTCAAATCTGATATCTCACGTCACTTTTCCTTCCGTCCTTTCGAAGGAAGCATGATTTGTTTTAATTACTTCTGTGCAAATGAGCTAACTCTGACTCCTTGTTTGGTGATTATGTTAATTTAAGTAAAAAAAAAAAAAAAAAACAGTGTTTATCCTCCGTTAGCTAAGCTCAGGTCAGGCTGGCTGTTAAGAATGTGTGGTGTGTTATTCAGTTCTCAGTGTGTAAGGTACCTTGGGCTTCGACTAATCTGCGATTTTTGAAATCCATGCTGAGACAATGTTAATGAGCACCCACAGATTATAGCCACAAGCTTCCCTGTAGGCCACCTACAGGCCTCCAACCACAACAACACCTGTTCCTACTGTGTGTGCATGCATGCATTAGTTTAATTGCACTGGTAGTAGGACAAGATCCTAGTCAGTATTCTCTGCCACAGTGAAGGACTACGAGAACAGACAGGGTGCTTGTAGCATAAAACTGACAGTCATCTAGTGCGTCTAAAGTGCTGCACCGTGCCCTTTCCAGCACGTACATCAGCCGGTAATTTACACGTTCCCGTCAACTGCACACCACCTCACTTCATTTAAATCTGACCAGAGTACACGTGCTGTATTTCTTTTTTTTTAATTCTCCACACGATATTTTGCACCATTTTTAAACACAAGTTTTTATTTTTTCCCCTTTTTAAAAAAAATATTTTTTTATTAGTTGTTCTTACTTTCAGCTGCAGCATCCAAGAGAGTCAGTAAACAAACATTTTATTATTCAAGGAGCTTATGTTAATAAAAACTTTCTGTTATTCTCAATACACTTTAGAATTAAAGTGTATTTTTGTACGTTATTGTCTGCGAAATCAATGATTTCTTTCTATTGTGGATTCAAGACGTACTAAATGCCTAATCATGTGCACAAAAGAGGAATGTACATATTTTAAACTAAATTGTCCTATATTTAATGATGTGAAACCGCTCTTAGACACTTATTCACTTTCACCCATCGTCTATACTGTCTAGCCTGTGTTCAGGGTCGCAGGGGGCCTGGAGCCTATCCCCGGAGACTTGGGGCATGAGGCGGGGTACACCCTGGACAGGTTGCCAATCCATCATAAGCCAAATACACACACTACGGATAATTTTGGGAATGCCAATTAACCTAATCTGCATGTCTTTGGACTGAAACCCTCCAAGCACGGGGAGAACACGCAAACTCCATGCACACAAACTCCTGGAGGTGCAAGGCGACGGTGCTAACCACTACACCACCTCTCTCTGACACTTTTTTATGCTAATGCAGAACAATACACACCTAATCCACTAACCCAGCCACCATTTTCGGTCTCTTGCTCACACACATGGTGATACCCTCCTGTTTCTTATAAGCTGATCAGCTGCAGTTCCTGATCATGTCAGGGTTGTCTTTGGTTTCTGCCCCAGCAGCCGCAGGGTGGCCGCAGGCTTACTTCTCCCTCTTAAAAACTCTCTTTGTACTTCTAGTACCTCGGGATGGGGAAAAACACATTAACATCCCTAGACTTCCTTTTGGAAGGCAGCCAGAAGCTTTCCTAACATCCAGCAAAAGGAGGGAGCTGTGTGTGTGTGTGTGTGTGTGTGTGTGTGTGTGTGTGTGTAAAATTGAGGTGAGGAGTGTAATTGAATGAAACACTGTTTTGCCTCCTGATTTCAACATCTGTCGCACAGTGCTTTGTTTGTTCCTCATGATTATTGCGCAAATTTGAAGCAAGTGATCAAAAGTCTATTTGTTCCTTTCACTTTCTCCAGCTCTTTTGATGATACAGCGTGTCTGCTTACAATGTTCTACTCCTTTTGTTCATGTGTGACAAAGCAGGGGCTAGCTTTCAGGCACTAGCTGATAGTTCTGTTGACAGGTCTGCTGTGTTTTATGTAGAGGAGTAATTAGATTCAGAAAGGCTTTTCCCAATGAATCGACCGTCAGGATCTCTAATGAGGACACTGTAATTACAGGTGAAAGTAGAAATTAATGTAAAACAAACGAAGTGGAAATTAGTGCAATATAGACAAGTGAACACACTTTAGGTTTTTTTTACCGGCTGAGAGAATTTCGCAGAAAACATTATTGTGATACATGCGTACACCAACAATATTCTGTATTTTCACATCTTGAATGTTATTTCATCACATAAACCCCAAGGAGAAGGCGAACACTGGGAACACAGCACTAGATGAGTTGTCATTGCTGCTACTACCACCTCCACACACAACACAGTTATGAGAGTAAAAACCACCGTTATTTCTCTACATAATCTCCTGCTATACTAATGCACTTATACCAGCATTTCACTAGTGCTTGGATAGCATCAAGGTAGAACGTTTCTCAGTGCACTGGAGCCATGATCGGACTCCCTGCTCCAACAAATGAAACGCTGGCCTCCCAGGAACTCCTTTAATGGCCCAAACATGTGGAAATGGCTTAGAGTGAGGTTAGTATTGTATGGTGGATGTAGCAATAACTCCCGGACGGGGTTCCTGTATTGTCCTGTGGGACGTATGATAGCATGCATTGTCCTGCAAAACCAGTTATCTGTTGATTTTTAAGGATCAGGTATTTAACAAACTTCAACAAACTGAATGTTCACATGAAAGACTGCAGTGGGTTCTGAGAAGTATTATTGCTATCAGTGGCGGCCGGTCAATACTTAAAGTTAGGCAGAGAAGAATGCTACTTTAACATGTAATGTTAATTATTGAACATAATTAATTATTTTAATAATGAAATAAAGTCATTTAGTCACAATATTCTGCTGTATTTCTTAATATAAATAATTTGCAATAAAAAAAAAAATCTAAACTGTATTACGTTCGTTTGTATTCGTGTACGCGGGGCGCCGGACAAACGAGTGTCTATGTAGGCATGTAAATTTTTGAAAAGCATGTGACTTGAGGCTGAGCTCTTATTAGATCTTTTCAAATCATCCTTGGGGTGCAGCGCTGTGCGCCCTGAACCCTCCCACTTTTCATTTGAATTTTGTTAGAATTTTTTTTTTTGCACCAGCCGCCACTGATGGCTATTAAAGTTAGGATTTATTGTGTACATTCTAGAACAATACTGGATTTTTTCAAAATGACGAAATGACACATTTCATGATGATGAAACTGGACCTCATGAAAACCATCCCAGGAAAGCAAAGGGTTCATATAGAGTTACCAACCTCAAAAACCACCAATTAACAAACAGCACAGCATACAGTAGCAGGTACATCTCAATATCAACTGTTCAAAGGAGACTATTGTATATCCTGGATGCCTTCAGCATCTAAATAAAACATCAGGAAAGACCATGGAATCAGAAGGCGTGTCCAAACTTTAGATATATATACTTTAGATATGTATCTCCAATCATTGATGAATTGTTGGTTTTAAGAAAAAGGAAGCAACATCTTTTGCCGCATCATATAGCGCTCGGGCCTGCACACTCACCGAGTGATCAGCACCTGGCTTGGGAATATGTGCGCGTTCGCTCAGATGCAAAGCTAAGCAGTCAACACTGCTCTACATTTCTGAAACATTCCCAACAGACTCTGTGCTCTTTGAAGTATTTCTGGGCCAGGGATACAGCCTTGTTTGTTCAATGCATCTGAAAAAAACCCCTGAGAGACGGAAAGAGGGAAGAAAAACACAGGCTATTTTTTGTTCCCTCAGTACTTTGGAGTGTAACACTCTTTGACATCTCAACAGAAGGCCTTGTACTACAGCGGTTACTGCCAGACGCCTTGATAGAAACACTCTTGTCAAACAGAAAGAGGAATAAACGCTACATTGAACTGAAACTTTGTTGGGGGAGGACAAATGTGAATCTGTCAGTTCTGCTTGTATGTGTGTGTTCCATGTATTTTACAGTGTGTGTGTGTGTGGGTCTCGGTATAAAACAGTTGAACTAGGCATTTTGTCCAGATTTATTTCTTTTTTTTCATTTTTCTCCTTAACACAGATGTACTGACTATAAAAACGCTGCTGTAATGACAGAAAATGCGATGCGACGTTGGAACAAAGTAATAGCGTAGCATCCATCTGCTTTTCATGCTAGCATTTCAGAAGCGAATGTTTGTGTTTGTTCTGTGAGGCACATCTTTTCTTGCGCCAAGTCGAGTATGAGAGGATTTACATTCGGGTTCCTTAATCTGTGTAAGCGAACCTGTTTCAGGATGTAATTCACATGGTATGTCTTTTGATTTGGATTAGTCTGGGCAATCCTCTTACCCGCCGGCTCAGTATAACTTATCACTGACAAGGCTGTCTTGTGGAACATAGTAAATCCACATATCCCCCCCGCCCAGACCTCCAGCTCTAATTCTAATCGGCCTAAATCTGATCAGAGACTTTAACTTCCAAATACCTCCCGAAAGCCATGGCTGGCAAGAGCAAGTTTATCTCGGGGCTTCTCTCTGCACACACACACACACACACACACACAAAAATTGCATCCAGACCTCACTAGCATTTTAGCTTTTAGATTTAATTTAGTGGACAGGATGAAACGCTTGGGATGCTTTAACATCTTTCATTATCTTTACTCCTTTACTCGAACCTGAGAGGTTAGGGAATAAATGGACGATATGAAATATATCATTCAGGGTGTTCGGATGGTAATCTGGAATGAATACACTTGGGGACTGATGTAATCTGTGGCCATTGGCGTATTTGTACCTGTGCTCGAAAATCAAAAAAAGACCAACCTTCACTCATGACCATTTTGCTGCTACTGGGATCCTTTAGGATACATTTAAATGAGCTGGAAACGATGTGTGTAAATGTAGAAACAGGCCACAGCTCAAACCCTGCTAACATTCTCAGAAACCAGCCTTTCCTTTCTGCGCTGTGCTTTGACTTAGAAATACCATGAAATATTTAAATCCTTGACTCATATTCGTTATCCTTTAAGGTTCTTTATAATTCAATAAACAGGATTAAAAGCCAGGGGCGAGCGTGCTCCACTTTTCTGTGGCAGCCAGCAGGCCACAAGCAGGCTCCTATTAAATGCTGTACGATTACGCTTTAATCTCGCCGAACACATGTTGGGAGAAATAAAAGCAATTTTATTTCAGAAGCAGGAGAGCAGGGAACTCTCTCGCCATAATCTTATCGCCGTCTAAATGAAAAGACGCTATGTGTCAAAGCCAGTGTGAGGGTGGTCGTCGTCGTCGTCGGAGGCTCTGAGACAAAAGGTTCAACATACGATGTGTTTCTCTTTCTCCATTCTTCTCTCTCTTTCCCTGTTTTCTGTCAAATCCTTCCGTCTCAGTATCTCTCTCTCTCTCTCGTCCTGACTCTCTCTCATCCCCTCTCTTTCTCTGTCCCTCTCACCCACACACACACACACCTGTTTTTCAGTCTCGCCTCGCACCCATCCCCTTGCATAAGGCTGCTTACTTTAATTTGTTTCCCAATCATGCGGGATTTGGTGCCGTGGTCCTGCACCCGGTGCGAGACTGGTGTGAAGATGACGATAAGCCAAAGCCGTAAATCCCAGCCTCAGCTGTCTTATCGGGAGCTGCTGGGGCAAGTGGCATGCTTTAATGGAGCCAGCTCTCTGTCTGGGGTTTAACTCCAATCGCATTAAGATTCGCCTTTCCCTCCACCCCTGATTTCTTTTTTTTTTTTCTTTTTTTCCCCTGCTTCGTCTTCCTGCCTTCTATAACTTCTATTCCGCTTTCTCTCTTTTTGTTGTGATGGAGTGTGCTATGAATTGAAGCTGCTGTGTGGATATAAGGAAATTCAACTCATGAGCTCCCACAGTTAATTTCTCTGTGTGCCCATTTGTCTCCCTGACGTTTCCCTGGCTGCTGCTCGCTGTGGATAGTGCTTAGGCTATTTAATAGCAAATTACTTTGCTTGCTTTTTGTACTGATATTGTTCCTTAATGGACTTAAAGGGAACGTGGAACGCCAATTACAACAAGATTGTTAACAGTGACATTTTTAAAAGATACCCAACCTGTCATGGTACCTGTCATGAAAACAGGTTTTATTCAAATATATTATTTTTGCTATAGCCATAACAAATGCCAGTAGTGCAAAATAGTTTAATAGTTGTGGCCTTAAAACTGGTCGCTACATGAGTTCCACTCGGCTATTCCTTTCCCCAGGAATGAAAATTTCATAGGTAGTTTAATAATCATGGCTTCAAGACAATAGCAGGGTGTAACTGCTACTGCAGGCTAACAATTCATCCTTTTGTGTTTATAGCCCTCCACCTTATTTTCGATTGGTTTAGGCTACCCAGTTCCCAAAATGTGCAGGATTAAAGTACATGGCAAAGTTAAATAAACTGCTACAGGAAGTCATTTCCACACTGCTGTACTTTTCCATTCAACAGTTATGGCTTTTTTCTTTTATTTCAGCAGTTCATGCCAATTTTCCCCTACAAATAACACATTGTGCAGAACTACAGCAGAACCAGATTTACAGCACCAACTGCTTGATCACTAGTTAGGAATTAAAATAAGTGTTAGAGGATACAGCTTAATCACTAACAGCTAACATTAAGCCTTTTCTATTAGACAAGTCATAACTCTTAGGATGGCTTAAGATTGCATTTCAAAATTCCATACAATGACAGGCTTATTAAATGCAATATACCTCAACATGAGTTTTTTTTTTAATAATAAGTTTATATGATATTCTTTCTCAGATTAACAAACCCAACTATTGTTTATAATCGCAGATGTTAAGGAACATAAAGGTTAGATAATTAGGAAGTTTACTTAAATAAATAACTATTTTAGATATTGTTTACTGTGCTTGCATGGCATCTCCAATTTTATCCAGTACGGACTATTTCGGGCAAATATCAGTTTATTCAGATATTTGCATCCGTATTAATCCTGTCTCTGAGTCTAGCTAGCTGTTTTTTTTATTTTACTGCTCCATATACCCATTTTTTCATCAAAGACCAAGTGAATTAGTGTTTTGTGTTAAGTAGGGCAGATTGAACGCATATCTGTGTCATGGCAAAATTTTCAGATATCTTGGTTTCATTTTTCCTTTATACTGATCTAAAGAGATGCATGGGCTTTACCATTTCTGCTTATAATATTTATAAGTTTCCATTATTAGTTGTAAGCTAATGGATTTGATAAATTCTCTACTCTACTTCAGATCTGTTAATATGAAGAAAGCTAAGCAGCTTCAGTTTTATTCTTCATTCAATTGTTTAAAGGCCTAGTGTGATGCTAATGGTCCTCTGATGGTCACCATATCACTATCCTCAAAGACTGATGATACACCATACACAATATGTACAATATTGTATAATAAGTACTATAAAACAAACTGCCAGAAAATGTCTAGAATATATTTATTCTAAAAAAAAAAAAAAAAAATCTGCGGAAACCTTTGTATGAATTAAGGAACAAAGAAAATAATATTATTGTAAACAATAAAAACAGCATTAAATGACAGTTAGATATCAGAAAAAGAAATATCTCGAAAATCATCATAGTATAATATATCAAATATATCAAAAGTTCTATATTGCATTGTCATGTTTCTCAGCCCTTTTTTGACCCTTATCCAAAGACCCTGGTCCTGTACCTTGTTATAGCTTTAGCGCTGTGGCTTTGCAGTGCCCCGGCAGTACTGACGGAGAGCTGGCAGAGTGACATGGCTCTCAGGAGGTCCCCCGTTATCTCCCGTCACACACTCCCCCCCGCGACCGTGTGTGTGTTGACTCAGGTGGCGGCACGCTGTGCTGCTCTGCTTCTAACTTGTGGGTCGACTCCGAACTCTCCGTCGCCTCTCAGGCAAATGCCAAAACAAATCTTGTCATAATTAGCCGTAATCCAGCTCATTACTGTCTGCTTAATTATCCTATTAACAGCACTTCCTGGGAGAGCTTGTTTGCCACGCAGGCAAATGTTTGTTCCCAAATTAGCTGACAAGAAGACAGCTCCATTGTTCAAACACAGGGCTTCGACAATGCAGAGCAGGCAGGATTAAAGACAGAATGACAGAGCAAGAGAGAAGCACAGATATGGACTCTTCTCTGTAGGCTCTCGCACACCAGTCCACAAACCTGCTCAAAATAAATGGCATACAAATGTGACAATCACCAAGCTGGAACTGGCATCCAAACTAGACGCATACATATGCGCTGCAGACAAAACACCAGCACAGTGTCAGTACGCCGTGCACCTGGACAAAAGTAACTAGCAACTGTTCGGACCACAGAGTGAAAATGTAGGCACCTCAAGCTTATAGACATCTTAATTATTCTAGACCAGTGGGTCTGATAGATGCAATGATTATTTTATTAATAGAATGTTTCTATGCGATATGTGCGCCAACATGCCACCAGTAAATACACTGGATATGTAGCAGGGTGCACAGCTCCAGGTTTATCTGCTAGCAACTGTGTGGAGTTGCTGTGCCTCTTCTGTCCATGTTTTCAAATGAGATTCCTCTGGGTTCTCTAGTTTATTTCCCAAAACCTGCAGAAATAGCTATGCTGAATTGCCTCTACGTGTGAAAGCATTTATAGGTGTATGTGCATATATACAGTATATATATAATGTGTGTGTGTGTGTGTGTGTGTGTGTGCATAATGGACTGCAGTGGACTGGCGTCTTACCCGGGGAAGGCTTGTGCTTTACACAAGGTGTTCCCAGTGAGGGATACCATCATGTGTGTGTGTGTGTGTTTGTGTGTGTGTGTGTGTGTGTGTGTGTGTTTGTGAGCGAGCTTATTGAACACTGCTTTCTGTAAACCAGCTACCAGCACACACATGAATGACTCTCTTAGAAACCTGCCCTTCTCTGAAAACAGAGAGAGAGAGAGAGAGAGAGAGAGAGAGATGGAGAGAGTATGAATAAGCAGCATTTGGCTCATGGAGCACACAGTACCGTCAGCCTATTGATGTACAACACTCTGGCCTTTGTTCCCTGTACACAAACACAGTTTCCACATTAATATTTCACAGGAAATATACTCGCTGCTCCTGATTTAAAGCCTTTCCTTGTTAACACTGCTGCTCACTATTGTTTTGACTCATAAGACTAACCGGTCTTGTGCTGGATTTGTCAGACAGATTGTACTAACATTAGGGATAAATGATAATGCTGAATGCAGCGTCTTACTGCAGCCTAGAGGACTAATGTTTTCCTCCTGCTCAAGTAATTAGGATTTAGGTGTTACAGGCCCTCATGGCGTTAAATAAACATGCGAATTATTTTTTTAAAGAATTCACTGGTCTTGCTAAGAAGAAGAAGAAGAAGAAGAAGAAAAAAAAAAACGTTGCTGTTTTCAAATCTGCCACATACCCACACATGCACATAAAGAGGTGCTTATGTGGCATCTCCTTGAATGCTCAATGTATATGTGTTGGTCTGCTGTGGCTTTTTATAGAGGCTCCTTTTTCTCTAATGGCCACGTGTCCCTGCTTGTGTCGGAATGAAAGTAAATCTAGTGTGGTGTGATCGCTTGTCGCAGCGGATAAGAGATGGGGGCAGAGGCCAAAAAAAGGCAAGGGATCAATAGAGTCTCCTCGCAAGAGTGAAACATGACAGACGTGAGTAAAGCCTTTTATGAGAGAAACAATGAATAATTCATGGCCAACTCTCTTTTGCCTTGCTTTGTTGTGTCTCTTACAGATGGGATTACAGAAGGCTAGATCTTGGAAACATATGAAAGATTAATACGCGGACTGGGACAGGCTTGCTTACAAAAGGACTAAATAATGATGCTTTCACAGTGACTGGCAGAGTTCCAGAGATGGCAGAGTGATGAGATGTGAGGCAAGGTGCTCTGTGACTGTGTGGTAAGAAAGCATGAGGACACGTCCAGCCAGACATGACCCTGATTCTATTTAACACAGGCCTGTGCACTAAGACAGGTTTCAAATATACTGTAACAGGCGCGCACTGTAATGCATGTGTAGGACAGAAGCCAAGTGATGCACTCTGAGCGTAGTGATGCAGTAGCGTCATTTGTGTTGGCCGAGCAGGCTGTGAGGTAAGCCGAGAACCAGTGAGGTCATGGGAGGACTGCTGCTCTTATCTCCAGGCCTGTCCACTCCACGCTGCAGGCCCCGGGGGTCAGCCTTTTCCACCCAGTCATTGGAAACTGGAGAGCAATAGCACTTCTGTCTCAACCATCAACAGCCAACCGGGCCAAAAGACACTAATTAAAAATTAAGATGCACCTCGCGCACACGTAAACGAAAAGGAAATGCACTTGAAAACCTCGGAGCAAATTGTTCTCCATCGTCAGAGCAGTTAGTTCATCATCGTCTGGTTGTTTATTGATGGATGTACCATGAATTTCATTAAGCAATGCTGCTGGAGCATAATTACAGCATCACAAAATCCAAGGTCACTTCCTGCCTCTGTCCTTGTCTATCATCTAATCGTCACAATAATTGATATGAATGCACAGGCACAGTCTTTTACACCTTGCTGGCAGGCCGCTGTGCGTCAAGCGGGCCCCCAAAAACCAACCATGAATGAGATAAACACCCTAGTTAAGGAATCTTCCCGCAAATGAAAATGGATTGATTTATTTTAATTGATTGAATAAAGCACAACACGTCCCATAATCTTCTCCCAGATATTTCGGAGGAGGACGAAACATTTGTCAGTCTTTATCTATTTTCAATTAGCCAGCTATAATGATTAATTGAGTGCTCAGCGTTATGGATGAGTTAATTAGCAGAGAGAGCTCATCTCATTAGAGCCGAGTGGCGTAGTTACTGCATGCTGCTCAAGTGCCGGGGATGACACTCTTCTCTCGTCTCGATCTTCCTCCGCGTCTGTCTCGTTCTTTGGTCTGCTCTTCTGTCCATTGGATTTTTACTAATGGGAATAGCCACACATCACTCCATCCCCTTCCGAGACCTTTTAAGAGTGATCAAGTTAAGGCTGTCAGTCAAGAAATCTGATCTACTGAAATACTTTCTAAGGTCATCGTGTAGCGTAGCCATCAATTCAGATTCAAATGTTGTGTACTGCACGGTGCCAATTGTAGAGAGTGCCCTATCTCACTGCTTCGAGCTGGCATTTAGCGCGCCGCTTTATTATCGGCTGGCTGGGTGCCATCAGCTATTGTCTTCCTGCTCGTCCCCAGGCCTTTATTAAACAGTCTTTCACACATGAATGAGCCGATATCAGAAAGCTAACACGTCATTTCACTTCGAACTGTAATTAAGCTTGATTAAAACAACTGCCGCAGCCGGGCATGCACGAATCGCTTGTCTTTGTCTTACTTTACCCTTGTCTGTCATGGGCCACCTTTGTGTGTGGAGCTTGATGCCAAGTGAACAGACCTCTCCTTAGCACCCCACCAAGTGTTAATTAAGCACAGAAGAGCTTAATAATCGAGATAACATGGCAATCGGATGGCGGGTTCCTTTTTATTTTTTAATTACTGAGGCCTTGGGGTGTTACTCCATCTTGATGAAATATGGACAATTTGACAAATCAGTCCCAGCCTTAATGTCTACTGCATATTCATAGCTTTTTAGAAGTCTAATGAAAGTCGCTGTTGGACCTCCCATGTGCGCAGAGGGAAAGGGAGTGGAAGTGTGAGCGGGTATGTGCAAGTGAGAGAGAGCGTGCGGATGTATGTCTCCCTCACCGATGAATGATTCATGCTGTTTAGTTCACAGTTGTTTGGGTGCATCTGGCTCAGGGAGGTGCGAAGCTGGCCAAATGGAGGGGCCACATGGCAGCTCCAGATGTTCAGCTTTTGTATATGCACAGCTCATCAAAAACAACAAGCCATGCCACCATGAGCCTCAGCCATCTGGGGCAGAGCCTGCCTGCAGCTTCCTGCCAGCCTCCCAGTTCATTGTGGGAGGATGATTGGCGACTGCTGCTTTGTTTGGAAGCAGGCGATAGCTCTGTCAACCAAATCTCCAACTCAGCTCTCATCCTGCTTGAAATCTCAGGGTCACGGCTGATAGGTATCCATAGATACGCATATCCATGTACAATCCCAGTGCACTCAGGGAGGATATTTCATGGCCTGCCTCTCTTATCTTCCCTTTGATACATTTTTTATCCATCTCGATTGAAGATTCAGCTCTTTCATTTCCTGTGATATGTGGCCTGGCTTTCTCTCACTCAGTGCTGGGGAGCAGATAAAGCACCTAATAATCAATTCAAAACCATGGTGCTCTCAGGTTGCCCCTATTCCTACCTAAACCCTGATTAGGAATTCATTAAACAGTGAACCAGCAGCTGCTCGGAGGGCAATAGAGAAATTCCAGGTAAAATTGCAATTGCTATGGTCTTGGTTCCACTATCGGGTTATTGTCGATTGTAAAGGGTGTTTAGCAACATAAACCATTATATCTTTGCGATCTCTATATATTTGGAAAAACATACTTAAATAAATAAATAAATAAATAATTGTTCATTAAAATAATTTTAGATACAGAAGTCTTATTGGTAAGGCATTCTCTACACATTGCTTTAACCAAATTCATGATGAAGCTTGAGGTTATCAGATAGGCCAAGTACTTGATTTACTTAAAAATATTTTTATACGTAAAACACAACAAAACGCAAATAACTACATTTAAGTACCATAACCTTTAATAGATCTGATTATAGAAAGATCAATATATCTATATAGGTCTACCTTATTATGCTCAAAATGTTTGTATGGGAGCATATGGTATATAAATCTTCGATCTGAGTCAGTATGTTTGTGAGTCAGTATCTTACTGGGATTAGTCGACTGCAAACCTTCAATTTGCTCTTTATATAAAATGTGGTCATGGTAAGGAAAGACAGTATTGTAATTACATAGCACAGTGTGAGGTTTCCTCTCATCACGAAGCTATTTTGAAACCAAAACCATTACTTTTTTTCCGTGATATATTTTCTTTGACCCTTATCCTTAAGGGCTGTTAACCTATAGGTTGCGGTGGGGAGTGTTTTTAAAAGCATGACCACTGTAACCATGAAACTGTGTAATGTTTTAGGCAGAATTGGTGGTGACCAGAAAAAGCAGACAATCCAGTGGCTCACGTGTCACAGTGCCTCCTGGGTACACTGAGAAACTGAGAAACTAGTTGTGAAATCTGAGAGAACAATGTCTGGCATCATATTTCACCCATACTGCATGTGGTTTGCTCCAGTCCTGTGAATGTAGAATTGTGGTAATAAGCGCTGAAGTTTTCCAATTGCATTTGGCCACAAAGCTGTAGCTCTCCCCCATGAGCTCCTAGAAGTCTTGAAGTTAATCCAAATCATTACAAGTTGTCCTGGCAGCAACACAGCATAATCCCTTCTCCATCTTCCGATAAGAGAAGCTTCCATCTGAATTAAGAGTACATTGTTATTTTTCAGTTTTCTGGAGAAAATTATTGAATACTGGCTTCTCTTCTGGACGCGGACCAGACGCTGTGCAGTTATCGTATCCACACTGCCCAGTTGGCTTGGCAGCTTAATGACACCCGTTCATTATCCAATTACACATTAGGCAGGGCAGATTAGAAATGCTTCCCACATGAAAAGCATCCTTCTATGGTGGTATTATTATTATTATTTTTTTTTGGTTTTACAATGGCTAGTTTTTTTTCTTTTTTATATAGTTCATAATTAGAAAACAGACATGTATATATTAATCATGTTTATTATGTATTGATTTTGAATAGTCCAAAAGCTGTTCTCCAGATTTAATTGATCAGAAAAAAGGGGTGTAAGATGCAGCTTTTTTTGTGTCAGTGATAATAAACCCCTGCTCACACGTCTTTATTAAATAGTTGTTTGTAAGGGTTGGTTTGATAATTGGTTCGGGAATTACACCATTCTTGTAATGTGGTGTGATGCTATAGTGGGTTGCATTACTGTTCACAGCTCTAGGACCTCAGGATTGGTCTCTTAAAGTCTGTGTAGTGCTTTTCATGTGTTTCCTTCTGGTTTCCTTCCCCCAAGTACAGTGTGTGAATTGTCCTTGTGTAATGTGAATGTACATTATGTGTGCATGATGCTCTGGGATGGACTGGATGTATCTTCTCAGGATAACCCCTTACTCTAAATAAAGCAAGTTAATGAGAATTAATAAATGAACTATGATGGAATTTGCAATATATCACATGACAAAAGCTGACATAGGGTGGCATGGTGGTGTAGTGGTTAGCATCGTCGCCATGCACCTCCAGGTTCCAGGTTCGATTCCCGTATCTGTGTGCATAGAGTTTGCATGTTCTCCCCGTGCTTGGTGGGTTTCCTCCGGGTACTCCGGAGGAAACCCCACAGTCCAAAGACATGCACTGTCCAGGGTGTACCCCGCCTTTGCCCCAAGTCTCCTGGGATAGGCTCCAGGCCCCCCGTGACCCTGAACACAGGATTAAGCGGTATAGACGATGTGTAAATGAGTAAGAAACTGACATAAATAAATTACAAACAAGTTAATTTGACAGAATTCATCATTGAAATCCATAAATAAAGCAAATGACTGGTTAAGGAATGTACAATATAATCTGTTGTCAAGCCTTACCAACAAGACCACACCAGTATAACGTGCCAAATGTTTGTTTACTATACGGCTCTGATGATAATCTTAGAGCTACAGGCCTGACCATGGCCAAGTCTTAGTTCCTAACTAAGGCTTTTAACACTGTTAATTTCATGAAAATACTGTATGCCTATTTATTTATATGTGTAATTATACACATATATACACGCCAGGTCTTTGCTCTTCATTTGAGAACCTATGTATTATGTATTATTATAGACCTTGAAAACAATAATCACAATGCTTGGCATCTCGTAGTTGTAGTGTCTCTCTATACAGTAGTTTTTCCACAATGTGCACCGCATAACTGTGCTTTTCACCCATCTATTATTTTAATGACAGCTTTGATGCAGCTCAGCTGTCGCTTTCCTCTAGTGCTTACCACCAGCCGGCGCAAAAAGAGATTATCAGAGAGTTCTTTGAATGAGTCATCACTTGAAACCACAGACAGAGTTTTTTGCTCCAAAAGACATTATGAATATTAAAACGGGACTTTTTTAAGGAATGTGTTTTGTTCCGATGTGTAACACTGCAAAGGAGCACCGACAAACTCCAAGAATTTGGTATAAACACAAACCTTCAAGACCTTTGCCTGGGGGGAAATGGTACTTATTAAATTGTTGCTCTGTAATTCCTTTTTAAATAATGTTTTATTATTGCGACTTCTTGAGAAATGCTCCGGGGAGCTAAGGTCAGGATGATGGGCTTGAGCTTTTATTGGCAACAGGCAGCATGGATGCGAATCCTGACAGATAGGAAGCAAGAGTAAGTACCTGCACTCATATGCAAGTATTTTTTCACATATTTCAGAATGTTGAATTTTACATTATCCAAATGCTTTTGATAATAATTCACTACATGTTTTATGCATAATTCTCATTGTATCAAATTTCAAATGCACACACACACACACCTTCAGTATTTCCCAAAGCATCCACTGTGATTAAAGTGAAACTCCAAAATATTCAGTTAACTCAATGTGATATGTAGCGAAAACTAAAAACTGAGCTGAAATGTTTAAATCTGCCAGTATGTCAATTCTCCTTATTGCCATGTTTTATTGCTTTGCCTGGTCTCATATAAATATATATATATATATATATATATATATATATATATATATATATATATATATATATATACTGTCTCTCTTTACCGGTTGTTGAGAACAGTTTTAGCTTCAGCTCAGCTCACAGAGTGACTTTACTGTAATGATGTTTCTCTGTAAGTCTTTGATGGCTGTAATTAATGTTCCCTGCCTGCTGAGTAAGACGGTAATAATAGTGACGAGCCATTATAGCAACCCACCCCCATACTTTACATGTGTTTGGGAGCAAATTACTGACCTGGTCGATAAGCAGTGGGCACACGGGCAGATCGATATCTGCACTCCCTGGGAACAATCTTCAGCTTTAATGACAATACATTGATTTTTAAATAACTGCTCATGTTTCAGAAACGCTAATCACTCTACCCTCCCCGAGGACAGACTCGGATTCTCTCTCTCTCTCTCTCTCTCTCTCACACACACACACACACACACACACACACACACACACACACACACGCACACACACACACACACACACACACACACACACACACACACACACATTCTTTCCCTCCATCTATCTTTTCTCTCTCTCACACACGCACTTTCTCTCTTTCTTACTTTTTTTTTTTGCCTCTCTGTCAATAACTTGAGAATGATGGATAACTGTGATTTCTCTTAGATGCTACCTTCTGCTATTCTACAGCCTCTAGCTGTATTAAAGTATGATTCCCATAAAATAAAAGGTCTCAGCGGGTCATTTGCAGGAAATGATTCTGCAGAAGTCTTACTTCAGATTCTTAACTAGGTCAAGCAACTTTTCCGCACTTTCCATGAGTTGTCTGACAAGACAAAGTGCATTATGTTGCCACATTCCCCATGTCAAGTGATGTTACCACAGCACTCTAAATAGCCTTCTCACCTTGACATGGTACTCGGGTCATCTGAGCCACTCGGGGCAGCCAGCCCAGCTGGCATTACAGGCCAGATAAAGAGGTAGCACTGCTGTTCTTCCAGTCTGTCTCACTGACTGACTGCACAGCATAAATAAATGATCAGGGGAAGAGGAGGAGGTGTAAGGTGGTAGCGGGGGGGGGGGGGAGGGGGGGGCTTTGGAGTTGGATAGGGCTGGATAGGCTGAGACACACTCCCTCTCACGTCTTCATTTCCCCTCCGAGGAGTGACTAGCAGGCAAACAAACCCCGCTGTCAGGGAACAGCCAGACAGCGGCGTTAATTAGAGCAACAGAAGCGCAGGAGGTGAGTTCAGGTACACACACACACAAACACACACACACACACACACACACACACAAACACACATATCCCCATACACAAGCAGGATGCTTTCAGTTAATAAACAGAACAGAGGACTGGTAACCAAGCCGCTTTCTTTGCAGCCTGATTAATCGAGCCTTAGATTCCCACATTTCTCACCTTGCTTCACCCCTGCCCCCACTTTCTAATAATTATTTTTAAAAGTGTAATGTTTTCGTTGGGTTCGATGATGAGGAAGATGCAGACCCCGTGTTTAGAGCTGGGCATCTGAAAGCTTTTGTGCTTGATATCTACGCCAGGCTATCGCTGGGGCAAAGCTGTACAAAGCCTACTTTATTCCCCATGCTGCAGATTCACTGACAAATGCAGCCACTGAGCAACTGGCAAATCCTACACTCACAGCTTGTCTCAGAGAGAGAGAGAGAGAGAGAGAGAGAGAGAGAACAGCAAGTGGCGGTGTTGGTAAGTGTCTTATTAACATAGGATGTCTGCAGTGTGTGTAGCCAAGGCGCTGTCACAAGCCAGCCATCGTTAGCATGACCATAAGAAGCTTTCATCACCAATGGAATTATGTTTTAATCCATTATTACTGTGGCTAAGGGAAGGTCAGTGCTCAGGCACATTTATTCCGGAGGCGAGGTCCTCTAGAGAGCTTATGATAATGTACCGCTCTTTCTATATCATATAACTCATATTTTATTTTAAACTCTCCTCTTCTTCTTCTTTTTTTTTTTTTTGATATAGGCTCCTGTATAAAGCATCTAATGTGAGGGAGCTGTGAAGGCCTCCAAGGAGACGATAAATAATTCAAACCTACTTGTTCTTTGGGGCTTTTTTTTTTTCTTCTGCCGTCTAGTCTCTTGAGGTTTTTCCTAGCCCATATTGTCCATTATGACAGGCCATTATCTGGCCTTCAGGCCGCTGTCTGTCCGTTTGTTACCCAGCCTCCCCCTCGGACCCCGTAACCTTCAAGCAGGCGAGGAGAATGATCGAGGTGGTATTGTTATATAAACATTGGAGCCTGAGGCAAGAGAGCGAGAGAAAGAATGGGGGCTAACACACACACACACACAGCCTTGTCACGCCACACAGAGCTAAAACAGTGAGCACCATGTTTCATCCACTTCCCATACTACTGTAGCAAGGAGCCGTTTAGCTTGTACTGATGGAGTCATGTTCAGCCCAAATGTATATCTGCTGATAGATATTCAGCTGTTTCTGCTAATTCAGATGAACAGAAATTATTTAAATGTATTTTTTATAGAAGCAAATCAAGTAACAGACAGATGGTGTTGTTCTGCCAAACGCAACCTACACTGTTATTAGATATGAACCAACAGAGGTTAGAGAGTCACACCTTTATCAAACTAAACCTCAACAAATAATACAGACAAGTTATACACACGTGGACAAAATTGTTGGTACCCTTCGGTCAATGAAAGAAAAACTCACAATGGTCACATAAATAACTTTAATCTGACAAAAGTAATAATAAATAAGAATTCTATGAATGTTATCCAATGAAAGTCAGACATTGCTTTTCAACCATGCTTCAACGGAATTATTTAAAAAAAAAATAAACTCATGGAACAGGCCTGGACAAAAATGATGGTACCCCTAGAAAATACTGAAAATAATGTGACCAAAGGGACATGTTAATTCAAGGTGTGTTCACTAATTAGCATCACAGGTGTCTACAATCTTGTAATCAGTCAGTGGGCCTATATATAGGGCTCCAGGTAGTCACTGTGTTGTTTGGTGACATGGTATGTATCACACTCAACATGGACCAGAGGAAGCAAAGGAAAGAGTTGTCTCAGGAGATTCGAAAGACAATTATAGACAAGCATGTTAAAGGTAAAGGCTATAAGACCATTTCCAAGCAGCTAGATGTTCCTGTGACTACAGTTGCACATATTATTCAGAAATTTAAGATCCATGGGACTGTAAGCCAACCTCCCTGGACGTGGCCGCAGGAGAAAAATTGATGACAAATCAAAGAGACGGATAATCCGAATGGTAACAAAAGAGCCCAGAAAGACTTCTAAAGAGATCCAAGGTGAACTTCATGCTCAAGAACATCAGTGTCAGATCGCACCATCCGTCGTTGTTTGAGCCAAAGTGGACTACATGGGAGACGACCAAGGAGACACCATTGTTGAAAACAAATCATAAAAAAGCCAGACTGGAATATGCCAAACTACATGTTGACAAGCCACAAAGCTTCTGGGAGAATGTCCTATGGACAGATGAGACAAAAATGGAACTTTTTGCCAAGGCACATCAGCTCGATGTTCACAGACGGAAAAATGAAGCATATGAAGAAAAGAACACTGTCCCTACTGTGAAACATGGAGGAGGCTCTGTTATGTTCTGGGGCTGCTTTGCTGCATCTGCCACAGAGTGTCTTGAATCTGTGCAGGGTACAATGAAATCTCAAGACTATCAAGGGATTCTAGAGAGAAATGTGCTGGCCAGTGTCAGAAAGCTGGGTCTCAGTCGCAGGTCATGGGTCTTGTAACAGGACAATGACCCAAAACACACAGCTAAAAACACCCAAGAATGGCTAAGAGGAAAACCTTGGACTATTCTAAAGTGGCCTTCTATGAGCCCTGACCTCAATCCTATTGAGCATCTTTGGAAGGAGCTGAAACATGCTGTCTGGAAAAGGCACCCTTCAAACCGGAAACAACTGGAGCAGCTTGCTCATGAGGAGTGGGCCAAAATACCTGCAGAGAGGTGCAGAAGTCTCATTGACAGTTACAGGAATCGTTTGATTGAGTCCAGGCCTGTTCCATGAGTTCTTTTTTTTAAATAATTCTGTTGAAGCATGGTTGAAAAGCAATGTCTGACTTTCATTGGTTAACATTCATAGAATTCTTATTTATTATTACTTTTGTCAGATTAAAGTTATTTCTGTGACCATTGTGAGTTTTTCTTTCATTGACCGAAGGGTACCAACAATTTTGTTTAAGTGTAAGTGTCATGATCAAGAGAAAAAAAAACAATATACATCTGTTTGTGTGCCTTGGATTGCATCGATTCTGACTCTCTCCCTAATCCGGTCGTGTGAAATCTTCACATAAAAGCGATGTTTGCTCTGAAGCATGATTAAATGTAGGAAGCAAAATGTCACGTATCGTGTATATTATCAAGACATGAAGACGTCAGGACTGAGCAGTGTGTGGAATCTTAAGGCGTGATATTGATCATTTAAATGCTCACAGTGCTGAGCCCTAGATGTATGAAGTATGTTCATAGTGTCGTTAATTGCAAAAAAACTCATACCTGACGAAATGAACAGACGGGTGAAGGTAATTTATACTGCAAGGATGTCTAGTGTAGAAACGTTTGAAGACGTTCCTGTTTCACCAGGAATAAATGATAAAATCGTGTATGCTAGGAGATTATCTTTTTTGTATCATCCAGGTATTAGATCCTCTACGTGGTAATATCTGGCTTCTTTGGGTTCTAACTCTTTGCCAGCAATCATTGTGTACACTACATATTGTCATCTGCTATTGATATATTTATGTTGTGTATTACATTAACATAAAAATTATTCAAAGTTTATGTTAATGTAAATACTTTTTCCTTAAAAAATTTAAAATGTACAGGTTAATAGTATTTTCATACATATATATATATATATACATACACACTATGTGCCATATATTTTACCCATAGAACACGGGTGATGCAAACCTTTGTGCATAACTATATATGTGATTTAGGAAACCTGAGATCTCAGCGTGTGTGATATCTCAGCTATCACTAATCAATGCCTGAGGCGGCCCTTGAGTCAATAAGCCTGGAGCATCTTGGGGAACCATGTCGCCTCTCTCTGGGGGCCGCAGAGAGAGAGAGAGAGAGAGAGAGAGTCTGACCTCTGTAATTACCCTGTCCTGCAGCTCTAATTCAAATGTGTTCTGACTGAGATAATTGCCTATTGGAAAGCCCAGTTGAGTCTCATGATAATCACTAGCAAAACCCCCACAGTCCCACAGTGTGTGTGTGTGTGTGTGTGTGTGTGTGTGTGTGTGTGTGTGTGTGTGTGTGTGTGTGTGTGTCTGTTGCTGCACTACATCCAGGTCCCATGCTAAGAGAGAACAGAGACTGATGTTTGTGTTTTGGTGCTGGCTGACGAGGCTGCAATGGTCCCAGAGGGAAAAGACTGCCTAATCAGAGCTCTGATAACATCAGGGGTGTGTGTAGGGGGGGGGGGGGGGGGGGGGTGAGGGGGGTGAGGGGGGTGTAAGGAAGGAGAGATGGGTAAAGAAGAAAGAAAGAGGAGGGGAGAGCTAGGGATGGGTATTTTTATGAAGTTAATGAGGGGACAAACATGGCTGTGCTCTGTGGGGAGAGGGCAGATCTCTAGAGCAGCGGGCAAAAAAAAAAGTCACAGAGGCCAGAGTTGCTGCCATGGCAGCACACAGATTCCCAGTGCTACTCATTATATCACTTACACCCTGGATACCTAATACCACACACACATACACACACACATGCACACACACACACACATACACACACATAGCCTTTTTGATTAATTCATGAAAGCAGGGAGAGTGTGATTGAGTCTGTGAACAGTGGCAATAGGGCAAACACACACACACACGCACCCACACACATCATGCACACACAAATACACATTCCTATTACCTTGGCATCAACACTCACCCAGACTTCATCTATTTGGCAACAAAACACAGGGAGGGAAGAGAGCAGTCATACAGATGTGTTGTGAAACATTAATGGCTCCTACTGCAGTTCCTCATGCAGCGTTGCTGAAGGGCAGCCAAAACCCATGTGCAACCCCACGAGTGTGTGTGTGTCTTTGTACGTGTTTGTGTGCTTTAATGTGGCTGTTTTTAATTGTTGTGCAGATTAGCAGGCGTAAACGCACCACACGGATCAGGATGTGCTTGTGTGTGTGTGTGTGTGTGTGCGTGTGTGCGTGTGTGTGTGTGTGTGTGTGTGTGTGTGTGTGTGTGTGTGTGTGTGTGTGTGTGTGTGTGTTGGGGTTTTGCCCACGCACGTGTGCCTTTATCGAAGCTGCACAGACGTGGTGTGGGTAGCCGCCGCGGGGAGGTGCCCACTGGCACAGTCAGCCAGGAAATGGGTCTGGATATGGATTGCTCCAATTGAATTAAAACCATTAGCTGCAGAATGATGGGGGTTCCTGGAGAAAATGCAGGGAATTAATTTGATTGCACGAGCATGGAGAACCGGGTCTAATGGTCGGGCAGGGCGGGGGCACCGCAGACAAAAGAACAGATACTGACCGAGTGATCTGGTGAGGGAGATGAATACTGAGACGGGAGGAAAGCAAGGGAGGGGGACAGACAGAAGAAGAAGGGAAAAAAAAGGAGGATAAGTGGAAAGGGAAAGTGGCCTGATGAAATCAGAATTATCTGCCATCATGCGGCCCTGTATATGCTTACACACACGACATCATTAGAATGCAGCGAATTAATCTGATGTCTTCAAATAAACCTTAACCTCAGTAAGCAAAAGGAAATCCTGTAGTATTTCTTTCGAAACACACACACACACACACATATACATAGATACAAGTACCTGAATCTTCAATCCACAATGAATCTGTTAATATTGTTTCACCTCTTTTTACCCCTCACGATGCTAACCACCTGCACGCATCCTCCTCTTCCTCTGATGTGTTTACACAGGCAGTGCTGCCCCTCCCTTCTTTCCCTTCCTCTCTCTCTCTCTCTCTCTCTCGCTCTCTCCCATGAGGGAGCTGTAGCTTAGCAGGATGTGTAGGATCAGGGGAGGTCAAGCAACGGCAGCTCAGCTCTGGTTTCACCTCCACATGTTAGTCCTGTTGTCAGCACTGAGGAGGGGTGTGAAAGTAACCCCAAGGACAGTGAAAATGGATCAGCCATGCATGTGTGTGTGTGTGTGTGTGTGTGTGTGTGTGTATGGGGGTGGATGTATGCAGGGGGCCATCAGTGCCACATGGTTACAGTCCACCAGGCATGGTCAGCCGTGCGGAACGTGTGTGTGGGGGAGTGACAGCCTGCAACAAAAGCGGCATGACATCTGAACGCTATGTTTCCAACTGATTGTAGTGGCTTATTATAATTGCTCGGCTTATCTTATATAATGCACGATTGTGTACGCCTGGGCTGATCCCAACAGTCCGACCGCTGCATTATTCCTCCCTTCATCTTTTCTGTGAATAATGTGCAAAAGGATGACACTGTGTAAATGATGTGACAAGCCAGGATAGCTTTTTTTTTCTTTTTTTTTTCCTTTTTTTTTCTCTTTGTAGGTTTTACTTGCCACCGCTTTGTAATATGATTAGGTCGGAACACGCTTTGCGGCTTATTACCGTAAGAGTGGAAAATTGAACGATAAACAAATGGATAGAATTATTCAGTTAATGTGATGCAAGCAGTGCTAATTTACAGGGATTTTAATGATATGATTTTCGCTTCACGGTCCAATTAGTACACTTTGAGGATTTGTGTGCATGTATGCGTGCGTGCGTGCGTGCGTGCGTGTGTGTGTGTGTGTGTGTGTGATTGAACAGACGACAGGCTTTCCGTCATTGTGTCAATCTTCAGAAAAAATAAGACACGAAAGAGGAACTCATAAACTCATGCTGAAACCCCAACACAAAATAAACTGAAACTCATGAACACAACAAGCCTTTATTTGTCACACACTTTCACAGTACAGTAAATTCCCAGGGAAGTTGGGGTCAGAGCGCAGGGTCTGTCATGATACAGCACTCCAGGAGCAGAGAGGGTTAAGGGCCGTGCTCAAGGGCCTAAAAGTGGCAGCTGGGTGGAGCTGGGGCTTGAACCATCAACCTTCTGATTAACAGACAAGAGCCTTAACACAGTGAGCGCCAACACTCCCTGTTTGGTTTAGCTTTGATTTGGGAATGAGTGAATAAATGAAAAGTGATAAATTTGGGTAATAAACAGATGATCAGCCGTTAAAATCCGAAATGTTAGAGGAATTTTTCCCCTTAACATTGCTAAAGTATATTTTAACTAGAATATCATTTAAATACATTAACAATAAGAAAGTATCTTTTTTTAAACATTACTATATAAAATTAATTATGGCTGTGTGTGTGTGTGTGTGTGTGTGTGTGTGTGTGTGTGTGTGTGTGTGTGTGTGTATTCTGAACTGCACTTTCATGAATTCACTTTGTAAATGTTTCAAAGTTTGTGAATGTTTCAAAACTCTTATATAGCTAAGATTTAAATGATATATTTATCCATAATTTACATTTACGCGGTCAAAACATTCTTTAAATCATTTATATTAATGCTAATATTTTAGCAGTATACAGTTTTTGTACAGTGTGTTTAGTAAATAATCCTATTCCTGGACACTTATGTTATGTGAATATGTTTCTCAAGGACTGTTCAAGTGAAACCGGTACTTGTGATGAAATCCCTTGTGAATGATGGCACAAAACAGATTGACATCTCCAGAACACACAAGCACAGTACAGTGATAATACGCTTATCCACAGTAAAACATCTGCATGGTGCAAACGTGGAAAGAAGAACGTACAGTGCAAAAGTTTTAGGCAAGTGTGAAGAAATGCTGTAAAGTAAGAATGTGAAACACTGGAATAAGTCTACTCATTAGTGTAACATTTATATAGAGAGAAATAAAGGTAGTTTTTACTCTTATAACATTGTACGTTTATTCTGCCCAATCAAAAGTCTTGGTTTAACCCAAACGCCCTTCATACATCAGTGGAACTGTCTAGTTTCTCACACATATGTGTTTCTCACCCTGTGTGCTTTGTGTGAGAAACCAAAAAGTTCCACTGCTGTATGTGCTCTATGGATGATTTTCACACTATGGCCAAAGAGTATCTATATCTTTCTCACACTTTACAGAAATAAAATATGGAGTCAGACATAACTGCTACATGAATGCTCATTATCGTTTTTTTTTTTTCAGATGTGTGCTGTGATGCTGCGATCAGTGATGATGAACAGCATTTAGGCTTGGATGTCTTGGTGTCAGTTAAGTGATTTGGCACAAGATTAGCTGCAGATAGGCATCGGCTCTGTGCCGGGAAGAAGAGCTCACCCCTACTTATGCCATCATAATCTGTTGGGGTTATTGAGGCTATTAGCCTCTGTAACGCCAGCAGATTAGGATGATAGGAATCTGCTGGACTGGGATAAAAGATTTCACATCCAGTGCATGCTTTAAATTGAAAAACGGTGTGTGTGTCCATGTATGAGTGTAAGACTTAGTCTTGTCTCCCTCTAGTCAGTATAACAATTTGAAGCATTAATACACCAAAGACGTGTATTATATATACTATATACCAATCAGCAATAACATTATGACCATTGATAGGGAAGTAAATACAAATGACATTAACCTGAAATTGAGAAATGTTAATGCTTGCTATGATAGAAAGTCACCAAAATACACCGCGCACCACAGACAGCCGTACACAGGGCCCGGAGACCCAGCCTCCAAACTCCTCAGATACCAATCTACACAACAAACCAAACTGATCAATAAACCCCCCACAGCATCACCCACACCGCAACCCACAGCATCCAAAGAATCCACTGCCAATGTCCTGGTGCCAGACACGCATCATCCAAAGGCCCTGTGCAGTCATGCCCCAAGGGGCCAGAGCTTCCACACTGTAACAAGAGCAACCGAAGTAGTTGCAGTATTAATGGTTTTAATGTTATGGCTGATCATTTACAGTATGTACACCTGTGCACTGATGAGTACATAAGTTCTTGTATATGCATATGAAATTATTGTCCATCACATCATTCACTCACATCCTGTCTCTCTAAACACACAGAGAGATGTGAGCTAGCATTTAAAAGTAACATCTGACACAAGTGAGGTTATGATTTAATATAAAATACTTAAACTCAGAGACTCACTAGCTATGGTCTATGTTATATTGTTCCATACAAGTACAGCTTTTTTTTTTTTTTAATAAAACACAAGTTAGAATATTATGCCTCCTGTGCATTAATAAAAGTAGGTTATAATATGTTGTAAGATTCAACCCCACCCCCACCTCGTTCCCCAGGCCTTAGCAGCAAATCCCTTTAATATAAAGCATTCATATTTCTCATATCATTGTTATATTGCGACATCTTAGGTGTCTGAATAAAATCCGTCTCAAGATTATAACAGCATTAAGACGGCTTATGTAGGCTGGGATCGGGGAAAGTGTGCACTGGTGACAGGTCAAGATTGTGCGGGAGTGTGTGAGAGCGTGTGGAGTCACACAGGGAGACAGATGGCCCTGACGCTCAAAGGGAAAGGTCACGGCGGCTACAGTGGCTCTGCTGCCTCTGCACATTCATTAGTAGGGCAGAAAAGCTGCAGGAACCTTCAGTGCACAGATTCATCAGCCCGGCATTACTTCTATAGCGTTTTTAATCTATCACACACAGCATGCTACTGATATATTAAGGTTATTACTAAGGACGAGTTCAGATTGTGTCTTATATCACGGCATGCCTTCTCATAAATTCGGTTCTGAATCTTTTAGGAGTTAGGTGTGAAATTATTGCTGTTTTAAAAAAAAAAAATTAGGATCAAGCAAATGCTTTATGATTATTTCATTACACTGACTCATTAATATCAAGCGTAACCTCGTCTAAACAATATATAGCAACAATGATTGTGATTTATTTACTTATTTATTTTTCTAAATGGCAAAGGAGGATGATAAGGATGAGTTACGATGCACACGGTCCTGCATTCAGCATGTGGAAAGCTTTCATAGAAATATTCGAATACATGTAATATCACAGCTCCGTCGTTTCTTCTGCTCCATTCTCCGCGTGCAGGCTCTGGCAGGTGAGAATTGGGTGAGAGGGTTATAGGAATTCATTACAGACAAATGATTACAAATCTCTCTTCGATGAGCTTTTTTAATCAGAGGTGGCAGATGAGGGTGTTAATTCGTTCTGTGTCAAGGGGGAGAGAGAAACAGGAGGGGTGAGGAGAGAGAGAGAGAATGAGAAATTGAGAGTGGAGACTCAGTTCTCAGGGGTTCTTCAGCAGTAATTTAAGCGCCATGTGCTCAGAGCGAGAGAACAAAACATGCACAGCAAATCTCTGCGAAGTCGACGACATAAAGGAGAGATTTTATACGGCTGATTATGATCGTTTTTTGTTTTTTTTTTGTTTGTTTTTTTGCTTGGTTTCTCGATGGAAGGAAACTAATTAGTTTTGCCTTTGGACAGCAACTAGATTTAAACTCAAAGTTGGAAGACCACCAGAGGATTTGAGCAGATGGTATTTGGTTCACGGCAGCAGCGCTCCACTTCAAACAATAAATCTAACGTTCGATTGTCACAAAGCCAGATTGGATTGTTTAGATGATAAATGGTGACAGAGTGTGTCATTATTTGCGAAGCTCAAGTTTGTTTTTAAGTGACAAGATTTTTTATTTTTGCAAGTTTAATTAATGTTCTACTGTTACAGTATTAGGGTTTAAAAGAAGGCCTGATGTTTATTCAATAAATACATCATTAATATCCTTTTTTACATTATAATACATCATATAATATGATATCTATATTTAAACAGCATAAAAGATCATTGATATCAGTCAGAAGGCAAAGAAACCTTTTTTTCAAGGTCGAATGACTTTGCGCCGCATCAACACCTGTGCAATGCTGATATCTTGAAGTTGTTAATAACGGCACATACCTTTCATTAATATTAATAATGTTTCACCACACTTGATATATTTCATAGTGGTGTTGCGATTATTGTCAACCTTTAATCCGAGTGCTTTGTGCTTGTTTTTTGAGTTGACACAAATCTAAACAAACATGCCTTAATTCTGCATATTTATTTGCAGTTTGCAAAAATGACCTTACTACTTTCAATGCCTGCATATCATTATGACCTGTGCATTCTCCTAACTCTCTCTAGGGCTGGCACCCGCTACAAAGTGCAAAGTCTGGCACTGGCAGAAGAGACTCGAAGAGAGATTACCACACATGCTGTTTAGGCTGCTTCTATGCGACATTCATGGAGGATTAGACCTGATGCAAGCTGCTGCTGCCACCGGTGTCCCACAGCATGGCTCTTCTAAAGCCCCGCTCGAGCCCTTGAGCTATCTGGCTTGGCGAGACTCTTTATCCGGCATTATCTGGTCCGCATGCACGGCTCTATGTTTTAGCCCCACATTTTAGCAGGTTAACCAGATTGGCTTTAGTGTGCTGCTTGCTTGACGCCAGAGATGGAGAGGATCATGGAATTAGCAAGTACATTCTTGGAATAGTTATGGAGCATCACGGTTGGGTAATGTTGCTTATTCTGATATTCTGTGTGAATAATCACAAATAGAAATAAAGATGAAAAGAATGAAATGAGGGTAAAAAAAAAAAACTTGAATGTCAGTGTCTTTTCGCATTTTTCAAAAGGCAACTAGGCACAGTGTGAAATCGTGCTGTGTGCAATGCTAACAGGGAATGAACAGGATGGCGTATCTCCTTACACGAGCCGTGATCATTCCTCCACCATTCAAATCTCCCATATTTACTTCAGCAACACTAGGGGCATGTGGGTACAAGGCCATGTGAATGAGTTGTTACTATAAAAATCATTGTTCATATGAGCACATGCAAATAAACCTTTGATATAAATTATGGAAAGCACTAATGTCTAAAGTGCAAGAGAAATCCAATATTTAAAAAAAAAACTGATTTTGAGCTATTATACACTGGATCATGAATTTCCATCTGAGGCATCACAGCTGAATACCTTTTTTTTCGGAATAAGTGAAACTATAAACAGCATTACTATATACTAAGGTTTAAATGGGTCTCTTGGTAATAATGAGGCTGTTTAGTACGCACACACACACACACACACACACACACACACACACACACACACACACACACACACACACACACACACACACACACACACACACACAGAGCACAGAGAGAGAGAGAGAGAATGAGCATGAGGCATTACTGATAAGCTTGCTAAATGTATTGTATTGTAGCAGGGATTTGCATTCTCACTGGAAGCCTTGCATGCCCCTGTCCAGCTGCCTCTCATTCTGACAGATGCAAGGACTCGCTTTTTTTTTTTCTTCTCCGGAAACTGCAGCTGAGGTCAGGAGAGTCCCAGTGCACCGTTTTGCTGTCATTCAAAGGCTAAGGTAACCCTAGGAGGCCATGGAGGAATTGAATACACATACCATTCCTGCCACCGCCCCATAACATCTCAGTTTAATTTCCCAGCACCCCACTCAGCCTTAAACGTTGGCTCAGCGCCAAGCTGTAAGTGTGTTGATGTTAAAATCATCATAGCATGTCAGGGTTTGGGCTACGGCCTGCCAAATCGTGCGGGACTTCCGAAACAGACACGCCGTTCACTTTAAGTAAATGGGCCCAACTTTCCAATGGGATGGCTCAACTTTCCAAGCACTGGCGGTATTTGCACCAGGCATAGCAGCATAAAGGGGTTGTATTTATGGACTGAAACATTAGCTAAGGGATCCAGTACCAAATTGCCAAAGTGTTAAGACGAGGTCAAATGACTTTGAGCCCCATCAACACCTGTGCAATGCTCAAATCATGCTGATACCGTGAGGTTGTTAATAACTGCACATACCTTTCATTAATATTAATAATGTTTCACCACACTCACCTTTCATCCGAGTGCTTTCTGCTTGTTTTTTGAGATCTAAACAAACTTGCCTTTAAATACATGGCACATGATATCTCAAAGTAAAAAAAACAAGAAAAACCCTGTTTGACCACCCTTACCCCCTGAGGCAACAACATGCCAGAGGTTCCAGAAGTGTCCTGCAGGGTGACAGGCAGACGAGGGTGGGGATGCTGACAAGCAAGATCCCTAGGTGCTCCTTCCCTCCTTTCTTCCCTCGCAGCAGGGATCTGTTGTCACCTTCATCTCCTCCTCCATCTTCCCTTTCCTTTCTCACCCTCCCTCTCTCTTTCTTTATCCGCGCGTGTGTGATAGCAGAGGGGCCCGAGAGGCCGAGGTCAGCACTGGCTGTCAGCAGGAAGATCGTGTGTCTGCTCTGTTTGCCTACTCGGCTCTGACACGGCCTCGGACGGCCAGCTTCAGACGATTATCACCGGTGTCACTGTAAAAGGAGCCTGTCTTTGTAACCAACACACACACCACACACACTTTCCCCAACTCTGTGCAAACTCCAATGTAACCAGACCTCTTACAGAGTCATCGACAGAAATAATCAACAAATTTATAATGCAGTATTATCTAATTTACATTGTATGGTATAATTATAGATAATTTCTAACACGAGTATAAAAAGTGATGTTTTTCATTTTCATTACAATTACAATTACCATCGCATCTCGCTCTTAATTAGAGCCCAAACACTATGACATCAGCCCTATGTCGTCATAGTGTGTGAAGGGCCCTATTGTTTTCCTAAGGATTTTTTCCCCCAACATTTGGGGCTTTTTGGGGGTCTTAGCATTCTCAAAAACACATGAAAATTGGATTGCAATCTGCTGCCATTAGATTGTCTGGGCCCACTGGGCGTGGCTTGGGGCCCTCACATGAGATTTTGCTTCATAGCTTACACACACTTGCATGTATGCATGTGAAACAGTGTGCATTTAGAGCTCATGGAGCTGAACAACTTTCAAATTGCAAGTTCTTAACAGAAAGTCAGTTTTTTTGTCATGTGTGACATCATATTAAGCTTATTCATATTGCTTTTTTCCAAAGCATCTGGGGCTTTTTGGAGGTCTAAATATAAAAGTCCCCCTTTTCTAAAATTATCTCATAATGGTATTGGGGTATCTCCTTTAAATGCATGTGCCCACTGTGACCGCTGTCTTTGTGGTGCGCCCAGATAGTGATGGCGCAGGGTGCTTGGGCCCGCTCATCTTTGCTTGCAACTATATTTGTTATTCTAATACTTTGATAAATTCTTAGCTTCCCTACTGTAATCCAAGTGATCTACTGTTATGGCTGATCTACTCTTTTGACTAGCTTACTATAAAATAAATGTTCAAAGTCCCCTGGTGTTTTTTCAGTTGCATACGACACACACACACTCCCCAGTCTCCTGTATCCCCTCTGCAGTGTTTGTGTGTTTTAAGTGCCTCTGAGAGTGTAAAACTAGCCACAGCTCTCACAGGGCCAGCCGGCTGAGGGGTGTCTGCTATCATGTTGAATTAAAGCTATGTCAACACATTTGGCACGACAGGGTCACGTTTCACATTCCCTTCTCGCCCGCAGACGAACGTAGCCCCCTGCTGTATGCGCACGTTACACATCGTACACACGCGCACAATAAATTCTACGATTTGTTTTGTGATGAGTTCAGTTAAATACATGTGCAGCTGTGAATGAAATATAATCACATAAATGTTAGATTTCTAAAACGCTCCTTGTTGTCAGCTGTCAGGTTGTGTTTAGCTAGCAATCCTCGTGTAGATATTAAGCAGAATTGAACGACATCTCTTATAGCTGACATCAAACAAGAAAGGAAGCCATTTTTTGTCCCAGAGCATTACAATCAAAGGGAATTACTGAGGCTCTCAGGGGACTCTCACTGACTGCTGCTCTGTGCTGTAGCTTTTTGTACTGTTGATCTGTTATGACACGATGTCGTGCTTCTGACAGGGGTGAGCCTGCTGCATTCGGGCCATGGGGGTGAGATTAGTGGCCCAACTAGCTCCCACCCTTCTCTGGTCTGCCCATGTGTGTGTATGTAAGTGTTTGTGCATTCATCCAGTGTTTGGCCATTTATTAGGACTGACAGCATCCACGTCCATTGTTTCCCCTTGGGATTGTACATACTATATGGACACCAAATACACCAAATTGCCCAAAAGTATTCGCTCGCCTGCCTTCACATGCATATGAACTTGAGGGGTTAATGTGATTGAATTTACAGAAATAACAGCTTTAACTCTTCTGGGAAGGCTTTCCACAAGGTTTAGGAGCGTGTTCTCCTGGCAACTGCCAAACCCAGACTCGTCCATCAGACTGCCAGACAGAGAAGCATGATTCCTGCTGCTCCAGAGTCCAGTGGCGACATGCTTTACACCACTGCATCTGATGCTTTGCATTGCACTTGGTGATGTAAGCCTTGGATGTAGCTGCTCGGCCAAGGAGACCCATTGCATGAAGCTCTCTATGCACTGTTCTAGAGCTAATCTGAACGCCACATGAAGTTTGGAGGTCTGTAGCTATTGACTCTGCAGGAAGTTGCCGACCTTTGTGCACTATGCGTCTCAGCATCCGCTAAACCTGCTCTATGATTTTACGTGGCCTAGCACTTCGTGGCGGAGTTGCTGTCGTTCCCAATCGCTTCCTCTGTGTTATAATACCACAAACAGTTGACTGTGGAATATTTAGTAGCGAGAAAATTACACGACTGGACTTATTGCACAGATGATATCCTATCACCACCCGCTGATGTCCAAGCGACCCGTTTTTTTTTTTTTATTATTATTGTAAAAGCTGCATGCCTGTGTGCTTGATTATACACCTGTAACCATGGAAGTGAATGGAACATCTGAATTCAATGATTTGGATGGGTGAGTGAATATTTTTAGCAACACATTGTACATATACAATCAAGGGAACTATGAGGGTGTTAATGTAGTTCTTATTTTATGCTTTGTTTGTCGGTTTTGCTCTCTGTGGTTTGTTACTGAGCTCTGTGTGCGTGTGTGTGTGTGTGTGTGTGTGTGTGTGTGTGTGTGTGTGTGTGTGTGTGTGTGTGTGTGTAAGAAAGTTTTTTTTTTTTTTTACCCTGGAGATGGTAGCTTGAAGGTGACATCTGTCTGCCAGTGTGTCAGTGCACTATAAATACCCCAGCACTGTGTGTGTGTGTGTGTGTGTGTGTGTGTGTGTGTGTGTGTGTGTGTGTGTGTGTGTGTGTGTGTGTATATATGCATGTGCATGTGTGTATATGCGTGTGCGTGTGTGTGCGCATCTGTGTGTGCAGGAAGCAGCTGAGAAGAAGTGTTGTGCTTGACTGCGTAGCTCCAACCCATTCTGTCAACTCTGTAGAGCTCTTAATTATTCTGCTATGTGCTTGGTTGCACAGACACACACACACACACACACACGCATACGTCTCTGCATCACAAACAGAAATAATGGTGCACATAAACTCTGATATCAAGTTTTATATTCAATTATTTTCCAGATTTTCTTTTTTCAAAGTGAATAACAGTTAACACAGCATGCAGCACAAGCACATACTGTAGTGACGTAGTGGTTAAGCTTCTATTTCATATTCAAACATCAGGATGTGGATTCAATGCAGTTGTGTGTTCTTATGCTGTCTTCAAAGAGAGACATTCCGTGCAACTTGGTATAGTCTTCTCAATTACTAGTTCCTTTTTTGTTTATGGAGCAAAGTCAGATGAGCATAGCTGTGCACACTGAACTGTGGAAACCAGTAGTGACTATAATATTGATCAAACTAATTCCAGTTTGGGGAAGTTTGATCATCACCATTAGAGATCTTACAATAGCTGGCTAGCTTGTTACTAATGCTACTATGAATGGACCGCTGCTGTTGCTTTACATATATAATTATGTCTTTTGACAGACCCCCTTATCCAGAAAGACTTATATTTACTTGTGTATAAAACTGAGCAGGTGAGGGTTAAGGGCCTTGCTCCAGGCCAGGCATCAGCAGCTTGGAGGTTGTGGTTTGGACCTACAGTGGACCTTCAGCCTTATGATTTTTCACATAAAGAATAAAAATTTTGCACAAATTTTTTTTTCGGCAGATGAACGAATGAACCGGACCAAATGCGGCTTAAGCTGCGCATCCTCTACATCCGCGAACTCTTCAAAACGTCTTTACGTCAGTGGAAAGCCAAGTGGAGCAGGTTTACGGATTTATTTTCGGTCAGAAAAAGCTGTTTTTGAGTCAACCAACAATACCAACGTTGCCTTCGGCATGCTTTAAAATGCTACGTGATTTTTCACACATTTTCTTGGTAATATTTTTGGGTGGCTGGAGCGGATTATATGCATTTACATTATTTCTTCTGAAAAAATGTGAAAAGCTTTTCGCCTCAAAAAATCAAAGCTTTCAGAACGAATTAAACATGTATGCCGAGGCTCCGCTGTATGACCATCTGATCGGTCACCCACTGAGCGTATATACAGTATTTACTTTTAGTACATACCCAGCATATATACAGTATATAATAGAAAGGTGCCACAATAGCCACTCAGACCTGTAACAGTCAACCTACAATTAACGTAGAGTGAAGAAATGACGCCCTTTTGTGAACGTATTCATCTTTTTTTTTTTACTTCGCATGTCAAACATCCCAAGATGGGAAATGATTTCATTACAACTTGCAAATTGGCACTTAAAAGCATTAGTTGTAGAAGCGCTTGTTAGCTATCTACAAGATGACAAACAGTGTGGTGTTGACAGTAGTAATTAGCACTGAAGCACTGGAACTATATACATGTATGTCTGAGCAGAGTGTACTGATGAGGCAGCGCGAGAGCCGGACGGACTTCAGGATTAAAGTTCATATTAGGACCACTATCAGCTGGACCAGTCATATTAGGACCAGTCTGCTGGCAGTCGCGTGAACATCAACATCATACACATGAAGACGCATTTAATGAAACACCAGATGACCACAAAGGTTTTCTTCTTCATAAATGATCACTAAACACAAAAACACACATTCAATGTTCTGCAGAACTCATTCTGCAAAAATATACCTAGATCACGCACCACTTAATTCTTATCTGTGTTCCTGCTCCAGGCTTAAACTGAGACTCTTACAAAGATTCTAGCAGGTGGCTACGAGTTAATGAAGAAAAGTAATGTGAGAGCAGTGCACAGCTCATCTGTTACAGAACACTGTGCAGGGTTTGAGGTTAAAGTGTGGTCTCCTAAGTGTTGCCGCTTTGGAAGAAGGGTAAGCATTATGAAGCCAACGAGGTAGATCTGTTTAAGATCACTGTAAACGGCCGACTGTGTACGTGCTTGAGTCGGTGTGTCAGTGTGTGCTGTGGTGTAGTGAATAACCTCTGACTGCCCACACAGAGACAGAGACGAACTGCAGGGCTGTAGACAGTCAATCACAACGCATTAAACACATAGATGAATAAAAAAAAGCGGGCTGACAGACGTGCTGGGATGTTTTCTCTTGAGAAACTTGTGCACACACACACACACACACACACACCAGTAGTCAAGGCAGTGTCAGGTTCGTACACCTCTAACCTCCACACTAGGAGCGAGTGTCGGCTTTACTTCAATTTGCTTTAGAAGAAAGAGGAAAAAGCCTCCCCTCTTCATGTCAACATTTGAATTGGACGCCAGTCTCCAACCACCTCAGGCCTGCTGTGGTTTTTGGCAAAAATGAACAACTCTTGGCATTTTTAGCACATGAGAGGTTTGTCTTGGCTAGCTCTTTCAGTCTTGTGTCTACAAATGTTCTCTCTGTCTCATTGAGAGGAAGATCAATGTTGCTGTTTCAGCCTGGCATCGGGGGGGAGAAAAGGTAAATACACCATACATTTCCAGGGACGTATGCGTAAACTAACAGAAGAAAAAAGAAATGCAATTTCTGTGTCAAAGTTTCCCAGGAATTAGGGTGTTATGTAGGAATTCCCGAGTAATTCCAAAAATAAAGTAGGCACCATGTACTGCTATAGAAATGTATTTATTTAATGGCTTGTCTAGCTGAAAGATTTCATGCACTGATTCAAGCACAATGAATAAACTATTAATTGATGAGTGATGAAAAACTCGAGAAAATAATCCATTCATTCTTTCATTCATCTTCGGGATGCACTTTATCAGTGTTGTGCTGAATCTGGAACACATCGTGTGAAAACAAAAGCAGTAATAATGACAAATCATACAATAATCAATGATCCATTCTTGGTCAGATTGTTACTCTGAAACTCTGAAAAAGTAGATGCATTAAACTGTTTGTATCCCTTTTTTTTTACTGTCAGTCTCATATTCTTATCCATGACTGTCAGCTCTCATTACATGAAATATTTAGTCATTCCAGACTTTGCTTTTTAATCTGCAGCTGCACCATTGCCTCATGAATTTATCATCTACAAGGGAAAGTCTCACCAAAGTATATTTCTCAAGACATTAACCTTAAAACAGAGTTTCTACATATAGTTTTAGCAAGGTATGAAACAGATCATGCTTTAAATTAGGCTTATGCATTATTATTTTTCACTATGAATAATGACATGTAAAGCTATTGCCAGATAACAAGAAAGGATCGCATTCACAAAGCTGTAGGCTGGTTTGATTGGCATTTATGTATAAGCAGATGTTCACCCTATTGAAAGCATTTACTGCAGATAATGCCAATGAGTGACTGATGTGAATTCACTAAACTGCACAGTAAATCATTAAACCGCTTGTAGGTTTTGGGGATTTTTCAACCTTTCTTTTCATTTTCACCAAAATGAATTACTTCTAATAAATAAATAAATACATTAAATAAATTAAAGGCAATACAGTGAATTCCCATACAGGCTGAATGTTTAATTATTAGAATTATTGTCAGTGGTGGTGATGCTTGTGTTGATTGTCTTAACATTTTTTTTTCTTGATTTTCTTGATTTCCTTGAAATCTTTCCAAATAACTTTATCTTTTATTAATACAAGCAACTTCAAGTCAGGCTCATAGTTTAGATCAAACTATATTCTAAACGGTCGGTGTGGACTTAAAGCTCTGCACTTAAGATATTTCTGATTCTTCAGAAATATTTCTGAGCTCCCTTTCTTCACACAAGAGAGGTCAGACCTTGTGTTCTGCGAGCAACTATGCAATCAAAAAAAAAAAAAAAGTCTATGCTAGCGTTAGAACACATCATAGTCTTCCTCCCACTTACTTGAATTGCCAGGCTGCCTCTTGGTGCGGCTGTGACATTTCTCATGGCCATCAATGCAGAGTGCCGGAGAAGGCTACCAGTCGGAAAAAAAAAGAAGAAAAAAAAATAGCAGGACAATTTTCCTTCCAATCCCATTCGTATTCTTCAGATTTATCATTTTCCAACCTTGACGAGTCATGTCTGAATCGCTCAAATGGCAGAGAGCCATTGAGCAGTCAAATGCTTTTCATGTTTTCTCAACCTCTCTCAGGTCCTTTGATGCTTCTGAGTAAGGCAATATCTTTTATGTTAGTAAATTAGATTCGAAGGTCACAGCGCTTCATGTCGCTGTCAAAAAATTACATGGAATGTTGTGAACCTTTTCTTTTCATCATTCATTCTCTACCCTGTTTTTTCCGCTCTGGCACCTTGCCCTCTCTAGGCTGTGATTTTGGTAGATGCCTCGGGCACTTCAGTGTATAAGCACATGATGATGAATGTACTGTAATGTCTTTCTGAATGCACATGTCCGGAATCAGACTTAGCTCATATATATAGACCTATGATATCCGACCTGCTTTTCTACAACCATTGTACTTCAATCTAATTACGGTCAGTGGATTAATCTTCAGTTTCTTGTGCTTTCTGCCAAAGTGTTGTCCACTTCATTTCATTTCATTGGAAGATAAAAAAAAAAGTTTGGCTTAATCATAACCAAATTTTTTGATGAAATACAGGTATTTTTCACATGACATACTGTATAATAATGAATTCAGGTAGCAGTCGATGTTGTGTGCTACTAAATAGAACTAAGTTTATCAGATATTTTTATTTTGAAATTGATTTTAAACACCAGTTACAGGTTTGTTGCTGTTTTCAGTGTCTAACAATTAAATATTAAGTCAAGCAGCCTATTCACTCACTCATTCTATATGTCGCTTATCCTGTACCAGGTCACGACAGGTCTGCAGCCTATCCCAAATGACTCAGGGGACTAGGCAGGGTACACCCTAGACAGGGTGCCAACACATCACAGGGGACAAGCACACACAGACTCGCTCACACCCTCCAAGCAATTTGGTAATGCCAGTTAGCCTAATCTGCAGGCTTTGGACTGTGGGGAGAATCCAGAGCACCAGAGGAAACCCACCAAGCACGGGGAGAACATCTTTTGCGAACTCCCTGGCAATGTGGCAAGGAAAGGCCCCATGAAATAAAAAGGAGGAAGAAACCTTGAGAGAAACTCGACTCAAAAGGGACTTCATCCTCATTTGGGTGAGACCAAAGAATGTGATCATCAATAAAGTCAAATTAAAAGTTAATATATGTTAATTAACTTAACAGAAAAAATAACAGAAAAGTTAATATAAAGTTCACGTTCTCTGATGGAGACTCGGGTACAAAACTTTCCATGGCAAATTCAGTCCTAAAACTATCGAGTGACTGCAGTCACAAGGCGTGACCGGAAATCTTCCTGCATCATCCCCATCTGACGTCATCTTCACGGTCATCCAGTGAAACAATCCTCACTGCATATGATAATTAACTTATCTTCTTATTTAAAAAAGAAAATAGGCAAAATTTACAAGGAAACCAATATAAGATTAAATATTTCAAGCCTGCCATTATATCCTTTAAATGACTTCCCAATAAATAAAGACATGAATGGTGAAAATAAATAAAATTTTATGACAATAGAAAAAAAAAAAGTTGTATTAGGAAAAATAACAAAATAAAAGGTTGCGAAATGTGTTGAACAATATGGGATTGCTTTTATTGTGATCTCATCATGACAAATATTAGATGCAATGATGTATATATATATATATGATATTTTAACTTGAAATACAGATGTATTTGTTGTAGACTTTACCCTTGCATCTCTATTACAAAACATAAACACATGAAATACAATCGGCAGATGAAGTGTTTTTAGTCTCCATTATAGGAATAATTATATCCTGATCCTGGTTTACTCGGGTAATGACTAAGAATGTCATCCCTGTTGGGGAGGTAATATGGCATTTTGCATGCTAATGTGAGTACTTCAGGGAGAGGTACTGTAGGTCGTAAGTAAATAAGTAAGCTTAAGATTTAGAGGTTTAATGTGAACAAACAGTCATAACAGCATACATTTATGTTGGAATTGTGAGGAATCTGTATTTTACTGTCAACGTTTTATTCTGACAAAAAAGAAAAAAATGATGTAATGTATGTGTGTGTGTGTGTGTGTGCGTGCGTGCGTGCGTGCGTGTGTGTGTGTGTGTGTGTGTGTGTGTGTGTGTGTGTGTGTGTGTGTGTTTTAGTCTGTCACATAAAGATAGACTAGAACCCAGTCAAACTGATTAGATGCAGCAGACCCTTGGAAATCTCATTCTGTTTACAGAGTCTGTCATTGATTTACTTTAGCAGAGCCAATTCTCTTGTAAAAGCTGTTTTATTTGCCTCTTCCATGTTCGACTAGGAACTTGACTTTGTAATTTTACAGCGAATAAAGTGTAGACTGGAGAACTAAGGGCCAATCACACTTCATAACACATGCATTTACATGCCAGGAATGACCTAGTGCACAGGAAGGATTAAAACTATCCACCTCAGCAGAAGAACAGATTACATATCCGCTTGGTGTTTGAATATTTGAGCGGAGACGCAGCCGTCGAGCTAAGTGCTTATTATAATCCAGACGTTCATTGTTTATAATGGGGGAAGGTTTAAATTAGCCGTGGCCAGCAGCTGTCTGACTGAAAGCTCAAAAGAGAAAAATGTGAGCGTTATGCTTTTTGTCAGCCTTGACACCTTACCAAGAGACCACAAACTGTGCGCGTGTGTTACAGAGAGCGAGAAAGAGCACAAGGGTAAACAAGAGAGTGAGCTATAGTGACAACACTGGATAGATTACCTAATATGGACCGAGTGTGTGATTAGACTCCAGGGTCGCTGGCTAAGTCGCTCCGAGTTCAGTGTCTGGCCTTTTAATTATTCATCAAGGTATTGCTTGGGATGTAACCTCATTTGGAGTAGGCTTTGGGGCCAGGCCATGTGTTGTTAACACTGCGCTATGATCAGATTAACCACAGGGAGGACTGCCAAGGGGAAGCCACACTGTGATGCCTGGCGCAGGGCTGGGAGCCACTGACTGGATTGCATTTAGCACAGCTACAACTGGCCTTCTGACGCCCATTTCATGCTGCGCTGGCCTGGGTAGAGCAGGCCTGGTTAACGCTTGTCACATTTCAGCTCCTGTCAACAGCGTGAGTTGAGCACGGGGATTGAGAAGAGAGATTGAGAGGAATAAAAAGACATGAGGCTGTGGGGCTTTGGAAGGAGAAAGTGCACCAGCTGAGCTCATTAATGAGTTCAGAGAGAGAGAGAGAAAAGAATCCTGCTTGTCTCTCTCTCTCTGTGCTACACACTAGTGATGGGATCATTTTAGTGACTCGTTTCTTTAAATCTCGTTCATCAAAATGAACAAATCTTTTTTTTTGAGTCATTTAGTTCATTTCATTCTTTTGATCAGAAATAAAATAAAATGTTGACCCCCAACACGTCTACATACACAAATTTTGGCTATAGTTCCAGTAATGAAAATATTACAGTGCAGATAAGGACAACAGAATGAGCAGCTCACCTCTCATATCTTCTGGTCCGAATCGCTCGTTCTTTTGTCACGTGTCTCTCTTATACACTATGCAGTGCATTACACAGGAGACAGACTCGAACGGCTCTTCTCATCAGTCACAGTCTGAGTCATTCGTTCTTTTGAATTTATTACATTGCATAGAGTCTATGGGAGTCACGTGACAAAGGAACGAACAACTCGGACCAAAAGACGTATCCAGCGTGTCTACTCATTTCTGTTTCCTGCACATAACCTACAGAGCTAAAGTCACGTTAATGACTCTTTCAAAAAGAACGAATCGTTCATGAACGACCCATCACTACTACACAGTACCTACAGTGTGCATGTTAGCTCCACTATCACACACTCATACCCATGACACCCATGAGGTTATGGCACGACACTACACGTGAGTGGACCACTGAACCAAATTCTAGCTCCTTCTCTTCTATCGCCATCAACCAGAAAACAAAAACAAATAATGAATAATAAGGAAGAGATTTTTTATGGCAGATATTATATAGCTGATATAGAGATTTTCAGAATGACATTACAGCTCCTTCCTTTCCTTGTCTGTGTCATATGCTCCTGGCAGACCAGCCTGGTATGTGGGCTTGCTGATTAAAAGTGAGTTATTCTAACTTGACACCAACAGAAGGTGTCTTGGCAGAAGGAGCCGTCTCCTATGCTAAAGTTTGTTGAACCCGTGCTCTTGTAAAATGGTAGGGAGGCTGTTTCATGCTCAACATGCACCGGTATCCTTCGCCCAAACATCTACCCCATCCAAAATCTTTAGAGAGCCTTACAAAATGTTTTGCATAAAGACCACAAAACTGATCTCTGGATGGTGTCCAGACAGGATTAATGCTTCAGGCATAGCGTGAAGACACCATAGCGCAATACTGTAGCGCCAATTCGCTGCATGAAGGAAGTGTTCCAGATCCCTAGGACAGGATGTTTACATTTCAGTTCCTCCCGTGTGTTTGTTTGTTTGTCTGTGTTAGAGCCTTCATGCTGTAATCTAATGAAATGCTAAAAACGTATCCTGTCTTGTTTTCTTGGGCTCTGAATCATTTTCCTGCCATATGTGGATTAAACCAATATGGAGAGGCGTAACAAATGTCACCCTTATTTATCTACCTGCCCCTACACCTTCCTGTTATGAAAGTTATGAAAATCCATTTCTCTGACTCATCCGCAGACTCTAGGGGAAAATGTCTTACAGATTCATTAGATGCTATTCAAATGTTCACACCCGTCTCTTCCCATCAATCTGAATCGGTTCACGCAGCGAAACACAGGCGTCCCTTGCGCCCTTACTTTCCCATCAACCTCTCTGTCATGCAGATTCAGGTAATGCTAATGAACGGCGCTGCCATGGTAATGTGTGACGAATGGCACTTCCATGCTGCTTTAGATCTGGGCCTCGGCCGTGTCATTTCCTGTTGCCTGAGCCACTCGGCTCTTAAAGCTTGACATTGATCTCCACCATCTGCTCCTCAACAGGGGGACAAATTGCACATAGAGCCCTTCAATTTCCCCCACTGCCATTAAACATAACTGATTCAATAGAGGGAGAGAGCAGGAGAGAAGTAGATGGAGCAAGACGTGTGCACTACACTCCCTCTGCCTTGAAACGGACATCTGCTAACCTTTACCAGAGTGACCAACGGTGCTCATACGAGATCCAGGTTATTATTTTCGACAATGCTATCCTTCCTGCTAGATAATTACATGTGTTAATTTCACACTGATCCAGAAACTCATGAATATGAGTCTCAGTAAGGAGATATGATTCCAGCATGTGCCAAGCAAGAGGCTAAACATTCACCAGCCGTCTCATACCAACGTATAGAACACTTAGTCTTTCGCGCAACATGTGGCACGAGGGGTAAACGAGCGAGGCTGATGACTAAAGCAGGAGTTCTTTTGAGTTCCAGAAGAGGTTTGTTATTACACCCAGGAGTCCCACACAGATGTCTTGAAGGAGTGTAAGCAGATCCAGAGATCACATCCTGAAAGGGTCCTTAGACAGGAAGCATGAGCAGATGGAACATCCTGTGTCGTAAATAGTGGCCATGTTGCGAGCACACCAAAAGGATCCGTGCTCATTGACAGTGATCGATGCATTCTGAGAACGTCACGTTGGATGATTTACAAACATTTTGTTTGTTCATGAAAATTGTGCTTAAGACTGAAATAGCTGGAAATGAGCTGGATAGACAGGAACAGATCACAAACGCTCGCCTGCCACTCTGACTAGCACACCACAACTAGTGCACTTCATAAATAGGTAGGAGAAGATGAGTGTTCTTCGGGAAAATGTACTGCAGGTCTGATTGAAAGAACGTTTCGCTTGTTTGTGAACTCTCCTCCATTGGCAGGTCAAAATCTCACTTCACATTAAGCACCACGTTTTTCATTGTTAATCAGAAAGCGCTTTTAGTGCTGTGTAGCAGTTTGGCACGGCCGTGTGCGACGGGCTGGTGGGTTCAGCAGCTTTTTCAAAGGGAAGCGAATTCAGTGTATTCACAGTCAGCTGTACTCCACTTCCTACAAGAAGCCTTTTCTGAACACTGAAATATGACAAGATAACTAAGGACATGTTATACATTATTTATTTTGAGACACCCTTTTTTCCCTCCATCTGCATCACCATTCAGACCAAATGATTTTCACTAGTCCGGTATTTGCATTCTGTAACCATATCCTTTGCATTTATCTATCTATCACTCGGTTTGTAACCCTGACAGCCAACATCGTGTGAAGACAGTTTCTTAAATAGCAAGATTTATTTCATATGCATACATGACAGGATGTTATTTTTATCTTTGTTATAGAAAACTGTGTATTCGGGAGAAGTGCCAGAGTCTCGTGTATAGATTTCCATATTCAAATTCATTGGCTGGCTTGATTGGATGAGGTTTCTGTAAAATGAGCCAAGACCTTCCTCTGATTTGCAAGTGACAAATGGAATGGCTTCTGCCTCAAATATTCAAATTTGCAATCTTCCTCCTGCCAGTTTTCCACTCATACACCATGCCATTGTAAAGACTCATATTCAACATTCTTTCATTCTTTATTCAAAAAAAAAAAAAAAAAAAAAGATGTGCTGAGGAATAGTCGAAACCATACGTCACCCCACTGTTTTATTTGCATATGAGGTACAATTACATTTGACAAATTTATTACATTTATGACAAAGTGGAACCAAAACTCTATAACTCCATATAACTCCATATAATTGCTGTCATGATCTCCTGCGACTAGCGGCTCAAGAATGAATAAGTTCAAATGATATATTAAGGACAAATGACAATATAAAAATGATGCATTTAAAGGAAGCGTCTAATCTAAACATAGGCACTGCACAAGGATTTCACAAACACATGCACAATATTCGTCTATATAATCCCACATTATAGAACGGAAAGCTCACACCACTCAAGCCTGCGAAGCCTGTTATTGTCTACGTTGGAACATAATTTCCCTTGTGAAACACAATAACCTTCTCCCTCATCATCGTGACCTCATTCCTTCATATTGCGTACATACGGATTGGCATTTTATTTTACCTTAGCACTGCTCTCCAGCCCTTTCATCCTCTGTAGCTTTAAAATAGAATGTAATATCAGCTTTATTGAGTGTGCAGTGCCTTTGTTCCGCGATATGAAGGTAAACTGGGCCTCTTCGGGTGATGAATCACTCCAGAGGCCCGTTTGGGTGCCTGGCTTGTGTTAACGGCTTGTTCAGCGGGATACTCCTGGGTGGCTGGGCTCTTTTCAATTGCTACTCAGCACAATAAAGTGGCGAGAGCGCTATAATAACCTGGCAGGGGTTAGAGATGTGACAGTGCTGCCAATGATGCACCGAGCAGAGAGCAGTGACCCGGGCAGGATTATCTATAGCAGTGGGGTGGCAGGCACTTGGAGAGAGGGACTTTTATTATGGAGTGTTTTATTGCTCAGGGGGAAAGGGGCTGACTGGCAGGGGAGGAGATGCAATAAAATGGGGCAGTAAAATATTGCACCCCAAGCTTCCAGTTGTCTAGTAACGATGACAGAATTACTGTGAAGGGGAGGCAGGTGGCTAAGTGCATGCGGGTATGCATCATATCTGTGAGTGTAGTGTGCATATATAAACAAGTGGCTGAGAGAACTGTGTGTGTGTGTGTGTGTGTGTGTGTGTGTGTGTTGTACGTGACAGAGCACAACGAGTGACCCAGCTATGCCACCACATCATTAAAATGGTTTGTAATTTCAGATTTCATCACACTAAACTATCTCTATGTTTCCGTGATCACCACACACCTGTTTCCCAACACACACACACACACACACACACACACACACTGTTTCTGTGCAGGTGAGGTTGGCGTTAATATTGTCAAGTGTCTGAAATAAAACACTCAACCTAACCATATATCTGTGTCACTGACTAATGTAAAATCTCAATTTACACACACACACACACACACACACACACACACACACACACACACACACACACACACACACACACACACAGAAACACAGATTTATTTGCATAGATGTATCTATATTTAGGAAGTTTGGGTTATTTTAAGTGATGTCATCACCTCTGTTTATAGGACTCATGACTCACAATATATATGTGAGTCCCATCGCCCCATGGAGATATATGGATACTATATGATCTAATGTTGGCCAAACATATTAACACAATATATGCTATATATTAATTCTCCCAGTGCACAAAACAAATGATTTCTCTAATTAATTCTCTTATAGGCTGAAGAGTTGTGCTAATTAACTTTAAAAAAGCGGCCTTTGTGACAATGGCATTCAGCTGCTGGGTCTTTTTGACTCATTTTTGAGATTTTTAAGAATAAAAGCCTTTATACTAAATATTAATTGTTGCATCATTGCATTAATAATCGTTTTTATGACAAGAATACACATTACAATTTGGCCCTCATCAAAGTCAATCAAATGCTCATGCTTGCCCATTTTTTTCTGCTTCCAACACATTACCTTCAGAGACAAAATGTTCACTTGCTGCCTAATAGATCAACCCCACCTCCATGTGCCAGTGCAACGAGATCTTGTAACTATAGCTACTGTGACTAGAGCCAAATAGTGGTGACTAGACGACAGGGTCAGAGCAATCCCAACACTCCAGCTCATGTGAGATGTTCCTAGTCTGCAGTGGTCAGGACCAAATGTGGTCGGAGGAAGGAAACCTGGTCATGACAGGGTCATGGGTGCGCAAGGCTCACTGCACTGATGCATGTGGGCAGTGAAGGCTGGCCCTTGTAGTCTGATGCAATAGAAGAGCTACTGTAGATCAAAGATTGATGCTGGTTCTAACAGAAAGGTGTGAAAATACACAGTGCTTCGCTGTTTTGGTGGCAAACTGGGGATCTTAAATGTTATGGCTGATAATATTAGAATAGTATTGTGAAAAAAAATGTACAAAGAATTACAAAACATTTAATTTAATTAAATAGGAAACCTTTCACATATTCTACTACACTTCAAAACTTTTTTTTTTGTTTTCATTTTAATGATAAACGCTCACAATTCAAGAAAATGATAAATCCAGTATCTCAAATTAGTACAACATTTTAACCCTAAATACAGAAATGTCCAACTTCTGAAAAGTCTTATGTTCATTTATGCACTGGGTACTTTAGCTCCTTCAGCATGAATTACTGCATCAGTGGCGTGACATGAAGACAATCAGCCTTTGGTTATTGTAGAGTTATTGAAAATCAATAATTTGGTAGCAGGATTCAGCTTATTGGTATTTTTAGATTGGGTGTGAATACCACTGTGAACTAATATCATGTGCAGTGCTAGTTTGGGCACTGTGTGCACTAGAGCTTACTGGAAAAGAAAATCAGCATTGTCAGCAGACGAAAGCATGAAGTGCTGTAAAATCTCCTGGGTTTTTTTCAGCTGCAATGACTTTGGATGTGATCAAACACAGTGGAGCAACACCAGAAGATGTCATGGCACCCCAAATAATCACAGACTGTGAAAACTTCACATTGGATTTCAAGCAACTTGGATTCTGTGACTCTCTCCTCTCTTCCTCCAGACTCTGACACCTTGATTTCCAAATGAAATGCAAAATTCACTTTCATTTGAGAAGAGGACTTTGGCCCACTGAGCAATGGTCCAGTTCTTTTTCTCGTTAGCCCAGGAGATAGAGAGAGACTGTATATCCGCTGTAAGTGATTAGTTATAAATATCAGGATTTTTTGTTTTGTTTTGTTTTTTTTGCATGTGGGTCAGTCCAAACCCCTCGCTGCAGCGTGTCTGAATTTTTTATGCGAGTGTGTGTGTGGGTGGGTGGGTGTAAAAGATTAGACTGAACAGAATGCTGACACACACCCCCTGCCAAGGCCAAACCCATCTCCTAGTCTGTCTCGGAACAAAAACCCACACACAACACAACACAACACGTCATGTAACACACCGAGACGACTTCACACTTCATGGAATTATGCTTTTTCTTTCCTGATGAAGACATGGCACTGAGCAGGGCTCTTATGCTTGGAAATAGTGTGTGTGTCCACACTAATGTGTGTTCATATTGTATATCGCTATTGAATGTGGACGTGTATGTGTGTGCGTGTTCTTTCTATTTTCTCTCTTTCTCTATTCTTGTGTCTCTTATTACAGTTGCTTTGGCAGCCTGGCTGTGGGTAATGGACGCCAAGCTGTCAGGAAAATTTGTAGCTGTCTGCTTTACAGGAGTTCTCTGTTCCAATCAGTAGCTGTCAGCCCAGGCCAGGGCGGATATTAATGGTGGCCGCTAACCGCCTCGAAAGTTCGCCGCACTACTTGGGAACAGCCACGACATGAAGACCATTCTAGTGTGCAATAGTTGGCTGATGGTCCGACGTCTCGGGTAACTAGCGTCAAGCATGAAGGCGCCCTGCTTAGTTGCCTTTCCTGCCCAGGATTAGCATCAGAGCTAGGAGCCTGAGAGCTAGTGGCGTTCTACAGGTGAATTGTCATCGTTCTACACTGATTAATTGGACAGAATGCCCATAACAGGGCAGAGGGATCATAAATAAATCCAGGTCATGGATACACAACGAGTCTGGAGATATCAGTACATCACTCGTAATTAGCACTCTGATTGATCATTGTTTGCCATATACAGTACGTTGCGTACTAGATCTGTGGGAAGCATTTCGTATAATGGCTGAGAGTGCGCTGTATTACAGACCAGTCTAAACTAATTACAGGTTCACCTCCTTAAGCCCCCTCCTGAAGGCTATAAATCAAAATTAGATTACAGCAGAATATGTAATTCTTCTTTCTTTCTTTTTTTTCCACCTAGACAAGCCCTTTGCCGTCGGCGACTTAACACTGGCTGATCTGCTCCTGTATGTTTCGTTTTGTTCTGCTTTATCTTTCATCTCTCATCTTCAGTCATCACTCACTCACTCACCCTCCCAGCCCCTAGCCTTACAATACAATTAAGAGCACTGCCAGCAGACAGCCCACATTCCTGACCTGACCAGGCACTCATTATGCTCTTAAGAGGTGTAACAAGCCCTTGTCTGCAGATTTATTCCCTTAACTGGTTCTGGGAGGCTGCCAGGAAAGATGCCTGTCACTTTCACTCTGCCAGTCAGAATTTACTGTTGGCTAGTTCTCTGAAAAACAGCCCAAAGAGGACATGTGTTGTGCTTTAAACCAGTAATTACTCTGGTTATGCTTTCAGGCTCCACTTGTACGGGTTTAATCATAACTAATCCTTCCTGACGCTGAAACACAATCAGGTAAAATGTGAGACTGTTAAAAGAGTGAAGCCTTTAATGCAGTTAAGCTGGTTGAAGGAAGCAAGTCTGCTTTGGCACAGACTGTATCTAACTACAGAGCGAAGCACGGTGGCGCCTGCTGTTTTATTTTTACATGTCTTGCGATAATAGCTGGGGACTTTTGTCTTTTGCTTTGTGCGGGAGGACATAACTAAAACAACATTTATGAGAACTCCTGGTATGTAGAGAGGCGAGTTAGGATGGCGTGTTCACATAGGGGCATACGTGCAAGGTAGAGAGGCAAAGCCACTTAGCCTGCAGGCTTTCAGCACCCTTTCACACACCCAAATAAGTGTGCGACAACACACTTGTACCAGCTTAAACAAACACACACACACACACATACACACACATCAGATGCCAAAAATGTCAATCTGACTGCCTCTATTTTGGAAACAGCCAGATAAGCAGTGTAAAACACATCGGTCTGATAACTGAGTGTATCACACAAACGAAAGGAGTCGTAATGATGTATGACAGTGTGGTGAGCAGTGATTTGGAATCAGCTTCCGGCTGCCTCTTCTGGCTGTCTGTCTTAGCTGCCTCATTAAGGCAGAGCCCACTCCTGGGACCGTGGACTCACAAACATTCAACAACACCTGGAGATGCTGTCTGTGCTCAGGCGGAATGTGGGAGCTCATCTGTGTGCCTGTGCAAAGTCACAAAGGCCTGCTTGGTGTGCTCGACTTATTCACGAGCATAACAGGGCATCAACTTGTCAAGCGCTCTCATTATCTTTAGACAATGAGAACAGTAGTTTCTTGTAAAAAAAAAATGTACATATTTGCCCATATTTACATTTTAAGGTCACTTTGTTCTTCATAACTGGCTACGCAAAATCATGACATGAATGAATAGCATAATAAGTAGTCATTTAATATTTCACAAGGTATCGGTATGTTTGTTTGCCTGACTTGAGAGACGTGCCCTTATGTGTGTGTGTGTGTGTGTGTGTGTGTGTGCTATACATGACAGAACAGAGCACAACGACTGGTCCAGCTATGCCACCACATCATTATAGTGGTATGTAATCTCAGATTTCATCATACAAACTATCTCTCTAACCTTCCGTGATCATCTCACACCTGTTTCCCAATCCACACACACACACACACAGACACACACACACACACAGTCTCTGTAAATCACCTCTTCAAAGCCTTCATTTGTTCAAGGCTTTAAGTGTTGACAGTTGCCTCGGGTGTAAGCAGTCAGCTGTCATAATAAGGTCAATAAACACTCACTTTAGCATGACTTGACGGTCTACTATTCTGAACGCTGCCTGTGACAGGTTTGTGGGTTCAAAAGCAAACATGATTGTTAGGTGGGAAAGCCGCACCCATGCTTCCTCGTATGGTTTTAGTGCACGGTTGAAAGAGCTCTGATTCAGACTTATCTTCATTCCAGGCCTGGCCCTTTTGTAGAGAGGAAGCTAAGCAGAACTGTTTTAGTTCCTGTTAGTTCAGCATAATAAATGGCTTCGGTACGTCTTTCATTACCCATTAAAATGTAGTGCACCACAGCCTCGGTTTGCTACTAAACCACAAGAATTGTAATTCCTATTGGGGGAATGATAAATGCATCATTTCCTTTTTCATGGCAAGTAGTCTGTGGCTGAGAACCCCACACACACAGGCGCAGAGCTCGATATTTTAATTCCCATCATACTGAATATTTTAAGAAACAGATATTGCTTTATTTTATACAGCTACTGTCAAGTTATAAAATGAAGCATGGATTGAATCTACTGCAACACAACTATCATAAAATATTATTTACCAAACATATTTTCCTCTAAATTTTCAATTTAAGAAAGGGCAGGAAAGGAAATGTTAAAAGACATGGGCCAATTTCAGAAGCAATATAAAAATCACCTCCTCCAATCCATGCATGATTAACAAGGAGTAATATCACGCTTGAAGGTCTAGCCACCTTCTGACAATTACACCTAGTCCCTAGTGCTCTCGTTTGAAAGAAATCAATTTGGGCATGCATTCATGAACTCCTGTTTCCTATTTCGTATCACATTTTTATGCCTATTACTGGTTGGATTTGTGAAATAGAATTTTTCACGGCAAAACAATTAACAAGTGGCAGATACCAAACAGAAAAAAAAAGAAGCCCTGCTTTGCTTTCATTGTACATGAGATTATTCATGGTGCATTTGATTTGATTTCATAATGAGTCATTATTTCTATATCAAACAAAACATGCTGTACATCCCGTAGGCAGTGTTACAAAAATTTGTGTGTGTGTGTGTGTGTGTTTCAGTTGTTACATATGATACATGATGAGCAAGCTATAGAAGACAACCGGCATGCAGGCGTACTCCTGGAGAGTGCTGTGGGCAAATCTACTCACACTCATCAAGATCTAAAAACACCTCCGTAGGACTTTGGAGGGTCGAGCCGTGGGTGTTGAAGTATGTGTTGAAAGCTGTGAGTTCCTCCGAAGAGCTTGAACTCTAAGGACAAGTCTGACAGCAGCAAGGAAGTGGAACGGATTCGGCTCCTTTGGCTCATTTTCAGCATGTGGAGGGCCGCCTATGTAAATCCAGCCCTGTTTTTTTTCCTTTCAGTGAGGTTCCACTGCTTTGAAGGGCAAGAAGAGGCCTATAATTCTTCGGTTTGGCCTACCACAACCTTTGCCAACCCCACATCCTGTGTGTAAGACCTGCTCTGTTGGGAAAATCGGTTTACTTTCCTCACTATAGCCCCTTTAAACTTAAATTACAGCGCAGAATGTTATTGCACTGTCATTATTTGTTGCAATAATTTGTCTGTTGAGTTGCTGTGTGTAAGCCCTCACTTAATTTGTTATTCAGATGCTTTAACAGCTGTTTGGGAGGCTGTTATTCTTGGTGTGTCGCCATGCTAGGGAAAGAGTTTAGAGCATAAAGGGACCTTTCACCTGTCACCGAGAGTGGGTTGTTATGGTCTCTAAGCTGAGAAACAGAGATGATTTAAAGAGCCGCATGAGTCATTTTATGAAGCTAGAAAACATTAGAAACGTCAAGGCTTGCACAGAATTACTATTATACTGTGTATGATTTAAAACCTCTGTCATCTGGCAGACGTATGAAAATAATAGCGTTGACACAGGTAAGGTGGACAACATAAAATCAGTCCTCACAATGTGTCTTTACCAGCAGTGTTCACACCATCAGCAAATATTCACCACATGCACCCGTCTTTGCACAGTCTTTTACTAATGCAATGACGAATGTCCTGTACCCGAACCATCAAACCTAGCTGTATGTAACAGTAAGGTATACGTATAACACATTTAAATATTCATCATTAAAATACTCACTCTTACTCATCATCCATACCGCTTTGTCTTGTGTACAGGGGGGCCTGGAGCCTATCTCTGGAGGGGTACACCTGGACGGGGTGGATCTCAGGGCACACATACACACACTCATACGCTCATTCACAGACGTTTCCTGCAAAAAACATGCAAACTCCATGCACACAAAACCCACACCCTGGAGGTGCATAGCGACAGTGCTAACCACTAAGCCTTTGTGCTACCCATTGAAATACTTGGAAAATGTTTTTTTTTTTACTTTTGTAATTATTTCAAAATGTTTCATTTTTGTCATTTTTATGTGGCAAATCAACGTCAGTGAAGTTACCATTCATAGTTCCTCACCGGTCCAGAGTAATAATTTTCCTAAAGATTTCTATATATAACAAATATTTTAAAAAGCACAGATAAAGTTAAAGGCACATTCATTTAAACATAAAAATGGTTCTACAAATATTTGCTTTTTCCTTGAGGTACTAATACTGGAACTGACACAGTTACCAAATGTGGTTCTTTGCCAAATTATAATGTATTTATAAAAGTAAAATGTATCTTGTAAAAGCCTTGATTGATGCGTGTAACTATATCTAGTAGCCATAGTATCCATAGTATTTCAACTTAATACATAATTTAGTTAATGATTCCCCCCCCTTGATGTTGTTTGCTCATGCTATCGTGTTGTCCAAAGTTAGTAATTACAAAGTGAACTATGTCCCATAGTCATGCCAGCCTTTATTACAGTGCTGTAAAATTCTCAAATTCTATTGATCGGAAGGTGTGATAAAAAAAAATTTTCTCTTTATAACAGCAGTTCTGACAATGGTCCTGGCTTTAAGGTAAATTATGGGTTTATTCTATAGTAATGCACTCCTTTTAATACATAACATAAGATGTAATAATCTAAAACTTCTAATGAATGGATTGTGTTTTAATTCTAGCAAGGAAATATGATGAAGATTTCTGTATTACTTTTATTTAACATCTCCGCACTTTGTAGCGCTTAGTACATTTTAGTTCAGTCTTATTTTCTTGGCAACATGACAAACTGTGTTTTGGTCTTCTTAATGTCAAGTGAAAGAGAAACGAGAGTCTGGTGAAGAAACAACTTTTGACGGTTGTGACAATAGGAAGTAGCTTGGCTTCACAGATGATTCACAACATTAAAAATACATATTGACAGTTCAATGTATAATGTGTAATTAAAAAAAATTTAAATTCTTGGCAAATTGCTGTGATTAAAATCGAGATAAAACATTGATCATTTGTTGTTGGAAAATAGGAGTGTGGCATCAGACCGCCCTGTCCTGGATGATTTTCCTACAACAGCATGCCTCTTCATGTTTTATTATTTATATATTGCCTGGATACACAGTGCTATTGTTCCTGCTCTGTGACCTAGCTGTAGTCGTGCAGAGGCAGGCGTGTTTCTTTGTTTAAATTTTTTTTATAATATCAATCTAATAAATTTTGTGGCCAGGCAGTTAGCAGCTTACTGTACCTAGTTTGCAGCTCTGGAGATGGAGGGATTAGCTGACTGTGATAGCTACTGAAGCATCTCTGGATCAGAACTGGAGAGGAAGAGGGAACAATACAGCACATTAGAGACGCAGCCAGCTAACACAAAGTGGAGGGGGAAAATGCAAGAGTTCTAATTAGCATTCATTAACAGCAAGGAGGAAAGAGTGATTATGGTGTTTAAGGAGTGCATTAGCTAATGCTGCCTTTTTTCAAGTCAGCAGATCCGAATTGGAGCAACGTGTTTCCACATCAAAAGGTGTTTGTGTTGTGCTGACACTGTTGGCTTGGGGGTATAGTGTGAGGCGGGGGAAGTGGGGGTTCATTGGTAATCAGAAAAGATGTTCGCTCTTCTGTTGGCTTGTTGTTTAAATATAGCGCAAAGCCATTAGCTTAATGAGGAAGGTTTGAGTCTGACACTCGCCTCTGATGTCACGCTTACTGATCTGTATCAGAAACTAAAACCACACACACAAAAGCAGGAAAAGGCGCGAGAGAACAATGGCCGTCAACGATGCTAACGACTCCGGTGCAGTGTTTTTTTTTTTGTTTTTTGTTTTTTTCTTTATATTTGAACTAACATTGCATCTTCAAACTATATGCACCAAACACAATATTTTCATATGTAGACGCCCATTTATCGACTTATCCTTTTACTTTAATGCATCAGCACGAACTGTTCACATATGCCCCGAAGAAAGGGAAAGATATTTCCTTTTTCTGGCATGTTGACAGCTTCCTGGGGCTTTGAGGAAATTGCTACAGGGGTATATAATACTGATTGGGCTCTGGTTCCAGACGGTCAATATTAGTCTGTTTGTTTGCCAGGAAGGTCTATAGATTAAATCGGACAGGTTAGCAAGCCTCGTCTAAACAGTCGGATACTGTCATCAAGTAGTCAATCTTTGTCCTTTATTCTCATTCTGTAATGAGATGTAAGTCAAACATTAGTCACCCTCCTGTTGTTATTAAGGTACTCACCACACAAAAGCGCTTCTATGGCGCATTATGATTCACGTAATAAGCCTCCAGTGTTAGCAGGGGGTCATGTGACAGCTCATGTTGATTCTCCCAAATCAACTGTTTGCACAGCTCTCGGTATATAAAGCGGCCGTGATTGGGGCGTGGATGTGTTGATATGAGCGTGCAGGTGGGGTTGGGTGTGGGACCAGTGAATCACTCACAGAACCAAAGTCGGAGAAAAAAAGACCTTGGGTCAGCAGACTGTTGCCTCCTATGCAACCCTGGGAAAATATAGACCTGAAAATCCCAGGGATTGCCATGAATAAACATTATACTTTTAGGCTGGTAATCACTGATTTCTCCAAGGAGGGATGCCAGTGAAAAAGATCTCTCTGGATCTGTATCTCTATCTCTCTGTACATTGCTTGCTTGCCAAGGTTTGTGGAGACACTCTAAAGTAGAACACGGCACTCCTCTTTCAGATACACACACATACACCACCACCACCACTACTACGCTCTTCCCCCACCCTCCCCCTGCCCTAACCCCAGTGTGTGTACTCTGCTAATATTGACTCTCCTGGCTAACACTGCCTCTATTGAGCCCAGCCTTTCACACTAACGTTTGACTAGCATTAGTACATCATTGAGATAACAGGTTGAGGCGAGCAGTAGGCTATGTTAAGTATACAATGCGAATCAAGCCCACGCTGTCAGATAATGATGAAGCCCTGCGCGGAAAGAGACGCACCCAAAAGTTTTACCCTTACACCCCAACCACCCACCCTCACCATGTTTTGCATATTATAGTCTTTACTTCCCCTATGCTTCACTCTTTCCTTTCAGCTGTGAATTTTGTCAGGGTAATATCATTTGCAGACCTGGCTGTTCTGACAAGAAAATAGGCCATTTTTGTTGGGCATTTACTGCCCGCATGCTTGCACAGGGCCTTGCACTTCATGCAGCAGGGGGGAAGGGGCGATAAAAAACACACATGGCGGCTTACCCAACAGCCCCAACCAGACAGAGAGGAGTGCTGCCATCTGCTGGTCATGAGCTGGCCTTGCATTTACTCATAAAGAGATTTTATCACCTTAGCATCAGTTACCACAAGATTTTTGCTATGAATCACTATGATTTTAAGATTGACTTGCCATGGCTTTGGCACACTGATATTATTAACCACAGCATAGCAAATAAGTGATAATGGCAGAGCTAAGGTGAAATATGACAGTGATAAATGAAGGTATGGAAAAGATAATTTGGTACAGTAAGTGGATGAACAACATTTGTTGATTTGTGACAAGCTGATTTGTGACAATGATCAATTTTAAAAATGCTACCTAAATAAAACTGAACTGAATAACAAACATGCACACACACACACACACACACACACACACACACACACACACACACACACACACATACAGTAGCAGGCAAAAGTTTGGACACAAGTTTGCATTAATTTTTTTACATTGCTAGTACAATACTGGTGATTGACAAGTGTATAATTATGTAATAAGGGATTGGGTGATTAGATAAACCAAAAATCTAAATTTTTGACTGATCTAATGCCTATTCCATGTGTTTCTTGGTTCATGCAAAGCTCTTCTGCTTGTTGTTAGTCCGAAATCTTTGTCACCATTCGGGCTGGCTCACACAGTCTTCTTTGAACAGCAAACGTTAAAATATGTCTGCAGTTAACCTCTGAGAAGTATTTGTGTGTGCTCTAGTCTGAGGTGCTGTAAATGGGCAGTTTTTGAAGCTAATAAACTTATCCTCTGCAGCAGAGGTAGCTCTCTGTCATTCTATTCAGGGATGGTGCTCATGAGAGCCAGTTTCTTCGTAGAATTTGATGATTTTGGCGACCGCACTTGGGGATAAATTCAAAGTTCTTGATATTTTTTTAAACTTCTGATCTTCATTTCTTGAAGTAATGATGGATTGTCTTTTCTCTTTAGTTAACAGAGAATTTTGTGGCATATTATGGATTTGTGCAGTAATTGTAGTAGCACTAATAGGGCTATTGACTCTGTATCCACCGTTTTCCTGCACAAGACAACTGATGGTCTAAAGCGCATTAAGAAGACAATAAATGTCATAAATTAACTATTGACAAGGAACAGCTGTGAATTAGAAACCATTTCAGTTGGCAACCTTGTGTATAAAATGAGAGAATACCATGAGTGTGTCAAGCTGTCGCCAAAGTTAAATGTAGCTTCATGTCTTAAAATAACAACTGATTGTTGTGGTTGTTGTTATGTAGCCCCTAAAAAGCCATTGTTTGTTTTGCTTTGTATATTATAGAGTGACATATCCTTTTTTATCAGTACAAAATAACATATACTGTACATTACTATAAAATGGAAAGTTGTTTTTGGTTGTTTCTATGACCAAATAATAATAATAATAATAATAATAATAATAATAATAATATGATAATTTTCAGAGTTATCAATTTTCGCAATGTTATTTCCATAATTCCATATGTTAGTTTAGAAATCTCTATTATTGTTCCAAAAAATAAATCCATACTTTTGACTTTTGACATATATGTTGCCCAGCATTTCACTACAACTTATTTTACTACAATGTTCAAGAATTTGCTTGAGATATTCATTAATATTCAGCTATGCTTTACTTTAAAAGAGAATACAGCCAGATCGGGGAAGTGTTAAAAATCTATGCACTACTCAAATTCCAGTTTTGTTATAATATATATTTTATTATCCAGTAATGTAAAAATATTGCTTTTTAATTTTTCAATATTGCTTTTAAAATGTTCCTACTCATGTGCGACTCTGACACACAGTAAGGGACAAACCAGTGGTTTCTAGTGGCTGGAACCTTCTACAAAACTCCTCGAATCCTCAGCAAACACAAAAGCTCTGGAGCTCTGACCAAACAAGCTCAATCAAAAGGAGACTTCTCTGAGCCGTGTTAGCTCAGCAAATCCATCCCTATACAAAGACACACAGGGCTTCAAAGAATGGGTTTACCTCTTGCTAACCTCTGATGCATTGTGTATTGATCGTATATAGAGCTGGGGCAGATCTGGACACCTTTATATGGATTAGTGAGGCCTGGACCTGAACCGAGACTAATGTCATCATAAAGCCTCTCCATTCCTGTAACTGTCATTTCTGCCTTTTTTCTTTTAAATACTCTGTATTTAAATAGTCTGTTTTTCATACTATTTAGTAACTCTACTATATGAGAGCTGAGAGACAGTTTGTGTGAGATATGGCAGCTTCAGAAAAAATAATCTGGGTTATTATTAAAAATGTTGAACATTTATTGTTCTATTTTGAGTTATTATTATTATTATTATTATTATTATTATTATTATTATTTAGAATATTGCTCAGTCTATAAGCAAGTCTGAACCCTTTCAATTATCTTAGTGATGATGATGATGATGATGATGATGATGATGATGATGATGATGTAATGATTTCTCTGAAATACCAGACAATTTAAAACTGACATAAACAAAATGCCACTCACCATTCTTACCTGTACTATGGATAATAATAATAATGCAATATAATATCAATAAACACAATATCCTAACCTGTATATAAATAACCTGCATCTGCATGTGCCACATCTTACTAAATCATTTTACAGAAGGCTTCCTCACCAACGCAATCATAACTTGCGGTGATTAAAAATATATGGATTGTAACTTGGTTAAAAATTTAAAATTAAAATGCTATTTTTTGATTAAAAATGCCTTTTTTTGTTGTTGTTTCTAAGCAACACACAATATTGCACAAACACCAGCACCTTATAAATTATAGCTCACCAGATGTGTCGCATAATAGCCTATATGGAAGTGGGTGAATAACTGCCTCAATTCTGGCATGCTCTCACTATGGATTTTACAACTTGCCTCTCAGGTAAACAGATCTCTATCTAAATTCTTGTGTAAGTTAATTAGAACTGTGGTGCAATGTTATGCCTTTTATCACTTCATGCAACAGGTTTAGACATGTAATAACCTTAAGGCATGAAATGTCGGAAAATTGATTTAACACCTGAACGACCAGAGCGTTTAAAGCAGTCTGCCAGGTGTTTAGAATCACAACAAGATGTCGCATAATCTGTTATTATTATTATTATACATTTAATATTTACAACATATAAAAATGCTGAAACATTTAATTGCAAATCGCTGTATTTTAAATAATTAAGAATTTTTTCAGAACTGTTCACCTTAAATGTAGAATTTCAAAGTATCAAAGAATACTTTGAATCTGGTCTCTCTCTACAGAATTGTGCCAAAAAAAATGAAATAAAATGAAAAATCCACTGATCATCAGTGAAAATGCATCATTGATCAGAGAGGTTGAACTGACAGGAATGCCACTGGACTCAATTATATTTAATACCACAGTGAGTTTAAAAGTCTCATAAAAGCACAACACATCAAACCTTGAGCTTAATCTTCAACCTACACCGGCAGAGGAATCCATCAGGTTCCACCCCTGCCAGGCAGGAACAGGAATCCTAGGCTGGACGGTCTAAGATTGGGTAAACTTCTATTGATGTAGCGGATGCCTCAAGGTTCGACATGTTATGCATTCTGAGATGCATTTAAAATCCTCAGAACAGCTTCTGAAATACTCAGATGAGGCTACCTGACACAACCAACCATACCAGATTCAAAGTCACTGAGATCATATTTTTCTTAGCTTTCTAGTTTGATGTTAACGTTAACTGAAGCTCTTGGTCTGTATCTGCATGATTGTATGCACTATGCTATACAACTGACCGACTAAATAATTACACGAATAATCAGGTGTCAATGTGGCCAACGACTTGTTAAAGACTTCATGGCTTTTGTGCTGTAAAAGACACATGAACCACTGCCATAGTGACTGGATTAAGTCAAGAACTCTTGGTAAACAGCAGGAACACACATGCACACATGCAGGGCGATTCCACAGAAAGTGAGTGAATGACTAGAGCCCTGAGTGTTTGCCGACACTCTGAGGTCACAACTTGTTAATATGTGGTCATGACATGTCCTGGGCTTCCGGGAAGCAAACACAAGAGAGCTGGAGGTGCTTAAAGTGGTGACGAGGACAAAAGTGTAGTTTATGCATGATTACATGGCATATTACTTTCCAGTCATGGCACAAAAACAGCCTTGTTTCATCTACCCTCAATCATCACATGGCCTCTCAGAATACCCACCTCTCATTGTTAACAAGCTATGAGCAGTCAGTCATGGACTATTATATGCCTATTGGTATTTATGTGATAATAAACCTGTCCTTTTATCTTTTCTTTTTTTGGAGGGGGAAAAAAAAGCTGAATGTGGTGTTGGTATGCATGAAGGGCAATAGATCCACAGATGAGTGTAACAGCAGGAAACAGCTAGATGAGACCCCAGGGAGGAGGGAGCACAAGATGTTCTGAATGACAACACGACCAGTCTGTCAACACTCATCTGCATTTTAACCTCCCTTTGGAGGGACACGCTCACTGGCAGCCTGCCTGATGTATTGAGATGTAGTGTGAGAAACCCTGCTCTGGGCCTTCATTATCCAAGTGCTGGGCTCATGCACTATTTACTGAATGGCCTGCTAATTGAGTTTTAATGTCAGGGAGTTCTCCCCAGGAAGAACCAACACAGCTAGGTAGATGAGACTTTAAAGGGCAGCTGTGGCTGTGACTGGACTGCTGTGAAGAACAGCACTTTGCTCTGATGTGTGTGCCGGCCCAGAGGCGATAAAGGTCTATAATACACGCACGCGCACGCGCACACACACACACACACACACACACACGCACACACACACACACGCACACGCACGCACACATCCCCAGACTAATCCAACTTAAAAAAAAAAAAAAAACAGCATACATTGCTATGGTCTCCTGATCCCAGTGCATTAATAAGTAAAATAGTAGCTGAACACAGGCTGTTAAAACATGCACACATTAACTACAAACGGTAATCTGCTCTCCAAAGATATGCATAAATCATATGTTCATAAAATGTACAAACAGCAACAAACTAGAAACATTAAAGACTTCCGCACTGACCCGAACAATGCCAAAGGCGAAAGATGAAATGTTTGCACACCAAGTTCAATATTCATCAAAAACCAGTTAAAGTCAACTTTGAAATTCTTCGTACAATCATCAAATTAAAAATGTGTGAAATGATTAGAGGCAAACGGAATCTTGAATAAAAGTAGTTAAAAAACAGACCTAGAGTGTGCGCTCTGATTTACCCTGTCAGCCGAATAAACAGTGTCGAATTTGCATCTCAAATGATTCGACATTCAGAGATGAAATACTCGGAAGCTCATTAGAAGCACACTTTACTCCAAATTATTTTGCTAGTCCATCCCCTCCTGCACAAGAAGACAGACAGCCAGGGAAAACATTCTTTTATTCATGCAAATAGCAGATAAACCCATTGCAATTATTTATTTCCGAAAAGCCGGGCTGGTTAATTAACAGTGTGAATTCAAGCAGGAAGTTGGTATTCCTTCCAGCACACTGAACTGTATTGATGTGTGTTGTACAGATTATAAACTCAAATAGACAGAATCCTGGGATATGATGGGTTTTTTTTTTTTTTTTTTTTTAATACAAGTGCCAGATTCAGCGGAGTATATCCGCCCTGTGCATAATTTCATTTTGTATTATCAGAAAATGTAATCCTGAATGGAGCTTGTGGAATGTCTGTATTTATGTGCTGGCTTGTATGTTCACTAGATCCTGTTTTTGCTACATAAGGATTAAGTAGAAATAATGATGGGATTTAAAGACACGCTCTAGCAGTTCTCAAAGTGAACATTGTGCAACAGGGATGTAACAAAATGAGACTGCATCTGTTCTGTGCACCAAATATTCACATCTGCATCTGTCTTCAAATTTAACCCTGAAATGGGTGTGGCCTAAACTATAAAGTATTCAAAATTGTTTATTTGTTTAATAAAAAAATAATACAAAACTCTCCCACTGGAAACACAAGCTATATTTACATGGGCAATATTTCTTCAATCTGATTAAAATCTTTTTGATTAGCGAGCTCCAGCTTAAATGTTTACATTGAGGCTGTTCTTATTTCCAACTTTGAGGCTGTGCTTCCCATCTTTTCCTATAAATCCCGCCTTCGGTGTTGTTATTGGTTGCAAGAATTCAATCTCAGCTATGAGTGGCTAGATGCTTTAGTATGTGAGAAATGTAAGCCAATTAGTGCTTTCCCAGTCAGAGACTCACTGGTTGAAAGTCTGGCGTAAAGACAGGTGGGACAGAGTTGTTTTTGTTGAGTTTGCTGATCAGGAATGGGGAATGGAAGCAAAATTTACTTCTCATAAACACATCGTCTAATGTTACTTCCACTAATGGCAAATGGGCGGAAAATATATATTTATTTAGACAAGGGAGAAATGTTCAGATCGTGTGTTTACGATATTTGGACTAATATTTGGGTGGACTAATATTTATCTACTGAACAGATTATCATAAGTTTACACCACAGGTTTACAGGATGCATTTTATTGTTATTACTGTTATTAGTGTCCATATTAGAGTAATATTAGGCTCCATATAAACATACCTAATGATAATGTTATACAGGAACTGTCTGTGATATTTTATGACGAACTTAATTAGATCAATTTCTCAAAAAAATAAACAAAATAAGTAGCTTAGTGTAAACCATTATAATATTGACCAAGCATGGAAACTTACACGTAAATTCCTCACACAATGACTCATCCTTATTTTAATAAATGTCCTCTTTCTTTGTCCCACAAACTGCACAAGTCATGGATTTTTAATCTCTCTGCTTTCCCACAAAAAAAACAAGCTCATATAACTTCTTTGTAGCATTTCCTGTCCACATTTTGCACACCTATATTTTCAATCCCATGTTCTGTTAACCATTTTGCATGCTTTAACAAAACAGTGCACCCACAATTTGTATCTGTATTTGTTTAGAAGACACCAGTTGTTTATTCTGGATCACGTATTCAATTTCAGTGTTATAGCTCCCAGACACTTACATGCTTAGTATTATTTACAGCTGAAAGTGCACCACATCCTAATATAGTACCATTTTATTTATTCTTTAATTATTAATTATTTATTACGTTGGACTTTGTTAGAATGAAGTTTCATGAAGCTGCAGATGACACCTTTCTGGTATGACTAGGGTTGTGTTGCATAGCAGTAAATGTCATAGGATGACAGTCTATTCTAGTCTATTTATATACATTTTCCTATTGTCTGCATTGCCATTGTTGCAAAAGCCACTTTAAGTTTTTTCCATATAATTTTTTTTCCCCCGATCTTCTCCCTAATTTAGTCGTGTCCAATTCCTCCCCGTCACTAGGGGACTCCCACATTAAGGCTACTACTACCACTCAGCCGGGAGGGCCGAAGACTATCACGTGGTTCCTCCGAACCACATGACGCATCTTTTCGAACTGCTCACAGACACCCTTGATTGGCTGTAGAGCCGTGATTAATGTGAGAGCACTAAGTACCTCTCATCCCTCTCCTCTGAGAGAGCTCGGCCAATCAGCTCTCTAGGCCTCCGGCTGCGAGAGGTTACAGCATCACATGGAAATCAAACTCGCGATCTCCGGATGATAGTGCGAGCATTTTACCACTGCGCCACTCGGAGGCCCGTTTATATCAATTTAAATAGAAAATGTAAACTACACTCATATACAGTATATTGTCTTAATGTTTGATGTTAATGATAAGAGTTTGCCCATATCATCCAAACCTAGAGTTTTAATAGGTTTTGAACAATTGTTATGTTTTGAAAAGTGAAAACCTTTAATCAAATCTTTTAACTTGTAAAACCTTTTACAAGAAAATGAAGAGTTGCTGAAGTAGGAAGCCAATGTAGCTGTAATGATAATAAGTGATAGTACTCCTACCCTATACCTCCCTCTCTCACTCTCACTCAGCAGATCCATTCATCCTAATGCGGTCGTTTTAAGATTCCGTCGTCACAATGAGAAGTTGTCACCGTTCTCACCTCGCTGCTGAGAGCTGAATGATTATTATTGTAGAGTGGTTCATCACAGCTCTATGTTAGTGCACAAAAGAGTTTAATGTGTGAGCCCTTGACCTCTTTCTCTCATGTTAGTCTCTCTCCAGTGAGCTTAAATTGAATCCATGCCAGAGAAGCAAAGGAAAATCAGACATCCACTGTATTTGTCTTGGTGACAGAAACAGCAGAAACCCTCAGTGGCTCTCAGAGATTTGTTCAATTACTAAATTTAGTCCTCAGTGTAAAGTGAATCATTAAGACTCACTTCCTTTTAAGTAATAATAATGCGAATTATGTAAAAGGTTTTTCATGTACCATATGCCTTTAGATGTGAAAACAAATGTGTACATACATTTCTTGAAAGTTGGCGGATGAGCCAAGGCAGGTTTTATGCATTTTGCTTTACTACTGTTGCCCTAGAGTTACAATTTGTATCATGCTAACTGCATCACACACTTGCCTTAATGACTAATACCATTTGTTAGTTCTCCATAATAATTATTTTTATGTATAGACTGAACCTCTCACTTTTCTTTGCTGTTTATGTAATTAAATTCAGCTGGGTATTTTAGAAATCAAGCGTGATTCTCACCTTCCAAGCTGTGAACTGTGTTGTTTTTATTTTCTAGTTTGCAGGTGGAAATAAACAAGTATGTGTCACTATTATTTTTAAGCAAAACTATATTTTTTGCAGCTTTGTGTTATGTGAATTCCATATAGCCAGGGTTTGTGCATGCTATAATACCATTCTAATAGAACATGTGCAGAATTATTTTACAGTCAAACATAATCATAAATAACTGGAAACGGCAAGTCAGAAAGAATTTTTTAAAAAGTGTATTCGGATTCCAAATCAAAACATTGATTTATCTCCTTACACATTTCATATTAGGGTTTCATGCAACAGAGTTAAACAATTGGAAATTTAATCACAAAATGAACAGCCCATGCTTTAACAATTTCACAGGTCTTAGAATGCTTTATTGTTGGCATGACACAGTCTGATGGTAGCGTTCACCTCCTCCGGACAAGCTTTTTTCCACATGCCGCAAACAATCGGAAAAGGGGATTCATCAGAGAAAATTATACCCCAGTCCTCAGCAATCCGATCCCTGTACCTTTTACAGAATATCAGTCTGTCCCTAATTTTTCCTGTAGAGAAGTGGCTTTTTTGCTGCCCTTCTTGATATGTATGAAGGAGAGCACTAACATCAGTCCTGTGTCATGTCAACAGTAAAATATCCTGAGACCACTCGTGTGGTCTCCCTTCTCAGCCAAGGGAGTGGGTTCTTTCACAATTTTGCCTAAGAACATAGCCATGAATAAAGAATGGTACTAAAACATCTCCGAAAGCAACTTCTCCTGACCATCCAAGAACAGTTTGGTAATGAACAATGCCATTTCCAGCATGATGGAGCATCTTGGCATGAGTCAAAAGTGATAACTAAACGGCTCTGAAAACAAAACATTGAAATTTGAGTCCATGGCCAGGAAACTCCCCAAACCTTAATTCCATTGAGAACTTTTAGTCTGTCCTCAAAAGATGGGTGGACAAATCCCACAAATTCTGACAAACTGCAAGCATTATGCAAAATCAGATAGAAGGTGGCCCAGAAGTTGATTGACAAGGGTGAGTTGCAGAGGGTGAATTGCAGAGGTCTTAAAATAGAAGTGTGGGGCCTCCGAGTGGCGCAGTGGTTAAAGCGCTCGCCCTATCATCCGGAGATCGCCAGTTCAAATCTCGGGTGGTGCTGTAACCTCTCGCAGCCTCTCCTCTCGCAGAGAGCTGATTGGCCGAGCTCTCTTAGAGGGGAGGGATGAGAGGTACAGAGTGCTCCTACATTAATCACAGGGCGTCTGTGAGCTCGCGCAACGAAGGGAGCGGATAGCGCTGTCCTCCGAGTGTGTTACGCCGCGAGCAGTTCGAAAAGATGCGGTTGGCTGGCGTCACGTGGTTCGGAGGAAACACGTGATAGTCTTCGGCCCTCCCGGCTGAGTGGTAGTAGTAGCCTTAATGTGGGAGCCCCCTAGTGACGGGGAGGAATTGGACACGACTAAATTAGGGAGAAAATCCAAAAAAAAGGTCTAAAAACAATGAAGCAGCAGACTTTGTAAAAATTTATATTAGTGTCATTCTCTAGATTTTTGTATATTCACAGTATTATAAACTAACTCTTACTTACTCAATAGTGTTTCATAGTGTGTTTGATTTTACTAGTTGCATTACAGTAATGAGTTTTTTCTCTGCTCCACCTTCCCTAACCAACCTTCCATTGAGGTGTTGAGTGAAACATCTTGCCAGTCAGTACCTGCCACACTCAAAACTAAAATCAGGGTGACAACAAGATTAATTTACACACACGGTGACAATAAAAATTGGGACTGACAATAAATAGAAAACCGAGTGTGCAAATCTTATTATCATTCCAAACTATTTATTTATTTCCTATTCACTCAGTACCGCCCGGCGAGATGCCATGCTGGGTAGCTGTCTTTGACGGCCATCTAAATCCACCTCTGATCACACAGTAGCCTATGTAAAATTAAACAGCGGGCTTTCAACAGTGTGTGAGCAGAGTGCTAAAATGCACAGATCTGCTCATTTGCGTTACTAGTATAAAGTGATATATTACTATTACTGCATTACTATATTGAAAAGTTATGTGTTATTTTACTATTGTATTACTAGTTACTAACAAAAGTAACATATTACTGTAGTGTGTTACTTTTGAAACACATTAAATGGTCTCGCGCTGCAATACCTGAGTGAACTGCTAGTATCTTATGATCCGCCATGCCTACTTCAATCAAAAGATGCAGGCTGCTTTTCAGTAGCACGTATTATAAAAACTACAGCAGGGGGCAGAGCTTTTTCTTATAAAGCTTTTTCAATTAATGTTCAGGACTCTTACAGTCTTAGTGTTTAAGGCTATGCTAAAAACCTCTTCTGTCTCTCTGCCCACCCTCCTACCCACCGTCTTTTTCTGTCAAGCTACACATGTCGCTTCTGAGCTGCCAGTGATGCAGACCCCCTCTGCCCTCTGGACCTGTCTAACTCGTCCTGGTGCTCCGCTTCTGGTTAGAGATGTCATCAATTGGATGCCCCGTGTTGTCTCCTTGGGATGCGTGTGGTCCTGACCTCAACTGATGCAGACAACTGGTTTTTGAGGACTTGTGACTGCAGTTGCTCAATAGTTCAGGACTGGAGTTTCCTAAAGTCTATTTCCATTAGGAAAAGGATTCCATATAAACTTAAAGACATCAACTGTAATATTGACATACAGTATGAATGCGGATCAATCCCTGCTATCTGATATCACTCAAATGAGGATGGGGTCCCTGTTGATTCTGGTTCCTCTCAACGTTTCTTCCTATTTCCATCTCAGGGAGTTTTTCTTTTCCACAGTCGCCCTCTGCTTGGTCATCAGGGATAATCTGATCATTTTGATTCATACACATTTTTCACATTTCATAAAAATTTCCATAATTTTCTTTAGATTTTGTAAAACTGCTTTGCGACAATGACAATTGTTAAAATTTTACTGAATTGAATTACTCCTGTTACTGGCTAATATGCAATTTGGATGCTGTGCAAACACCAACAACGAGCATCATGTGTTTTACTTCCAGAGAAATGAATCTCTTTTTTCCATTTGCTCCCATAAGCTGAGAAATAACATTAAGTACAAAGGACAGAATATGCATTCATTATGCATATGTTTGCTTTGTCTGGATTTATCCGCTCGATCCCATTATGTCATAGCTTTAGGGGACCACTGACTCATGTACACACCTGCACTATGATAACGTCCTGTCTTCGAGTACCAAAGTGAAAGATATACTGGTACAGGAGGAAGCTGACAATGTTGTAAAATTATATTTTGGTATTGCTTATTATATTTCTCATCTTCAACAATCATTGAAATTAAAAAAAAAGGTTGCGTGTGCACTGAAACTCAACACTTTATTCTTGCTACTTGCTGTCAGAATCACTACAAAATCACAAAAAATATTTTATGGAGATGTTTTTTTTTTGATGGAGCATTAACAGACACACTTTAGGAGACCTAAAGTGTCCTCAGTCCAAACTTCTTAAAAGTTAGTGGTAAGGTAAGGAGCCTACCTGACCTCACGACATGTTAGGCAATGGAGAAGAAATATAATATTTAAAATTAGCTGCTTATAAACTTGTATATTTAAAAAGTAGCAAGCATGTTCATGTGGGTTGTTAATAAAGATCTTGCAAAAAAAAAAAAAAAATCCTGTTTTTCTAGCTCTCATTTGAAGCTCCAGCAATTTCCTTAACCACCATATTGAATTGTAATTTCCAACCCAAATTATAAATCTTTGTCCAGATTCTTGCTCCTTAGTCGCAATCAGATGCCCCGTGAACCCTTCTGACAAGCTTTAACAAAAGTGCTTTTCCAGGAAAATATTTTCCATATAATTTGTTACAAAATTGCTTGTCCTTATACAATACACTGAGCTAATGGCCGCTTTACAAACCTGAAGCAATTACAATTATAATATAATTACTGCATGACACTTGTAAATACAGCAGGAAAAACCCTTTTATAATGTAAAGGCATTGAAGTCTCACAATAGACTACTTTCCAGTTTAGAGGCACAGGTGTAAAACTAAATCCCACATGGCTGTCAGCTCTGAGTTATAGAGCTGTGTAGTAAGGAAAGGGACTAAAATGGACTTAGGATCGATTTAGTGTCCTTAGCTATAAGGCATCTTTCCCTAAAAAGTTCATTAAAACATGGCAATGAAAGTTTTATCAAACTGTTAATATGCGTATTAACGTTAGCACTGTCGCCTTGCACCTCCAGGGTCCGGGTTCGATCCCCAGCCAGGCTTGATTCCCGTCTCTGTGTGCATGGAGTTTGCATGTTCTCCCAGTGCTTGGTGGGTTTCCTCCCACATTCCAAAGACATGTAGTTTAGGCTAATTGGCGTTCCCAAATTGTCCATAGTGTGTGAATGAGTGTGTGTATGTCTGTCTGCCCTGTGATGGATCGCGACCCTGAATACAGGATTAAGCGTTAATGATGATGAGTGAGTGAGTAAACTAGGCAATCAACCATCTCATTGTAATATGGAGTTGTTGATACATTTCACTCAATCTGCTCTAGGTGTTCATATAGTTTTATGCAGTTTTAATGTAAATCAGTGATATTATTATTTCAGGTTGAAACCCACATACATACATGTCGGTCTGTCTTTCTGTACAGCAGAACTCTCTGCCTAACTTATTAATACAAAGAGATGAAATTACGTTCCGCCTTGTTTACACTATGTTGTACTTCTTTTGTCGTCAGCCAAATACACTCCTTGTAGATTAATATATGTGGCACGTAACTGAACATATCACTTTTACTCAACATTTTGATTTGAGCGAACACCACTCTCAGTCCGGGTATTATTATTATTACTACACGCCCTCACCTGAGACAAACTGCTGCTAAAAACCACCCGTGTTTGATCTCACAGTGGCGTTTTACAGTACGTTACTTATTTAATTAGCACCACGCATGCGGAACATGTGAGACAAACTGGTTTTAAACTTACAGCAGGAAGAATAAACATACAATGATCTGTCCATAAATCTTAGAAAATTCAGTTTTCAAAAGTTATTTCTCCCTCTTAAGGGGCATGATTTTTATTTTTAATTAGATTTGTATTAAATCAGTTAATTAACATTCAAAACTACAGTAAATGCCGTCAGATTTCACCCACAATAAGGGAATCAGGCCTCCTCTAATTCCTGTGACTAAAGATAATCTACAACCACGTTAATTGATTACAATACACAACAAAATATGACTGTTTTTTTTTTTTTTTTGCTCTATACGATTCATTCCTCAATGACAGTTCTCCTCTAACAGTGTGTTCCTGTCCCAGTCCTCTTCATGCACCACACGAGCGTCAAGGAGGGAAAAAATGCAGTGTGGCATAGAGTCAGAGCAACAGCAGCGTGTTCCGTGGTGTCAAACTCTTTAAACTAACCTGCTGCTCGGCTACATACTGAATCTCTCAGGACACGTTTACACTGTGTGTTAGACCCTGGTGAGAACGGAGTTTTCTTAATAATGTTAACAAGACTGCAGTGTAACCCCTCTAGAGCTTTTGCAGGTGACATAACTAGTGACGTCACTTTAGTGACCTCATGTTTTACCGGACAGCATCAGAGTTGCAAGCTTTAACTTTGTACACACTGGCTCAGTGAGCAGAGCGTGTAAGAGAGGCTCTGGTTTATCTGCCAATTAAAATGGTAGATGTAAAAAAACAAACAGTGAAAATTGGTTCACTTCAGGAACACTGTAAACGGGAGAGAAGCAGAAAAGCCAGAGATGTTTTCTCAAATAAGGCCAAGCTTAGTAAAAATATTTGAGCTATTGGTTATGTAGTCCATTATAACAGCATGAAAGCCAGCATGAGAGTCAGATAATTAACTTAATGTCTTAGAGACAGATACTTCTGAACCCAAACACATACAGTGCCGATGGAAAGTTTTCAGACCCTTTTAAAGTTCTTCACACTGTACATTTCACGCTCGCCTCAAAACAGATTAAAATCCTCCCCCATCATCCTACTCACTACTACACAATGACAAAGTAAAACGAGGCGTTTATAGTTTATTAATTTATTAAAAATAGACCGGAATAAACCCGTTACATAAGTATTCAGACCCTTTATGACAGTTGCAGTTGGGCTTTGGTGCATCTACATCTTGACTGGAATCACCTGGACATAATGAGTAAAGGCACTCGCCTATCTGAAGTGAAAACAAAGCCATAACGTTGAGAGACGTCTGTAGACCCACAATATAATTGTGTCAATACAGAAGGATACAAAAAGCTTTTTGGAGCCTTAGAAGCACCCAAGAGAGGGGCCTTGGTACAAGGAGTAACCAAAAACCTAAGGGTCACTATAAATGAGATCATAAGTTGAGATGGGAGACTTGTACAGTAGAAAGACAACCATCATTGCAGCACAAACACACTAATTATGCAATGAAAGGCTCTTAACTATTTGCGTAATAAGTTAAGATTAGTTAATAAATTGCTTTATAAGCAGTCTCCACTAGCATGCAGATTACCATGTGTCCTTCATGCTTTATCACCCGGCTGCACCATGTTGAATTGTTTATGCAAAATGACCTGAAAAACAATTTTACTAACGATTTATTAAAAACTTTAAGTTATTTTTTTTTTCTCTAGTTTTGGCTCAATTCAATCTCTAGAGTGTGCTCCATTAGTTTTAATTTTTAATAAGGTATTTTCTTGAAGCTGCCAAAAAGTAAGTAGTGCTGATTACACTTTTAAATCTTTGATAGCCATCTTTTAACATCAATGGCTTCAATGTCCTTTTGGTCATATATGCAGGATTTAACTTCCCCCACTCTCTTAATAAACATTGTGCATCTTTTATTGGCCAACATACCACGGCCTTACTTTGCTCATTTGGTGAAATAAATGAATGAAAGCCAACATAAGTACACAAGTATAAATTTATGTGAAAATAATGTTCAAAAGAAGAAAGTTACAAAAGCCACTTAACAGTCCATGTGTACTTTGAATGCCACTATGTTCAAATTTGTTCATACATAATAAGATAGATAATACACATGAGAAACAGTGCTTTCCTAAGAATATGACTACAATCATTGCACTCAATAATGGGGTTCTAATTAAAAAGCACATATGCTTACTTCAGCAACTGCTTATTTCAAAAGAGGAGAAAGGAATAAAGAAAAGCTCTACACACGTGAGGGTGAGCAGGGAGGGTCAGCGCACACCAACACACAACACCTTTGTCTCAAGCAACTGGAAGGCCTTGTATTAAATAAGGCTTGAATAGTTGATGGTAATACTAATGTAGAAAAGGTAATTACATTACAAAACCACTTTGGTGAATTTATATACAGGCCTATATATAAAAAGTGTCTTATATAAAAGTGTTTTTAAAAAGTTAAATAGTAGAAAGTATTGCACAGTGATGAGAGGTTTCAAGACGGAAGAACTCTTGACTGTGATAGCAATGCATGGTTTAGGGCTTTCTGCGCCTGCAAGACAAAATATTAGGTTCCGCTCAGTTACATGATCAATAAACCTCAAGTTCAATTGTGGGATTAACTGTAAATGGTAAATACACTTGGACAAGAACTTACTTTGGATATCCATGGTGTTGATAACCAGGTCCCAGGTTTGAACCAGCCCTCATCTCCACAGCAACAGCACACTAAACAGGGCAGAGACAAAGAGTAGGTTTGAGAAAATCAAAAAATCTGCAGCACTGCCATGAAAAATTTAGTGAAATATATACATGCATACCATACCGGAAGTCAAGGTCTTCAGTATATTGGAAATGTTTTGCCATTATATTGTAAAACAAACAATTAGTATAAAAAGGTGCAGGCAAAGCAAATCAAATCCCTTACCCTGGTCTCAACATCTGTCCAGTCCCCATCCTTTTGCTCATCCTGGCGTTTCTCTGATGATCTTCTTTTACGGCTGCATCAAAATAGTAATAGCGTAGCTTAATGTCTGAAGTACAGCTAAATGACACCAATAAAATCTTGAAAAAGTGCACAGTACATTATTTTTTATTTACCTTGGCCCAACAGCATTTTCCTGTTTAAGTGTTTCAATATCAGTGAACGTAACCGATTGTCCTCCTCCTCTAGTTTTGAACACCTCACCCTGAAGAACAATTTTATTAGTCAGGCACCCTCAATCATAATTATACCTTTATATACATGTTTAGCTGACTATATTAGACATTCAAAAGCACCTTAATGAGCTTGGTTTGGATCTCGCCATCAGAGGCCAATTCCTGGTGTGTCAGCATGTACTTGTCACACTTGGACAGAGCTTTCTCGCTGGGAGCGTTCACCTTAATCGAGTTGGGAACAATGGGCTGCATTACCGTGTCCAACTCCACATTGGTGGTGGGTTTGTGATCCACCCATCTCTCACCACCAGCTGATTGCGAGCGCCTGTGCAGAGGCCGAACCACAGGCCCAGTCTGTACACCCAGAACACAAGTCAGGATATTGCCTAAACATCTACTTCATAATTAAAGCTGTTAGCAGGTTAGTACAAGTGAACTATAATAAAACATGCTAAACATGCTACAAGCGCAAACATTACAGAACAGCAATAGCAATAAACAAATGAGAAATGGTTTACTAAACAAGCCATTAATAATTAGGGATGCTGCTACTCAATGCTGCAGAGATCATACTGCTTTTAAACTAGAAATCAATTTGGTTAAAATGTAAAATAATGCATAACATGGCAGTTTATTAATTCGCAGCACATAATTCTCCAAGCTTCTCTACAAAAGTCCTCCTGTCGTGCAACACATTTTGGCAAGTACTACATTAGTATCAAAGCAGCTCATCCTACAACTACAGCATGATGCATCACTGACCCTGTAACCACTCTCTTCTACCGCTACATCTGTTTGCTGAACTGGCACCTCACAGTCTCTGTCCCAGCACATGCCCCTCCTCCTGCTAAAGTTTCCAGGAAGACCCTGAGCTCTGCTTCTACCACGGGGAGAGTTTGGGCTGCCCTGCCTGTCGGCCTGTGGCGTTCTCTGCTCCCACTCGGAGATGCAGGAGGCCACAGATACGCTGCTAGAGCTGGGGGAAAGGGGGTCTGGCCTGACAACTTTAGGAAGCATATATTCAGAGGCCTGAGAGGAAAAGGGAGCAGTGGAAGTGGTGTTAAGCTGCACACAGATTTCACTTAGTATGTATGGAGATCACATGCAGATCACATTTTGAAAATGACATTAAAACAAAATCACTGTGATACTAAAACAGTGATTTACGGAAAGATTTTTTTATAACAATTTTTACAGAAAAGTATCATGCGAGAGAAAAAGAGAAGTTTTAAGCAGACAAAAGACGTACAGGCATTGGTGAGGGTGAGGCTGATCTCTTTGCAGGCACTCGGTCCTTTTCTCTGGAAGGTCGCTGAGGTTTATCTGGTCGGGTGTCTGCATTGCTCTCAGTAACTATAGCTTTTAGCTGCTTCAGTTTTTCGTCTTTTACCCAAAGCTTGTTCTGCATTTCCAGTTCTTTGGCATTTACCCGCCTCTCCTGAACAAAAAGAAAGAAAAAACAAAAACCCATTTAGAAACTAACTTGCAGCCTTGAAAGGGCAACGTACAGCATGGGCAGAAGCATAACCGAAGAAAACACCATTGAAACTTACAGTAACTTCCCAAATATCTGATGATTTTATGCTTTTAGTCAATGTACAATTTGTGTATAGATACGAGGGGAGGTCAAGTCAAATCGGGACTGGCGATGAACTTTGGGTTAATATACAAAACAGATTTATATAAAAACATTGGAATTGTTCAAACATTGAGGTGGCTCAGAGCCCACTACAGCCTTTCCCCATGAACACTCAGGGAGAGGAACGCTTGATCTATGAAAATCGACTATAACTTGTCACCAACTTGTGGAAGAAATTGATCTGTCTATGGGAACTGTGCATGCAGTCATTTGGGAATACAGCTTGCACATTACAGGAACATGGCTGGAAGTTATTGTCACATCCCCCGTACAGTCTGGACCACCCTCCAAACAAAGTCCACATGTTTGGTCCATTAAAAGGAGTTCCTGGGAGGTCAGCATTTCAGATGTGACACAGGCAATCTGGTCATGGCTCCAGTATACTGAGAAACGTAGCTAGATTATATGTAGATGGGCATGAGATTATAAAAACAATAAAGGTAGTTTTTCACTCTCATAACAGAGTTCTGTTATTTTGCCAATCAAAAGTCCCAGTTTGGCTTGAATACCAGTCATATTTTAACAAACAAATTACAAACAAGGTCTGGACCAGTAAAAGAAGAAAATAATATCTGAAAAGTAATCAATTGCTAGGGGATGGAAACCGGGAAAGCAGACCTAGAATTAAGAGGCAAGATACTTACACACTCCTTCTGCCACCTGAGCTTTTCATCAGAGACCATCCCTTGCATCCGCGCCTCTATTCGCTTCTTTTCTGAGAGCTCCCGCTGTAGCCTCTGCTCTCTGCTCTCCAGCTCATGCTGCAAGGTCCGCTTATCCTCCTCATAGATGTTTGTGGTTTTCTGCAGGATATCAATCTGTACACAAAGAAAGCAGCAATAAGCTTCTCACCCCACATACACACGTGACCAAAATTGTTGGTACCCTTCGGTCAATGAAAGAAAAACTCACAATGGTCACAGAAATAACTTTAATCTGACAAAAGTAATCATTTTAAAAAATTCTATGAATGTTAAACAATGAAAGTCAGACATTGCTTTTCAACCATGCTTCAACAGAATTATTTAAAAAAATAAACTCATTGAACTGGCCTGGACAAAAATTATGGTACCCCGAGAAAATACTGAAAATAATGTGACCAAAGGGACATGTTAATTCAAGGTGTGTCCACTAATTAGCATCACAGGTGTCTACAATCTTGTAATCAGTCAGTGGGCCTATATATAGGGCTCCAGGTAGTCACATGACATGGTATGTACCACACTCAACATGGACCAGAGGAAGTGAAGGAAAGAGTTGTCTCAGGAGATTCGAAAGAAAATTATAGACAAGCATGTTAAAGGTAAAGGCTATAAGACCATTTCCAAGCAGCTAGATGTTCCTGTGACTACAGTTGCACATATTATTCAGAAATTTAAGATCCATGGGACTGTAGCCAACCTCCCTGGACGTGGCCGCAGGAGGAAAATTGATGACAAATCAAAGAGACGGATAATCCGAATGGTAACAAAAGAGCCCAGAAAGACTTCTAAAGAGATCCAAGGTGAACTTCATGCTCAAGGAACATCAGTGTCAGATCGTACCATCCATCGTTGTTTGAGCCAAAGTGGACTACATGGGAGACGACCAAGGAGACACCATTGTTGAAAACAAATCATAAAAAAGCCAGACTGGAATATGCCAAACTACATGTTGACAAGCCACAAAGCTTCTGAGAGAATGTCCTATGGACAGATGAGACAAAAATGGAACTTTTTGCCAAGGCACATCAGCTCTATGTTCACAGACGGAAAAATGAAGCATATCAAGAAAAGAACACTGTCCCTACTGTGAAACATGGAGGAGGCTCTGTTATGTACTGGGGCTGCTTTGCTGCATCTGGCACAGGGTGTCTTGAATCTGTGCAGGGTACAATGAAATCTCAAGACTATCAAGGGATTCTAGAGAGAAATGTGCTGGCCAGTGTCAGAAAGCTGGGTCTCAGTCGCAGGTCATGGGTCTTGCAACAGGACAATGAACCAAAACACACAGCTAAAAACACCCAAGAATGGCTAAGAGGAAAACATTGGACTATTCTAAAGTGGCCTTCTATGAGCCCTGACCTCAATCCTATTGAGCATCTTTGGAAGGAGCTGAAACATGCTGTCTGGAAAAGACGCCCTTCAAATCAGAAGCAACTGGAGCAGCTTGCTCATGAGGAGTGGGCCAAAATATCTGCAGAGAGGTGCAGAAGTCTCATTGACAGTTACAGGAATCGTTTGATTGCAGTGATTGCCTCAACAAACTATTAAGTTAGGGGTACCATCATTTTTGTCCAGGCCTGTTCCATGAATTAATTATTTTTTTTATAATTCTGTTGAAGCATGGTTGAAAAGCAATGTCTGACTTTCATTGATTAACATTCATAGAATTCTTATTTATTATTACTTTTGTCAGATTAAAGTTATTTCTGTGACCATTGTGAGTTTTTCTTTCATTGACCGAAGGGTACCAACAATTTTGTCCACGTGTGTAACTCCAACAATGATCTCTCAGCTGTTGATTTGAATCTTCGGAATTACCTTGTACTCCAGCATCTTGGATTTCTTCTCCAGGCGATCAATCTCATTTTTCTGGTTCTGGATCATTTTGTCCTTCTCTCCCAGCTTGCCCCGTTGCTCATGGATGAAATTCTCTTTGGACAGGAGGTTCCCATCCAGGTCTTGAAGCATGGACTTCAGCATCTTGGCTAAGAAAAGGAAAAAAATATATTAGCTATTGCACGCTCACTGCAACACTGCAACCGTTAACTGATGAGAGAAACACACCTGCTTTGTTGTACTCTTCGGTCATTATTTGGCGGAGCCTGTGCCGTTTCTCCAAGACTTCAATGAATCTAGGAAGTGTATGGTCATCGGTAGGGTCAGAGATCTCACAAGAAGGCAAAGGAGGCAGGCTTTGCAACAGTTGGCCCAGGGCTGAGGGTGGTTCTGGACAGAAATTCACAAGCATTAGAAACAAATCAACTTCTTCCTTGTTAAGAGATGCCATTCTGTACGAGAAGTTGAGCAGTACCGCCATCTACTGGGCCTCCACGCTCCTCCAGCCGGCGAGAGAGCTCCTCCTTAAAGGCCTGGTTCCTCTGTCGGCGTCCTGCAGCAAAGCCACAGATAGGCCTATCAACAGGCCGGGCAACCTCCACTTCTTGAGTCATCTCAGCAAACCGCATCACCAGCTATGAAACACACAGAATTTAGCAGTTACAGAACGACAATACTGAACATCAAAATTCAAAACGCAAAAGCAATATTTTCGCTTACCATTGTTTCTTCATAATCATCAGCCTTTGGGTTCACACAGACCACCATTCGGACTTTCCCCTCTCCATCAAAATAATTTTTAAACAGATGGGTCACTTTAGAGTCTCTGTATGGGACCATCTGAGAGGAAAAAGCATACATCATTACATCATTATACCATGTGATAATGGATAAATAAAAGAAGGAAAGCAAAATTTAAGAACCTTGTTTGTTCCACACATCTGATTCTCCCTGAGAACTTCAATGCATGTGCGGAGAGTCATCAGAGACTGATTGATGTTGCCTGAAGAGAAACAAAAGCAACAGTGTATTGTCTATGAACCAGAGTTTCTAACTCTCGAGTGGAAAGAAAGATTTGGGGGTGGGGGGTGGACGGCTAACCTGCTTCCCGGAGACGGCTGCCCTCTGCACGGGTTCTGCTTGTGCGTTCACTGCCAGCCAGATCCACCAGACACAACTGACTCACGTTCACCTGGTTCTTATCCTGTGAGGAAATTTAAGCGAGGTTGACCCAAAAGTGCTTAAAATATACTTTCCTGAGCCCTTCTTATAACCAATTATGTTACTATGTCATAAATGTTTACCTGAAGGACATTGTCCCCATCTGCATCCAATGGGGCTTGTGCCAGTTTAACGATGAAGACGCTGTGTGATCTGCTCGACTCGCGGTTTAACTGAGTGTTTGCAATCCTGCGCTTCTTTTGACCTGATGATCAATATTTAACAGCAAAACGTTAAAGATTAAAGATGTAGGACATTATGTATGAGAATGACAACTTCAAGCATTTGAACTCACCCCTCCAAAAAACTTCAAACGCTTCCTCTGTCGATTTCACTTCGACCTCTGTGCACCCAGCCACGTACATATTGTGATTTTGATCTTCACGCAAAATCTTGGACTGCGGTGGTCTAAAAGAAACAAATACATCATCGACACAATTCTTTTGTTTTAGAAACAAACAAGAACAAAAATAGTTTTCCAGCCATGCTGCAATGGTGACGGCCCGCCTTATGGCAGAAGCATGAAACAAATGGCAAACAAACAAAGCGGCAGACATTTTCCACAAGCCAAAAGCAGAGGAAGGGGGAAAAGCTGAGACAGCGCTATTGCACACTCTGACAACAGCTACACAATGCTCAAGCTTCAGTCTATCTACAGGCGTTAACCACTGGTCACGTACATGAACTCAGTGTTGTGCCGCAGAGGTGTCCCTGCACCATTCCACCTGGCAAAGGAACACAAACATTTAAACTGCAAGCTAAAGATAACACTTAAGATACAACTTCCATAGAGAGAAATTTTAGAAAAGCAGGGCCAAAGTTCACAATAGAACAGCCATCATGAACCACCACAACCTCCACTTGACATAAATATAAATGATAAGTACAAATTGTGTACTCCTTACACAATGACTTCTGCACATGTAAACAAAAACAAAAATTGTAAACTAACCAAAAACATCTACACATACTTTGGCCTTATCGGGTCAAATGGAGCCTCCTCCAGGAGATCATAGATGTAGTTATTGTAAATCTCAATGTAGGAGACAAAGACGCTGTAGCTACTGTCCTCATCAACACCATCCGCCTTAGAAGCTTCTTCTGGCTTGATCATGTCAGCAAACTCTGGATCAAGTCTTTGCCTGCAAAACAAAAAAAACGAAACGTTACGTTTACAAAAATATCCAGGCAACACACCAGATTAAGCCGAACTGTTACGTACCTTGAGGACGGAGTCTTCGGTACAGAAGGCTGATTTTCTTGTTTCTGTCGTTCCAAAAGAGCATCCACTTGGTTTTGCACTTCCATGCCATTTTTATCATCTGGTTTGAAGACCTGGGGGGGGGGAAGGGGGAACAAACAAAAACAATTAAAACACATAATTGACTAGGTTAAGCCCATCAATGAATAACAGCAGCAAATGTCACATACAAATCTTTTGGCCTGGTAGGGACCAATGCTGTTGAAGATCATGTCCAGTGAGCGGGGCAGAAGCCCACCTTGGCCTGGGGAACCGGTCATCGTGTAGGTTTTTCCACTTCCAGTAACACCATAGGTGAACAGGAGACCTAATAATGAAAAGGGCAAATGTCACAGGCACATCAAGCATCACATAAAATAAAGCCCTCTCATATTTAATGCCAAGGGAATTTTTCTGTTACCATTTTTTCCATGAATAAGATCTTCCACGAGAGGTTTTGCAACATCCTCAAACAATTCCATCTGTGTGGTTTTAATCCCAAAAACCTTCTTGAATGAATACTGTGTCTGCAAAGCAAAAACAAATGTTTCAATCACCACGCATTACAGAAATACTTAGGAGAGGAGGGAAGAAACACTGAAAATAGACGGTCCCCTGGAGGAACATAATAATAAATAATAATAAAATGTACTCCAGGGGGCCAAAGGGCTTTTTTTGTATAAGAGCATGATCTGTAGGTGTGCTATTTTCAAAACAAGCATGCAATTTCATTATAAATTAGTTAGACAATGTTATGAGGCATCCACTGCACCATACATATCGTTTTATGGAAATTACTGAAGAGCATTACAACAAAACTACAGCCAAAGTTTTAAAAGGATGTAAACCCTTTAAACTATGCAGTGTCCCAGGTTGAATTATTCTTATAAACCATCAAGTGATCTGTTGGTATACCACATCAGACCATGTCCTATGACAAAACAGTCATGTGTCACTTTGACACAGTCATGGTTTTCTAGCATCTCGATGGTTCACAAACGACTGAATGTGGTTTCAAATGAATGGGGGGTTAAAGAAAGAAAAAAAAAAGGCAAGTTAATGTCTTATTTGGCCTGTGCACATTTTATTCACAAAAGTTCAGTGCTAATAATGTATGCATATGAATTAAAGTTATTTAATTCTGAATTAATAGTTAAATTTTTTGTTTTGTTTTTTAAGTGAAAAACATTCATCCACAATTCTATTTTATTTTTAACATTTTGTATTTGTCTGTTAAATATGTAACATGCACTACACAGATCACCTTATGAATAGTAACATACAGCACTTAAAGGTAACTAACTAAATTGCTTTAAAAAAAAAAAGAAAAGAAAGAGCATTCATGATTCATGAAGTCACTCAGAGCTCTAACATACCACTTTGAATGTAAATAGCACGCATTTTTAGTTTTTCAAATGTAAACACCTTTTTACTCACTGTGTGTGTGTGTTTATTAAATCCACATCCTGCTTTTGGTTCACATAAAAAGTGCAGTCCATCCCAAAAATATTACTGAATGCATAAAGTGAAAACCCAAATACTCAGGTCATAAATGATTAAAATCTGAATGAATCAGTATTGCATAAATCAGGGTGTGAAATGTTAAGCTATCCTTTCAGTGATTATGAACAGTTTACACTGATCTATAGATGGAGTGAAACATTAAATAAATAAAATACTGAATACCATGACCGTGGGCAGGTTGGTGTGACTAAATTGGATGACAAGCCCTGTAATATTCTACTCCAGTTAGTAACGAGTTATTTAATTAAACCAAGTTAATAGTGCTGCACGATTTCATAAATGAATAAATAATCAGACTACGATTATTTTGACACAGATCTAAATTGTGGTAACTATTAAAATGTATAATTTAGTATTAAAACATATGAACTCAAGTTATACCGATTAATGGCACATATGATCACTTTACGAGTACATTTACCTATGTAAATTTTGCAAAAACAATGAAACTGCAGCTTTTGGTGACTGCTGATAACTGCATGATACATACTGCAACTTTGATTTCATACGATTCATTTTGCAACACTACTAGGTAAAAGGTTATGTAGCATTTGTTAGACATTATTGAACTAGAAATATTTTTGGAGTTTGCACAGAATGGTGCAGTGGTACAGACACTGCCGCGCATCATATGTGCTACATTAATCATGTATGTACAATGTTGCAGTCAGTCAGTGCAAGTATGGTGGGCTGCCCTGCCAAGCCTACATGAAAGGCAACATGCATTTTATCCAATTTTCTAGAACAATCGGAGGTCTACTATTGTGGCCACACTGTAATACCAAACACTGCCACAAGGTGGCAAAACAAAAAGGAAGTGTCACGTTGCGGTCAAACTGTAATACCAAATAATCCCGCAAGGTGGCAACCAGTTTAATTGTGGTAGACTAGGGCAAAGTTTACATCACCAGCCTGAAGTATAAAATTCTTTTTTTTTTACCCTAATGTGACAAATATTTGATGATTTTTAGGGCTGTCTGTATGCACCAATCTGATGTTTTGCAGATTGCATATAAGTGACTTCTGTATGTAGTCCTAGATCGGACACATATAAAAGAGAATGGGCAGTTCGGAATTCACGTGAATGCATGTTTTGTGGGCTTCCTGACATCACTCAACACTGGCAGCATAGCTGCCAGCTATTGCTAGCACTTCCACATCAATTCTGTGGAAGTGCTAGCAATAGCTGCTTAAACAGCTGTCTTTCTTCCAAAAGTTCCTAGAGCAGAAAATGTGGTTTTGCTACAATAACGATCTGATAAGCTACCTTGATGAACTTGTTCTCCTTATTAATGAGCGTTGCAGGGTATGACTTGTATTCTACAGCTCGTGCAAAACCAACGTGTGCACCGTCATGGAGAACTGGCTTGTATAGTCAATGTTTAATACTTTTGTAATGAAGTTACAGTGTGGAATTTCCCACTCCAGAGAGGTTTTTCAGCTTTCCAAGCTAACTTGCAACCTTGGAGCTAATGCTAACTGCAGACTTCAGCTTGCTGCAGTAAAGTTAGGTGGACATTTGATATTCAATTGACAAATCAAAGCTTCTTATGGCGGTATGAACCAATCGAACAGAGAAGTGCAACATTAGCGATGTGCAGCCCATCAGGATGTCAAAATAAAAGCTAGATAGGGGTCTTAAAAATAATTTGCTAAATGAATTATAAGCAGCAGAAGCATTTTCCCTATGAAACTCTGCTTGGTTCATATTATATTTGAGCAATTTAACTTTTAAAAGTATTTTTTTTACTTATTTTAATTGTGCAATTTATTATAATAAAAATGTCTACCATCAGCCAGTGTCATACATCTTAACATTCTAAGAGCTGTTGAAAAAACTGTTTGAATAAAGTGATTGGCCTCTCAAAATCAGCACTACCCTAATACACTTATTTTTGGGAATTACCAACCAAAATGCTTGCGTTGTGCAAAAAATAAATAAACTATTTTGATGTCTAAATATCAAAATATTGATGTACGCACAAAACCTACATCATCCTATTGCCTCAGTTTCTGAAAACTTTTCTAGGGGAAAATACTGTTTAGTACTGTCCCTGTGTTTAATGTACTGGATAGTTATTAGCAAAAACCTCTTAATTATTTATCTAAAATGTATATCATAAATTAACAATTAATATAATTTTAGTTTGTAACTCATGAAAAAAAAAATACTATTTCTTTTTGGGATTTATAAGTACACAAATTTAATTTTAAAAAATTACTGACTGGGGATAGCAACCAAAAAGAATTTCGTGGTGTCAAACACGATGAGGAAGCATTAAATCATTGACTTTACCTCTTTAAACTCCCCGTTTCTGTTGGCTTTGAGGCCATCAGGGGCATGAAGCTGGATGGTGGTACTGCTGATCACCTCAATGCAGCACTCTTCATCCCCTGCACCTAGTGGACGCACGCGACAGTACACCTGCACGCATGCGCGCACACACACACACGTCCATATAAACAGTCAGATGATGAGCAATTATCATTAACTAGTCTATCAAAGACCTCTGGGTTTATGGTGTGATAAACTATAACAAACACTGCACTATACTTACACCAACAGGGTCCTTCAGGTTGTTGGTGGGTTTTTTAGGAGGAGGCCTGCGCGGGGTCTTACCCTTACTGTAACGGAAAGAGAAGCGGAAGTGTTTAAATGTATACTACATTACACAAGAATAATATTCACTGACGCTTGCTAACCGCAAAAAAATAACTTTAGTCAATCCTAAAGTATTGTAAAGGTTAGAATGGTCAGATACAAGCTCCTCGACTAGCAGCAGGGTTTAAGGTCATTAGCTAACAGACATAACCTGCTCGTGCTGGCACACAGGTAAATAAATGACCACCGAAATAATATTAGACAATTTGATTTTATTTGTAACGCTTCTGACTTAGGTTATTATCGCAAAGCAGCTTTATAGAACTCAAAATAAAAAGATGGGAAAAATATAAATTAGATTGAAAGTTCGCTTTTAAACAATAACACCAGTGAACGTGTGCATAACGATCACATCAGGTTACCTCTAAAGTAGGTCACCACGCAGTAAAATTAATATCTAAAAATAAACTGGTTAATTAGCGAGCGCTACCTAAACTCATAGCTATTCCCAAGCCACGAGCCTGGACACTTCTTGCGGTCGCCAAGATGGCTATTAGCTAGGTAAGACCAACTGCTTTCGCAAACGTTCCTTACCAGAGAACGAGACAAAAAGTTATACAACAGCCATTTCTCACAGATGTGTCTCTTAAAAAAGTAATCCACAGAAAGAAAGCGGAATACTCACGTAGGCCGTATCATTTTTGCTTTCTTTTTGTTCAAATCACCAGCTCTGTAATCTCACTCTGTGTCTCTCCCAGCGCTGAGAAATTCGAACTTCGTTCCCTCCGCTCACCGCAAACATATTTTTCAAATCGGACCAATCAGAGCGCAGGAAAAACGCCCGAGTCTGCAAAGCGCCCCGCCCACCATGTACGTCATGTCCGTTTTTCGCTGCACGGACCCATGGTCACATCCGTCTACTCTACTGGTTATTAACGCTTTCATTACCACTCAACATTATACTGCTTACTCTAAAAAAACAGCAGAAAAAGTACATTTTCTGTTCGGGGTTCTGCCAAAGACAGGTGCCGTGATCTTAGTTGTTTAAAACATCTAGATAGGAAGTTAAGAAAATGAAAGAAGTCTCGTATTCATATTTTGATTTCAAACTCCTTCAGTGTTCAGCATAAACAAGACAACTGGCCTTGCGCATCCAATATTTTTGGAGGGGACTGTAACAATCATTTAAAAATCCATTTTCTTTCCTACAACCTCAACCTATTTTGAGACTTCGGGAAGTTTAATGTATTATTTGACTACACATCTTAATCACTTTCTAATATTTAAACAAAGTATACAACTGTCAATATTACTAAATCTGGCATTTGATCTTATAAGGCAAAAATTCTGAAAATCAGCTCAAAAAAGCACAATACTATTTGTTAGATATAAGAATAACCAGGGACCTCCTGATACGATATCATGATACTCAGGTGCTGATTTGGTTTGTACTGCGATTTTTTAGGTATCATGATTTTATAAACATCCTGATTCTATATAATATAAAATGCCTAAGGGAATATTTTAGAGTGCACTACATGTAAGATTATAGAGAAACTGCAATACCAGGTCAAATGCACACATATTAATATACACACGTGTACAAAATTGTTGGTACCCTTCGGTCAATGAAAGAAAAACTCACAATGGTCACAGAAATAACTTTAATCTGACAAAAGTAATCATTTAAAAAAATTCTATGAATGTTAAACAATGAAAGTCAGACATTGCTTTTCAACCATGCTTCAACAGAATTATTTAAAAAAATAAACTCATTGAACTGGCCTGGACAAAAATGATAGTACCCCTAGAAAATACTGAAAATAATGTGACCAAAGGGACATGTTAATTCAAGGTGTGTCCACTAATTAGCATCACAGGTGTCTACAATCTTGTAATCAGTCAGTGGGCCTATATATAGGGCTCCAGGTAGTCACTGTGTTGTTTGGTGACATGGTATGTACCACACTCAACATGGACCAGAGGAAGCGAAGGAAAGAGTTGTCTCAGGAGATTCGAAAGAAAATTATAGACAAGCATGTTAAAGGTAAAGGCTATAAGACCATTTCCAAGCAGCTAGATGTTCCTGTGACTGCAGTTGCACATATTATTCAGAAATTTAAGATCCATGGGTCTGTAGCCAACCTCCCTGGATGTGGCCGCAGGAGGAAAATTGATGACAAATCAAAGAGACGGATAATCCGAATGGTAACAAAAGAGCCCAGAAAGACTTCTAAAGAGATCCAAGGTGAACTTCATGCTCAAGGAACATCAGTGTCAGATCGCACCATCCGTTGTTGTTTGAGCCAAAGTGGACTACATGGGAGACGACCAAGGAGGACACCATTGTTGAAAACAAATCATAACAAAGCCAGACTGGAATATGCCAAACTACATGTTGACAAGCCACAAAGCTTCTGGGAGAATGTCCTATGGACAGATGAGACAAAAATGGAACTTTTTGCCAAGGCACATCAGCTCTATGTTCACAGACGGAAAAATGAAGCATATCAAGAAAAGAACACTGTCCCTACTGTGAAACTTGGAGGAGGCTCTGTTATGTTCTGGGGCTGCTTTGCTGCATCTGGCACAGGGTGTCTTGAATCTGTGCAGGGTACAATGAAATCTCAAGACTATCAAGGGATTCTAGAGAGAAATGTGCTGGCCAGTGTCAGAAAGCTGGGTCTCAGTCGCAGGTCATGGGTCTTGCAACAGGACAATGAACCAAAACACACAGCTAAAAACACCCAAGAATGGCTAAGAGGAAAACATTGGACTATTCTAAAGTGGCCTTCTATGAGCCCTGACCTCAATCCTATTGAGCATCTTTGGAAGGAGCTGAAACATGCTGTCTGGAAAAGGCACCCTTCAAACCGGAAACAACTGGAGCAGCTTGCTCATGAGGAGTGGGCCAAAATACCTGCAGAGAGGTGCAGAAGTCTCATTGACAGTTACAGGAATCGTTTGATTGCAGTGATTGCCTCAACAAACTATTAAGTTAGGGGTACCATCATTTTTGTCCAGGCCTGTTCCATGAATTAATTATTTTTTTTATAATTCTGTTGAAGCATGGTTGAAAAGCAATGTCTGACTTTCATTGTTTAACATTCATAGAATTTTTTTAAATGATTACTTTTGTCAGATTAAAGTTATTTCTGTGACCATTGTGAGTTTTTCTTTCATTGACCGAAGGATACCAACAAACCATGTGTGTAATGATAATGATAATAATAATATAATTTAAATTATTTTATTAATTTTTAATAGAGTCAGTGTAGTGATAAATGAATTGGCACCTAAAAGAAACACGATACATCACCAAAGCAGTTCGGGTAACACCGGCTAAATACTTGAACAAACTATATAAATGTCAGCCTGACATGTATCTGACATTTGACCTAATAAAGCAAGAAGTCTGAAAATCAATACTGAGAACTATGATGATTACGATACAAACCAGTTAACATTTAGGGAAAGGACATTGAGAGTGGACTTTTCTAATGACCTGGGTGTTCATCTACACAGCAAACTAGACTGGTCAGACAACACAGATGCAATTTATAGAAAAGGACAGAGCAGACTTTTTCTGCTGAGGAGACCAAGGTCTTTGGAGTGCAGGGAGCACCACTGCAAACCTACTGGTGGCCTCGCATCTTTTATGGAGTGGTTTGCTCGTGCAGCAGCATATCTACTGCAAACTAGAAGAGATAGGATGAAGAAGATAAAGCTGATAAAAGAGGCCAGCTCGGTTTACACCGTGTATGAAACCGTTTCATTTCTCAGCAGCTCCTTCAGTGACGGACTGTTACATCGTGTCTGAAGGAGAGATATTGAAGGTCTTTTTCCCTGCTGCTATTAGACTGTACAATCAAAGCTGCTCACAGTGAACCACTCACCATAACACACATTGTCATTACTGTTATATACAGGTCCTTCTAAAAAAATTAGCATATTCTGATAAAGTTCATTATTTTCTGTAATGTACTGATAAACATTAGACTTTCATATATTTTAGATTCATGACACACAACTAAAGTAGTTAGTTTTATTGTTTTAATATTGATGACTTTGGCATACAGGTCATGAAAACCCAAAATTCCTAAAAAAATTAGCATATCATGAAAAGGTTCTCTAAACGAGCTATTAACCTAATCATCTGAATCAACCAATTAACTCTAAACACCTGCAAAAGATTCCTGAGGCTTTTAAAAACTGCAATCATGGGTAAGACTCCCAACCTGACTGCTGTCCAGAAGGCCATCATTGACACCCTCAAGCAAGAGGGTAAGACACAGAAAGAAATTTCTGAACGAATAGGCTGTTCCCAGAGTGCTGTATCAAGGCACCTCAGTGGGAAGTCTGTGGGAAGGAAAAAGTGTAGCAGAAAACGCTGCACAACGAGAAGAGGTGACCGGACCCTGAGGAAGATTGTGGAGAAGGACGGATTCCAGACCTTGGGGGACCTGCTGAAGCAGTGGACTGAGTCTGGAGTAGAAACATCCAGAGCCACAGTGTACAGGCGTGTGCAGGAAATGGGCTACAGGTGCCGCATTATCCAGGTCAAGCCACTTTTGAACCAGAAACAGCGGCAGAAGCGCCTGACCTGGGCTACAGAGAAGCAGCACTGGACTGTTGCTCAGTGGTCCAAAGTACTTTTTTTCGGATGAAAGCAAATTTTGCATGTGATTCGGAAATCAAGGTGCCAGAGTCTGGAGGAAGACTGTGGAGAGGGAAATGCCAAAATGCCTGAAGTCCAGTGTCAAGTACCCACAGTCAGTGATGGTCTGGGGTGCCATGTCAGCTGCTGGTGTTGGTCCACTGGGTTTTATCAAGGGCAGGGTCAATGCAGCTAGCTATCAGGAGATTTGATCTGCTGAAAAGCTTTATGGAGATGAAGATTTCATTTCACGACCTGACACCTGCTCACAGTGCCAAAACCACTGGTAAATGGTTTACTGACCATGGTATTACTGTGCTCAATTGGCCTGCCAACTCTCCTGACCTGAACCCCATAGAGAATCTGTGGGATATTGTGAAGAGAAAGTTGAGAGACGCAAGACCCAACACTCTGGATGAGCTTAAGGCCACTATCGAAGCATCCTGGGCCTCCATAACACCTCAGCAGTGCCGCAGGCTGATTGCCTCCATGCCACGCCGCATTGAATCAGTCATTTCTGCAAAAGGATTCCCGACCAAGTATTGAGTGCATAACTGAACATAATTATTTGAAGGTTGACTTTTTTTGTATTAAAAACACTTTTCTTTTATTGGTCGGATGAAATATGCTAATTTTTTTAGATAGGAATTTTGGATTTTCATGAGCTGTATGCCAAAATCATCAATATTAAAACAATAAAAGGCTTGAACTACTTCAGTTGTGTGTAATGAATCTAAAATATATGAAAGTCTAATGTTTATCAGTACATTACAGAAAATAATGAACTTTATCAGAATATGCAAATTTTTTTAAAAGGACCTGTACTGTTGGTGGAATATACTGTTGTTACAATATTTACAATTTTATAATATAGTTACAATAGTTACAATATCTTAAATATAGCTACACTATCTCACAAGTTACAATATCTTAAATTTTTGTGCAATAGCAACTGTGCAATAACATTTTTTAGCTGTGCAATATTACATTACCTAATGCAGTTTGATTGAAAGTATAATTATTGTAGTTTTTTTCCATCTTATGCATTTATACACTGTACTGTCATTATTTTGTTTGCACATTGTTCCGTGCTGCTGTAACGTACAGTAGAAATTTCCCCACTCTGAATAAACGTACATTTTATCGTACCTAGGTGAAGATTCGATTTCTATTGTGATTTTGTATATTCTCTCCCTTACAATTATAAATAGACATAGAAAATAATTTGCTCTGTAGGATTATAGAGGAACTGCAACATATTACCATTCAAATGTTAACATGTATTAATTAATAAAAAAAATAAAATGTTAAAAATTATTTTTTAATATTTTTGAAATCAGTGTGATGCATAAATTGCCACACAAATCACCAAATCAAATTTTCCCTCTCTATTATTTATATAGGGTCTCACTTGGCAGGGAAATCATTAAACAGGGAAAATTAACATCTGAAACATTCTTTCTAATATTAATTACTAAATTCATACCCTAATTATTTTAATCGTTTCTTTAAAAAAACATTCAAAGCAAAACCAGTTAAAACATTTTATTAATAAATATAATAAATATAATTTTTAACAAGTAACAAATAGAAACACAAAGTCAGTGCACATGTCTTGAAATCCAGGTCTTGAAATTAAAGCAAGAATAATAATTGTATACTGAGTGTCTTAACTGTAAACATGACCCTGTAAAAGGCACCAATCATTTTAGTTTTAAAACTTACAAGGTTATTTTAAAACTTTTTTTTCTGATTAACACATCTCTAGCAGGAGATCTTGAATAACTAACAGAGATAAGACAGTTTTGTGTAGAACATACTTTTACCCATGGCAAAAATTCCTGATTTTAAAATAAACACGCTTTTGCATGCTGTGAGTCAGGAACTGCAGCGAAATGTGACGTTTTTAAATCTTTGTCTTTCCAAATCCTTGTGCAGAAAAGTGCCTTACTGAAGACATAGATTATACATAAACTGAAAACTGCACAAAGCAATGCTGCACCCAGTGTGTTGTTGAAGGTAATGGGTTGTGAATGAGTCAGAAGCCATTGCTTCCGGAAGGTCATGTCTAGCTCAACTGCAGAGAGCTGGAAATACGTGCCAATGATTGCAAACACATGAAAGAGCTGATGACTGTGTCCTGTGGTTACAAAAAACAACAACAACAAAAAAAACACACACACACATTATATAACTGCATGAATGTGTAGGTATGCAGGTGTTCACAGTAGAATGCTATCTGAAGGCATTTGGTTTCTGTTTATATACCAACGTTTTTTTATGGAATGTTAAAGATCACCTATATAGTCAAAACTTCCAGGAGACAGGCGTTCAGGTAAGTGTGAGGCAAAGAGGAAGCCGGTAAGCAGTGCCAGTGCAGTGTGTTGGTAGTGAACAGTAGTGGCTTCATTGACTGCGCAATCCTCCCCAACACACACAAAAACCTGCAAGGGAAGACAAGCCTCAAAGTTTCAACTGTCAGGAACATTAGAACTGACTACTGCATAAGTTATCTAACAAAATGCTGACAATTTGTCTAATGATGCCTGGCAATTACTCACCCTATAGACCAAAGGTATATTGTCAAAGAAATATGGAAAAGCAAAAGACACAATCCGCAGAATTTTCCCTAGTTTCAGATCTGCATTCTCAACAGACCTAAGAAAAAAATGTAAATGAAAAAAGATTGTGTAAAATCTTTACAGAATTTCAAATATTTGATTAGGAAACCATTTAATTAATTTACCTTTTACTTATATGATGGTTGTAATCAATGAAAGGTAATCCAAGTCTAAAAGATAGAGAATATAAAATGGAGGAATATCATCAATGTGCTTACGGGAATAACAACCACTGGTTTATAAAATACAATGCACATGCAAAATGTCTCAATGGGATTTAAATTTCAGTAATTTTTTTTATGAATCCTTATTAATCATTATGAATCATCAGTCACCTTGAGTAACAGGCCAGTCCAGTGGAAAGAACAGAGTTAAGCATGGCAATGGGAATATAATATTTATGGAAAACACTGTTCACCCATTTCTCAGGAAAAACATAGGAGGAGTATGTGATGGCAGAACCTGTTGATGTGCAAACATCAAATAAAACCTTAATAATCTCTTTGGTTAACATCAATCACACCATAACTTTGAGAAAACAACTACTTTATAATTATACTTTATGTATAATATATTATTTATAATAGTAATTTATTCATTTTACACTTTCCATAATTTTTTTTTATTTTTTATAAATTAATATTCTATACATGATGAATTCCAACCTCCTGACCTAAACTGTAGAAGCTTAGAGCTCCGTAGTCGAAGAAGAAGCAGATGTGTCTGGCACGTTCAGACATAGTACTAAAGGTGTGTGCACAGCTGGAAGCCAGTGGGTACAAGCAGCAGGACAATAGGAAGACCAGAAGAGGCCAACAGTAGGAGTCCTGCCAGTCTTCCTCTGATAGCACTATAAGGAGCTTCCAAAAGAAGAACCTAGCAAAGAAAATGGAAAATTTTAACTTACACAAACTACCAATACTTTCTCATGATCTCTATTTAGCAAATTATTTAGTTAGTCTAATTAACAGGGGCGCAAGTAGTTTTCCATTCTAACCAGTACCATGTAGCCAAAAGGTGAGAAGAATGAATCAACTTCCAGGTTCCATGGTTAAATCCCAAATAGCGATAAGTTTAAAGCTAGTGTACAATCACTCTAAGTAGTGACCTTGACCAGGGGTTACAAAAGAACTTGGAATTCAGCCTTGTGTTAGAAGATAGTTCTTTAGGCGTAAATACAACAACAGAGGCAATTCGGAATTACTTAGAAGCAATTATTAAGTAAACAAAATTTTATGGCATAATAAACAAAATTATCAGATGTTTTTTTTTTGCACAGTACAAGTGTTTCTGTAACTGGTTTTGAATGTGGTTTTGGCATGTGGCTACTCTCTCTTTTCACCTGTGCTGCAACCAACAGTATATTAACGACTGCAAAACACCGGGAGAACACAGAGAGTGATCAATATAATTAAACATCGCATTGCTGTTATCGTCCATTATCAACACTCATTAAAGGCCTCTCATCTAATCAGACTGTTTGATCAAAACTAACCATGGTATAATATGAATTTGAGTACATCATATCCAATTGATCACAATTAAATATATACAATATTAATGAATTCATGATGAATGAAAGTTTTTTAAAAAAATACATCATTCTAACTTAGTGTTCATAACAATAAAGATGACCAAATGTTCTCATTGCTGATGGGGTTAGACAAGAAACAAAATCACAATGGACCTCATGTAAGAAGAAATATACAAACCAATTTAATCATCTCTTACCAAGATGATTAAAAATAATAATAAATAAGTTTTAAAAAAAATTTTTTACCTGCATTGTTTTTTCCAATAACAGTTTTAAAATGGAAAAACATTAAAAAATTTATCATGTAGTCAAAATGTAGTTTTTAGAGGAATTGTAATGATTGGATCTTTTAATTCTTTGATTAACTGATCTCAATTGAAAATATAAAATCCCTTGGATGTTTGCAATTGTTAGGTTTACTTTAAGTATTTATCAAAGTACTTCAATTTCACTACTGCTATAATTGTTCTTCTTACTACCTTTTTTTTTTTTTTTTTTTTAAGTGCCAGCTAGTGCCGGATTATTATTATTTATTACCTAGTGCCCGAGAGTTTCAGGGATCTTTACCTATGCTAACTGCCTGCCAATCCCATTCTAAGGTTACATGCCTCCAATGGAAGTCATCATTCAGCTCACCTGTGTAAGAGGAGATCTACAGTCGTGGCCAAAAGTTTTGAGAATTACATAAATATTGGAAATTGGAAAAGTTGCTGCTTAAGTTTTTACAATAGCAATTTGCATATACTCCAGAATGTTATGAAGAGTGATCAGATGAATTGCATAGTCCATCTTTACCATGAAAATTAACTTAATCCCGAAAAAATTTCCACTGCATTTCATTGCTGTCATTAAAGGACCTGCTGAGATCATTTCAGTAATCGTCTTGTTAACTCAGGTGAGAATGTTGACGAGCACAAGGCTGGAGATCATTATGTCAGGCTGATTGGGTTAGAAAGGCAGACTTGACATGTTAAAAGGAGGGTGATGCCTGAAATCATTGTTCTTTCATTGTTAACCATGGTGACCTGCAAAGAAACGCGTGCAGCCATCATTGCGTTGCATATAAATGGCTTCACAGGCAAGGATATTGTGGCTACTAAGATTGCACCTAAATCAACAATTTATAGGATCATCAAGAACTTCAAGGAAAGAGGTTTAATTCTTGTTAAGAAGGCTTCAGGGTGTCCAAGAAAGTCCAGCAGGCGCCAGGATCGTCTCCTAAAGAGGATTCAGCTGCGGGATCGGAGTGCCACCAGGGCAGAGCTTGCTCAGGAATGGCAGCAGGCAGGTGTGAGCGCATCTGCACGCACAGTGAGGCCAAGACTTATGGAAGATGGCCTGGTCTCAAGAAGGGCGGGAAAGAAGCCACTTCTCTCCAAAAAAACATCCATGACAGATTGATCTTCTGCAAACTGCTGAGGACTGGGGCAAAGTCATATTCTCGGATGAAGCCTCTTTCTAATTGTTTGGGGCATCTGGAAAAAAGCTTGTCCTAAGAAGAAAAGGTGAGCGCTACCATCAGTCCTGTGTCATGCCAACAGTAAAGCATCCTGAGACCATTCATGTGTGGGGTTGCTTCTCATCCAAGGGAGTGGGCTCACTCACAATTTTGCCCAAAAACACAGCCATGAATAAAGAATGGTACCAAAACACCCTCCAACAGCAACTTCTTCCAACAATCCAACAACAGTTTGGTGAAGAACAATGCATTTTCCAGCACGATGGAGCACCGTGCCATAAGGCAAAAGTGATAACTAAGCGGCTCGGGGACCAAAACGTTTAAATTTTGGGTCCATGGTCTGGAAACTCCCCAGATCTTAATCCCATTGAGAACTTGTGGTCAATCCTCAAGAGGTGGGTGGACAAACAAAAACCCACTAATTCTGACAAACTCCAAAAAGTGATTATGAAAGAATGGGTTGCTATCAGTCAGGATTTGGTCCAGAAGTTGATTGAGAGCATGCCCAGTCGAATTGCAGAGTTCCTGAAAAAGAAGGGCCAACACTGCAAATACTGACTTTTTGCATAAGCGTCATGTAATTGTCAATAAAAGCCTTTGAAACGTATGAAGTGCTTGTAATTATATTTCAGTACATCACAGAAACAACTGAAACAAAGATCTAAAAGCAGTTTAGCAGCAAACTTTGTCAAAACTAATATTCGTGTCACTCAAAACTTTTGGCCACGACTGTAGATATTTAAGTTTGTTTGGTGCATCTGGCATTAATTTCAAGGAAATTAAAGAGAACGTTGTTGCATTAGGCCCTGTGTGTCTTATTATTTATCATGAAGCCAATTCGGAGATATAAAGCAAAACAAAGAACTCTTTATCCCACCTGTTCCTTATCGGGTGGCATAGCTTTGTGCGTAAATCTTGTCCTTGAGGAACACAGCTCTATAGGCCATTGTTATACACTCATGAGAAGTGAATGACCATAGAAAGCACATGAACACCAAGTGTTGAGAACATGATTAGATATGAATTGGGTGAATCATATAATGAAATAACAAACAGTCTAAATGTGATAGCTTGCCTTACGCCACACATACTTTCTTGTACTGCTCCGAGCAAATAATAAACAATAACCAACAAAGAGGAACCTAGGTAAATTCTAAGTTGTAGTCAACCAGTATATTACTTAATTGATTATCCTTACATTCAATTGTTTGACTGGACCATAATGCTTTAATCATTAATAAAACTTCAGCCAAAAATCAAGTGGGTAATGCAAGAACATAAAAATAGTATAAGGTAGAATACACACAAAAAAAGTATTAAAATATTTTACCACAAGTTACATCATATCAACTAGTTACATCATAAAAGATCTTACTCAACTTAAATGATTTATGTTAAGAATAAATAATGAGGTACAATAATGGTGCAATGGTTTAATATATATATATATATATCCATCCTGAAGTTTCTCTCTAATCAGAATTAATATTCTTTCTGGCTCCAAACATTTTCAACACAAAATGATTTTTTTTTTTTTTTTTAAACACAACACAAAAGGTGGGATTTATCAGAAAAGATGGGAAGCCTGAACATTAGCAACAAAACATTTTCTTTTAGAGTAATTCCAGCAAATTAAATGCTCCCCAGAAGACAGAAGCACTTAAAAAAATGTCAATTAAAATTAGGAAAAAAGGTTATTATTAAAAAAGATTTATTAAATGATTGTTTAAATCCTTTGTGCATGTAAATTCACATCTTATCAAATAGGAGTCCAAATAATTAAGCTGGAATCTCTAAACAGAAAAAGTTTCTTCAGATCGAAAAACCACTGTCTATGTAAATCTAGCATTGTTTGTCCAGGATAAAATTCTGCTATAATTTCTACACAAATCAGGTGAGAATCACCTAAAAGAATAATTCAAAATGCGAGTGGTACAATTTTTTTTACATTATTGTTAAATATCCGATTCTAAATAATCAGAAGCTCAAAAGTTTATTTATCTTCTTTTACTGAATGGCTCAAAATCTTTTAGTAAAAGTGCTCTCTCATATATACATCAACCCTGGAATATGCCTGTGCCATAAGGGAAGAAAAAAAAATAAAAAATCCTGGTCATTCAGTACATTCAAGTCATCATTTGGCTTTGTGGCCGAGTCTAAACCCGACCAACTAAAGCAACCCCAGATCATAACAACGGCTCCAGAAGCTTGGACAGTGGGTATTGTGCATGATGTCATACTTCTACCTCAGGAATGTCCCGTCTTACCTCGACCCACCCATCTCCAGAATAAGGTCATAGGACCTTTTCCCATTGCACCAAAGTCCCATCTTTTGGCCCCTAGGTGCTGAAACTTCTGAGGGGGTGCTTTGGTGTCTGGCACTGGGACATTGCAAAACAGCACCCAAAGGATCTGCTGCCAGAGTGGGGCATCAGTGGATGGTACTTGTTTGTCTGGAGTATCCCGTATACTTGGTCAGATTGGGATATGGCGAGACTAAAGGCTGGAACTGCAGCTTTGATCTGTTCTCATCTTTGCCTACTAATCCCCATATTCTGTGGGCTATGGTGCACTAGGTGTTCTGGTCTTTTTCCAGCAAGTTTTACTGCTTTAACTTTGTTTTGTGAGATCAGAATGGGCCAGTGGCCCTTTGGTCCACGTGGGCATGGGTGAACCCCTTGATTGCCCATAATCCGGTGACGGGTTTACTGATGTATAGATGGTTATTAGTGTTTTTCCTATTTTCTTGGCAGTGGGGGTAATGTTTTTGCTGATCGGTGTATACGGACATGGGTCCACATACTGAGAATTACAAGTGCATGCTATTGTTGACATGGTGAAGTTTTCTGTCAGAGGACATTTATTTCACATTTTTGAAGGGAGTCTCCACATTGTTTTGCTGATATTTCACAATATTAAATACAACCATAAGTAAACAAGATTAACCAATTTAAAAATCGCATATTGTTCAGAATTAATAAATATATTTACACGCTCACGTTGTACAAAGTAAAAGGGGAATAAAACGTTTCAGGATATAATTTCATTTTTAAAATCATCACACTGCCTTGACGCCCTGTCATGTTTATAGTACTTTTTATTTCAGGACTAAGTCATACCATGTAGGAAGAAAGTGGGTCCAAATGTTGAGAGTTTCATTAGTTAGCTGGAAAATGCTAAGAACACAGTCTTTAGCTGAGCTGTATGGATATCGATACCCAGATATGATGCCATGCTCGTGGAATACCTGTAAAAAAAAAAATAGAAAAAAATCTATTCTATGAACAATTGATAAGAAATAAGGGGGTTAACTGACTTTACCTGTAGTTAACATATGTATTTTGCTGCTTAAAAGCACTCAATAAACTAACAGATTTTAGACAGCATTACTAGTAAATGTTTATTGTTTATAAAATAAATCAGCAGTACTTACTTTTGGAACTTGGTTGATGCTTAAAACTTGAGGTAGTTTGATGAGGCTCAACATGATCCTATAATCCACTAGCAGTCAAGACAAATACTGTACTTAAAGGTGAAAGAATCTGGCATGAAATACGTTTGTAGTGTTCTCTTTACTTGCTCCACCCTTTTCCTGGATCACCCAGTGTTCTTATCCCTCTGAGCATATAAACCTTGTGGGACAGGGCACAAAATGAGATAATTCCAGATAAAAGGACCAAGAGTAGAAATACAGTCTAAATGTACATGATCACAAGAAAGAAAAAACTTGCTTTATGGTGCAGAGCTGAAAAGCTGTGCCTTGTATTTAAAGCAAATATGTTTTGCAGACCTGATATGGCACAGGCAGGGCAAATGTGAATTGTTACATGAACTAGGTTTACATACCGTTTCAGAAAAAAATGTTTAAATAAATTTTATAAAATGGTGTTTATATAGGTATAATTCTAATGATCCTTTTTAAGAATGCTCATCTAGATAAAGGCCCAAAATACAGGGTGGGCCATTTATATGGATACACCTTAATAAAATGGGAATGGTTGGTGATATTAATGTCCTGTTTGTGGCACATTAGTATATGTGAGGGGGCAAACTTTTCAAGATGGGTGGTGACCATGGTGGCCATTTTGAAGTCGGCCATCTTGGATCCAACTTTTGTGTTTTTGTAATTTTGGGGCCGGTGTGGTTTAAAACAGTGGCTGAATCGATTCCTCGTCCCTCGGATAGTAATGCCTATACATTTTTTTCTTCACAGATTCGTGCATGTTTAAGAGAAGTCAAATTACAGTGATGTTTTAATTATAGCAGGTAAGATTTTAGGAGTTTAAAACGGTGGCAGTTCGCATGCGCCAAATCGATTCATCTTCCTTCGGATAGTAATGCCTGTGGCTTTGATGACATATTGACAGGGGTTTAACACACTACATTCATGGGCGTAATTTCGCAATTCATCCATGTAACAGGAGTTGTAAAAACGAGTTTTGTGTCTGTTAACGGTCAGAGTTGTACTGTAACAAACACACAAAATATCGTATCTGTAAACTGTCCTGGCCGTAGATTTTGGAATCCAACTCGAACAAAGCAGAATTACACACAATTATTATTATTTTTTTTTTTAAACGCACAAATATTCTTGACAGTGATTTTATTCCATACAGACTCTGGGACCTTGAAATGTACTTTCATCTGACAAGACAACCACTGAGCAATAGTCCAGTCCTTTTTTTTTTTTTAAGCCCAGATAGGGTGCTTCTGACAGTGTCTCAAATTCTAATAGTGGCTTGATACCAGAAATGCAACAGTTGCAGGCCATTTCCTGAAGAGCTCTGTGCATGGTGGCTCTTGATTCACTGGAGTGATAACTGTTAAGTCAGCAGTCTTCCCCATGCGTGTACTGAACTTCACAGAGATGCATGGTATTTATACTGTATGAATAGTAATTTACTCAAACTCCAAATTAAAAATTTTAATATTTTCATGAGTTGTTAGCTGTAATCATTGAAATTAAAACAAAGAAGGCTTGGAATATTTATATTATGTTATTTATATAATTATTCTAGATTATAAGAGCCACTTTTTGAATTAAAATCCCAATTTTTTCTTCAAAACCTATAAAAAAAAAAAAAAAAACTACAGTGCATCTCAAATTTTAAGTTGGCAGCAAGGTGGTGTCATTGTTAGCATTGTCGCCGTCGTTGTTAGCATTGTCGCCTTGCACCTCCAGGATCCAGGTTTCATTCCTGGCCAGGCTCAATTCCCATCGACGTGTGCATGGAGTTTGCATGTTCTCCCCGTACTTGGTGGGTCCTCCTAGTACTCCGGTTTCCTCCCACAGTCCAATGACATGCTAATTAGCGTTCCCAAATTGCCCGTAGTTTGTGAATGAGTGTGTGAGTGAGTGGATGCCCTGCAATGGACTGGCACCCTGTCCAGGCTGTACCTCGTGCCCTAAGCCCCCTAGAACAGGCTCCAGGCCCCCCGCGACCCTGAATACAGGATAAAGCGGTAGACGATGAGAGTAAGTGTAATTAAAGTTGTGTTTTAAAACATGAACATTACAACAGGGCTGGCTGGTGTAAACTGACTCAATGTCTAACCATGAGTGTCAAACTTGCACGTTTGTGTGGAGTAAGTGTTTTAATACATTTTTTAACCCAAAACAATAATTTGTATTTCTTTTAGAATAGGCAAAAGAAGTATACTGTCACAGTCCAAAATGATGCAGAAAACCTGTCCCAAGACTGCTGAGCAAGAAGAACATAAGGTGAGGGAAAAAAAGACAAGCCTTTATAGTCTTTCTGCTCAGCAGTCTTTAGGACAGGTTACAGCAGGTGAGGGGGAACAGATGCATATTCATGGCCATGGTTTTGGAAAAGGATCTTCAACAGTCAGCCATTCACATACTTTTGGCCGTATAATAGGGCTATTATTCAGCAAAACAAACACTTTAACTGCACCAGTTCTAATAATGTTTATTTATGATTAAGAAAAGCTATCCAGTACTTTAACTAACAACTAGTGTCATTATGCTTTTTTTCCCCCCTCTATTGCTGACATGTGTTGGTCAAAACTTGATGTCATTGTCAGAACTCAGGCAGCGAAATCAGTCAATATATGTGAACTGTGAATCATTTATTCACTGTTTCCACAGAAAATGAACGCAGTGATTTTCCAAAATTCAGGCTATTGCTGTCTCCATCACCTAAAAAACTAAAGTTATTTACTAAGAAAACTAGATATTTAAGGAATATTTTTTTAAATGTGAACACATTGTCAAAAACATTAAAATAGAATGCTTGTAAATGTTATGTTTCTCTGCAGTATTTTATACACACACACACACACACACACACAGCAGTGTGAAGTGCGAGTGTTTTCCACCTTTACTGATTTTTTCCCCATATTTATCACTTTATGTTTCAGATTATCAAACAAATTTAAATATTAGTCAAAGATGACAAGTAAACATGATGTAGGTTTTAAATGACGGGTATTATTAAGGGAAAAAGTCTAAAACTACATAGTCTTGTGTGAAAAAGGGTTTGTCCCCTAAACCTAATAACTGGTTGGGCCACCCTTAGCAACAACAAATTTTTTTTGTTCAGAAATGTAATTCAGCCACATTGGAGGGTTTTCAAGCATGAACCGCCTTTTTAAGATCATGCCACAGCATCTCAATTTAATTCAGGTCAGGTCTTTGACTACGCCACTCCAAAGTCTTCATGTTTTTCTTCAGCCATTCAGAAGTGGACTTAGTGTGCTTTGGATCATTGTCCTGCCGCAGAACCCAAGTTCACTTCAGCTTGAGGTCACAAACAGATAGCCGGACATTCTCCCGCTGGATATTTTGATACACAGCAGAATTAATCATTCCAGTCATCACAGCAAGTCTTTCAGGTCCTGAAAGAGCAAAACAGCCCGAGACCATCACACTACACCACCATATTTTACTGTTGGTATGATGTTCTTTTTTTTCTTTTATTCCACACATAATGGTACACAACTTCCAAAAAGTTAAACTTTTGTCTGAGTCCACAGAGTATTACCCAAAAGCCTTGGGGATCATCAAGATGTTTTCTGGCAAGACTGAGATGAGCTTTTATGTTCTTTTTGCTCAGGAGTGGTTTTCATCTTGGAACTCTGCCCAGTCTCTTTATTATGGTGAGGTCATGAACACTCACCTTAACTGAGACAAGTGAGGCCTGCAGTTCTTTGGATGTTGTTGTGGGGTCTTTTGTGACCTCTTGGATGAGTTGTCGCTGCGCTTTTGGGGTAATTTTGGTCAGTCATCCAATCCTGGGAAGGTTCTCCACCGTTCCATGTTTTTGCCATTTGTAGATAATGGCTCTCACTGTGGTTCACTGCAGTCCCAAAGTTTTAGAAATGGCTTTATAACCTTTTCCAGTCTGATAGAAAATAATTGAGATCTTTCTCATTTGTTTTTGAATTTCTTTGGATCTGGGCATGATGCCTCACTTTTGAAGATCTTTTGGGCTACTTCACTTGGTCAGGCAGGTCCTTTTTAAGTGATTTCATGATTGCGAACAGGTGTGGCAGTAATCAGGCCTGGGTGTGGCTAGAGGAATTGAACTCAGGTGTGATTAAACCAAAGTTAAGTTATGTTTTAACAGGGGGGACAAACTTTCACACAGGGCTATGTTTTAATAATAAAAACCTTAAACCTTAATAATAAAAACCTAAATTAATTAAAGTGTGACAAACATGCAAAAAATAAGAACTCAGTAAGGGGGCAAACACTTTCACACCACTGTATATACGGTAGCATCTTAGCAAAAAATGTATAATAAAGTGAAAAAGTAATAATTTAAACACAGACAGCTGAAACCGTCCACAATCTCCCTGTTATGTCAGTGAGTTATGAGTGAAATGTAGGCCTGCATAGTGAGTTCTTAGTGTTGGCAGTGTTATGGCGAAGCTTATTTTGGGCTCGTATAAAAGGTTTTTTGGACTGAGTGAGTTTGGGAGGTGAGATTAACTTTTTGTCGTTGGAAAAAACTGGGGAAAAAATACAGAAACACACGGGGACGCAGGCGTCTTCATTAGCACTATATCAGCGTGCTTTATGTGGGCGGTTTACTAGAAATGCTCACTTTGTCCACAGATTTATCTGAGCGCACTGACGCCATTAAACACCATGTAAAGTTAACATAAAAAACGACTTTTTTGGACAAATACAAGATTTGAACTTACAGTGTAAAGCAGAGGAAACGTGCCGCCCGTCACCCCGTGTAGTGTTAAATGAGGAGAGATTCTCTCATCTCTCGCCCTGCCAGTGGACTGAAGCGAGCTGCTTTAAAGAGAGAACGTGCCTTTCTTTGTTGTCGTTGTCAGTTGTGGATCCCAGACTCGATCTGATTGGCTGAGGAGTTTCTCCGCGCGACGCCGTTTCTAAGCTCGCGTGCACACACCCCCTTTCTCTCTTCTCTCTCTCTCTCTCTCACACACACGCACACACACACACTTACTTTCTCTCTCTCTCTCTTTTTCACACACACACACACGTGGCATGTACAGATCTGTCATAATTACGATAATTTTAAAGATGATCAATTATACAATATTCAAACATCAGTTGGTATGGTCCAAAAGACTAATTATTATAAAGACTAATTATACTGGTTTTCTTAATTTGCAGGGTTTTCTACATATACTATAGAGCAAAACTGAGGGCAGTGGTAGATGTTTCACCTGCCACGTGTAAGGCCCGGGTTCGTTTCCCAGCCACTGAATGCAGTGCAAGTCCCAAGTCCTGATAAAATTGGAGGGTTGTGTCAGGATGGGCATCTTGTGTAAAAAAAAAAAAAAAAAAAAATTTTTTTTTATTTTGACTCCATTAGATACGGAGAGCCAGTGTTTAGAGAAAGACAGACAGAGCGAGTGAAAGACTGAATAATGCTGTGTGCAGCATGAAATAATCTGTCTTTTTTGCCCATTCAAAAAGCTTCTTTTTTTATTATAGGGGATATCCTAATGTTTTCCCTATCTTATGTGACATGTACATTTTAACATTTGGTCGTCAGCCAGAGAAATGCGTGTATGGTGGTGTTGTAGGCTGATGTATGCTAGTGGTGTACTGTGGTGTATGTTTGGTGATGAGCTGCAAAGTGCTTTAAATTTGCTCTCAGATGACCTGCACCAGAGAGAAAATGAGCTGAGAAGCGTTCAGCACCAGGGGCTTTATTTAACGCTTGGGAATACTGCCTGCCTCATTAAGATGGTTGAGAGAACACCATGAGTGTACAAAGCAATAAAGGGTCGCAACTATAAATAATTAAAATTATAAAACTACATCACCTTTATGGTCACTGCAGTTTTTTTTTTTTTTTTTACTTTTATGCAGTCACATTATTTTCCATATTAAAAACTACTCATAAATACAATACGTTCAGAATATTTTTTCACAGTAGGTTACTGTTGTTTACTGAATAAGTGAGTTTCTATTATTCCATTCAATTATGCGTTTTATGCTTTTGTGTACATATTTTCTACTATGCTGTGGAATAAAATATTTATACCTGTTTATGTCTATGACAACCTTATACAGTGAAAGGAAATAAGTATTTAAATACTTTTGTTTTTGCCATGAACTGGAAGCTACTGGAACACCAGTGTCACCATCTACAGTATATGGTTTTACATCGCCATGGACAGACAGGGTACCATACAAGGAAGAAGCCCAAAGGTTTGGAAAGATAAACGTGAGCCATTTAACTATAAAAAAAAAAAAAAACACTTTACAAACTGTTACGCATTATAGTGACAGAATCATACTTTGATGCTGTTTTCCTACCTGTGGAACTGGTGTATTGCCTGTAATGAATAGAAGAATAAAGAGAAGGAATACCTGGTTGAATATGGTTGAAACTTGGACAAAATTGAGTGTTCCAACAGGACAATAACCCCAAACACACAGCATATCAGCAGGCTAATTTTAAGCTTTTGGAAGCTGAGTTCTAACAACAACAAAAAATTATGATTATGCTTGGAACTCGGGTTCATGCCAGGAAACTAAAAAATTGAACACTACCCATTCTTCCAAGAAGAGTGGTCAAATATCCAACCAGATTTCTCCCAGAATCTTGTTGGTGACTACCAAAGGCATGTGCTAAAGGTAAAAACTAGCTAAGGAACTAAATATTCTGTATGCTATAGGTATATTATTTCTGACCCTAGAGGTTTCAGAAAACCCTAAATAAATTAATCCTTGTACCCCAAATGGTTGGCGTGTCCTTCCATTAAAGGTGGGTGTTGTACAATTATTCTGCTCCAGAAAAGACCAGTTCAGAAAATTATTGCAAGCCCAAAATTCATGCTGTTCTCTGAGGACATGTGACTGCACATGTCACTCTACCTGAGCCTCCAATAACAAACTGGACTCCATATTAACTTTAAGGCATCTGTCATATTGAACTTCTAGCTGCCTAACACACAGTATGACTGCACAACAACTCCTGCTATCCATTATCACCCAAATGTGGATGGGTTCCCTGTTGTGTCTGGTTCCTCTCCAGGTTTCTTCCAATTTCCATCTCTGGGAGTTTTTCCTCTGCTACCGTTGCCCTCTGCTCGCTTATCAGGGACAATGTGATCATTTTGATTCAGACACATTTTCTCACATTTCATACACATTTCCATAATTTTCCTTTGATTGTGTAAAGCTTCGCTGCCACTATCACCATTGTTAAAAGCGTTTCTATGGTTTCTATACAAATAAAATTGAATTGAATGGAATGGAATTGAGCATAGTATGAAGATTGACAAATCCAAATCCAAATACAATTTAGAGCTCAATACAAATTAGGCAGCTAGAAGTTCAATATTACTGATGATGTCTTTAAGTTAATATGGAGTCATATGGGTAAAGTGGAATCGTCCACGCATCCCAAACAGACCACACCTAGTTGAAGGTGAATGAATGCTATGCTGGTAATACAGTATTATCTATCTGAACTTCAAATGAAAGACTGGAATCTATAATCACACCAAGGTCTTTTAATGTTGCACTTGATGGAACAGAAAAGCCTTTTAAAATTACAGTGTGAGCAAAAAGCGTACTTCTAGCTGCTTGTGGTTCTATGACTAAAACATTTGTCTTGTTAAGAAGAAAGTTAATTAACATCCAGTCTCATATGTCCTTCACACATTGCTCAACTTTATTAAGCTGGTTTATCTCATCTGGTTTTGCTGAGACATATAATTGTGTGTCATCAATATAACAATGAAAACTAATACTGTACCATGAGTACGAATTATGTTGCCCAGTGATTGTTTAGAGCATTGGGACTGTTTTCTGTTATAACTGCACACTTTGAGGAATAATCTGTATCTACATATTTTCATATGTGCCTGAAGTAAAACAGATCCAAACTGTTCAAAACAAATCCTCTTTAAGTTGTGGTCTATAGGACCCCACACATATGTATTTATCATCTGTATACTTTATTCAACTGACTTCCTGTATTACAGGTTAGAATAATCAGAAATAAAACATTTGCATAGTTGCATAAGTTTGAGACCTTGTTACACATGTATTTTAGTTCATTCCAAACTAATATCCTATGGATTCTTACAATAATGGTCTTCTTCTCTTTCATGAAGCCCAGTTTTGGCTGCCCTGTGGATCTGTGGATTCTTGGAACTTTTCTGCTTCTGCTTGAGTTATCCATGGTCTCTTCATTGCTTCTCTGCAAAATGCTCATTTTACCTGGTCACTGAGGCAGCCTTGTCTTGTAGTTCAAAGTTGTACATACTTTTTCTACTTTTCATAATGGATTTAATGGTGCTCCATAAAATGTTTAAAATTTTGCATATGTTTTAGCAACCAAACATTGATGGATACTTTTGTAGAACCTTCTGAATTATTTTTCCTTTATATTGAGTCAAAGGTATAAGAGATAACAAATTTATACTGATATAACAGCACACTTTGAAGAAACATATACACTGTATTAACTTATTTACATAAGTCAAATCAATTCAAACTAATCTTGTTTTACGTTACTGTATAGTTTATTCAACTACATTCTTGTATTTCAGGTTAGAATAATAATCAGCAGTACATATTTGCATATATATAGGCTTACATAAATATTTTATGAAGTTAATTTCACAGCAAACATTTCAAATGAAGTAATAAAATCCATAAGCAAAATATTATGTAAATGCAAGTAACGAGAATCTTTTTTGCTATCATTTTTTTGTCACTCTCCTGCCTTTGCACTGTTTGATGCGCCTATAAATGTGCCTGAGCCTGATGAAGATCACTATCACAACCAATTTGCATTAGCTCCTTATTCCCAAAATTTGAATAATGGGCCTGTGAACATGCTACTTGACATGGATGCTGGCAAATCGCTTTGGCTAGATTTATAGACCATTATCTAATTGTTAATCTAATACGTCTACCTTATTTTCATATTAAATGGTTGCTATAGTAAATTTCTTCATATTTCAGTATTTTGAAACTATATTGCATTTAGTTTCATGCAGAAATTATTATTGAGAACATTCCATAATAAGGAGATAATTGTATAAGAATCCGGCAGAGAAAAAAAAAAACAAGAAGCGGGTGAGTAACATCACTGTTGTCTCCATGGCACATCTTGTTCTTTGATCTCTCCTTGTAGATATTTAGCAAGTAATTAAAGCGAGTACCCTTTTCCTTCATGACAATTGACCTTTCAATAATGAAATTATTTAATATATAAATAAAAATAATAATACTAATAATTACGGTTTGGGCTAATAACAGAAAGGTGAGGTGAAAAGAAATGTGGACAAAAATGGAGACAAAGAGTCATTGGTATTGCTTCAAGCTTGTCCAGGCCAAAATAGCAAACAACCATTCAACACTAACTATGCAGAAAAAGGTGTCTTATCTGTATAAAAGAAATATGATAATGAACCAAAAACACAGATAAAATGCCCACACCAAGTAAAATGTCAGCCACCCCCTACACCCAGTGACTTGGATAACACTCACTCACACTCATTATCTGTAGTACAGCTTTTTCCCTTGTACAAGGGTTGCAGGGGTTCTGGAGCCTAACCCAGGAGACTTAGGGCACAAGGCAGGGTTCACCCTGAGCAGCATGCCAATCCTTGGTTGAAATCCACCAAGAGCAGGGAGAACATACAAACTCCATGCACACAACCTGAAGTGGGAATCGAACCCAGACCCTGGAGGTGCAAGATGACAGTGCTAACCACTAAGCCACCATGCCACCACCTGGGTAACACTTACAAAAAAGTTTACTACACTACAATATTTACATAATGGGAAAATATACAATCTGCCAGATTGTCAGAACCTAACGGCGCAGGCATATTTAGGGTCAAATACCAGTCAGTCACACCTAGCACCACAGAAACAGAGAATCAAGTGAGCGACAGTCTGATTCAAACTGCTGACTCCTTTTTTTATTGCAGTACAAGATGATATAAATGCAGAGAATAGTGAATAGAGAATAGAGAATAAATGAGTAAATGAATGAATAATAAAAAGAAGCAAAGAAGAGGAAGATTATGACAATACAGCAAACTAACGCTAGGGGGAGCACAAGTATAATTAAACAGCTCTTAGAGGAAAGAAAACATAATACATAACAGATTTTAAACAGAATATTTAAACAGATATTGCACAAATACTAAACCTGAGGCATTTGTTTAAAGTTCCTGTTTTTTTTTTCAAGGCAGGTAACATTAAAGTCATTCTCCATGTGAATTTTAGAAGAAGCCATCCAGGGATTAAGATTTATTGCCCTGACATTCTGAATGTTACTGAATACTGAAATATGAATACTGGGCTAATAAAATAGTTACATTCCATGCAAAGTATTTTAAACTCACTAGAATGTAGAACATTCATCCAAATAAACTTAAAGTCACAATAAAAAAAAAGAAAAGAAAGAAATGTTCTGGCGTAGTGTGTGGGTGTAATCACATGACTCCTTAAATACTCATGAGGAGATGAAGAGAAGCATGCTACTGGGAAAGCTGTGAATGGTGATGTGGCACACAGGATTAGTCAGCACCCGGCCAAAACAGCACAGACACTACCCACACAGAAAGAATAAAACACAAACAGCAAACACAGATGAGGCCACAACATCTCATAAATCTCCATAGTATTTAGTTTGATCATATTATAAGGGGAAATCTTTTTTCTTCATGTGCCGTCATTAGACAATTTGATATGACATTGATCTTAATATATGAGGGGCATTCAAGTCAAACCAGAACATGTGATGAAAATTCTTCTTGAATTGTACAAACATTTTAATGAAGACTGTATGTCTGTGAATGATGATACTGGCTGAGGTGGCTTGGAGCCCACTGCAGTCATTCACATGAAAATTCAGGAAAGAGAAGAGCCCGATCCTTGAAAATCGATGGATAACTTGTCGTCAGGTTGGGAAAGAGACGCATCTGGTTGCGGGATCTGTACACACAATCATTCACAAACCCCACTTGCACATTACAGAAACTACAGAAACTTGGCTGAGAGTTATTGCCACATGCACTGTACAGTCCAGTCCATTCCCACATTTTTGGGCCAGTAAAGGAGTTCCTGGGAGGCCAGCGTTTTAGAAGTGATGCAGGCTGAGAAAACTTTCTATTTCGATGGTATCCAAGCACTAGAGAAATTCTGGAATAAGTGCATTAATGTACTTATACTCATCCATACAATCCCCTGGGGATTATATTTTTCAATTCAATTCAGTTCAATTTTGACGTAAACGTAAAGGTTTATCACTTTATCACTCGAAGTGCATCTGAAATAAAACAAACATAAGAGGTGTATGAGTTATGAGTTATAGGATGCACTTTAATGTGAAATGTATATTGTTACTGTTAAAATTATGTAATTTAAATAATAAATGATAAAAAAGAGAAATGACAATGACACAACCATTCCAAGAGAGCAAAATTTCCCATACTCTCAGGGAGGCACAGGTGGCATAATCCTATCAGTCATAGCAAAGCTAAACAATCTTGGGCATCTGTGAGCTCCATCACATGAAAGTAGGCAGATAGTTTCTCTGTAAGACCACAGAGAAACAGAGATGCTATTTTAGCATCTCTGCATACCAACTTTAGAAACGGCAGAAATTTGGGCTTGGTGTGAGAGAAGGTGATGCAGATGGTGAGCACGTTGCTGTGGCAGGCTATGCTACGCTTGTGCTTCCTGTTACTAACCATATCAAGTCATATTCTCTGAAAAAACTGGTCAACATGTTATGTCAGAAGAAGAGTATGAGCTGGATGTATCTTATAAATCTTTTTCAATTCTCTATCAGGAGCCTTATTAGAAGGAAACATGGCCATAAGAGTTTATTAATTATTGTGACAAGGACCTTTTCCTGTTTTACCCCTCATTATAAGGTAAAAAAAAATTACCCTTTAAAATTTTTTCTTATTCATCTGGTCACGTTGTTTGCTTGTTCATCAACTAAAGAATGACCTGTTTAAAAAGGGCTGTTAAAGTCCCAAAGAGTATAGAGAGTTCACTACTTATTGATAACGCTTTTAGAAGTTATTCTGAGGGTCTTTATTGGACTAATACACCTGCTTTGACACAAAAAAATATATGCATTTCTGGATACAATATCTCTTCCCCTTCTGTCTGATGCTGCTGAGGACAATCTGCATAAACGTCCTGTTCACTCCAGAAGGTTTAGAAGTATGCAATATAGTTCATGAGGGCATTGTAAATTTTACAGGAAATACTTACATTCCTGATTTATTCTTACCATGCTAGGAAAAAGATTGCTCCCTTTCTGATTTTAGCATTTTTATTTTTATTTTTGCACATTTGTTACACTTAAATGATTGAGACCATCAAATAAATTTGATGAAAAAAAAAAAAGTAAATACAAAATGCAGTTTTTAAATGATGATTTCATTTATTAAGAGAAAAAAGTTGCTCAAACCTTTTTGGCCCTTTGTAAAAAAGTAATTGCCCCTAAACATAAAAACTGGTTGTGCCACTCTTGGCAGCAACAACTGCAATTAAGTCTTTGCAATAACTGGCAATCATTCTTTCACAACTGAAACCAATTTAGGCACATCAGATTTTGAGCATGAATCCAAATTAATTTGAGCTTGAGGTCATGATCTGATGCATTCTCCTTCATGGTTTTCCTCAAACTGTTGCCACAATGTTAGAATCCAACAAATGTCTAGAATGTCTTTATATGCATTAGAATTGAGAAATCCCTTCAATGGAAACTTGCTCTACTGTAACACCGTCCCTGTGCACAAACAGAGTTCTATGAAGCTGTTGTCAAATTCGGCACGGATGAACTTGAGTGGCCCTGAATTTACCCCAGCGGAGCACATTTGTGATTAATTGGAATGTTGTCTCCCTGCCAGTCCTCCTTAGCCAACATTAATACCTGACTTAACTAATACTATCTTAGCTGAATGGGACATGAGTGGAAAGTCTCTCTCTCTCTCTCTCTCTCTCTCTCTCATTCTCTTTTTCTCTCTCTTCCAGTAAGCAGAACTTGTGAGTATTTAAAAAGTTGAGGGTATTTTTTTTTAGCCCTTCTTTGTTACGAGTATTTGCATCATAAAGGGTCACTGGATAGTTTTACATGTTTTTAGGGAGAGGGTTTTATTTGATTCTCTTTTTCTTTCTATCTTAATTTTTTTTAATTTTAAGCATCTTTCTTAATCCTTCTGTTGAACTTTATTTTATTGAAACTTTTGGCATACACAGTGATCATGCCTTTTGAATTGCAGGTTGTTTTGTAACAGGTTGAAACCAGGGCAGTATGGTGGCACCTCCAGGGTCTGGGTTCAATTCCTGGCCAGGCTTGATTCCCGCCCTGTATAGCGGTATAGACGACGATGAGTGAGTGAGTGAGATTGAAACCAAAACTGAATTAACTAGAATCATCGGTTATGAATCTACACAAAACAGCCTGTAATAAAGTGTTTGAGATGGAGGTCATTATAGTTTATAAAATTATTTGCCCCTTTTCCTAAAATACAGAAACCCTACTTCTGGTATAATCAAGTCACTGTGGTCAGAAGGGTACTTTTCAACTAATGTACTTTGCATAAAAGGTTATATATTTGCAGACATGCCCAGAGTTATATTTATCTGTCGAGTTCCCCTTTATGTCCCAAGGGGTGCACACTTGGCAGGTGACAAAAGTTCAAAAGAAAATGACAAAACCCAAAAGAAAAATAAGCTGGGTAATTACAAAAAAATTGCCCAAAAAAGTTGCATACTTTAATATTTCAATCGATCACACTTAGGTTTGATTATGGTGCCCAGTGTGGTGGCCCATTCATGTGCGAAAATGATTCCTCATGCTCTCAGAAGACTCCTTCACAATTTGAATCCTAGAACATGCCCATGCCTTCAGGGAAGAAAAAAAATGTGATAACCTGATCATTCAGTACATTTAGGTCATCAGCTGACTTAATATTATTGCCCCACAACATTGGTGAGCCTAAATCTGACCAACTGGAGCAGTTACAGATCATAACACTGCCTTTTGAGGCTTGTACAGTGGGCGCGATGCACGATGGGTGCATCACTTCATGCGCTTCTCTTCTTACTTTAATACACCAATCACTCTGAATAGAGTCAAAGTGGACTCATTAGACCACATGACCTTTTTCCATTGCTCAAAAGTGCAATCTTTATGCTCAATTGAAAATTGAAGCCTGTTTTAGCCTCACTAACAAGTGGTGTTCTTATGGCCACACAGCTGTTTAGTCCAAATCCTGTTAGTTCTCATCACATTGTGCATGTGGAAATAAGAAAATCAAGAACAGGTAACCCTCCGTCCAGGATGTTTTCCCAACCAGATTTCTTTGACAAAGTTACGGTTCAGCACTATCCTTCCAGGTTTTCAATTTGAACAGCTCTTACCCAGAATACTGTAATTACCCAGAATGAAGTAATCTCTTTAGCTGTTTTCTTTGCTAGATGCAGGCTGTTAAGTTAAAAAATAAGCATGTCCAAATTGCTAAGTTTTAAGATGATTGAAAAGAAGAAGAATTATTTATTTATTAATTTAAATATTTTTATTGGTATTTAACAACAACAAAAAAGCAGAGCCAGATCAATATACAGTCAACAACCACAGCAAACATTTAAAAACAAGGGCAAAACAGTCCAGTAAAGGAAAACATAAAAGAAAGAGTCATGATTGTTCAAGTAGATCCCACAAAGGGGCCCATTTCCGCCAGAATAGTTCAGATTTGTTCTGTAAAAGGTTTTTCCAATGGAAGAAGATTACCCACTTGTGCCAAACACATCATGAGTGAATGATTGGCCCATATCCTTTTCCCAAACCTTTCTTAGAGGATTCAAAGGTGAAGGGGTTTCTGATAAAAGGGAGCCATACAGAAACAAATTTTGCCCTGTCTCATTTCAGATTGAATAAAATGACGTAGCTGGAGAAATTAGAAAATTGGAAAAAATCTGTTCTAGGAAGTTGATCCCTTCTAAGTATCTCGAACTTAGAAACTGGCTAAAGTAAAAACACCTTTCTCCACCCAAAGAAGAAGAATTTTATGTGAAACCTTTTGTGTCCGCCACACCTCAATACACTTAACGGACAGGCCTGACAGACAAACCTTAAATCATTATGTCCATGCTGCGGTTGTGTGCTGGGGAAATGGTATCGGTGCAAAAGGCTACAAAGGCACGAACAGATTAGCAAGGCTAGCTCAGTTATTGGAGTCCAGCTGGATCCACTGGAGGCATTCGTAAATAAAAGACGCTCAGGAAATTGTTACCCGTCACAGACAACACATATACCCTAAATCACAAACTGGGTAAACAGAGAAGTGCCTTCTGTAAATTGCGATGCACCTGTGCTGTGCTAAGGCATGTAATTCCAGATCGTTCTTATCCAAAGCAACTGTATCACATGTTACGTTACTATAGCACAAAACTGACCTCCTACTGTTAAAACATCAAGTAGTAGTATGAGTTTCAATTTTAGTTTAAGTATTATTATTACTTGGATAGTGAATCCTTTAATAAACTGCTTGGAATGAATACATGTTCCATGAATCTGTCTATTTAGATAACCTGGCCTATTATACAGTTATAATGTATATAACTTGGCTATTTATAATTATTAGATTTCTTTAAAAACAAAAAACAAAAAAAAAGCCCAGAGATCATGTAAAACCAAGCCATCCAAAGTAATTCTGTTTTTGGTGATATTCTCTGATTAAAATCTGCATTGCATTCAGCAGTGTTTAGCTTATAGGCAATGTAAGCATCTGGAGAGAGACTACAATTTATGGGGAGGACTATGTAGTGTTTTGATAAAGAAGATTTATGTTTGTTTAATTTAAGACGAATGTATAAGCACATAGTCCAAATTCCCCCCAAAAACACTGCAAATCAAACTGTGTTTTCTTCTAAAGTATTTTGAGAAAAGCACTGTCACAGATTTGCTGCTTTCATAAAGTTCAAACTGGAGCTTGGCTTGATATTAGTTAGGATAGTGACTCTTAGCTAATTCACATATTATCCTCTGACAATCAAGATGAAGATTTGTAGTAATTATTTCATATTGATTATAGGCTCTCAAATCAGTCCTCAGTCCTCAGCGTCTCTCAAGCAAATCATTTCACTCCATCCTAAATTACACCATAAAATGTCTGGGGACGATGAGAGCACCATTGAGAACCACTGATGTGGATAACTGCATCTGTTAATGTAAATTACTGATTAATAAACACTTCATTGTGGTCAAAACATGATTTTTAAATAGACCTCGATGCAGAACCAAATGTTTAGAGGGTGGAGCTGTACCTGATCACTAACCCTAAGCCACAAACCATTATACAGCCAACAAACTCACTTATCTAATGCACTAATCTGTATTTCAACTGCGCTCAGGTTGGAGAAGCTAGATCAGGATTTGGTCTGACTCCACCCGCTGGACATTTGATTCTGAAGGAAAACGTCCAAAACTGCTTCACACATTCTCACTCGAGTGATAAACTGATATTGTGGCTATGTTGATATGGTGTGTTTCATGCATATGTGACAGGCGCTGATGTTTTCTGCATTTTGTTGCATATTTTAAAATTTGCGCAGAGTGATATTTGCCAGGCGCCCAAGGACACCTGCCCATGCCTGCTGCTGACCCTTCTCACGGGCCTGGTAGGCTGAATAGATGATTCCCAGGATGAGTGTCTCGAAATGATCCTCATTTAAGGACTGCTGTTCCTCTTCAAACATGATCAGCAGTTCCTGCATTCCTGGCACAGTTTTGGGTACGTCATCATTTATACGGCTTAAGAAAACCCGTCCCAGCTTCATGGATGCCATTTCTTGGTCCTGCATTCCAACATTGTTGTCTTCATCAATCACAAGTCTTCTCAGTAAAAACTAGGATGAACAGAGTTATATCAATTGAATATTTTCTTTTACTGTCCTTTAACATTCCAGTATTACTTTTAACACACCTTAATCAATCTTTCCTTCTCTTTTGTCTTGGGGGCTCCTCATGGCCATATTCCATCGCCTTATTAGCTCAAGTTAGATAGACCTGAGCAACTAAGCTTACATTATTCAAATAATTAAAAACAAATACATTTTAAGCATAAAAATTACTTTTTTGTCATGCAAGTGACATAAACTTGACATAATAATGACATAAACTTTTGAAACAATGGAGGCTCAAACTTTAAAATTAATGATATACTGTAAACAGTACTGGAATGCCAAAAATATTCTAAAAATTACACAGATCAGCCATAACATTAAAAACAAAACATGCCCAATATTGTTTAGGTTCCCCTTGTGCTGCTGGGGGAGCTCTGGACCCTCTGTGTATGATACTACAAGACTTTTGGTGATGTGCATGTGGTGTCTGGCATGGGATGTTAGCAACGAATCCTTTGGATGCACAGTCATATTGCCATCTGGGGAATTTGAAGGCTGGATCAACAAACAACCATAAACTGTTTGCCTGCTAAGCTCCATATGTTGCACTCTGTCCTACACTGGGTGTTCTGATAACTTTCTATTGTGGCGAGCGTTAGCTTTTTTTCTGCAATTTGTTTTTACAGTATATTAGCTTTTCTGTGGTTGGCCTTTGGTCCGCATAGGCATGGGCCTTGGGCGTCCATGATCTTGTAACCTGTTTGCTGGTAATGTATATAATTGATCATCAGTGTTAGGCAATTCTAATTCTTAAATATGTTCTTTAACTATAATATTAATATTATTTTATGGTTTTAAAATCTTACCTCATACATCAAGTTGGCATCACTGACAGTGGTGATTAAAGTTTCCTTTGAAGCAGCCAGTGCATCTGCACACAAGATTCATTCAAATGTCACAAAAACACAACAAACATAGATTAAATGTTTAATAAATTCTTATTTAAAGTGACACTTGCTTCTTGCTTTAAGCAATGAAATAAAGTTATTTGTCAATGTACCTGCTGACAATGTAAGACAAGTAAGGTCAAGGCACATACTATTTAGAAGGAGTGCAATTCAGACAGTTTAAATCAAGGCAACAATTATACATTGATTGCTATGAAGATATAACACTATAAAATTTTATTTGATGATATATAACTACTGTATAAAGGAATTCTGTCTAAAAACAACATACAACTGAACTGTTTTATAAACTAATGTGTAAATAGGTTTTAGTACAGTACCTTTAGTACCTCTAAAGACTAAAGATTTGTGTTTGTTCTGTTTTTGAGCACCGATTTTTGGTACAGTCTAACAAGGATCCAAGGAATTCAAGGCACAAGCCAGACACACACACACACTCACACACCCAATCAGACACTAAGGGGAATATGGAAACACTACCTACATTGCATGTTTCTGGATGGAAACAGAGTACCTGAAGAAACCGATCATGAACTCAGAACAAACAGATTGGAGGTATGAATCAAACCCCAAATGTATTTTTTTTGCAAGCGACAAGATGAACTTGAGAAAAGATTCATAAGAAATAACTTAATTCTTTTGTTTAAGTCTTGAGCATTTGTGTACATTCTGTGTGTCAAAGAAAAAGTGAGATTTACAGTGTATTGTACTAAATAGCAGGGGGTATAAACCTCAAATGTCTTCCTTTGCAATATGATTTAGTGACATAGTGACACAGTGGCATAGTGTTTAGCACTGTTTCCTTGCAAGCTCCAGCGTCAGGGTACGAGTCCCACCTCATGCATGTCCTCCCCGTGCTTGGTGGGGTTCCTCCCACAGCTCAGAGACATGCAGGTTAGGCTAATTAGCATTCCTAAATAAGCATGTGAGTGTGTGTGCCCAGTGAGGGATTGGCACCCTGTCCTGGGTGTACTGTACCACGCCTAATGCTCTAAATCTCCTGGAATAGGCTCCATGCCACCTGCGACCCAAGCGGTATATGAGTGAGTTAGTGAGTCTAAGCCCAACCTTAGATTATGATTAAACGACATCTTGTGTTATGAATAAAAGAAGTTACTTTTGTCTAGGACAATTCCTCAGTATTTTTCTCTATCAGTATTATCCTCAATTTTCTTCTGCCATTAATACAGCACTAAAAAGCAATGTCTCAAATTGAGGGAAAAATTGTTTAAAAGTTTCAATTTCATAAGTTAAAGTTCAGTACCTGATGACAAATGGCTGGGTCAACACTTGGCTGTATAACTGGATAAAGGAATGCTATGAATGCAGAGTCAGTTTCAGGGATGTGAAGCTTTGTTCCGATTGTAAAAAAAAAAAGAATCCCCCGGTTTAATACTTTGTGCCAAAATCTCTGCCTTTACAGGCAATGTATCTTGCTACAATATATCATGCTACAGGTCTTCAAGAGATTGATCAACTCCAATCTGAGAGCCAGAGTTTATAACACAGTCATCCTGCGATGCTTTAAAAAAAAAAAGAAAAAAGGAATAGGACAAAAATAGGAATGTCGCAGATGTGAAAGAGGGAAAAGTTCAAACTTTTTTAGTAAATTCGTACCTGAATATGTGTGCCAGAGGTCTTTGAAAACCACAAGACACAGAAGAAGCCGTGCAAAGTGAGCGAGCTGCATTTTCCTCGATGTGCGTCCCGTATCACCCGCGCGATGCGAAGAGGCAGAATGTTATCAGCTCCAAACCCTCAGCATGTCGCAGTGGCTTCAGTCCTCTAGCGTTGCTCCACCTGCGGGAAAGCCGCGTGTCAGTGGAAAAAGAAATACCCTATTAAAGATATCAGTATGCAGTGCGTGGCATAAGTATTCACACCCTGACCTTTTTTTTTTTTAATATACAAACTAGCATATAATACACAAATTTAAAAAAGGTTATGTTTTACTTCTGATTGCATACGTACAGTGAGGTGATAAAAATATCCCAAAATGTAAAATATCTCAGATAGATAGATATAGAGTCTTGGAGGGCCTGGAGCCTATCTCAGGAGACTTAGGACACAAGGCAGGGTACACCCTGGTGGAAAGGGTGCCAAGCCATCTTATGGCACACACCCATACATACACACTCATTCATAACTACAGGCAATTTGGGAACACCAATTAGCCTAATCTGCATATTTTTGTACTGTAGGGGAAACCAGAGCACACAGAGGAAACCCACCAGACTCAAGGCAGGAATCGAACCCGGACTCTGCACGAGGTGCCAGTGAAGTCATTGTGTCGTCGAGGCTAAAGTTAGTTGAATAAATAAACTAATGGTACACTGTTTACAATAATGCATTCAGGTGGGAGTCTGAAAACACATTAAAGTGCATTAACAAGGTTAATGTCACACAGCATCATTAAAATGGTCCAACATATTCCAACTGTCCAATAGAATTCAGCAACTAAGTCAAGACCTTGTTAGTCAGAGAAGCAAGTAAGAGTAAGAGCAAGATGCTACCACCGCCATGCCTCACTCAAGGTGGCTAGATAAATATGTAAGCCATAGCATCTGACTTTTTGTAATCTGTTTAAATAATGTTGGGTGCTTAATCACAATTCTTATTGGAGCTAAACCATTGCTTGTTTCGTTGCTTTAGATGCAGTAAAAAATTGCGGTTATGGTTAAAGCACCCAAAATTATCTGAACAGGTTACACATGTACACCTGTAGGAAAATAAGGAAATCATTTAGTAACAGTTTGTCAAAGGTTTGCTTTTAGTGACAGACACCAGAGTGTGAGTTTACATCCCAGGACTTAGGTTAAATAGTTTCCATATATTATTCCATATATATATATATAGTTTCCATATATTGTTGCCTGCATTTACGCCTGCTATTAGTTGTTAAATCCTAAAAGCAATCGTGACACTCTGTGCATGAAACGCAACAAGCAAGAATATTGTTACTGTTGCTGTGGCTGTAATGACAGGCCTCCACCGGAACGTGGCAGCAGCGAGCTGCAAAAATACAGGCGGGTTCTCTGGCTGTCCATCAAATCAACATGTAGCAAGAACGCTATGGCTAATAACAACAGGCTTTATTGGAGAAGTGGCTAATTGCAACTGAAAGGTCTATAAACTCGCAAGTACGATGTGTTGGTTTATAAATCATTACTGGTCTATTTTATGTATTACCGAACAATTGGAAGTGTATACTGACGGACTACAGCTTGCGTTGCCGCCTTTTTTTTTTGCTAGCTAGTTTCTGAGCGCTAGGTACAGTGTGTCACAGGCTAAACAGCGGGCAGGCAAACATGAGGGAGATAAATGAGCCAAGTTAATAAAAACTTAACGAAAATAGTGTAATGAAAGAAGAGGCAATGTGATTAGTTATATTTCATTGCGTTGTTTTCAATACGTAAGGTTAGGATTCTCAGTTAATGGCGTGAATAATCAAATTTACAAGCTAGCACAGAAAGTAAAGTTTGTTTGGCCTGTGTTTGTGTGTATATACTGTATGTGGATGTTACTGTAAGCCTGAATTGTGTTACATCAGAGATCATGACTAGCTTGTCATATCTGGCCACCTGTTGAAGAAACAGGTTGCTGGACCAGCATTTCCACACTGAATAATTCAGGCAGCACTGTGTGTGTTTGTGTGTGTGTGTGTATACACGTTTTATCAGGGTGTGTTTTTTCCTGCACTGTTAGCTCCTGAGGTGATTGATTGACCTCTTGTTTATTTATTAATTGTTCTTTATTAATCTATTTAATTTCAACCTAGCCGTAATATTCTTCTACACCTTGTTCTACATGGGCATTACATATACACACGGTGCTTTTGTGTGTGTGGGCTGTGAGGCGGGTACCCTAGGGCTGTGAGGCGGGTACCCTAGGGCTGTGAGGCGGGTACCCTAGGGCTGTGAGGCGGGTACCCTAGGGCTGTGAGGCGGCAACAGTCATCACTAGGGATGGAAATCAGAAGGGATCACCTGATACGATATTATCACGATATCTAGATGTCGATTCAATCTATTTTGTGATTCTGTTATTATGACATTGTTATATTTCAATTCAATATTAATGTTTTTTAGACCTTGTTACAATTCTAAACAAACTTCATCCATCTGTAGGATAACAAAGGAAGATTTTATCACCTCAAATGCAAAAATACATAAAAACAAAAAACATAAATTGCCACAACAGAATCACAGTACATCATTGAATCAGTTTTTTCTCCATCTCTACTAACCACTCTGTCACCAGGCTGCCCTGTGGTGCACAATAAAATTCCTGTTACATCTCGCTCCTTTTTAAATGAAGATGTCTGAACGGTTTGTGATAGGATGCTTGACTCTGTCCTTTCCTCCTTTCAGGTGATGGAGAACTTTTGCCAGATGATTAAATGACTGTGTGCTTTGTAATATTTCCACCAGACTAGACAGCTGCAGCCCAAATCAGATGCCATGGAGTCGTGTAATGATGGGGGCCTCAGCGTGGGCACGTCCTCTATTGAAGAGAACTACTTCCAGGGCTACACATTCACAGACCGTTCACATTCCAGCCGTGTGGTTAAGAGCATCATGGACCTGTGTTTGGAGGATGGCTTGTTTGCAGATGTCACCATCACGGTGGAGGGCAGAGAGTTCCTCCTGCATCGTCTGGTCCTGTCGGCCCAAAGCAGCTTCTTCAGATCCATGTTCACCTCCAATCTCAGAGAAACTCACGATCGCCACATTGAGCTGAAAGACGTCAGCGCGTCCGTCTTCCAGCTGCTGGTGGACTACATTTACCATGGCACCATCAAGCTACAGGTGGACGATCTACAAGACACCTACGAGATGTCTGACATGTACCAGCTCACAGCCCTCTTTGAAGAGTGCTCGCGCTTCCTGTCACGAACCGTGGATGTCAAGAACTGTCTTCAGGTGAGTTGAGGAGAACTGTTAGAGTGCTCCAGAATTCAAAAAGTGATAGTACTGGCTCATTCAGTTTTTGTTTCAGGTGATGTGGTTGGCAGACAGACACAGTGACCAGGAGCTGTATACAGCAGCTAAACACTGTGCTAAGATTCATCTGGTTCAGCTGCACCAGACAGAGGAGTTCCTCAACCTCCCTTTACGTCTCCTCATTGACATCATCAAAGGTTTGTGCTGTAGGACGGATAAATGGATTGCATTCATGGGCAAAATCATTACAATGAAATATGAAATAAATACAAAAAAAATATCAAGTAATAGACACTACCTCTCAAAAGTTTGGGGTCACTTCCAAATTTTTGTTTTGGGATTTATTTTCTACATTCTACAACAATGCTGGGGAATTATGTAACAACAACAACAGTCAGTTGTTATTTTAAGACTCGAAGGTCAGCTCTTCTGGAATAGTTCTTGCAAGAACAGTATTGACACATGCATTTGCAAAACCCATCAAGCACCATGATGAAACTGGCTCTCATGAAGACCTTCCCAGGAAAGCAAGGCCGAAACGTACTTAGAAGTTCATTTAGAGTTACCAACCTATAAAATCACCAATTAACAGCACCTTGGACTAGAGCCAAGGTTTCACAGAGCATAAGTAGCAGACACATCTGTTCAAAGGAGATTATTGCATATCTTGGACATCTTCAGCATTGTTTTACAATGTAGAAAGAAATAAAAATCAGGATCGACCCAAGCGGTGAGCAGTAGTGTATATGACAAGCTAATTGTCATGTGTGTAATAATACAGACTAATGAGAAAGTACTTGTAGAGTGTGACGTTATGTGCCTATAATCTTTCTGTCTTTGATAAGCTGTCCATTGATAACTCATCCTGTTTGTCCGCTAAACAATAAGTTTGAAAGTCTTTGGTTAACATTTCATCTATGAGTTTTCACTTCATGGTGTGTTTAAATGTAAAGTGTCATCAAGTCAGGACATTGAGTCATGAAGTGTGTTGACAGGATATCAGCTGATTGTTCTCACCCAGAACACAACTTTTTCTGCCCATGTCCACCCAGTATAAGATGTAGGACCATCAAAGCCAACACAAGGAAGAATACATATACTGTTGCTTTTATTCGTTTTAATGATCATCTTGCACTTTAGCCTAAAATATTGTAAAACCAATAAAAGTAAGACCTGCACTATGCTTTAAGTTTAAAGTAGGGCTGGGCGATTTTTTTCGATTAATTCGAATTTACGTTTTAAGACGATTAAATTTTTTTCTTAAATCAAGGTATCTTTCAAGGCGGTTTCTTCAGTCGTATGGAAATTATTCGGGTTCACAACTTTACACATTGAACAAGCCAAAGCCCGGTGTAAAATTTGTCTGAAGTTTGTGGCAACTAAAAGAAGCTAATCTACTCGAGCACGACTAATTTCCTCGCGCACCTCAAACAGAGCCACACTGTTGAATCGGCGTCGTGTTTGCCGCTGCGAGCTAAACAAGACAAGCGGCAGCGCGAAAACACCGGCTAAAAGTGATTTAATATATATACTTTTAATCCAAAACCTATACTGTCTGTTTTATTATTATTATTATTATCTATTTGAAGCAAAAAAATCGTTTTAAAATCAAATTTGGTCTTAAAAAAATCGAGATTTCATTTATAGGGCACATCACCCAGCCCTAGTTTAAAGCACTGGAAAAAATTTATAATTGTACAAATGTGCAGTACAATATAATTAGTTAGTCTTCACACAGACATACATAATCAATATCATGCTGCTGTAGTACACTGTCCTGTACTATATATTGCTCAGCAGTAATGGCTAGCTAGATTAGTGTCCCTCGTTCATGGGATTCATTATTGAAACCCAGCATCACACAGCATTGTCTTTAATTTAGATGGTGTTCCAACTTCCCAAAATCCAACTGCAGCAATCGAGTCATGGATAAACCACAACAAAGTTGAGAGAGAGGAGTTTGCAGACGTGCTCTCTGACAGCCTAAAGGTGAGTTAGTTAATCCATAGCCCATTTAATATAACTTTCTGTTTCTAAGCATTAAACCATAATGAGTACGAGTGTTATTCAGGGATTGTCGGAGCAACTAAGAACATAATGTAATTTTAAAGTCTGGATCCATCTGATGCAGGAGATTGGAGAGAACGTACACATCTACCTTATAGGCAAGGAGGAGACTCGGACACACTCGCTGGCCGTGTCGCTTCACTGTGCTGAGGACGATGCCATCAGTGTGAGCGGCCAGAATAGCTTGTGCCATCAGATCACAGCAGCCTGCAAGCATGGGGGCGACCTGTACGTAGTGGGCGGCTCTATCCCACGGCGGATGTGGAAGTGTAATATGCGCACCATGGATTGGGAGAGGTGTGCGCCGCTGCCTCGTGACCGTCTGCACCACGCGTTGGTGTCCGTACCCTCCGAGGATGCCATCTACTCGCTCGGGGGCAAGACCCTTCAGGACACGCTCTCCATCGGTGTCGTCTATTACACAGTGCGTGCTAACACGTGGACAGAGACCAGCCAGCTGGACACGGCTGTGTTCGGATCTGCAGGGGTTCATCTCGACGGCATTATTTACCTCCTGGGCGGAGAAGAAAACGATGCTGACTTTTTTACCAGGCCATCCCGCCTTATCCAGTGCTTCGACACAGCAATGCAGAAATGCCACACAAAGCCGTACGTGCTGCCTTTCGCTGGCCACATGCATGCTGCCGCTCACAAGGACCTGATCTTTGTGGTGGCGGAAGGCGACTCGCTTGTGTGCTACAACCCACTGCTGGACAGCTTCACACGCCTACGCTTTCCCGAGGTATGGAGCTGTGTGCCATCGCTCTGGAAGGTGGCCAGTTGCAACGGCTGTATTTATGTGTTCCGGGACAAATGTAAGAAGGGCGATGCTGACACACTCAAGCTGAACCCAGCCACATCTGTCGTGTCGGTTATCAAAGGGATTAAAATCCTTCTCACAAACTGGCAGTTCGTTCTGGCCTGATGTTGTAGTGCCATTTTTAATGAGACACGGGACGTTGTACAGTATACTGTATGTGGACCATATGACGTTTGCTGTCATGGTATAGAATTTAAATTTGTATTGTCCATTTGCTTCTATCCGACAGCTGAACTGCGGAGATAAGAGTCTTACTCGTGGGCTCAGCAGTGATGTTTTGCAGTACTGAGATTTGAACTCAGAACCCTCCAGTTAGTAGTCCAGTGCCACCATTACTCCCTGTATAATGATGTAAGAGAAACTACCTGAAGTGTTTGTATACTTGTAATTTATTTGTGCTCCCAATTCAGTGTTAAAAAAGCCGTACAAAAATTTAATTATTAACTGAACCAACGCTTCGGTGGTATTTTGGACTACATTTCAGTGTCTAGTTTTACAGGCACAATATTATAAGCAGTAAAAACCTTCTATAAGCTTATTACTGACGGTAGAATGTCATGCTCTATTCTTTTCAGTTGTCTTAGAGTAAAGATCAGTATGGACCACTGATTTTGTCACTTGTTTCTTTATAATCTTTGTTAACACGTACAATGCAGAACTGATGCTTGGTCATATGATTCCAAAGTGTAATAAACAAGGGCCCTATATGTATATGTAAGTATGCTGAGTAGTCTAGTTGACAGTAATTATGTATGTCAGAGGTTGTTTTGGGGGGGTTGAAGCTCACATTAGCTCACAGTTAAACAGCTACTGTGCAGCATTGTAAAGAAAGCTCTGGTCATCAAGCTCAACAGTCCAGTACCGGGGTGCCAAACTTGATTTAGGTAACGGCCCAAAATTACACCAACTCTAATGTCAAGTGGGCTGAAAATAATCTCTTCAGCAGACCAACAACATCAACAGCTCGTCTTAAATGTGTCTATTTATCAACGTTTATAAATACAGTGCCTTGCATAAGTATTCACCTCCTTGATTTTTTTCCCCCCACATTTTGTAATGTTATAAACTGAAGTTAACATTTCTTTTGTTAACACACAAAATAAAAGGCGTGACTTCCTTACTGTTTACTTTGTTTGCCGTGAAACTCAGAAATGTGTTTTGTTTAGGGGAAAACATCCCAATAAATTGTATTAAAGTGAAAATGCAGATAATGTATCACAAGCTTTCTCGGTGGAAGTACCCTCACATAAAAATGTTAATTATAAGTAAAAAAGTGCTCATTTTATTTCAATTTCAATAAGTTTTTTTTTTTTATGGGTGAAATTGTTAGTATATGTTTTTGATGTTAAAGATTTTCCTGCTACTTCCATAAAACTGAGAACCTTCATTTAGATTCAGTAGCTTTGCTGGTCATATGCATGACTAGTGAACTGAAAATTAATGAATCAGAAGTAACCAACAAACCATTGTTTGAATTGCGGCCTCGGCAGTTTAGGTTAGCTAATGGAATTGATCATTTCTAACCTAGCATTACCGTGCTCATCTGGATTTATTATTTTTTTTAATCAAATGAAGTTTATGCTTTCTAGGGAGGCGAAGAAGAATTCCTGTTTTATATGAGTCTTGCTACTCTCGTATATTCAAATACTTGACCAAGGAAAGTTTTTTTTTAGTATAGTCAGTGGCTGGATGAGAAAGGTTGTTCAAGATCTAAATAAATGTAAGAAGTTAAAATAAGTTCATTAAGACAGATTACAAGCATTTAGTTGAAGCAATGCTTGTATAAAGTATAAACAGCGGCAAGTCTAATTTCTCACGTATTTCCCATTCCTGAGAAAGAAGTTCATGTGCTCATGAAGGATTGTGTATCATTACCATTTAGTTATTAGTTTATTTTTTATTAATTTAATTCGATTTCAGACCATAAGATGATTATAATTATTATAATGAGTTATAATATAATATTTTATATTATAAATTATAATTTGGTTCATGCTGTTTATCAGGCCGAATGTTTGACGCATCTGAAATATATATTTTTTAAACTAAACACTACACAGCGAGCTTCTTGCACAATGGTGTTGATTATGTTCTAAGCAGCAGTAGAACATGTAAAGTGACTTTTGCATGTGGATTGTAATATATTATATCTCTTGTATAAAGTGTCTCTTGTTGAACAGGAGAAGGATTTCACCTTGGAATGCCCTGAAATATTTTGTGATGTTCATAATGCTTATTCATGGGTGCTTAACGTACTGTAAGAAACACACTTTGCAGCTGATTATGTACATATGAAATAATGTGTTCTGCACTGTACATGCATTGTAATAATGGTCATGAAGGGAAAATGAAGTCATTATATTGATTCCTCTGTATGATTAAGAATGCATTGCTTTGTTTGTTTAATTCGATTTTACTGCCTACAAACTGCTATAATGAGAAACAGGACCCTGGCCATTCAGGATTCTGCTTCTTTCCATATAATGTACAATAATTGCAGTGACATAATATTAAATGTAATAAAAAGAAATATAAGCAGATGTTTTCAAAAATTCTCTGCATTCACAAAACATTTCCTAAATCCACCTCTCATGAATGGATTGAAGTTATTGAAGCAGGGGAGGTACTGGACGTTTTCATGCAGAAGGAGAATAAAAGAGTAGAACTGATTTTACAGTATAAGCGTTTTGCTAAAAACCTAAAACAAACCCATCAGACAGGTAGTTAAAGAGCACAGAACCATTTTAATGAAAGTTGAATAAACTCCAACTTGTAAAACATTTAATTTGCCATGGTTTATAATGCTTTAAGATGTCAGGGCAAAACCATGTCGTGTCAGGTTTATATACAGGTGCATTCCATAAATTATAATAATTGAAACGTTGATTTATTTCTGTAATTCCATTCAAAAATGAAACTCAACTATTATATACTGTAGATTCGCTACACACAGACTGGTATATTTCAAGTGGTTTTTTTTTTTGATGATGATGATCATGATTATGGCTTACAGCTAATGAAAAACTAAAATTCAGTATCTCAGAAAATTTGTATATTGTGAAAAAGTTTGATATTGGAGACTCATGATGTCGCACTCTAATCAGCTAATTAACTCCAAACACCTGGAAAGGTTTTCTGAGCATTTAAATGGTCTCAGTCTGGTTCAGCGGGCCACAAAAGGTTACTGCTAAAGAGGCTGGCTGTTTACAGAGTGCTGTAAACATTAATGGAAGGGAAAAATGTGGTAGAAAAAGGTGCACAAGTAACAGGGATAACCGCAGCCTTAAATGGATTGTGAAACTATGCCCATTCAAGAATTTGGGGGAGATTCAACAGGAGTGGACAGCAGCTGCAGTCAGTGCCTTAAGAGCCACCACACCCAGACGTATCCAGGACACGGGCTACAAATTTCGCTACAACCTTCGCATTCCTTGTGTCAAGCCACTCTTGAACCAGAGACAACGTTAGACAACGGGCTAAGGACAAAAAGGATTTTTGCGCAGTGGGCCTAAATCCTCTTTTCAGATGAAAGTAAACTTTCCAATTCATTTGGAAATCAAGATCCCAGAGTCTGGAGGAGGACAGGAGAGACACAGAAGACTTTACTTTCCAAGTTGCTTGAAGTCCACTGTAAAGTTTGCAGTCAGTAGTGGTTTGGGGAGCCATGTCATCTGCTGGTGTTGGTCCACTGTGTTTTATCAGGTCCAAGGTCAGCACAGACATCTACCAGCAGGTTTTAGAGCTCTTCAGGCTTCCTTCTGATGACCAGTTTTATTGGCACCATGGTATCACTGTGCTTGGTGGACCAGCAAACTCGCCCGAACTTAACTCCATAGAGAATCGATGGTGTACCGTCATAAGGAAGATGCGAGACACCAGGCCCAACAACGCAGAAGAGCTGAAGGCTGCTATCAGAGCATAACACCTCAGCAGTGCCACAGACTGATCACCTCCATGCCACGCTGTATTGCGGCAGTAATTGACGCAAAGTGAGCCCCAACCAAGTATTGTACTGTTCATGTTCATACTTTTCAGTAGTCCAACATTTGTGTTAATCTTTTTTTCTTTCTTTCTAGTTTTTGTTAGCTGTAAGCCATAATCATCAGAATTAAAGGAAATGAACACTTGAAATACATCAGTCTGTGTGTAATGAATCTGTATACATAATCTATATTATGTATTCACTTTTTGAATTGAATTATGGAAATAAATCAACGTTTTGATATTCTAATTTATTGAAATGCACCTGTGTACACCAATTTCCTGTTCCACTCTATTAAGCTAAATGTTCTCAAGTGAAGTGTGTTAGCACATCTTACTCATCCACACATCCTTTTTAGCAGCACAGCATGAGCACTTCAAATGTTCTGCTCTTATAGGGGCTTTCCCACATTTTTTGCTAAAGCATGCCAAAATGTCCTGACGTGAAACTCTTGATGGTTCTTGGTTGTTCGACTCCGTGACATCACGTGCCTTAAATCACCTAGAAACCGCTTCATGTTACCTATGAAATGGCACATACTTTGAATTCTAATCTCTTTAAAACCTAAACTTACAATCTAATCACCTTCACCTCCACTACAAACCATGCCAAACTCCTACAGAACCATCACAAGCTATTTACATAAAGGTTATCTAATATTCCTCACATGAATTGTCAAGACTTTGAGAAGATCTGGATTCCCCCATATTGGATACCTTTAACCATTAGAACATAAATTTTTGTGAATTTGCTCCAGAGAGAGTTTTACATTTTTATTTTATGATTTTTTTTGGCATGAAGTGACAGACTGTTACAATCCAATCAATGATCTTTTAGTCAGCAACTATATTTCAAACTTTTGAGAATGGTCAATATTTATTTATTTATTAGGATGTCTAGGACTTATTCCACACCACAACACACCAGAGCAAACTCTGATGAACTTTCTGGTGAAGGCCTTTCTCTTTTCTATGCTCTTGAGAGTTTAGGATCAAATTCAGAAATGTGGACAAGTCCCCTTTCAGGATTGTGAAACATTATCGACTAATAATTGTGCCATCTGGTATTATAATTGAGTAGGAACTGCCCAAACCACAATTAAAAAGGAAGATGCTGAACTGTCAACTTTATCGAAAAATGTGGTCAGAAAATAATATGTGATGGGGGATCACTTAACTTCACTTGAAGTTGCATTGTGAAATGAATTAAGAGGTGAAATCACAACTATGTCTAACTATAAAAGTAAGAGCATTTGCACACACAAAGTTACAAGATCTTATCAGATTGGCACTAACCAGATGAGTGGCCATTGGAAAAAAAAACACTTGTAGTGAAGCATAAAGGTTGGCCGTTGGAGCATTGGGAAAATGTTATGTGTCCAGATTGCCCCTATCCAGAATGATGGGTGCATCAGAGTAAAAAGAGAACCACATGAAGTGATGCCCTCAGGGCGAGCCTCTGGAGGCAGTGTTATGATCTGGAGTTGCTTCAGTTGGTCAGGTCTAGGCTCAGGAACATTATGTAACAATAAAATGAAGTCAGTGACTTAGAGGAATCATTTCCACACATGAATAGGCCACCACATTACACACCGTTATCAAAGCTAAAGGTGGTCAAACTAAAAATTTTAGTGTTAGTTTTATAGGCTCTTTTTGGTCCAGCAGTATATTTTATATGGTCTTCCATATCATAAAGAATTATAAAGTGATTCTTTAGAGTTTAAACAGGTAACAGGCACAAGATGTGTGTGATTATGAATGGCACTGTAGTGAAGTGAGAGAAGAATTAGCATAATGTGTGAGTTGGACGTGTACTCTGCTATTTACGATGCATGGAGAAGATGATAAAATATTAATAAAATATTTTATTGAGTACTAATGAAACATAAGAAGAAACATTTCTACCCTGACAGGGATAGTGTCTTCTGGGATGACAACGCCCAGGTCTACGGCCACCAAGTCTTTATGAAGTAAATAATCTTCGTCACTTCTTATCTGTTTCTTTAGGTAAGAGGTCCAGCAACTGTCCTCTTATTAACATCCTGTAAAAAATATTTTATTTATTAAAAAAAAAAAAAAATGACACTGTCACAGCTAGTTAAGGCTAAGTTTGTGTCGTGATCATAAACCCTACAGGAATGACGCTATGATCATGGCATGAATTAGAAAGTCCAGGGATGTGTCTTGGGAAAGTTGTGAATGGCAAGGTGTTAAAAGTTCCTATTTGTATCCTCGAAGTAAGCTGAAAGGAAAGGGTGGTGGAAAAGCTAGAACTTGATAATTCGATCCCATTGATGTGTCTCAAGAAGCATTGATACTGTAACTCAAGACGAATACCATGTCAGACTTTGTGAACTATTCTAAGCATCAGTTGCTGACACCAGAGCAGGGGACATGGGGGGTGGCACATATGTGCTTTAACAAGGCCCTCCCCCAGGAACTCGCCAGCCAGTGCAAGGAGCGTTTGACTTGCTCAGCTTTAATGTTGTGAAATTACTGTCTGTTTTTAGCTTCTCATGTGCTGAACCCTGAATCTTGCAGGACCCCAGGGCCACTTTGAGGCATTTTAATGTTTCTTTAAAAAAAAAAAGTGGTGTCTTTTTAAAAAAAAAAATCTGCAGGTGAGGTAAAGGGCTGATTGCAAGGTTGGAGGCGAAGCAAGTCGACGTCTTTTGTGACCTTGGGTCTTTTCAGAGACTGAAGCTGGATTCCAGCAGGGACACATGGTCCAGACTGACAAGGCCATCTGCTGCAGCGCCAGGCCAGGAGAGGGAGGGAGGAAAGAGGTAAAGAAAGGGAGGGCAGGGGATACAGAATTCCTCTCACTGGGGTGTGGAGGGAGTAGATATTCTGGGAGATCATTGCCAGCACCTTGGAGTGGAACTTATGCATTTAGTGTCTTCAAACTTCGCTGGAGTAGTCTCAAGCTCCTATGGCGGCCCGTTGAGAAGACCAGAGTCTGTTCTTCAAACTTTGCAGCACAGGTGACGTTCTTGTGCTCCTCTAAAGTTTTCTCGTGGTGATGAGCAATCTTGGCTTTGGGGATCTTGAATGCACTTGATCCGCTCTCTTCCTCTTGCCTCTGCACCCGAAGCTGAGCACGGTGGAATAAAGGCGCTGGCGGGTGCAGAGGCCTGGCGTGGGCTGTCTATCTTCTCCTCCACTCCTACATCCAAACAGTGACGGAAAGGAATTGTATGCTTTCGTTTTTCTTCTGAAGACCAAAAAGCCGGGTAAAGGAATATTTTTTTTTTATGAGGCACGTGTTTATAAAGATGGGCCAGGACCAAACAAAGCAGCAGATTGAGAAAGGGCTCAAGCTTTACCAGTCGAATGAGACAGAGAAAGCTCTACACGTGTGGATGAAGGTGCTGGAGAAGACCACTGATCCCGGGGGCAAGTTCAGGGCTTTAGGTTGCCTTATCACAGCACATTCAGAGATGGGGAAATATAAAGAGATGCTAAAGGTAAGGTACATTTTTCATGTTCGTCAGTACAGTATATCTGTGGATCATAACACTTTTCAAAGAGAATATGAATTGGAAGAATATGATTATGACTGGACGTATGAAGATCCATCATTTTGATTGTGTGTGCGAAAAAATACTTGGTATTCATTTTCTTTGTAAAATGATCTTAATGTAATCTCATAGCCTAGATAGCTTTTGTGGATAAGTATTATTTCAAGTGTAAATAAATATTATGTTATTTGATCATTTTTAGTAATTAGGTATATTTAGGTATTAGTTTTTAGGCAATTTTCCAAAGTTAGCACAATGCTAACGCATGTTATATAAGTTACACAGACTAATCACATCTCTTACTGATTTGCATATCCTTGTAAACAACAATTTCCTTTCTAAAGACATGCTTGATATGGTATTACAGTATATGGTTTACATGAACATGCAGTCAGTATTTTTATTTATTTATTAAAAATACATTGTATATGAAAAATGCTACCGTACTCTTGGTTGATGACTAATCATTACTTGATCAGTTATTTATGAACAGCTAACATTATCTAACCGCTTCACTAAATTTCACAATCTACAACCACAAACATTTAGTCACACATTTGTTTTTGTTCTGTTGTACTTTTTTTTTTTTTTGTAATGGAGTTAATGTTACTTCCACACTTTGTAGCCTGGTTGGGCGGTTTGTAAACACCTTCAGTATAATCTCTTATTACAGCAGTAATATCTGATGTAGCTGGGAGGAAAGAGACAGGTTCCGGTTGGAGTAGGCTTGAAAGATTTGTATGTGTGTGTGTGTGTGTGAGAAAGAGAGAGAGAGAGGGAGAGAGGGAGAGAGAGAGGGAGGTCCATTCAGCTGTGAAAACATTTTGAAGGTTCTGAAAAAAACTGAGGATTGCTTAAAGTTGCAAAATCATATATGGTTACAAATTTTTTATACGAGATTGTCGTCATTAAATGAAATCTCATAATTTTTTTTATATGATCAAAATAGTAGGAACCAACAAAACTAGGTGTTTCTGAGCTTTTTTTACCCATAGTGCCCATTGTTTTTTAGAGGCCATAATGGCATTAAACACTTTTGTAAATTGATAAGTAATATTACACTACCAGTTACCTGCTTTGTTTTTTTTATGAATAATAATAATAATAATAATAATAATACTTTTTATAAAAAGAACAAATTCCAGCTATTTCAGTAAATCCTGCAAGTTATCCACATTTACATGACTTCAAATTTCTATGTTTATAACAACATGTCATGATGATGAATAATGAATCTGAAATAAATCTTGAGGAGCCATTTTATATTTGTGGCTTCCGAAGGAAAGCGCTTCGGTAATGAGAGCCTCGTGATATACAATCCTCAACTCAGGATATCTTGTTGACATAAACCCCCCTTACTCACAGGGACATGCATTGCTAAGTTTAGTGTAGACTTCATTAGCAAACTAATGTTCGTAAACAAAATAAACGTGAAATGTTGATCAGAGTAGTAGAAATCGTGCGCAAACTTTTGTCTAGTGTCCATAGAGTTCATGCATGTACTGTAAAAGATGGAGTGTTATTAAAATCGGTTGTGCTGGGGAAAAAAAACTACATGCACACACAGAGTGTGTGTGGACTGATATGGCATAGACTGGTCTTTAATTGTGCACACAGTATAGTGAGAATGCTGAAGCAAAATGAAAGCGAAAAGAGGATTATATTAAAAGTTAATGATTTGAAAGCTCGCAAGTAAGAACTGTTTACGTATTTATCAAATGTCTTGAGGATCAGAACATCCTTCACAAACGTAAATGTAAAAACACTTGCACAGGCCCAAGGAAGCAAAGTAAGAAAAATTCTCCAAAACTAACACGTAAAAATGAATGAATGAGATTTATTAACAGAACTGCTCATAGTTTATCATGTGAACAAACACAAACCAACACTCTGCTTATTTTTTGTCCCCTTCTTGTAACACATATGCATCAGTACGCCCTAGCTCAGATTGACACAGCACGAGAGATGGAGGACCCAGACTACCTAACCGAAGGTTACCTGAACCTGGCCCGCAGCAATGAGAAACTCTGCGACTTTCAGAAAACCATTTCATACTGCAAGACCTGCTTAAACATGCAAGGCACCACCGTGAGCCTGCAGCTCAACGGCCAAGTGTGTTTGAGCATGGGCAACGCCTTCCTCGGCCTCAGTGTCTTCCAGAAAGCCTTGGAGAGTTACGAGAAGGCCCTGCGCTACGCACACAATAATGATGATAAGATGCTGGAGTGCAGGGTGTGCTGCAGTCTGGGCAGCTTCTACATCCAGTTAAAGGTACAGTGCTCCAAAGGTCATGATGTTATCGATATTTTTTTTTTTTTACTAAATGGATTAGTGTGTGCCATGCTATGTAGTTTCATGGTACACTCCCTGAACAAGCGGTAGTGTAAAAGGTTGGATGCAATAATATGATGTCACTCTTTTATAGTAATTCCCAGCAGAGCACTGTTGAAAAGCACCAACATACAGTACAGGGTAACTAACGACAAGCCAAATACAGCAGGACAGTTCAGATATAGACCTTTGTACTCACCTTGACACTGCAGATTTGTAGAGTTTAATCCCCTCGGATACTTAGAATGGACTGGTGTAATGAGTTTGTGATGAAATGGCATGTGGAGAATGTACTCGTACGTCAAAGGCACCGACGGCCACAGTCTAGGAAATCTAAAGATAGCCCATTTTTACCAACCTACAGCATCGTCATGTTTATGCAATAAATTACATTTTTCATTGATTCACTGATTCATTGATACAGTCACCTGAGAGCATTTTAACTGTATGTGTGATCATGTGATATACATTCGTGTATCATTTTTTACTCTCGTAGGATTATGAGAAGGCCCTGTTTTTTCCATGCAAAGCAGCTGAGCTTGTCAATGACTATGGTAAAGGGTGGAGTCTCAAGTACCGAGCCATGAGCCAGTACCACATGTCGGTGGCCTACAGGAAGCTGGAGCGTCTGCCAGACGCCATGGAATGCTGTGAGGTAAGCACTCGCGGAGTGTTCTAGCAAGAGCTCATTTGCAAAGGTTTATGTCAATCATTGATTCCTCTGGCAGACAAGTTGGCTAACAAGTGAGATCGGATACTACCCAGGAATATAGTTGCTAATCTGTCAAAGTCCTAAGATACATTGTTCAGTCCTTTACTGCTTTTTGTTTTATTAGTTTCATTGTAGTTACCGGATGGATAATATTATATATTGTATAATATGCATGTTAATGTATGCCTGGTTTATGAGCTAGAATTTTAAAGACAAAATGAGAAGAAATAAGTGTGAACATCTAACACAGAGACACAAGGAATGGAACAAGTCATGAAATATTCAGACAAACTAGGAATTTTACTGACCGACTCAAAATGAATTGCAATGGTTTGTTGACGCAGTGAGATAATGTTAGAAAATCTCAATATGCAACAGTAACTTTGCAGCCCTCCATTGGAAAGCTATGTGACTGTACAGCAAATATACCACACATTACATCAGTGGTGACCTAAATGTCTCCCAACTGTACTGAAGTTTAGCAGTCGCTTTGTCATAGTTTCAACTATGGTGACACACTCCATGTTTCTGTGCGTAGCTACATCTGAGTGAGGTCCAACAACTGACAGGTGCAGCTGTTTGTGAGTCGTGTGCCAGACCAGCCTACTTTACTATGGCCAATATAAATATGCCAAGGGTTCTGTGCCCTGTTAAAGGGCCGTCATCATGGTGAAGAAATTAGTCCTTACTATAACAAGCAGTGCAACACAGAGACATTTCTCTGGACTGTGACTACTAGACTGGAGTCACAATATGGAGACAGATGGCAGAGTAGCACATTCCGCATTTCTACTCATTCAGCATTTCTGATCAAATTACAGTTGTTGTGCGACTGGCATGGGGGTTGTGCTTCCGAAAGTGTCTTGTGGAATTACCTTTAACGCTCCTGTACCCTTAAAAAAAAAACAAAGGAAATGAATGTCATCTGTCATCACAGGAATCAATGAAGATAGCTCTGCAGCATGGAGATCGTCCTCTGCAGGCCATGTGTCTCCTGAACTTTGCAGATATTCATCGCTACCGCAAAGATGTTGATGTAAGCCAATAAAACTTTATGATCAGCAATTCATTCCATTTAAATGGACACAGTTCCAGGCTTCAACACACAAAGATTTACTGTATGCGGAAGTAATATTAAGTTCTGTCTCAGTGAAGTTATGTCTCAGCTATGCTTTGTTTCCTTTTAATGCTTGTTGAACAAGTCCTCAACCACATACAGTAAGGCACACTGTTCATTCATTCATTCATTCATTCATTCATTCATCTTGAGTAATTGCTTTGTTCTGGTCAGGGTTGCAATGCGTCTGGATTCTATCCTGGGAACAATGGGGACAAAGCATACAGTAAATGCACACTGGATAGGATGCCGGTCTCTCTCAGGACATCATATCACTCACACACATTCACACACTTACAGTATTCCCACATAGGGACAATTTTAAAATAGCCAATCCACCTACCACTATGTTTTAGAATTATGATTAGAATAGACATACAGACATGAGGAGAACATGTGACATTCTGCAGTAACTTGAGCTCTGGATTGAATCAAAGTTTAATATGTGACGATTGATAATTTTCTTACTTTTCCCAGAAAGCATTCCCTCGCTACGAGTCTTCAATGTGTATAATGACAGAGATTGGAAACCGCCTTGGACAAGCAACTATCCACTTAGGAGTGGGAAAGTGTTGGCTACTGCAGAAGGAGCTCGACAAGGTGATGAAGTCCATTTAAAACATTATATAACAATATTAAACAGGCTTAAACTTAGCTATTATAGTTTTGAGACAACCAATTTATCTAATTTCTGACACTGTTTTAATCTCTTTTCCAGGCATTGGAATCTTTTCAGCGAGCATATGAACTAGCAGATGCAATAGGAAACAAGGTGTGTTAGCCACATAAACTGGTATTTGGGGCCACCATCAAACTTTACATTAAAACACAATTTAGAACACACACACATGGACTTCCGGTTAGCAGCCACATGGAGTAGACGTGTTAGAGAGCTGCTCCGATAATTTCGAATTTCTTCACTCCCTTTTTCGTTTCTAAATGTTAAATAAAATCTTTAGGAAACAATAACTTTGTACCTTACCCCACGATCATTTATTTTCCACTTATAATGGCTACCAGGAGTGTTAAAACAGGGAAAAAAGATGACACTGCGGCCGTTCTAACAGTCGAGGCTATTTCTGCGCTGTTAGATAAACACCGAGAAGCGCTAGCGGCTGACTTTAAATCCTCGTTTAGTTTACTGGAAAGTAAACTAGACAAAATTCAGGCCCAAGTAGAGGACCATGGTCAGCGCTTGCCTTCCTTAGAGCTCGCTACGGACGACCTGAGCCAGCGTGTGAGCGAGCTGGAGAATATCTGCTCCGGTCTTCGGGAAAATAACTCGAAGTTAACGGCCAAAGTCGTAGACCTAGAGGGCCGGAGCAGGAGACAAAATCTGCGTGTCCTGGGTCTTCCAGAAGCTACGGAAGGTGGACTCCCTACCGAGTTTTTCTCAAAATTTCTGTGCGAGGTGTTTGGTAGCGAAACGCTGCCATCCCCGCCTGAGATTGACAGAGCCCACCGTGTACCTGCATCCAAACCCGCTTCAGGACCGAGACCTCGGCCCGTCATTCTCCGTGTGCACCGGTACCAGGTCAAAGAGCTTCTGATTCGGGAGGCACGGCGGAGAGGCAAGCTGGAGTACCGCGGTCAGCAGGTTCGCATCGTGGAAGACTACGCTCCCGAAGTTTTAAGCCAGCGAGCCGAGTATAGAGACGTTATGACGGAGTTATACCAGCGTGGACTCCGGCCTTCTCTCATGTATCTAGCACGGCTCCGGGTCACTCTCTCTACCGGACAGAAGAAGTGGCTACGCTCGGTAGAAGAGGCGCAAAAATATATAGACAGCTTGCCGAAAACTCCGTAGTATACTAGATTTAAAATTCCATTTCAATATATAACTACAGTTCTCAGGAAAGTATCCTTAAAAAAAAAAAAAAAAAACTTAAAATCCAGTCATGTTTACGTTTTTCCTGGTAAGAGTACTGTGTTAAAACTTGGTGTGGTGGTTGTCATTATTATTTTGTTATTATTTTTTCTATTTTTAATGACGTGTGATTTATATATTTGTTTTCTAGAGTTACAATGTAACGTGGGGGGGTTGTTTTGTGTTTTTCTCTCATTAAGAGATTTCAGTATTGGAGTGTAGAAATGTTTTATTTGTATATTTAATTCTTAGTTTATGTAAATTACGTCGGAGCTGAAGATGGGGTGGTTAGCGGCAGGAAGATTTGTCGGGTGAAACTATGGAAGGATGGAAGAGCTTGCTGCTTTGTTTTTTAGCAGCTATCTTGTTGTGTTCGGGGGCAGTGGGGTGCGGGGGGGAGGGGTGCGTGGGGGAGGGGTGCGGGATCTCCAAAGCCAGCACTATGTTAGTTCTGTGTATACAGTGTATGCTGCTCTGTGTTTTACACTTATGTTTTAAGGCTGACGCTAGGCATTTCAGTATTAGTTATGTTTACATACCCACATCTTCTGTCAAGGAGAATGAATAGTTCTTTAAATTTTGTGAGCTGGAATGTTAAGGGTTTAAACCATCCGGTCAAGAGAAGGAAGGTGCTCTCACACCTTAAACAACTTAACACTGAAATTGCCTTCTTACAAGAAACTCACATTCGCGGTTCTGATAATTCTCGCCTAATGTCGCGTTGGGGAGGGCAGCACTACCACTCAACCTTTCAGGCCAAAGCTAGGGGCGTCTCAATTCTTATTAATCCAAACATTTCTTTTGAGCACCATAATGTTGTTACTGATATACATGGTCGCTATATCATTGTTTCAGGGAAATTATTTAATACTAATGTAGTGTTGGCTAATTTATATGCCCCTAATTATGATGATGTTTCCTTCGTTGAACATTTCTTTTCTGCTTTACCAGATCTGGGCTCATACTCTCTCATATTAGGGGGAGATTTTAACTGCTGTTTGGATCCATCACTTGACAGGTCATCGCCCAATCCTATACCACTGAGTAAATCTGCCACGCTACTTCAGTCCTATCTCAGCAGCTTTGGTATCTCTGACATATGGCGCTTCCTCAATCCAAAAAAGAAAGAATACTCCTTTTTTTCACATGTTCATCACACTTTCTCCAGAATTGATTATTTCTTTGTAGACAATCAACTTATCCCAATGGTTAATTCTTGTTCTTATCAGAGCATTGTGATATCGGATCATGCTCCAGTTGTTATGTCTATACAACTCCCTGATCTCCCTCAAATTAGAAAACATTGGCGCTTTAATTCATCATTACTGATAGATGATGACTTTATTAAATTTATGGAAGACCAGATAGTTTTTTTCTTAAACACAAATGAAACACCTGAAGTGTCACGTTTAACTGTTTGGGATGCTCTGAAAGCCTACCTCAGGGGACAGATAATTTCATACACTGCAAACATGAAAAGGAAGGCATTTAAAGAACGAAAAGATCTGTCCAACCAAATTAAAGAAATAGATCAGCAGTATGCCCTGCTTAAAAACCCGGATCTGTATGAAAAACGGGTAGAATTGCAAACTAAGTTTGAACTTATTTCAACACACGTAATTGAAGGTCAGTTATTAAAGAGTCGGAGCCAATTTTACATTCACGGTGACAAATCTGGAAAACTTTTAGCCAATCAGTTAAGAGGATTTAGAGCACAGCAATACATTACAAAAATTCGGATGGAGGATGGTACCATTACTACCGATCATTCTAATATCAATGATGCATTCAGAAATTTTTACTCTCGATTATATACTTCTGAGTTCCCAAAGGACCATAGTTCAGTTGAGAAATTCCTGTCTCAACTAGATATTCCAACACTGTCCCCTGAGTCTAGATTAAGATTGGAAGAGCCCATATCACAAGAGGAAATAGTTTCAGCTATGTCATCATTGCAATCTGGTAAGTCCCCGGGTCCTGACGGGTTCCCTGCAGAGTTTTTTAAATCATTCTCCTCATACCTTGCACCACAACTAGCTTTAGTTCTATCTGAATCTTTTAAGCAAGGTAAGCTGCCTGCTTCATTTAATGAGGCTTGTATCACCCTTATAGCAAAGAAAGATAAAGACCCAACAGAGTGCTCTTCATATAGACCAATCTCTCTTCTTAATGTGGATGTTAAAATCCTTGCTAAAGTCCTAGCTCGCAGATTAGAGAATGTTCTACCCTCAATTATATCTGAGGACCAGACCGGTTTTATCAAAAATCGTCACTCTTACTTCAACATTCGGCGCCTTATGGACATCTTGTACACACCATCAGAGGGGATCCCCGAGTGTGTCCTTTCTCTGGATGCTGAAAAGGCTTTTGACCGTGTGGAATGGGAGTATTTATTTAGGGCTTTAGATAAATTTAACTTTGGTCCAAGTTTTATCACTTGGGTTAAATTATTGTATTTAAGCCCGATTGCCTCAGTTCGGACAAATGCTCAGCAATCTCAACCATTCAGCCTTCGGCGGGGAACTCGTCAGGGGTGTCCTCTTAGCCCATTACTCTTTAACCTTTCCATCGAGCCACTGGCAATCGCATTCCGTAGTTGTAGGGAGATATCTGGGATTTGGAGGCAGGGAAAAGAACATAAAGTGTCCCTTTATGCAGATGATCTTTTACTTTTTATATCAAATCCAATTTCTTCCCTGCCACCTTTGCTGTCATTGCTAAGTGAATTTAGCTATTTTTCGGGATATAAATTGAATTTGCACAAAAGTGAACTTTTTCTGCTAAATAATACAGCACTAACAACAGGAATGCTACACCTCCCTTTCAAGATAGTGAAAAATCAGTTTACCTATCTTGGTATTACAATTACAAGGAAACATAAACACCTTTTTAAAGAAAATTTTATTAGGTTGTTGAACCAAACAAAAAAGGACTTGGGGCAATGGACACCACTGTCCATGTCTCTGGTGGGCCGCATTAATGCCATTAAAATGAGTATTCTTCCAAAATTTTTATATCTGTTTCAGTCTGTACCCGTTTTTATTCCCAAATCTTACTTTGTTGCTTTAGATTCAATTATATCATCTTACATTTGGAAAAGTAAACATCCTCGATTGAACAAGTCCCTCCTTCAAAGATCTAAAAGAGACGGTGGCATGGCTTTACCTAATTTTCGTTTTTACTACTGGGCAGCAAACATTCGATGTGTCATCTTTTGGGCATATTTTCATAATCAACCTAATCGCCCTGTCTGGGTGGAAATGGAACTAAACTCTGTCAAAGACCTCTCTGTCTCTGCACTCCTTGGATCTGCACTCCCCATCCCCTCAATTAAATCAATCAATAATTCAGTTATTAGGCATACCTTGAGAATATGGGCTCAGTTCAGAAAGCACAGCGGTCTTCTGGGCTTTTCTCTCTCCAGTCCTATCGTCTATAACCATCTCTTCCAACCTTCTTTACATGATTCAGTGTTTCAGGAATGGTACAGTAAGGGCATTAAGTTTTGCAAAGATCTGTTTGTTGATCATAGGTTTGCGTCATTCGAACAGCTTTCTGAGAGGTTTAACTTACCTAATTCTCATTTTTTCAGATATCTGCAAGTAAGACACTTCATTAGCTCATCAATACCAAATTTCCCTGAAGCTCCTGATGCAAATATTATAGATAATCTCCTCTGTTTGTCCCCACTGCGTAAAGGCCTAGTATCCACTATTTATGGTGGACTGATGGGTTTGAGTCACACCTCTTTGAGTAAAATCAAAACTGCTTGGGAGAAAGACCTAAATTTGACACTGTCAGACGACACTTGGAATTCAATTCTCAAGCTTGTCAACTCAACCTCTTTATGCGCCCGGCACTCTTTATTACAGTTTAAGGTTGTACACAGGGCTCATTTCTCCAAACTCAAGCTTTCCCGTTTCTACCCAGACGTTGATCCTTGTTGTGATAAATGTAAAAGCGGAGAAGCGTCTCTTATTCATATGTACTGGACATGCCCGAATTTGGAAAAATTCTGGAGGGATGTCTTTAAAACCTTGTCGTACATATTGAAATGCAATCTTGAACCAGACCCTCTGATTGCTCTTTTTGGTATCACTGGAGAGGAAGATAAGTGTCTAACTCCAGCTAAACAGCGTTTGTTGTCTTTTGCGACACTCCTGGCCAGACGTTCTCTTTTATTCAAGTGGAAGGATGTCACCTCACCCACTCACGCTCAGTGGCTCAGAGATATTATGTCCTGTTTATCCCTGGAGAAGATTCACTACTCAATTCGCCATTCGGACTTGAAATTTCAACAGGTGTGGGGGCCCTTCCTTCGCTTTTTTCATATACATTTATAGTTTGATTCCTTTCCTATTTAATATTTATTTATTTAATCTTTTTTGCACGCAGAACCAAAACTTCCAGCTCATTTATTATTTTTTTTCCATTTTTCTCCTTTTTTAAATATACCTGGCGTCTAACCTTTCCCATACATGTATAGCTGGCTTGGAGGCAGGAAGGGGTGGGGTGGGTGGTTTAGGGTTTTATAAGGGGGCTATAAAATGTGTATTGGAACGTTGCATGTTTACCCTGTTATTTCCCTGTTTAAAATCAATAAAAATATTGTTGGAAAAGAACACACACACATCACAAACAACACTCAACACACAGAGGTGGAAAGAGTAATAAACATTTGTACTTAAGTACAAGTACTGTTACTTCAGTCAAGTCAAGTCAAGTCAATTTTATTTATATAGCGCTTTTAACAATTGACATTGTCGCAAAGCAGCCTTACACAATAAAAGAAGTAAGTTTGTATGCAATGTGTATGAATCAAAATGATAAGATTGTCCCTGATGAGCAAGCCGAGGGCGACGGTGGCAAGGAAAAACTCCCTGAGATGGTAATAGGAAGAAACCTTGAGAGGAACCAGACTCAACAGGGAACCCATCCTCATCTGGGTGATAACGGATAGCAGGGATTGATCAGCATAATAATGTGTACTGGCAGTTCAGTATAACAGGAGATGTGTTTAAAATTAAAATTAAAAGGAGTCCAGTTTGTTCCTGGAGGCTCAGGTAGACTGTAGGAGATTCCAGTCCTGAGCTATCGAACAAATGAAGTCACAGGTCCCCAGAGCATCAATCGATGACAGGACAGTCTTCATGGAAACCATCCCCAGCCACCACACGAATCCAGGCAGACCACACGGGGCATCCATGCGACGAGATCTCCAGCCAGAAGCAGGACTCCAGGACAGGTTAGACGGGTCCAGAGGGCAGAGGGGTCTGGATCACTGGCAACAGAGAGGGAAAGGAGAGAGGGAGAGAGAGAGAGAAGAGAGCAGAAAAGGAGAGAACAGAAAATAAGGAGAGATGGCAGTTAGGTATGGTCACAGTCAACATGTATAAGGTGAATGTATATTTAGTGCAAAGTGCAAGCAGGGACTCCGGCAGGACTAACTATAACAGCATAACTAAAAGGGAGAGCCAGAAGGAAACACAGACCTGAGGGCTCCCTGTGATGTAAAGCAAACAATCACCTCACCGTCAAACTTTGTGAAAGTTTACTTATATTATAAAAATCTACTGAAGTAAAAGTAAAAAGTAGCTCATTAAAATTTACTCAAAAAGTTACAGAGTTACTTCTTTTAACAGCGTGGGTGGGATGGGGGACTCTAGTGTAGTTGAAAAAAAACAAACAAGCGGATATAAATCCTTCCCTACATACTTAAGTAAAAGTAAAATAAAAATTTTTTAAAAAGGTTTTAAAAATTACTTTAAAAAGTAGAAGTACACAAAAAACTACACATTTACAGTAACGTGAGTAAATGTAATTTGTTACTTTCCACCTCTGTAAACCGCTTATCTTGTACAGGATGGTGGGCGCCTGGAGCCCATCCCAGGGGACTTTTGGTTATTCCTTGGACAGGGTGCTAATCCATCACATAACATGCAAACTCCACTCACACAGACTCGAAGTGGGAATCAAACCGTCGACCATGGCGGAACGAGGCCACAGGGTTGACAACTACGCCACTAGGTTGCCCCACAAAACAATAATATTCAAATATCTAATATCTAAATTATCTCCATTCCCCAGCTTCTTCCACAGTGTACATAAAGATAGTGATAATTTTTTTTAAATAGTTCTTGTTTAAAACTGCCATGTGTTGTTCCACAGCTCTTTTCGCTGAAGGTACACTGCTTGTCAGAAGGCATCTACCGTAGCAGGGATCAGCAGGACGAGCTCAGAGAGCAGGTGGTGAAGTTTCTGCAATGTGTAGAAGAGCTGGAGCTCTACTGTGGCATGTGTGGCGAGTCAATCGGAGAGCGAAACCAGCAGCTCCAGGCTTTGCCTTGCTCCCACATCTTTCACCTCAAGTATGTTTCCTTCCTGTTCTCATGCTCACATGTTCGGTTTTTCTGATACAAAATACAGTAGACCAGGAAAGACAGTTTCCTGAGTGATATAACCACATCATACAGATTGACTGTATCGTATTACTGTGTCGGATTACTATTATCGATAGGCACTATTACACTTGATGCTCTAGTCAGCATACATTTTATGATATGATGCATTTTTATGCATAATTTCTAATGACTGACATTTTATTTGGATAACTATTTTATGGAGTTTCTGTCATCTTTCACATTCTGTGGCCTTGTCACATTTAATTCAACATATTTCTCACTCCACCATATAAATGATTTCCCTCCTGTTAAAAATGACATTCATACTCGTGAGAGAAACCTGAGTACAGGCCCATGCTAACCATTGTTAGCACTCATTGTCATTATTACATTCCAACACGGATACACAGGATTAGGGGCATTGATTTAAAAGTGTAATTAAAATATTTGTTCAATCTACTACTGCATTCAGATAAAGATGTGAACATGATGTTGTTCATGTGGTAAGGACACAATGGATCAGTTAACTCGCCAGACATTATAATTTGAATATCTGTACACACATTCTGATCTTTAATCAACTATAACTGAACAAATGAAGATTAAAGGTCTGATGTGTTACTCATGTTGCGATGCTTTTCTGCTCTTCATCGATGTAAAGAATGATTATTTGAGTTGACACTAATTTTTAAACCAGGCATTACTAAACGGCAAACTGCGATCAGGAGCCTTGTTAAGAGCCAGTTCTATCCAGGTCCTGATGCTTTTCTGATAAATGAGAATAATTAGTATACTAGTATCTAGTGCTTTTTCCTTGTGGTGGGCGTGGTTATACGTGTCACTCAACAGAGTCAATCAACCCAATAGTGTACTGTGTATAGAGTGTGCTGAGGAAACTGAAACGAAAGCACAACAGAGCATGGCTTACTCCAAGAAAAGGGAGGTAAACTATGAAAACTGATCCTTCAGAGATTAATGAGATTAATCGATATATGTTTATTCTTTCAGAAGTTTAAAACCAGTTTGTCTCATGTGTTTCGAAACCATGGTGATAATAATAATCAGTAATGTGAAGCACCACTATGAGACAAAACATGGGTTGTTTGAGCAAACATACATGTCCGCAGGTGAGGGCATGTAAAAAAACCTGAACTGAGAGCCTGGGATGACAGAGCAACCAGAGTCCTTTCACATACATTTACGGCCCAGCAGCAGGCAGATGAAGACTCACTAAATATTGATTAAAGATTGTTGTTTATATTCCATACAAATACAAGAAAATATAAAAGGCCATCATAGATCAAATCGACCACTTTTTTAACATAGTTACTAAAAATTGGCAAAAAATTTTACTGAAATGCTATGGAATTTTTTTATAGACTTCCAATGACTGCATATATAAAGATCGGAAACCTCGGCTCGAAGAATATTTTATTGACTAGACCTTCTTAAATTTTAATTCAGCACATCTAGTGTAAACGCTATAGACTTCCCCAAGAAAGTTCATGACTGGAATGTCCAACAGTTAGAGAGAGCTGATTGGCCGAGCTCTCTCAGAGGGGAGGGATGAGAGGTACTTAGTGCGCACACATTAATCACAGCTCTACAGCCAATCAGGGGCGTCTGTGAGCTCGCGCAACAGAAGGAGCGGATAGCGCTAGTTTTCGGCTCTCCCGACTGAGTGGTATTAGTAGCTGGATTGTCAATTTATAGTTCCTTGTCCTTTGTGTTATAATTAATGTTTTTTTTTACTTGTTATTGTTAATGTGTTTTGTATTTTATTTGCATTGTTTCAATAAAAATAAATAAATACTCGCAAAAAAAAAAAAAAAAAAAAGTGGTAGTAGTAGCCTTAATGTGGGAGCCCCCTAGTGACTGGGAGGAATTGGATGCGACTAAATCAGGGAGAAAACCAGCGGGAGTAATGTGAGAATATTACTAAATTAAGTACTTTTTTTTTTTTTTTTTTTACTTTTTGCCAGTAAACATGTCAGTTAAAGTTGATAATATCATGTAACCGGACATAACATGATGTATTTTTCATGACACATTAATAATATGATTAAAGTAAATTACAGAAATCATGCTGGTTAAGTGATCATTTACACTTTTTTGTTCAAACAGGTGCCTGCAGACAAATGGGACACAGGGATGCCCAAAATGTCGCCGTTCATCGATGAAGCCTGGTTTTGTATGATGTAGTTGTGAAGTTCCAGTTTGGACTAAACAACATAATCAACGTGGCTCCACGTGAGGGAAAAAAACTGCAACGTTCTCTACCAGGAGACACAAAAACAGAACAAAGAAAGTGGTTTAAATTCCACGCTGTTCATCTCATCTGGAATTAATAGGGAGACTGAACGCAAACGGAAATGACCATAAAAGGAGAGCTCTAACCATCTGCACAAAGTTTGTGCCTCGTGCACCGAGACCTTGAAGAGTGCTTGTGTACGCCCTACTGGGCAAGTCGGAGAAAATAACTCGGGTATAGCATATTTTTAAAGCATGGAGGTGGAATAAAAATATATAAAAAGGAGATGAGACAGGGGTCACTATACATATCATTTTGCTACGTCAGTATATACTGGCTATGTGGCACGGATCACGTTTGTATGGATTCAGATAGAATTGAAATCTTTAGGACGTGCGTTTACGTTTGGCATCTGTAAACTGAGTACAATGTAGAAATGATGCTGATTTGCTAATCTGTATTATGTTTATACACTAAAGTACAATATATTTTAGATTATTGCTATGCTACTGTATATAGCATTAAACTATTTGCATTGAATGTGTATAACTTGGGGATATAGTTATTGCTCTGTATATACCTTGTACTACAAAGAGTAGTGTCAGTTTGTTGTTTAACTTGGGTCAGTCAGGGCCAACTTCAGTTTTACGCATATATACAAGTTTAAAAAAAAAATTTTTTAAACAGATGTTAATGTTAACTGAACCAAATGCATGCTGCAGCGGTTTTAATCACAATCCCGAGGCTCCCCTCACACTGCATATATTTCTTACCTATTCTACACAGTAAACACAGCACATGTTTATAAAAGGTCTTCATGAGCCATTCAAACAGTCCAAAGCAGGGAATCATTAAGGACTAGGCCTTAAAAATAATTTCATAATACTTTTGCCTGTATGCTTGTCTTCCGGCTTTACCTATCCGAAACAGTGCTTTCACAAAATGTACATGTGCATGTATGAGTCATGAAATATATCACTAGTTTACTATAAATTGGATGAATATTACACAACTGTTACACAGACTGTACAGTGCTTCTACAGACCATTTAGTAAATTAAAGATTAGCGCTGAACTCCAACTCTTAAGAAAAAGTGAATTCTTATTAACTACATGGGAGCAATGTGCGACGCTGCTGCTCGTCTGTTAGTATACATTTTCTTACTTCTTGAATTATTAGTTATACCTTATATACCCTAAAACTAATATAACCGTCCAGTTTTACTAACAAATCACATCAACTCCCAGTACAAAACTACCTCTTCCATTTATTCTTTACAACAAAGGCATGATTTAAACTTTAAATATAACAATATATATATGTTGAATGTTTGAGAATGGTCCTTCAGACACATCCAGTGGAATTTTTATAGTGAAATTGCAATAAACCTTTTTGCTACAATTGATGACTCATCCTTCTCCAGGGCATATTGTGCATCACTGTCCATTTTATTTTGTTAAACTATTATAACTATTGTTAAACCATGTTCTTTTATTATTCTCTTTTATTCTAGTTTTTATGTACATCAATATTTATATTAATAATATACCTATATTGTTGTTGATGTGTTTCAAACACTCTATATACGTATCCTTATGCAATGTACACAACAAACCACAAATTTATTAGTTTAATTAGAATAAATAAATTTTTGTACAGCAGAATGCAAATATTCAATGTTCTTTATCCTTTGATTTGGATTTTCTTTGGGATGCCATGTCTTTGAGTTTAGAGTCTAATTTGCGTTGCAGGTACACTTTTTTGTTTGGATCCAGGGACTTGTCTTTCTGACCGCTTCCAGCATACAGCACTCCCTCTTTGCTTATTCTCATTCGAGCCTGCGCCTTCGCCTTGTCTCCACACCCGTGTACCTATAAAACAATCAAGTGATTATAAAACAGTATTCCAATATTGGTAATGATGATAAATGAATGAAAACTAATTGAGCCCGGTTATCATGCTCCCAGGAGATTAACCTGAGGTTTTCATTTATTATTAGCAATGTTAGCAATTTGGCTGAAGTGTACTATTACTGTTAAGGTTGTCATTAAAGCATGTGCTACCTCAGGTATGTGGTGACTCAGGCAGTACTGTCTGTTACAGTAGACACACAGCTGCCCCAGTGTGAGCACACTGGCTTTACACTTCATGAAGCCACACACACTTTCTGCTTTCACCACAGCATCGATGAGTGCTTCGAAATCATCATCAGCTGCAGCAGCTGCAGCAATGTCCACAGCCCCTGCTTTCATTTTCCCCTTTCCTAAGTGAGAAAGTCACAAGGACACGATAGGAATGGTGAATAAACAACTGGATAGAATAAACCAGAACTCAGAAGATGCAGTAAAAATAATATTGCACAAGTATTCATCCCAGGAACATTTCCACAATTTGTAATATTATAACCTGAAATTAAAAGAACCCAACTGGAATTATACGTTATTAATCTACATAAAATATACACAAACTCGAACTGTGTCAGGAAACTGGTTGCCATCAGAAATCACACATATCTTCACCTCCATTTTTTTTTTTTTTGCAAATAATGCGTCACATAATCACAATATAAATAAAATTATTTATTAACAAAAACAGTATAATGAAGAGCAAGGAACTACCATCACAAGTCCAAGCTAGAAAACAGTATTAATCTTGGTTTGGTTATAAATTTTTTGAATACATAAATCTTAGAATACAGAGCGACATCATATCCAGTATAAATAAATCATAACAAATCTAAATGAGACCTTCATATTATAACAAGTCTAAATGAGACCTTCCACCAAAGAACAGGAGGGCATTAGATAAAGAAACAAACAAGAGACCATGGATGAGGGGGGGGGGGGGGGGGGTTGGTGTGTGAAGCTGTTCAAAGGACAACCATAGCCTGCACATTTCACAAAGCTGGGTTTTATGGAAGAGTGGTAAGCCAAGAACAAAAGCCATGCGAGCTGCCAAAATACTTGTTCGAGGCTTAGCAAGCATGTGGAAAAAGTTTTCTGGTGTGCTGAAACCAAAAAGCTTATGGTCTTGGCAGAATGTGCTTGGTTTGGTAGAAACCCAACATTGCTCAACATCCTGACACGACAATTCTCACAGCAAAGCACAGAGGTCTTACCATGTTATAGGGATGCTTATCATAAGCAGAAACGATTGGACGGGGTTGAAGGTAGGATGGATAATGCCAAAGACAGATCAATCCCAAAAAAAACTTGTTTCAGTCTGCAAGAGGTTCAACTCCCAACTGGACAATACAAAAAGCCAAGCAAGAACCTCAGTGTTGAGCAAGAACCTCAGACCTCATTCAGACTGAGAATATGTACAGAATATGTATATGTACCTATCCAATCTAACAGAGCTCTAAGAGAGAAATTTTGCCAAAAGAAAACAAGCCAAAAAAATATAGGAACCAAACATGCAAAGCTGATCACGGAAAAAGCATCACAGGAAATTGGCAGTAATAATTGAAGTCAAAGGTGATTCTTGTTCAGGGGAGTACATGTTTAGGCAACTATCAAGCTTCTGCTTTTTAAAAATGTACCTTTGTGAATAAAAATATTTTGTACCTTTAAATGTTAGACATAGAATGCAAAGAAATTCCCACTTAAGTTAATTTCAATTAACTTGCGGTAAATACTTATCCTGCCGCTGTACCTTTTGTTGCACCTTTGTTCTTTTTTGTGGATGGGCCTTTGCCATCTTTAAGCTCGGTCTCTAGTCTTTTGCTCTGAATCTTTTCTTCACGTTTTTCTTGCTCCCTGCGCATACGCTCCAAATGCAAGCTTTTCAGGTCTAGAGTCGTCTTTACTGGTTGCCTGTTAGATTCTTTTTTCGTTAGTTCCTCTGGGATCTGGATTTCTGGCCTTGCAGACTCTGATTCCTCTTCCAGTGTTTCCTCTGGCTCTACCACTGGTTTGGAAACAGTGATATGGCGCTGTTTGCCTGTTCCTTTGCTCACATGCTGTAGCTTCATCTCTTCACAAAGCTGGTGGACCAATAAGCGTTCATGTGAGTTCAGAGAAGATGGAAACTGAAGCTCTGTCTGACTCTGGTTGTCCATAAAGGTAAGCAACTGCTGCTTCATCTCTTCTTTTTTAATTTGTGTTTCAATTTGATCATCTGCTTTTGGTTTGGGAAGGCTTTCTTTTAGATTTTTGCTAAAATGGGCACTATCCTTTGATTGACCATTTCCTTTACTTTTACCCTCAGAGACTTTATTGTGATTGGTCTCGCCTCGCTTGCCTTGTTGGTTTGTAGTCTTTGTTTTCGTGGAAGGAGCTTTAATGTTATTCTGTTCTTCTTTAAAATCACGATGGTAGTTTTCTGGCACCAGGTCCTCCAGGTACTCGAAGGCAGTGCGAACCTCACCATGTTCAGACATGTAGTCAACCAAGCATCTGAGGAACTCATGGTTTCGGACAGTCTGGGAGTCACACACCACTACAAGTTGGCGTCTGGCACGCGTTACTGCCACGTTGATCCTCCTGTCCTCTGCAAGAAATCCAACTACTCCTGCAGGCTCAAAGTAAAAGTCAAATGAGGTACTGTACTTTGGTATTAATCCTTGTTGTTATTTACTTGCTGCACTTACGTTGTCTCACCTTTTCTATTAGATCTAACCAGGGACAGCAGCACTGCCTCCTTTTCTCTGCCTTGAAAACCATCCACAGATTTGATTTCCAGGTCAGGGTACTCATAGGAGAGCTTCTGCCTTAGCAGATCTACCTGAAATATAATCAGTTTATAACAGAAGAGCAATGTATGATATTCTAGTGCGAAATATTTCCAAACTTTACTTTAAGTGAAATGTCTGGAAATGCTTGGTCTACCTGAAGGTTATATGGTGCGATGACTGCAATGTCGTTGGCCTGCACTCCAGCCTTAGTCAAGACTTTCACATGAAGTGCAACTATGTCAACTTCACCTGAGATTTCAACAACAAAAAAAATGTTTAAATGTTATGTATTAAATGATTAGGCCAATCGTAAAAATTGGGATTTCAGCTGATGTGGGGTTGGAGTAGAAAATAATGCAAAGATTTAATATCTGACCCTGATTGCCTTTTGACTGCTCATCTGTATCCTCCATTTCATTAAGACCACAGCCAGCAGTGTCCACTAAGAGCAGAGGCATGCTGGTCTCCTCAACATGAGCTACACCAGCCAGGTCTCTGATTAAAAATAGATATTACACTGGACAACTTCAAAGGGACGTTACGTCTATCTAAAGCAGACAACAATGCTGCAATTCCAGTACCATTATAGCTATATAAAGACCAGCCTGAAGTGATATTCAGTCACATACCTCAGTAAATGTTTCTCCACTGAAGGATGTGCGGACAGTTTGCCTTGATACATCTGCTCTGAAGCCCACTGCATGATGGCATTGTTCATACGGTACTGTGTGGTCAGCATTCGAACTACTGAGTCTCCGTACTTCTGAATCAGACGCTCCATTAAACTCACAGACAGACCTTTAGCAGCTGCACTGTTTAACAGTGAGGAGAAGAAGAATTTTTTTTAATGGTTTAAATTCATGTGTAAATTCATCAAAACAATCATGGATCAAAGGAAAATATGTTGGTCCATGATGATACTCTTTAATAAAGTTGTATGGCCTGTATTCATGTATTGTATTCACATGATGACCTTAAATGTTATGATGTACAGTACTGTGCAAAAGTCTTAAATGCCCTATTATCTGTAGTACAAAAAACTTTGTTATACAAGTTTACTATGTCTGCATTATTCTGTACAAGACCATTCCCTACAAAGCTACACTAAAATTAATGAATAAATAACATTACAGAAGAATGTTTGCATGCCTGTAAAGAAATTACATATTACATGACAGACCAGTTTTCAGATAGGAAAGAAAAAAAAAAAATCAATAATGTAGACTCCTGGGTTTTGCATCAAAATAGAAAGGAGCGAGTGTGACAAAGTTACCAAAATAACTTATATTCTCCAGCATGCTTAGTAAAACCTAAGGCATGCAAATATTTTTTAATGTTATTCATTAATTTTAGTGCATCTTTATAGGGAATGGTCTTGTACATAATAATGCAGACATAATAAACTTGTATAACAAAATTTGTACTACAGATAATAGACTTTTGCACAGCGCTGTATTTCACTTGCCTGTGCATTTAAATGATCAAACAACATGTGTTATTAGGTTTTTTTTTTATATACTTCTACATGAGGGTATTTCATAAGATGCAAATAAGAAAACATAAACATCAGCCTACTTCTGAGATTTAATTGTGGGTGGGAGCTGCTTGTAGTCTCCAGCCAGGATGCACTTGCGTGCTTTGAGCAGTGCAATCCAACAGCTGCTCTCCAGAGCCTGAGCACATTCGTCTATCACCACCAGGTCGAAATGCTCGCTTGGCAAATGCTTCAGTGGACCATCATTGCTAGCTCCTGTAGTCAACAAATGTTACTTCAGAGCCTGAGAGGAAAACGTGGGACCATATTCTCTCTAAGTTGCTGACTAAGGATTATTCAAGGGGCATTCAAATTAAACTGGGACTTCACAAAATAAACTGGGACTTGTGATGAAATTTGTCCTGAATGAAGGTATAAAACCGACTGACATTTACAGGAGATTTTAAGCACAGTACGGTGAGGAGACTCTTAGCCGAGGTTAAACATTTGAACTGTGAATGACAATCCTGTCTAAGGTGCCTTGGAGCCCATGCAGCTGTTTTGTTGAACATTCAGCAAGTGCAACATCTGATACTTTTGCCACATCCCCCGCACACAGGTGTAACACTGGGATAGGTGCATTGGTGTAGTAGGGGATTATATAGACAAGTAAAAGTAGTTTTCACTCTGGTAGTTTTTGTCTGTGTTCTGGTATTCAGCACAATCAAAAGTACCTGTTTGACTTGAACACCCTTGGAATATTTATTCAATAGTACACCACTACTGACCAGTGTTGGTTGCGAGAATAACACTGGCCCTTTTCAGGATTTGGGTGATGGCCATCTCCTCCCTGCTCCTCAGTTCCTTTCGAAGCTCTCCTATTTCTCGCCTTAGGGTGCTTTTCTGTCCTTTGTCGCGGGCTTTCTTGATCTGACTCTATAACCATGGCATTAATTTAATAAAACATTTTTTTATTGATTATTAATTAAATTAATTAAAATAATATATTACTATTAATTAATAAAAAACATTTAATTACATTTATAATCTGTCTCAAAATCTTAATGTAGTTACATCACCGCATATGGGACAGAATTCGGGGACAGAATGTTGTGTAAACATTGTTGAGAAAAAATAAATGCTTACAAATGCTTTATCGATGTCTTTCCGGACATCCGCAATGATGTTGGTGTTATCGCTCTGTGCAAGCACTGCATCCAGTGAATGTTTCTGGATTGACTCGAGCAGACGTGCTGGATGTCCCAGACGCAGGACCTTAGCCTTGTTCTTAGCCAGGCGCTCCACCAGATTATCCACCGCCACATTGGATGGCGCACAGCACAAAACCTGCAGGGATTAGGAATCATCCATCAAAATAATTAACTCATTAACCCATTCATTTTTTTTTTTTTTTTTTTACCTTAACTGTACAGCTGTACATAATATGAAATGTTATCGAATGTCTAGTATCTTAAAATACTGGAATATTTCTTAAGATTAATCATAATAAGAAATTGATACTAGGATACTGTCTTGATACTAGGAATGCAACGGTTGTAGCCCATTTCCTGAAGACATCTGTGTGTGGTGGTTCTTGATGCACTTCAGCCTCCCTTCTCTCCCCCAAGTTCCTGAAATGGCTGCGCTTGACAATCTACTTAAGGCTGCAGTCATCCCTGTTATGTTCCTTTTCCTACTACACTTTCCCCTTCGAGTCAGCTTTCCATTCATGTGCTTATGGTTGCAACATAACTAACTAGACCGAGAGATTTACTGCATTTATACTGTATGAACAGTAATGTACGAAATCAAATATTCTAACATTTAGATACTGGAGTTTTGGTTTTAGTGGTAAGCCATAGTCAATATTAAAACCAAAAACCTTGAAATATTTCACATTATGTGTAATGAGTCAAGAAAAACTGTGATACGGGGGCTTTTCCATGAGATTCTATTTTTCTGGGATATAGTTGTAGTGTATATAACATTTACAGTGATGTGTTTACTCTTTCATCTATTTTTACAACAAATCTGTTAAGTAGACCATTTTTAATGACTGACCAGAACCTGTAGAAACTTTAAATTGTACCTTCTGGCCTTGTTTTACAGCCTGTAGAATAACTTCAACTACCGTTGTGGTTTTCCCCGTCCCTGGTGGTCCGTGTATGATAGCAATGTCTTTCTGGGACAGTGCAAACAAAACAGCTTCCTGCTGAGAACTGTCTAATCCATTATTGACCCACTCTAAAACATCTGAGCAAGCAAGTCAAAAGAGAAATTTAGTTTATGCATAGTTTGAGCCACAATTACTGTTTAAAATATTTTCAGATTTAGATGTAGGCTTACTTTGCTGTGACAACGTTCCAGGCTCAGAGTATCCAAAAAGGACACTAATTAGATGGGCAGCAGGACCATTTCTGTACCCATTCAAAGAGTTTAAAGCACTGCAAACAAACATGAAAGCGATCTTCATTTATCAGAATGTGACTCTCAATGGCAGAATGAAAGCACTGATGAAACCAGGTATGGGCAAAAAAAAAACTTACTGAGTCAATCGTTTATAAGTTACATCATTTGCAAGCTTCATAATATTGTACAGTGCATCACTTTCCAGGTTGAGGCCATCATGCGTTTCATCAAAAGCAACGGTTATTGATGTCTGCGTCACACGGGTCACTACACCTGAGGAAAGCTGATTAGGCTGGCTGCATCCTTCCGATTCGTAAAGACCCACAATGTCACCTGGAACAAGACCAAACAAACCAGTTATACACGTCATACAATTTAGATAGCTTTAGCATTATTCAGCATGAAATGTAACGTCTTACTAATTCCAGGTCTTAAATATAATAAATATGCTAACTTTTAAGGGATTAAACAATGAATATTGGTCTACAGACTGATCCTGGCTTGAAATCCTGAATCAGTGTTATAGTTTACATTTTCCTCATTTATACCATTTATTGTTTAAAGATGACAGACATCATAGGTGTCTTTAAGCATGTCTCCATCACACCAGTGATATCTGGTATACATTAAAGAAATTTGTAAATACAGTAATAGACTTGGTTTCAGTATGTCAGTACTAGGCATCTACTGATACCAAATGCTCGTCTTGAACTTTAAGTTAAGCACTTAGCAATGACCCTGCTTATCCTACCTTTAGCTAGCTATCTGGTTTCAAGATATGCTATCAGCCCCCTTGCCCTCTTCTATTAGCAGCTGCTGGGATTGAGCTGATCTACTGCAATGGAGGACCAATAAACAGACATGGGACAAAGTCATTGTTTTGTAATTTACACTTTTGGCAGCCCCAAGTCAAGTTACCGGTTCTGAAGTGAAGTAGAATTCTAAACAAGACCCAATATGCTCTTTACCAAATTTGAGACCAGAGTGATAAGTATTGTAAATTTACAGAAATCATACCGACTTTAGTCTTCATCACTTTCTAGACAAACTTATACCTCAATGGAAATATTTTGGTATTAAACAGATATACTGTAAAACTGTGACTAAATAACATAATATTTCAATTTCAAATGAGGTGTAGACTGTTTTCAATGCATGTACCCATATTTCTCAGGTCAGTGAGATTTTGCCTTAGAATTTGCTTAGCAAATGCCAAACAAGATGTGCATCTGATTGAAACCTGCTTAGTTAGTGGTAGCACTGGTGCCTCGCACCTCAGATCTTGCCTACAGTCTATGTCTGGGGAGCATGTTTTCCAAAAGCCTGGTGGGGTTCTTCCTACAATCCAAACACATGCTGTCGGCTAAGTGGCATGTACAATTGAACATACAATTGGATGTTCAAATGTAATTGTTAAAAGTTCCCTTAAGATCCGAGTTCAGTTTAAGCATCACTTTGGGTTATCATCATACGATTACATCCTAGGTGTAATCGTATTCCATTTAGTGGCCAATTATGTTTGCATTTCTTTAAACGGTCTGATTTCTGATATTTTCAACAAAATTCACATTTAGCACATCTTCCTTTCCCTCTTATATTGTAGTCTTGTGTTATAATTTAAGTTTTTTTTTTGTTTAGGTGTTTGACTTATTGTTGTCCTGTTGTTTTTTATATATACAGTATCTCACAAAAGTGAGTACAACTTAACATTTCAGCAACCACTTTATTATATGTTCTCAAGGGACAATACTATAGAAATGAAAATTGGATATACTTTAGAGAGTCAATGTGCAGCTTGTATAGCAGTACAGATTACCTGTCCTCTAATAATAACTCAACATGCAGACTTTGTCAAAATAACTGGCAACAAAAATGAGTACACCCTAAGTGAACATGTCAAAACTGTGTCCAAAGTCTCAATATTTTGTGTGAGCACCATTGTTATTTAGCACGGCCTTAATCCTCCTGGGCATGGAATTCACCAGAGCTGTACATGTTGTTGTTGGAACCTCTTCCACTTCTCCATAATGATATCACAGAGCTGCTGCATGTGAGACACATAGCGCTTCACCACCTTCCGACTGAGGATGTCCCACAGGTGCTCAAAAGGTTCAGGTCTGGAGACATACTTGGCCACTGACAAACACATGAACTTGAGAAATAGGGCATGTGACTTTGCATGGTTAAATATGTACAGCTGTTATGGCTATTATGACAGTAATGGGTGTATATTGAGTTATTTTCTGAGGACAGTAAATCTATACTGTTATATAAACTGCACACAAGTTTCATTTCTATAGTATTGTCCTTTGAGAAGATACAATAAAATGAAATTAGAGGGGTGTACTCACTTTTGTGAGTGTGTGTGTGTGTGTGTGTGTGTGCATACCCACACGTATATGTGTATATTTGGTTTTAATTAAAAAGAAATTTTTTAAAAGTCTTTTCAACTCAAGGGCCCCAGAGCCAAAAGCAACAGTCAAGTCACAAGTCTTCTTCGATTGTATCGAGTCGAAAGTCTGCAAACACTGTATTGAGGTCTTTCTACTGTAGTTAGAATTAGAAAACGTCACAACTCACAGTAAATTCCCCATGAAAACTTTTTAAACACTGTTAAAAAAAAACCCTCACCAGGTCCAAAACTGTGACTGGGAAGACCTGAAGGGCCGGTACTTTTCCGTGGCTCAAATGTCACCAGAAGTCTGCCATGCATTCCTGTCCTCTGGCTTCCAATCTGAATTTTCAGCAAGCAGACTCCTTTCTGCTGTAGATTTTTTAGTGAGAGATTCTTTTGCCATGCCCTGACAATAAAGTAACACAGAAACACCAACAATAATTTCTTAATAATTTTCTGTATCACATGAACTTTGTTAGAAATAACACCCTGCTATAGAAACAGCTCTTCACAACACTGTTTGGATTACCTCGTTTCTTCTATCTCAGCTTCTCTCTCCTCCTGCAAGAGCTCAAGCGTCCTGGAAACGAAACTCTCAACCTCCATTTATGTGACTCTGACACACAGACATCACGAGAGCATAATCAAATTAAACAACAACAACAACATAGAGATACCGGAGACTGGAATTGATAACGGCAACGTTTCCCTCATTATTCTATAAGATTAACGAGCTAGCAAACTTAAATTCAAATTAAAGTAATGTTAAATAACAAAAACACAAGAAAAGGAGATAGAAGATAACTCACCTATTTTATATAGTCGACCCGTCCAGAAGTAAATTATATTTAAAAAAATATATATATATGTTAGTCTAACTATTGTATACGACTAGACACATACATGCCTACTGTATCTTAGCCTGCAACTCAACATCGCTGCAGTCACTTTCGTTAGGAGAAGGAGTCGACTCTCCAGAAAGATTCGGATCCCCGAGTGCAGGGGAGTCGATTCTGAAGCTTTGAGAACAGCATAATAAATTACATGGTAGAACTAAACCACCGTTTATTAATTTTGGTCTGATTTGTTTTTATTAGTGTCCTTTCATATCATTCGTCTAATTATTTGTCTGATGTATTATGTTTTTATACATTACCGGCTATCACATGGTGTCCTATGAACATTCGATGAGGTAAATAAATGCCATAATCGTTCGTAATTCGTTATACGTTCAATAAATTATAATAGTCTATTGTGCCTTTAATTAGCACTGTATTATTCGTTTTACAAGACCACCAACCTGGTTTATTTTGTCACTCGATAAAATTAATGTGTAGAATTGACTCGAGTGAATCAAACTTGAGTGAGTCGACTCGCACCAACCTTTTCTTGAAACAAATCCTATCTGTTTTCAGCATTGCGCATGTCAGAATTGGTACGTCGCCGATTTCATACCGACTTACACACGCCTCTTTTATATCAGTTATTATATTATTTACATATTTCAGTATATACTTTTTATTTTAAACAAACCACAACCATATAATATTATTTTGGTGAATTTTATTGTCAGAGAAAGGCAACATTTCATTGTCAACGCTGTTTTCAGGAAAGGGGAACGGTCATTGTAGGCACGTTTTCCCTTTTTTGGAGGGGACAGGATTTCGTGGTACACCGGTCATCATGCTTTCTGAAAAATGTCAAACTTGGTGTAGAAATATCCTCCCTTTGTATATTGTGGCGTTTTATTGAGCACTCAGTGTTCTAATAATATTGTACGTTTATGTAGCTAGATAGTGATTTCCACGGAACAATGGCCCGAGTTGTAAAAGTGTTAAGGACTTTACGAAATCATTGGAAAAAATCGACTTTTGCAGTGTGTGTCCTGTCCTATGGTGGACACTGGATGTACGGAAAGCACTGGTTAGTAGCTCTTTAATCCTGATGTCACATCCCATTCTTCAAAATATACGCATTCTTCCAGTATAATAAATATAACTAATATAACATGGAGTATAATGGAATAAGAGGTTATGTTATTATTCTAATATTTAATTATTATGCTCTATTAAGGGACGCAAGACATCTTCATATTTTTTTAGGAATGTTTTACTTTTTATAGTTGAAGGTCTTCAAGATTTTTTAAAAATGTTTCTTTTTATCAGTGACAGTGTACTGCGACGAGAGGCATGTCAGGAGGCGAGGGTAAGTAATATCAGAAATTTCTCACTCAGTAATTCAGTAGGATAATGCAGAATCCTTATGATGACACAGTGGCTTTGTGGTTAGCACTTTGTGGTTAGCACTGTCACCTTGCACCTCCAGCGTCAATGGTTCGATTCCCGCCTCAGAGTCTGTGTGCATGGAGTTCGCATATTCTCCCTGTGCTTTGTGGGTTTCCTTTCACAGTCCAAAAATATCCAACTTAGACTAATTGGCATTCGCAGATTGCCCACCGTGTGTGTGAATTACGTTTGGCATCAAGCTGGCAGCCTGACCCCTTAAGTAACTGCCATAGAAACAATAGATATAATCTCCAAAGTGGAGAGTATCCGTTGCCCGATGTGCTGGATGGCATGTGGACGTACCAAAATCACTACCCAAATAATGTATGTAATATAGTCATTCTTTCATATTCTGTAGCTGCTTTATCATGGTTAGGTTTGCAGTGGATTAATTGTGAGCTGTGAGGTAAGGACACACCCTGTATTAGATGCAAGTTCATCATAAGGCACGCTATTTACACCCACATGAAATTTAGAGAGACCATTGTATCTACCAGCGTGTTTTTCTAGAGCTAAGAGGAAGCATACAGTATGCAGACACAGTGAGAATGTATAAAACTTCACATGGGAAAAAAAATAGTTTAGGAGTGAATTGGGGTCTCTGGAGTAATGAAGCAGCGACAGTGCCATATATTTTTGGTTAACTATCAAGGTATAGAACAGACATGATCCAAAAGCAAAATAATATTCCTGCACAAAAGCAATAAAGATAATAATAATATATAATATATTATAATGATATATTATAATAATGATTATGTTAATATAATATAATAATAATATTCAAAAAGAATATACTGTGTTTAGTGCATATATTAAGAATTGGAAAATAAAGGATTATGGAAAAAAACTGCTGGTTTTTTGAAGTGATTGGTTGCTCTAAAAAGCTAATAGATGTGAATTAGTTTGTGAAGTCTTGTCCTTTGAGATGGATTGGTACTCCATCCACCTCGTGTGCACTGTTTCAGACACAGTCTTCTGATTCACTGTGACCCTGACAAGATAAAACAGTTTCTGGAGTTGAATTTAAAAATGAATTATTGATTGATTAGTATGTATATTATATGAACCACTCTGTAGGTTAACTGTAGGTTAGTGATATTAGTAGTGTTATTGCAGTGTTGATGTTGTAAAACACCGGCTATATAGTGATGTTGATCTGGTTTATAAACAGGAATTTGGCCAGAATCTAATTGGTCCTCAGGAGTCACTGAAGAAAGCAACAGTAATCCTGAATCCTGCAGCCTGCAAAGGGTGAGCTTATCTTGCCAATCAAACTCCCACTTATCATAGTGATTGTTTTATTTAAATTCTTGCATGTTTTTCCACAGAAAAGCTAACAGTCTGTTTGAAAAGAATGCAGCCCCTATTCTACATCTTGCTGGCATTGAGGTTAAGGTTATAAAGGTATTATACTTTTGTAGTTGGTACAGTAGGACTATTAAGTTTTTTTTTTAATAAATCATGCTGATGATGATGATGCGTTGAACTTTCTGTAGACAGATTATGAAGGGCAAGCCAAAAAGCTCATGGATCTGATGGAAGAAATGGACATGTTGATTGTTGCGGGCGGTGATGGAACCCTGCAGGAGGTATAACTATAAAGTGTTTAAAATGTGGAAAGATTTTGAACATTTTGCCAGCATAAGCTCTTGCAGCACTTACATCTGTTTCTTGTCTTTTGTTTGGTTCAGGTGATAACTGGCATGCTGCGTAGAGCTGATGAGGTTTGTGCTCTGATGAAACCACCCTTGTCTATGTAGGAGTAATTTGGGAAATACAACTGAGCTTTGTCAGATTCACTGTGATATTTCTGAAAACGTATTTTTTTTAAACAAAGGAGTTACAGAGTTTGTATAAATTCAATTTTGTCATAAAATCAGTTGATAAACATCGTACCTTGCTGATCTTTCAACAGAAGTGAGACGTTTTAATCCTAAGCATTGTTGTAAAGCACTTTATTGAGCACTATCCAAGCTTGTTGTTCCAGTTGCGATAGAAAAACATGCAAAAAATTTTGGGCTATAAAACATGCTCCAGGCAAAGTTATGTTTAGGCATATCAGGCAAACCCTGATGTTAAAATGAAGCTGATGGTTCCCTCTTAGTACAACACAGAATCCTCAATTAAATATATATATTTTTTAAATTGGATTTAATCAGAAAACTCTGTGGCTGCCCTCGTACACAAACTCGTACTGGCCGTATCTCTGCAACCGGACATAATACTATAATAATCTTGGTAACGAAACTGAGCTTATTGAACCAGGAATCTGAAAAGACACAGGACTTAATTCTCCTAAAATGCGACTTTATACATGATTTGATGAGATGGGTCACATAACTGATTGACATTCACCAACATATTCACAGAAATTTGAGATGATCTGTGTTTTTTTTTTTTTTTGTTTAATGAGTACCTTAACACGCAAATTCATTAAATGATCGATAAACAACTTCTCCATTAAAAACGTCATAGGAATGTTTATTAAAAAGTGGTGGATTGTATGGGTTCGTAAGTGTTAACTGATTCATTTGAATGTGTGCTATATTTTAATCCCAGGAAGCATTCAGTAAAACTCCCATTGGCTTCATTCCTCTGGGCTTACAGAACTCCTTGAGCCAAAGTCTGCATATAGTTACTGATGACAAAGTAAAGTAAGTACTCTTATTAAACTCTCTTTTTGTACTGTTTTTGTCTGTGGGTAATTTATCTAGTATTTACTTATCTTTTATTCGCGTATCTATATGGTATGAGTTGTATGTCAGGGCAGGATGTAATTTGTTGTGAATTTCAGGCACATTACTTCAGCAACTCTGGCTATTCTGAAAGGTGAGACGGTGCCACTAGATGTGCTTCAGATAAAGGTAAAGCATAATTACTCTGTTGCCGTGTGTGATTTCTGAGCACAATGACTAATTTTGTGGTTTGCATTTTGCTCTCAGAGTGAGAAGGAGCAGCCTGTCTTTGCTCTCTTAAGTTTGCGTTGGGGTTCCTTCCGAGATGTTGCAGCATCCATTAGCAAGTGAGTGGTCTTCAAAACGGGAAACTACGAGGGGCGCTTAAGTCAAATCGGGACTTTTGATTGTGCAGAATAATGTCTGAAACCCTGGCCTCTCAGGAACTCCTTTAATGGTCCAAACATGTGGGAATATGTAACTCCCAACCGAGTTCCTATAATGTGCAAGTGGTGCTCTTGAATGATCGTGTCTACAGTTCTCATAGACAGATGTGTCTTTTCTGCAAGTTGTCGACAGATTATGTGTCGATTTTCAAGGCGTTTAACTCGCTAAATGTTTAGGGGAACGACTGCAGTGAACGAATGAATGAATCATCGATGAATGAATCTTATGAATCTTTACATCTTCATTTATAAGAAATTTCATCACATGTCCTGGTTTGACTTTAATGGCAATTATATATGAATGCATTTGTTATTTAAAACATGGTGTGTATACATTTTTACATTTAAATGAGCACTTATCTCTCTGCCTTTCAGATATTGGTATCTTGGACCATTAAAAACAAGGGCAGCACATTGGTTTAGTACACTAAGGGTATGTATGGTGTCCCATTTGTGCACATTTGAGTTTTAGATTAATGGATTTTCAAAGTTAAATCAACTAAGTTGATTTCTATGTCTTAGGAATGGCCACAGATGCATCATGCTTCGGTCTCCTACCTGCCTCCCATCCCTCGGCCCCCTGACCTGCCTGATGTGAAGCCTGTGAGACCCAGTCTCCTCTATCGCATCTATCGGAGACTTAAAAACTACTGGGCACCTCCTGTAGAAGGTACTATTGATAAGTATCTTGGAAAATTACTTTTGATGCAGGTTTTAATAGCTGATGTCTCAATGCATCGTGTGTGTGTGTTTGTGTTTGGGTTCAGAGCCGCAGGTAGAGGCAGAACCAGAGCCCTGGGAGGATAAACAAATCTCTACACTGGAGCTCACAATCAGCACACACAACAGGAATCCAGTGAAAAGAGTAAGTCGGCTATAAAAAAAACAACAAAAAAAAAATTTCATATTCATTTGTTCAGATGGTCGCATGACAGATATTTGTTTTTATTTAGAATCAATACATTTGATGCATTTGATGCCAGTGACTGTATAAAGATTACAAAAAGTAAAGCTGAAATGTCTGTGAGACCCTCTTGTGGCTGACTCCCATCTTATGAAATGTGACACATGACATACGTCAATTTTATTACAGACCAGCAAATTATTTCTATGTTGTTTATACATTATTTTCTGTTCTGTATTTTCTGTTGCTTCATATGATGCTGATATTAGTCTGTTTTTTTTATAAGCCATGCTGATCAACAGTTTTCAACATGGAAGCTTAACTTTGTGAATCTGTACCTATTTTCCAACACCTTGGAACACATTTGACACTTGGCGAAATTATGCAGTACCAAGTCTTGTTCTACTGTAAACTGTTCTAACACCCTCAAAAAAAAAATACTAACATACTAAAAAACTGTAAATGCAATGTAACATTGAGCCCTAATCTTTGAGTTCTATGCAGGTTTTGCGACACTGGCATCTCTGTTGTTTTGTTATAACTGAAAATAGTTAGTCAGACCTTGCTGTACATCAAGGGTACAGAATAATTGCCTGTATGTCTCCTGCAGAGGACAGATGACTCCTTGGTGCTCTCTGTGGAACCAGACGCGCTTCCAGTTGGGCAGTTCATCACAGAAGGGTATTTATTTTGTTATTTTACCTTGCAGTAGGAAAACTCTAGTATCAGAGTTAATTATTGAGAGAATGATGTATAATGACTTGTTTCATTGTGTGCAGGACTAAAAAAGCTGAAAACCCATTTGAGTACACAGAGAAGGCCTTTCAGGTCGAGGCAAGCGTATGTCAGCTCAGTTTACCCCAGGTGAGGATTTGTATTTTATGAAACGTGTTGAAAATTTAAATTATTACTTTGAGTCGAGTTCCTCTAGCAGCAGTCCCACTCAAACCATTATTAAAGTGAAGTCAACGATCTCTTCAGAATCTTGATGAATGATGCATGTTTTTCCAGAATAAAACTTTTGACTTAACATACAGTATGAACCCCTATCTATCTATCTATCTATCTATCTATCTATCTATCTATCTGTCTGTCTGCCTGTCTATATGGATCTATCTACACACGTGGACAAAATTGTTAGTACCCTTCGGTCAATGAAAGAAAAACTCACAATGGTCACAGAAATAACTTTAATCTGACAAAAGAAATAATAAATAAGAATTCTATGAATGTTAACCAATGAAAATCAGACACTGCTTTTCAACCATGCTTCAACGGAATTATAAAAAAAAAAAATTAACTCATGGAACAGGCCTGGACAAAAATGATGGTACCCCTAACTTAAGAGTTTGTTGCACAACCTTTTGAGGCAATCACTGCAATCAAACGATTCCTGTAACTGTCAATGAGACTTCTGCACCTCTCTGCAGGTATTTTGGCCCACTCCTCATGAGCAAGCTGCTCCAGTTGTTTCCGGTTTGAAGGGTGCCTTTTCCAGACAGCATGTTTCAGCTCCTTCCAAAGATGCTCAATAGGATTGAGGTCAGGGCTCATAGAAGGCCACTTTAGAATAGTCCAATGTTTTCCTCTTAGCCATTCTTGGGTGTTTTTAGCTGTGTTTTGGGTCATTGTCCTGTTGCAAGACCCATGACCTGCGACTGAGACCCAGCTTTCTGACACTGGCCAGCACATTTCTCTCTAGAATCCCTTGATAGTCTTGAGATTTCATTGTACCCTGCACAGATTCAAGACACCCTGGGCCAGATGCAGCAAAGCAGCCCCAGAACATAACAGAGCCTCCTCCATGTTTCACAGTAGGGACAGTGTTCTTTTCTTGATATGCTTCAAGTATAATTAGCAAAATTTGCCTTGGCAAAAAGTTCCATTTTTGTCTCATCTGTCCATAGGACATTCTCCCAGAAGCTTTGTGGCTTGTCAACATGTAGTTTAGCATATTCCAGTCTGGCTTTTTTATGATTTGTTTTCAACAATGGTGTCCTCCTTGGTCGTCTCCCATGTAGTCCACTTTGGCTCAAACAACGACGAATGGTGCGATCTGACACTGATGCCCCTTGAGCATGAAGTTCACCTTGGATCTCTTTAGAAGTCTTTCTGGGCTCTTTTGTTACCATTCGGATTATCCGTCTCTTTGATTTGTCATCAATTTTCCTCCTGCGGTCCCATGGATCTTAAATTTCTGAATAATATGGGCAACTGTAGTCACAGGAACATCTAGCTGCTTGGAAATGGTCTTATAGCCTTTACCTTTAACATGCTTGTCTATAATTTTCTTTCGAATCTCCTGAGACAACTCTTTCCTTCGCTTCCTCTGGTCCATGTTGAGTGTGGTACATACCATGTCAACAAACAACACAGTGACTACCTGGAGCCCTATATATAGGCCCACTGACTGATTACAAGATTGTAGACACCTGTGATGCTAATTAGTGGACACACCTTGAATTAACATGTCCCTTTGGTCACATTATTTTCAGTATTTTCTAGGGGTACCATAATTTTTGTCCAGGCCTGTTCCATGAGTTTATTTTTTTAAATAATTCTGTTGAAGCATGGTTGAAAAGCAATGTCTGACTTTCATTGGTTAACATTCATAGAATTTTTTAAAATTATTACTTTTGTCAGATTAAAGTTATTTCTGTGACCATTGTGAGTTTTTCTTTCATTGACCGAAGGGTACCAACAATTTTGTCCACGTGTGTATATATTAATTAAACTTTTGTATAAATGCAAAGGCTGTGACACATGGCTGTGATTACCTCCAGCCTATTGTGTGATATATAACTATTAATAGCTGCTATAACATAAGACCTTGTTTCACAGGTGTTCCTTAACATTAACTGCAAATAGAAACAGGAAAATACATGTCATTCTTAAATTAATGATTCTGTAACTGTTGACAAATCCCTGTGGTAAAAAGAAAAATTTGCAACATGTTCTTACAGGGGGAAAAACAAAATCATCTTTCATGATGATTTTGCATCACTCCACCATGTTGTTGATTATTTCCCTATAACAGCATTGTGTTTTGTTCCTTACTTTTACCCTCATTGTCTGTCTATAAGCAGAGCGCCGCTCTGGACATTTACCTAAATCTGTTCCTTGTTTCTTATGTTCCTGCCCACAGGAGGGCGCTGGGTTTTTTGATGTTGACAACGAAGCGTTTGAGGCAATGCCAGTGGAAGTGAAGCTTTTGCCAAGGAAACTGAGGTTCTTTTGCAGCTCTGAACGCAGAGACGAGCTGGCACAGATGAACTAACCAACATGCTGCAGTGAAACACTGGGAAAGGTTTTGAGCGCTGCTGTCTAATTTATTGGACTTTTACCAATCTATCACAAACTTCTTCTGCCTGGGTGCTAAGTATACATCATCAGAGCAATATCACATTATATTGTCATGTTGGTATAATCTGTGTTTTGATGGTTGAATATTTTCCTAGGGATTTCATTTCTAAAAGGAATGACTAATGTATGTAAAAGAAAACAAATGTCTTCAAGCCCAGTTAATCAGTGCGCTGCAGTACGCGTAACGTAATACCAGGACACAGAACGAGACATACTTGTTTTCCCTCAATATGAACGTTATGGAAGGAAGGAAGGAAGAGAATGCGGTACATTTCAGCTCCATTAACATGGCATCTAACAAACTGTGTCGTTTATATGTGGACCAATGACCAGATATAAATAACAAGAATTATATGACTCATTATATCTGATTATAAAACAGTTACCTACAAAACATGACCTGACTTATTTCTTATTATTTATTTAGAATTTAATTGTTAATTATGAAAGCAAGAAACAAGCTATGGAATAAACAGAGCAGGATAAAGTGTGTTTCTAGGTAAATGTTTCCAGTGTTCCAATGTTTAAGTGCTCTAATAGCATTGTTCTGCTGCAAGCTTTTAAATGTATTACAACCTCCATCTGTCACAAACTGAGTTTTTTTGCTGCAAAAGAGATTCTGCAGCAATTATGCAGAGATGGCCGTGCACAAACAAGATCTTCACTTCCTGCTTGTTTGAAATTACCACCAAAATAATAATAATAATAATAATAAGGGCATCATTCATTTCAAGCTTTGAAAACACACACACTATCACAATCAGTAAAGAGAGTTTATTTCAAGATGGCAGTAAAAAGAGCCAGTGGATCTGGACCAAGATACACATGCAGTTACAGTGTTTAACATAATGAGAAAAGTGTTAAATGAGTGCAGACATCAGCTAAATTGAGCCGTGTATGCGTTAATGACATTTTAATGCTTAGTCAACACCTATTTGTTTAAGCGTTCAAACACAATCATTACTGTACATTTTCTCCAACACAAAGAGCTAAGTCAATATTGTTTATAAAATATTATAAGGAAAAGAATAGGTAATTGAGATACTTTGAAAAATTCACATCAGCAATTCTTGTTTTATAATTTCTATGGACATGTACAACACATTATAATTTGTTAATTTAAATGAAATACATTTTACCATTAAAATGATAGGTACATTTTCTTTAAGTAGGTCTTAAATCATCATTGATGTGAATATAAGTACATTACAATAGTTTAAACCAAACTTTTGTCACCTTAAACCAGTCTTAAGTAATTGGGGCCAAATTGCAAAATCTTCATTCCGTGTGAACAAATGCATTCCTAGGTTCAGCATCTGCAGTCCTCCTGAGCTAATACTTCAGTTTACTTCAAGTTACAGTGTATATAGTACAAACTGAAAGCGTTTCTATACCCAGTAGTAGCAGTATAGCTAGCTAAAACTAGATCAGAGGGACTGTAGAGGCTGAACTTTTGCACAGAACAAAGGTTGTGGAGTTCAGAGCAGGAAAACGTATGAGGACCAAGACCTATTGTAATGTACTTACAGTACACTATCAGTCAAAAGTTTGGACGCTTCATCTAATTCCATGCTCTTTGCTGATTTTTATTTCTTTCTACATTGTACAACACCGCTGAAGTAATATATGAAATAATTTCCTTTGAACAGCCTCCATTCACTCACTCATCATCTATACCACTTAATCCTGTATTCAGGGTCGCGGGGAGCCTGGAGCCTATACCAGGAGACTTAGACAGGGTGCCAATCCATCGCAGGGCACACGCGCACACACACACACTACAGCCAATTTGGGAATGCCAATGACATGTCTTTAGACTGTGGGAGGAAACCCACCAAGCACAGGGAGAACACGCAAACTCCATGTACACAGAGACGGGAATCGAACCCGCACCCTGGAGGTGCAAGGCGACAGTGCTAACCACTACACCACCGTGCCGCCGGTTTTAATACTGAGTTCCCTTTTAATTGGTGATTTTTGAGGCTGGTAACTACATGAACTTCTCTACAGCAGAGGTAAGTTTTGGTCTTGCTTTCCTGGGATGGTTCTTATGAGAGCCAGTTTCATCATGGTGCTCGATGGGGTTTTGCAAATGCACTTGACAGTGCTGTACTTCACAGAATTGTTCCACAACAGCTGACCTTCGTGTCTTAATATAACAATTGATTTTGTTACTTTATTACCTTATGCCATATGTGTTATTCCAATTTTTTTAAATTCAGTATTGTTTTAGAATGTAGAAAATAAATCCAAACTTTTGACTAGTACTGTATATGCACCTCAATTTTGATTTAAAGAAGACTTGAAAAAACCCAAACTATCCTTTTAACAGTAACAGCATTTTTGTATCCCAGTCAAACAACGAGCGCCTGCACTCATTTACAGAAATAAGATGTTACTATTTGCAGTAAACATTTAAAACAATAGTTTGGTATTCAGATCGAACACATATGTTGACTGCTACAGTAGCAGTAAGACAATAGGGTTGGTTGCCTACAAAGGTCCTAAACACAACAGACTGTTTCTGTTAGCGAGTTGAAGCATTCTAACCCTTACAGACATATACAGTGTTGAGTGATACTGTACTTAGGGGCGAACTCATCTTCTATATCCAAGCCATAGACTACAGTTAATGTAGCACAAACTAAATTTAATCTTTTCCTGCAGTGCTGTAAGAATAAATTCTTTTAGGGAGCAGCAGCTGACTTTGCCAGTATGACCATGAGATCTAGTTCTGTTGAAAAGCAATTAAGTCAACTATTGCTCATTGCAAATACATTTTAAACATAAATCCAAGCTTACACATAAATCAAAGTTAATGAACAATACAGCATTCACTGACAGAATCACATTCATATTTTTCTGTTTTTGAAAAACAAAAAAAAAAACATCACAAACAGATATAAACCGAGTCAGTGTATCCCAGCTGTGCAGCAAACATATACAACTTACAACCGATAACAAAAAATCAGGAATGTGGTCAATTCAGCAAAAAGACAAACATTTACGCCTCTCCGTGTCTATGTCATTAACATTTGCACCTACTGTATTCATATTATAGTACATTAAGATTATAATAGTCATATTAAAAGCAGTCAAAATCCGTGACTGGTCTTTTACCTCTAGAGCAGGGACACCCGGTGTGTTGAAATACAATGCGACATTGAAAACCAAGGGCAGAAACACAGCATGTAAATTTCATTCATTTATTGGGCCAAAACTGATGCTACTTTAAAAACAGATCTAATCTGGTGTAAATAACCAGCAGGAACCTTCTGAGGCTGCAGGTTGTCGAGTCCTGCTCTTGAAAATACAGTGATTCATAATCAACAGAATTTGTGGCAAATCCAATGTGGTCCATGATTATTGACCATGATCAGGTGAACATGAATCATGAAGTTACATTCCAGACCCATCATCCCACTGCTGACCAGAACATTACCTGATAGATTTTTAAAGGATTTATTAGCACTCATCATAGTATTTCAATTGCTCCCTTTGTCAACAACACTGATCCAGTCATTAACTACAGGCATAAATGCTGACAAAAGAAATCAGAGAGAGAGAGAGAGAGAGAGAGAGAGAGAGAGAGACACCAACACGATCAAACTGAATTGATGTGGAGTTAGCTTCATAAATACTGGAAATGTGGTCCAAGAAAATGGTTCCAGTTTGGTACCATTCATCTGCAAAAACCGTTAAATATATAACAACGTAGTGGGTCACTGCTTTTCAGTTACCTTTCTTCACCAGACAGAAAACCAGACGAACACAAGGATGAAAGTGTCTCCATTGCTTTACTTTAAGTCTGTGAGGCTCAGATGAAGTGCACTTGGAGACCCAGACAGTGCCATTACATCAGGTCTCCAAAACAGCACTGGCTAGAAGAAAAGAGTCACAATTGAGGTCCACAAAACAAGCAGTAACAAAGAGGCACAGAGATCAGTTTTGTCACTTTTCAGGATGTGAGAGTAGACGCAGCTGGAAAAGAAACCCACAGGTAGCTGTCAAGGTACTGAAGAAAACACACATGAGCCCACACACACCCACACACAAACACAAACATACATAAAGCAGACAGACGTTGCGGACGTGAAGGCAGCAGTGTATCAAAGCCTGAAGAGGCAGTATCATTTCACTCCAGCGGTGAGGCCAGGGGTCAGTACTGGCTCCTGAGACACCCGTCCCAAAAAAAAAAAAAAAAGAGAAAGACAAACAGAGGAAAGCAGGGAGTCAGGCAATGAGTTCCAGCCTAGCAAGGCTAGTGGATCCAGAGAGAGCATTAGTGATTAGTGAGATGAAAAGAGAGAGAAACCTCTCTGGCCTTACGGGCAGCACGGATTGTCGATAACCAGCATGATGTCGATGCCGTAGACCTCCAGCAGATCCACAAGGAAGCCGCGGTCAGCCTGTGGGTCCAAGCCCATAGCACGCACATGCTCAGGAGTCAATGTGGGATCAGAGCTCCCTGCGACCTCCAGCAGTGTCTGAAAGATGCGATTGTTCTGCTCCATAAAGAACCTAGCAAAGGGGGAAACACACAGACTGTTTGTACGTACATGACGGCTTAAACATGTGTGGTCAATTAGCATGGAAGTAAAATAAAATTATGCTGGCCATATTATTGTACCTGGCAAAGTAATTCGGTTATTGGCCCACAGTGAGAAACCAGATCCTTGTTTTTTTTAATCAACATCCTATGAAAACTATTAGGACTGAATAGTTAATGCTTTAGAGCTCTGATTAGAGTACACCGTAGAAACTGCAATTACGAGTCAGCTAGATGGATCTCACAGCTGTTTACACTAACAATTATAATAAAACTTTTTTTTGTTTGTTTTTAGCCTTTCTTTCCACTAGTCATTCGTTTAATCCTACTACATGTTCTTAAAAGTTTTAAAAACATATAATCCACCCAGTCCATACAGCTCATACAGTATGTGCATGTGGCATACATATACATATTATATTATATATACGTATTGATCAGCCATAACATGAACACCACCCCCACCACCACCACGGAACAACATGTATTATCAATAATCTACCAGTAAACTGGTGACAGGATCCTGGCACCTTATTTACACCCGCGGGGACCAAAGGCTATCTGTCCCTGACCAATCCCAGAAAAAAAGTCATTGCAGCCCAAACATTACAGCACTGCCATACTTGGGGCTTAGCAGGCAAAAAGTTCAAGGTTGTTGATTTGACCTCCAAACTCCCCAGATAGCAATCCAAATGAGCAAGTCAGATCCATGGTGGCCCCACCCATAGAACCTATGCAAGCCTTGTGGAGTCCCAGTGCCCAGAGCATCCTGTTCGCTCAAGCGGAACCTAAAACCTAGGTGGTTTTAACTATAATGGTCCAGACTGACTCTATTCCAGAGCGATTGATTTGTCTAAGAATGGACACACATGAAGGAATGCACTCATCATGCATAATTTTCTACATTTTACAATCAATGATAAATTATTTTATACATTTTATTAAATTTGTTACTTTCAGGCTTTGAATAGTCTTGTTCCTAATTTTAAGCAATTTTCCAGGAATATGCAAAATATAATTTAGAATTTATTTTTATTTTTTATTTTTATTTAAAAAAAAATTACAACCTGAAATGATAGTACATTTGTCTTGAGATTTGTATAATTTTTTATATTTCGTTTATAGCAATTTTATAAGAGGTAATACTATAGCGACTGAACTATATTTAGAATATAATCTCTAGCTACTTTTTTGGTGTGTCTTACCTTTTGTTTAGTTCATTTGAAAAAATATCTGTTTTTGTTATTAACTACTTTTCCCAGAATTACTTCCCAATAAAGCACACTGCGTCCAAAAGCTCAGAAATTGCTCAACTCTTGGACAGCCTCAGGTTTTCAAATATTCTTAGCACTATTCTTAGCACTAATAATAATGCAAGTATAAATTATTCACATAGGCTTGTAAGCACTGGTTGTACTGTGCTCCAGTTTTTCCTTGCCCATCCTCTGGGAACCCTAGGCAGTCAGTACTCCTAATTGCGTGCTACAGATTTTTGTCTCAATTTACCCGAGAAGACAAAAACAGGAGCTCATCAGAATAATAATATGCAATACAAATCTGCCACTTACAGGATAAAGAGGTCTTCCTCACTAGAGGTACAGTCTCCATCAACCTCCTGGGAATACAGCAACAACTGCCTGCGAAGACATTTCCATGATGTCAACCCCATCATGACAACCTGACAGTTGTTATCTCACTTTAATCATTAAGCACATCGTTACATTATAAGGAGGAAACTGTACTTTGTGGTATGTTTAGTTACACTGCCGGAGTCCTTATCTTAAATAATTATTAGTAAACGCCCTTATGTAATGCAGAAACATTAAAGTACTTACTTTGAACTACTGAATGTGTACGTAACTGTGGGTTCATGCACTTAAGAACCTTAGGTCTAGTGTGGCTCGTATTGGTGTGATATGTATTTGTATTACAGTGCTCAATCTTCATCTCAGTACCTCTGTTCACTGAGTTTGCGATACTTCTCCCTGTCAGCGTTGTTGATTCGCAACAGAGGCTGCAGGCCTTCTCTGTGTGTCTTCACATTCTGGTTGTCAATGTAGACATCGTAAAGCTCCTTCTTTTCCTCAAAAATCTTCTCTGTAGTGCCTACACTCACACAATGAAAGCAGAAAAAGGCTTGAAAAAATGCTAATACTTTCCTGAAAGGTTCATTAGCAAGTCAATCACAACTATTATATAAAAGTATTGGGCTTTTCGAACATTTTTAGATGATCTATGAAAACTTCTTATTCAACTACCAGGAAAAAAAATTCATAAGGGCAAGCCTTTTCATGACTTGAGTCATACAGATGTTGTGTAACAGCTAACAATTTCATCATATTTGCTTTAAATGGAAGCACCGGCAGCGAATTACAATGAAGTACTCACAAGCCACGTAGGACAATTCCGTCTCCAGAGCGGTGATGTCAGCAACATTGATATAGAAGAACGGGCGGAACTCAGGTACAGAGCCACCGATGCCAGGTATGGACACGTTAGCAAGGCAACAACAGCAGTATACTGCGGGAAAAGGCACAACACAAGTCACAACCCACTGAAAAGAAATAATAAGATTCAAAATTGTCCATGAAACGTCCTAATATGAGGGTGAGTCAAAAATCATCCGCACTACGTGTAACATTAAAATTTCTGTTGGCCTCACTGTCTTATCAGAGGTTTCCGTTTGTAACTGCATTGTGACAAAAAATGGATGCCGCACTGGTGATCCATTTTGCGTTGTCTGAGGGTGTACCTGTCACCGTTATTTATCGAAGACTTTGTGCAGGATGCAGAAAGTTTTTGTATATCTGCAAAAAAATGTTTGACCAATAATCTAAGAAAGCTGAAAGTGTCTTAAGAGAAATCATTACTGGTGATGAGACTTGGATTCATCATTACGAGCCTGAGAGTAAACAGCAGAGTATGGAATTGAATTTCCTGGAAAGTTTTCTTGATGCTTACAGATTTCGGGAATTTTCAACGGCTGGTAATTGAACATTATGATGAAAAAGGTTCAACAATCAACATGGCTTGTTACAGTGAGATGCTTATTGAAGAGCTGAAGCCTAAACTTTTAATTAAACTTAAAGGACTGCTATCCAAGGGTGTTGTGATCTTGCATGACAATGCCTGTTCACACACTTCTGCCAATACTAGTAAAGAAAGATGAGAGAAAAAATGTATTCAGTGATAGGTTGTGACTCTTATGTGTGGCAATTCATGGATCTCAACACTGACTCCAAATTGATACTTAAAAAAATATAGAATTTGTTAGGTGCGTGCATTTCAGTTCTTCAAAATCCTACAATATTGGCAATTGGCAGGCAGCACAGCATCCTGTGTGGTAGAGCAAATTATTTGTTATGTTTGTTCAGAAAAGTTTAACAAAATATAAAAAACAACTGATGTTAAATCAGGATATTTATAAATTGTGATGTTTACATAATCGCAATACAGATCAAATTGCCACCTACAGCAGGTGTCATGATCATTTTGTATCCGGTGGTCCCTAGCATTTCCCATCCCTACTGTTGACGCTCTGCAAAAACTTGTTTTGAGGTGTTAAAGCACCCTCCCTATAATCCTGATCTTGTTCCATCAAATTTCACATTTTTGGTCCCCTAAAAGTAGCGCTACAAGGATGAAGATTCACTTCTGATGAAGAAGTGAAGATAGTGGTGCATTCTTGGCATTGAAGTTCAGCGTAAAACATTTTTAATGAGGGAATACAAAAGCTTGTATGCAGATGGACCAAGTGTATTGAAAAGCAAGAAGATTATGTCGAAAAACTATGTATTTGACTTTCCGAAAATTAATTATAATTATTTTCTACAGCCAGATTGAAGAACATTTTTGATTCGTAAATAAATGTTAAAAAAGCTTCTACTAACTAAGTATAGATGAATAATGATAATGCAGGTCAACTTTATTAAAATGTAAAACATTCAAGTTTGTGACTTATAAACCCTAATTCTCATAAATGGACATCACTGTGTCTTTAGCATATTAACTTCATTTGCGTTAAACACTGCTCGAGCCTCACCCCGGTAACACACCACGCCGACAGGAGGAGGAGAAAAGATGAGAATGCGTTTCCTTAACAAGGCAAACTTCCACAGCACCATGATCTGCTCTCCGAAGAAACGGATGAACTGAGACATGCAGCCAGCAGGATGTGTAATCTGACAGGAATGAAAAACAATCATGAGACATCTGGCACTCAAAATACCGTCCAAAAACTCACTGAAAAGACAATGCATAATGTAGACACGGACTTTCAGCCTGACTTAATAATGTTATGGTCATAAATATGGACAGAGCATTCATGGGAAACCGCATACAGATGAATTCCTGTTCTGTCAAAACATGTCTCTGTTTAGCAATGTGAAAGTTATGAACTACGGCATTTCAGCAAAAACCAACACTCAACACTACAAAATATTAAAAATCAGCAGTTTTACAGAGTAATTACACTTCCTGTTTTTAATGAAGGCACTGCAAAACTGGATCTAAGCCCTGAGCTGTATTTTCAGGACAAAAAGCAATGCATAGCGTAAGCAGACTAAGAGAATAATAAAGCAATAAAGACGAGAAGAATGTAATATTTTAGCAGTCACATGTTCCCACCTTCATTTCTGGATGCATGCAGCGGTTCACCATAGTGCTGGTGGGGCAGACCGTGACCAGACCGTTCCCGCCTGGGGGAAGCACAGCCTTCTTATCCTCATAAAATGCCTCCAGCGGTGAGTACTGTCCCGGACACTGCAGCTGGTGCCTGCAGTCAAATATAGCAAGAGTTGTCATATTTTTCATAGAGCTTCCTCAAGTATAACTACAGTGGTGGCCAAGATATTAACAAAAAAATATGCCATGTATTATAGTTTTCGCTGTGCACAAAACACTAATTTGGTCTCGCCTACCTGGCTGAAGAGTTGTGCTGATTAGCTTCAACTGGTTTAGTTAATAATTGCAACAAAAATTTAGTCTCTGAGGCTGGGGTGTCCAGCTCTGCACAAAAATGGCTAAAAGTAGGGAACTCTCAAGTGAATTGTGAAATTCTCTAAAAAGAATTCTATTCATCATCTTGAAGCAATCAAGCAGACATGGATTGAGCAAGTGACACCGGTGTACTGCAGATGTCTTTTTTGACTCTACAACCAGCCAGATACAGCAGGTTTTGAAGAATGATAAATCTAAATATTGATTGTTGTACCACCATTTCTTTGCATAATATAACAAATTATTCTTATTATCCTGAGTGTCATTATTTGAAAAATTTTATAATTTCATTTAAACATTGAATTTCCCTTTTGTCTCAGTACTTTTGGCCAAGATTGTAAACATATACACGTTAAAGAATAAGAGGCGAGAATGGATTGAAGAGCCCTGGAGAATACATATACAGGAATAAGAGAGTAATAGCATGGGTGTGCGAAGCTCCAGAGGAAAGCACACTGCCTGATTGTTACTAAATGGATTACATCCAGTACACATGCCACAAATAAAATAAGGCTGCATCCATTATATACTGGATTCTTTCACACTTTATCAGAACTGTGCTAACACAAAAATATTGTCTTTTTTATGCATTTTAATCACGTTTAATCACAGTCATAGAGCAGACTCTTATTCAATACATGGCACTTACATGTAGAAATTCTTGTAAGTCAAAGTGTTTTTTAGACACTTCCCAACCCCTAGGCAGATCTCTCTTATCATACAATAGCTACCAATCAAGGGGAAGGCCATATTGTGGTTTCTCTGAGCCATGTGAATCCAGCCAACCACTACAGCCAGCTTTTAAAACCGCTCCATCACAGCGAAATACACTTAGAAGAAGTGCTATTCACCATTTTCCACATGTGTGATTTCACAGACATAACATCATTGAGAGATTGTTTTACTCTCATGGATTTACAGCCACGGAAGGCTGTGGCATAGTCTGTAATCAAACTTCAAATCTTTGGACATTATAGCAAATGCTTTTCCGTTGTGTCACTCAAGAGCCCAAATGATTGCTAGTTTGCCGTCTTTGCCAAGTTATCAGCTGATGAGCAATAATCAGCCATCCAGTAACCAAACTGAATCAACCAAACGTAAAATACATTAATACAAATTAAATTAAGCTTATAATATGAAAAGTATATCACAACCCCTGTCCTTGAGCATATAATAAATGAGAAGACAAGAAATATAGAAATGGGGAAGGAAGGAAAGAGGAAGAGGGGCATCATAAGTGTCAGTGTGAGAAGAGACTGAGTGAGATAACTCACAGAACAGTTTAAATGAAAGGCAAAAAACAAACAAACAAAATTGGTTTAAATGTGTTTGAAAACAGCCCAGCATTTTTAACATGGCTAAAACTTCAGGATCAACTTACTTGACCTGGTTCTCTAGAAAGTGCATGTAGCGGTACAGCAGTGTGTATGAAGGTGACAGGATGCCAACAGACTTCATTCGTGCCCCCCTCTCCAGCTCACTCTCCACCGGCATATTGGCGAAGCATGCTAGCCCAAAAAACGAGCCTTTCCGAAAATATCTAGAAAACGTCAAAGATACTGTAAGGTACATCGTCCAGAATCAGACAGCACTGTCTTTGTAAAAAAATTTTTTTTTAAAAACATTATACCACTTAACTTAATATCTGAAATCAGATTCTTACATGAAATCGTTTGCAATACGATGAGAGCCGCTGGCCATTGACTTGAACTCCACACCGTCCAGGTTTATGTCCTGAGGTAGGCACCACTCCACAATGTTTCCTGTACATGAGAGGAGTGTAAAAGCCATGATTACTGACTGCATACTGCATAATAACAGAAGAAGCCTAACTCTCTTAAAATAGACCATGCAAGTTATACAGGGTGTGAGAAAGAAATACTGTAAGATACCATAAGATGCTACAATGGCAGTTTACAAACTAAAGGCCAGGAGACATGAACCCATGTGGGGCTGCTTAATTATAAATGGGGTTATGAGAGAAACTCACAATTTCCTTAGAGATTTGTTCACATATATGACAAATCAATATAATGAATATTTTACTACTAGGGTAGATTTTGTGTGGTATAACTTTGAAATGATACGCAGAGTCACAGACAAACAAACTAGGTTTAAATTAATGATGTCCATGATATTTTTACCTTTTTCCACTATCCTCAGATGCTGTACTAATGGAGAATTTCAGCTGTGAAAATTTTTTTTTTCATATCCGGCCAATCCACTGCGGCTAGTGCCTCCACAAAATTATGAGACTCTGACTTTGCGTCTTAGATGTCAAGAAAACGAATATGAAAATATAACAAACATAATTAAATATGGACTTATAAGTGTTACATAAGTAAGCTGCAAATGTCAGCTAGTCCTACGTTATAATTGTGAAATAATAAATAAAAAAAATGTATATGGTGCAGGATTGGGATCAAAGAAAATTCATAATATCAATTTAAGATTTAACAGAAAATCCTTTTTGAATGACTTTTATAGCTTGAAAAATCAGACCAGGGTAAATGTCTACCTTCAGTTAGAAAACAGCATGATTCAATGACAACACTGGCTGATTATGTGCCTCTCAGAATAACTCAATGATTATAAAATATTATGTTAATAGATTCGGAGCAGCATGTTGACACAGCAGGTAGCGCGGTCACCTCAGAGTCCTGGGTTTGATCCTGAGCTCGGGTTAATGTTTATGTGAAGTTTTCATTATTTCAGGGTCTGTATGGCGTTTCATCTGGGTTGTGCAGTTTCCTCCAACCATACAAACACATACAAAACAAATGTAGATAATTGGGCCTGGTCGCTCTGATTGCCTCTAGGTGTGAATAAGTGTGTTAATGTAAGTCTCCACAATTGCATCATGGCCGATGATGGACTTGTGTCTCATTCCGGGTGCGTCCGTGTTTTGCGCCCAGTTCTCCCAGTCACCCTGACTAGGATAAAGCAGGTTACTGAAAATGTATGAATGAATGCATGAAGGAATGACAGTACTGCAATAGTCATTCCCAAGCAAGTCATACTGAACAGTTAAGAAAAGCAGAAGTCAGCGAGTGTGTATTAGTCAGCAAGATGACTTACAAACCCAGACATTTTCACTTTTTTATGAGGTGCGACTTTATCTCCTGTGTAATATTTAATCAATGCAGGGGAGGTACACGCATAAAGCGTAGGTACTGTATTTTCTGAGCACGACCAGGCTGTGGACAGAACAGATATTAGCTCTATGAGATGAAAACTATGAGAATTAACCCGTGAAGCCAACTGAAGTGCTGTAGTATTAGTCCTGCTCACCTGATCTCGTGTCAAAGGTCACCACAAACACCGCAACAATCTGATCTTTCTCTTCCCAGCCCGGGACTGAGCGGGTTTTGATGGAGGGTCCGGGAAAGGCGCAGTCTCCTTCCTCATCCGTCCCTGAAGCATAAGCATCCCCCTCCGGCCCAGGGCGCGTGCTCCTGCCCCTGCCCTTAACAGCTGTTACACTACCTCCACCTTCCGGGCTCGTGCTCCAGCTATTATTCGCGCCATTTTTGCTCGGAGGACAGCTCGGTTCTGCGGCCAGGAATCCGCCGCTGTGAGGAGCAGGCATGGCGGGGTTCGGTTCGGCCCGCCCGACCTCCTCCTCCCAGTCGAGCAGCGGAGCTCGGTCCGACTGCTCCACCATCATCACACCTTCGCTCCTGACGACGAAGGAGAGTCGGGAAAAAACGTCGTCTCGGCGGTGTGGACAGGTTTAATTTGTTCTCTCAAGGCAAAACACCCCATCGGATTGTGAAACAGAACATATCTGCAGCGTGACAGTTTCCAAATATGCACGAAGAAACCGGACGCGACCGGGAGTCGATACTGTTTTGATGAGGTCACACATTTCCGGTCACGTGACATCTTTACGCTACGTAAGGTTGAGATGAGAACGGCTCTCGAACGGATATGATAAACAACACCGAGAATATCATATAATATTACTTTATTTTTACCATCAGCTATAATTGGAAAGTTACTCTAGTTTACTGGTGTTAAATAACCTTCTTTAAATGTCGAATGTTACATTAGCTTGGTATGAATAGCAAACCATACCCTTGAAATGACAGTGTGTATTTCCATGTAACAAGTGGTAACCCATGTAACACAGTGTAGCACATGTAACACATTTCCAACCAGACATATCTATTAACTTCAAAATGGAGCACAACTACAAGTGTGAAAACACCTCTTGTGAACATTTCACATGCAGTAGAATTTTTTTCATTCAATGCTATAGTAACCTAACAGATACAGTAAACATATACTATAAACCTGTCATTGTGGCCTATTGGTTAGCCACCAGTGCATGCCCAGGTTCGATTACCGCCTCGGGTCTGTGTGCATGGAGTTTGCATGTTCTTCCTGTGCTTGGTGGGTTTCCTCGGGGTACTCCAGTTTTCTCCCAAGATTAGACTAATTGGTGTTCCCAAATAATAATAGTGTGTGAATGAGCATGTCAGTGTGTGTGTGTGTGTGTGTGTGTGTGTGCGCCCTGTCTACCATTCAGGGAGTATCCTGCCTCGTGCCCTATGTGTGTGTGCCCTGTCTACCATCCAGGGAGTATCCTGCCTCGTGCCCTAAGTCTCCTGGGATAGGCTTCAGGCCCACAGTGAACCTGTATACAAGATAAACTGGTACAGACTATGTCCCGGGTCTTTGTTCCAGTATTCAGTTCTCCAATTTCAGTCAGTTAGTGCTCATGATGGCATCAGATTTTTTTTATATCTTGCCTGCCTGTGTGAAACCTGTTGTGACCTAACTGTTGTAATCTGTCCACCTCAAAGTTTTATGTTATAAGTTCTGAGATGCTTTTCTATTCACCAGATTATAAAGAGGGCTCACTGTCAGCTTAGACCAGCCTGGTTTCCACTCGTGTGCGTGTGTTAATTTCCCTATAATATTATTCAAAATAAGGATAGGACTGAACATGGGATTTCTGGTTCTAGATAATGAATGATCTTTTTTGTTAATTTAATGTGATTTAAGGAGTTTCCACCCTAGTTAGTGAAGCTCATGAAGTTCCTAAAGGAACTGCATATTTCATGATGCATAAACCAGCATTATTATCGGAGAACTGATAATACAAGAGATTATACAAAAGCCGAAAATTAATGTTTTTGTTAGTTGTAACGTATTTTTGTGACTACAGTTATATGTATATTTGTATATACGCTATGTATATAATTTATTTAAGACAATAAAACATATGGACGTGACTAAATTTGTCAATTCGACCTGGAGCGTCTAAAGCTAAAAACTATTGTTTGAAATTCCTGACTGACAGCATGAAGCGCCCGCCCATTAATCAGTGAAATAAGCGCGAGCGCCGACGGGGTGAGTGGTGTAAAGCAGGGCGGGCTGGAGCCTCGTTAGGAGAACCGCAGGCGAGCGCGCGAGACTCAAGCGTGGCGAAACGCGCTGCTTATGGTAAGGTCGTTGTGCAAGATTTCAGATAATGAGGTCTGAATCTTTTGACTTATCAGAAGTTTAAACATTCAGTTTTACATCACTGCTGTTATCTATAGTGATTTGGCAACTCAAGCTTTTACTCCAGTTATGTAAAAGTATTTTCAGGTGTGTGTTTTTACACTTCATTGAATCCACTAAAATGGAATAAAAATCTGTCATGTAAAAACTGCTGTGAATTAGGGGCATCTCTGTGAAACTGAGACAAATTATAACCTGGTTCATTAAAATCATATTGCTGTTTCTGTAAAAAAAAAAAACTAACTAAATATATATATCGAGAGAGAGAGAGATAACATGGAGTACAACTTGCATAATTGCACAATAATGTTGGCTTAAAGTACATTTTGGGGATATTTACCAAAAAAAAAAATGGTTTGGAGTTGCTACCAGAGTACATAACATAGACTGAGCTTGTCAGGTTTGTATCTTTATCAGCTTCTGATGATTCTGTCTAGTGGACAGGGATGGCAGCAGCAAATGAGAACTTCGTGCAGCAGCATTTGTACTTCTCGAGCTGTGGTGAAGAGGACAGCAGCGACACCAGTGTGGAGGACTGGGCGCCCAGAAGTGTGTCTCTAAGAAGTCCATCGTCTGTCTGCCAAACCCCAAGAGTACAGCGCCACCGCACCAGAAATAACACACCAGCTGCACCAGTCTCGCCATCTGTGCCCACCTCGCCGATACCCTATGCTGCCTGGAGGAAGCTAAGACTTTGTGATTCCCCCAGTACACCAAAGGTAACCTTGCTACATTGCTTCAGGACAATGATTTGAACATTTAATAGGCTTCAATTAACAGAACCAAGTGTTCCCTATCCAGAGTCTTCTGTCCAAGTCAGCACTGCCTTACTCAAGCACAAAGCCATATCGCAGCCAGAGAGTCCTGTACCGGCCTGCTGCATCTGCCCATGCACCCTCGGTCAATATAAACCCTTTCACCCCAGATACAGTACGAAGGAACAGTGAGCACTGTAAGAGGAAGAACTGTAGAAGTGATGGTGATGATGATGATGGGCACAGGTAACCCAATCTTCTATAAGCAAAATTATTAAATTCCTTCTCTGTCATCTTGTTGTAGGAGGGGACATTTCAAACATGTCGCATTCATTCCCTGCAGGTTAAAGGAAACGCACACTTCATCTGAAGATGAAAGCTATTTTCTGCCATCAAAGGTATGGCATTAGGCATTTCTGGAAACACAATGTACCTTTTTAATTTTTCTTCTGTTCTTGCACAAACACTTGCCTTTTAGAGTTTAACTAATGTGTTACCAATATTAAGTCTTTGTGGATGCTAGTAAGGCAGAGAATGGGTCTGCTATGAAATTGTTATCTTATTGTGAAAATTTAATAATGCCATGTGGCTCTTGGGCATCACTTTGTTCAAAGACTGCCAAGAAAAGTACAGTAAGTGAGTGCTGATCCCAGACTGACCATTTGCAGAATGGTACTGTAAGGAAGCCTCATGAAAAATCATCTTTCTTAGTCATATTTACAGGTACTTTTTTTAGAGACTTTAGAAGGTAAAATTATATATTCATTGAAATGAAATATGCCAAACATTCCCAAGAGTACATTTTAGATGCATGTCTAATGATTTGTCCTTTTTAGATACGAGAGTTTCTGTGGTTACAAATTAAGATGCAGTGATGTACCCTTGGTTGTTAACTTGAGCATTCCCTGATATCAGACAACTTAAATTTCTCAGTAACCATATTTTTGTTGGGTATCTGATAAGAAAAGTATAGCTGGGAGTTTCCTGCTACTGGCAAACTTGTGCCAACATCTTTTTGCCTTAATTGCTTAGCTGCAAAAGCACTATAGGGTAAGAGATGAAGTGAGAAACAGCTACATGGATTTCTCGAACTGTTAAGTGTTTGTGCTAAGCATTAGAGACCTCTCAAAAATGTTGATTCTAGTCTGAATAGTTTTAGGTGTACATAATGATGTTGACTAAGTTAGTAGCTCTATATTATGTGACCATGTGCATAGGGCAAAAATTATTGTTTATACAAAAAGTGCCTTATTATTGGTATTGATCATCAGCTACTTGTTTAAAAATCTACAAAAGCCCAACCATCTGTGGATCAAATTAATCATCCAGGCTTTGTGTCCTTTCTTCCATCTGTTGTCACTCAGAGACCAGCAGTGCCAGCCCTCATGCTGTCACGTTATGAGAGCGAGTTCCTGGAGCTGGCCCGAATCGGTGTGGGCGAGTTCGGTGCTGTTTATCGTTGTGTGAAGAGGCTGGATGGCTGCATGTATGCCATCAAACGTTTGCGCAGGCCACTTGCAGGATCAGCCAATGAGTAAGTGTAGACTAGAACAGACGGACAATTACTTTCCTCCTGCCCAGATTGATGATATTTATAAAGTGATATTTGTGCATATAAAGGAAAAAATTGTGTGGGGAAAAAAAGTTTGATGGTTTAAAAAAAAACCTAAGGATGCAGGTTACTAGGGCATATTATGTCTGTTTTGTCTGCAGGCAGCTGGCATTAAAAGAGGTATATGCCCATGCTGTGCTGGGACATCACCCGCATGTTGTGCGTTACTACTCGGCTTGGGCAGAAGACGACCATATGATCATTCAAAATGAGTACTGTGATGGTACTGTGTCTGCATGATTTTGATGGTTTGAGAGACAACAATTAAGGGAACTTGACATTTTCTGTCTTAGCCAGCTACTGGACATAAGGATCTATTATACCCAAAGGGTATTGTGAACTATTGTCAATTTTGCAGGTGGGAGCCTCCATGATGTCATAACCGAGAAGGAAGAACAGGGGGAGTTCTTTAAAGAGCCAGAGTTGAGGGATTTGCTGCTTCAGGTCTCAATGGGACTCAAGTACATACATGCGTCAGGCCTGGTGCATCTTGATCTCAAACCCAGTGAGGGTGTTTTTGTTTTTACTTTTTTTTTTATAAATTGGATTCAACATACAGTGTTTTTTTTTTTTCTTGTACTGTACAATGTTTAGCTTTAAATGAAAATATCTGCTCTCTGCTGTTGAGGTAACATATTCATCAGCTATTGGCCTAGCTCCAGTGCTGGAGCAGCAGGAGACAGTGACGAGGAAGATGATGGGCACACTTCATCAGGAGTAGTTTATAAAATTGGTAGGCCATTTAAACCAGGAACATCCATGATGCCTTCTATAGATAATTTAATGGCAAATTCTCATTGTCAATCTCAAATGTCCTTCTCGTTCTAGGGGATCTTGGTCATGTCACCTCCATCTCAAGTCCTCAGGTGGAGGAGGGAGATAGTCGCTTTCTAGCATGTGAAATTTTACGAGAGGTACCCTGGGAGTATTACTTGGACATGCACAAATCTAGATTCAGTTATGTTGTAGACAGGCTATTGAATGCTGAGAATATCAAACTCTGACTTGATTTCTGGGCTGGAATTGTCGTGTGCACTGTTGGCCTTGATCATACACTTTGCAAATGTTTCTTTAGTTAGCTTGATCAATCCTGTAAAAATTTTTTGATTTCTTCACTTTTTTTTTTGTAATCTTGCAGGACTACACAAACCTACCCAAGGCAGATATTTTTGCCCTGAGCCTGACTGTGCTGTTAGCAGCTGGAGCTCCACCACTGCCTCAGAATGGAGAAGAGTGGCACCGCCTTAGGCAGGCTCACTTACCCAGCCTGCCCAATGAATTAACACCAGCCTTAAGAAATATTTTACAGGTGTAATACTATGACAGGAAATGTAGTCCAGAGACACTAGTTTACATTGTTTCATGACAAAATCTTGTCTGTAGTCTATACTTACAAGGTATGGGTAAATAATTAAGGTATAATTCAATCTAAAGAAAAATAAACATGCTGGATAATTTGAATTTTGAGTTGCAGGGACCTTTTTAATACTTTGCATTGACTGCTTGCTTTAAAAATAAGTAATACAAGGTGAACATAATTAAGTTACCATCTCTGATCAGTACCTAAACAGAGACTCTGCTCCAATGTTTGCTGATTCATTTTGCTAGAGAATAGTGAGTTGGGGAAAACCCCGATGCTCTGTTGATTTTAGACACTAACCGTGAAAGTGGTACTCCTTATGTGAGGCATTGATGTCTCCTTGTACCACAGTGTCAGATGACAGCTAATTTCTCTCCCAGATAACAAAAATGTAGTCCCAACCAACAAATTTGCAGCAGAACTGCTGAATGTAGAGTTGTTTTGAGCAAGAATAACTTGTATTTTCTAGATGATGCTGGATCCTGATCCTGCTGTGAGGCCATCTTCGTCTGCATTGTGCAGGCACCCAGTGCTGCGCAGAGAAAGAGCTGGAAAACTGGCTGCAGAGCTGCGCAGAGAGCTCAATGTGGAAAAGTTCAGGACTGCAGTGCTGGAAAGGTGAGGGTGCAACTATGATGAATTGAAACTTAAATGAATTGAAATGCATTAATTGAAATACAGCCTGACTCCCACTAGGGGGCACTGCTGTCATGGCTGTGCTGTCCTGTCACCAAAGTAATGTTTAATTGGTGTGGAATGATCTATAGTGAGTCACGACTGTTAACTGAGATCAAACTTTAATGAGTCCCTGATATCCTCCCTATAGGGAGCTTCAGGAGGCTCGGTTAGCTGCAGTCTCACCTCAGCAACCTGCACTCACCTCAGGATGCACCACTTTGCAGACTGGCTCACTTCCCAGATCAGGACGGAGGCTGGTGGGGCGAAACGCAGCTCGGTCCATGAGTTTTGGTTGCCTGTGACCACCAAACTTTTCCATAATGGACATGACTGGTCTGGAGTGGCTTTAATCATTTTTCATCATAATGTGTGGGTTTCTCCACAATGGTGGTCGTTTTATTTTATTTCTTAAAATTTTTGTAAATAAAGATTTTAAGTGCCTTAATCTGTTTGTTTGGTGTGGGTTTTATTTTATTTCTTAATTTTTGTAAATAAAGATTTTAAGTGCCTTAATCTGTTTGTTTGGTGTGGGTGGATATTGGAGGATGGGGGTGACATTTGCATGTAGTCTGTCCTGTCTGCTTATCTCGCATGCACACTGTCACTTTAGGGGAACTCCAAAATTCAGTTAGTGTAGTTTCTTCAGACAAGACTTATCATGGGAGTGAGGGAACAAATTGGGACTTTCCAGCTTTCTATTAAATAGCCATGCTACTATTTAACACTTTGCTGTAAGACACTTGTTTTGGTGGCAAGTACTTCACTCAGTTCAGTTTTGAACAGGGAGAAGTTAAAGATATTCGCTATTAAGACGGTTCTACAACTGCAATCTTGACACATTTAAGGAAGCATTTTTCACGAATTTTTGGAAATGAAGTTCAGTCGACACTTGCTGAAAGTCAAGGGAGTGCGATAATTTACACCTCATTATCGCCACTTTCATGAGTAAAAATTACCAGTCCTATGCAGGTCAACAGGGGACCTGCAATACAATGAAATGCTTGAGAAGAGCTAGTCGACTTGTGTATGTGAGTGTGTCGGTGTTATTGCACACGGTCACATGCCGTAAGCCTACACAAAAATGCATACAGTATACCAAGACTTTTTTCAAAAACATTTTTACGTCATATCGCAGAATGAACCACAATATTTCGATACCACAATATATGTTGTTTACTGAAGGCGATCAGTCGGCTTTTTTTTTTTTTTGCAAGCCACGTCCACTGGTAAAATTCATGAGGGGGGTTAGGTTTTAAATACGATTGTAAAAACGCTATATCTCATTTAAAAACAAACCTTCACAGCGTTTCATTTCGCGTTTCAAGATATATCCCATGTTCTACTTATTTCACATCTTTAAAAACACTGACATTTGTTTAAGGCAGAAAGTGTAAGCGTACACCCCTGTTTGTACCGTGAATGGACCAGTCGCTGCTCTGACGCTTGTAGTGGGATATATAAACTTAAAGAACACCAGCGAGGATGTGTAGCTCGCAGTCTCTCAGGTTTCAGCGAATTATGAGCGAATGTAAGATAAGTGGTTCGCTTTATTACTAAAATAGCTATATTTCTTTGTCTATTTACACACAACTAATTTGACTGACATGCATTTTACATGGTTTTAGATTAGAAGTTAGTGGGTAGTTATTTGGGCTAGCTTACTGGTTAGCATGTCTGTAATTATGCTAACGGAACAAAAACCGAACTGAAATTTGTTAGTCGCTTATGAAGAAACAACATAGCCAAGTTATTTGGATTTGATTATTCGAATCCTATGTAAGAGAAATAACGTTAAACAGACCGACTGCTAGGTTATCTTCATTAGTGTGCATTTTTAAATCTAAAGTTCGTTATCAGTCTTGGTCTGTCGTTGAACTTGTATTTCCTCTGTCTTCTTCTTGTTGTAAGTTTAGAAAGCTAAGTTAGTGTATGTGGCCAGGCTATTGTAAAGTCATTTCAACATTATTTTATCCTTTTTTTTTCTCCAGGAAAACATCACCACGTTGGGACTAAAGGTATGGTTTGTATGTGTGTTGAGCTTTAGTTCAAACGCTAAGCTAGTACAAATATGAACTACTCCAAAAAATTGGACCCTGTTATTATTAAGGCAACACAATGGTGTCTCTTTTAAAATTTGGTGCAGTTTATAATCAGGGGCCTATAAATAGTTTTATGACACAAATCATATGCTGTGACTTTCATATCAGATCTCAATCCCGTGTTATGAGCTAAAATGACCCCCTATATACTCTCAATCAAATATTATATTAGAACATAGATTTATAGGTTTATTAATATAAAATATTACTATTATAATGAACGTGCCCTAGGCACGTGACAGTCGTCGAGATCATTAATATAAATTTTCATATAATGTTTATTTTGTGGCACATTTATTTTGCAGGGGTTTGTCATGTAATACAAAAATGTTTACACTAAATAAATATTGTTTATGATGAAAAATTACACAAACCTTTTTTATTGTAAAATAAGCAATATAGAAATGTACATGTTGTATAAAAAAAGATGTACAGGATATAATTTATACTTTTTTCATATACAACATGTATTTTTTTTTTTATTGGTTATTTTATATCAAATTCGTGTGGCGTAATTTGTAAATCAGAAACATATGAACTTATATTCTAATATAATATTTGGTAGAGATTATGTAGGGGGGCAATCCGTGGCAAGGGGGCATTTTAGCGCATAACACCTGTTAAACAGTGAGCGAGTGCTCACCACCACCATCATTATCACCATCCAAACACAACCGAGAAAAGATATTATATTGTGCTAGAGATGTGTAAAGTCTGTGGCCAAACTTTTAAAACCTGTATATACAAGCATGTCTGGCTGATTGCAACTCCTACAGCAAGGACAATGAATGACTCCTGAGATGTCACCAGATTATAGCCTGTGATTTTAGTGATGTACCATAGTTGTTGTTGTTATTAGACTGATAATTTAATTCAATCCTGACCAGCAAACCTTTCCACGCTCCATCTTTAGATATGTGGCGATTCTTTGAAAATGGAAGCAGGCTCATAATCCTGTTGGGAGAGATTACTGTAAATCTGATTGTTATATTAGTGTGATTATATCTCAGTATTCTTTGCATTAGCAGGTCAGTGTGTCCATTTTCTGACTTTCTTAGGAAAGCCACATCCTTCCATATATCTGGTTTGAATGTGTTAACCTGAGTGTAGCACACACTGGTGTAAGTATAATCAGTTGGGGACAATTAAATTAAAAAAGTAATTTTTGTAGCTTTCCTATTACCCAAAAATGTGCTGATTCTTGTGCATACTGTTCATATTTAGATACATGTTTCAGATAACTTTCCTGCTGAAAAGTCCAAACTCGAGCCTCTTGGCTGACTAGGACGCATTTTTAATTTAAAATCTGAGGTATACAAACATTGTTCCCTGGGCTTTGGGAATAAAACTGCCCCATAACACTACAGATCTCCACCACATTAGGTTCTTATCTATGTAAACACTTTTTTCATGCCAAACCGCCAAAACCACCTTGAGGGTTTTTTTTTTTTTTTTTTTGGTCTAGTCTGACAACAATCAAAGTCAGTGTTCTAGTGGTGTCTAACAAACTGCAGGCGCTTGTGGTGAGATGACCTAAAAGCTTTTCTTTAATTTGACTTTAGTTTGTACAGTTTGTCGATCTGGATTTAGATCTAATCATGGATTTGAAGACCTTGTAACCACAAAATGCTTCCATCCCCGGCCATATTTCATGTAGAATGTCTTCCCCTCTAACCATCCTTCGTACTGTTCCTGGGGACAAATACTCTTTTGTCCTCTTTCAGAGAGTTTTATTACAGCTTAGATCTGGAACTTCTTTATTGTTGCGCTGGTTAATAGTAGGTCAGTAAGGTTAGATATGATGTAATGTAATGTGACTGTATGTTCACTTATTTCTGTCTTTATTTTTTTACCTTTACAAAGTGCAAAGGAAAACGCATGATGGACGTTCAGCAATTTTCACAGACTCCTCTCCTGTTCATGGCGTTCCTCCAGCAAGGACCTTGTCTGAACAGCGAGCTACAGAGGGAGCTAGAGAATCTTCAGTATGGACTAAATCACTGTGAAGCCCCGAGTGGATTAATTAACCATATAGTGTATAGTCAGGACCATGATGTTGACTCCGACATTGAATGTGATGGTGAGCTGCAAACAGATGGACACGTGTTTCACAGAGGTCTGCTACACAATGATCTCCAAGATGATCTTGTTTTACCAGGTATTTTCTAGTACATTTATAACTATTTATGTTTTTTTATTTGTTTAGAAGCCACCGTGCCGAAGTGGATAATGTAATCGATTAGACTTACTGTTGGACTGCTTCTGAGTAAATTTGTTAATTTCTTTTCATTATACGCATGTAATACACATTATTTTCTATGTAAAAGAATTAAAGATGGTGGCTTGGTGGCTTAGTGGAGCAGCCTTGCACCTCCAGGGTCTGGGTTTGATTCCCCCCTCTGTGTGCCTGGGGTTTGCATGTTTTCTTTGTGCTTGGGGGGTTTCCTCCGGGTACTCCAGTTTCCTCCCACAGTCCAAAGACATGCAGATTAGGCTTGGTTTAGGCTTGGCAGATTTAATTAGGTGTTTCCAAATTGCCCATTGTGTGTGTATGTGTACCCTATAATGGATTGGCACTCTGTGCAGGGTGTAACCCGCTTTGTGCCCCAAGTCTCATGGGATAGGTTCCAGGCCCCCCCCACCCCCGCGACCCTGTATATAGAATTAAATGTTCTAGATCGTGAGTGAGTGCATGAGATCTAAAGATTGGGAAGTCTTTGATAAATTTTTCTATTACGCAGGCTGAGTCTGAAATAAATGGCTTTTTCACAAATGACATTACACTGTACCTGGTAATGATCAGATTAGCTGAATTAGCTGTGTTTGAGCAGAAGAATCACCAAGCTGTGTTGTACACTGGCTCTCAATGATTGAATTTGAAGATCTGTGCATTAGTGAAACAGGATGACCATAGGACACATCAAGAGGTCTAATATCTCAGCTGTCTCATTTCATTTAGGATGGATGAATGAGTTTGCAGAAACTAATATTGCAAAGTATAAAACTTTTCCTCAACATTCCCATGCTAACCTGTAGCACAGCTATCGCTTAACGTCATGCCGAAACGCTGATTAATATCGCGATTATGTCTGCTACGTACCAAGTCAGACCTCAATGTACTGAACAAATGACTCAGAAATGTGCCAGGTCAAATCTAGCTGCCTTTAATGCGATTCTGTGGTTGAATTCAAATTCAGAAATGTGTCATCCACTCTAGCCACCTATCTCTATTTTTTTTTTAAATGATAATTTGATTAAGCACAATGCTGAGACATATGGACACGTATATTTTTATGCAAGTAAATCACTAGTAGTGATTTCATTTAATTCATATTAATTTATGTTGTACACTGCCTAAACAAAGAAAAGTTGCAATTTCAGAAGGCAAATTATTGGCTTATTTCAAGCAAAGACAACACCTACTGAGTTTTGAAGTGAATGGGTTAAAAACTATACATTCATTATTTAGAGATGGGAGAAGAAATAGATTCAGTTATGATTTATGTATTGCCACATTCACTCCAAATTCAATTACATTTACAATAAAGATAAGCGAGTGAAGCGGTACCTAGATATTATGATATACCAAAATATCACAGATCCCTTTAACACTTGTTGAAATTGCCTTGTAAAAAATCCCCAGTACAGATCAGAGCTATGTTTAATTGTGAAAGTAAGACTAAACAGTTGTGTGTTCATAAGAAAACCACTTGTTGGTGAAACTAATCGAAATAAAGGATTGAGTTTACCAGGAAGCATAATGATTGGACTTTGGAGCAGCTGCAAAAGGTCGACCCTATACCAGAGGGATGGGCACGTCAGGGTAAGAATAGAGGCGGATGAAACGATGCACCCATCATGCATAGTGGCCACTCTACAAGCCCCAGGAGGCAGTGTTACTGTATGATCTGGGGTTGCTTCAGGTCACGTCGAGGCTCAGCACCGTTATGTGGCAATAAAATGTACTGAATGACCAGGTTATCTCACCTATGGATTCTCTCTTGCCTGATGGCTCAGGTATATTCCAGGACTCAAATTGTGAACGAGTATTTCTGGGAGCATGAGGAATCATTTTCACACATGAACTGGACAACCCAGTGTGCGCTATAAGAAAAAGGCAATCAAATGAATATTATAGTATAGAACAGGGTGGTGTATATTTTACATATTTGAAAAACAAATATAATTTTTACTAGCGATGCATTGATAAATTTTGTTTAATTTATATTTGCCGATTTAGAATTTGTCCAATTTTTCTTTCAAATAACTATAATTGATGGAATAAACTAACATTCATGTACATGCTTTCAATGAAAAATTGATGGTATATTTATAATAAAACATGGACTAAAAACTGTGCGAGGGTACAGGACTTTCTGTCACTCAAACAAATCTCAAAATAAATTGCTTGTACGAATTTTTATAGAGACCCTTGCTCATCTTTTTTTCCAAGCAGTTAGCTTTATTTTTGGTTGGTGACCTGTTTCCCAAACCAGTGAAGAAGAAGAAGAAGAAGAAAGACTTTGTCACAGATGTTACAGTAAAGTTTTTCTGATTGTAAACCTAGTCTATTATTAAGATTAAGCAGAAAGGGCTTAATCAAGGATTCAAGAGTTGCAGCATGCCAGTGCTTGGACTTCAAACCCCAATTTTCTAATCAGTAACCCAGAGCCTTAACCACAGAGCCTCAAATGCCCTGATGTGTCACCGCTGTGTTTATTAGCACTGACAATACTGTGCATCTGATCAGCTCAGACCAGTGCAAAACATTAACATAAGTGTCCCTACTGTCTGAGTTGTAGACTCATCATGATCCATTTGTATGTGTTTGTGTGTGTAGTGCCTGTTGAAGAAGCGCAGGCAGTAAGGGAGGTGGCTGCTGAGCTGATCCGAATGGCAGATGGGTTCAATCAAACCCTTGTTGCTCAAGCCGCTGAGCGTCTGACCAAGAACCTCACAAATTCTTCTCAAGAGGTGAGCTCGATCTATACATTTTTTTTTTTTTTTTTTTTTTTTTTTAGTGTTCATTTAATATTATACATTTAATATAGCCTGAGAAGCAACCGAATGCCCTCTCCTTTTACGTAATGCCTTTTCCAACAAAATGGACACCAGAACCACATGTTTTTCATGTGTTCAGGAAATTTCATCCTTGGCACTATTGTCATAGAGGTTCACTTTTGCATCTGCCACATTAATATTATGTGCATTTATGCGTAATATTGCACATGTTGTTCTATCTGATCCTGTATGTTCAGGTAGCAGAAGTCAGTAGCTCAAATGATGTAGCAGTAATACTACCATCAAAGAAGGGCTGAACGTCATTTCACAGCAGCTGAGTCCTGATCTCAGAATACTGTTAAAGATTTCCTTTGCTTCCCATAACCGCATTAGTTTTCTCTGAGAGCTCTGTTTTTTTCTACCTCCCATAAACATGCCAATAGTTAAAGTGGCTACGTCACATTTTTGGCAGGTGTGTGCAGTATGCATGTTCCCATGAGATGGACTGGTGCCCCACCCAGGATGTTTTTTCTCCCACAGGGAGTGTTCCTACGATAAGCATTGGATACAGGGTGCACTGGGTTTCAGAGAATGATAGCACCAGAATAACAATATGTAGGAAATAAAAACCAGTTGGACAACCGGTATCAGTACTAAAAAACAAGCATCAGTGCATCCCATTGTTTATCAATCCAGTGGGTTGTATGCATGGAGCAGACATGTGAACGAAGCGGTCCTAGTGGGCGAGTCTGTTCCACTAAGGCCGTGATTCTCAAAGTGTGGGGCGCTCCCTACTAGTGGGGAATACAGACATGACAGGTGGAGCGCAATGAACGGGAGGAAATTAGTGGAAAATAATAGGAAAGTACCTATTCTAATTCATGCTTTTTAGGGCCCAAGCACTGAGTGCGCAGGGCCCTATTGTTTTCGTTAGGATTATTATTTTTTTTTTTTTTTTTTTTTTTTCTTTTTATTATTTTTCTTTCAATCATCCGGGCACTTTCGGGCCTCTTAACATACTCAAAAACTCACCAAAATTTGCACACAGATTGGAATCTGCGGCCAACAGGTCCTCAGTGGGGCTCGGCCCGGGGCGTCGCACACGCCCCACACAGCGCCCCCTACAGAGTCTTGCCTTATAGCTCAGACACACTTGCACATATACTTATAAAACTCGGTGAACATTTAGATCTCATCAAACTGAACAAGTTTCGCGCTGCATGTCATCAGGACTAATCAACAGGAAGTGAGTTATTTTGAGTTGTTTGCAAAACGCACCCAATGGAATTTGAAATACTCCTCCTAGGAACTTTTTACAATTCGCACCAAACCAGCTAAATATGATCTAAACAAGTTGCCGATGCAAAATTGCAGAGATCTTTTTGATACCTCGAACGGTTCGGCCGTGGCGACGCTTTAAAATTATGGCGAATAAAATGAAACAGGAAGTGGCTAATAACTTCTGTGTACATTAAGTTAGGCACATGAAAGTTTACAGGTATGTTAAGAGTAGGAAGCTGATCACATCATATGACAATCATGAGTCTATGTCATAGCGCCACCAAGTGGCAGCAGGAAGTGTGTCACTTTTGGAAATCAGTAATATTTTGTCCTTTACTTTCACCTGATTTGGTTCAAAATCAGTCAGAATAATGAAAAGACATGGGTCATTTGAAAACATGGAGGATTTTTTTTCTAATTTGAATCGTGTTGCTATGGTGACGATTTAACTCAAGAAAAAATCGAAGACAACTATTCTTCTCATATCTTACGAGTGGAAAGACCTACGGGTCCCAAATTGTATGGGTGTAGACTCTAACTGATTGTGAGGAAGCCCTGAGAGCCTGGAGCCCGGGCGTGCCACAGGGCCTGTACAGCGCCCCCTGGAACTTTGTAAAGTTTCAGCTGCATAACTCATATCCACTTTCACATATATGAATGAGACCCAGTATAAATTTAGATCTCATTGAGATGAACAACTTGCATACCCCATGTCATGGAATCCGCTGAACAGGAAGTCAGTTATTTGGCGTTGTTTGAAAAACGCACCCATTGGAATGTGATCTACTACTCTTACAGGATTAATAGGTTTTTGACCAAACAGGGTCTAATATAATCTCAAGAGATTGAGGATCTAATATTGTGAAGGGCTGGTTGATATCTTAAACGGGTCGGCCGTGGCGAGCCCTTAAACCTATGGCGAATAACAGGAAACAGGAAGTGGCTAATAACTTCTGTATAAATTGAGTGACGTTCATCAAACCTCAGCAGTAGGTTAAGAGAAGAGTCCTGCTCACAGTGACATGGGTCCCGTGAGTCTCAGTCATAGCGCCACCAACTGGCAGCAGAAAGTGTCTACTTTTAGAAATTAAATTCTTTTGTGACTAATTTTCAGCAAATTGGCTTCAACATCAGGCACAATAATTGGAAGACACGGCTGATGTCACACTGTAAAGGATTTTTTGATACGTTGAATAGTGTTGATATGGCAACATATCATTTGGAGCAAACATAAGATACTTATATCCACCAAGTGGAAAGTCCTAATGTGCCCAAACATTTTATGTAGAAAGAACAACTGCTTCTGAGTAGATTTCTTGAGTTTCATGTTTTTGTGATGCTCATACAGCTCCCAACAATTTTTACAGTATATTTATCAGCCTTGGTCTGAATTTTCTGTACTGACTCCTGCAGTAATAAAATATGTCCAGTAGATGGCAGTAGTAGGCAGGTATTCTGCAGTCAGGTCTTTCCCCTTCTCATTTACTATGGCTTCATGTTTATTATTTAAACATATGCAGAAATCATAAAAAATAAACAATACAAACATTTAAATTGCCCACTGTGCAACATTCAGTCTGGTGGACAAGCGCGGCGATATACACACCAGACCACACATTCTACACATCGGTCATGTACACATCCCGACAAATACACAATATGAACACACTAACTATCCTACATGCACACACACACATCACAAGCACACGTCACTAATGGTACCTGACTAAATAAAAATCAATATATCATGAAAAAGGAAAAAGATCCTTAAACAAGAGGCTCCTGCGCACCTATAGTGTGTGGGTGAGTTTTTAATTACAAATCAGTTTTGATATCTCAAATGTCTCAGCCGTACTAATGTCTTAAACTTACACAACGAAAAATGATTAATAACACACACATCACTAATGTCAACACACTACATTAAAAAAGAAAAGAAAAGAATGATCCTTAGGAAAACAAGAGGGTCCTGCACATCTATAGCACACATCTCTCACGACACACACACACTCACACACACACACACTCACTCATTATATTCAGTGACACGGACAGTGACATCACATTCAGGAACATCCTTAAACTTACACTGAAAAATTATTAATAACACACATCACTAATGTTCACACACAGACTCACACACCATACACACAAACACACACACACACTCCATATATATATATATATATATATATATATATATATATATATATATATATAAATATTTTTTTTTTCTGTAATACAATTTATACATAGACCTTAATTCTATCATACAAGTTTCTATAGATCTGTATATATGTTTATATTGCACTGCTAACTTGCACTTCTGGTTAGATGCTAACTGCATTTCGTTGCCTTGTGACTGCGTGCAATGACAATAAAGTTTAATCTAATCTAATCTAATCTAATATACACAAACACGCACAAACACAAGCACATTTACTCGTCACACACAGACTGACACATCTACATCTCACACACCTCTGTCCCTCACTCTCACACACACTAAACCTCCCACACACACACACACACACACACACACACACACACACACACACACACACAAATCACATCACATCACATCACATCACTGTCACACACATCTCTCCCTCACTCTCACACACACATCACACATTTTGATCTCTCAAACGGGTCAGCAGTGATAATGTCTTAAACTTACACCGAACAATTATTAATCACACACAAATCACTAATATTTGAACACACCATACACACAAACATGCACAAACACAAGCACACATCACTAATGTTAACACACTAAATAAACACACACAAAGACACAAACACATCTCACACACACGCACACACATGCATGCACAAACACAAACAAATACACTCATACATCACACAAATGAGCACCTACATACACACACACATTATAACATCACAAATTATAACACTCACACACTCACATCTCTGTCTCACGCAGAAACACACACATCCACTAACAAGTCACATGTCTTGGACATACTAACACACACATCACTAATGTTAACACACAGATTCACACACCACACACACACAAACACACAAAAACACATTTACTCATCAGAGACAGACTGACACATTAACTAGTCACACACACACACACACACACACACACACACAAATATTTAGGGCCCAAACTGATATTAGCCCAGTATGATGTGTGACGTTCTGTGTGCAAGTTCTGCGGTGCAACCGGGTGCCAATGACTTTTTTGAGGTTTTGACACACTCGAATAACACGCAGGTTGTGCGGTGCGCCCGGGGTGGGGACCGCACCCGTTGCTTGGGCCCGTCATCGTTGCTTGCAACTTTAATCTTTATTGACAATGAAGATCGTGCACTCAAAACAAAACAATCACATACAAAGAAATGGATAATTTAATACAAGTAAATTAAAATAGCATCAGTTGGGGGCTGGGAGAAAAAGTGGAACCATAGTCCAACAATAACGGTTTAACGTCGGCATGTTAATTGCAATGGAACAATATAGAGAAACTTTCGGTATTATATATGTAATTATCATTCATTCCAATGTGTATGCTGATGTTGCTGTATTTTTGTTAAGAAATGTATATTTTATCAGGCAGTACTAGTCTGACATTTCTAGTTTCCAGTGTTGCAACAAAGTTGCTTTTTGATCCTTCAGGCACTGAACAAAAGGGAAGATCAATAGCTTTCTACGCTTTTTGTTGGTGTGCGGCATTTTGAGATGATCCCTGAATCATTCCTTGCACAGTAGAGAATAATAGGGTTTATGCTTTCAAACATGTATAATTTAGACGCTTAATCAAGAAAAAGGCAGGTGTAGCTTAAAGACAATATGTGAGAGGAAATATGTGAATATGTGGGCATCTTATTTGCGGGTTTATTTATGCAACTATTGAAGCCGGAGATGCGAATGTAAAACTTTACCGCGGTCACAAATCGGGTCAGTAGCGGACATAGTGGGCATAATAATATCAATGGATACATTTACATTTGTTAAACACACAAAAAACAGGCGATTCAGCACTATCAGCCTAATCAACTAAAAAGCCAGCCGAAAAGAAAATATAATGAAGCCTGTCTTGCGATTGGATTCATGGTGGGAATGGTGGGGACAGAGGAGAGACCCATATGTGTTTTGTGCCCTAAACCAGCAGACAGCATGAGACCCAACAAATTAGGAAGACAATTAGAGACAAGACACCCCAGTCACATTAATAAGCCTCTCGAAGAAACCTGGCAGAAGAATTGCATGGTAAAATCTGAATCAGTGGACAGCAAAGCACAAATTGCTTCATTGCATACAGAATTGCCCAGTGCATAAAAACTACAAACGATTGCTGAGCAGCTGAGGACCCCCCCCCCCCCCCCCCCCCAACCCCCAATAAATTATGCAGAGATAATTGACAAAGTATGCCTGTTATAACAATTGCACGTGCATTTTATCTGTTTTGAACTTGGTGTTATTTGGTATTATTGGTTTAGAAATTGACATTTCAATAAATAGTAAACTTGGCCGATTTCGTTATCATTTTGTTGACAAGTGAGGCTTGAAAATTCGCCCACCCCCTTAAGTGGGGAATGACAGAAAATGTTTGAGAACCATTGCACTAAGGTGATTTGATGAAGGGGAAACAAAATCTTTTGTCAGGCTGGAGATGCATGGGTAAATGATCGTCTAGGAAATGCCAGGTGGTAGGAGTATGAGTAAATGGTGGCAAAAGAGGGTAGGATCACACAGATGCATTTTGTGAATTATTTTTTATTTTATTTATTTATTTTTTTTTATCTTCTGATGAGATGTCCTATGTTCTGGATGTATCATAATATTAAGACCATGGGGAATATACACTGTGTGATAGAAAAATGTTGTACATTGCCTCACAACAAATGTCGCACCCTCCAATATTCCATTGGACAGCCGTGGCTTTGTTTTGACAACCTAATGCAATGCAATTGTGGTCATTTTGGCTGATGATCTGTTGATCTTGTATGTCGTATTGATGACCGGGTGGTCAAACCACTTCATAAAGTCTTCTCCAGCACATCACAAGCACTTTGAGCAGGGATAGGGTCAGGGGCATGTGGTGCCCAATTCATCCTCACTCTCTCACAATCTTCTGACTGGTTGTTTAAGAAATGAGAAACTACATGAGAGGGCCATCAGTCAGGGTTAAAATAATTTCTGCCAGCTAAAACACATTCATTGCAGTAAATATCAAGTCAAAGTTTTTATTTAAATCCAAATTGCAACTTTTGGATTTACTTCTTTTTTCTTTTTATAGTTCTCTCATTATTAGTTTAGTACAGTCTGTGTTCTTCATGCTTGGGTCATTTATCATTCTTTTTGCGTCAATTTTTGTTTTGTAATTATATGTGCAATGTTAATACAGACATGATAGCTCCCTTAGGAATTGATGCTCAATAAAAATACTTAAATATTTACAGTATAGGTACTTTTAGTACAGTTATCACCCTCCTTACATCACGTATAGCTAAAGAGTTCAACAAGCCGTGTACCCTGGGTGCCCTTCATCTGCTTGTTTACTGTTGGTTTACTGCTGGTGCTAATTCTTCTGTCCAACTGCCACCACAGCAGTTAAAAGAAAATGTTTCCATCTTGTATACCCATTTAGGACATATCATACAGTTAACCACACATCCATGTAGCAGTAGCTCAATGCAGAAAAAGGTCACAAGTTTCAGTTACTGTTTTCCTCCATCAGAAAAAAAAGTGCTATCTGTGACTATGACTGGTGCATGGCTGTTGGTGCAAGATCTGCTGGAATATTTGGAGTATTTTAATAACTGCCAACAAATTAGGACTTTTACACGCATCTCTGGAGATTATGTAGAATTTTAAAGTTCTACATAATGTACCTTTACATTAATGTACCTTAATGTACATTAATGTACCTTTACATTAATTTTAAAGGTAGAAAAAACATCCAGTGCGAAAGATAGTACTGGGCTGCAACAGTAGAAGAGCACATCAGGTTCCTCTTCTGTTAGCCAAGAACAGCATCTGTTTAATGCAAATATTAGCTGAAGCTCTTGATACTTGTATTCACTTGTACACCGTGTTTCACCTAGAAACATTTTCAGACATGTTGGCAAAAGGATGGTTGATGTTTTTCATGCATTAATATTTCTGACTATTTAGTTCTCACACAACATGAGACTTTTTGTTGGAAATTTCCTTGTGTATTACAGAGTAGTGCTAATTTGGAGAGCTCTTATTATTGTATTGTATTATATGGATATTACTCATCCATATAAATAAAATATATCTTTGTTTCATACATTAGAAGACCTGAAACCAGTCTCGGCAAATATTCTGTGTGTATGTCCGTATGCAAGTCTGTATGTCTATCCAGCCAGATTTTGTTACAGCATCATGCAAAACTGGCTGAACAGAATTGTATTTGGCTAAATTAAACGCCATAAATGAAATTGCAACGTTAAGTAGAAGGGAAGTTATGTGCTAGCTTACATCACAGCATCTAGTGCTTTTTTTTTGTTTTGTTTTTTGGATTAATATAACGCTTTTGCATCAAGGTAGGCATGGCTGTACGCGTCACTCAACAGAGCCAATCAACGCAATAGTTTACTGTGTATACACGGATATAAAAAGCATAAAATCCTCGAAACACAACTGCATGTAATTTCAGTACTTGTCTCTGTCCTTCTTTTAAAACGCACAGTGATATTATTTTTTCACATTACATGTACAAAATGTGAATGTGGATTGTCAGGAATTGCACACTATAATTTGTAAAATGTTATTTCCCCATCCAGAAAATTGGAATGAAATTGCAGTCTTTAGTTATGTACAGTTTAACTGTAGAATATAGCGATCACACCCTGCACCACTTGTTACTGAGAATAAGTTCGGCAAGGTAGCTGATCAGAGCGGCATCGTAGCAAAACAACTTCTGAGCACAAATACACACATTCAAATCTAATCTACCTCAACATAAAAAAGGAAGTGCTGGCTTGTGCAGCCACATTACTAAACCTCTATTACGGTATATTGAAAGTATTACTGTAGGTCTCATTGGCATGGCATCCTCCCAGGCCTGGACTACTATAGGAGAAACATGCCTATGAATGAACCAGCATTTTATATGCCAAGTAAAATGTTCCAAGGCTCGTCAGTTTGGTTTGCTCAGTTTTGATCTGTAACAAGTCATTTGAAGTAAATGTGTCAAAAACGGCTGCGCAAGCTTAAATCATCTGTGTATTATTATTATTATTATTATTAGAGACACAAATTACACATTCTTGGGGCCTCCGAGTGGCGCAGTGGTTAAAACGCTCGCCCTATCATCAGGAGATCGCTAGTTCGAATCCCGGGTGATGCTGTAACCTCTCGCAGCCGGAGGTCTAGAGAGAGCTGATTGGCCGAGCTCTCTCAGAGGGGAGGGATGAGAGGTACTTAGTGCTCCCACATTAATCACGGCTCTACAGCCAGTCAGGGGCGTCTGTGAGCTCACGCAACGGAGGGAGCGGATAGCGCTGTCCTCCGAGTGTGTTACGCCGCCCCCAACGGTGCGCGAGCGAGCAGTCCGAAAAGATGCGGTCGGCTGGCATCACGTGGTTCGGAGGAAACACGTGATAGTCTTCGGCCCTCCCGGCTGAGTGGTAGTAGTAGCCTTAATGTGGGAGCCCCCTAGTGACGGGGAGGAATTGGACACGACTAAATTAGGGAGAAAATCGGGGAAAAAAAAAAAAAATTACACATTCTTTTTAAAGGCCACTTGGTAAATTTTGAGATCCTTGAGAATGTTTTGCATGCTACCTTTAATAACCAATAATTCTTAGCCAATTTTTATCACAGATTTCAGGAGACAAAATTTCAGCATGGATGTGAAGAAAACCCACTTGTTTGTTGCCACACTTGTTTATCTCGACTATTACTCAGTTATGAAATGAATCACACCTGTCCCTTATCAGTCTAGTATTAAGACGCTGCGGGTTTCCTGTGCAGTTACCATCATGTAAAAACTTCAAATGTGACAGATTCACAAATTTCAAACACAAATGGTGGTTATGTTTGAGTCAGACTTTAAGAATACATCTGTTGTGAAATAGAAACTCTAAGATGAGTGGAGAGGATGTTATATTTCTAATATCTTGTCTGTTGTGCTTTGCAGTCCTGGTGGAACTGCTTGTCTTGCGGTGTTGACTGCCTACTCAAGGAAATGCCTGGTGTGCACAATGAGCGAATAGTGATGGCGCTCACTTTCTCCCTGGTGAGGGCCGTCTGTGAACACGCACCTCGCCTGCTTCGTGACCTCTGTAACACCATGAGGCAGAACTCCATGTCTAGACCTCGGTGACGCATGTCATTTACACCCAAACGTGACCTACGTTTTCAGGTTACTGTTGTTGTTTGTTTTTTTTCAACAATGACAAATGTTTACTTATTTGTAATTAGAAAAAGTAATACATGGTTGTTGCTTTGTTTTTGTATGTTTTGTTTGAAATTTTGTATAAATAATTTTGAATGTTTCAGTTTGTTAGTTGAATTAGTTATTGTTTGTCAATAAAAAAGATGGATGAACGTTTTCCTTTTTCTACAATTTAACAGTAAAGATTGTGAAATATTACTCTCCACATTTGCCTTTTTTTGTTTGTTTTTTACTGCATTTGTGGTATATTTGAGCAGACAGTATATCTATACACTGATCAGAAACACTGTATAGTGAGTGCTTGCGTATGTATACAGAAAAGAATTAGTATCAAAATATTTATACAAGTTTTTCAAGTTATTGTAACTTGTTAATCATGATGTCTCAATAAATTTAGTAATAAAATATTTACTCTTCCACAATTTGTGCCAGATGAATCTTGCCATCGACATTTTGGACGTGGCAACAGGAAAGAAAAAATAAAATCCTATGATGGAAATACCTGGTCATTCAGTATATTCAGATCATCAGCTGCCCGCGTTTTTTTTTTTTTTTTTTTGGCACATAACGTTGCTGAACTTAGACCTGACCATCTAAAGAAACCCCAGATCATAACTACTAATACCTCATTCAGGTTGTTTTTCCAACCACATTTCTTCTTTAAAGATGACACCACTATCCTTCCACCAAGGACTGTAGTGCATTTTACAGTTCTTAACCCAATTTTAGTGGTTTCAGGAGTCTCTTAATTTAACTCTTCTGAAACTGAATAATCTTTGCACAACCACAGGATGTCTTCTGACATGGTTGTCTAAGAAATGAGAAGCTACGCAATTACTTGCCAGCAGGACCGTATTAATCACCACCCTTTTTTTCTGATAACTTCCTAGACACATGTAGAGCAGATTCCCAAGAGTTTCACAAATTCATTATTGCTCTAACTATGAAAAAACATTTTGTGCACTATGTTGAAATGTTATTGGAATGTACTTAAGTCTTCACTGTCCTCAGATGCTGTACTAAGAAATCAGGAACAAAACCCAATGCATATTCCACCCATGTAACTGAAACAGATGGGGAGTATCAAAATAAGTGAACTATATATATCATACTATATATATATATATATAGTATCAAAATGAGCTTTTAGAGAATATTGTATATAATATTTATTATATACTTATGTGATATTATATTTATATAACATAAACAGATGAATATGTGAGCAATGCCACATGCCATGCTGCTGCCTTATAAAGGCATGCATCAAGCACAAACCAGCTCCATGTGCTTGACTTCAGGCCCCATCACCCGACCCCAGTGTGTAATATTTTAATGTGCATCATACAAAAAGAAATGCAACCTGACTTGGGGGTCACAGAACATTTTTCTCATGTAATTAAACAATAAACCTGAATGTATTGAAGGTGAAAAGGACAAATAGGTTATTGGTGTACAGGATAAAAAGTAGTTTACTGCTTTCACTTAACCAGACACAAGTACTCAAGACAGAGAAACTAAATTAGAAACCACATTAGTTTGAAAATATCAGGAAGCATGTGGTTATGTTGGTTTTCTATAATAAAACAATACAGTATCAGAACTAAAACCAAAAGTTTATTTGCTTTAACTGTGGGGGGAAAAAAATAAGTTATGTAAAGGTAGCTGAAAAACAAAAATTAAATACCACAGGGAATATGAACAGGGTGTTTTCCATCTCACGCTGTCCAGGACATGCGATCACATTTGTTTACGAGGGGAATTCATTGGCTTGTGCCGGCATGTTGCATTTTAGCCAACTCGTTAATTCATCCTTGATTTATATGAGCCTGTGGATTAGCCAAACAAATTGGATCACATAATTACACACAATATATAGTCTTTAATTTTTTTCTTTTTTGCAACTATTGATCAGTGCTCTCATTACAGGTGTCTCTCTGGGTTGCCCAATCTTGCTCAACATTGGTTTCTCCGTATCTATATACAACATTGTATTTAATGTCAGGATCCAGGAAGGTCTAACCATTATCCATCATGCACAGATTTTAACACATTGTAAATGGTTCAAAACCAGTTCATAACCATAGTCTGATGTGTCTGTTTTCAAAGTCAAAATTCCAAACTTATGCAAGCAGACAAAATAGTGGACAATTTGAGGTGTGTGCCTTTTTTTATTTATTTGGCAAATCAGAAATTTTCAAAACTTCAAATCAAGTCCATTTCTTTTTTGAATAACAGTTACCTGCTTCTAAAAACTGTCAGCCCTGTAGTCATTTAAAATAATGCCAAATCAATAGGAGTAAGGGAAATGTATATGAGAACATGAAACTAACATGAAAGTAACAATGCATTTGCCTCAGAGAGGCTCAGTAGTGGTTCACTGTAACCAAACAATGTGAAAACAAAAACAAAAAAACCCCAAAAACAGGAACTTAAAAGAGAAATCGACTAAACTTAACATGGGGCAAACAGGAAAATTTTATTCCCCTACAACTTTTGGCAGCAGAGCGATCCCAGTTCCTGAAAAGGGTCACTGATATGATGAGATTATGGTGAGGGGTGAACTGATCACTTCCTAATACTTCTTCCTGTAAGCCAGAGCTCCATAGGCTGCCAACGCAACAATGGCAACCAGTGCCGCACCACCATACAGAAGAACACTGAACTCAGAGGACACGGGCTCTGCCACAGGCTCTGTACGTGCTGGTGATGAAGGGGGCTCCTGAGCTGGAATCGGTGCTGTGTGTACAGACTGTAGCTCCTGTGGTGGTATTTCCTGTTCTGGAGATGCAGAAGACCGTAAAACAAGAGGAACCTGGGATGGAGCAGATATCTCCTGGACAACCTGTGGCTCCAGTATTGCCCTTTCCTGTGATGGAGCTGCGGGTAAAAGAGGTGACTCCTTGGGTGTAATGGCCTGTGCCCCCTTCTCATGTGACTTCTGTCGTAATATCTTGTGCACTGGAGTTGTCTGGACAGCTTCAGGCTGTGGCTCAGATTTAGCTTCTGGTTTTTGAACTGTTCTTAGAATCTGTGGCTCCACAGGAGCTAGAACCGGTTTTGGCTGAGCTGGTTGAGGCTCAGGTTCTGGATCAAGCACTTGGAAGGAAGACGCAAGAGGAAAGGACGTATGAACAGAACTTTCCAGTTTCACAGCAACGGTAGGGGATAGAAGGGAGAGGGATTCCTGCTGTACATTAACTGGAGCTTCAGCAATGACAGTAGGGCAAGAAATCATCAAGGACTTTGGATCAACTGGTGGAATAGCAGCAAGCAGGCTAGGAGGTGCCTCCAGGATGATAATCTGCTCTTCTAGGGACAATTGTGACTCGAGTGCTTCTGAAACTGCCTGTTGTGGGGATTCTTCTCTTCTAAGCTCCTCTCTGAGGGCCTCCAGCTCGCTTTCAGTGCCCAGGACACTGAGCACACTCTCCTGCAGCTCTCCATCTTCTACAGCTTCGCCCTCTTCCAAAAGCTCAGCCTCCTCGCGCTCCACATGCACAATGTCCGAGTTGGACGAGTTGTTCTCGCTGCGCTCCTCAGCTGAGGCCACGCCCTCGACACTGTCCACACTCTTGGCATCCTCTCGCTCCATGGTGCCAACCTGAGCCCAGGATTCGTGACCACTCAGTGATACAGGGAGACTCTCTGTGTGCCAGGAGCTCAGGCAGCTGCTGTCGGTCACGTTGATAAACAGTGACTCTGGGGGGCTCAGTTGCTCGTGGCCCGGATCGCCTGAAAGGATGTAGATATCGTTACTGTCTTCGGCTATGAGACCAACTGGTTCATCCGCATCCTCCAGGCTATACACTGCACTCTGCAAAGTAAGATGATGATGGTTAAACACTGAACAAAACAATAGATCTAATCAGTTCTGAGAAAGCTGTTTTCAGGCTAATTTCATCAGAATGAATTAAAAAAAAAAAAAAAAAAAACCCTGACTGGAAAAAGTAACGTTCAATGCGATTTGCTATTTTTAACTTTTTTATTTTTTATGCAAACTAATTCACCAAGATGTTCCCTTTCGTTTAACAACCCAAACACTTTTTTTGCTATGCTGTTGTGAACTGTGGTAACGCATACGCATTTCCTCTGGGTTTAATAGTCCAGAACCATCTCAGATTGAGTTATCACAGGAAGTCAGGCTTCTGAAGAGACAACGTCATAAAACCACATGCTGATTCATACTGTGAGCACCTGTTAAGAATGAATGACATCCACTGAAGCATATCTCACACCATCTACAGTACATTTTATTGCTGTGATGCAAGTTTACTTATAGAAAACATACGAATAGTTAGAGTTTATGTCTAAATGTCGAATTACAGCCAAATGTATTTGTGCTTTAGAGATCAAGGTGCGCATAATAATATACAAGTAAAAACAAATCAATAATATATTTGCATTAAATTCCACTAAGCTCCAAAAGCAAAATGAGTTATTACAGAGACCAATAATACGTAGATGCTCATACTGTTTGAGAGGTTAACCTCACGAACTCTGTTAGGCAGAATTACAAGTATAGGTTGTGATTCTGGAGAAAGAATCATTTCTTGGTAATTTCACCGAACATCTCATGGTTCACCAACTGACTATTCTGGTTGTAGGCTGACAAAAACATCCGGTGTTCATGTAAAGAGGAAACAAACACGGGGGGGGGGGGGCACAGGCCATGCTGCACAATGTTATTCCTGCCATCTCAGCAGCAGTGGGTGTGTTCATGCTCCTGCAGGTAATGGCTTGATCTACTACTCAGACACCTGTACAAAGGCAGACATGTTGCTGTAAAGGGTAGATCAGAGAGCAGACAGGAAAGTAAGTGCAATAAATATATATGCGTGTGCCCTCACTACAGAACTACCGTTGTCTACCTTTGATAAACAAACATGCCAGACTCCACACATGGCTGGGAAAGAGAGGCGGCTAAGAAACAGCCAAACAAAGAAACTGAAGAGCAAATATTGAGAACCAGGATATACAGCAAGAACAGGCGATGATGATGATGATGATGATGCAGAGGTCGCTCTGTTGTGATGTTTGTGCATCGTCAAGATAACGAGTATCGCTGTCTGGAGCTGGAATGCTGGTTTTGGGAAAGCTTTTGAATGTTGAAAGCAATATGGGTGGACATTTATGGAATCATGGCAATTTTATCATTTAAATGATGTATACAGGATTAGCAGTGGATTCTTTGACCAATTCATGTTCTACTCAGTGCATAGTCCAGTACACAGTAGCGCGCAGGCTATTAAATTTAGGCATTTGGCAGATGCACTTATCCAGAGCGACTTACATTATCTCATTATAAATCTGAGCAGTCGAGGGTTAAGGGCCTTGCTCAAGGGCCCCATCATTCAACCTGGGACCTTCCAAACCGTAGTCCAAGGCCTTAATCACTGAGCTACCCCTGGCCCCACCCCTATTAAGTGTTATAATGCGGGGAATATAGCCCCTTTCACAAAAGAACCCCTCTGAGATTTTGAATGTTGTGATTTGGAAGTGCTCATAGACTGCCAACATTCGATCGGCTTGAAGTACCCTGCGATGTCCACTGCACAAGTGCTCAGCCATATTAAGTGCGATTCCGAACCGCAGGGAGCGAAACTGATGTGTTAAGAGACACCTGTAAATGGTGTAGGGAAATTTTTTTTTATTATCATTATTATTATCAAGGACGACATAATATTAACATGCCACAATAACAAATGTAATATTTTAATTTGATTAAAAAAATTAATCAATAAATTCTTACTATTATATAGGATAGTGATCCATAAAAAAACACAATCATTTTACTGTACATCTTGTACATGAATAATTTCTTTTCACAAATTATACACACTTCAATATAATACATTTTATTACAATATAAATTTCTGTTTCTATAAATATTCAATATTTTATTTCAGAAGTGTGAAAGTAACATTAACAGGTACTTATGTTACCCTGGTAACGCACAGAGAAAGTGACATCTGCGCTGGTGACGTTGCAGGATGTTCCGAATGGTAGAATTTTGAGTGAATTTCCCTTAAGCGGCATTCCCTGCACAGGGAGCACACTTTCAATGCACTGTGGAACGGAACGCAGCCATTGCAACGATTCCCTGCTGATGTTTTTAGTTTATGTTTTGCTGAAGTTTCAGAAATAATAACAAAAATAATAACAATATCTAATAACAATCTAACTAGAGGAGCGGGTAACGGTTTGCATGTTGGGGTCCTAGCGTAATACCTTCCTTGTTAGTTTATACTGTATATACTTGTATATAAATAATAGAAAAATAATCTATACCACAGCCTATCAATTACACATGGACTAAATTCACTTCCGGAGTTTGGTCTCATTTTTTTACCTGCTTTGTATAAAATCCCAAAATACAAGCTGTAGCTGTTCATTAGCCTTAAATCTGGGATTATAATTCTCATCTCCTTTAATGACTACGTCAGAGACATCTCAAGAACAAAGCCTCAGGATCGTCTATAATGCCTTTATTAGTTCTTCTTGCAGGGCATGTCTCCATCAAAAGGCTTCCGGTCATGTGCCAACTCTTACATGAATAAACGCAATGAACATTTTAAGAAAAGGTAAAACAAAAAAGTACTGGAACACAACAACGTCTCAAGAGTACATAGGACAATAGTTCACCAGACACCAGTAAATTCCCATTGATGTATTGTACAAAATCTGAGACAAAATCTAAACGGATGAAACAGCGAAGCGTTTTTCTCTCGGGTGTGTACGCTGGGTGGGGTGCCATTTCCTCAGGGCTAAGAATCCAAGGTGAACACACCAGCATGCCCGTGCAAGTGTCAAAAATTAAATAGGAGAAGTGCAGCATGACTAACAACCTAATTGAACAAAATTGTCCATT